>CM031238.1:699601300-702001300 GCA_018340775.1 Taxus wallichiana var. yunnanensis | reverse complement strand
AAATAAAGGTCACTAAGCTAGTTCATGGAAAGGTGGAAAGGGATGTGTGTGAACAATTTAGCCTCAAGCCAACAAGTTGATGCAAGTAAGTAAAATGGGGTTGTTTTAGTACTACAAAATGGTCAAGAACAAGAAAATGATAATGTTCTTATTCCTTGTTGGACTCAAAACATGATACACTTCCTACAAACATGCCTATGTTCTCCAAAAATGTGAAAATCAAAGAGGATATACATGAGATTACAAGCCAATCGATATGTGTTGTTTGATGGTGTCTTATTCAAGAAAGACATCAATGGCATTCTAATGAGATGCATTAAAACATGACAGATTGAAAAGATGTTACATGAATTCCATGATGGAGAGGTCAGAGGTCATATTTCCCCATGAGTAACAACTCTCAAGATAATGAAGGTGGGTTATTATTGTCCCATAATTTTTAGTGACTGCTACACATGGATACTAAGGTGTAAAAAATGTGCATTCTTCACAGGTAAAGAAAACTTAGCAGCGCTTCCATTGCACCCAATTTCCATTGACCAACCATTCATACAATGGGGGATGAATTCGTTGGGTCATGAATCCAAACTCAAGCCAAGGCCATGAGTGGATTCTCACAGCAACGGACTATTTCACCAAGTGAACTGAGGCGATTGCACTCAAAGAAGAAAACGATCCTAGTATACTAGACGTCTATGAAGGAATAATGTCTAGGTTCGGTGTACCAGCCACTATCATATCGACAATGCATTAGTGTTCCTCGGTTCCAAGATCACGGAGAATGGGCTTAAAGAAGGAACCTACTTGAGCACCTCTTCAAACTATTACCCATAGGGTAATGGGTAGCACACTCCACAAAGAAGAATTTGTTGAGGATCATTAGAAGGACTCTAGATGAAAATCAAATGACATGGCATACCAAGCTCAAATAAGAATTATGGGCTAATAGGATCACACCAAAGATGTTAACAAGTAATTCCCCTTACAAGTTGGTCTATGGGAAAGAGGCAATGTTGTCTATATCATTAAAGCAACCCGTATTGGAGCTCATGAAGTAGTTGGAATTATCTGAGTTTGAACCAATGGATGCTAGGTATGCAGAGCTGATGGAATTGGAAAAGATCAGAGAACATAAAGTTCAAAAAATGGAAAAGGATCTAACTTTAATTAAGAGATGGTTTGACAAGAAAGCAAGAGCAAGGACCTTTTAGGAAGGGGACTTAGTTCTAAAGTGGGATGTAGATCGGGAAAAACAAGGAAGGCATTTCAAGTTTGATTCCATTTGGAGTGGCCCCTACATGGTCACAAGATGTAAAAGTAGCAATGCCTTCCAATTATCTACATTGGATGGAGAGGAAATTCTGATTCCGGTCAATGGGATCCATCTTAAACATTTTTACTGAAAAGGAAGGTTTCACCCTTGTAAATATTAGCGTAGAATTTTAATTCCTCTTAGTGCATGTGCACATTGTATTGTTGTATTGTAGGTTTATGTTTTTCTAACTGGTTTGGCATAGGTCTTATTGCTCCAAGGTTGTATCACTATATAGTTCAGTGCGACTCCAAAAGAGAATTTTGTAACAGTCCATTTCTAGAATAGGTGAAAACTATAGGTCAAGACAATTTTCTAGTCTCTAGAAATCTCATCTCCAAGATTTTACTATGAAAATTTAGGGTGGAAGTAGTCGGGCTCGAGGTTTCAAGAATAGGATTAGTACCAAGCTATCATTCATGACTCTAGGACCAATGGATACTTTAAGGAAAATGATCTTTTCACCTACTAGGAATGTGATCCTCGAGTTGTCAAATTATTATGCAATTTTTCCCCTCATGCAAAATTGATCAAACATGACCTTTCAAAAGAGAAAATTGAAGGGTCAGTTCAGTCATGTGAGCCCACATTTCAAATCTAACAATCAGGTTACAAGTAGGCTCGAAAATGGAAATGGAAGGTGGGGAAATGAATGGCCAATGGAAATGTTGAAGAAAAGCCAACTTGGTAAGTCAAGTCAAGCCTAAAGCGAGTCAAATCGAAGCAAAGAAAAATTCTGCGGAAGGTGCCATGTTTCATCTCATTGCACTTTCAAAAGGAACAACAAATTTACAAACCCTAGGGATGCGTTTTACCCCCACGTGGATCTCATCACATAGTAGGCTCACGAGATGATGCAAGTGTCCAACCGGCGTAACATCAAGTTGCATCGATAGACTCTAAACCAAAGTTAATTTTCACTTGAGGCCCAAATTGGATAAGGATAAAAAGGGTTAGTGGAAGCCTCCATGTGCCCCATCAATGCACCTTTAAAGGTAAAACCTAAACGCATGGTCCACAAATGAGTGCAAGCCCTCAACATTTCAAGGCTCCGAAAAAAGTTGCACCGGTTGTTGAAAAGTCTAAGAAAATAAAAAAGGTCAGTGGAAGCCTCCATGTGTCTTTTTGGTGCAACATTAAAGGAAAAAACCAAAGACAGGGTCCCCAAACAAGCGCTAGCCCTCCACGTGTCGAGGGCCATACATAGTATCTTCACCAAATAGAAGGGGCTTAAGCATAACACAAAGGAAGTAGAGAAGGCTTCCAGATGGTGCCAAGTGTCCGCACATCGTGTTCCAAGAACCCTAAAAGGAAGTGAAAAATATTAAGGATGTGCGGGGCTTCCATGTGGATATTTCACGAGATAAAGTTTGGGGAGACCTCATGGAATGCCCAATGCTAACCTTCGAGATGATCATAACTTTTGACTGGAAGCTTGGATTTGAGCAAGAGAGGACCTTTTGGAAAGCTCTCAACAATCGCTACTCACCTACCACCATTAATGAAGGATGAATCATAAATCCCACTAAGAATTTTAAATACGAGTCTACCATTTTTTAGGTTGTCAGGATTCTCACCTACCCCATTAATGAAGTAAGGACTTCCTTTCTTTCCCAAAAAGGAACACATGGAGGCATGGGTTTTTTTGTAGTTGAACCCATCATTGTTGCGAGCAGTGAATTCAATGCACTTTTGGGGTAGTTGAGGCAAGATTCAATTTTCTCTCCTTTCTCTCTCATTCTTCCTATATATTGTAAGGAGGGTTATTTTGTAAAAGGTTTGACATTGTTACTTTGCACCCTCCTTCTTCTCTTTCTATAAGTGGATTTTTGGAGTTTAAGCCTCGCATTCAAATTGTAATGCAATTTTGTGCCTCTTGGCCATTGTAATGCATTGTATCAAATTTTTGGAGAAATAACACGTCTATGGATAGTTTTCAACCCTCACTTGTGTTCATTATCTCCTTCTTGATATCTCATTGCAGTCCTCGTTATCTATTTATGGTGGTTGTATTGCATTTTATGGTTGTTGTTTATTGCAAATCAGGTGTTCAACATTCCTTTGGTGCATCACCCTGTTAGTTTAGGTTTTATTTCTTGCATCTCCTTAACCTTGTCTACTTGGCAAGTTACAATAGGTTTTAGAGTGGATCCTCTACAATATAAATGCACCTGAACAGAGGAATAGGAACAAGCCTTCATCTGGAGATCTGTCCTAATTCACTAAGTCCCACACTTTGAGAGAAGCTCCATGTTATGCAATCGCACTTGAGAGTATCAACCCATCAAGTTGCGAGACATTCGGGGTGTTGTGATTACGCATCAACAAAAACAAATAATAAATATGATTTGATATATATATATATATATATATATATATATATATATATATATATATATATATGAAATGGGTTTAGATCAAATAAAATAAGGAATGGTGGGTGGGAACCTCCCACCCACTACAAAACTTTAATCCCATTTCCACATGGGCATATGGGATTAAATCAATAACATATCACCCCTTTGCTTTTTTATAACTCTTTATCTTCTCCTTTGACACAGCAACTATCTTTTATTCACTTTGCTTTATTAGATCCCTTTCTTTTTATTTTTATAAGACTTGTTTCTAATAAAACTATTCACCTAATTTAAGCTTATATATATATATATATATATATATATATATATATATATATATATATATATATATATATATTTCTCAAATATTTTATTTATATGAAAAAATCTTTTAATATATATTAATAGTAATATTTATTAAAAAACATATAATCTTAAAAAAATTTATATATATAATTCTTGTTTCTTTCTATTGTTAAAATTGCATTTAGGCAAATATTTTTATAAGTAAATGTATATCATATATTTATTAATATGTTATATAGATATACACAATCATTTAGATATATAGTTGTAGCCCCCACCCCTTTATATATAAAAATATATGAAGCTAGAGATAGAATAGATTTCTTTATTTTATTTAAAATGAACTATTTCATATATATATATATATTTATATATATATATATATATATATATATATATAATATCATTTATATAATATCAATATAATGATAAGTTGATAAAAAAATTTCCAATAAATTTAGGAAATCGAAACCACATTAAAATATTCAATTTCAATTATTCACACCCGTTCAAAAACAACAAACATACACTTCACTATACTTGTGATTCAAGGATAAATAAATAAAATATAGAATTTCGATTAAGTAGTAGGTTTTCATTATGAAGCATATCTCAACTAAAACAAAATGCCACTTTAAATTAAGTTGAAGGCTCATTGGAATGCAAATTTAAATGGAATGCAATATCAATGAGATGCAACCTTTCAATGTCCTCCTTTCAACCATTCACATTTTATAACTAAATAACTCATACTAGAATTGAATAATTCATTTACAAGGCTCCACTTTAAATTAAAATTATGAAAATTCCTCCACTCCAAGGAGGAGGTAACATGCTATTATTTACAAAAAAGGATTCTTTCAAATGGTCGAATACACAAGTCTTCATTTCAATGTCTTCTCCCAACTTCATAGTTTCAACTTACACTCCTTCAAATTTTCAATCTTGAATCACAACTCAAAAATGGGAAAAGACGAATCTCTCTACCCATCCTATAATCCAATAAGAGGAGAATCCATCCTCCTTATTGGCCCCTAAGCCCCAACCAAAGAACCATGAAGTGTGTAGGCAACTTGACAACTTTCACAACAATGGCTTCCACAAAACAACTCAACACTCATACAATCAACAAAAGAAAAGCTTTTAAACACCAAACACAACAACACAAGCCACAAAACCCAACACATAGGCTTACATTCAAAGCCAAGGGAAAAATAGAACAAATAAACCACCTCCTTATAGCTCTCAAATGAGTTAGGGGTTCCACCCAAAATACCTCCATGTGCACATCCAAACTACAAAATATAACCCTTTTCCCTCCCAACACATAATACAAAAAGTATAATAATTAATCCTTTCCACTCCCAATATGTGGAACTCCATACTCATGCTCCCTTTATAAGCCTACAAATTTCCATTTTATATCTCACACACATCTTTGCCCATACTACACGAATCCCACACAATACACACACACATGCATTTACAAAACATACAACAAACAATAAGAATAAGGTATAGATCCTACCTTTTCATACTCAATTTTAAAATATTGAATCCACAAGCTTTTTGTTAGGTTGTGGAGCACTGTTTTCATGTGAGAAAGTGTTGAAGACTATACACTAAGCATCTTTGTACACTTTCCACATTGTCTTCTTGGGGTTCGGGGTCGGTAGCCAGACCACGGCGGGAGTCTGGGGAGGTAACCCGTAGTAGGGGTCTAGGGGAGGTAACCTCGAGTATGTGGAAAGTAGGGGTTCAAGGGGCGAGCACCATGATTTTGATACCCACGGTTTTAAAAAAATTGAGCCTTAAAACGTGCCCGATATATATGGAAATGTGATTTTCTCATATGAGCATAGCTCCAAGCAGATCGGGTATTTATTGACCCATAGGATTTTACGTAGCCGAATTGGGTGAACCATGTTAAATATTGTCTCTTTGTGGCCCATGAGATTTTCGCATATTAGTTTCTCTTGATGCGATTCCATGAGGATTATTCCTCATATTTTATCCCATATTTCCTTAAATTATTCAAGATCCAAGAAATAATTTCTATTTATAACCTATGTGAACAAAAATTCCCCCCCATAAATAAAAACCAGGATTCCACTTCATCATTCCTCCACTCCCAGTATTATCAACTGAATCACGGCATGCATGTATTTGCACTTATCTCCAATAGATATAATGAAACATTACAGATGTGTTTTTAATTCGCTCCCTCGCCACGCCTGATCTACTCTAATGCAGGGTAAGCTAAGCTGTTCTAATCTAAATTACCAAGGGACCAGGAGAGAGAATACATAAAATGAAAGCATACACTAAAGCGGTGATACACCCAAAAGGAGGGTGTGAAGTAATCTCCAAATGTGTGAAATACGAGGAGTTTGCACACTTGAGTTCACCATAATAGCATTCACCAATATTCCAAGATACACAATGTTAGTCTGGCAAGTATTGACACAATATTGAGAGAGTGCAAGAAGTGGCTTGATAATAAAATTTTTGAAGTAGCAAGCGATTCTAGGTGGATCACCAGCGAATTGGGTGAACCATGTTAAATATTGTCTCTTTGTGTTGTGTTGTTTTATTCTACAATTTTATTTGAGATCTATACATATTTTTCCCATGTGCTGCAGCAGAGAGAAAGAATGATGACCATGCCTCGCATATTAGTTTCCGGGCTCGGAACCACGATTCCAACGGTACCAATGCGATTCTATGAGGATTATTCCTCATATTTTATCCCTTATATCCTAACATTTTTATCCTTCCCAAAAATAACCAAGCATCAAAGAAATTATTCAAGATCCAAGAAATAATTCTCAAGAACAAATTTCTAAAATAAAATCAAGAAAATGAGACAAGTAACCCCCATTCCTCCAATTTCACACCAATAAATAAAAAATAGGTGAGGATGATGAGGTGGTTTCATGTAGGATTCCACTTCATCATTCCTCCACTCCAACACAACAATTAAAACCCCAAAACCAAGGAAATTAAATGAAAATGTAAGGTTATGACATGCCCACATGCACACTCCACATGCACCCCATAGCTATCAAGGTTAGAAAAATATCGAGAAAAAATGATGTTTTCTCGGAATCAATAAATGTGATGAGTAAAATGGTGATTTTATTTACTCCTTTATGCTCAATTAATGCATTAAAAGATTCAAAATAAGCTCCATACTTCATAAGTATGGTTGGTAGATGATTATGAGAGACAAGGGACAAGGTTTACTTGTCCCATGAAACTCGACAAAAGTTACCTCAAAGTCAAATTTAGGGTTTGGAGAGGGAGACTAAGTGCACACAACACAAATGCAATAAATTTCATTCATCATCATGCACAAATCAAGAACTAACTATCCCATTTATTTCCCACATGTCATCTCTTATTTTTATTTTAAAATTTAAGTTAAATTATATAATTAAGACACATTAACACGTGTTAATAAAGTGACTAAATTTTCCCAATTATTAAAAAATGCTCCAAAAAATTAAAACACACAAAATAAATCAAAGTAAAACATCACCACCCTATGCCACATATATGATGTCAACCCCCATGGGAAAATATCCTATCCTAGAAAATAATAACAAAACACTCACACAAGTTGTCAATTGGCCCTTGTTGGAAATACACAACATCCTTCTACGGTTGGTCCCTATCCCCTTTCGATGTATAGTGATATAATTTTCCTGCAATCACAAACAAAAATACCTCTCTGGCCTCAAGGCCATATCAATATGTCATGGAAATCAATGCATATAAAACATCCATCATACAATCCTCAACATACATCAAGAAATACAACACACACATATATCTATCAATTAACATCATCATATAATGTAGCTAAAACATTATCATCAAAATTATGCATTTTTTTCAATTATCTGAAATATCTTAACATTTTAATTCTACTCCAATAAATAATTTGCAATCATCAATAATTGATTTTACATTCTACAATAATCATGAAATTCTCTATATCTACTATAACTCAAAACTACTAGATACAATCAACAACGTATTGCTGATCGCTAATACCATTATATGGTTAGAAATTCAAATAAACAATGAGACCACATGGTTAGTCCAATACATCAAAAATAATCAATATACGTCAAGAATACAATGTTAGTATATAACAAGTGACTATTCTAGATTATCATCATATCCTTAAATGTACCTAAAGTCCAGAATACACCCATATAGTCCAAAGTAACAATCAGATCACAATAGTAATCATGATGTCTCATATATATTATTAACATGGTAACTAAAAAATATTAATAAGGTTCATGTGTCTAATCAATCTAAATTAAAAATCATAGTACAATCGAGTTTCGAAGAGGAGTGGGCATTACATACCCCTCCCTTAGATTTGACCTTTTCTGGAAGTCATGAAAAGAGGTAGGAAAGCAATGAATTTGAATAAAAGTCACGCCCTCGACAAATTTATTTATTTAAAACATAAGTGGGTTCTTAGAACCCAATTTTGGTCAATTTCTATTCAACATGGAGAAGGGAGATTGTTAGGCATCAATACAAAAGCTCCTCCAAACAAGGTTACAATTATTCGATTTTCCGTAGTAATTCTACGTTGTTAACCAAGTTACAACACACAACATCTATACAAGAATTTTACAATCAAATCCTAAAGAATAACAACCAAGGTTACGGAAGAACTAGAAGGGTTACGCACATACGAGGTCTACATATTCACACATACATGTAGAAAATAAGAAAAGGGAAGGTAAAATCTCTATTTAGGTTGAATTATACTTCAATGTTCATTATTTAGACAAGTTTTACAACTACCAATCATGACCCTCAATTTTGCACAAGAAAACACACCTACTCATAGTCTAAGAGAATTATGACCACACAAGATGAGATTTAATAGCAACGAAACACCTAAATTTATCAAAAGAGTTTACTGATGATGCAAACTATTCATTGGAAGAAATTTTATAACTCAAAATGACTCACTTAAATTTTCATCATAGTATCTTGAGTATAATCTTGGCCAGAGGGTTCTTATAACATATATTTGTACTCAAATATCAATCACACAATCACTAATCCTTATTTAGAAACCCCAAACCCTTAGATATTATTTTCACTTGAATGATAAGCAATCTTTTCCCATACTAACATATCAACACAAAGACACCAATCACTCTACATAATGAATGGAATTTATTTATTCAAGATCCCACCCCTGACTCAATAAAGTCTTAAAACGATCAAATGCTTAAAAACATAACACTCAAGGGAGCTAGGATAAAATAGGAAGTAAGAGGGGTCGAACTAAAATTTATGAGAGCAACAAACAAAACATTCTTCTATAAAACTATGAAGACGAACTTGCAGCGTTATCTTCCTTTAAAGGACAAGGGGGACGACATCAAGTTTTTTCCAAAAAGGAAGGAGAATTTCCAAGATTCCTTCATATCCTTAACATATGTTTCCTAATATTTCCACTAAGCCTAGGTCACCAATGACCTATTCCAAACACAGGAGAGGTTCCTTTCTTAAAACTAGAGATATAGACTCACTCCTAGACCACATTTCATACACTCATTTAGCTAAGATGAGACAAGGGTATAATGACCTGAAGGGCTCAAACAATGGGAAATCACACATATTTATGTTCAAGGGAGTAAGGAATGGCTAGAACATATCACTATCAATAAGGTGCTTCATTAATAAGGGTAGGAAGAAAGACCTAAAGGTCCAAATAGTTTCCACCTTTAGCATGATGGAATGTAGGGTCCATTAATATGAACATAACTATTAATTCATTCAAACAAGGTGATAGAACCTTTAGGCATACCTCTAAAACTTCACACTACCCATAGAGAGGTCCAAAATGACCTAGCATATACTTGTGTTATAACCATTTTACATATGTTTACTGCTTGATATAACAAGGGTAGGGAAAGTAACGAACCATATCACAACACCAAAATCTTAGGCCAAAAAGAGAGTAGATAATTTTACAGTAGCTCAAGGGACTTTCGGTTAGATCAAACTTTTCATATTTTTTCCTTTCTAACCATGTATACAATCAAGGTTTCTTATTTATACATTTTACTTGTGCTCAATCTCATAAAATTACTCATTCCATAATCCAAAGTATAAGACATAAGTTATAGTTTCATTTTTCGGGCATATTTCTTTCAAATTTTCTTAATTAATGTTTTCCTTTTAGTACGATATCACAAATATTGTGTCATTAAGGGTCATTACCAATGTTGACATGATACCTCGACACTCTAATTAGGTGACAAAACTATTCATTTTTCTTTTATAGAGGGTAAGTGAGGATTCTTTGCAATTTTAACATAGTTTCTTTATTTTGTTTTGTTAATTTATTATCTTGATATACAAAGCTAGAGTAAGAAACCATTTTTTCCTAATGTTCCAGCTTACTTATTAAGTTTTCAAATTCAAATCCCTTAATTAGAGTTCTAATAAGTTCGGGTTTATCATATTACTAAGTGAATTTTAAAGAGTAAGAAGACTCAATCATATCACATTGTTAATTTTAAAGAACAAGATATCATTAAACAAAAGCGGAACACACCAAGTGTACAAGAGTTTACCCAATAATTACATGTATCACCGATCCACCCAAATTGGGTCTCCACAAGTATCAATAGGAGTTACGATGAAGATTATATCTTAGTTACCAATTTTCTATTACAATTTCAAGGAGTTTAGATCAATATCAGGGAGGAACAATGTTTTTACGGTTAATACTCAAATAGCTTCACTATATTTAAAATAAAGTGAGTTTCGAAAACAAAACTTATACCTCTCCAAGATATCATCAACCAAAAATAAAGGAAACAAATGGTAGATTACCACATAAACACTACTCTTCCTCATTGAGAGGACATCAAATTATCAAGAGGGAAGTCAACTGAATTACTCAAACATAGCCTATAAGGCCAAGATTTGTAGCCCTAGGAAAAAACACATGACATAAAAACAACTAAGATCAGAAGTTAAGACCTATAAAACAAAAATCTCTAAGGAAAAGGACAAAAAATAACCCGAGAGGAATCCATATCTATCTTAACATAACTCAATACTAATAGAATCTAGTGTGTTATACTTAAAAAATTTAAGAGGTTAAGACAAAGGTAGGTCGTGTTTGGGTCATCAGAAAAACAAGCACAAATATTTAAGTACTGATGCCTTAAGGGGATTAAGTCTAACCATATTTACCCAAGGGAAATCTAGTCTAACTATCGACCTTTTCTAAAATAAAACAAGGCTACCACGATAGAACTCATTATTAACCATTGGTGGACCATCACATCCCAAGAATACACTACCCACCAATGACCTAAAAAAATTATAGAGATAATTTGTTCTTGACAAAATTCATAAGTCCCTAGCGTATATCACATCTATTTTGATTAGGAACAAATCTCCTACCAGTGTGTGAAAGAAACACAACCATCGTCAAGCGCCAACTAAACCACATGACATAGATAATTGTCTCCCTAGAAATGTTGAGTATTGAAGGAGGAACTCCAAGATCCTAGACACACCAAACCCCACCACTCCAAAACCAAAGGCATGGCTTGAAGAACCTATCAAGACAATCAATACACTTAGGTTGTACCCTTATACGATGACTATCACAATACAAACAAAGTAGATCCAACTCAATAGTAGACAAGAAAGGATCATGTCAAATTCTTGATAACATTTAGCCAAGTTGCCATCAAGACAAATGAGATCCAAGTCACCAATCAAAAGTAAAATGTAAGAAAACTCGATGATAAAAGAAAATTTCTACGCAGTCATATTGTAATCCTTGAAAATCTAGAAATTAGATAAAAATGACAAGATGCACCTAGGATATTCTTAACCAAATTATAAAAAAAATGCTTGTCCTCGATAAAATAACTTAAGTTTATGAATATAAAACACATAAAATGTCCACATCACATTCACTTCGTAACACTTCATAGGTCATCGGTAGGGGTACTATACATTTAGATCAGATCTAAGAACACATATATAAAATTGGATCAAATATAACACCATGTCACTATGTCTACTCGCCACAGGATAAAATTCAAACTAACTCGAATAGCCACGGGAGAAGAAGGGGAGCTCTAAAACTAATCAACCTCTAGTTTTCCTTCAAACCAACCCTTGAATGCTACCTCAAGCACTAATCCACAAGATTCACATCAAATAAAATAGTAATCTAGATAAGGAATGGTCTCTTTAGGGTCAACACCATCACACGACCATACCCAAGAGCTAGGAACCCAATAAACAACAAATTCACAAGGAACCAAGTTCCTTTCACTCAAGAAGTTCACCAAAATATCAAATTAAGTAGCATTTCCTATCAACCGAGTTCGACAAGATGCCCACTTAGGCGAGTAAGAAAATCCAAAAAAATTGATTTGGTTATTATTATATTTATCCTAGAGGTTCATGTGTCCTAGGTTTAGGTTTCACTATCTGGTTGTTGTGTTCCCATGTTTTCCTAGGGTCCAAGCATTGAACCCATGGCTCTTATACCAAGTGTAACACCCGCATTTTCCATGCACAAAACCCAATAAATAATTAGGAAGATTACAAAATAATTTTTATTTTCATTTTTATTTTTATTTTTAAAATGTTGCAACAAGATAACCACCAACTAGGTTTAAATATTTCACGATTAATAAATTCCACATATTCATAAGGTTGTCATAATTAAATTAACAATTAATTATTATTACTTCGTTCCAACCATTTCGGGTCTAAATCCCCATCTAGGGTTTCCGTTAATTCACCTTTTTAAAAATATCATTTGGATCAATATTTCCTAAGTTAGTTTAATTCTTACTTCTCATAACAACTTAACAACCATGCCCCTCATGAGGTCATCTAACTATACAATCAAATTCAAAGTAATTAATCCTTGTGATTCATTAGTCAAGTTACCCTTTTCATAATTATTTAATTTAATGAACCATTCAAAATTTTCAAAGTCATTTATCTATAAAAATAAAGGTTACAAGTTAATCCTAACACTCTAATACAGTTAAATGGCTCCACTCAAATTTTACCCATACTATTTTTAATAAAACATCCATTCCCACATTATCACATCACTTAAAGTTGTACGATAAAATATTATCCATTAGATTAAATCCTTTTGGTCCCATGGATAAGAAATGCCCTAAAATTCCTAAAGAGGTCTTCTTATTCTTCTTTTTACCTTACTTCATTCATTTGCTCCAATTTGTTTTTCCGGTTTTGGGACTATGGAGGCCATGGAAGGTTGCCCTTTATTCTTGGATGGATACACACATTTGTAGAGTTGTTTGCATCCCACTCCTAGCATTTTTTTATTTACCTTCTTATTGTTTTTTTTTTTTTCTACCCCATTTTGATATGGGCATTTTTTTTTATTTCTGGTTTTTAAAGATATATATTCATGAATGTAGAGTTTATGGGTTAGTGTGTATATATATATAAACTTACATATATATAAACTTACTTACGGCCCTTTGCGCATTTACCTTTATTCGGCATGTGTAATGGAGTCGTGGCCTTGAATTAGAAACGAGGGATGGCTTGTATGAAATGGGTTTAGATCAAATAAAATAAGGAGGAGGGGGTTGGGCGCCTCCACACCCACTACAAAAATTTTATCCCATTTCCACATGGTCCTATGGGATTCAAACAAAAACATAACACCCCTCTTTTTTATAACTCATTATCTTATCCTTTTTACACAGCCAACTATGTTTTACTCACTTTTCTTTATTACATCCCTTTCTTTTTGAATTTATAAAACTTGTTTCTAATAAAACTATTCACCCGATTTAAGCTTATATATATTTCTTAAATAATTTATTAATATGAAACATATATATAATATATATATATATATATATATATTCAATTCTCAACATGGCATTTAGGAAAATATTTTCTATAAATAAATATATATCACATATTTATTTTTATATTATATAGATATACATATTCATTTAGATATATAGTTGTAGGTCCCCGTTTTTGTATAAAAGATATGAATGTAGAGAGAAAATAGATTTCTTTCTTTTATTTAAAAGGAACTATTGCATTATTTATATTTTTAATTTTCGATAATATCATTTTATATAATACACAAAGATAATTTGATCCAAAATTTGCTAGTAAATTTAGGAAATCGAAACCATATTAAAATATTATATTTCAATTATTAGGACACTGGTCCAAAACAACAAACATACACTTCACTATACTTATGATTCATGGATAAATCAATAAAGTATAGACTTTTGATTAAGTAGTAGGTTTACATTATGAAGCATATCTCGAATAAAATAAAATACCACTTGAAATTAAGTTGAAGGCCCATTGCAATGTAGATTTAAATGCAATGCAATATCAATGAGATCTGACCTTTCAAAGCATCCTCCTTTGACCATTCACATTTCATAACTAAATAAATCATACCAGAATTGAATTATTCATTTCCAAGGCTCCACTTTAAATTATAGATATGTAAATCCCACCGGTCAAGGGGAGGCAACATGCTAAAATTTACAACAAATGTATTCTTTCAAGAGGTCAAATACATAAGTCTTCATTTCAATATCTTCTCCCAACTTCATAGTTTCAAATTGGACTCGTTCAACTTTTTAATCTTGAATCACAACACAAATAAGGGTGGTAGACACTTTGCTCTCCACCCAACCTATAATCCAATAAAAGGAGAAGTCATCCTAATTATTGGCCCCCGAACCCCAACCAAAGAACCATGAAGTGTGTAGGCAAGTTGACAACTTTCACAACAATGGCTTCCACAAAACACTCAACACTCATACAATCAAACAAACAAAGTTTTTAAACATCAAACACAACAACACAAGCCACAAAACCCAACACATAGGCTTACATTCAAAGCCAAGGGAGAATAGAACAAAGAAACCACCTCCTTATAGCTCCCAAATGAGTTAGGGGTTCCACCCAAAATACCTCCATGTGCACATCCAAACTACACAATATAACCATTTTCCCTCCCAATGCATAATACACAAAGTATAGCAATTTACCCTTTTCACTCCCCATAGGTGGAACTCCCTACTCATGCTCCCTCACAAGCCTACAAATTTCCCTTTTCCCTCCCAAAGTGGTTCCATTTTCTATCTCCCACACATATTAGGCCATACTACACCAATCCCACACAATACATACACACATGCATTTACAAAACATACAACAAACAATAAAAATAAGGTATAGATCCTACCTTTTCATACTAGCTTTCACAATCTTGAATCCACAAGCTTTTATCCTTTCCAAAACCAAGCAAGAACCAAAGCAATCCTTCAAGCTCCAAGCAAGAATTCTCAATAAAAAATTTCTAAAGGAAAATCAAGAAAATGAGACAAGTAACCCCCATTCCTCCAATTTCACACCAATAAATAGAAAAGAGGTGAGGATGATGAGGTGGCTCCATGTAGGATGCCACTTCATCATTCCTCCGCTTCATAACAACATGTTATACCCCAAAACCATGGAAATTAAATGAAAAGGTAAGGTTATGACATGTCGAAAAGCACACTCAACAAGCATGCCATACCTATCAAGGAAAAAATAAATGTGATAATTAAAAAGGTGATTTTCTTTACTCCTTTACACTCAATAATGCATTAAAAGGGTCAAAATAAGCTCCATAATTCATATGTTTTGTTTGTGGGTGATTATGAAAAACAAGGGACAAGGTTTACTTGTCCCACAAGTCTCAAAAAGTGCCCTCCAAGTCAAATTTCGGGTTTGGAGAGGGAGAAAGAGTGCACACAACACAAATGCAATAAATTTCATTCATCATCATGCACAAATCAAGAACTAACTACCCCATTTATTACCCACATGTCACCTCTTCTTTTTAGTTTAAAATTTAAGTTAAATTAGCTAATTAAGACACATTAACAAGTGTTAATAAAGTGACTAAATTTTCCCAATTATTAAAAACATGCTCCACAAAATTAAAACACACAAAATAAAGAAAAGGAAAACATCACCACCCTAGGCCACATATATGAGGTCACCCCCCATGGGAAAACCTCCTAACCTAGCAAGAAATAACACAACACTCACACAAGTTGTCAATTGGCCCTTGTTGCAAACACACAACATCCTTCTAGGGTTGGTCCCCTATCCCCTTTCGATGTATAGTGATATAATTTTCTTGCAATCACCAAACAGAATACATATCTCGGCCTCAATGCCATATCAATATGCCATGGAAATCAATGCATACAAAAATTCATCATATAATACTCTGCATACATCAAACAATACAACACACACATATATCTATAAATTAACATCATCGTATAACGTAGCTAGAACATTATCATCAAATTTATGAATTTTTTATCAATTATTTGAAATAGCTTAACATTTCAATTCTACTCTAGTAAATAATTTACAATCATCAATAATCCAATTCACATTCTACAATAATCATGAAATTCTCTATATCTATTGTATCTCCTAACTACTAGATACAATCAACAACATATTACTGATCCCTAGATACCATCGTATGGTTAGAAATTAACAAAATCAATGAGACCACGTGGTTAGTCCAATACTCTAAATATACTCAATACATCAAGAATCTATTGTCATTATATAACAAGTTACCATTCTAGATTATCATCATATCCTTAAATGTCCATCAAGGTTACAATACACCCATATAGTCCAAAGTAATAATCAAAAAACAATAGTAATCATGATGTCCCTCGTATCTTATTAACATGCTAACTAAAATATAACAATTAGGTCCATGTCTCTAATTCAACGAAATTAAAAATCATAGTACAATCGATTGTCGAAGAGGAGTAGGCATTAAAAAATCAAAATAGGTCAATAATGTTTAAAATTTTGCGTCCATAACGTAAGGCCTTTTAAAAGAAAAGAATACTAAGAATACCAACGTCATCACATCAAATCATTGAAAATCATGTGAGAAATAAAATTGATGTAAAAATGAATGTAACAAGAAATTGTATTACGGCATCCAATTTCCCAATCAACTAGAAAACCCAAAACACACACACATATATATATATATATATATATATAAAATCATGCAAACAGTAATCCTATCTAATAAAATTCAATTCTAAATGACTTAGAAACAAGAAAAACAACATACCCGTGCGGCGCTTTAGAGCTATGCACATTGTTCACTTCCTATCTTCAATTACAAACATAGGGAAAGACATAGGGAAAGGTCATGAACTTTAAGATACCACACCAATGCGAAAATGCGTACCTCTGTTTTCTCCGTTACATTTTCTCAATAACATGGTTGCCGATCATTCAAGATTTTTCCATATGAGATGAAAACGTGGAGTTAGTTCCATTAACAATAAGATCTTTTATAATATCAAGACTACTATTATCTTTAAAAGACTCCGTTGACTATTGAGACCCACGCAAAAAAAAAAAAGCAAATTAACTAGCCATTTACTAATATCTATACAATCCTTATTTAACACTTCGACTATAACCTTTGAATCATTTTGAATGTCCATACAAGTTCGATTGTTTTCAAGATAAATCGTCAAACCTTTTCAAATATATTTTGTCTGAACAAAATTAGCTTTAGACAAAAACTAATACAAAACCTTAAACATCTTCAAAATTAGATCTCGTTCATATACATCCTGGAATTCATTTTGTTACATCATTGATATTTTATTTCCTTGTCGAGGAAATCAAATATTCCTCGTGATGCTTCTACTAATTTTAGAGACCCTCTTATTAGGTGATCCATCATCGAAATTTTGGACTAAATATTTGCATATTTAACAAGATACCCTTAAAAATGCTAAAAAAATGTTTGTATCATTATAATTTTCGTACAAAGAACACATAAATAACGACATTGGAGTCCTTATTTTTTAAAATTTATTTCTCTAAGAAATTTATGCAAAATGGGTTTTGAAAATAAAGCGTTTAATTTAGGAGTAAATGTTTGAACCAAACATTTTTTTAATGGAAAGTATTTATTATTTACATATCCATATCTAGAATAATATTATATGAATTCTTGAAATTATAGGCACCCCTTTCAATCCCATTCATACATGAAAATATTATTTATTACGAAGGTAAAAACATCTTACTATGGTTGAAATCATCTTAGAAGGTACGTTAGGGTTTTCCGATTGAAGTCACCATGGTTTATGAGCCATTATACAAGATCTTTGAAAGTTTTTCCCTTTTCAATATTGTGACCATGGACTTGGTGGTAATTACAATAGTGATCCTTGCGATACTATATGGATTTCGGTCATGGGTTGTCATTGGGTGGGATAGGGGAAGTTGGATGAGATATACTGAAGCATTAGCTTGTTGAATATAGAAATATAGGATTCACCAAGAGGGGTATATTTGATATTTGATCTACGTCCTCTTTGTCGAGACTTCGTGTTGGAGCTAGATGTGGGACGAAGATTTGAATATGATGGTAATTGATTCAATTTTAGATTTTTACCTTGATTAGATGACTTAGTGAATTCGGGATTTTGTTTCTTCGATCATATTTTAACATGGCCTTGATCAAGGGTGTGAAGTTCAAGTTTATGAGCCATGGTGAAAGACTCCTCATAATTTTTGAAAGATTGGATCTAAAGAGTTGATGAAATATGCTTCACACAAAACCGCAAAAAGAGTTTGATTATCTTGGTCTATGGAAGAGATAAGGACAATTGATTGATTATGTCGTACCACCTAGAGACAAAATCTATAATAGATTCATCTTCAAATTGTATAATGGAATTAAGGTTTTTAATGGTAATTTTACGCGCAACATTAATAGAAAAGTTCTCTAGGAATAACTGAGAGGGGTATATTTCGCAGATGATCTAGGATTTATTTTTGGAGGCTCCGTGTGGGAGTTAGATGTGGAAAAATATTTGAGTACGATGTAAATTGAAGCATTTTAGATTTGTCACCATGATGAGATGACTTAGTGAATTCGGGCTTTGGTTTATTGGATTGGAGTTTGACATGGCCTTTCTCGAGGGTGTGAAGTTGAATTTACGAGCAATGGTGAATGACTCCATAGTTCTACTCCTCTTCAACATTGATATTATTATGATTTTTCTTATTAGGGATTTGAGATATAGACATGCTGATCACATTTTATAAATTGACAAATGGACATTGTTATATTTGATTAGTTATTTGATAGACAATATGGATGTTTAGACTTATGACATGATTTACAGGATGGATTATATGCATGTTTTGACATATCAAAATTTTATGATCTTGATTTTCTATTGTACTGAAACATTCTATTTGATGTGTGTGTGTGTGTGTGTGTGTGTGTGTGTGTGTGTGTGTGTGTGTGTGTGTGTGTGTGTGTGTGTGTGTGTGTGTTGTTAGATGATTTAGTTGATTTTGTGATCTTATTGCTAGTTGATAAATTGATAAAATTGAAATAATTGAAATCATGAACAATTGGTGAATTACTTGTTTAGGGATGGTTTAGTTATGATAATTGCTGATATGTATATGCATTTGTTTTACTATTTCAATGTCGTTAATATGGCCATGAGGCCAGAAAGGTATTGTCTTGAATTTTGCAGGTATTCACAACACAATAAACCAAAGGGGGATATGAGACCAACAGTGAAGGAATTTGGGGTATTGGCAACGGGTCACCTTGGCAACTTGTGTGTATGTTTGATGTTTTGTAATTACATTTTTAGGAGGTCCCCATTGGGGGTGACCTCAAATGTGACCTTGGGTATGTTTGTTATTTTGTCTTGTTGATTTTATTTAATTATGAGTTGCTATAGTTTTATTAGTATGTGGAGACACTTTTATTATTATTTTTAGTACTCCTTTTAAGTTAATTAAACTTGGTTAAATATTGTTAATTATGATGTGACACATGGGGGAAATAAATTTGAGTTGGTAGTCTTGGTTTTGTTGGATTGGAAAGAATTTAATTTGTTTTGGAGTAGTGTGTACTCAATCTTACAAGTGAAATTCAGATTTTAACTTTCTAGGCAATTTTGGAGACTTGTGGGACAAGTTAAGCTTGTCCCACACCTCTTAAAGTCACCCACCCACTAGGCCTATGATGTGAGGGGCTTATTTTAGGCCCTATTTTTTGTTTTCATGGAAAAAAAAGAAGAAGTAATTGTTCTTTTCTTATAAGGGCCTTATTTGTGTCCTTTAGGGGTGTGGGTTTTGGGGTTAAGTGTATAAAAGGATGGTCATTCCCTCAACCAAAAATTTATTTTCTTTGGAGGAGAAATGATGTGGCATCCTACATAGAGCCACATCACCTCTCTCTCCCTCTTTTCTATTTATTCCAATTTGTGTGAGGATTTGGGGGTTACTTGTTTTTTTTTTGGTCTCTCACTTTGGAGGTGCTTGCTTTTGGGAGTGCTTGTTGGAGTTGGAGATAGCTTGGGATTGCTTTGGCTTGGAGATTTTGGAACTTGCTTGTGGAGTGGATTTCTTGCAATGGCAAGGTAGGGTCTTCACCCTTGGTTTCTTTTACTTCTTTTATTGTTTATGTTTTGAATGAATATTTTATTGCATGTGTGGTTTTTGGTAGTAAAATGGCCTTAGGTTGTGTATGAGAAAGTGAAATGGGGATAAATTTTTTTGGGAGGCATAAGAGTTTGAATTGGGTATTTAGGAGGGAGTTGGGTTCGCGTGCCCCGCCTTATACTTATCTTGTTGTTACTTCAAAGTGAGGGAGGCATAAAAGTGAGGGAGGCATAAGAGATATTTTTCCTTATAGGGAGGCATAAGAGTTTTGGGGCTTTGATTGAGTTTAGAGGTTTTTAGGTGGGCACCCAAACCCTTGGGAGGCACAAGTGAAATCCCCATGTTCATTTCTCTTCTTGGCTTGAGTTTAGAGCCATTGTTTTGGGAAACTTATATGTGTGGAAGTGAATGTTTTGTGATAAATATTATTGTGTGAATGTTGGTTTGAATGTAAATGTGGAAGCCTTGTTTTATTTCCAATGGTTGTCAAATATTCCATATTATTTCATTGTTGGGGCTTAGGGACCAATGAGGAAGAAGGATTCACTTCCTCATTGGATTATTGGTTGGGTGGAGAGTGTTTCCTACTCCCCATTTTGGTTGTTGTGTTTGATCTTGGGAAGAAGGTAGAGCTCAAATGATGAATGTTTTCTTGTAGAATTTGGATAAAATTACCAAGAACTCGCTTATAAAGATTCTATTATGTTTTATCCATTGTGTATGGAGGTCTTGTAAACTTCAATCCTAAAACTAGAGCTCTTAGTTATTTTGGTTATCAAAATTTTAATATTAGCTACTCATTGTAAATGAAAGTAGAAAGATTTAAAAAAGAATATTCCTTGCTTGTTGGAAAGAGATAGTATTAGATTATAATAGTTAACTAAGTTCCTTGAAAATATGTGTATTGTTTTGGTGAAGTAAAAAGATTGAAATGGGATTGAAATGAAAATAACTTTGCTTTCAATTTAGTTGCTTCATTTGCTTCAAGATGTGTTATGTTCATTTTAAAACTATTTGAAAATCGTGTTATAAATTATTTTTTTGTAATTTTGAAACTTGCATCTTGTGATGAAAGAAATAGTTATTCTTATTGTATTACACGGAAGGCATATGGTCGTAAATTAAACAATAGTTTTTTTGTGTATTGTTGAAAGAAAGGAAGAAGTTGTAGTTTCTTAGATTAGGGAAATAAATCTCCTCTTAAAACATAATAGATTTAATATTTTTACCTTATTATGTATAGGTGGAAATCCTTAAAATTTTTGTTTTTGAATAACCTTTTCATATAAATCGATTTAATATTTTGATTTTAGTAGAGAAAAAGATACGTATTGTTACTATTATCGCTCAAAAGTGCACCATGTTGAGAGATGACTGCAATTGTTCTAAGGTTACTATGGATCTCTCACTTTCGTAAATAACATGGAAACACATCAAGTCTTTGGGTATACCTATTGTTGAGGTGAATCTCTTTATCTAGTTCGGTTCCTTTTTATGTATCATAAACTAATTGTTAGGGGTTTGAGGGTAAAAGATGAATGTAAATGATTTGAAAATGGGGTGATACACCAAATTTTTTAAGGGCTATGACATAGTACATGCACAATAAATTTGTGAATAAATTTTTAATGAAAAAATAAATAGTTTTCAGTAGAATACTAAGGCAAAACTCTCTGTGTATTGAGGGAATGAATGACAAGAATACAATAAGATAAACATGCACAAGTAATACTATGTATAAATTACTAAATTTATAGAAAGCTAAGATGCTTAATGAGGGAATTTGACATTCACAAGAATTAAGGAGATGTACACACCACTGCAAATATTTAGAAAGGAAGAAATGAATTCTCATTCAAGGGGCAAATCTTGTAAAAAAATTATTCTACACTCCTATGTCCCAAAATTCCTCCATGTGCTTTGCAATTGCACACAATATGTAGCAAGATTATTCACCCATCCCATCCTAAAAATAGGCTAAAGTTTGTACTCTCCCATGGATGCTAATGTTATCCCTTTATCATGAATAAATAAAGGAATGAAAATAGACATGCTAATTACAAAAGGCATTAAAATAGCCGAGTTACAAAAATACATTTCAGTCAAACTACGGTTGACTTATATTTTAAAAATAAATTAAGATGAATAATTTGGCTAATAATATCCCTTGCTTTTTGTGTATGTCTTCTCCAATGTATGCAATCTCTTTCTTCTAGTGCTTGATGTGACACTTAATATTTTATCCACTTACAATTGATATTCTAGGAATTTTTAATTCTACCCCTTAATGCACATGCAAAAATTTAATCTCCCTGTGTGAGAAAAAATAATCTTTTATTTGCAATACTTTGCCAAATATTCATCCATGTATTCCATCTAATATGAGGACCACTTCCAAGTTTTGATGTTGACATTTGTCATATCCTCTTGTGATCATATGCAAAACTCACTCATGTGTAAATATAAAAAAGCCTTTGTTTTTTAATACGTTAGTAAAAGTATTCATCGCGAAAATCACCCACTATGGGGACCACCTAAAGCATGTGTGGGAAAATAATATCCATTTTTGAGAAAAATAAGCTAACTCAAAAGTGTCCCTTTAATCGATCCATGTGACACGATGTCGTCCTCCTTCCATGCATTTTCCTTCTCACTAAGGCCTATACTTTTGACTCAAATAGAAAAGGGGGTCCTTTGATTCAATTAGAAATAAGAATAAAAGTAAAGGTTTTAATAATGTAAATGTCCTCTGATTAAATCATGTATTATGTATAGTACTCGGTCCTCTTATTGTTTAACACAAGATTTAGTTTATACTTTAGTTTAACATTTAAAAATTTATTTTACTTTTGACTAAATTGGTCTCCTCCTTTTGACTAATGCATCATCCACACAACATAAGGTTATTGACAACATATGTGATGTTTTGCTTTGATTTTGAAATGTGTCGGTATATTGATTTGTCAAAGCATATGGTTTAGACATTTTAATAGGTCAAAAAGTATTTTGTTAAAGACATGGGATGGCCCCTATCCATGAAGGCGCAACCCATTAGAAATTTGTCGAGAGACAACTTGAGTTAAATTAGGTTTTCTAACCCCGTGAAATGTGTATTACTTAATCTCTTCGTTTAGTTTTGGGTCTTTAGCTTTGTTGATCTTTTGTACTCATTGATATCTACCATTGATGGCTCTGGATTTGGCAAAGGGGTAGGTGAACTATGAATTTTTTGTGAACCATCGATCTTGGTACTTTGCAATCTAAGTCATTGATTCTTTGAGTATAGAGTTTTTATTGATTGTGGCTTTATTGCTATTATTCTTGATCCATGGTTGTTCAATCTTGGTACTGAATTAATTTATGTCGTATGATCTATCCTTACTTCTAATTATGGTAAACATGGAGTCTACATTTAATAGGGTGATGGATCTCCACCCATTAGATTTTGTAATGTGAGACCTCATCCATCGATCCTTAACTTGTTTTTGGTCTATGGTTTTGATCTATGTCATAGATCTTTGATACTTCAATATCTCTAAGCATTGATCCCTAACTAATTTGTGGAGTTAGATTTTTGGTGTGGTTAATCTTTGCTGAGTAAGAACGAATTCAACTCCAATCATTTAATTTGGCGTTTTTTCATTTTTCAAAGCGAAGCCTTAAAGAAATTTATATTAATAGTCATGAATGATATTTTGAGCTCATTTTTCATGTGCAAGGCACTTCTTGGTGAATATGAAGCTCTTATCTCAAATTTTCTTTCTCTTTTGATGATGAAAATTCTCTGTCTTAGTTGTAGTATTTTTAAGTTCTTTGAAAAATGTATATGTAGTCGTTTCTTTGTTTTGTTACTCTGCATCTCCATGGCAACCATATGGAGATCTGGTTAGTAGTTCAAAACAACATATTTGGTTGATTATTCACTATGGATACCGATTACTATGCATTTGACTTTTTTGAGATCTAGGTGCCGTCATTTTTTCACTACCTTTACTGAGATATTTTGAAGGTTTCAACAAACCCACTTCCAAAGTGGTGAGATATTTTAAGTTTTTTCAATATTTACATAACATTTGAAAATCATAAACGGCTCAAAAATACCAAGTATCTGATGAATATAAATATGGAAGTCTATATTTGTCGATTACTTTTTAATTGTAGCATTATTGTTTATGTTCGAGAATGCTATGAAAATGGTCAATAATTCTGCATAAACTCGGAAATGTCTTCCTTTTTTGGTTCAATGTGAACATTTGGTCACCATTAATGACGTTTTGTGGGTAGTCATGATTTACTTTTTTGTTTCCATTTCCTTTTTGATCTATTAGTTGTGGTCAGTGTTACCATTTTTACATTATTCAATGGCCATTATTGGAAAGAAAATAAGTTAGCAGAATCTGTCATCTTTGTTTCTCCAAAGATATGATTTGCTTTGTATTGTGCTCTTAAAAGAAGCTGAATTTTCATTTTAAAACTCATATAAGGATTTCAACAATTTCCATTTTTGCATTTCCTAATTTGTGTAATGACAAGTGGTATTGTTATATTTTTTGTATATACCTCATATCAAAATTTTAGCGAGTTTTAGGTATTCATATTTTGTGGTAATTTTTACAAATCTCAATTGTTTTCGTGTTTCACTTTCTTGGCTATTGAAAAACTTAACCATTGTTTTTGTCTTGAAGGTTTGTACTCATAAAGGATAGATTTTAAACTATTTAATCCGATTGATATATAAATACAATCTATGTATAGACTGCATTTGTGAAATGATGAAATGTTTTGGTTTTTAGACTAACTATAGCCACTATCAAATCTATCTTGAGTTTTCTCTACTTTGAATGGTACGAAAACAAATGATTAAATTTTCTTTCTCTTGACTTGTTTCATTTATTTTATCCCATTCGAGCTCTCTACTCTTGTGGCCTTGTTATGGCTTAACTCGGTAGCTCTATTTTGTACACATGTTCTGTATCTATATTTTTCCATATCCAAATAACAAAACCACACTATCTAGATCTGGGTTTTGAATTAATGATGTAGGTCTTCGTGAAAAGTGTAACTGTGAATTGCTTCATTATAGATAAAATCTCTGTATTTGTAGTAGCTTGCTTAAACTGAAATATTTCTAGAACATATTCACTCTCATTTGAACTCTTCTTTGTTATGTAACCTCTTTATTTCCTTTTGTTGATTGACAACCATTCTCATAAAATCATACCATACAAGATGCCCGACAATTTTTTTAGTTTACAGTCAATGTTTCCAAAAGATAGCTATAATTTATCATTGTTGCTATCTAAAATAGATAAATTTGTACCTTATCATTATGTATGATAATTTATCAAGAGATACTCTTTCTTTATTAGATATTTTCATATCGTAATCACCCAATAATGGATTGTTATAAGATAATAGCTGTAATTACACCCCTGTGTTGTCTCAAGTTTAGTTTCTTAGCTTAATGTTGGCTTTCGCTTAGATTTGTTGATCAATACGAATTGTGAGATCGTGATTTACATTTATTATTTCATAAAGGAAAGATGAGCTTGCTGGATTATTTTCTTATTCATTTTTTGAATGAATGACTGGAACTTGCCTTGTAATTTGATGAAGATTTGCACTCTATTGACTTATTTTCATGAATGATTGACCTTAAAATGTTGCCACATGTTAAGAAGTATTGATGGAAACATTATTATAACCTTACTACTGTATAACCTCATCCTTTCTAGGCTGAATTCCATACTAATGACAACAACCTTTCCTTGTAGCTTGCACTTGTAGATTTTTTTCTTGCAAAAATAAAAGAAGTATGATCTTCTGGATTCATAAATTCATGTATTATTTTATTGATTCTATTATTCTTTGCATATTGAATATCTTCAAATATTTCTATTCTTTTTTTCCCTTTAAGCTATGTTATGTTGAAGCAAATGTACTTGTGATTTGATGCTTATATGGATGGAAAACTTTGCAAGTTAATGGTTTAAAACCTATGGAAAATATGTATTCTTTTCCTGTAAGTACCTTCCAACCTAGGCACTGTTGTATTTGCATATGCATCATGGATATTGAACTTGGTAGTTGTAGATGGAAATTTTTTCAGCTCTTAATAATTGTCCTTGCTTGAGAGGTTGATAAAACTGGTGCTATCTTCTGAAAATTTGTTCTCCCAATTTTGACTTCCCTTTGATCTCTTTGAATTCTGTTTTAATTCATTGTCTTGTACTATAACAATTTCACATTGCCTATTTAAGTTTGATGTTCAAGCATTTTCCTTCATTCTGATTGCTCTTTCATTATAATTTTTCTTGGCTCGAGATAGAAGTTGCAGATTATGTAGAAGCATTTAAATCATTCCAAATCTGATTTCCTTGCATGATGAACAAATGTAAGTTTATTGTAGGTGTCTTCAAATCTTAATCTGGAACTGTACTTTACTTTATGAACTTGAAGGAGCTGAGATATTTTTTTCTGAATTCTAATTGGAAGCTTCTTTTATGTATTGATATTTCTTTTGTAAAGTGATATTTTGCTGAATTGTACCTTTTGAGATACTACAAGTTGTTTAAATGATTTAAAACTTGAACCACTTCTCTTCTCTATTCTAATTTTTATATTGGTTTTGATACAAATCAATTCTTCCCTCAGCTATAGTTCTATGTTATTCATATTTGAGAAAAATTTGTAATTGAATACTGAAATTTTCTTTTGAATCTACAATCTTGTTGCATATGTTACGTTTTTAAGAACTTTTTGATATTTCGATATTCTCTAATGATGTAGCATCTTGATTTGGAATGAACACCTTCCTGATTAATTTTGAAACTTCATCTTTGGAGCGTAATGGGGAAAATATCTTCCTTTGAAAGCTTGAGGTTTTTATTTACCCCATTCAATCATGATACATGATTAAATTTTTAAGTTTAATTGTTCTTTAGAACTTATACCTTTCATCCAAAACCTTAATTTTTCTCATTTGTGGTATTTCCTGTAACTATCCTCTTCATGGGTTCTTATAGAGGTTTGCTTAATGAAAGATGGAAGATACCCTTGCTTATTTTCTATGTTTTGATAAAAACAAAATCCAAAAGAACTATTACTTGTATCCTACTTCATTACTTCTGATTCAATGTCCCAATGACTTTCTTCTATACATTTCTTGTTTGCATTTTCCTTTTCTTAAAATAACTCATAACTTGTATCATCTAGATTTCTTCAAAAGTATTTCTTTTCGGATAGTAATTATTTATGTAAAAAAACTACTTTTAATTTTCTACTTATACATGCACACTTAAGAAAATAGCTAAAAAAATTTAGGAATTTTTGCCTCTCTTATGTTCCATAGTTTTTATTTTCTCTTTCTTTTCTGAAATGATTATGGGAATCATATGTGTTGATGTAGAATATTACTCTTATCAATTATGTATCTGTATATGATGTACCTTATGCTTCTACTTTTAGAAATCCATCTGCATGTAGTTAGATAATACATGGGTACAGATCAAACCCTGAGCTCAAATTTGATGCCTTTCCTTTTTCATTTTTAGGTACATTGTGACTGCTAGGAGAGCTGGGTAAAAGAGAGAGTGAAGCTAAAGTGAAGAAGAATAGAAGAGAACCCAAGGCAATGATGGGTTTCTTCTATACTCTTTTACTTTTAACTTCATGCATATGTACTTATTTCTTCAGTAGTTATGAGTTACATCCCATGGCTTGTGTGATAAATATTGTACTTCTTCATGAATAAATAACACTTAATTTATGTACTTGATTGTTATACTTCTTTTTCGCTTTCACTTTATGACATACATATTAATTGTATAACGAAGTAAAAAATCAATTGCATAATTAAATGTATTGACATGCAAAAATATTGAGTTTTGAAATACCTATAAATTTAAAAATGAACTCTCTTTCTTGTATACTACAACTCTATTTGTTGTTCCCAAATTTAGAATTTCACTAAAAATGTGATACCCGCCTTCATCAAGGCAATGCATTAGTCCTTTAGGGCTTTTGTGTTTCCTTCCTAAAGAGGAACATGGAATAAAAGTCTATGTGAGGTGTTACATTTTGTAACAAAAAAAATAGTTCAGATTACATGTAGCTAATAAATTCTTGCAACTAAAAACATATAAAATTGTAATGCATTCCCTAGTTATCTCAACTTCATCAATGTCGTCCATCGTAATAAAGTTTCGAGTTGCCCATTTTTGTAAAAGTGTAAAAATTGTCCACAATTACAAACTAAATGATAGCTATGTTTGATTTTATAACTTTAATATAAATTTAATTTATATATTGAATATATTATAGATCAAAAATTGTTGGGAATAGAATTAATAAAAAACACTCTATAATTTTATTATTAAATTAAATGTGTGTGTGTGTGTGTGTGTGTGTGTGTGTGTGTGTGTGTGTGTGATTAAATGGTAAAGATGGTTTTGATATTATTAGTAATACTAATATTATTACATATTAAGAATAGTATTAATATTATAAATATTGATAATAATACTAATATTAATATAGGTAAAATATATATATATATATATATATATATATATATATATATATATATTTATAAAACAAAAAATTATATTAAAAAATGTGTTATCTTGCCTTTGGAGGCCGCTCGGTTGTGGCCGTAATTATTTTAATTAAAAGTGGTGGGAAGGGTCGCCAAACCCACCCCCCACCCCATTATTAAATGAGATGGGGGTGGGGTCGGTGACCCTCCCCCATACCAATAAACCTTGCCGTATTTTAGAACAACAACCACACTATGCATAGTCGGAACACTCCTTCACTATGGCCTACTTATTATTTTAAATCCATGCATGCTTCTTTCCATTTGGTAATATATTTGTTTATATATAATGAGGACTAGATTCATATTTTCGGGCATAAATAAAATACTTATTTAATATATATATATATATTTATGTATGTATGTATGTATGTATGTATGTATGTGTACATATATATGTATATATGTATGTATACATACATATGTATGTGTACATGTGTGTGTGTGTGTGTGTTTGTATTTCCTCATAATCCATGTGTATATACACCATTCCAACCATTTCTTTAAAATGGGATAAAATGCCCATATGCCCAATGGGGCAAATACAAATAAAGAATAATGTAACAAATAATAAAATACATACAAACCCTAGAAGAGGGTATAAATGGAATATTAGAAAAAAAAAGAAGAATGTTTATCCCTCCATGAGCTTGAGCTTTCTCTCATGGCCTCCACTTCCTTTCGTCAAAATTTGTAAAAATAAAAAGAACCAATAAGTCAAAAGAAATGAAAAAGAGCCTTTCATAATCCATGTTTAGGGTTAGTTGGATCCCTAAATCCAAGGGCTCCAAATGAATCAATCTAATGGATGAGATTCATCCCTACAAAAAGTAGGTGAGAAGCGGTGGGAATATTTTCTAAAAATAAAAGGTATGTGTATTTTATAATTTTGGTCATTCAAGTAGTGTAGGGGTGAATTTAATTTTATAACCCTAATGTTTAGTCAAAGAAATTTTTAAATAAAATCCTTGACCCATTGTATTTGGTGGAATAAAACTTTACTATTCTATAACTAGACCATATTAATTTTGGAATTAATTTGATAGGGTTAATTAGATTTAAATTTAAATGTATTAAATTCAAGGGAGACCAAGTTATAACTTAGTACTTAAATAATTAAGTTACTAAATGGTATTTTAAAAATGTTATTAATTAAATAAGAAGGAAGCTAAGGGGATTGTAAACCCAATATGGAATTTAATAATATTAATTAAATGTAAATTAATAATGATAAGGTGTTGACTAAGAAATAATCTTAACGTTGCAAATGGGTTTTACAAAAATTATTCTGTAAATTTTCAAATTTATCTTTGGATTGTCTTGGGCTTCATGTGGATAAATGAGTGGGAATTACACATGGTATCATAGACATAGGTTAAACATTTGGACCCAGGCACACTTGCAAATAAGAAACATAAACAAATAAACCTAACACAACTCAAAACTTAGAGAACACAACACTACTTGATATTTTGTTAAACGTAGAAAACATAGAAATCTGAAAAAAAATTAGATGATTATAAATTAACTCTTGCCTTGGTATATGTAGGAGGCGCTTGAGACTGACGAGGGGTTCTTATACCTATACCTATACCTACCACCCTTGGATCAGATTGTAGTAGTTATTTTTCCTCAGATATTTCAGACACTAGAAGATGTTAATGATGCTTTTGGTACACAAATTTAACCTCCTTCAGAGACCGAGAAACATCATGGGTTTGACAGGACACTCAGAGGCAGATAGAATATCATGTATGTCATTTTGTAGCTGGGGAAACAATCTATCTGACTTGTTAGCACACAAGCTCTGAAGGGAGTGAGTAGCACATGCAAAAGGATGTGATCTTATCCTAACTATTTTAGGTTGAGTCTTTCAACCAAGGTAAGAGAACCTTTTTGTAACCTCTATTCTATGAAAGGAGATCAACTACCTTTCTTTTGCAGAAGTTTTATAGAGAAGGACTTAGGAAAATATGATCAACACACCAGATCTGACTCTCACGAGTTGTCACTTCCAGATCATGGAGATACTTTCACAATAAGGCAAAGGTTACTAAAGACATTTGAGACCCTGCTTGCTTCTGCATGTTTAAGTGATGAGGATTGTGCAGTTGTGTACACACATGACAAACATGGGTAGTATGGGTAGGATTGGTTGTTGTTAAATGAATTTTTGTGGGAGGGGAGATAGGATGGACTTGACTCACTAGATCCTTGAGATCTTATGCAAAATGGAAAGATTCAATCAACAAAATGCCACAAAAAGTTAAATTGTTTCCTCAAATAGAATATGAGCTTTAATGGAGGCCCAAATCAACACTCTTTCACAAAACATGTGGGATTCTATCACGAAGGTTCGAGTCGAGAGGACCTAATAAGGCACTAAGCTTTAAACCAATTCATGCCGAGGTACACCTAGAGGCTTACATATAATCTCTATCAACAAAATGAAAGAAAAGTGATTTTAAACCGTTTATCCCATTCCCAAATGAAGGGTCTTATGAGAAATGAAATTGCAGATGCCACTAAACTATCACAAGGACTAAGACCTGTGTGATTGGACTATAGTTTGATATAATATTGGAATAGAAACAAGAAAACTACTCGTAAGCATTCATAAATGAAATAAATACACTTTACTCAAGATTGAAACAAAATAAATCATTGTTTGATCAAATTTATCAACAAGGGAAAGTTTCAAGAACAATTTCAAAGCTTGTCGATGGTTGTACATTTGTAACCACCTTGACATGGTCAAATTTGACACAAAGATAGATAGACAAACTTCTCTAGACGACTTCTAAAAATGGATGGGCTTTGTCAAGATTTTTTTGCTTGAGAAAATTAGTCCTGATCTTTCCAAAAACTCCCAACCATTTGCGTGAAAAATTTGTGCCATTTATAACATTTCCAACAGAGCCCATTCCTCCGAAAAGACAAAAAGTTTAAATGCACCAGTGTTTACCATGATTCTTTCATGATTCCTAGAATCATATCCGTAATAGTCTCGAGGTGCTCAAGGGAAAATCTCTTTGATTTCTTCTTGCATTCAACTTCTTTCTCGAGAAAAACATGCCTCCACCCATTCCCAACCACTTCCACCCCATATCAATAAAATTTCGCCTTGCATGTTCGGGAGAAAAAAATTGGAAAACCATATTGGGCTCAAGAGTCGAGACCATTTTAATGCGAAATACGTCTCTAGATCTCTCCCACTAAACTCTAGATATCAAAATTAACTCGCTCCTCTGTTTGGCGTGTAGAAAATAGAAAAAAATCATGAAGACGGCACTCCCAAAAGTTATACGAGAAAAAATGGGGAAATCAGATTTAGATGCTTAGCATTCATTGATCTTTGATTTTGAATGTGGGCCATCCACATGGAAGATGTAAAAACATGCTCGGGGGCTTCCTTTGACCTTTTCTGACCCTTTTGAAAAAATGGAAAAAAATCCCATTTTCTCTCCACATCCGCTTCGAAAAATGGGTCGACATTTTTCCCGAGGAGGGTCCCAACAGAACCCTCAGAAAAATTCTACCATTTGACTCTCTTTTGGAAAAAAGGAAAATTTTCCAAGTTTCCCCCATAGCTCCGCCCTTCCACTTCAAGTCCCTAATGTGGGTCCCAGCAGAACCCGGGTCCTTTTATGCCTTTAACTCCTTTTCCCTCAAAGGGAAAAATTTTCACTTTTCCTCTAAAAGCCCACACCTCCACTGTTGACCTGGGAAAACATTGACTATTTCCCATCGGGCTTCTAGGTCATTTTGATATTTTAACCTTTATGAAGCAAAGAGGCGAAAAGTTTGAATTGCCTCTGATGGTCCACCTCCCCGCCCCTTATGAATTTTCAAATTTCCACATGTCACCATGGCACACCTTGAGGCATTTACAACAATTTGATACCTTGAATGAGGGTAGGCTCGCCACGTGTCCTACTATGGAAATTATTTTTGAAGGCTTGAAGCTCTGTGGAGGGCACCACGTGTCAAGGTCCCGGAAATATTCCTTGGTTATTGAAAATTCTAAGAAAATATGCAAAGTGAATGGAATTCCCCACATGTTTTCATGGTGCTTCTTTAAAATGGTGCCCAAGTTGAAGACCCTGAATGAGCGCGGGCTCACCACGTGTCCCTGTTCTGCCAAACTGTTTTCATCTCGCATAAAAATGTGTCTAAGTATGAGAAGCAATGGAAGCCTCCACATGTCCTCTCGGTGCTACTCCAAGGAAAATCCTAAAAAGATATCTTCGAGATGAGAATCACTCCTCCACGTTTCTGGACATCCTATTATCCAAAATGAGGCCCCTACTTATTTTGGCTAACTTGCCTTCATTCTTTCCTTCTTTGTTCCTTAGTTATTTTTTTTCACATTTTAGGAACTCAAAAGTTTGTGGAGATGGCTTAATCAGATAGAAAATTTTCTCTACTTTCCAAAAAGTTAAAGAAGTCCTCCTAACTACTTGTATTTTACAAGTTATGGCTCAGCGGAGTTTGGAGGGGAATTTTCCCAAAGCAAGCACTTAGCCTTTTGGGGCGAAGGGTAAAGGGAAAATTTTGGCTCGAAATCCTACAAAGCAATGAGATAGCACCACATGTCTTGTCAATGGTGAAAGTCGTGGCTGACAGAAGAACTTTGGAATTTTTCCAAAATGGTTACATGTGCAAACGTAAAAATGGAGCGCATCCGCATCAAGCAACCAGATGGTGCCACGTGTCCCGGAGTGGCGGAGGCGCGGAGTATTTTTGGAAAATTTTCCAATTTTGCAAAAGGGGCAAAATGATTGTTTGAACCCATGGATCAACCAAAGGGTGCCACATGGCAGTGGAGGTTAGGCCGATGGAGGTTTTTTGGGAATTTTTCCCAATTTGAAAGAGAAGGAAAAAGTTCAAATTTCGGCTTACGAACCCTAATTTTTCCCTAATTTCTCTTGGTTTTCCCTGAATCTTCATAGGGCCATATATTTTAATCTAGAGCTTAGAGTTTCATGTTTTTTATATCATTGGAAAGCTGTTGAAATTATCCACACAATACACTATTCAATTTTATTTGTGGTGGATATTTGTGGGAGAAAATTGAATAAATGTCCTCAGACGGGAAAAAATGCATCAAAAATGGATTTGTGATGGTGTCCTTGTTGTTTTAAAGGATCTTATTGGTGGTTAGAGATCTCAAATCAATTTTCCCTCATTTTTGTCTTTCCTTCATTTCGGTTCATCATAAAAATCTAGTTTTGGCTCATTTGTAAAGTTTTGGACGTTTTTGTTCTTGTAGACTCCCCTCTTCCCATTGACATGTGAATTCAAGGATTTTGGACCTTCCATGAAGATTATGGCACATTTTTTACCTCTTTGCCATTGTAATGCATTGTATTAAACTTGAGAAAGGTAATGCATGTTTTTGAATGATCCTCCAATCCTCTCATGTGTTTATAAATTTCGTTTGATCTTTCATTATATTCTAGCAATCTTTGCATGCTTTGGTGTTAAATCTCTATGACCTATGTTTATCCGAAAGAGAAAAGTTCATCACTCCTTCGGTGTATCACCGTTTTATCTTAGTTTTGTTTCTCTTTTCAATGCTTCTCTCAACCCTATCTCCTTGGTAGTTTTAGAGTAGGAATTTTGAATCATAACTTCTGTAAAAACATGCATGCATACACCTTAATAGAGGGGTAACAAACTAGCTTTCTCTGGAGATTTTTCTCACCTTGCAAAGTCCCACACCTTGAAAAAAACTCAATGTTATGCAATCACACTAAATGATCCACCCGGACTACGAGATCTGAAGGTCATTTATGGGGTCATGTAGATTTGAACTAACAATTTTGGCACATCGGGTGGTACCTTAGAGGTATTTATCTTCATTACAACAAAGTTTATATGCAATTGTTGTAATTTTCTTGCTTGAAAAGAGTCTTGCGTTACACATCTAGTGACTCCAAAAGGATAGAATCAAGCTGGTTTCAGCAAGTCCAAGCTTGAAGATTCATGAGAAGGATCCAAACAAGGTCAAGCAAGAGAGAAGAGGGACTTTTTAACTATCTACAATTATCCACAGATAGAAGAGAAAGAGGAAGAAGGAATGAAAGGTCTCCATCTCCACCAAATAGAACTCTATCAACTCCTCCACAGTAGACCTTTCATCCAATCACCAAGGGTTCTAAAGCTAATTAACATAAGCAAAACCCAATCCTTATGTCAACTTTACTCACAAAGTAGCTCACTTGCTCTCAATGCACAAAACCTAGTTCCAATTGCAACATCGAATAATATCCCATACTTTACTCGGAGAAAATCGGACCAATCCTATTGATTCTATCAAGGACATTGCTAATTTTTGTGCAATCCATGAGATTGTTGAGATGGAGATTGTTATCAAATTATTAGCATCTTCATTTAAAGGGAAATCCTTACAATGGTTCAAGATCCTTGATGGAGGATCTATCATAAAAATATGAACCGATTGTGCATGCACCTCCATAACCAATTTGGAGAGAAAGGGGACAACTTGTCTCTATGGAGCAACTAACAACTATCAAGAGAGCTCCTAATGAGCAGCTAACAATTCAATTTTAGGTTTAAAATAACATGGGTTAGAATCCCATTGGCAAGTGAGGCCATTAGCTCAAGGTGCTTTTTTATAGTTTCTAAATGCATTGAATTCGACATTTCTATGTTGATCGAATCCATGGGAGGTGAAACTCTACCTACAACTTACAACATCGCCATTAGGGATGAGAATTGTTTAATCCAAGCTAGTAAACTTGCACTGGGCCTCCTATGCCCTTATATCTAGAGTTGGGAAGCGCAAGTACTAGTCAAGCACCTACTTTAGCTCCTATTCCTACTCCTAGAAATTAGAGTTCAAATGAAACTTCTACGTCATCCCCTAGTGCCTCAAATGAGCTTCAAAAAGTTATGAAACAATTGCAAAATTCGGGAAATGAGCTGGTTACACTCAAGAGGCAGCAAGCTCAAAGTTTTAGGCCTTCTTATCAGCCTCGAATCAACCTATTAGACATCCATATCATCCTAATAGGACACCCTTCCCACTGCAAATCAAAATCAAGTAAAGCCTCCTGCCAATAGACCATTTCAGCCTATAACCCCAATGTTGAATTTACCTCTAAAACCTTAGTGCCAGTGCAAAATAATATAGCTCGAGAGTATGATTGGTTTTTCCAATGCAATGAACGCCACAACAAGTCTATGTGCTTTGTAATGGTGCTTTGAACCAAGATTTGATGGTGATAACAATTGGTGTAGAGAGTGAGGAAAGTCAATAAAAAACCAACAACAAGGGACATCTCAACAAGATACAACTCCAAATGAGAGTACACTTGTGAATTGGAAGCCTAAATATTTTTTTGGTATGAATCAAACACCTTCTCGGAGTGTAGCAGCTAACACACAGTCAAAGAAGAGAAATATTGGTGAAGGGCAGTCATTAGATCAAAGTGATTCACAACCTTCCATCACTTGACAAGGTGTTGGCAAAAAAATGTAGTTCCAAATGTGCAAGGACATCCCAAGCCACCTTCTAGACCAACTCAAACACTAGTTATTACAACCCATGTATAAGAAAATAAAATGCAGACTAAAGGGCAGAAAATAATGATGTTCATCCCCATTTAACATCATTGAACAAATGAAGAATACCAATATGAAGAATACCAATATGAGTAATTATCCATCCCGGGACAAAGGGATCTATTACAAGCTGCCATGAAGAATTTCTCAACCTCAAATTAACCAGCTCACATGCAAGAGAAGGTACTCATAAATGATACTCAGCCTGAGGGGAATCATGGAGGATAGGAAGGTAAAATTTTAAGCCCCCTCCATTCTATGTTTCATTGATCATTGGGGATGAACTAGCACATATTTATATGATTTATTTTGGGGTAAGTAGTTCAGTGATGCCCAAGTAAATAGCTGATCAGTTGGGCCTTCAATATGAAGCCATATCCAAGGGGGTGGTGCAATTAGATGGGACAAAAATAGCAACAATTGGAGTGATCAAATATTTGAGCCTTACTTTGCATGCATGCCCCAATGTCATAGTTTTGCAAGATGTGTCAGCAATATATTTTCCACCACTCTTTGCCATATGTTTGTAAGGGATTTCACAGCTAGAATTAGAGGCTACCTATCTGCTAATTGGTCACACATGCTATTTAGGAAAAGTTATGGAGCTGAGGCCATGATTAGGTTTGAACCTATTGCAAAATTTCACATTGAGCCTCATACTCCAAGCCCAATCAATGCCAACTATTTAGAGTTTGATCAAGAGGACTATCCAAGCACTCATGAAGTGACATGGAAGTTGGAAGCATTCCATATTTGATTCTATTACATGCATGTAGAGAATCATCCTCTTCCTTGCATCACCAAGCGAGACCATAAAGATGACAATGAGGTATGACAATTGTTCTTTGATGGATCAAGAAGTAGAGATGGTGCAGGAGGAGGAGCTATTGTTGTTTCACCTCAAGGTATTAAGTATTATTCAACTTTTAGATTTCAATTTGCATGTTCTAACAACACTACTAAATATGAGGCTTTGATACGTGGATTCCATTAGTCAAGGAAGAGAGGCATAAAAACTTACAAGTCTTTGGTGATAGTGAGATGATTGTTAATCAAATTAAAGGACAACATGCTACCAAGAATGACTTGCTCAAGAGTTATAAGAATAAGGTGTCGGACCTCATTGAGGATTTTGAGGGCTTTGACATGAACTCCATCCCTCGGAAAAGAGAACCAAGTTGCTTTGATAGGATTGCAGCAGTTGGAGAAACTTTTTATGTTGTATAAAGTATCAAAAGAGATAAAATGTAGCCAAATATCCATGTTATTGTGAGGCCATTAGTGCTAGAAAATAATGCAAGTTGGAAAGCGTTTGAGAGTGACCAACAAATCATCAATTTCTTGCATGAGGAAGTTGAGTTCTCAAGCAAAAATCAAGAAAAGTTAGAATAGCAAAGATGGTGATCAAGTGGTACAACTAATAATTGTGACTTTAGAGTCTATTTTCAATCCTAATGATCAATTTAGGAAGGATAAATAAAACATCCAAGTAAAGGGAGATGATTTGAGCCCATCTCGGTTGAAGAAGGTAAGTCACTTCAAATTAGTAAAGTGACAACCGAACAAGAAAGGTATGAGTTCATGTAACTTTTCCAAGAGTTCCCAGATGTATTTTCTTGGAGATATGAAGACTCGAGGGGATTTAAATCCCAATCTAGCTAAACACACAATTGAACTAGATCCAAGTGCCCATAAGTAAAAAAATAGAGACTGGTCAATCCACACATTGAGTCTCTCGTGAAGAAGGAATTGAATAAGTTAATAGAGGCAAGTATCATATTCCCCATCAAGCATTCAAGATGGGTTGCAAACTTGGTTCCATTCTAAAAGAAAAGTGGAGAAATCAGGTTGTGTGTAGACTTTAGAAATTTGAACAGAGCATCCCTCAAGGATCACTACACACTTCCTTCTATGGAGTAGATTTTGCAAGTTGTTACTCAATCTCGAGAGGTTTTCATTGCTAGATGGTTATTTAGGGTATAATCAGATCATGGTAAAGGAATATGATCAGTTCAAAATAGCCTTCACCACCAAATGGGGAACCTATGCATATATAAAAATGCCATTTGGGTTGTCTAATGCCGGAGCTACTTTCCAAAGGGCAATGGATATGGAGTTCAAGGGATTGATCAACAAAATAGTGCTGATATACCTAGATGATATTACTATATTTTCTAAAAGTGCAGCAGACCATCTCTTTCATTTGAGACAAGTGTTCCAAAGATGTAAAGATTTGGGGTATCCTTGAATAAAAAAATGCATTTTCCTAGCTCATGAAGGCAATCTCTAGGCCACATTGTTACCAAATAAGGGTTGATAATTGATCCAGAGAGGGTTAAATAAATAAGAGCACTACAATTGCCAAGGCATAAGAAGGCTCTTCAAATTTTCTTGGGAAGAATGAATTTTGTTCAAAGGTTTGTTCCAAACTTTTCAACCCTTGTCAAGCCAATAACTTTGATGTTGAAGAAAAGTGTGGCATTTAAATGGAAATTTGAAGGTAAGGCAAGCTTGAAGCAATCAAAGAAGTTACCTCATAGGATCCAACTCTCATTAACCTAGTTTTCTCTAAAAACTTCATCCTTTATGCATTTGGTGGTGATTATATAATTTTTGCAATTGTAGTACAACAGAACAAAGAAAATGCAGAGCAGCTAATTTCCTTCTTTAGCCAAAGCTTGGAGGACTATGAAGTAAGCTATTCCTTCATTGAGAAGCATGTTCTTGCAGTGATTGGGAGCTTGAAGAAATTTAAGCATCTAGTTTCAAACAACAATGTTTAACTACTGGTTTCTCATGTGGGAGTCAAATACTTCCTCCTCAACAAAGGTATAAATGAAAAATGTGCAAGGTGGATTACTTGTGTCATGGAGTATGAAATTGAGATCAAATTCACCAAGCTGGTATGAGGAAAGGGACTATGTGAGAAATTTTCCTTGAGTCAACCAATTGAAGCAAACAAAGAGAAGAATGTTGTTTTGGTGCTACAAGATAGCCAAGAACAAAGAGATATTCAAGAAGAAAATGGTGGTATGCTCACTCCTTGCTGGACCCAAGACATAATGCACTTCTTACAAATAGGCCTATGCCCTCTAGAGATGAAAAAATCCAAAAGAAGACACTTCAGATTGTAGGCTATTCCGTATGCACTTGTTGATGGTGTCTTGTTCAAAAAGGATATCAATGGAGTGTTGTTGAGGTGCATTGAGACAAATAAGATTGAGAAAATGTTAGAAGAGTTTCGTAATGGATCAGGTGGGGGGAATTTTTCTCCAAGAGTGACAACTCTCAAGATCATGAAGGCTGGTTAGTATTGGCCCAAATTATTTAGTGATTATTATGCATGGATCAAGAGGTGCAAGAATTGTGCATTCTTCACAGGCAAAGAGAGGTTAGCAGCACTTCCATTGCACCCAATCTCAGTTGACAAGGCATTTATGCAATTGGATTTGGACTTCATTGGAGTCATTAATACAAAATCAAGCCAAGGGCACAAATGGATTCTAACATCAACATACTACTTCACCAAATGGGTGAGGTGGTGGCACTTAAAGAGGCAAATGCATCTAACATTGTAGACTTCTATGAGGGGATAGTAACCAGATTTGGTATACCGCCACTATAATATCAGATAATGTGTTGGAATTCATAGGATCAAAGATAACTAAATGGGATGTTTGAAATGGGATCTATTTGAGCACTTCATCAAATTATTACCCTCAAGGTAATGGCTAATATGAGTCCACAAACAAGAATCTATTAAGGATCATCAAGATGAATCTTGGTGAAAATCAGAGGACTTGGCACACTAAGCTCAAATCAGCTCTATGGGATGATAGGATAACTCCCAAGAGATCCACAGGTAACTCTCCATTCAGATTTGTTTATGGGAAAGAGGCAGTGTTGCCTATGTCACTTGAGTTGCCAGCATTGGAATCTCATGAAGCAATTGGAATTGTTAGAGTTTGAGCCCATGGAGGTTAGATATGTAGAATTGATGGAAATCTAAGAAATCAAAGAGCATGCAACCCAAAAATGGAAAAGGACCAAGCATTGATCAAGAGAAGATTTGATAAGAAATCTAAGGATAGAACTTTCTAAGTTAGAGATTTAGTGTTGAAATGGGATGTAGACCGAGAAAAGCCGGAAGGCATTCAAAATTTGAAGCCATTTGGAGTGACCCCTACATGGTCACAAAATGCAAAAACAACAATTCCTTCTAATTGTCTACATTGGATGGTGAGGAACTGCAGATTCCAGTTAATGGAATCCATCTAAAGCATTGCTCTTCTTGGAAGGGAAACTTCTCACCTTGTACATATTATCTTAGATTCTTCTTTCTTTCCTATAAGTGCTTATGCACATTGTTTTTTTATAGCTTAGATTTGCATTTCCCTTAGTGATTTGGTACAAGTTTTGTTTCCCCAAGGATGTATCTTTTAAAAATCATGTTTCGTGTCAGTAATTTTCTACTCTCACAATGTTCATCTTAGATATTTTCTAATGAATTGAGAGTAACAAGCAGATTATGTTCATGACTCCATACCCAATGGATTGCTTCAAATAACTGGTCACTTCATCCAACAGGCAGATGACCCCTTTGAGTCACCAAAATTGCTATCCAAAATGAGCCCGTGCTTATTTTGGCTAATTTACTTTCATTCTTTCCTTATTTGTGCCTTAGTCAATTTATTTAAAATTTTAGGCACTTAAAAGTTCCTAGAGATGGATTCATCGGATAAAGAATTTTATCCCCTTTCCGAAAGGTGAAGAAGTCCTCCTAATTCATTGTATTTTGCAAATTATGGCTTAACGGAGTTTGGAGGGGAATTTTTACCAAGGCGGGCCCGTGGGAAAACATTTGGCACTTAGCCTTTTGGGGCAAAAGGGTAAAGGGGAAAATTTTGGCCCGAAATCCCACAAAGAAATGAGATTTTGCCATGTGTCTTATTAGTGGTGGAAGGACTTTGGAATTTTCTCTAAAGTGGTTGATGGTGCAAAGGTAAAAAATGGAGCACATCCACGCAAGCAACAGATGGTGCCACATGTCCGGAGTGGCAGAGGTGCAGTATTTTTGGAAAAGTTTCCAATTTCGCAAAAGGGGTAGAATGATCATTTGAACCCATAAATCAACCAGAGGAGGGTACCACATGGCGTAAAAGGTTGGGCGGTGGATATTTTTGAGAATTTTTCCCAATTCGAAAAAGTAGGGAAAATTTTTAAATTTTGGTCCTCGAACCCTAATGTTGCCCTAATTTCACTTGTTTTCCCTAAATCTTCAGAAGGCCATATCTTTTGATCCAGAGCTTGGATTTTCATGTTTTTATATCATTGGAAAGATGTTGAAATTATCCACATGATGGACTATTCAATTTTGATTTTTGGTGGATATTTGTGGGAGAAAATTGAAGAAATGTCCTTGACATAGGAAAAAATGTAGAACCGACCCCCAACCACCAAAATTGATGAGGTATGGCACTCGTTTCTTCTCCAGCATGGCCAAATGCATTGAAAAATGGATTTGTGAGGGTGCCCTTACTATTTTAATGGATCTTGTTGGTGGTTGGAGATCTCAAATCAATTTTCCCACAATTTTTTCCTTTCCTTCATTCTGCTTCATCATTAAAAGCCAGTTTTGGCTCATTTGTAAAGGGTTGGACATTTTTGTTCTTGCAGACTCCCCTCTTCCCCTTGGCACATGAATTCAGAGGATTTTCAGACCTTCCATGAAGATTATGACACGTTTTTTGCCTCTCTACCATTATAATGCATTGTATTAAACTTGGGAATGGTAATGCATGTTTTGTGAATGATCCTCCAATCCTCTCATGCATTTATCATTGTCTTCTGATCTTTCATTATATTCTAGCAATCTGTGCATGCTTTGGTGTTACATCTCTATGATTTGTGTTTATTTGCAAGACAAAATTTCATCACTCCTTTGGTGTATCACCGTTTTAGCTTAGTTTTGTTTCCCTTTTCCATGCTTCTCTCAACCCTGTCTCCTTGGTAGTTTTAGAGTAGGAATTTTGAATCAGAACCTCTACAAAAAATTCATGCATACACCTAAATAGAGGGGTAAGAACCAGCTTTCTCTGGAGAGTTTTCTCACCTTGCAAGTTCCCACACCTTGGAGAAAACTCAATGTTGTCCAATCACACTAAATGACCCAATTCTGATTTGCAGATCCGAAGGTCATTTAGGGGGTGTCAGTAGATTTGCACTAACACTTACCGAAAACCTTTTGAAATTTTTCTAAGTATGGGATACCCAGTGGAAGCCTCCACATGTCTCTTTCCTTTCAACCCTCCACGTGTCCTCCTGGTGCTACTTCAAAGCCAAACAAAAAGTTGATTCTCAAACGAGCGTCGTTCCTCCACGTGGAAACATTTTAAAAATGAGGTTTTTCATGGAATTTCCAAAGTATCAAGATTATACACATCCAACCAAAAGGTGCCATGTTTCCCTATCAATTGAATGATGTAAATTTGACCGGGAGAAATGCCCGTCAAACCATAAAACACATAGAAACATCCATTCGAGCCAGAAAATGAGGTTTTCTTCAAGGACAAAGAATTTAGACTATTACAAGGCTCAAACATGATCCTTAGGGACAAATCAATTCATTTCTCTTTGATTATTCAAGGAAAAAAATAATAGGGACAACATATATTTAGTATGGTAAATGGAGGAAACGGGAAAATGCAAGTTTTGAACGAACAAAACATGGGAGACTCAAAATACAAAGCTTTTTCAAAGGAAAAAAGGAACCATGAGACAAATACAAACCAAAACATGATATTAATTGGGATTAGATTAAAATGGAAAAAGGACTGGCCAAACACAATAAGGGGAAGGATAAAATGACAGAGGCCATGCATCAATAAATCTTCAAGGGAACAAATGGGTCGAGACAATTTTAAGCACTAACATTGGCTCGACTCGAGGATGGGAAAATCCCTACGAGTGCCATGAGAACAATAGTAAACAAAGTGCCAAAATATCCATTGGGTAATAGAGTCAAGTTTTTAGGGTAGAGAAATAGAGCCATCTCCAAGAAAAATAGAGAAGCTAGAAAAAACAAGTCACCAAGGACCACGAAAAACCATAATACAAAATGGGAAACAAACAATCAAACTATACATTGTATAAGAGGTGTTTACCCTAATTCATAGGAATAAGTCCAAGAAATGCTTCATATGCCTATCAACAATAGGGAGTTTGAGCAATTCACCATCTAGATCCTTCAAGAAAAAGGTGTGGTCACCAATTCTAGTGTCAATGGAGTAAGGGCCCATCCAAAATGAATTAGACTTGCCATGCTTTCCCTTATCCTCATGCGTTCTATCCCATGATAGTACAAGATCTCTAATATTGAAGGCTCTAGGAGTGACCTTCTTGTCAAACATTTTCTTTAGCTTTTCTTTGAAACTTATATGCCTTTGGTGTCATGCCCTCCTCTCTTCATCAAGCTCAACAATCTAGTTGATGTGGGTATCATAAGGACTCGCTTATTGATCTTCTAGTTATTGAATGAAATGATATGAAGATAATTACATATGCAGGGGCAATAGGGCTTGAGTCCCATATACCAACTCAAATGGAATCTTTCTAGTGGCTCTTTTGACAATGATCCTATCATCCCAGACAACAAACTTCAGCTATTCACCCCATTTTCTCTTGTTCAACTCCAAGGTTCTTCTGATAATCTTTAGCAAATTCTTATTGTTGGACTTAGCTTGTCCATTTCCTTGGGGATTATAATTAGAGGCATATGTCAAATTGATCCCATATCCTTTACACATTGCCACCAGAGGTCTAGCCCTAAAACTCATGGCATTATTAGCTATGATTTTGACTGGTACTCCAAACCTGCAAATAATATTGTTTAGCACAAAATCCATGACAACTTGGTGTGTAGCCTTCTTGGTGGGGATTGCTTCCACCCACTTGGTAAAGTAATCAGTGGCTACAAGAATCCACTTATGGCCAACACTTGAAGGGTCTAAAATCTCACCAATGAAGTCCATTCCCCATTGCTTAAATGGGGCTTCAATTGATACAGATTGCAAAGGTAGGGAGCCTGAAGCCTTCATCCTTCCAAAGAAACATTGGAAACTCTCACATCTTCTGACCAACATGGTTGCATCCTTGAAAAGAGTTGGCCACCAATAACCAGCCCTTAGGATCTTATGTGTTGTGACTCTTGTAACAAAATTCCCCCCACAAACTCCTCCATGGAGATCAGTAATTATTTTGGGGGATTCATCTTCAGTGATGCATCTTAAGAGGACTCCTTCTGGGTTCTTCCATGCCAACCCAAAATTAGTAATGACATATTTCTTGGAAGCCAACTTAAGAGCTCTTTTCTCATTCTTATTCAAATGCTCAGGGTAGTTTAAGTGTCTCAGATAGAACATCACATCCTTGTACCACTCATAACTCACCAATCTTTCAAAAACAACTACCCTTACTTCCTCAATCTCATTTACCTCAATGGTCTGTAAGTTTCTCTCAGCCATGAACTTAGCTAAACCCAAACCTCTCACCAACTTCGTTGTTTGAATGTCCATATCATACTCTTGCAATTTGTTCACCCATCTACATCATTTACTTGAGACTTCCATCTCTAATATAATTTATTTTACCATGGTATGGGTAACATAAGAAACAAATTTTGAACTTAAAATATAAGGCCTGAAAACCTTTCTTTCTTTGACCAAAGAAAATGCATACTTTTCCATGATGGTGTATTTTAATTCTGCCCTTTGTAGTGCCTTGCTGAAAAAGGAAATTGGCCTCTCAGCCCCTTCATTATCCTTCTGCAACAAGATGTAAGTAATAGTGTTTTCCGAAGAAATGGAAAATAGCTAGAAATGTTTCTTATAATCTGGGGCTGCAAAAATAGGGGCATGCTTCAATGCCTCTTTGATTCCATTAAAAGATTGGATGGTATCCTCCTCGCATTTGATGATCTGATCCTTCTTCAACATGGAAGTTATTGGGATAGTAAACTCAAAAAGTTTATATAAACCTTCTAATGAAGTTTATCCACCTAAAGAAGGAATGAATTTCTTTTTTGGTTCTTGGAATTTGAACTTTGTTGATGGCCTCCACTCTTTCTAGATCAATCATCACTCCTTCCTGTGACATAATGTGACCAAGCAATTTTTCCTTCTGTACTCCAAAATGGCATTTCTTTGGATTGAGTGATATGCCATATTCCCTACATCTGATTAGCATCTTCTCTAAGTGTAGAAAATGGTCACTTCTCCTTCTTGAAAACACTATTACATCATCTTGGTAAACAACAATAAAGTCATTGATGTATCCAAAGCCAAAATCAACATCCATTGCTCTTTAAAAGTGGTGCTGACATTCATTAGACCAAAGGGCATCCTAACATATACATACGTTCCCCATGGAGTAGTGAATGATTTCTTGATCCTTTCTCATTATTTCACCATGACTTGATTATAACTAGAGAAGCCATCTAAAGTAGAGGGAAACTCAAAACCGTCCACCAATCGTAGCATGTGCTCCATGTTAGGTAAAGGATAGTTTTCCTTCATTGAGGCCTTGTTTAGATTCTTGAAGTCCACACACAACCTGATGTCACCATTCTTCTTTCTTACTGGCACTAGGTTGGCAACCCAAGAAGAATACCTTGTGGGCTAGATAATTCCTCCATCCCTTAGCTTCTTCAGCTCCTCTTGCATTTTGAGAGATAACAGAGGATTAATTGGCCTCTTCTTCTTCCTGAAGGGTTTTGCATTGGGCTCCAAGGGAATCTCATGTTGGAATAGGTCTTCTCTATATGCTTTGAGCTCAGAATAGGTCCAAGCCATGCAATCTTGGTATTTCTTTAACAATTGGATGTATGACTACTTTTCATCTTTATTGAGACTGTTTCCCAAAAAAATCATCATTGGTTTTCTCCTTCATGCCAAGGTCATGCTCCTCAACATCCCTCGAGGATTACATTTGCCTATTAATAATGTAGTCAGCATTATCAAAATTTCATTCAAGAGCAACCAGCCCTCTAGGAATGGTGTTGGTATTTAGCTGGATGATGCCTTTGCCAAATAAGGTTTTGTTCCCCGTTGTTGTACAAACCATAGGTTCCCAATCAATTTTTGATCGAGAAAACACTCCATCGTTTTACAGGAATCTTCGACTTGAGTCTCATCATCAAAAACTTGTCAATGTTTTATATTGTCAGGGACAGAGGGTCTTGTCACTACCTCCACCTCATATTCATAATAAGCGGATGTTACAGAACTCTCAAACTGAGACCCCAACACTACAAGATTTTCTACCAATTCATTGAACCTCCTGTCATGATGCGTAATGTTAAAGGAGTCAAACATCTCAATAAAGTCCCAAACTGCATGCTTGTACTGTTTCAGTCACTAATTCTTTGTGGCATATAATTTTCTAACTTGCTTGACAACTAGCTCTGAGTCTCCTTTGACGATGATGTCCCTGACACCATACTTCCAAGAAATTCTTAAACCTAACAACAATGCCTCATACTCAACAATATTGTTAGTACACTCAAAGTTAAGCTTAAAGGAAAAAACAAACCTTTCCTGGCTTGGAGAAATTAGGATAGCACTGACACCATTTCCAAATTTGGAGCAAGCTCCATCAAAAATAAAGTCCAAGGAGAGCCTTCCTACTCAAGACACTTAGAATCCTCAATCTTGTGCTCTTTTCCATCAAGCAAATCCCACAAAGTTGTCAACATCAACATTTGTATACAATACTTCATAGGACGCATTGTTGGGATCCTTAATAAGGTGCAACATTTTCTTCTCCCCATATAACCTGACAAGGCTTCCCTCAACTAGGATGGTGGCATAAGACATGTCCATTTGGACACTACCACCAACACTTGTAACCCATTTTCTTGATAATAACATACCCCACTTGGCTAGGCAATCAACTATGACAACATCAAGCTTTAAATTTTTACCTAGGTAGGCTGTAAGCTGCACCACCAAACCCTTCACACATCCTACTACTGGCACCTCTCTAGAGTCTGTGGAAGTGCAATTCCCATAAGCTATTATTACCTTAATATTCAACTCATTCATCACCTCTAAAGGCATGACATTTCATGATTCCCCAAGTCAAACATGTAGTTATGGAGCAACCTATCCTTGATGATCAAAGTAGTGAAGAATGGATCCACATTCAGCTAAGATTCTACCAAAGATGTCCCCAAATAAACCTCAGGTGGTTCAGCTAGCTCTTCTGATGTTGATGGTGTCTCAGAATCTTCAATGGCTAGAGGATTCTCCACAATGTTCACATTTCTCCCCAACGCAATCCTCTCTTCATTCAATCCCAAGTATTCAAATGCTCTCTTTTATGCTTAGGAATCCTAAGCAACTCAAAAATTGGGACAAAGACTTTGATTTGACTTAAAACTTGGGAAATGTCATATGGGACATTCTTGGGCAAGGTAGTATTGGAAGGAAAGCTGATACATTCATTGGGTGGCACAGGATTCTTGATAGCTTGAGCATAAGGAGGGGTATGATTTTTCTTGGAACTGTAGGGCTTTTGGTAGATGGATCTTTCCTAGGAGCCTCTTTAGGAATGTTATAAAGTAAGGGAGATTTTATCTTGGCTTGAGGCCCTACCCCTTTGATAACCTTACTTCTTGTGTTATATTCCTTCTCTTGAGCCACAACAACATTCATTAATAATTTCCTGTCCTCCTCAGATGGGATTCCTCCATCATACTTTTTTATCATTAAAGCCCTCTTAAACAATCAGAGTCATTATTGGGAAATTCAAAAGCTTGTACATTATCTACTTCTAAAGTATGAGAGGGAGGGAGAATATGTACTCTATGAATGCAGTCCCAAAAAGTGGCAGCAATTCTAGCACTTATCACCTTAGTTGAGGTTTCCCTTTGTTGTGAGCTAGTGGAGCATCCCATCATGTAAACATCATCATCACTCTTATCATCAACTACATTTTCTTCTTGTTGATCTTCTTCACAAGGAGCATGGGGCATGAAACATCTGTCACACCAATCAATGACTTTTGTCTCTTCCACCATAGAAAATCTAGTAGCCAAAGGATCAGGTACCATTCTAATTTCTCTGCCTTGAGGCTTCTTATTCCCAAATCCAATAGCTCATTTGCCTCTGTCATCAATTCTTTGATGATTTGTAAATCTTTCTTGGCCTTGTTTCTTGTGTTGTCCTTGTGAACTCTACCCAAATCCTTTCTCATCTTGAGATAATTTGTAGGAGATCTCCTTGATAGCCCCTGCCAAAGTTTTCACAACCTCTTCCAAATCATCACCTTTCTTGTCGAGGCTTTTCGGATTAACAAGCTTTACACCTTCACTCTTTGGAGGTTTCCCAATTACCTTGATATTATTCTCTATTTGTAGGGCCATGGTGAATGCTTGCCTCAAATTTGTGGGGTTCTTGTCTCTCAAGTAATATGCAACCTTTTTATCAAATGCATTAGTATATTTGATCAAACATGACTCATCACAAGGCCTTATTCTAACAAGAAATCTTCTCAAGGTCTTATTGAACCTTGTATTGAAGTCATTTACTGACTCATTGGGATTCTTCTTGATGTTTTCAAATTCTGATAGAAGAAACCTATGGTCAGTTCTATCACCATATTGTAATCTTATTGCATTGTTCATCTCATCCTAAGAATCAATACAAGTTATCCGGCAATGCTTTGTACCAATCTCTTGCATCCTCCTCTAGAGTGTGAAAAAAAAATTATGTACACATCTTCATGCTCAATCTCAAAATATTCCATCATATTGAGGAAGAGATTTAGATCTTTGTCACTGATTATGGCATTTTTCCCTAGAAATTTGGCATTCCATTCCTCACATCTTGAGGTCTTGCATTTGGATAACCAGCCATTCCCACAAAATTTATAGGTCCAAAGGTGTTTACAAAAATGGAGGTGCAGGTTGAGCCATATTGATTCGAGGAGGTGATCTTGGAAGGTGAAAAATTGATGAGGGGCGAGAGGGTCCTTAGAACATAGGAGTGTAGTTTTCAAAATGGAGATCCTGAAAGGCCTTGCTTCTTGGAAATTCCTATATACTTCAAAAGATAGGTGATGAATGTGAAGAAAATATTTCAAAATCAAATGAAGTCCCTTCTCTAGCTGGAGAATTTAATTCCAAAAAGAGGCTACGATTTAGAGTCACTTAAATGGCGAGTCTTCAACGATGGGCAGATCTCTTTCATCAATGGAGATCCCCCTTCTTGTCTACTAATCTCCCGAAGTCTCCATGATTTTCTTCCTTCTTACTTTGCTTTTCCTAACTCGAGAAAACAATGTTCTAGTAGGATCCCTAGCAAAGAAAGATCTTCTTCCTTCTACCTTTGCAAATATTAGTAACAAATCTGAACTTGACAGAGTTTTAAGACACTGGTCCTTATCAAAATCAAATCAACATGGAGTCGCCACTAAGGAATTACACCTTAGTTGTGTAGATGCACTAAATATGATCTATCAAGTATCTTCCAATGCTAGAAATTGGAAATAGAAAGATTCTAACCTTTCTTCACAAAAATTTATCAAAGAATACCCGTGGAAAACTTGTATAAATTGGAGAAGTTGCATATAGCACTTGGATCATACAAGAAGTGTTTACTAGGTCTAAGTATGAATCTGTAATCCCTGCAAACAAAACCATTTATGTTGGTGTTGTTCATGAGATGAATAGATATGGGATGAAAGTGAATCAAAAAATCAATCTTGCAAAGAAACTCCAAATTAACAAATCCTCTGAAATGGTGCCATTTATGTTGGTGTTTTTGATAGGTTAAATAGATATGGGTTGGTAGTGAATCAGCAAATCAATCTCACAATGAAACTCCAAATTAACAAATCCTGGCAAAGTAAATCAGATCCCTAGGAATGGCACCATTTATGTTGGTACCCAACTTTAACCTCCTTCAGAGACCAAGAAGCATCATGGGTTTGACAGACACTCGTGAGGCGAGATAGATAATCATGTATGTCGTTTTATAGTCGTGGAAGTAGTCTATCTAACTTGTTAGTGCTCGAGGCTCTAAAGGGAGTGGGTAGCACATGCAAAAGGATGTGATCTGATCCTAACTATTTTAGGTTGTGCCTTTCAACCAAGGTAAGAGAACCTATTTTGTAACCTTTGTTATATGAAAGGAGATACAAGTACCTTTCTTTTTCATAAATTTTATAGAGAAGACCTTGGGGAAAATATGATCAACACACTAGATTTGACTCTCATGAGTTGTCAGTTCTAGATCATGGAGATATTTTGAGAATAAAGCAAAGGTTACTAAAGACATTTGAGACCCTGCTTGCTTCTGCATGTTTAAGTGATGAGGATTGTGCAGTTGTGTACACACATGAAAAACAAGGGTAGTATGGGTAGGATTGGTTGTTATTAAATTTATTTTGGTGGGAGGGGAGACATGATGGATGATCACCAGATCCTTGAGAGAAAATGAAAATGGTAGAGATTCCATCAACAAAAATTCCACAAAAATTTAAATTTTTCCTCAACTAGAATATGTGCTTCAATGGAGGCCCAGATCAAAGCACTCTTCCACATAACCTGTCGGATTATATCAAGAAGGCTTGAGTCAAAGGACCCATTTAAGCACAAAGAGTTAAACCAAGTCACAAGCGAGGTACACCCAGAGGCTTACAAATAATATCTATCAAAAAATGAAAGAAAAGTGATTTTAAACCGTTTATCCGATTCCCAGGGAAGGATCTTCGAGAAATGAAATTGTAGATGCCACCAAACTATCACAAGGAATGAGACCTATGTGATTAGACTATATTTTGGTACAAGATTGAATAGAAACAAGAAAAACTACTCGTATGCAGTCATAAATTAAATAAAAAAATTTACTCAAGATTGACATAGAATAACTCAAAGTTTGATCAAATTTATCAAGCAAGGAAAGTTTCTAGAACAATCTCAATGCTTGTCAATGGTTGTACACTTGCAACCACCTTGACACAATCAAATTTAACACAAAGAGAGATATACAGGATTCTCTAGATGGATTCTCAAAATGGATGGGCTCTATCAAGATCTTTGGAGAAAATCGGTCCCGATATTTCCAAAAACTCCCAACCATTTGAATGAAAAATTTCCAACAGAACCCCCTCCTTCGAAAAAGACAAAAACTTTAAATGCACCAATGCTTGCCATGAATCTTTCGTGATTCGCAGAGTTAGTTCTATAAAAGTTTCCAAGTGCTCGAGGGAAAATCTCTTCAATTTATTCCCACATTTAACTTCTTTCTTGGGAAAAACATGCCTCCACCCATTTGGCAACCAATTCCACCCCATATCAATCAAATTTGGCCCCTTGCCTATTCAGGGGAGAAGAAAAATGGAAAACTAGATTGGGCCCAAGAGTCGACCATTTTAATCGTGAAAGACGTCTCAAGATCTCTCCCACCAAACTCTAGATATCAAAATTAACTTGCTCCTCTGTTTGGCATGTAGAAAATAGAAAAAATCATGAATACTCACATTCTCAAGTGTTTTACGAGAAAAAATGGGGAAATTAGATTTAGATGCTCAATACCTATTGATCTATGATTTTGAATGTGGGTCATCTATGTGGAAGATGTAAAAATAGGTTCGGGGGCTTCCTTTGACCTTTTCTAACCCTTTTGAAAAAATGGAAAAAATTCCCATTTTGCTCGCACCTCCGCTTCTGAAAAATGGGCTTGACATGTGTCTTGAGGTGGGTCCCAAAGGAACCATGGAAAAATTCTGCCATTTGACTCTCTTTTGGAAAAAAGGAAATTTTCAAAGTTTCCCCGTAGCTCCGCCATTTTGCTTCAGTCCCTAATGTGGGTCCCAGTGGAACCCCGAGTCCTTTTATGCCTTTAACTCCTTTTCCCTCAAAGGGAAAATTTTCACTTTTCCTCCGAAAGCCCGCACCTCTGCCGTTGACCAGGGAAAAACATTGACTATTTCCCATCATGCTTGCGGGCCATTTTTGATATTTTAACCTTTATGAAGCAAAGAGAGGAAAAGTTTGAATTCCCTTAGATGGTCTACCTCCCCGCCCCTATGACCTTTCAAATTGCCATGTGTCACCATGGCACACCTTGAGGTGGTCCCAAAAATTTGATACCTTGAATGAACACAGCCTCACCAAATTTCTTTGTCCAGCTAAATTTGTTTGAAGGCTTGAAGCTCTGCAGAGGGCACCACGTGTCAAGCTCCAAGGCAGTCTTCCTTGGTCATTGAAAATTCCAAGAAAATATGCAAAGTGAGTGGAATGCCCCATGTGTCCTCATGGTGCTTCTTCAAAATGGTGCCCAAGTTGAAGACCCTGAACGAGCGTGGGCTCGCCACATGTCCCTATTCTGCCAAATTGTTTCCATCTGCATAAAAAAAAATTCTAAGTATGGGAAGCATCGAAGCCTCCACGTGTCCTCCCAGTGCTACTCCAAGGAAAATCCCAAAAGTAGATCTTCAAATGAGTGTCATTCCTCCACATGTCCTAGACTTCCCGAAAACCTTTTGAAATTTTTCTAAGTATGGGAAACCAACGGAAGCCTCCACATGTCTCTTTCTTTCCAACCCTCCATGTGTCCTCTCGGTGCTACTTCAAATCCAAACCAAAAATTTGATTCTCAAACGAGCATCATTCCTCCATGTGGAAACATTTTAAAAATGAGGATTTTTATGGAATTTCCAAAGTATCAAGCTGATTTGCATCCAACTAAGAGGAGCCACATTTCACTGTCAACGGAATGATACAAATTTTATTGGGAGAAATGCCCGTCAAACCGTAAAACACAAAGAAACATCCATTTGAGCCAGAAAATGATGTTTTCTCCAAGGACAGAGAATTAAGATTGTTACAAGGCTCAAACATGATCCTTAGGGACACATCAATTCATTTCTCTTTGAGTATTTAGGGAAAAAATGGTAGGGATAGTAGATCTTAACTATGGATAATGGAGGAAATGGGAAAACGTGAGTTTTAAAGGAACAGAGCACGGGAGACTCAAAATATAGTACTTTTCTGGAGGAACGAAGGAACCATGAGACAAATACGGATCCACACATGATCTTTGACCAAGGAGTAGATTAAAAGGGAAACAAAGACTGGCCAAACACAATACTGGGAAGGATAAAATGACATAGGCCATGAATCAATAAATATTCAATGACACAAATGGGGCGAGATAATTTTGAGCACTAAAAAAACACTATACGTGGAGGATGTTTAAGAGGGAGACCTAGCAGAAGGGAAAATAGCTAGTAGTAGTGGCTTGTGTATCTCCATGACATAATGAGGAGAATAGTCTAGAGAACTCCTGTGTGGAGTCAACTAGAGTGGATTTACCTCTCGAGGTGATATGGAGTTAGGGATAAAGGACACGAGAGATAGATCACGGAGCCCTAGGCCAAGGAATGAGCATGTAGATAGACCTAGGTGTTGAAAGTCTTTAGTTGTATATCATATCGGGAAGATCCCTAAGCTATGCCTATATCACTAGTCTTGCGATACGGGGAGCTTTTTTAGGTGGAGGCTTGGTTAGTGAGCTTGAACAGTACTTCAATATTTCCCCTTGTCTAGCAACAAAAAGGCTCATGTTGTGATTCATCTTGTAAGGGATGGAACATGTGTTCAATGGAAGAATGAGGAGTAGAAGCTCCACATAGTTTTAGATATAGTTACTTTGGATCTCTTCAAGGACCGGTTCAGAGGAAATACATATCTAGGAGATTTTTTCAACAAAGGATAGATGATTTCCATGACCTGCATCAAGCATCCATGATAGTAGCGGAGTATAAGAGTATATTTTGGACTTGCTTTAGTATGTGAAATACATGAAGGACAAGAAGGTCAAGATCCACGGAGTTCATCATGGGCACGAACTTGAATTTTGGAGGGGCTGTATGAATTCATTATCCCTAGACCTTAGTTACGGCCATGAAAAAGGCCTACATTGTAGAAGAGACTAGGGGAAGAATCAAATAGCCAAGGATAGAGTGTGGAGTTAGATTTAGTAGCTACAATATAGTGGTTTGATGGGTTTAGCTCCTCCTCCCCCGTAGCAGGCATGGTTCTACATAGTCATCGTTTAGGATACCTCAATAAACACCTCAACAATAGAAAGCAGCAACAAAATCATCCACCATTCAGACCTCCGAGAGATATTTGACACTCGGAGGGCACGAAGTAAGGGTCCTCCCCTAGGGGTTACATCAAGAAATAGGAAGCACTTTGAGAGATCATTTTAGTAGGAGCTTGTCGCAGCAACCACAATAGTCCATAACATGATCATAAGGATCCACAATCCAAACCAATAGAGTACTGTTGGAGCTGCATCTCACTAGAGGAGACCAAGTAGTTGCTATGGATGTGGCGTTCTTATACATCATTGAAGAGAGTTCCACAAAACCCTAATAATAAGGATAAGACATCGATTTGAGCCTATAGTGGGTGACACGGGACATAACCATCGAATATTTGTAGTAGTTAAGAAATGCTTGACAAAGCACCAAGCCATGGTGATTGAGACTACGAGTAGCATTGATGGTATTCCTACCTTTATTCTATTTTTGGCTTGTCGATTCTTTTATTACACCATCTTTAGTAGAGTGTTGTAGGATGGTGGCAGATTAGGTAGGGTCTTAGTTGGGATGTTGATATGGCTTCGGATCCAATATCTCAAGTAGATTCCTTAATCAATGAGTCTCGTAGTATACATAAGACCCTTTACCACTACTTTCGATCTTCGTATCATTACCTTGGGTTCATATGGATTTATCTTGGGCTTGGTTGTCTATACACAGAGATGATTTGATTTTCACAACAAGGTTATATCTTGTGTAGATGATTTGAAAATAGAGTAAGTGATTGTATGATTCAGAGACCCATCTTTATTTGATCAATGTCTTCTATATTACTGAAGCAATGTGCACTGACGGGTGCACATTTTTATGCTACTATAGTTAGTGATAAGTGAAAGGATGGGACTAGTTGACCTTCACTTGATGATCATGCCATTTTATAGGATTATTCTAATGTTCTTTCTAGTCTCATGCCAAGGATACCTCCCCGTGTGAGATAGATTTTCACATTGATATGGTTCCAAAAGTAGAACTTATCTCATGCGGTCCATATAGGATGACCACACTTGAGATTTTTGAGCACAAGTTACAACTATAAGGCCTTATCGAGAAAGTCACATTCCATCCTAGTGTATCCCCTTGGGGTGCACCAATGGTTTTTGTGAAGAAGAAAGAATGATTCTTGTGGTTGTGTGTGGACTATCGACAGATGAACAAAGTAATTATCAAGAATAATTACCCCCTTCCTCACATTGATGATTTTTTTGATCAAATAAAGGGGGAAAAAATGTTTTCTAAAATAGATCTCAATTTAAAATCTGATCATTTGAGGATTACAGAGGCAAATTTCTATAATTCAGCTTTCCATACAAGATATAGCCACTATGAGTTCATTGTTGTGCATTTTTTTTTACGAATTCCACAATAGTGTTCATGAGTTTGATGAAAATAGTGTTAAGGAATTTTCTAGACGTATTTGTACTCGTGTTCCTTGATAAAATTTTGATCTACTCATGTACGTGTGAGGAGCACCTTCATCGGGTTCTACAGTGTCTTTGTGAGAAATAGCTTTACGGGAACCTAGAGAATTGTGCATTCTTTTAGTCAAAGGTGCAGTATTTGGGAACATAATTTATATGGGATGGTATCTCGATCAATTATTCCAAGATTAGAGACATTATGTATCGGTGAGAACCCACTTATGTTAACGAGGTGTGTATTTCATGGGTTTGGCATGGTACTACAAGATATTTGTTCAATAATTTTCTAGAGTTATGCACCCCATTACTTCCCTTCAATGGAAAGGGAAGAAGTTAATCTAGTCACATATATGAGAGTAGGCCTTTAGGACATCGAAGGAATGCCTTACGACATCACCCATTCTTGCAGTACTAGATCCATAGGGAGAGATCTTAATTTACATAGATGCTTCTTTTGAAGGATTAGCGGGTGTATTGGATGGGGAGAGCCATGTAGTAGCCTTTGATTCTTGCAAACTCAAGTATTATGAGCTCAATTATCTAACTCATGACCTTGACCTTAAAGATGTTTTTCTTGATTTTGTTCAATGGATATGTTTCCTTATGGAAAAGAGATTCATTCTCAGGACTGATCATTTGAGTCTTCCTCACCTCTTCATGTAACCCAATCTCAATGCTTGTCACCGGCATTGGATGGAGTTTCTTTGTGATGAAGACATGGAGATAAATCATGAGAAGTAGAATGATAATGTGGTTGTACACGGTCTAAGTAGATGGAGATATTTGGTTATGGCTACTTCAATGGGTATAGATTTATGGAGTAGGATTTTGTAGCAGCTTCCACATGAAAACTTCTACCTTGCAACCAAATCAAAGATTGAGTCTCGAGTTACCTTGAGGGGAATTTGGATGAATTTCATTAGAGGAGATGTTTTCTCGCACACATAGGTTTAAATCCATGTACCTTCTTGGTAGAGGATCATCATGCACCTTATTTATCCTATCAAGGGGTGAAGAATATGCATGCCACCTTGAGACAACTATACCATTGGAGAGGTCTATAGAGAGATGTAGCTAATTTTATCTTACATTGTCTAGATTTTCGGAGGGTTAAGGTCGAGCGCCAACATCCAACTGGGACGTCTCCACCCACATGATATGCCGAAGTTGAAATGTTACACCATTTTAATGGATTTTATTATGGGGCTACCTATTTTAAGATACCACCATGATTCCATAATGGTAACGGTGGATAGATTGATGAAAGTGGCTCACTTTTCTCCGCTTAAGACGACCTACACAACTAGTGCGGTGACATGACTTTATCTTGATGAGCTTGTTAGACCGCATGGGATTCTGTGGAAGATAATTTACGACCGTGATCCCTTGTACACTTCTCACTTTTGGACTACCGTGCAACATGCTCTTAGGATGAAGATCAACTTCAGTACAAATTATCACCCCGAGACATATGGATAAAAAAAATAGGTTAATTAAATCTTGGATGACATGCTTAGGATGTACGTCATAGAAAATCAGTCGATGTGGGAGGAGCACTTTAATTTAGTTGAGTTTACCTATAATAAGAATTTTTCGACTTCTATTGACATTGATCCTTTTAAATAATTTTATGGTAGGGAGTGTAGGACATTGATGATTTGGGATAGATTGGAGGGTAGGGTTTCTCTTTGGATGAATTTACTAAAGGATATGAAGTAGTAGGTTGTCATGATCGGTAGAGATTATAGGAGGCTCATGATAAATATAAGAAATATGAAAATCAGCAGAGGAAAATCGTAATTTATAAGGTGGCCACGTAGGTGTTTCTTTGTGTCGGGACTCATAAGATCCCTATGCATTACAGAAAAGGCTCTAAGCTTGCTCATACGTTTGTGGGTCCCTTTGACATATTTGAGCATATCGGTCCATTGTCCTATCATCTAGGATTTCCACCCAACTTGTCTCACATCCATGATGTATTTCAAGTTTCATTACTTAGCAGTGTACATTGCGCAGATGCTTCTCATGTATTAGATTAGACATCATTGCAGGTGTAAGATCGGAGGAAGGTTATGGTGGAGCCCATCCATATTTTAGAGTGCATTAACCCGGGCCTTTGAGGTGGAGATATTGATCAGGTTCGCATGCAGTGGGATCGGTACAATGAGACACCATCAACTTAGAGGATGCCAAACCTTTGAGAGCACAATTCCCACATTTGTTCCAATGACTTCCAAGACAAATTAAAGTCTAATGGGAGGGGGATGTAGTGCCCACTCCTCTTCGACATTTATATTATTATGATTTTTCTTATTAGGGATTTGAGATATAGACATGTTTATCACATTTTAGACATTGATAGATGGACATTGTTATATTTGATTAGTTATTTGATAGACAGTATGGATGTTTAGACTTATGACATGATTTATAGGATGGATTATATGCATGTTTTGACATATCAAAATTTGATGATCCTAAGCTTCTCTCTGTGACGCATTCGATATATATATATATATATATATATATATTATATATATATATATATATATATATATATATATATTGCTAGATGATTTAGTTGATTTTGTGATCTTATTACTAGTTGATAAATTGATAAAATTGAAATCGTGAACAATTGGTGAATTACTTGTTTAGGGATGGTTTAGTTATGATAATTGATTATATGTATATGCATGTGTTTTACTATTTCAATGTCGTTAATATGGCCATGAGGCCAAAAAAGTATTCTCTTAACTTTTCCAGAAATTCACAACACAATAAACCAAAGGGGAATAGGAGACCAACAGTGAAGGAATTTGCGGTATTGGCAACGGGTCACCTTCGCAACTTGTGTCTATGTTTGATGTTTTGTAGTTAGATTGTTAGGAGGTCCCCATTAGGGGGTGACCTCAAATGTGACCTTGGGTAAGTTTGTGATTTTGTCTTGTTGATTTTATTTAATTGTGAGTTATTGTATTTTTATTAGTATGTGGACTCACTATTATTATTATTTCTTAGTACTCTATTAAGTTCATTAAAAAAATTAATTAGTGCTAATTAGGATGTGACAAAAGGGGGGAAATTAATGTGAGTTTTTATTCTTTGTTTGTGTTGCATTAGAAAGAATTTAATTTGTTTGGGAATAGTGTGTACTTAATATTACAAGTGAAATTTGGATTTTGACTTTCAAGGTAATCTTGAAGACTTGTGGGAAAATTTAAGCTTGTCTCACACCTCTTAAAGTCACCCACCCATTAGGCCTACAATTTGAAGGGCTTATTTTAAGCCCTATTTTGTGTTTTAATGAAGAAAAAGATAAATTAATTGCACTTTTTTTTACAAGGGTAATTATTTATGTCCTTTAAGGGTGTGGGTTTGGGGTTGACTGTGTAAGAGGGTGGTCATTCCATCAACCAACAATTTATTATGCTTTGGGGTTGGGGTTTGACCATGGTGATGTGGAATGGAGGAGAAATGATGTGGCATCCTACATGTATCCACACCATTTCTCTCTCCCTCTTTTCTATTTATTCCGATTTTTGTTGATTTGGGAGTTACTTGTTTGTTTTTGGTCTCTTACTTTGGAGGTGCTTGCTTTTGGATTTCTCGTTGGTGTTGGAGATAGCTTGGGATTTCATGGGCTTGGAGAGTTTGGAACTTTCTTTGGAGTGGAATTATTGCAATGGAAAGGTAGGGTCTTCACCCTTGGTTTCTTTTACTTCTTTTATTGTTTATGTTTTGAATGAATGTTTTATTGCATGTGTGTTGTTGGGTAGTAAAATGGCCTTAGGTTGTGTATGAGAAAGTGAAATGGGGATAAATTTTGTTGGGAGGCATAAGAGTTTCTATTGGGTATTTAGGAGGGAGTTGGGTTGGGGTGCCCCACCTTGTGCTTATCTTGTTTTTTTGTTCATTGAGGGAGGCATAAGAGTGAGGGAGGCATAAGAGGTATTTTGACTTTTCGGGAGGCATAAGAGTTTTCAGGGCTTTTATTGATTTTGGAGGTTTACATGTGGGAACCCAAATTCTTGGGATTCACAAGTGAAATCCCCATGTTCCTTTCTTTTCTTGGCTTGAATTTAGAGCCATTGTTTTGGTAAGCTTAGATGTGTGGAAGTGAATATTTTTATAAACCTTATTGTGTGAATGTTTGTTCGAATGCAAATGTGCAAGACTTGTTTTGTTGCCGATGGTTGTCAAATATTCCATATTGTTTCATTTTTGGGGCTCGAGGGCCAATGAGGAAGAAGGCTTCACTTCCTCATTGGATTATTAGTTGGGTGGAGAGTGTTTCCTACTCCCCCATTTTAATTTTTTGTTTGATCTTGGGAAGAAGGTGGATCTAAAATGATGAATGTTTTCTTGTAGCATTTAGAGAAAAGAATCAAGAACTCTCTTGTAAAGATTTTACCATGTTGTCTCCATTGTGTATGGAGGGCTTGTAAACTTGCATTTTAAAAGTAAAGCTCTTAGTTATTTTGTTTATCAAATTTGTGATATTAGTTCTCATTGTAAATGAAAGTAGAAAGCTTTAAAAAATCATCCATTGCTTGTTTGAAAGAGAGACTATTATATTATAAAAATGAACCAATTTACTTAAAAATATGTGTATTGTTTTGGTGAAGTAAAAATATTGAAATGGGATTGAAATGAAAATAACTTTGCTTTCAATTTAGTTGCTTCATTGCCTTCAAGATGTGTGATGTTCATTTTAAAACTATTGGGAAATCTTGTTATAAATTATTTGTTTGAAATGGTTGAAACTTGCATCTTGTGATGAAAGAAATAGTTATTCTTATTGTATTACATGAAAGGCATATGGTAGTAAATTAAACTATAGTTGTTTTTTGTGTATTTTTGAAAGAAAGGAATTAGTTTTAGGTTCTTGGATTAGGAAAGAACTCTCCTCTTGCAAACATAATATATTGAATAAGAATATTTCATAATAAAAATTCTCATTTTTACCTTTATATGTATGGGTGTAAAGCCTTAAAATTCTTGTTTGTGAATTATATTGTCAAATAAATCGATTAGATATTTTAAATTTAGTAGAGAAAAGGAAAATTATTATTCTACAAACTAAATCATAGCCATGTTTGATTTGTTAAATTTACTATAAATTTTATTTATATATCGAATATATTAGATTTTAAAAATTATTGGAAATAGAATTAATAAACAACACTTCATAATTTTATTATTAAGTTAAAAATAAAAACAATTAAAAAATTAATTAAATGGTTAAGATGGTATTGATATTATTAGAAATATTAATATTATTAAATACTAATAGTATTATTAATATTATAACTATTTATGATAGTACAAATATATATATAACCAAAAATTATATTTTAAAAAAGTATTGTCTTTTCCTTGGAGGCCGCTCAAGCTATGGCCGTAATTGTTTTAATTAAAAGGGGTGGGGAGGTTCGCCGACCCCGCCCTCCACCCTATTGTTAAATGGGATGGGGGTGGGGTCGGTAACCCTCCCCATTCAAATAAACCTAGCAATATTTTAGAACAAAGGCCACACTATGCATAGTCGCTCCACTACTTCACTTTGGCCTACATATTATTTCAAATCCACAGTTGGTTCTTTCCATTTGGTTGTGTGTGTGTGTGTGTGTGTGTGTGTGTGTGTGTGTGTGTGTGTGTGTGTGTATGTATATATATCTGTATATATATATATATATATGTATATGTGTATATATATGTATATATATATGTATATGTGTATATATATACATATGTATACATATATACATATATACATATATATATATATATATATATATATATATATACATATATATATATATATATATATATATACATACACATATACATATATACAGTATATATACACACACACACACACACACACACACACACACACACACACACACACACACACACACACACACACAAAATCCATATGTATATACAACATTCCAATCATTTATTTAAAATGGGGGAAAATTCCCATATGCCCAATGGGCTAAATGCCAATAAAGAATAATGTAACAAATAATTAAATACATATAAACCCTAGAAGAGGGTAGAGGTGGAATATTAAAAAAAAAGAATTTTTATCCCTCCATAAGCTTTATCTTCCTCTCGTTGCCTCCACTCCCTTTCTCCTCCAAATCAAAAAGAAAATGAACAAATAAGTGAATTTACTTTTTTAACCCTAATGTTTAGTTGGAGAGCTTTCTAAATAAAATCCTTGAACCTTGTATTTAGTGGAATAAAATTTTACTATTTTATAACTAGACTACATTAATTTTGGAATTAATTTGATAGTGTTAACCATAATTAAATTTAAATGTATTAAACTCAAGGAGAGTAAGTTTAAACTTAGCCCTAAAATAATTAATTTACTAAATGGTATTTGTGAAATGTTATTAAATAAGTAGAAAGAAATCTAATGGGATTATAAAACCAATATGGAATTTAATACTATTATTTAAATGTAAATTAAAAAGATAAGGTGTTGACCGAGAAATAATATTAACATTGCGAATGGGTTTTACAAAAAAAGTATTCCATAAACTTTCTAATTTATCATTGGGTTGTCTTGGGTTTCGTGTGTGTAAATTATTCGGTATTACTGAGACTCATCAAAAATTTGGAAGGATTGGATCTAGGAGATGATTAAATATGCTTCGCTCATGACCGTAAAAAGAGTTTGATTAGCTCGTTCTATGGAAGAGAGAATGATAATTGATTGATTATGCCATGCCACTTGTCAAAAATATTTGCAATAGATTTGTCCTTAAATTGTATAATGGCATATAGGTTTCTAATCATAATTTTAAGTACAACGTTAATAGAATAATTCTCTAGGAATAGTTATGTGAGTTAGGTGAATGATAATAGAGAATGTTAGGGAATGATATTATACCATTCCAAAGTAGGGACGAAAAAGACATAGGGAAAATGCAGAGCATAAGATATTTTTCATGAACAATAAGGTAACATACAAGCCGAAAGGTAAAAAGGTGCTGCTATGGATCCTCGTTAGTGTTAAAATTAGAATATTTGGGAAGTTCCCGGTGTTTAGGATAAGCTTTGATAGGAACCAAAGGGTTGATTTGATCGTTGCTAATATGTTCGTAAGAGAAGGTGGTTTTAAACCCAATGTAGTGTCTTCTAGACTATCTATTCTACTTAGCAAAGCGTGAAGAGGGTCACTTGATGCAAGGGGATGAAATAATGATGGATGATGTTGTGGGATATAAGAAGTGGTGGCATGAATTTATGGATGGGATTGATATTATTAGAGATGAGTAGGTGTTTATAGAGGTGGTTGACTAGGGGGTATTGTTGAAGGGTTGTGATTTAGTTGGTTGGGAGATAGGATATTTTTGGTTGATAGGGATGTAATTAGATGGATAATATTTCATTTACGGTTGTTGAGAGATGGGGGTGTTATATTGATTTTACATGAGATGAGTGGGGATGTATGTGTGGGATATTTGAGATGTTTGGGTAGATTAATTAGGGGAATATGTCACGAAGGAAACCCCGAATGGGGTTTGATGAGTTTTGGTATACTCGAAGGGTGGAATTGTGGGATGATATCATTTGCATGGACTTAGGATGTAGATATAGGGATGAAAGTTTGATTATGTTGTTTGGGTAGTGAAACAAGTAGTAGATGAGATTCTTGCAAAGTTTGTATAGGGGCGCTAATGAATACAATGTATGAGGAAGTGATGGGGATGGAAGTAGTGGGTTTGGTGTCTATGCGGGGAAATTTGGGAGGAATGGGAACCACTAATTGGGTGGAGTGATGATTTTAGAGGATTATAGAGGAAGATTAGTGGGATCCAAGTTTGTGTTGTGCCATGGCAAGATCATTCATATCTCTAGATATAAACACAACAAGTTAGGATGTGAGGATTTGAATAGACTTGGGGTGAGAGTTATAGGCATTAATTTTATGAAGAGGGCATTTATTGATGGGAAGTTTGGTCAATTTTTGTAGAAGGTAGTTTTGAAGATAAATAGGGTTATCATCTAAGAGTTTATGAAATTCCAAGTATCCACGAGGGATAATGATATGCCAAAAGGTTTGTAAAGAAGCAAAAAATGCGGGTGTAGATGGTATAAAAGGAATATACTTAGACATGTTTATCTTAACATGGGGTTACTTTGGGTAGCTTGAGATGCATGGAGAGGAGAAACGAAAACCATAGGTTGTATAGCCACAGAAGAAGTATCGAAAGGGGTAGAAAATATAATGGAAAGGGCCAAAGTTTGTTGAGATGCCATGTTGGAAATGGGGATGTTGTAGGATGATGTTGTTTTTTTCCATTTTTTTCTACAAAATGGGTTATAATAGGCATAAAAAAATAAATAAGAGACTGTTGAATTTTAATATTTCAAAAAAGTCATGCAAAAAAGTTTTAATTACCTTTCTTATTTGAAGAAGTGAAAAAGAAATAGAAATGGACTTAAAGGGATCCTAAGGTTTGGCCAAAGTAAGGATGGTTAGAAGTATTCTTAGATGGAATCCTCGATATACCTAAAGGTATGCGAGGCTAAAATGAATGATGGATACCGGTACGGGCCCGATATTGAGGCTTAGCCCGCACTTCACGCACTATAAAGATAAGGGTGCGGTTTCTTAGGCAATATACCGATAGTAAAAACTTATAACGATGCCAAAACACCATGGAGGCTTTCTTGTTGGTTGATGAAATATTTAAAGTTTCACCTAGAATAATGTGTTTAAGATGTGTAAATTAATGTGTGCATTTTGAATATGTGTGGAAGAAATGAATGCAAAGAATTAACCTCTTAATTGGATTATGTTGTCAAAAAAGTATGAATAGGTTATTTTTAAGTCTAAAATGAATCATTTTATTTGATGAAATTAAAAAAAATAAGGAAGAAAGATGCAAAAATATTGAAAAGGAAAAAATGAAGAATAACTAGAAAACATTAAATTTTCCTTATTTATTTTATTGTTTTAAGCAAATGCATTTCCAATCCAAGAAAACAATCCACAAAATACACAACCAAGAAAGGCTCCCACCTTGGAGGTTAGTAGAAAGAGACAAATGAAAAATGGAAATAAAAATAATAAGATAACTCAACAAAGAAGAATGGATCCTACGGGCATGCCATAATATTGATTGAATTTTCTTTCCTCCTATTTCAGATTAGCGAAATGCTAAAAATAAAATAAACAACTTTAATGATAAGAGGGTTTAAAGATACCTCTGATAATATTATGATGGATACAGCACACAATATCTACCTAAGAGTGATCTTGATTGCTTACAAAATAGAAATAAAATCATAAAGGAAATGATTAAATTATTAATAGATTGTATGGTAGGTTTCTGACAACATCAATATCAAGAAGTGAAAACTTCCTAGGATGGATATTTAACCACTTTGATAAAAGATAGATAATATGATAATGAATAAATGATAAGATGAAGAAAAATCTAAAATAAAATAGAAAATATTAAAAGTGCTAGATAACATGGAATCAAGATGTCATAATAACAAATGATGAAAATTAAACCAAACTCCGATCGGGTCGATGGTGAGCTAAGAATGCTAGGCAATCGATAGTGATATGAAGATTTGAATGGGTGATATTAAGATGAGATGAGACTAATCTTATCTTGGGATGTTTTAGAGGATAAAAAGGGTGCAAGAAAATTATTGATCTAATGATAAAATTGATGATGAAAGTTTGGTCGATACTCAAGACTGGATGGACCAATGGTGATTAGGTATGATGAAGATGATATATGAATCAATAAATGTGCAAGAGAATAAAATTGGATGATCTAGGAGCTATGAGATCAGAAAACAAATACTTGGTAGGATAGATGCATATAATAATAGAAATATGGATCGGTTCAATGGAAATTGTGCAGAGTTGATAGAAGCGTGAAGGGATATAGGGTTTGATAGAGGAAAATGGATGGGAAAATGAAGCTCACAGAGAGAATAACGGTTGATGTAAGGGAATAACTTCAAGATGATTGGTAAACTTGCAAGAGTGATGCAAAAAAATTATAAGATGGAAAAGAGAGCTCGAGCTAGCTCAAAGTCTCCAAGATCTGCAAAAGTGGCATTCAAGGTCTTCAAAATAGCTCTAAGATGATAGTATAAGCTCCAAAGAAGAGAGATAAATGGAGTAAAATTTGTAAGAAAGATCGAGATCTCCAAATTACATCCTCAAGATAGGATGGGTATGGGCATATATTAGCATCAAATAAAACCTACATGGGTACGCGGTGAATATGGAGGACCATCAATTTGGGTGTTGGGGATGTGATTAGCTCAATGTAAAAGGGCCCAAAAGGGGGATATTAAGGGTTTTTAGTAGTTAACGTGGGTTAAGATTTCTTAGGGAGGATAAAAGGTGGTTTGTTGATAGGAATAGATTGAATGATGGTATACGTGAACCTAGGGATGATAGAAAAATATTATTAGGGAGGATAAAATGTTTAAATGAGGGTTAACATATAATAAATGGGATGTGATTAGGATAATAAATATGATTAGGGATTAAGGGTGAATTAGGGAAATGAATTAAATGATAGTGTAAGATAGGAAAGTGTGAATTTCAAATAAATGAAATTTAGGAGGGAAAGAGATTTTGAATAGGAAGAGAGATATGCATGTGCAACATGTTGAAGGGGAGTGAATGCGGGGTGAGGGAAAAATGATACTAAAACTTGGTGTCTACAACAGGATAATCATATGGAATACAACCAAAAATGAGGAGAAAGGATTTTTCTTAGCTCCATTAGAGAAAATAGCATTCACAAACCTTTTATTTTATCCATAATAGTATTAATACACACTATAAAAAATTTGGTACTTAGTTTCCAAACTCCCTTGCAAATAAGATCCAATTTATAATTTAGTATTGACCCATTCCCGTAGCATTAATTATAACAATTAAACATCCTTCCACTTGAATATCAAAATATAAAATTTCTCTATCTAGTTTTATTCTATCAATTTTTTCATTTCTTCTAATTCATTGTTAATGGCTCAAGGGATTAAAAAGGAAACTCCCTAAAACATCACACATTTTGCATTTTAAAAATGCAACTCACACTTGATAAACCTAGGTTCCCATTAGATAATCCATCAATTTTTTTCATACTACCCACTCTTGTTGGCCTCCATTAATATTTTAGTCTAACATACATGGAATATTGTTGTTAATACTAGGTAGATTAATCTTTGGACACTTCCTAAAAAATCATTTTTAGGTCCCAAAATATTTTGTTAACTTTAGTTAAAATAGAAAATTTTCATTAAAATTCATTTGCAAATCATATTTGAACATCTTTCTCACTACATTCATTTGTCTTCAAAAATAATGTTATTTCATTCTTTCCAAATGACATTATCCATATCAACACTCCATAATCGTTCTAAAATTTCCATTCTTGCAATCCGTACACATAAGGCCTCTTTTACTATTCACAGACATACCCACATCTAATTAAGCTGGATGAAATAAGGATCATGATTACTATGGAAATTATAGGTTACATATCTATTAGTTTACATATTTTTAGTTCAATTTTAATTTGTATTTTGATTAGGTATAGACGTTATTTTGAAAGGAATCCTCAAATGCCGTACACAGCACCAAAAGCTAGGGCATAAACCCACTTACAGAAAAGCATTGGAATGATCAAAATAATCTTGATCCACCATTTATAAAAGGAAACAAATCACTTAAAAAGGACATGAACCATCCAAAAACAAAAAAATCTAATATTTGAATTTAAGCAATGGATTATCCTTGGGAGAATAAAGCAATCCACCCAAATTTTAGTAGTGAAGCCCCATCAACTAGAATATCCAATCTGTAACAAGGTTCTAGCCCCAAGTATAATATCCAATCTATAATAAGGTTGTCTCCCCATAAACTAATGAATTCTTCACATCATTACCATTATACCCATTGATCACGAGGTCCGCACAATTTTTCCACTAAATATTTCAATCCTTAGTCACCTCAGTAATTCAAGGTTTCTATTTTCCCACACTATCCTTGACTAAACAAGTACCGAACCCATCTCCAAATCCTCCTTCTTCACTCCCTCTGAAGCCAAAACCTCTAAGTCTTCCAGCTTCATTCCCGAATCTGAATAGCTTTCTGTATTTCCATCCTAATTAAAAAAATGGAAAGGTCATACTTCCATGATGATACCTTTCAATTCACATTACACATCATACTCAGGAACTAAGAATATAAATGTAGCAAGGAAAAGCACTTCGTTTGAAATGTATACCTTCAAAATCGAAGTATTGGGTCCATATTCTATCTAGAATTGTAAGTTTTGTTGATGCGAGAAGATTTGTAGAGGTATCAAAATCCACCAAAATTTATGCAAAATTAGTGTTTAAAGATTTCAGTTTTAGAATAAATGGCCAAACATCTTCCTAGAGTGTTTCCGAAATAAATTAGGTTCTCCCGTTACATAATTGTATTCGTAGACGAGGTAGTCTTACCCAGATTTTCGTAGTAGATAAGTTAGTCTATATAAAACATTTCTATTTCAATAAGTTTAATAATGAAAAACTTAGATTGTTTGTAAAGTTGTTATTAAGAAAATTACAGTAAGGTTTAGTGGCAACTGACATACTAAAAATTACATTTTTGGTATCCATGTGGTTCCCCCTTTCATCATTTTTTATAACTACTACCCCTACAATCCCATTACACTTTTATTTACTCTTATGGATATGGGTGCTGATTTTCTACATCCCCAATATCTCTCTTCGAATTTTTGGTTACACAATATCAACCCCCAACCTTCTTATAGTAAATATATTTAATCAGCCCAATTCTACATTACTATTTTTATGATATTAATATCCTCGTGCTTTGACCAGAATGATTGTTATACATTTGTAAGACAGTTGTACTATTTCCTTTATTCTCTTTATTTTTATAGATTTCAATTTCAATTTTAGTATTATTTATCCTCATTTTTCATTACATGGAAATTAACTCTACTCTTTTTTTTTACTCTTCATGTCATATTATCTTCATTCTAACATTGAAACAATAAATAATTGAAAAAAGAAAAGTCATTTTAATACACTCGGATAGTTTTTCCTATAAAATAAAAAAATTAATTTAACATCTTAAGGTGAGTAATGTAGACACCTAAATTTTATAACTAGGTTTTTGATAATACTAATTTGGCATATTTCTCTTAATTATGATAGGCATGCACAAAAATGTAAAAAAACTATTCTATTCCCTCATAAGGCTTGTAAAAACATCACATTCTCTCTATATCATTCTTATACACATATATGATTGATATCATTCCACACAAATATTATATATCTTGTATCAAACTTCTCTATATATTTACTGTTATATTTCACTTCCGTAGACAATATTATCCCGATCTGGATAGAACCATCACATGGTTAATGGTGTATCATATTATATTTAATACCTAAGCAACCACCTCTCGTAGTTCGGGCCATTGGATCCCGACCTTCGCATTCCAAAACATTTTTTCTTCATAAAAATGTATATATTCACACCTATATTAATTCAATAGAGAACAAATATAATTAATTCTTCTACATTTAATAAAATTTGTATTAGAGATGTTTACCCTCGCGACTTGTGAATGGGAAGCCAAAAGAGATTTTTTTGTTTTATTTTCCTCTATTCTCGAGCTTGTAGACTTGACATTTTTATAGTGGACAATGAGAAACAAATTAATCTAGCCTATTTCTTAAAGAGAATGCACAAGGTGAAGAAGAATAAAATGTTGGAAGCAGAAGAAAATTCCTTTATCAACATGAATATCATGTGTGACAAAAACTCTTTCTTCCATTGCATCCCTATTTGTGGTGACAATTAACACAACACTATTCACAACCCCTATTTCTTGCAAGAACGTAGAGGATAAAAACATAAGTATTGTTCCATGTTCTAGAAATTATGCACATATAATAACAACGAAATAAATAAACTAAAGAATTTAAAATAAAACATATTATTCGCAAACTTAGATCAACACTTTCGTGCATATATTTCTTCTTCTAGTTCCGAGCTTTGGCTCAATAGAGTCTCTCTTAATGTGATTGATATGAAAACACTTACAGTTGCCTCTAATAATTATATGGATTCGTCTAACATTAAAACACTCAAATCTCCTAAAAGTAGAACTAAAAATATCATGCTTTTGTGCAATATATTGATTTTGATTTATTTGATTTAATAGCTTTTCCTAAAACTAGGAGTTTAATACTAAATTATCTAATATTAAAATCATGTAAAAGGAAAACTTCTTTTTGCTTTTCTACGGGAAAAATTAATATTTTTCTAACACTTCCCCTTAATTTTGACCTTCAAGATTTTATTCTTCGGGTGAGCGTGAACATACAGATCTCACATATTCTAGATCAAAAAATCCAAAACAACTTCTCAAATACTCAAAAAATTCATTTCCCATAAATTTCATAAAGATATCTACAAATTAATATTTAGATCTACAAAATTGTAGAAAAATTTCATTGTTGTTAACCAACTCCGATGAAGTGATACCTAGTGTGTATGTACTTTCTCCTCTTGTGAAAAAAATTTTTTTGATAATTCTATTGCTGAATTGTTGTCACAAAAAATCTATGTATCATCATCTTGATTATGCCTCAATTCTTTCAACACTCTTCTCATCCAAATGGTGTGACATGCTACTCCTATTTCTGCTACATAATCTACTTCTTCCGAAGATAGTGATACTATGGGATGCTTCTTCGATGCCCGTGAAACTATAAAGTTCCAAAGTGAAAAGCACAGCCAGATGTGATCTTTCTTTCATAAATACTTCCAACACTATCATTGTCTCTGTATAACCTATGAGTTTGAACTCATCTAATGTTTAATATAAAATTCCATGATTCTTAGTTCCACATACATACCTCAAAATTATTATTTCAGCATGCCAATGTGAATCTTTTGGAGATTCCATGAACCTTGAGACGAGGTTCACACCATACATAATATATGGTCTTATGTCCGTGAAATACATGATACTTCCAACTAGCCTTTTGAACGATGTTGGATCTACAAATGATCCACTATCATATTTTCTTAACTTTAAACCTACCAACAACAGGTGATGGTGTTGGCTTATAATTCAACATGTTAAATCTCTTCAAAATATCATTAGGATACCTTGCTTGTGAAATAAAATATCCACATTCGATTGTTGGAATTCTATGCCCAAAAAATAGTGCATGAGACCTAGATCTGTCGTCTCAAATTCTTTCTTCATAGATGATTTGAATGAATCTGTAGATAGATTTCTAGTTATGATTAAATCATCCACATATAAAAAAACAATCAAAAATTTACTTTGATCATTGATCTTGATGTATAAGGTAGGCTTACTGTTGATCCTATTGAAATCATTTTTTATCAAATAAGAATCAATCCTATTATACCAAGCCCTAGGTGCTTTCTTGAGACCATAGAGCTGTTTTTTTAACCTGTATACCTTTTTTTCATGACCTTAAATCTCATAACCTTCGGGATAATTCACATAAACTTCATCTTCAAGAAGACCATTCAAGAATTTATATTTTACATCCATATGATAAATACGCCATTTTTATCTCGTAATTATAAAAACTAGTCTTACCGTGTCCAAACGTGTTACGGGTGAAAACATTTCGTTGTAATATACTCCATATCGCTGTGAAAAACCTCAGGCAACCAACCTTACTTTATGTTTTTAGACTTTACCATAAACAATATATTTTATCTTATAGACCCACTTCACTCATATCACGTCCTTTCCTTCTACAAAATCGACAAATTTCCATGTCTGATTCTTCTCTATGAAATCTATCTCATCATCCATGGCTTAAACCCAAAATTCATTGTCTATAGCCTCTTTAAAGTATATTGGATCTATAGCTTGAGAAAACAATGCAAAAACTGAAAAAGCATTAGTTGTGTCAACATTATAAATCTCACTAAGACTCTTTGTTTTTTTCTATAAAGGACTATCAGATGATGGATTGTTTTGTACTAAAGGAGTAGCTTCTTGTGTTCCTTTTGTTGTCTGTTGGATGGTTGAAGATGCCTGAAATATTGGAGATCTCGTAGATGTATATGGAGGTGTAGCTTATGCTATAACTTGTGCTGCATGTCCAAGATTTGAAGAAGATACAATACCTTGTTTCTCTATTCTTTCATCTTCCATATCATCATGAGGAATAACTGCTGCTACACTGATTGTTTTCTCAATACTTCCATCCCATGCCTCATTTTCAACAAACTGTACATATCTACTAATTATGACCTTTCTGCTAATTGGATTGAACAAATTGTAAGTTTTGTTATTCTCTGAATATCCAACAAATATGCACTTTTCTCCTTTGTTATTTAACATCTTCCTTAGCTCATCAGACAAATGTGCGTACGCCATAACACCAAAAATTATAAAATGAGAAATATTGTGTTTTGTCTCAAGATAAGCTTGTTGAGGAACCATGTTTCAAACAATTGGACACCTTTTTATGATGTAACAACAATTTCTACTACTTCTACCCAATACTCATTTGAAATATTATTTTCCTTCATCATACTTTTCTCCATCTCCATGATGGTTTTATTCATTCTCTCTATCTCACAATTCTTACGTGGTGTATACCGGAATTAAACTTCTTGTTTATACCTTGATATTCATAAAAATTTGAGAAAATCATTGGAAACATACTCACCTCCTCTGTCTGTCCTTATAACTTTGATGTAGTACCCACTTTACTTTTCCACTAAAGCCTTGAATCTGCTGAAATATATCAAAAGCATATGATTTGTGTCTCAAAAATTACACCCATGTCTTCCTTGTATAGTCATCAATGAATGTCATAAAGTATGAGAAACCTCCAATAGAATTTGTTTTCATCGGTCCACATAAATCTGAGTGAACAATTTCAAGTGGTGCACTTGTTCTTTTTGTTTTTCCAACTGGGAAGGACTCTTTGTGTTGCTTCCCCAAAATACAACCTTCAAAAACTCTATCTAGTTTTTGAATCAAAGGCAAACCTTTCACCATATTTTTCTATGTAATAAATTCAAACCACCAAATTTTAAATGACCAAACTTGAGATGCCATAGCCATGATTCATCTTTTTCAACTGACTGAAAAGATGATTCAATCTCCTTAGCTCTAGACTAATCTGTAGTATGAGCTCCGGATGTGGCTGGTATAATCTTCAAAGGAAATTTTTAATGCTTTTCATATTCACTTTAACAATAACCTATGTACTTGGAGCTTTATCCATGATCACACATTTGTTTTCTTCAATGTAAACTTTGTATCCCTTTTGTACCAATTGACCAATGCTCATAAGATTGTGCTTCAAACTGCAACATAATAAACATCATGCATAATCTTATACTCCCCCTTTTTTGTTAGAATGTTGATTGTTCATTTTCCTTTTGCAGTCACTGTATTATTATTCCAAAGGGTAACTTCTAACTTTTAAGACTCAAACATATTAGGAAATAAATCTAAGTTACCTTTACATGTAATTAATGTAATCAGAATCCAAATACCATACATCTTTCAGGACTCTCTTGGGATATATTACACTCAATAGGAAATGATTCGACAATATTTTTGCATGCAATAAACATGGATCTTCCAGTAGAGCTTCCAACCTAGTTTTGATTCTACTTGTTCTAATCATACTACTTTTTCTTGCATTCAAAAGCATAGTTCCCATATCTCTTACAATAGTGAAACTTCACATACAATTTATATCTGTCTCCGACTTGAAAAATGATTATGACTTTCCTCTTGACTATGTCCTCTTCCACTTGAGTTTGATGGACCACTGCTATGTCCTCTAGATGAAATTCTTCCTCTACCTCTAGGGCTGAAATTTCCTCTTCCTCTTCCATGATTTCCTGATACCTGTGATGAAAAATCTTGATCTACAACTACATGTGATCTATTCAACCTCTGTTCATGATTTATTAGTGATGCATGCAACTCATCAATTGAAAACTGACTTAGATCTTTAGTTTCTTTAATAGAAACTACCAAAGGATCAAATTTTGTAGGAAAACTTCTAAGAAAATTTTCAATAATCCTTCTATCCTCAATAGTTTCACCATGAGATTTGATTTTATTGACTAAAACAACTACAAAAGTAAAGAATGATTCTATAGAATCTTAATCTTGCATTGACATATTTTCAAAATCTTGAAGAAGTAATGAAGCTTGCAAGTTTTTACATTCTCTTTACCTTGATACATGATTTTGAGAGTTTCCCACGTAATTTGCACTTTATTGGTTACTTCCACTATAGGTAGGATGCTTTCATGCATGGATTGATGAGTGAAGAAAAGATGTTTTCCATCATTCTTTCTTAAATCCTTCAAAGTATATGTCTATGCGAGAGAAAGTGAATTATATGTTACTGCATCTACGAGCTCTATGTACCCATTCTCTACGATTTCCCACACATCCTGGGATTTGAATATTATGTTAATGGTTAGTGACCAATACTCATTATTTTTTCCTAAAAATTGTGGTGTCTTTAGACCGGATATAGAATCCATAACCTATTGTCAATTAGAAACCTGCTAAAAAAATCCACACTTTGATACCAATTTGTAGAAATTAGGCACATAAAATAACAAATAATAGAAATAAAATAAATATTTGTAAATAAAACATATTATTAGAATCTCATATAGGAAATTTTGTGCATATTCTAGTTCCGAGCTTGACTCATTACAATCTGTCTAAATGTGTTAGATATAAAAAAACTTACAATTTCCTCAAATAAATATACACGACTTCATCTAACAACAAAACACTCAACTCTCCTAAAAATAAAACTAAAAAGCAAATGATTTTGTCTAATACAAATCATTTGATTTATTTCCTTTAATATCTTTTCCTACATCTACGAATCTAAACAAAATTATCTACTACTAAAATCATATAAAAGCAAATTTCTTTTTCTTTTCTAGGGGCAAACATACTCTTTTTATAACATGTGTGTCCTGTAGACTAGCATGTCAATAAATGCATGTGCTGAAGTTTGAAACCATCATCAAAATCTTAGTGAACAAGATTAACACAATTTCTATAGATAATTGGGAACACTTAACATGTGCTACAATAGGGAACTATATTTTTATTTTTCTTTTTTTTTTTTACGGTGGACAAATGAGGAAACATGTGGATATTCTCGCACTCTTCTCTAATTATATTGGAACAAACACAAGTTCAAAGCACAATCCACTACTGCAATTTCATCAATTTCACTAAAAATATGCCACGAGAAAAATATCCCTTGATAGCTAAGATTCTTCTAGTGTTATCCCATAACAGAAAAACTTGTAGAACACAAGAAACCATTCAATAAGGTAAATTCTATGATCTTGCATAGTAATTTAAGTGCATATCAATCATGCCCAAATATGTTAGAAGTAACTGCAAGAAACTATGGATATATGCAATAATTGATTTATGAAGTTAAGGCCCATAGGGTGATATTTTTACTTTGTGCTACTTGAAAGTCTCAAAAAGCATACAAATAAAGAACATATTGCGTCGATAATTTCTTGGTGGGTTTTGTTTATTGTACGGGTGCCGAAAAGAGAATACTTATGCCAAATTTGAAGAAGGGTATGATATAGATTATGAATTCAAGATAAAATGCCCCTAGAAAGGTGCTCGTATCACTACAAGAGCATACCAAGCCCACCTCTTTATCCACAACTATGGAAATGAGAGCACATCTAATCATATTGATTCACATAATTCAATATGCCATCCTCACCATAAGAAGTAGTAAAAACACGTCACAACACAAAGATGATAGCTCAGAAAAAAAAAAACACCAAAATCGAGAAGAATAATATGATGACATTTCGGGGTTAGCTTGGTAAAAAATAATATAATTAGTGGTAATATTTAAGTGTAATATTTGCATTGTATACGTGACTGGTCACTTATGTGATTCACTTTCCATTAATTCATGGCATTCTACATTCTCAAACATTTGGTCTTCACAAACATGTATATATTCACACCTAAATTTATTGAATAAGAAAAGAATAAAATTAAATTTTCTACATTTAATAATAGTTGTATCTTTCTAACATTTATCTCCTTCAAGTGTAAATGGTTGGATTTTTTATGTTTGTCTTATTTCTACCTATTGTTTGGCCTTAATATGAATTGATATTAAATGCATACATATATTTATTTACTCTGTTGGATTTCTCAATATATCTTCTATGAAATACTTATCAATTATTATGTAAACCTATCATAATATTCCATCAATAAAGATAATATATTAGGAAAAACCTCTATATAAAACAATAAATATATAAAATAGGTGAACAATAGACCATGTCGATTCATAAAAATATCAAATTCATATAAAATTTTGTCAAATACCCACACATTAAATAGAAGTTAAGTAAGGTGTACTCTAGTTAATGTCTATCCATAAACACTCTATTTTAACACCGTACTTATAAAAATTTACATATCCATAGCTTAACAAGTGTGCATTATGAAGTATATCTAGTTACACTTGTTTTTACTCCTTGGGTACTAATTAATATATAGGTTGAGGAAATCTATATTTGTATTGAATATTTTATGAGTATTATAATAACTACATGGGTTTGAGCTCCTCATTTAAGAAATGTATTGTAACACATTTCAAATAGTGTGTAAAAGAATTGAGATGACTAATATAATTATCCTTCTCATCTACATTCATATCAATTTAAATTAATTATATTATTACAAATCTAAAATTATTCAGGTGCTTTGAAACTAATTCACCATCATTCATCCCAAATAATACAACTTATTCCTTAGAAAAGTCTTATGCACCAAATATTCGTCATGATAGAGTGTCCCTAGATTATCGCATAACTCATTTTTTCTTATTAGAAAACACTCAATAACACAATTCAAAAGCACATAACCTTATAATACTTTTCCCCTTCATTTGAACCTCTTCCCATTTATCTTGTGTTAAAATATGATAATTTTTTTGTGTAAGCATGATCCATTCATTCCTCTCTATGAAAAAAATCCTCCATCTTGAATATCCATAACTTGTATAATTTTCCATCAAACATGTCTATATCGACTCTTGTGTTACTAGCTTTCATATTAGATATTCTACTAAAAATGGGTCCACAACTTAAAAATTTGTTAAAATAAAAGAAAATAAATTGCCACTAAGTAAGCAACCTAGCTTTAATACAAAATTTTGGTGTTATGTGATAACATGTGAGTAATAAAGTAAACCAAAATATGATGAAATAGGTAGATATGAAATAGACTTGAAAATATCTAGAATATTGACAATTTATTTATCCTGGAAGAATCCTTGTAGGTTAAAAACCCAAAATAACTTTGACATTATATTAATATGATAAATATTAGAAATACAATATATTACATATAGACTTCTACCTTGAATAATTAAGTATTTTCATTTGTAATGCCCCAATATTTATCCCAAAAAAACCTATGGTGAATCGACACAATTGAATAATAGTGTGGATTTTTTTAGTCAAGTGTGTCATTAACTTATCCATTTATTATTATCTTTTCTCTATTAAGTAATTCCAACAAAATTTAAACGGTGATATTAATTTTTATCAATAGAGTTAAGGTCTCTGAAGGCCTCAGATGAATGTTCAGATTCCATGTGTGGAAAGGAATTGGGGTTTCTTTTTTTATAGGCAACATGGATAAAGTGATAAATTTAATTCATATTTTTTATTAATTAATTACATTTTAATTGGTTTACTTTTTTATGACAATTTAAACCAATGATTTTGCTAGTTAAAGGGGTCATGGGATTCCACTTTGTGCATCCAAAACAATCCCACGTCAACTAATTAACACAACCCACTAATATACCCATATGAAATATTAGCTATTAGCTCATATTCAACTAATTTTTTTACCAAATAAAACAACTCCCACAAAAATTAAGGTAAAGAGTAGCAATTTTTGGCTATTGGATTGATTAAATCGTAGCCACAAGATCCTAGGGTTTACAAGGGAGACCTAATACTCCAGTAAATCCAACTTTTATTTATTTTTTCTATTGATATACCAAAAATCATTTTTTCCTTATGAAATTCCTTTTGCATAGGTTGGTGACATGGGTCGCAAGCAGAGGGAGGATATATATATATATATATATATATATATATATATATATTGTGTATATATATATATATATATATATATATATATATATATATATATATTTGTGTGTTTAAGCATGTAAAGGTGGGGCGGTCACTACTTGACATATTTAAAGTGGTTGAGGGGATTCAAAGGTGATAAGGTCTTTGCATATAGAAAATGAGTAATTTGCAAAAGATAACACAAAACAAGATATATGGGTGGGAAAATATGAAAACATATGCAATATATTCAAAATAATACCCTTAAGGTAGGGGAACACCATACAACGCTAGTTAAGGAAGGAGTAACTCCACTGATCTCCCAAGATGGGAATCCACTTTCAGGGGAACACTCCAATATACCTCTATTTATTAAAGACTCAAATCATACCTTCATGATATTAATACTCACATCCCTTATATAGACATACATTACTCTTAATAAATGGGTAACACCTAATTCCAATGTAGGTTGACTCGTTACTCAATATAGTTAATTCTTATGTGACCCCATATAACTAGCTAATCAGATGTGTGCCACATGTCCTGCAACTTCATCAACCCATATACATTAAAATATCATATCCCAAGGAACATAACATTACCTCCCTCTTTAACATATTTTCTTCCCTAAAACATAAAAAGAATCCATATAATGAGTGTGCTTGAAATTATTGCACACTTTTTGGCATGCTCAATCATCCAACCACCCATATGAAATCCTAGTGGGTGATGCTGCTCCAAACCTTATTCCATATTCCATTATGCTCATCTAATTCCATCCTAGTCCATATGCATTCCTCCTCAAAGCATCCATGCATATCCATAATTTTTATTCCTGTGATTCCATGTCATATAATTATTTTTCCATTGTTTCCATGTATTGCCAAAATTATTACTCCTCCAATTCCTTGTATATCCATATAGATTGCTTCCCTCATGTGTCCAAGCATGTCTCCATGATTTTTTTCCTCTCATGATGACGTTTGTATCTATATGGTGCAAACTTACTTATGCTCAATCTTATCAATCATTTCCTCCACTTTCTTTTCCTCTTCTAAATTGTTTGTTATTTCATTTTCTCTTTAGTAGAGAAACTATTTTTATTTTTTCATCATGTTCTTCATCCTCTCCTTCTGAATCATCCTTATTCCCTTCTTTAGCATATTCAAATTCATCTTCATGATCCAATTTTACATTACTTTTTTCCTTGTTACGTGTGATATCTTGTAATGTAATTTTATTTCTCTTGTACCATAATTTCATGAATTTATTTTCTACATTAAGATTAATTTTTCCCACTGTCTCTAACCAAGGATATCCAAGAACAATATCCATACCATCCATTTTTAACACATAAAAATATAAATGTAAGACATATTTATTCATAGAGAGCTTTAAATCTTCAAAACTTGATTAAGTTTATCATCCACATGATTTGCCTTAATATGATTTCTTTGCACATGTAGATTGTGAGCTACATCCATATTGATGAAGTTATATTTTCTTCTAGATTTTATGGAAATAATTATCCTTTTCCTTTGAATTCACCATTCAAACTGAAATATTGAAGCTTCCTTCTTTGGAGATGCATTATCATGTATAATAGCTTCATAATCAACAATTTTTTTAATTCTTCTTCTTCTTCTTCTTCTTTAACAAAATTATGTTTCTTTTTTGTTTCCCATCTAACTAGGAAAATATTTTCCATTTCCTCCCAATCCCAATCCAACAGATCTATATCCAAATAAGAATACTAATGTCGTGCTTTCCCACAAAGATGAAGATAAAAACTAACCCATACTAAAAAAATTCAAATGACATTTTCTTAAATTATAACCACCACTTTTTTGCATCAATTTCCTAATTGCCATAGAAAATTAGTATATCTATGATGCACAAAAATTAGGGTTTCACAAACTTACTCCTTTAAATAATATTTGAAGTGATGATTTCGTTTATAATTTAGCCTCAATATGAAACCAAAAATAATTAATCACTACTAAATTGACACTCTAATACAACTTTATAATGTTTGTGATTACATCTTTGTAAGTAATCCAAATAGGTAAAAAAATCAATGAAAGATGGAAATTGCAACCTATAGGCCGATTTTATGTAAAACCCTAAAACTATCAATATATTCTACAAACCAAATCTAAAAAATATGAAATTTTTAATATTTCTTTCTGAATGGGAGTGGAAAAAATGGTAAAAATTTGGAAAATAAATTTTAAACATGCAGCTTGTTAACCAAATTTAGGTGAAACCCTAAAAGTGTAATAATGTCCACAAAAATATCAAAAGTTTATGAAATTTGGACTATAGCTTTATGATACCATTTCAAAACTATGGTAAAACAAATGAGAAAAATTCATATCATATTTCAAAATATAGATGAATCTCTTAACTTAGGGTTTGTACCACGAATGTTTTCTCGAAATCGACACTCTAATACAACTTGATAATTTTTGTGGATATAGAAAATGAATAATTTGTAGAAGATAACACAAAAAATATATATGGGTGGGCCAAGATGCCAAAATACAAAATATATTCAGAATAATACCCTTAAATTAGGGCAATACCATACAATGCTCCTTAAGGAAGGATTAACTCCATAATCTCACGGGATGGGAATCCACTTCAAGGGGGACACGTCAAATATACCTCTACTAAGTAAAGACTTAAATTATAGCTCCCTGAAATCAATACTCACATCCCTTATATAGACATACATTACTCTTAATAAATGGGTAGCACCTAATCCTAATGTAGGATGACTCATTACCCAATATAACTAATTCTATGTGTGCCACATGTCGACATCTACATCAACGAATATACATTATAATATCAAATCCATAGGCTAATATTTGTTGAATTTTTCCAAGTTCTTTACATTTTTGGAATGCCATCAAAAACATATTGGTAGTATCTTCTTTGTGTTTTTTCCTATTGGGCCAAATTTATATTAAAACCCTAAACCCTAGGCTTTGACATCATAATAGGGCCTTCCAAAAGAGCCAAAAATAATCGGTCACTCTAATTACAACCCAATCTAAATATGTGGTAGTGATAGAAGATTTGGAGTCAGAAGGGGTAAATATAGACTCCTTAGCACTTGCATTTACCTCAAAGTATATCATAAGGTGAGTTAACTCATGTATTAACTATGAAATGCACAATCGAGATGAAATGTAAAGGAAACATAGACCAAATAAATTAGTGATTGGATGATATCATGCAACATATAAAGGGTAAAATTTATGTATCTAATATGTCCCAACCCAACCAAGGAGGATCTTTAGTTTAGAATAATAGGAAAAATAACCATGTTGGATCGCTTTTCCAACCCAATAAAAATCCAACTTATTTGCAACCACAAAACATTATCTTGAAAGTAGAGATGCGTAAATTTTATGGGAAGGATCCTTTGTAATGGATAAATAAAATTGAGAACTTATTTGAGTTACATCAAATGCCATCAAGCCAAATAGTGACATTGGCATCCCCGTATCTTGAACCAAACTAATTCTTGGTATTGATGGTTATGTGCTCAAAGGAAGAAGAATTTTATCGAGTGTCACTTGGAAAACTTTTATTGAGGAGTTATAATTTCACTATAGTTCCAGTGTTTTAGATAACTACTTTAGTCAATTGGAAAAGTTAAGACAAACATGATCAGTCAAAGATTATGTGCATCAATTCCAAAACCTATCCTTAAGGGTGGAGAATATTATAGAAGAGAACCTCCAATGACTTGTTTCTTGGGGGTCTTAAGGACCAGATTGAGAATGAGGTACATATGTTTAATCCACTCAAGTTTTATGATTATATTATCATTGCATGTAGAGTAGAGGAAAATATTCTTTGTAGCAGGAGGAATATTTTCACTACACTAGAGGCTGTAGTACCCCTTCCCCATCATCCACTCAGTGATTAGATCTGAATCCTCAACAAATGGAAGGAAAAAGATAAAAATGATTATGTTTTAATTGCGACAACAAATATGAATGGGGACACAAATGTGTTGAGAAAAAGTTTTCTATATTGAAGGAGGAAATGAGGATGAAGAGGAACTTAAAATTATAGGAGAATATGAGGAACCCGTAGAATATGAAGTATAGGATCACAAACCTAAAATTTATTTCTATGTATTGTCAGGTATTAGTAATCTACAAACACTCAAGATTATTGGCTATCAATAAAAACAAATGGTGACAGTTTTGATTGACTCTGGGAGTACTCATAACTTCATAAATAGTAAGTTCGATGCCTGCCTTAAATTTTTTATTTACCGAGCTCCAAAACTACAAGTTATGATTTCGATGTTGGGAAAATCAAGTCCACAGGAAAGTTATGTAGTATCATGCTTTCCATTGGAAACTACATGTTATACTCACCTATGTTTGCTATTTCTATGGTAGAGGTAGATATTTTTTCGGTGTCAATGGCTCACAACCTTGGGTACTATAGAAATGAATTTCCAATAATTGTTAATGTTTTTTTATTTAGAAGGAAGGAAAATACAATTGAAAAGATGGTAGCTAATTCTCCATAGATTATTAGCTCTCATTAGATACAGAAGGTTCTCAGGAAATGAGTAGATGGATTTGTAGCAAAGTTATTTTCCATAGAGGTAGAAAATACAGAGTCTTCAATGCCACGTGATCTTCAAAACATTGTTGATGCTTACTCGTCTATTTTTGATGAAATTATAAAGGGAATACCACAAGTTAGGGATAATGATCATGCCATTTGGTTTATTCCAGGGAGATAACCACCTAACATTCGACCATACAAATACCCATATTCCTGGAAAAGTGAGATCGAGAAAATGGTGGACTAAATGTTTAAGGTAGGTATCATCAGGCATAGCTAGAGCACATATTATTCACCAATGGTTATGGTACATAAGAAGGATGAAACATGGAGGATATGTCTAGATTATCGAGAACTCAACAAGTACACCATCAAAGATAAGTTTCCAATTCCAGTAATTGATGATTTACTTGATCAATTGCATGGTGTTATTTATTTCATAAAATTAGATCTTAATTGGGTACCATAAAATTAGAATAAGAGAGGAAGATGTTCATAAAATGGTTTTCAGGACTCATTAGGGCCATTATGCATTTTGGGAAATGCCTTTTTGTCTTACAAATTCTCCTCAATATTTCATTACAAGAGGGAGGGTATCTACACCCTTAACCTATTACTTATATTAGGATACGAGTAGTCAACTTTTGGCTTACCATATCATTTTACAATATCATTTATAATTTCTCATAATTTTTAGGTCAGCCTTGGTGATGGCCATAACATATGAATAGTATATATAGGGGATTTTAGGTAGTAGTTGATCCTCATTTTAACATTTGAGTCTTATTGTATAGTTTGGAGGTTTCCCCCTCGAAGTGGAAAATCTATTCTAATTGCATATTGAGATAATTTATTTCCAATATTGTGTTCTTTGGTGTTCTATTTATGCTCATAATCTGAATTATATAGCTAATTACATTACAAGTGGTATCATACCTATGATTTGTGCCAAAATTATGGCAAAAACCTTAATTTTTTATTTCTCATATAACTTGTGAACCAAAGAGAATTTGTTAGATATTTTTTTACTAGAGTTACAAATAATTCCACATAATATTCCAATAAAGTGTTGTTTTTTTGGAGATATGAGTTGATTCTTCTACTTGGTAGAGGTATATTAGAGGTGTCCCTCTCGAAGTGGACTCCCATCTCCCAATATTGTGGAGTTACTCCTTCCTTAAGGAGTATTGTATGGTGTTACCCTACCTTAAGGGTGTTATTCTACATATATTGACTATTTGGGCATCTTGGTCCTCCATATCTCTTGTGTTGTGTTATATTCTATAAATTATTCATTTATTATATGCAAATATCTTATCTAGTGGTATCAAAGCATCGATCTTGACAATTTGTGGGATGAAATTGTAGTGTTAGTGATTCAACTATATCCAGATATTTACTTAGTATTTTCAGATATTTTATATGGGAAGTGGATAAATCATATAAAGGAAAGTCCCTCCAATATTTAGATCTTTTGGAGCTGTCTTGCGAAACATAAGTCCGTTTTAGGGTTGAAATATTTATTTTAAGTTTTTCCTATATCTTCTAAATAACAAAGAATTAGGAATTTTTTTATGTTGTTGTGAATATATTTAAAGGTTATAAAAATGAAGTTTTAGAATTTTTTGATCTATTTTGTGAGAGTTATTGCAGTTTAATGGAGTTTGAATATTTTGCTCATTGGGCTGAAATTTTAAGATCTTTCCTAAATTTTTTACATTTTCGGAAATATCTCAAAATCAAATTTGAGTTTGTGTTATGTGATTTATGATTTTATTCGACCTCTAGCAGAAAGGGTTAGATCAATATTTGATCAAAAGGGTTTATTCCTAAAACCCTAGTTTTTGTGGATCATGGGGATTGTGGAACAAATTTAGGGATAAATTATCTAAACCTTCATATATTTGGTTATTCAAGTTGTGAATTAGTGGCCCAACACATATTCGAGTTATTAAAGTTGTGGATTAGTGACGCTTGCGGTGAAAGCATGGAGGAATGTTATGATCCTCTTATGAATATTTCACTAACATCACAAGGGTTTGGTGTAACAATTCACTACATTTGGTATCAAAGAAACCACACACAGGTCTAAGTCTCGGCATGGTTATATACATCGACATAGTAGTGTTCACCCAAGGCTTGTATAAGGCGGGGTTTGGTCCCATTATACGCATACAAATCTAGCCCATGATCTAGGTTACAAAAGCATGGTTGGATGTTATGATTCTCATGTACAGATTTAACTAACTCCTCAAGGGTTTTGTGTAATGGATCCTTACAAAAGGGTGAATTCAAGGAGAGATAATGCGGTAGATCTATGGTGGAAGAAGGGCAGGATTTTGTGGTTGAAAGGAATGACGTGGGGTCTATGAAGTGTGGCATGGATGGGGATTCCTCATTGATCAATGATGGGTGAGGTTGGTTATGGTTGCGTACATTGTGTCCAAGCCATGAAAGGGTTATGTGATGAGGTTTTGGGGAGGTGTGCATGGCCAAGCTACTTCCCCTCCACCCACTATAAAGTTTGTTTATTGTTTTTTTAATAAAAATGTGCTCCCATAACTATATGTGTATAACTAGGTATATGTACAAACATATATATGTATGTATGTGTGTGTGTGTGTTTATGTATATGTATATCTATGTGTGTGTGTGTGTGTGTATGTGTATTCTCTTGTTAATCCCATAATGAAAGTAAATGGAAACCATTATCAATAGTGATAAGTTTCTTTTAGTTTTAAATATATGAGACTCAAACCTATGTGTACGTGTGTGGGTGTGTGCACACGCACGTGTGGATTCCTCTAGCAAGTGAGAAAAATATTAAGTTAGAAGGAAAAATAAAATCCTTGATTTATTAAAATCACTTTGTTATTTTTAAAGAAAAATAACTTCTAATATGAATGTAATATATAAAATTTCAAGAGTAAAAACTAATAGCTTAAACTTATTCAAGTTTGTTATAGAACAAAAAAGTAAAATATTTAACCCATGAGAACATTTACACTCAAATTTAATTTTAATTTTTGTATGTCACTAAATTTCCTAAGAAAATTTAATGGAAGAATAAACCGTATTTACAAAATGTTAATCTATTCCTTTGTTAGATCATACCTTAGATGAAAACATAATTGTAATAAGATAAGATTTTTATATGTTATTACAAGACTAGTTATCCATATTCACCTTACATATTTATTCTAAAATATTAAATAATTACAACAAAATATCTTTTCTTTTCTAATCCAAACTCATAAAAATTGAGACATCATTTGGTGGATAAATGAAATAAAAATTCAAAAATCCTTTCTCTTCACGCAATAAACTAATCAAATAAAATGTGATTTACAACTTTATTACAACTCCAACATACTCATTATTTCCTTATTTTAATAACTCATAAAGAAAAAAGTAAACAAACTTAGGAAAAGAAATGAGATAATAAGGAAGAACAATCCTTTCATAGTTCCAATACAATACAAATGAATAAAAACACTCCCGATCACATAGTGCAAAAATTTACAACTTCCGTTCTGAGGAAGAGATACTTTCCCACAACTCCCACTAAACAATAAAATTAACTATTAAAATGCAAGTAGAACAAACATCCCAAAAATATGGGAGCAACATACCCAAATTTTTGGAGTTTATCCAGCCAAATAAAATATACATTGATATTCAAAAGTCACTCCAATGTTTTCTTTATTCAAGTTCCAAGCACACTAACCTACATGGAATCATTTTCCTCCTAACCTACAATAATTATTACATGTGTTCTTTCAGAAGAAAGTGCATTCTATACTCCCCAAGCCCATTGGAAAGAGGTTTAGCATGTTACCAAATGAAGTGAAGGTAAACAAGTTTTTAAATTCACTAAAAATAGAATGGACAAGATGATAAATAAAAATAAAACTTTGTTTAATATACCAAATCCACCAACAAACAAAGAAAGAAAGGGAATGGGAAGAGGGGATAGCGATCATCATAATTACAAAATATATAATAGATCAAGAGTTCAAATACATCCTCCAAGTAGTATCTCTAAGAAACATCACAAACTCCCAACCCCTCATACTTTCATTATCTCCTCCTTGTCAAGGATTTTCAATTCTTGCAATATTCCTTGGAATGGATTGAGCAGGATTCTCAAGCTAAATGGGAATGCTTTTAACCTCCCCCAAGGAAGGGAGTATCATAAAAAAATTCATGGATTCCCTAATAATCCATAAAGATGAGGGTCTACTCCTGTTCCAAAACCCACTCAAAATCCACACCCCATGGGGGTGGAGGAGAAAAGAAAACTCAAATTTAAATTTCAAAACAAAGTAAAATTGAATAGTAAAAAAATCACAAAATCAACCCCAAAATAACAATTCATTACCATCGCATAACATCCACACACATACAAGAAAGTTTATAAACCAATATGAAATGATGTGTGAGTCCTACCTCACACTCCAACCACATGTTCACAAGCTCGTAGATTTTTGACTCGTTAAGCTCAAAAATCTCCCCTCCAAAGATATTTGCCAAAATTCCACCAAACATCAAAAAACAAGGAAGATATACGTTAGCTCTCTATCTCACAAACCCATAGAAGGGTGACAATTGTCACTCTTTCAAATAATAAATACATCCATGTCACCCATGTCACTTTCCATATTCCCCAAATAAAAAATTTCAAATGGACACAAATTCAAATTAGCCTCCAAATCCCACAACACAATCCCAAGGTCACCCATGTCGGATAAGACAATAAGATTTGGATTATGACTTGTGAGAGGGTGGAATGATAAAAATAATTTTTAGCTTCACAAAAATCTTTCCCCACCAATGGACATATATAAGGTAAAGAGGACACTTTCCTTTTAATACATGCCTTAAAAAATGCCCTAAAAGGTAAAAATTTGGATTTCAGCATTTAGGGTCATAACCAAGGTGAGGAATAGTTCCCACAAATGTTGATTAGAAAATCCAAAGGAATCCATAAATAATTTCAAGATAGTAAGACACCCCATAAAAAAATCATCCCAAATAACCACATTATCACAAATAAATCCAAATTAAGTGAGAAATGTGGCAAAATTAATTTTACCATGGTACTCAAGGTTAGGATGATAACAATATGAATGAGTCAAATTCAAATAGAATGTTTAATTGAATTCCCTAATTACAAACAATGACCAAAATACAACAAGATGAGAGAATAGGTTCGATAAGATGAATTACTCATATTTGGTATTGATAGCACTTAGTCTCACACAGTCACAAAGTGGTTTAACCTACACATCCTACGCAATTAAAGAAAACCTAAAATTTGCTTGAGATGATAAATTTCCATATAAATCATAACAAAAATCAAATATAATATGTTAGTTGAATAATATTTCATCACATCTATGTACCAATGATACATAGAAGCATGATCTAATATCATCAATAACACACTCAAAATCACGATGATCAATAAATTCCATATAGCAAAAAATTATATCAAATCACAATCATCATAACATCATCATCTCCAATCAACATGAAATTACCAAGATCATGACTATTAAAAAGAGTCTCAATAATGCCTTGTCAATTAATAATGTTGTATACCATATGATGATAATCATAGCAAGAAATAACCAAAGTTTAACATAGTAAAATATCAAATGTGTCATATGTAATAATCAAAATACTCGGATGAGGAAACAAATCCTAGGAAGAGAAAAATATGGTACATGGTACATACCCCTCCCTAGAGTTCGACTTCATCTAGGACCTCACTAGAAGAGGTAGGGGTGTTTGGCCCATGCAATGAAGTCACATCCTCTTAAGTTTTTCTCATCTCATCTCATCTTATCGGTTCCACTAGAATCTAACCTAGTCTAACTCTCATGCTCGAAGGGTCAACCAGTTTACACTAATATATGAGTGGGATTCAATCTCAACTATCGTTCATCCTCCACATATAATGCCAACCAATTGAATACATGAGAAAAATCTAGTACATGCTTTAGTAATACTAAAACATGAAGTTCATTGTGGGATGGAAAGATAGGTGTGGAGGAAAGGCTAAACGGTAGGAAACATGACCAATGACCTCTAAGATCTCAAATGGCCCCACAAAGTGAGGTGAAATATTATAACCCTTTCCATAATAGATTGGGATCTTTTTTGGTCATATTCTTAAGATTATTGTGGTTGTACTCTCAAGAATACATTGTCACCAATTGCAAAGTGCCACTCTTTCCTCTTAGTATCTACATATGCCTCGTAACATGATCCTTCTTACTCAAGAAATTGTCTAATTAAAATGAATTGTTACTCTATATCATGAAGAAAATCTATCCCAAGAACAAATTTTTCATTTAACGTGTCCCAACTCAATGGTGCCTTCTAAGGTTGTTGTTATGGTGAAATCACATCACTCTAATTTCTTGCAAGTGAATGGTTTAGGGAGTCAGTATGATTTGTCAAACATGGAGTTACCCCAAAGTGTGGGACTTTGCAAAAGGGATAACCCTCCGAGAGAAGGCCAAATTCCTATCATAACCTACATTAACTACTCCAAATGGAAAAGTGTTGCAGATCTAACCCTAATCTAATGTTTCCAAGGAGACAGAGATAGAGGTAATGCATGAAAATAAAACCTACTCTAAGGGAAGGTTATGCACTAGTAAGGATGTTAAACAACTGCATAATAAACTCAACACTACAAGAACCTTCTAAACCTTGCATGTAATGAAAGATCAAAAAGTTGTAGTATAACACAGAAGAGGGTTTGAAGCATCCAAATATATGATTTTATTACTCTCAAAGTTGATAAAATACATCACATTTAGGGTAAGAGGCACAAATTTTACATTACAATATTCAATAGGGAGGTTTGAAATCTCCACAAATCTCTTACCTGACAAGAAAGAAGGGAATGCCATATATAAGTTTTCTAACCTTTTGAAATGAGATCCTCCTTACAATGTATAGAAAGAATGAGAGAAAGGGAGAGAGAAGGAATTAAAATTATTACTTCAACCACCATAAAATGCATTAAAATCACTTATGACAAGAAATGAGAGAGAAGTAATTTCAGGAAATTAGAACTTTGGGCTTTGGAGATCGTTGTCACTATTCATTTGGCGTCGGCTTGAGAGTTCGAAAATTCAAAACCTCGAAGTCCAAACTTTATACTTCATATTTCAGAATGCAAAATCATGTTGCGTGGCATTTTTCATCCCTCAAACAAAAATGTGTAAAAATTTTGTAACCCCAAAGTCCAAAATTTGGACTTCAAGTTTCACACCTTTGTGTTTTCGGGGGTTTTAGGTTTTAGGGGTTTAGGAGTTCGGGTTTCAAGATTTTGGGAGTTTGGGTTTTAGGATTTTGGGAGTTTGGGTTTCAAGGATTTAGGAATTTTTGTTTTGGGGTCGTCACATATCTTCAAAATCCCAAAAGCATGGAATCTAAATTTAAGACTTTGGGTTATAGACTTCAAGTTTCTTCCCTACATGGAACTATTCATTTCTTGACCCTACTATCAATTCCGATCTCCTAAATTCTTGAAGTCTGAATTATAAATATCAGACTTTGATTTCCTCCAGCACCTTTTCAGTTCGCCATTTTAGATTTTTGATCCACCGAGATGAAATGGTTCTACATAAAAAAATTGAATTGTTCAAACTCAAGTATCTCTTCAAATGTGCATCCCACCAAATATCAATGTCTCACCACTTCAACTTATTGAGCTCATGCCCAAAATGTGAGATAACATTGCAAACCAATACTTCTATTTTCTATGTGTGAGGTCATGTTTGTCCAATTTCTCATGAGTGGTAAAATTTGATAACAATTTGGCATCTCGCGGGATTACCTATCTGTTAGGTGAAAGATCAGTTTCCTTGAAGTATCCATTAGTCATGAAATTATAAATGATAAATTTATAACTTGTTTATCCTAAAACTTGTTCCTAAAATGTATTGTCTCAAAACCTGATTTTAGTTTCTCTGCATTTTTTTCATTTCAAATTAGCAACTATTCCATACAAGTATGAACTTATTCCATTTTACAACATCCATCATGAGGCGATTGAATTGCATAGTGATACAACTTGGGAGTAGTAAAACTTGTGCTGAAGGAAATTAGGGAAATTAACACCTAACCTACAACATGATAATTTGCATACACACTTATATGAATTAAAATCCTAGACTAATATATACAAGAGTGAGAATTTTCTTTTTAGTAGCAATGTTTGAGATAGATTCCATTAACCAGAATCGGAAGTTCTTCTCCATCCAAGGTAGATAGTTAGAAGGCATTGTTATTCTTACATCTTGTGACCATGTAGGGGCCACTCCAAATGGCATAAAACTTGGTATGCCTACCCATTTTTCCTAATCGCATCCCATTTCAGAACTAATTCCCCTTCCTGGAAGGTTCTTTCCTTGGCCTTCTTGTCAAATGTCCTCTTGATCATAGCCTGATCCTTCTCCATGGTTTGCATGGTAGGATATCTAATATCTTCTAATTCCATAAATTCTGCATACCTAGCTTCCATGGGTTGGAACTAAGACAATTCTTGTTGTTTCATGAGTTCCAATGTCGAACATTGAGTGATATATACAACACTACCTCTCACCCATAGAATAAATTGTAAGGGGAATTTCTTGTTGACACATTTAGTGTTATCCTGTCATCCCACAAGCTAGATTTTAGCTTTGTATGCCATGTCCTTTGGTACTCATCTAGATTATTTCTAATGATTCTTAGAAAATTCTTCTTTGTGGACACTACCTATTTGTTACCTTATGGGTAATAGTTTGAATATATTTTCAAGTAGATCCCATTTCTAACAGCCCATTCTACGATCTTAGAACCTAGGCATTCCAATCGATTATCTAAAATGATAGTGGTTTGTACTTGAACCTAGTCATTATCCCTTCATATAATTCCATAATGGTATACTTTTTTTCTTTCTTGAGTGCTATCACCTCGGCTCACTTGGTGAAATAGTCCATTACTATTAGAATCCACTTGTGGCCTTTTCTTGAATTAGGATTGATAACCGGGATGAATTCCAATTCCAATTCCAATTACATGAATGGATCATAAAAAAAAATTGGTGCAATGGAAGTGTTGTTAACTTTTTCTTACCCATGCGAGAATGCACATTTTTTACATCTTTTGATCCAAGTGTAGCAGTTAATGAACATTGTGGGACAACAGTACCATGCCTTCATAATTTTGAGATTTGTTGCTCGCGGTGAAAAATGACCTCCGACTTCTCCATTGTGAAATTCCTATAATACCTTTTCAACTTGACCTATTCTAACGTGTAGTGCCCACTTCCCTTTGACATTTATTACTGTTGATTTCGATACTATTGACTATACTTATGGACATTTTGTATTATTTTGACTTAGCATGATGTTAGATGTTAGAGATACTGAGACTATTGTTAGTTTTCGATTCTTAGTATGATGTGTGTGGAATTCTAGAGACATTTTGATATTGATGATGATATGCTATTGACATGGTTATATATATATATATATATATATATATATATATATATATATTTCTGACATGTGATATTTTTGTCACACTAAGTAGGCCTTGATAATTGAACTAATGTTGTGATCATTTTGACATGGATGAAATGTAGAATAGAGATGTTGTTAGAAATGGTAAATGATATCGTAATTTCCTAGATGATGATTTGATTCATATGTAGATGATTGTGGATTTAAATTTCATATTTTATCTTGGATGTTTTGATGTGGCCATGAGGCCAAAGGAGGTATTATGTGTTTTGCAGGTAAATATATTCACAACAAACAACAGGGGATTAGAGACCAACCACATTGGAATTCTAGATGAATTCAACAAGGGTCACCATGGAAACATGTATTTTGTTGTGTGTGTGTGTTTTAAGCTGTCGTTAGGGGGTTCCCATGGGGGAATCACCTCAATTATGAAAAATGAGTTATGTGTTATTATTTCATTAAGTTTCCTTTATTTAATTTTAGTTATGTATTCCCCTTTTGTTAATCACTTGATTTATGTCTAGATTAGTAAATTAATTAGTTTACTAAATTAATTAATAATGGGTCAAAAGAATTCATTTATTAGAATTGATGGCTCTTCGATTATGTGTTGTAAGTTGAGTAGTTGTGATCTTGAGTGTTGTACACTCTACCCATTCATGGAAATTTGAATTTGGCCTTAAGGGCCTATTGTTGCTCGATTTGATCGTGCCCTAGTTTGGCCTTGAAATTCTTCAGTCTGTGGGCTCTGTCATATTTTTTATTTCCCTGAATGGATGTGTGAAAGGTTTTCTTCATTCGTATGTTGTTGAAGATCCTTCTCCATGGTTGTGCATCACATTTGGGCCTTGTATCATTTACAAATTCTTTGTCCTTAAAGAAAAATTCAATTTTGGACACAAATGGTGATTTCCACTGCGGTTTACGGGTTTACAGAGTGCTTTCCCAATCAAATTATATCTTAATATCTTCATCTACGTGGTCTCTTTTGATTGGATGAGACACGACGAGTCTATTTTATAACTTGTAACTTTTCACTATGTTTACAAAAATATCAATTTGGCCCCACGGCCCTAATAGTCTACGATTGGCTATTCAAAGAAATATGAAGCAGAAGGGAAAAAGTCTTACTTTGACACTGAAGAAGGAAACATGGCAATTTTTCATGTTACAAGTGGGAAGGTGGGTTGGTAAAACATTTTGAAGTTTTTTTCCTCTTTGTACGAGGGAGAAAATTTATGAACTAACCCGTAACTCCGTTGGGGCCCACATCAAAAGTTAGAAGAGGGAAGGTGGGTTGGTGGGACATTTCTAAACTTTAAGGCCCACTTAAACTCAAAGCCTGTCCACATGGAGGGTAAATGCTCATTTGAACTTTGTCTTTGGGTCCTACCTTAGTAGTTATGCTAAGGAGACATGTGGAGGCTTCGTTGTCTCTCGCTATACTTAAAATTTTCAGGGAAAATTTTAAGGCCTAGACACATGGAGGGCCCGTTCCTATTTGGGAAAGCCCATGTAGTTTACTTTTGAAGAAGTCTTGAAGGGACACTTGGAGGTTTCACTGGGTCTTTCCATACTTAGACTTTTAATGACCGAAGAAACTTTCTCGGACCCTAGGCACATGGCGATGTTAGACCTAGCCTAATGAGCCACCTAAAAATGATTAAAATGGTGATTTATCAGATGAAAAAGTAAAAAAATGATTTGAACGATAGTCAAAAGGCTATGGCATGACATCTGGTCATGGTTGAAGGTCTAAGAAATGTGATCAGTTCATGATTTTTCCACACAGCGACTTTAGGTGTAAATTTGTTAAATATCACTTTCAGAGAAAATTGGTAACAAGTTAAGGATTCCTCAAATATTCTTATTTTTCAAGGGAAAATTTGGGATGAGTGAGTGAGTGAATTTGGGATGGGTTTAATTATTATGAGAAAATTTAGAAAGCCCATCTTCCTAAGAGACCATATGAGAAACTTGTTAATCTCTTATGTTTTAGATTTCATTTTTTGCAAAACGATTTGCAAGTGTACAACCATTAAAAAGCTCTTATATTGTTCAAGAAACCTTCCCTATTGATGAATCTAATCCACTTGAATTAACTGTTTTAATCTCAAGAAAATTTGTGTCTACTTTTATTTCAGAATGTTTTCAAATGGTTTTGATGTTCCTGTTACAATCTTGTGTTAAAATCCCTCCGAATCACACAGGATCTCGTCCCTGTGATAGTTTAGTGGCATTTGTAATTTCATTATGAGAAGAGCCTTCATCTTGTATAAAGGTAAACAATTTAAAACCACTTTATAGTCATTTTGTTGATAAAGATTATCTGTAAGCCTTTGAGTGTATCTTAGGCATGAGGAACCAAGGGTCTTTAATATTTAATTGAGTCTTTAGCTCGAGCCTTCATGTTGAATTCTCAAAGATTGTGTGAAACCGTGTAAATTTGGGCCTCCATTGATGCACACCTTCTAGTTGAAGGAATATTTTAGCTATTTTAAAGCATTCTATCATTTAGTTTTCCAATTGTTGTGAAGTTTCTCAAAGACATAGAAAAATCAAGTCTATGCTACTTAATATCCCACAAAAATTATTCAAAAATAATGAATCCTACCTTAACTACCCTGTTTACCTGTATGTCAACAAATGGATAAATTCTTCTACCAAAATATGCGAAGCAATTAGGATTCCATAATGTCTTTAGTAACCTTAACCTTGTTTAGGAAATATCACAATTCTTTAGAAGTGACAAGTCGTGAGAGTTAAATTATGGTTCATTGATCATATTTTCTCAAGGTGTCCTTTCAAATTTATGCAAAGAAGGATATCTTCATTCTCCTTCACCAACTGAGTTTACAAAATGGGTCCCCTCACCCTAGTTGAAAGGCACAACCTAAATTAGTGAGGATAGATCAAATCATTTTATATGTCCTTATCCATTTCTCCAATGCCCGAGTGACAAAGAGCAAGAAAAATCCCTCCCGGCTACATTTATAAAGCGACTCATAATATGATCTGTCTATCTCTCTCGTGTCTTGCGAAATTTGTGATGATGCTTGGTTTCCAAGGTAGAATAGATTTGGATACCAACACCTTTTTGGCACCATTTCAGGATCTTTCAAGGAATTCTTATATGTGGCCTTAGTAATGTTTCTTACATGATCTAAGTGCAAATATTTTTTAAACGTCATTCTCTATTGAGATTTGTATGATTTGTATGAAGTGACATAATCAATAGTAAATATGGGTAAATGAAGGTTAGATATGTGAATATTTGCATTAATTTAGTTATGATAGACATTTTATAGATCAATTTTAGTGCATTTACACAACTAAGGTGAAAATCCTTAGTGGCGAATCTGTGTTGAATTACTTTTTGATAAATACCAATATCTTAACATCTGTCAAATTGAAATTTATCACTAATCTTTACAAAGATGGAAGGAAGAAGATATTTCTTCATTAAATACCCTTTTAGAAAGTTATTTTAAGAACTAGTAAAGATAAATTTAGAAAGAAAAAGAGTCTGGAAAATAGTTAGAGATCACGAATTAAGAAAATATTTATCCATTGTGGAAAGTGATCATCCTAGGGTTAAGGATTACCATTCTTCTTCAAGTGATTCTCAATATGGTAATTTTTACATAGATATAAATTCTCTAACTAGAGAGGGTCCTTCATTTGTGTCGACAAGTGTGCTTCTTAGTCTGTCCTCGTATTTTCCAAAGTTGATAGGGTTTTCCACGAAAACAGAGTCTTTAGAGGAAATTTATTTTGAAGATTGTACTCCTGTGTTCCAAAGACCCCTTATCCCTCATCATTTTGTTTCTCCTATAAGATCACCCCCTCAAGGAAATATGGCCCAACCCCCACACAAACCTCCATTTGTTGTCAATACTTTTCCTCCTATAAATTTTAGTGGTATGGATGGATATCCAAATGTTGTGGCTCAAGATATTAGAAATAGACTGGTTAAATTCAAGGGAATAATGTTATCACCAACAATCAACATTTAAAACTTTTTATCAATATGATGGAAGACTTTGATATTGAATTTGAGGATGTGTATATAAAACTATTTATTCATACTCTTGAGAAGGATGCACGTGATTGGTATAAGTCTTTTGCTAGACAACTCAATTGACCATGAATAGAAATGAAGAATGCTTTTAGATTGTAGTATGGAGATAAGGTAGATCCCAAGTTTCTTTTGTCTAAATTTGAAAATATAAAGAAAAATCCTAATGAATTTGTTCATGACTTCAATACTAGGTTTAATAAAACCTTGAATAGGCTACCTATAATCTTGATTCCAAGTGATGTTTCCTATCTGATAAAATATTCGATGCTTTGACAAAATCGCTACTTATTGTTTGAAGGACAAAAACCCAAGAACGTTGAGGTAGGCCTTCATTGAGGATTTGTAAATTGAAAACAATATCAAAGTAGTTAGTAAGCCTCCTAAGAGGGAAGGTATCAAGCTGATCAATCCAGAGAAGCCTCAGTCAAGTAAGTCTGTGGATCTAGAAGAGGTTGTAAAAACATTGGTCGGAGTTGTTAAGGAAATATCCTATAAACTAGCCAAAGCAGAGAAGGGGATTAGACAAGGTTCCTAAGGTCAGCACAAGCCACAAGGTCAAGAAAGATTTACAAATCATCCCAGAGGTGATCATAGATCAAATGATAGGGGTAAAGGGCCCATGGGATTAGGAAATAGACAGCCCCAAGCCCGTGAAAATAGAATCATGCTTGATCCTTTGACTACCAGAGTTGCTGCTGTGGAAGAAGCCAATGAAATTGAGTGGTGTGATAAATTTTTCTTGCCACATGCCCCATGTGATGAAGATAAATAAGTTGAGGAAGCTGATGATGACACTGATGATGATGTTTGCATGATGGGGTGCTCTACAAGCTCACAAAGAAGGAGAAAATTTGACTCAACTAATCGGTGCAGAAGCTGCTGCAGATTTCTTTGATTGCATTTACCAAGTATTACCCCTTTCTCCCTCTTATAATTTTGAAATAGATATCATATAAGATTTTGAATTACCCAATAATGATTTTGAATACTTAAGGGAATTAATGATTAAAAATTATGATGGAGGAATCCCTTATGAGGAGGATAGGTAGTTGTTAATGAATGTTGTGGTTTCCAAAGAAAAATAATATAACACTAGGAGTAAAGTTGTCAAAGGGATAGGGCCTTAGGAAAAACCAAAAACTCCAGTTCTCACCAATATCCCAAAATAAACTCCTAAAAAGATACATCTGGAAAAGGCCTTGTTTCCCATAAAAGAACTAGTATCCTTGCCCATGCTTAGACCGTTTAAAATCCTTTACTGTCAGATGATTTTTTCAGTCTTCCTCCAAATCCTGCCTTGCCCAAATACATTCCTTATGGTATTTCCCAAGTCTTGAGTTAGATCAATATTTTTGTTCCAATTTTTGAGCTTCTTAGGATTCTTGAGAACAAGAAAAAGGCCTTTGAGTATTTGGGATTGAAAGAAGAAAAGATTACCCCAGGCTGAAATGTAAACAATGTTGAGACTCCTCCTACCATTGTAGAGTTAAAAAAACCCCAAGTACTGGAAGAACTAGGTGAGCCACCTGAAGTATAGTTGGGAACATCCTTGGTTGAGTCCTAGTTAAATGTAGACCCATTTTTCACAACTCTGATTATTAGGGATAGGCTATTACACAACTGTATGTTTGATTCTGGAGCATCATGCAATTTTATGCTTCTTGAGGTCATGATTGAATTAGATAATAAAGTGACATCCACTTATGGGAAGTGCACTGCCATGGATTCTAGAGAGGTGTCATTGGTTGGATGTGTCAAGGGTTTGATAGAGAAACTTGCATCATACCCAAGAAAGAACTTAAAACTAAATTGTGTTATTTCTGATTTCCCTGCCAAATGGGGAATGTTGTTATCAATAAAATGGGCTACTAGTGTGGGTGGGAGTGTGAAAATGGATATGCATTTTGCCACTATACCTATTAAGGGTAGCCTTGTAAAGCTGTATGGTGAAAAGAAGATGTTACCTTTCATTGAGGATCCCAATAATGCTTCCTATGAAGTGTTATACAATAACATTGATGTTGATAACCTGGTTATATTTGCTGATGGTAAAGAGCAAAAATTGATCAATGCAAGTGTCTTAAACAAGTAGGTTCTCCTTGGAATTTGTTATTTGATAGGGCTTGCTCTAAATTTGGAAATGGTGCTAGTATTGTTTTGATATATCAAGGCTAGGAAGAGTTTGTTTTTGTTTTAAACTCAACTTTGAGTGCACTAACAATATTACAGAATATGAAGCACTATTATTGGGTTTAAGAATTACTTGGAAATATGGTATTAGAGACATCATTGTTAAAGGAGATTCAGAGCTAATTGTCAAGGAGTTAGGAAAATGTATGCAACAAAAATTAGACAATGAAGCAAAGATAAACATGCGATCTGGGATTTCATTGAAATGTTTGAATCCTTCAACGTAATACATCACGATAGGAAGTACAATACTCTAGAAATTTTTTTGGCCATATTGGGGTCCGGATTTGAAATTAGTATTGTATCCCCTATTGTGAGTATCATATTAAGATATTAATCTGGGCCATCTATTCTCGACAATGTTAAACACGACACATGTTTGAAGATGATGCCCAGTGCAAATTTTTTAAGAACCAAGGAGAATTTGGTGATTAACATATAGATTGGGAGGCAATGGTTTGTGTAGCTGATGGAAAGGAGACTTTATTTGGTAAAGAAATCATTCAGTTGAAGACTAATACTATTCCCAGAGGTTTGGTACCACTTGAATAAAAATTTGATAATTCTCATTGCATTGTCATGCGGACACATGTCAGCCTCAAGGATGTTTAAGAGCATGAACTGGGCATAAAGGATAAACCACGTAAAATTTGGCTAGGTAGAAATCTAAGCAAGGAAGAAAAGCAAGTCGTATGTCCAATTATTGAAGAAATACAAGGACTTCTTGGCATGTTCTTATTCGAAATGAAAGCATACATAGAGGATCTTTTCCAACACAAAATTCCATTGGAAACTTCTTCCAAGCTGTTTAGGAAGAAACAAAGGCCGATCAATCCACTCCTTTCCCTGAATATGCAAGAAGAATTGTAAAATTTGAGGGATGGAGGAATCATACAACCCACAAGGTACTCATCATGGGCTACAAATTTGGTACTGTTAGAAAGATTAATGGCGATATAAGGCTGTGTGTGGACTTTAGAAACTTGAATAGAGCATCAATGAAGGATAACTACCCTCTGAAAAATATGGACAATATGTTATAATTGGTTACTAGTTCGGAATTGTTATCCACATTGGATGGTTTTTCTGGATATAACCAAGTAGTTGTGAAGAAATCAGAGCAAATCAAAACTACCTTTACCACTCGTGGGGAACATATTTATATGTCGAATGCCTTTTGGTCTAATGAATGTGGATCAAATTTCCAAAGAGCAATGGATGTAGCTTTCTCTTGCTAGATTAATGATTTCATTATTGTATATCAAGATTATGTGACTTTTTCTCTAGAAAAGGAGTGACCACCGCAACACTTAGAAAAATGTTGTTAAGATGCGGGGAGTATGGTATTTCACTAAATCCCAAGAAGTACCATTTTGGAGTTGAGAAAGCAAAGCTTCTTGGACACATTGTATCAAAGGAAGGGGTCATGATTGATCCTGAAAGGGTAGAAGTCATAAAAAATGTCCCTTTTCCAAGAACCAAGAAGGGAATTCAATCCTTTTTGGGAATCTTAATTTTATTAGGATATTTATCTCCAACTTTGCTGAACTAACTATCCCACTCACTAGCATGCTGAAGAAAGATTAAAGTATCAAATGGGAAGAAGTAACTACTCAAGATTTTGCTAGGATGAAAGAAGCATTAAAGAATGCCCATATTTTAGCATCTCAAGATTATAAAAAGGCTTTGAAATGTTTTATTTTTATTCAGAAAGTACTACTATTGCATCTATGTTGTTGCACAAGGATGATAAGGGAGCTGAAAGACCAATTTTCATTTTTAGTAAGGCATTACAAGGAGCCGAGATAAAGTATACTATCATGGAGAAGTAGGCATTTTCTTTGGTAAAAGAAATAAAGGTCTTCAAGCCATATATTCTAAGTTCCAAAGTCATTGCTTATGTTCCCCACACCATGGTGAAAGATATCCTATCAAAAATGGAGGTTTCAAGCAAGAGATGTTGATGGGTAAACAAATTGCAAGAGTATGATATGGACATCCAAACAAAAAAATTGGTCATAGGTTTGGGCCTAGAAAAACTTATGGCAGAAAGCAATTTGCAGAAAATTAAGGTAAATGAATTTGAAGAAGAAAGGTTGAATGTTCTTGAAAAAATAATAAATTATGAATGGTAAAAGGACATCATTTTTTATCTCAAACATCTACAAGTCTTTATGAACATTTGAGAAAGAATCAGAAATATCTCATCACTTATTTTGGGTTAACTTGGAAGAACCTTGAAGGAGTTATCTTCTTTATGAAGATGAAGCCCCTAAAATAATTTTTGATCTCCATGGAGGATTTTATGGGGGAATTTTGCAGGAGAGTAACAACCCATAATATCTTAATGGCTGGTTACTGGTGGCCAACTCTTTTCAAAGATACAACTTTGTTGGTTAGGAAGTGTGAAAGTTGTCAGCATTTTTCAGGAGATTAAAAGCTTCAAGATCCCTCTCGTTTTATCCTATATAAAATAAAGCCCCTTTAAGTAGTGGGGGATTAACTTCATCGAGAGAAATTTATGATCCTTAAAGTGTAGGCCATAAATGGATATTAGTGGCCATAGATTACTTCACCAAGTGGGTGGAGGAAATCCCCACCAAGAAGGCAACCCACCAAATTGTCATGGATTTCATTATGAATTATATCATTTGTAGATTTGGAGTACCTGCCAAAATAGTTGCTGATAATTCCATGATCTCTCGAGCTAAACCTTTGGTGTCCATGTGCCACGAATATGGGATGAATTTGACATATGCTTCCAATTATAATCCCCAAGGAAATGGACAAGGGATTCCAACAATAAAAATATGTTGAATATAATTAGAAGAACTTTGGAGTTGAACAAAAGGAAGTGGGGTGAGTAGTTCAAGTATTCTGTTTGGGCTAATCGAATCACCATTGTTAAATAAGCTGCTGAAAAAATCCCATTTGAGTTGGTGTATAGAACTCAAACTGTACTACTCTCACATATGCAATTGTCTTCATTTCAATTTCTTCAACAAATGGAAGACCAAGAGGTTAGTCCCTATGATGCTTGCATCAATCAGATTGTTGAGTTAGATGAAGAAAGAAGTGATTCCCAACAGAGGCATGTAAAATTAAGAGAGAAATTGAAAAAGTTGTTTGATAAGAAGGTGACTCCAAGATCTTTCAATGTGGGATATCTTTTCCTATTGTGGGATAGCAAGAATGAGGATAAGGAAAAACATGGAAAGTTTGATGTATTGTGGATGGGCCCTTATTCAATTGACATTCGAATTGGTGAACATACCTTTTTAAAAATACCTAGATGGGGAATTACTTGAATTACCTTTTAATGATAGGCATTTGAAAATTTTCCTTGATTGATTTCTCGAATCGAAGTATTCACCATTGTTCTTTTTTTTTTGTTTTGTCGGTTTTTGTTTGCCCTGGTCCTTGGCGGCAATTTTTGTTGGTTTCTTAGTTTGTTCCTAGAGGGTTGGCTCATGAATCTATTTCCCAATGGTTTATTTTTGGCACTTGGTCTATTATTTGTTCTTGTGGCACTCACTTGGAGTTCCCATCCCGAGTTAGAGCCAATTTTGGTGCTCGATTTGATCAGCGTTAGTTTGCCATCAAAATTCTTTGATCTGCGGGCTATGTCATATTTTATATTTCCTCGAATGGATGCATGAAATGTTTTATTCATGTGTATGCTATTTAAAATCCTTCTCCATGGTCATGGATCACATTTGGCCTGTATCATTTCCAAATTATTTGTCCTTAAATAAAATTTCAATTCGCATCGGGCGCAATGGTGATTTCCCTACATTTTATGGTTTGATGGTGTCCTTTCCCCATAAAATTATATCTCAATATCTTCAACTACATGGTCTATTTTTATTGGATGAGGCATATCAGGTCTATTTTATAACTTGTAATGTTTTTCTATGTTTGAAAAAGATCAAGTTGGCCCCATGGCCGTGATAGTCTCGTTGGCTATTCAATAAATATGAAAAGGCATGAAAAAAGTCATACTTTGACACGGAAGAAGGACATGTGGAATTTTTTCATGTTACGAGTGGGAATGTGGGTCGATGGAACATTTTGAATTTTTTTTCCTCTTTGTATGAAGGAGAAAAGTTATGAGGTAACTCGCAACTCTATTGGGGCCCACATAAAAATTTAGAAGTGGGAAGTCTGGGTCGGCGGGGAATTTTGAAACATTAAGGCCTGCTTCAACTCAAATATTTTCCACATGGAGGGTGACACTCATTTTAAATTTTCTTCTAGTTCTTTCCTTAGCGCTTTGCGCTAAGGAGACATGTGGAGGCTTCCGCTCACTCCTCTCTATACTTGAACTTTTCAAGTAACTTTCTAAGGCTTGGGACACATGGAGGACCCAAACCTTTTTGGACCTACCCCTATACTTTACTTTTGAAGAATCTCCGAAGGGACACGTGGAGGTTTCTGCTGGGTCTTCCCATACTTATACTTTTCAAAGGCCATAGAAACTTTCTCAAACCCTAGGCACATGGTGCTTTCCACTGGTCCTTAAAATTTTTTAGCAACTTTTCCAGACTGAGACACTGGTGAGCCCATAGTTGTTTAGGGTCTCCGCTTTTGGGCACCATATAAAAATTGCGCTAAAGAGACATGTGGAGGCTTCCACTGGATCCTTTTATATTGAGACTTTTTCAAAGGCCAAAAGGCAATTTTCTTGGAACCATGACACATCAAGAGCTTGCGCTCATTTGAGGTCCCACCTCTAACCTTCATCTTTGAAGTTACACCAAACAAACATGTGGAAGACCCATGCTCATTTGGGAACTTGCCTTTGCACTTCACCTTTGTAGTTGCGCCAAGGAAATACATGGAGGCTTCTATTGGCTCCTCTTTTTACTTTGCTGACTCGGACTCACAACATAGGTAATGTGGGATAATCCATGTACTGAGACACTCATTTTGAGAGGCATGAATGTAGGCATCCATGCGAGGGCACTCATTTCTCGGGGTTTTTTATAAGGGTGAAAATTATGTCTTGTCAAACCCACTTATACAGAGCCACCTAAAAATGATTAAAATGGGGATTTCTCGCATGAAAGAATAAAAGAATGATTAGAAGGACTGTCAAAAAGCTATGGCATGGCATCCTAGTCATGGTTGAAGGTCTAAGAAATGTGATCAATTCATGATTTTTCCACCTACCATCTTCGGGTGTAAATTTTGAATATTATTATTTTGGGGGAAAATTTGGGATGAGTAAGCAAGTGAATTGTATAAATGCAATTCGAATACTCTTGTAAAAGTTTGGGGTTTAATTAAATGCGAGAAAATTTCAGAAATCCCATCTTTCCAAGAGATGATCTTAGAAACCTATTAATCTCTTATGTTTTAGATTTTAATCACATGAACATGGTTACGAGTGTACAACCATTGACAAGTTCGAGATTTTTCAAGAAACCTTCCCTACTAGTGAATCTAATCAACTTTGAATTAATCTGTGTTAATCTTGGCAAATTTGTGTCTAATTTTATTTGAGAATGTTTTCAAATGGTTTTTATGTTCGATTGTAATCTTGTGTTAAAATCCCCTCGAATAAAAAAGGATCTCATCCCTATGATATTTTAGTGGCATTTAAAATTTCCTTATGAGAGAAGATCCTTCATCTGTAATGGGATAAACAATTTAAAATCACTTTACTTTCATTTTGTTGATTAATATTGTCTATAAGACTTTGAGTGTATATTTGGCATGAGGAACCAGGGGTCTTTAATATTTAATTAAGTCCTTAGCTCGAGCCTTCATGTCAAATTCTCAAAGATTGTGTGAAACCGTGTAAATTTGGGCCTCCATTGACATACACCTTCCGGTTGAAGGAATATTTTAGCTTTTTTGTAGCATTTTGTCATTTGGTTTTCTGATTCTTGTGAAGTTTCTCAAAGATCTCAAAAAATCAAGTTTATCCTACTTAATCTCCCACCAAAAATTATTCAAAAACAAAGAATTATACATGAACTACCCCTATTTTCCCTGTATGTCCACAAATGAATAAATTCTACTTATAAAATATGCGAAGCAATCAAGATTAAATAATGTCTTTAGTAACCTTAACTCTATTTAGAAAATATCACCATTCTTTAAAAGTGACAATTCATGAGAGTTAAATTGTCGTGCATTGATCATATTTTCTCAAGGTTTCCTTTTAAATTTGTGCAAAGAAGGATATCTTCATTCTTCTTTACCAACGAGAGGTTACGAAATGGGTCCTCTCACCTGGTTGAAAGGAAAAACCTAAAGTAGTGAGGATAGAGCAAATCCTTTTATATGGTGCTATCCATTTCTCTAACACCGAGTGAAAAGATCCAGATGAATCTCCTCCCGGCCTAAAAAATGACTCATAATATGATTTTTTGTCTCTCGAGTATCTTGCTAAATCTGTGAGGCTTCTCGATTTCAAGGTAGAATCAATTCGGATACCAAGAACACCAATTTTGGAGGCTTATGGGACAAGTCAAACTTGTTGCGCACCTCTTACATTTCTATACCATCCGTAACTATGGGTTATGGGGTCAAAAATAGAACCCATTATGTGTTTGGGGAAGACAAAAGGTAAAATTTTATTGCACTTTCTTTCATGTAATTAATTTTGTCCTTAGGGGGTGTGGATTGGATTGTGTGTGTAAGTAAATTTTCATTCCTCTCACCCACCAATTTATGGTGCATTAGGGTTGAGGTTTGAAATATGAGGTGGATTTTAGGATGAGCAATGTGCCATCCTATATGGAGCCACCTCACCCTCCTCTCTCCCTTTTCTATTTATTCAAGTTCTTTTGCTTGTTTGGAGGTTTGGATTCCTGTGTGCTCTTGCATTTTTGGGAGTTAGAGGATTTTGGAGTGTTTGTGGTCTTTTTGGAGCTTTTTGGTGATTTCTTGGGTTGGAAGAAGCTTGGAGATTGACTCTTGGAACAAGCTCTACCATGAAAAGGTAGGAGCTTTACTCTTGATTAAGGTTTTTCTTTTATTTTTTGTTTGTATGTTTGTTTTTTTAGAGTTTTGGAATGCTTTTTGGGTGCTTGGGTAGATTTCCTAAGTGTGGTGTAGGAGGGAACTATGGGGAGATTTCATGTAGGGAGGCATAAGAGTTTATTTCATGTTTTGGAGGGAGTTTGGGTTGGGTGCCCCACCTTGGACAAGTAATTCTTGAATTTCTTACTTGTTTCTTTTATGATGAGAGGCACTGAGAGAATAAGGGAGGCATAAGAGTATGTGGGAGGCATAAGAGTGTGTAGGGGTTTTGAGATATGTATTTGAGGTTTTAAGGTGGGAACCCATGTCACATTAGGAGGCATAAGTGACCTCCCATAGGTTCTTCCTTCTTTGTCTTTTCATATTTGAAGTCTTGTATATTATGTATTTTTTCTTTCTCGGTGTTTATATTTTGAGTTGAATGTGCTTTTGATTGAATATAATATAATAGGTTTTGTGATGTGGAAGCTTGTTGTTTGCCATGTGTTAGATCCACCTTTCATTACTTTGTGGTTTGGGCTTGGGGGCCAATGAGGAGGATGGATTCTCCTCCGATTGAATATTTTGGTTAGGTGGAGAGTGTTTCCTCTCCCCCCATTTTTGTTGTGGATCAAGAAATTATGAAGGAGCTCTCTTGTTGGTGATGGGAAACTAGGAGCATTGTTGGTGTCCTTATGAAATCCTTCTTGTGATAAAACCTTCTTATTGTTATTCCCACTTAAGGTGGAGGAACTTGTAATATTGTATTTCTTTTTAGCTTACATTCTTGTATAATTTCCCACTTTAAGTGGAAGACATTGTAATAATCTTGTGAAGAAAATTTGCATTCAATTATTGGATATGAAAGTTGTATTGTATATTGAAAAAGAGAAAGAAAGATTTGTGTTGTAAAGTTAGTCTTGTGAAATAGAAAAGAAAGTTTACTTTCATTGTGTAGTTGTATTATTGTAAATGAGAAAGAAGAAATATAGAAGTTGTAAGATGTTAAAAATGTATGCATAGTAAACTTGAATGTAGAGAAAAGTTGTTATAGATATTTTGAACATATAAGTTGTAGTGAAAATGAAAGAGGCAACAAATTTGAGGTGTATTGTTATGTGGGAATGTTGCATTTTGTAGTAAGAAAATAACAATGTTAGAAGTAGATTTAGATCCTTTTTACTCTTGGAATTGAAATAAAATTAGTTGAACAAAATGGAATTGATCTTGTAGTAGTTGTTGCTATTATTGGAATAGATAATGCTTTAAAATGAGTAGTTTTAACTAAGGAATGAATAAATGGAACTAAATCTTACAACTGGAAACTTTAGGCATATAAAATTAAGTTTAGAATGAATTTTAGAACACTTTAGTAACTTTTTTTTTTTGAGAAATATCATATTTTTAGGTTCTGTTTCTAAGAAACAACACTTTGTCTGCTTGTCTTTGAGTGGCAGTCCATAACCGCCACTTAGGCAAGGCGGTAGTTTTAGAACTACTTTGCTTTGGTAAGGCGTAGGTTTTGAATCATCACCTAGGCTGGGGCAGAATTCCTAGGACCACCGGCCTGCTCTAGGAACCATTTCTGTCACTTACTACAAAAATTCACGAGTTTACTTTGTGTAAGTTTTAACTTGTTCTAATTAAATTTTTAATCTCGTAAAAACAACAAGAAAACTACCAGCAACTAAATAAAAAGGCCAAGCCTTATTGTTTAAAGTAAAATAATCTACAAATGGTAAATTTAAAATACTCAAACTTGTATTTATGAAAGGGAGTAGGGTTTTCCCAAAAGGAGAACCCCAAATACAAATGGCTTGAAATAAAACCAGTTTGGAAAGGAAAACCACCATTCAATCCTTGAATGAAATAAATTACAATGATAAATCCACAATATAACTAATCTAAGTTTGTTTCCTTTGTAGACTCTTCCATAGTTCTTCCTCCCTTGCTTCCATGGCTTCCCTTGCTCCAACCTGCAAATTAAACAAGAGAAAAATAGACCAAATGAGGAGAATAGGGTAAGAAGAGGTTTTAATAAGAATGCTTAAGGATTTTTAGGGTTAGTTTGGAGCCTTAGGATCTAGTGGCCACCATTGATTTGATCCAAGGGTTGAGGATCAACCCTACTTTTGTTTGGTAGGAATGTATTTTAAAATGCTTTAAATAAATTTTTTTAAAGGTATGTGTAGATGGGTGATTGGGGCCATTTAATTGCCTTGGGGTGCAAAGTCTTTATTAGTTCTTGGTTTGTTTTAAAGGAAATTAATAAAAATGACTTTAAGCTATTAGGATAATGAAACTAAAATAATTAAGCATGAGGTTAACCATTTTGGGATTTAACATTAACTAAAGAGGAGAAAACACTTAACCAAGTAAATTAAATTAGGGCACCTTACTAAATGAATTTTAATTAATCGACCTTAGAGGTAAAGTAAATTTAATATTTAATCATTTAACTAGACCTGGTCTATCATTTGTAAAGTTGAGATTATTGGTGTAAATTAATTTGATGTACCTAGGGGTTAACACCCATGTAACCTTTTATCTTTATATATATATATATATATATATATATATATATATATATATATATATATATATATAGTCACAATTTTGGGATAAGTGTTAGGTTTTAACGTGTTCCTAGAACGTCATTTTTACAGGCGTTACACAATGCAACTTAATAGAAATACATTGATGTCCTTCTTGAAGAAGATACCATCAAGAATCAAATATGGGATGGCTTATAAAATTAAGTATCTCCTCTTTTCTTTGATCATTTCTAGAGGGAATAGTCCTATTTTAGGAAATGTATAATATTTTGAGTCCAACAAAGGGTGGGAACTTTATCATTTACTTGGTCTTGATCATCTGTACCACTAAAACATATTCATTTTCTTTAATTTATTCAACCTATTGACATGAGGCTAGCTGTTCACATAATCCTTTTCCATAAAATAACTTAGTGATTTTAATTTCTATGTCGTACTCCATAAAATGTGTGATTCATCCTACATGTTTTTGTGCAAATCCTTGTTTAATTGGAATTCCTTTACTCCCGGATGGGAAACTAGCAACTCAATCCTATTGTTTTAGACTAGGTGCTTGAATTTATTTAAGCTCTTAATTACCACAAGAACATAATTCTCAATGAAGGATTACCTAACTTCATATTCTTCCAAAACTTGACTGAAGAAGGAAACCAATTATTTAGATCCCTCCTTTTTTGTTGCACTAGGATTGCGAGAGATTGTTTTTGCACCACCGAAGGAATAGAGCATGAAATCCTTGCAAAGGTTTGGATTAATGAGATTTAGGGGTTGAGATATATCCTCTTTGATAAGCCTAGAAACTTTATTTTCCTTCAATTATCCACATAAATTCCATTCTCTTCTTTAACATTAGCGTTATTTTCTTCACAAGAGTGAGAAAGTTTGGTACAAATATGTAGACAGAATTTATCTTCTTAAGCAACTTTAAAGTCTTCTTATGACTTTGCAAGAGAAATGCTCAAATTACTACAAATATTTTGGATCAATCGCCAATCCTTCCTTTGACACAACAATATTTCCTAGGATCTTGCCTTCATGAGCTAGGAATATGCATTTTTTTATTCAATGATACCCCAAATATCCTACACCTCTAAAATATCTATACGAGATGAAAGAGGTGATCTACTACATTTTTAGAGAACACAATGATATCGTCAAGATATACTAGAAATATTTTGTTGATCAACCCCTTGAATTCCATATCCATTTCCCTTCGGAAAGTGGCTTTGGCATTAGACAATCCAAATGGCATCTTCATGTAGGCATAGGTCCCCCACTAAATGGTGAAAGCCATTTTGAACTGATCATCTTCTTTAACCATTATCTGGTTATATCCTGAGTAGCCATCTAGGAGAGAAAATATTTCCAAGCCAGCTACCACTTGTAAGATTTTCTCCATTGAAAGGATTGGATAATGGTCTTTGAGTTAATCCCTATTCAAATCCCAAAATTCCATGCAGAACCTGATTTATCCATTTTTTTTCTAGGCGAAACAAAACTTGTAACCCATCTTGAGTTCTTGATTAGATATGTAATGCTAACCTCTATGTGCGTGTTAAGCTGGTATTTTTTTCCCGATGGGCTTAAAATTTGGGTCGAGTTCAATTGTATGTTGTGCAAGATTTTGATTACATCCACGTAAATCTTCATAGCTCTAGGAAAAGACATCTAGAAACTCTTTGAAAATTCATATAAACTCATATATTTCCTCCTTCGTGGCCACTTTACGATTTGAAGTGTTTTTCCTTCCCCAACTTATATTTGTTTCAAATCCTCTCCTTTGCTTTGTATGTTGGCCTTCTCTTTATGAAACTGGTCATTATGATTGAATATTGAACCCAGTGTGACTGAACCCTTTGGAATCTTATTTTTCCACAACTATACTATCTTATCCACATATTTTTTCTAAAGTCTCTCTAGTTCCTATCCAATAACTTTGCTTCCTATAAAAAATTGGTGATCCAGTTGATCGTTCTCAAACAACTGAAAACTTGTGTTATTATCTGTAACTATTGGTATTAAAATCATATGGATGTGTGGTTGCATATTATCTCTTTTGACACTATCCACCACATTGAATGTTTCTCCAACTACGTGAGTCTCATTTGCAACTTTATTTTTCTTCCTAGGTATGGACTCGATGTTGAAAGCTTTAAAGTGTTCTATGATATCCCATACCCTATTTTTTTACCTTTTGAGTAGGTAATTTATTGCAGCATGTTGGCATCGACTTGGTTAATAATCGACTAGCTATCCCCTGAAAACCTACAAGTTATTTATGCATCTTTTATAGGCCCAATGAATTCCATGAATCAAAGAATCTTATTCAACTATGTTGTTTGAATAGTAAAACTAAAATCTGATAGCTAAATAGTACTTACCATTCTATGGTGAAACAAAAATTACACCTCCTCCAACACCATGTTTTCTTCTTGAAGTGTCACAAAATAGTTTCCAAACTTCATTTTCCTCCTTATTTTACGGCTTGGTGATATTGTGAATGGGTGAATTTTTTCATGTATAAAATATATACCCAATTTTGTCTCTTCCATTTCCTTGTATGGATCAAATGTATGGATTTTGTTTTCCCATTCATCAGAGTCAAATTTGGAATTCCCTCAACCTTAGTACCTTCTTCTAGATCATTTGAACACTACTTTTGGTCAAAGGTCAAGTAATTTTCGTTGATAGGACTTAGCGCGGGATGCTTAATGTGTAAATTGGCAATTGATTCTGACCGTATTATAGCCTTAGCTCCGTATATTGTTCTAATTATCATATGGGTCCAATCTTCTCTAGGTTTCCACTAATTTTTAGATTGAAGTCCCTTGATAAACATCTTTGCTGCGAGGTGGAGAAGGTCGATCACGAGACATCTTGTAGAAGCTGTGGCATTTAGGCAACATGTAATATAAGAATAAACCCTTTGATGATCCAAACTATTCCTATTGTTGTTCCATCTAGCTGCACAACTATTTTTAGCAAGGGCTCATATATCATAGCCAATTGATCCATTATTTTATTTGGCATCATTGAGCTACTTTCCCCCGAATTGATCATGCAGTTGTGCACCAAGTGGTTCCCAAAAATCAATGACACATAGAATGTTCAAGGATTCAAATTATTATTTGGTTGGCCCCCATCTTGATGCCCTATATTAGTGATAATTTCTCTTATCTTTGGTTTAATCCATTCGAGGCAGACCAACTACCCATTACATCTTGCAACAAATATCATTGTCTTAGGATTGCCAGTGACTCCCACATGGAAATTCTCACATGCATTTTCTTCATCTGATCAATGATGTTGAAAGGGGATGGATTATATTTTTGTTTCCCCTTACTTGGCACAACCTTTTCTAAAGTTGAAATAGGAACATCATTTACTTCAATAGGTGCCTTAGGTTGATTTAGCACATTTGAAGCTGCATTTGGTCTACTAAGTCCTTATTATGTAGGAATGGGATGATAAAAAATAGGATTAGAGGGTTTCCCCTCCTCTATGCTCCTTTTCTTTGACCATGTATTGGAAGCCACACCTTGGAAAGGATGTTGATTTACTTTGCGAAGTTTTATGTTTTCCAATTGACCAACGTGGTTTCAATTGGAGATGTGTCTTATTGAGTTTCTTGTTACTGAATTCCTTCTTTAGTTGGCTCTTGGGATATACCAATGGTCTACACCATCAAGGCCTTATTCAATACACCATTGAAACATGATGATTGATTGTGAGGTAGATTGTAGGAGTAAAACCACTTGTAATCATGTGCCATGTTGATTTGTCTTTGGGACCAAGGCTCTTCATGTTTAAACTACATATTGATCATATGGCTGGAATGACCTTGTAGCCTTGGGTTTTCCTTGGTTCAGATTTTGATTCTTAACCTGATCTGGTGTTCTATTTTTCTAATATGGTGGACTATATTGATACTAAGTTTGAGTTAGATACATTCTAGAACTCTCGAGTTTGTTTCCTCTTGATAGTCACTAGCTAATTTCCTAGGTTCGAAGTTACTTCATAACCTCTTACGTTCTTTAAAAGTTCTTTAAAAAGTAAAATCATCACTATTGCTTTGATTTCTATGAGCTAGAATTGGATTCAACTCAGGTGTTTAACTTGTTGTAGGAGTTTCCATTTCTTATAGAGAGGTATTAGTGGCCTTAGTGCAATCTTAACAACTTGAATCAAGAATTTTTACACCTTGATAGCTATGTCGTAGGCCCTCAAACAACGTTGTTCCTCCCATTGATTGGATCATAATGGCTATATCTGAATTTATAGATTTCAAGAAGTAAAGGAATTATCCCTCTCTAGTGGGTTTGAAAGCTATCAGAATCATGTCCCATGTCCATTCGAAATGAAAAATAAAATATTCCCACTTACTCATTTGGATCCCTTTTGATTGTTGTCAATTGTTATAATGAATATAGATTGTCTGGCCTCTTCCAAATTGATTGTAAAGAGATGAATGCAATTGATTCCATTTCTGAATAGACCCTTCTATCAAGCTCGTAAACCATTATAAGGCCTTTCCCTTGAAAGATGAATCTAACAACTTAACCGTAACATCCATTTGATTAATTTCATGAATCGCATAGGAATTTGTAATGTCTTGGATGTGGTCAATAGGAGTAGTCTGATTTTCTTCCCATAGAGTACATTTTATTTTCATGCATTCCCTCTATCTCTATATCCTTGGAAATATTATATTAGGGTTAGATTTGTAACTCTGTACTTTGGATAAGTTGGCACAAGGTTAGGATTGGAAGCCGACCTTCCCGAGGGTTATCACATTTTCAAATTCCTACACTTTTGGATAACTCCATGTTTGCTAAATAACATTGACTTCCTCAACCATTCACCTATAAGAAGTCAAGGGTGTTGTGATTTATTCACAATGATTGTCCATATAAAGCCCGATAAGGAGCCATACTAATGGATTGGTGGTAATTATTTGTTAAAGGAAAACTCAATGAGATACAAATAATCACCCCACTTATTCTTCTCATCTATCACATACATTCGAGAAACATATCCTCTAACATCTGGTTAACTCTCTCAATATGACCATCTGTCTTTGGGTGATAACCTGAATTTAAATTAATTTTAGTTCCCATGATAGTCGATAAAAATGTAAGAAATATGAAGTATAAATAGAATCATTGTCATTAATGATAGTATTTTGAATTCTGTACATCCTTAGAATATCTTAAATAAATACTTTGGTAGGGGAAAATGAATTGTAAGTTACCTTGGTTGGTGAAAAATGAGAAACCTTGGTCAACTTTTCCACCATTACCATGATAGTTTCATGATGATATGATTACGTGGGAATACCAACAATCAATCCATCAATAAGACATCCATTTCCACTTGGCAATATTACGGGGATACTAAATTTCTCTTGGATGACGGTGTTCAACCTTGACCCTCGGAGATCTATGAAATAAGCTACAAATTATACTATATCTTGACATATTCTGGCCAATAATAAAACTTCGATTTCTAATATCATCTTCTTCACTCCACGATGGGTTTGATAAGGGGCACAATGAGCCTTTTAAATAATGAAACTACGAGGATCTCCTTCCTTAGGAATATAGATGTGCTTCTAAATATGTATATGACCTTCTACCTCTAAGATGCATCCTACATACTGGTCCTCTAAATAACCCTTATACTCAAACATTTACTTAGCACCCTCATAATATGTGTCCCTAGAAGAATGTTTGAAATATCTGCATTGATGATTTGAATATACAATCATAGATATAACCATATGTCCTTGTCTACTCAAGGCATCTAAGAACACATTCTCCTTCCCCATAATATACTTGATATCCCTTTCATATTTGCAAAAAAAAATCCATCCAACACTATTGATGGGATTTGAGGTTTGAGTGTGAAAAGATGTTTTCTAAGCTACAATGATCATTCATAAAGAAAAATTGACTACCCAAATAAAGTACCTCGAATGAACTAGGGCATGAAACACTACTACAAGCTCGGGGTGATGGGTAGGGTAATTAGGATTGTATTATTTGAGCTTATGCGAATCAAATGAAATGACACACCACTCCAACATGAGTATTTCTCCAAGTACCTCCAAGGAGTGATCGATATAAACTAAAAATCATCTAGTAAGATCAAGAACTATAAAAATAGGTGTTGTCACCAATCACTCATTAAGTAAATGAAAATCATGCTCACATTTTTATGAAGAAATAACTCTTCCCTTTGCACTAAAGAGAAGTGATAGGATGAGTAATCTGAGAGAAGTCTTATAGAAATTTTTTATAATAACTTGTCAATCCCATGAAATTCCTAACCTCTATCACTGAGACTTAGGTTTTGGCCAGTAAAAAATGGCACACATCTTTAACATATCTAATGAGATACCCTCACCACAAATGATGCTCCCTAAGAAATGAATCTCATATTGAACAAAACTACACTTTTCTAGGTTCCCAAAAATTCTCTTCTCTCTCAAAACTTGTAGAACCTGTCTCAAATGTTTCTTGTGTTACTCTTTGAAGCATGATAAAATCTAGAAACACTATGAAAAAGTTGTCGAAGAAATTCCTTATAACCCCATTCATGAGGCTCATGAAATTTTTTGGAGCAATTGTCAAACCAAAAGGAACTATGGTAAACTCATAGTTCCCATATCAAGTGTAGAAATATGTTTTGTGAATGTATACATCTGTAATGCATAATTGGTGGTATCCTTACTTCAAATAAATTTTGAAGAACACTCGGCTCTGTCATCTTATCAAATAAGTCATCAATCATCGAAAGGGATAATGGTTCTTAATCATTACCTTATTAATATTTTAGAAATCAACACAAATTCGAATAGACTCTTCCTTGTTCACAAAAATCACTTTGGTTCCCACAAGGAGAAAGACTAGGCTGAAAATGACCATTCTCCAACAAATATTTTATCGAATCTTTAGCTCATGGAGCTCTAGAGTCATCACCGATAAGGTTCTTGATAAAAAATTTCTACACATGGTAGTAAGTCTATAGATAAACTAACCTCTCTATGTTGTGGTAATCTAAAAGGTCTCTCAAAAATGCATGCGTAGTCTCCCTCAGTAAAAACTTTTCATCTAGTGCTAAAAACCTAGAGTATCCTCTTATCAATAACTAATCATGATCAAAAACATATAACAAACCTTGTGCATGCTTTGATTGATCTTCTCATTACAAATTGTATGCAAATAGATAGGCCTCTATATACCAATAATCGAAATTGAACCACGAAGGTCATCTTGAGACTCAATTATCTTACTTCTACACTCCATTTCATCTAATAAGACTCAATCAAATGCATGCCAAAAACAACTTGATAATATCCTAAGTGTAACACACTGAGTTCAAAGGTAGTGGTGAGCACACATAAATCAAGTACACAAATCTCCATGTAGGTCTCCACTATGAGTTTTTTGAAGAAGCCAACTCGGTCTACTAACTATCTTTCCACCTAGACACCACTTTCCCATACTAGTCCCTTGTAGATGGTGATATAAAGACATCAGATGTTTTATAGTAAAATTATACAGAGACATAAATACCCCACGATGAAAAATGTAGCCTCGATAACTATGGATTTATGCTCAAATTGTAAGTTATCCACTAATTTATAGACACGATGAGTGCATCCCATATATGTTAATATCAACTCTTAAATATGGTCCTTATTCCTATCGGTGAAGGATTTTGTGTGTAGAAAAAGTCAATTTTAGTGATCATAGGCCCCAAGAGAATAACAACCTAGTGACTCTATTTGCATGAAAGTCTGCATGTACTATTGTTTATAGAGTCTCCTATAATGGATATAAAGACTAATATGTATGGGTTGGTTTTACCTCTTGAATTCCATTTCTCCTATCCCTACCAAATAAAAATACTACTTTACCTCTTCATCTCTGTATATCCTATTTGGGGCTATGCCTCTATTGATGAATTTCATGGTGTTGAGAATGTTGTTGAGTGTGTGGTGGATGTATTAAAACTAACTGTGGAGGCTTAAATCCTCCTCTAGGTGGTGGAGGTACACTACATGTCCTCTCCTCCTATAAATATTTTACATGATCTTGTATCCTATTCTTGGTCCTATCTTGGTACTCTTGGGATTCAGCTTTGTTATCCTTTTCAAATTATTCCTTCTCCACCATCTTTTCAAAAGTCAAGTGAGACAAAATTATGACTCCAAAAACAAAATCTACATACAGGACCATTATGAACCTATTCACATATACTTTCTCATTCTTATGGTAGTAAATTTAGTATAGAATGTCATAAATATGTGACTCATATTACACCACTATGTTAAAAACCCCTGGTGAAGGTTGTAAAACTCATCTATCCTCTTAAAAACATTCTCAAACATATATCGGGCTCTAAAACTCTCCTCAAACATTTCCAATGTCGGTGAATCTCGATTCAAGTGGATCTTCTACTCCTCATTCCTATAGAAAATTTCTTCTATGTCTCAAAGGAGGTGAATCAAAAGTTTATCCTTGACCTATATTTTGTATGCATGCAGCCCAAAGAAACTATCAATACTTATGAGCCATTATTTGGCTCAAAACCCATCATTTATTCCTCCATAAGTGGGTTTTTACAATCAAAGAATGTTGTTAATAACATTTTTTATGTCATGTTCATGGCGATGGTTCTCAACCATATCCTTATCTAGTAAACAAGGTATTTTTTACCTTTGTTGTCCCTCAATGTTATGAGAGTGACTCCAATGAAGAGTGGATGCTATCTAAAAGTGAACAGATGGAATACATGAAATTTCCCATCTATTTGAGTCCTGTTAATTTGTTATTGAGTGTGTTCCTCAACTATCAATGTACCATATCCGGATGAGTTACCTACTCTACAGGATCTCATTGTGTAGGAAGGTGTTAGTATAAAACCCACATCATCTAGTCTAATCCCTATAATATATATGGTCCAACCTCTATTGCACATGGCTCTAGTGTAGGTGACCTATGTCCCACATCCTGAAGAATTGGTGCTTTGCACCATGTCCATACATCTAGTGAGAGAAGGAAAAGGGAAGTTTAATATTGTATGCGTTATAGAAGAAATGGTTTAAAAAGGTTATGTGAATAATTCAAACATGATTCAATGTATTTTGCTAATCCTCAGAGTGTCTGTTGTTGAAACATGATATCTTATACCAATTGTAATGCCCTAAGATTTAGCTAAAAATAACTAATGATGAATCGACACAATGCAATCCTAATGAAATTTATTTGTTTAGTAGAGTGTGTCATTAAAAGATTTAGTTATTATTATATTTTTTCTGCTAAGCCATTGTGGAAAAAGTTAAATGGGGATATTAATTTTCATAATGAAACCGAGGTCTTTGAAGGACATTGATTTAATATGAATTGAATGGAATATTTATTCCATAGTAAATATTCTAATGAGTGATATACAAGTGATAGAATACAATAAATGGACAATAAATAAGCATGAAAATATATGAAACCTTAAGACAATGAGAGGGATAAGTTTACTTAGCAGATTTTGTTTGACTTGAAGTTGATCTAGACTGTGAAATTGATGGAATAGAATAGAAAGAGTGTTATCAATGATCACTAAATGTTCTAGAAATCATAAATGTACGGGACGAAGCTCCCATGGGAGGATAGGAGTGCCCGGGGAACTAGTTACTAATTAGGGTATTATTGTCCATTGATTCTCGAGTTCTTATCTCTTTAGGGAATGAAAAGCATCATTTTTAGTCTTCTTTTATCACCCTCATTTCTCTCTAATAAATTTTTCATATTTGCAACCTAGAAAAGATATAGATAGAGACACATGCCCACAAACCACGTGAAACCTAAAAAATAAGATGTAGAATGGGGATTCGAACTGATCTTGATAGTCACCCTAAGAGTGTTCATATGATCGAGTGCTAAACTACATCTCAAAATACATGTAGTTATGTATGTGTGTGTGTGTAATGATGTCCTAATTTTCTCTTGTCTAAGTTATAGTATGACAACGAGTTAGATCTAAATTGTTCAGGTGTTTAAAAGTGTACAATGGAATATAATAAAATCCCCCTCCTATGACATCTATGTAGATTGATGCATCCCTAGTCCCTTGTATGGATTTGTTTGATGTGTGCCTTAGAAATTTTTGTGTATTTCACGTAAGATTAGGCGATAGTAGATAATGCTTAATTCTTGGCCCGTTCTTAGAGAGAAATAACTAAATGAATGTATGACTCCCTTTTTGAATTTTTAATATAGAACTAGAAGGTCGACCTAGAATATTAAAATATTCCCAAGAGATAAAACAGACCCAAAGGCTAAGAAAATGATAGAGAGGGTCGGGGAGAACCTTATAGGGAAAAAAATTCATGGGTTCTTTGATCCTAACTAGGTGCTAGTGTATGAGGACATAAAATATAAGTCAAGTTTCAGAAATGTTGTAAGGTGTGTAATTAAAAGAAGAAGACAAGAGATAAATAAAAAGGCCAAAAGAAGTTATAAACCACTAGTTTTCTTGCCTTGCGGTAATGTATATATTAGTATACTTTAGGACCTATAAATGTACTCAATTGTATCGATTTTGTGCCTACATATACCCCTAACATTATGTTGTTGAGTGAACACTTGATAGCATAAAGTAGATAGAATATATGTAACTTGTAATCATGTAGAGAAGAGTGTAGCTGATAACATGCCAAGTGGAAAAGTGGAGCATGAAGTGATCATAATTTGATGTGTGGTCATTAGGAATTAGAAGTAGAACCTAGGGGTGAAATGTATGCATAGTAGTGTGTTGTTAAAGATAATGCTTGTTAATGTGAGATGATTCTTGTTCCTTATTAAGGAAGAACATGCAAAATACGAGCAATAAAGGAGTCAAATTTTTGAATGTGAAAAATCATAGTAACATGTGTATAAGTAAGTAAAAGTAAAAGTAAATTTTCCACCTGATGTAAAATAGAGTAAAACATAGAAATTCGTCCTATTTTTCTTAGAGATTTTGCTTGACTTAGATGTATTCTTTCTTATGGTGAGGTTTTGGTGATCTCGGGTGAAGAGTGGGTTTTTGGGTCATCTCACATTGAGAGAAGGTATTTTTGGGTGATGTCATGCCAAGAGGAAGTTCTTATGGTGATTTCATCCCAAGAGAAGAGTAATCGCGAGAGAGGTCTTATTTTTTTCTTTGCTTTCACGATGCTTCCAAATAATCACCATAGTAGATGGTACGTCCTTTTTTATTTTATGTTATTCTTTTTGTTAATGTTATAACTGATTACAATTGATTGTAACTAGCTATAACCAATTGTAACTAATTCTAAATTATTGTAGCTAGTTATAACCGATTTTAATTGATTGAATGCATTTTGTAGTAGGAGGAAAGTTCCTTCGACTAGATAACTACATTATAAAATATTAGAGATTATATTTAACTACTAAATTGATTGTTTTCACCCCCAATACACAAGCACCGAAGGGGCTCACAAGCATTCACCACTACCAAATAAGACACAACACTAGTGTCTACTTTATGTTTTGGTTCTAATTCTGATTTTGTACTATGATATTATGATATGTAGCACCGAGATTCTCGAGAGGTTTATTTGTTCACCAAATATATTCCCCACTTTATTGGGGTGCATGCGATGACTCTAGGATAATGCAGCCCAAAGGAGAGGACCTGAAGATGATATTAGATATGCGCACGGGGTAGTGAATGTGTATGGTAGAAACAAAGGCACATGAAAAGAAGAAAGGATAATGATAATGAACTAGCATGTAATGCAATACAATGTAACAAGTAATGAGGAATATAAGATGGACCACAAAAATCATGTTTCACACATGGGAAATCACTCACAATGTTAAAAAACAATCAAGGCCACTACGAAAAAAATCATACAATGAACAATAAATACATAGGGGATGTCCGTAAAAATAGAAATTAATAACAAGTAAAGAGTGATAGATAACCATGGTTTTATAGATTTTTCAAGGAAAATGCTACACTTTTAACACCTGTTATCATGTTAGAAAGATAATTAGAATGCCAAAGTGTGTATGGATTAGTGAAAAAGTAAGTGGTAGTAGTAAAGTGTTGAATAATTTAATAATAGAATCGTAATATGTGGAGTGTGAGAGTAGTATTGGTTAATGCCCCGAAGAGACTCAATGTAATTGGTAAATGGAAGTGTCAAGAATCATACATCTTGTGAAAATATGTAAAATTACTACATTCACCTCAAGATACCAAATGAATGTGCATGTGTGTATAGAAAACAATATTAACATACTAAAAGTCCAAATAGCATGGAAACAAAGTATAACATGTTAGTAGTATAAGATAACAAGAGTAAATGTAACCAAGATGTGACTTTGTTTTTATCAATTTGATGGTGTGCTATTATGTGTAATATGTGTAGAGGAGAGGGCCCATGTTGTCCCCTAGAATATGCATATAAGATGAGATTCATTTAGAAATTCTCCCTCAACAGTCAAGAATGAACCATATAATAAGATTGTTTCATCTCAAAATGAATGTATTGCATGTGATTTAGTATAGATACAAGGAAATATGTAACCTCATGATGTGAGGTTCATTTGAGATTTTCTCCCACAAAATTCAAGTGTGAACCAAAACACTAGAGTTATTCATCGGGAAATGAGAATAAAGTATGTGATCCAATGATGTGGTAATGTTTGGAATGTTAATCATGAATTGTGGAGTGAGAGATAATAGTAGAAAAAATATAAGTGGATACTAGCTACAACCAATAGTGATGGGGGAGAACGTGTGATGCCCCGTGTGTGTATATAAGTTCTTTGCGGGAAAATAGATGTGATTGTTATATATAAGAATATCCATAGTATGTATAGTGCATGAAAGGATGTATATCTTATATATGAATTAGTATATGTACCATGAATAAAATCACCCACAAGAAGCAAAGTGTGTATGGACTAGCATATGAGTTTATAGAGATGTAAAAAGGTGTTCCCATAGTGTAGATATGAGAAAGTGTGGATAGAAATATTAAATTTAAATACAAAGAAATAATAATTTATAGATACATACATAAATAGTATGGGTAGACAAATTTTGATTAGAACATGTGGCTATGATGGGGAGAGTTTCATTCCCCCAAAGTGTGTAAGTTATACATATCTATATGATGATGTAGGAGATACCATGCCATGGTGGTAGAGTTTGAAATGTATCTTGATCATTAGTATAAGCATTATCTTTAGTGAAAAATAAATGATGCATATAATTGGAGGAGGTTGGTGAGGAACATCATCTTATGGCAAGGGAATTAGTAATGGAGTAAGTATTAGACTTGATAAGAGGAGGTAATGGAGTAAGTCTTTTAAAGGAGCCATGGTATAAGTTCGATAGGTGGCTCTTGATTTACGAGGAGAAGTAACATTAGTAATTATGAAATGATGCTCACTATACATGGAGGTATCAGATTTGGGAGAGCATTGGGGTTTTGTAAATGGTTATTAGCATGAAAAGAGACCATTTTTTTGTAGATGTCGGTTTTTTTTTCCTAAAGCATAACAATTGTCATCACAACGTGTATTAATTACATGGTAATTATAATATGGTATCATTTTTATCGAGTAACTTTATGACGAGGTTGGTAATTATTAGGTAAGAAAGTAATTAATTTATTTTCCATTAGTGCAAAAAAAAATCATTTTTTCTAGTATTTTTATCGAGCATGAGAGGTTCGTGTTGTAGTAATACCTTGAACTCACTTTTTTTAGCACATATCACCGACATGGGATAAGGATGAGGTGTAAAATAAGAACTAGCATTAGCATATGAACCATCTTTGAGATGTTGGAATTCAGCTATAAGGAAGTGTCATGCATAGAAAAATTTTCTTAATCATACATTCATCCAATCAACAAGTTTCAAACAACTAACTTCACTTACTCTACATTTTGAGGATCTTCTCCAAGCCAAAATGGCTAAAATTGAAAATTTGGATCTATTTCACTATAGATGGATTCAAACTCATCTATACCCTACTCTATGCTTTTTGTATGAGGTCCCTTAAAATAACTAAGATGATCTCTTTGCATAAGTCATTACTTTCCCTCACCTTTCGCTAACTTGTCCCTCATCTTGCCTTACTAGTTCTAAGGCAATTCACGCTATAAAATTCTTACTTTTGGTTTCTTAACATCACAATGTGGTTCTACAATGTTTCTCCTCTCTCACCCACACTAGTACTAGTAACCATCAATCAAACCCCAAAGTATCAATGCATACAACTTTAACTATCTTTCCTAAAAATATTTATCTTTTATCATTAAGAGCGTGTCTCCTGGTTCAAGCATAGCTACATACATATATAGTTTCACAAAATATGTTATCACCTTAATTAGTAACCTTTCACCATTCTTAAGGTTCCTACAAAAACTTGGATCTTTAATCTTCCAATAACTTCCACAATGTCACTTTCCCATTCTAGGTTCAATAGGGCAATATTTTGATCTGAGACAATATTTTTTACACGTAACTATCTTTGAATGGAGCAAAAAGACACAAGATCTAATTTTTTAGCAACCAATTTATCCTATATGATGCATGTAAAAATTCATCATTGGTTTTAAAGACTCTTACTTACCTTCTTTGTAAATGGACCATTCAAATAATGTCTTCATTGTATTTACATGCCCTCCTCGGTAATTGTCATCAATATCTTAGACTTCCACCAATGAAATGTCAAAATTAGTTATGAAACACTTACCGGGGATTGTTAACATGGTTTCTACTATCTTTCATGCTAAATCCCCCTTTTTTGATTCTTCAAATCACATTCCCAAGCCATACCTTGACTTTGCACTTTGTGAAAAATGTTGATAAAATAAACTACTATAAATTTTTTTCATTAAACTTCAAGCATCAAATTTTGATCTAATTTTCTATTTTAACTCCCTATTTAATTCCAGCTTAGAAATAGTATGTCTTGAATGGAAAAAATTATTCGATTATGTTGATTCCAATTTGTTCATGACTATATGTTAGTTATAAATGAAGCCATCAACATTGGTTTAATGAGATTGGACCTAAGTGATGAGTCTTTGATAACTGTTGAAACATCATTGTCAAGGAATATTATGAGGATATCATCCAATCAAAAATAACCTAAAAAGAGCACTAATTTAACAACTACATCAACTAAAAAAGAAATACAATTACTTTTTTTTTCTTTCTAATAGGATATTTTTGTATTCATTGAGAGACAACATGTCCTTCACTCCATGAATCATGGAATAATGATTTTTTTACCTTATGCTTAAAGGATGCTACTGTAGATATATGGTTACCATGACTGTGATCTAACTTAACCTAAGCGAGATACTCTTAAGCTGGAAACACGGTTATAAAATTCAATCAAAATTAGAGTATGGGCTTATCAATAACCCTAAGAATGCAACTCTAAAATTCTCAAACATTACCTCTCAACTCCAACTCCTTGCAACAAAAGGACATTTTTCATACAATATTTCAAAATAAGATAGCTAATAATCCTTGAAAAATGTGTTTTGAACCTATAGTAAACATGTACTTAACATCATATCTAAAAACACATATAATATATTTTCTTAACAATATTACAATGAAAGTTATTCCTCTTTTGTTTTTAATAATGTGGTTTTACATCCAAAGGATCTTTCTCATATTATAATGCCAAAACCTTACTCCATATAAGCACATACACAATAATAATCCTACAAAATAAATTTCAAGTTATTAATCCATTTCATACCAAAATCATGTTCTTTTTCATCATTATTAGATCCTCCTCCTTGAGGAATGAATCTAAAATTGAATCCCCTTTTTCTATATTTAAACTCCTTATCCATGTAACTCCTTTCCCTTTCTCAACTAACTCATTAGACTCCATAATGACTCATCCTCTTAAGTGTAACTTCCATACTTGGATAAACATAGCTTCATCACATCGTTTTTCACTTTTGTAACTTAAAAATCCTTATAGCAAGTGTACCCAACCTCCTAGACCATTCTAACCACATAAAAACTTCGCTATCACTTTTACAAGTTAAAATTTATGAATTACTTGTTTTGGAGGGAAAACTCTCTTTTTATATTCTAAATATAGACCACATAAACTAATGACTTCACTTCACATGCCTATTTTAACCTCCTTGACCTGATGATCATGGGAATATGCTTTTATCCAAGTTATTTGAAGATGCCCCTATATCATACTTGCAAGGTGGAGAAAAAAGTGTTCTGATATTTTATAGTTTATTTTTGTACTTATCTTATTTATTGTTCCTTAGTATTATTACATTCTGTCATTGTGGAAGGGATAAAGTCTATTAATAATTTGAATCATTTTCTTTAGATTGGCTTGATATAACTTAAAGTTTGTTCAGTTTGCTATGACATAGAACATGCAAAACTCTAAGGCCTATTCATATAAATGTGATGGGATATGAATATCTTGAGATATTTTAAGTAACCTAATAATTGCAGATGATGAAAATGGGTTTCCTAGAGATGTGATAAAAATTTCAAGTCAACGTGATGATAATTTTGCAAGTTAGTGTTTTTGGTGAAACAAGGTACTTAAGAATTTACTTCCCAAACTTGATAGATAACTTATAATACTTGTGAATTTTTTTAATTTCATGGGACCCAAAGGTTTCCAAGGATGTTTTTCCATTTATATAAGATCAATTTTTAAAAATAATGGACTAGTTTCATTCTAAGTGTTTTATGAACGAATGTTAAGAAGTGAAACATCTTTTTACGGATTTGAAATGTTAGGTCTAGAGAGATGGTAAAAAAATTCATCTTTTTGACATATGATGGATTTTTATTGATAATGTGATGACTGGAGCATGTATATGATTCCTTCATATTTTCATAAAGGCATGTTATAGCTTATGAAAGTATGTGGACCCCACTTAAATAGAAAAGTTTCTAGATATTTCCGGTTTGTGGAAAAGTAGCCCATTGAACCTGATGAATAAATCAACATTGATTTATTCCTTGGTTTTTTAATTGATGTTCATGAAATTTTCAGGTCATGGTTGAAATATCAGAAGGAAAAGTTTGCCATGTCTCTAAAGACAAGACTCTTGGGTTAAAAATGTATTTTTAAGAAGTCACAGTGAATGAGTTGGTTGAAAATCATCTACTTAGATTTGGAAGGAAATGTAAGATGTTTTAGAAAATAGATTTAGAGATATTTCCAATAATATATGGTTTATGACTTGATGAAGTATTTTGATAGGTGAACTAGCTCAGCTTTCGAAGACCAAATTTGATTGTTTCAGGATAAAATATATTTAGATAGAAAATTGATTTAGAAGACTCGTGTTTTGGATTATGTGATGATTTTTATCTATGGGAGAGTGAATATAGATTTTTTTTTACTAGTGAGGGAATTTATAGGTCTTTAAAGTTGGATTAAGGGTGTAAACTAGTTAAGTTTCCAAAACCATTATCCGGTAAATTAAGTTCGGTGAAGAGGAAAACAAGTGTGGTTTACTTTGTTGGAACTTTCATGAGGTCTAGAAAGAATATATATGATATAGATGTATTTTTATTTCCAATGAGTGTTTACATGGCATAGTTGATTTTTTCTTTGTTTAATCTTTAGCATGTAGGTGAAGACTTTTCATGGAAACAAGTGTTTTGAGTGGGAAATGGACGTTCTTAATAGAGTTATAAAGAAAATGATTAGTGTAAGTTAATTTAAAAACATTGATTTTTTTATGGTGTATTTGAAATGTGTTAGGACTTTTTGTCTTGATTAAGCATTGTAATGTGTATGTACGTCTTTGATGAGCCAAGTGATGGGTTTTAGAGCCATTTTGGACTTGTTTGGTTTTCTTGGTGCATGGCCAACCTACATCAGTCCATTTTATGAATGCATATGAATGTAATGTTATATTTTAAAGTTTTATTGGTCAATATATTTGGTCTGTAATTAGCTATGTTATGTTTTGAGATGAAAAGCATATAGAGTAAGTGTTTTGGTTTAAATTTGAACTAGTGAAAATAATGGAAAAAGTGTGAGATGCTTGAGAGAGTGAAATTTTTTTAAAGCGATAAAAATAGATCTAAGAGTGTGTGAAATTTTTTGAGGAGTTTTAGAGAGCTTGGTACAAATGTTTGAGATTGAATCAGGTCATGCATTTCAAAGATCGAGTGAGTTGGAGGAAGGTTTGTATGAACATGGTTTTAAGGAGTTTGGAGTTGAATCTTCTAATCACTATAAATCATGTATTGGAAGAATTTATTTACTAATATTATTAATAAAATATTCTATGATGATTCATATGCATGAAAGTCTCTTGGTTTGAGTAATATCAACAAGGGCTTAGGGGTGATGATCCTTATGGGGTTAATACCTCACTTTGAATAAATATCTTGTTATGTGTAATATTCACCTTAGTACTTTGTTGTGAGTAATATTAGAAAAGGTTTTCGGTGGGTTTTATTCACTTTGAGGGTTTCCCCCTATATAGTGTGTTTTTGTGTACTCCTTCATGATTATGTCCTTGCTGATGGTTGTTTCTTATTGTTAAGATTTCCTTAATGTGTGGTTAAATGTTAATTGTGTCTAAAAGTTAATCTGAAATTATTTAAATGTTTTTGAAGGACTGATTCATCCCCCCTCTCAGTCCATTATGCTTACAATAATTTCTATCAAAAAATGTCCTTTTGGAAATGTTTTATCACTTGAAAGGATATCATTCGAGAAAGGAACTATTGTTTGATGGAGTTAACTATTACTTTTGGATTCTAAGGATGAGGAATCATATAATGTCTCTAGGGTTTGGTATTTGGCAATCAATGGTTTTTCATTATACTGATCCTTTCAATTTTCTAACAGTTACTATAAAAAAGAATCTATGTAGTGATAATTCAAGGACTATGAATGCAATTATATGTGGCCTATCTCAACCTGAACTTGTGAAGGTGTTACACAAAAATCAAAAAAAATATATATGGGAGAAAATTTAGGTTATTTATGAAGGAGAAACCAAGTTAAGGATAGAAAATCATTAAACCTTAATAAAACATTTTGAAGGGTTCAAATGAGTGATTGTGTGCCTATATCTGCATACTTGCTTAGGTTTGACAATTTATTTAACACCATAAAAGGTTTTTGTTAATAAGTAAAGGAAGACGAGGTCGTAAAAAAATATCAACGTCTCTAACTTATAATTTTTATTCAAAAGTGACTATCACTTTGAAGAAGCTAAGAATTTGACTCTTTTGACTATGAATGAGTTGCATGGAACCTTGAATGCATAAGAGATAAGACCTAAGGGTGATAAACCGTCAAGAAAGAGATGGATTTCAAGGCTAAAAAGAAGACAAAAGAAAACAAGTCTAAGGATGACTATGCTACTCATTTGATGGATGATGATGATCTGTTTTCCATGATTGTTGGAACATTGAAGGTTGTATAACTTAATTACAAAGGTAATATTCCTTTGAAATTATTCAATTGTGGTAAGGTATGCCATTTTGAAAACAATTTCCTTTATACACATATGGATGACAATGAATACAATTATGGAGAACATGAGAAGAAGGATAATAGATCTTATAAAGGGAAAAAAACTTTCAAGAGGTTTGACAGAAAGAAAAGGAAAAGAAGAGACTATATTCAAGATAAGATTATTATTTATTTGAGGAAAACACCATTGAAAGTGGTGTTTAGGATTCAAAATAAGAATAAGAACATTGAAGACATTGTTGATGAGGTTTTACTCATTACTAAAGATGCCATGACATATTTAAATTATAGTTCAACACTGTTTGTGAAAATATGCAATCTAAAATTAAAGAAGAATGTGATTACTATGAAAATTAAGAAATGTGTATCTAAGCATAGCTAAATCATGTTGAGAGGAATTTCAAAAATATATTTACATATCTCAAATAATATGAAGGAATGTGTAATGCATGCATGTTGAGTGCTCACGACCGTGTGCCCTACAAAAGTAATAGTGTGAAATGTTGTATAATGTGATGAAGTGACAAATGTTGTGTAATTGTCCACTAGTCACAAGAATCTAGGGATGGTCGAAGGCACCTAGATGTTATTGTGTAGGTATGGGTGCTAGTGTATATGGTGTATTGAAAACCCAATTTATATTTTAAGCCGTTTCGAGTCATATGGTTACTATGTAATGATATTCAACTATTCTATGGGTTAAATGACTCAAAAAAATTATTCCTCCTTGTTTGGAGTGCATGCGACTTCATTGAGGAGTATACGGACTACAAAATAATAAAAAGTCTTTTTGTGATCCAACACGAAATTAGAAAATGTTTTGTAATGTATGCCTACCGTGTGCAATGGATCGTGTGCCCTATAAAATATGTTGTGTGAAGTGTTGTATATTGTGCTGAAATGACAACTATTTTGTAACTTCTCCCTTGTCATCGGCATCCAAGGAGGTTTAGTGGTGCCTAGGAACTATTGTTTGGGTCTAGACACTAGTGTTTGTTTTGTGTTGGGGACCCTAGTAAGATTCTGAGCCCTTTCGAGCCCGATGGTTGTTTTATTTGAAATGAACTATGTTTTAGGATGAATGTGAATTTTTTTATGGGGTTACCAACTCACCCAAATGATTCTCCCTATTTTTTTTTTTTTCATGCTACGTGGTTGAGGAGTATGCTACCCAAAGGAGTACTAGCCGGTATGCTAAAAATGATGACCTACAGGAGGAGGGAGCACGCTTGGTAGAAACCAAAGAACACATTAAAAAAGTGGCTAAGAAAAAGTATTAATATAGGAAAATATAAATAGAAAAGTTTTACGCTAAGAAGACAATGTGTAAGCTAAGATGCAAGAAGATAATGTAGACCCAAAATAGAGCATTGCAAACTTTAGATATCAAACACAATGTCATAAGACAATTCATGACACATTGGAAAAAATAATGTAAGTAATAAAAGAACAAGCAAGGCATAGGGAAAGTACCACAAACAATGATTGACTATGAGAAGAAATGACAAATAATAAAAAAATTTATGTAATGGACAACCATAAAAGCTAATAAACATTGAAGGAAAATTCTTCACATCAAGCACCTATTAGGATATTAGAAAGATAGAAATTATGTCAAAAGGACAATAATCTGATAAATTAATGTGCTATGAAAAATGAAACAATAACACATGTAGTGTGTATGAAAGTGGAGGGCCCCAAGATCCATAGTGAAACTAGTATGAGGTACTATGCCAAACATCCATGCTACGTGTAAAAATATATGTAAATATTGTGATCCCAATCGAAGGAATGTGAACGCACATTTGAGTATAGAAAATATAATTACATAAAAATTATCTAATTAACATGAGTAAAAAGTGTACATGTAACAAGTAGATGCAACCGAGATTAAAAGTAACCAAGATATGTAGTTTGTTGTGGACGAGATGGAATGGAATGTAGTGTGAGTGTGAAATAGTATGTATGTGATGAGCTTGATTTACACATTCCACCTCAATGGTCATGAATGAAGCATAGAATAAGAGTGTTTCATCAAGAAATGGTTTGAATTTCTTCACTAGAAAGATGTGATTCTTAAATCATTAGGCGTAGAGAGAGTGAGTGAGTGAGTGAGTGAGTGAGAAAGTGTGGCAAGGTTCATTTTTATTAAAACCTATAGCAATCAAGTATAAACCATGGAATTAGAGTACGTCATAGGGAAATGAATGGAACATGTAGAATTAGATGTAAGAAATATTTAACATGAATGTGTAGTGTGAATAGTGTGTGTAGTATGTCATAGATTATACGAGAAAGATGTGTGATAATGTATGATGTGTAATCATTTATAATGTATCTTTGTGTAGGGTGTAGTGTGTAGTGTGTGGTGTGTAAAGTGTATTGTGTGAGGTTCATGTATATTATGCCCTCAATAGTCAATTTTGAACCAAATCACTATAGTGCATCATTAGGTAATGATGATACCAAGAGTGTATCAAAATGTATATCTTGGATGTGATTCTTATAAAAATATAAGAGAACTTGTAATGGTATAAGGTGGGGGAGATAACTAGGATGAGCCACCCCAACTGTGTAATTAGGAGTATTCTATGCAATAAAAGTGAATGATGACTATCCTCCACCCGATGCTTGTGAAGGTAAAGGTGTGTGAAAATGCTCCAAGATCGCTGATGTATGAGATAGGGGATATGTATATAAATGAAGCATATGTGCATGCAATTGATGAGGATAATGCAAAGGAAATGAAAACCTATGTAAAGAAAAATGTGGAGGTGATGAAAACCTATATAAAGGAAAACATGGAGGTGATGAAAAGATATGTGAAGAAGAACATGGAGGTGATCGCATATTGACACATATGTGAAGTAAAATGTGTAGTTGAGGGACACCTATGTTAAGTAAAATGAGATGGTGATGTATCTGAAATGAAGGAGCTGTTTGAGTGGTAGAATTATACTCATGTGATGTACTATAAAACTAATAAGATCACATAGTCCGTGTATAAAAATGTGAGCTAGCAGAAGATTGTGTTTTTATTTGATATTCCACGGAGACTTAGATGCTCTAGAAAGTAAGTTGGAAATATTGAGATGATTTTGTGGTCATAGTGTGGATGGTGGAAAACCATTGAGAGTGATATCTTTCCTATTGTGAATGAACTTTAGACATAAACAATTCAAGGAAGTGATGGCCGAAGATGCATAGATCTAGAGGATACGTAAGAGTATGTCATTCCCTTTGACCGATGGTGCTACAAGAAATGATATAAGAATGGTAAGAGGAATGAAAGTGATTGGAATCTTAAAAACAGCATATGAATTAGGTATGGAATATGAAATTTGTGAGATTTGGAAGACAATAGTGATAAAAACTGCAATAGGACATGTGCTAACATGAAATTATGGATCGATGATAGTGGATTCAATACAATAAATGATATGTAAGAGATAAGAGGAGAAGGTAGCATGATATTAATGATTAGAAAATGTAATGATTGGCGGGGATGCCTCAACATGAGCAACTAAAAATTGAGATACCACATTGTAGGAGGAGGTACTACGCCATATGTATGATTAGTGATGACTCGGTCCCTTTCTTGTCATGCTTCAGCAGAGGATTGCTGAATATTTTGAGCTTTTGATTCTCATTGATTGGTGTTGAAGCCATAGGATCGGAAACAAAAATGTATTATTCTAAATAATATCTTTAATAATATTATGAAGTTTGAAACATCAATCTTTAGATTTCCCAACACATTAATGATATTAACCTCTAATATTTTCATTATAATTATGACATTTAGGATGATATGGATCCAAGTTGAGCAAGCATAATAATATTTCTCGAGTAAGATGTGGAAAGAGAAAATGTCCAATGATAGTCATTTTTTTATATGTACACTTAGGTGGTTTTAACTTAATCTCTTTAGTATTATATATAATATTGAATGTGGCTTTAGCTTCAATAGGTTTAATGGTTTGCTTAAAATTTAATTTAATTTGAGACCATGTAGATGATGAAGCTTGTTCCTAATATTTAGCTTTCGTATAGATAAGATCGTAGTTTTCATAGCTTAAGAGTGTGACACAAATGATCATTTAAGATGGAGAGATATCAAATATAACACTATCCCTGAAGAGGCGGTAATAGAATTTTGATAAATTGATCTTGAATCTTAGATTCAGTAAGAACATTAAATAACTTAGCTAAGTTATTTTTGTATCATATTACATAATCGGTAGATGTGCATTAGATTCTTATTTAAGTTGTTTGAGCTGAGCATAGGATATCTTGGATCCAATATTCATAGAGAAAAGAGATAGAAAAGATTCAACTAGATGTGTAAAATATGTTACCAAGTGGATAGATAGGTCATAGTAGCAACACATTGAATAATCTTGGAGATTGCGAGGAAAAATATTTGCAAGAACAATTTAATCATCCACATAGTCTAGGCATGCTACATGAAATTCTCAAATATTTTCTTAAGGGTCTCCATGGCCTTTGAAATTGGAAAACTTAGGGGTGATGAAATTGAGAGGGAGTGAATAAGAGGAGGTAGTGGGTGAAAAAGGAGTGTGAAGGAGTGAAGTGGAATCCAAAAATCTGGATGCACGAGAGGTATCTAATTGAAGTTGTAAAATTTTTGTTTTTAAATTGTGATATAAACAAGTTAAATCGGGAGTTAAATGCTCACATCTTTTGGGTCCCTGATATAAAAAAGTTAAAATTTCCATTTCAACTCTACATAACTTTATATTTATATGATAAGATTCCCAAATGGCTATAAAGGACCTAAAATATGTGAGAAAATTACAAAGAGGGAAAGGGCACCCAAAGGGGAAGGGGGTGCCTAGCGCTAGCATCCTAGTTGGGTGTGGGTGTCTAGAATGAGAAATTCCAAAGTGTGAAAATACATACTAGGATAGAAGAAGTGTAAGATCAACAAAGGAAACATAGAATAAGAACATATCACCAAAGCCATGTGTTAATTACTATATTTGTTACTTAGGAATCATATGAATAGTAGTATGTGATCAAGACTAGATCGATACCCAAAGTTCATGATTTAGTGTCTATACTATTGACTCATCCGGGCACTAGTTTCCAATCGGTTGCTCAAATTATGATCTCACTAGGGTTGTAGATGCTTTTCTTTTAGTGTTCTTCTATCACTTTGATTTCACTCTATTGACATTTATCGTAATCTGAAACTTAAAAAAACATATATCTAGCTGCACATGCCCGCAAATGACATCAAACTTAAGAAATATGATACATAAAAGGGAGTCAAAATGATCCCAACGGTCACCTAGAAAGTGATCTTATGACTAATTAATGCACTACATCTCAAAATCAATGTAGTTCGTGTTTATGTTTGTGTAATGATGTCTTGGGGTTCCCTTGTGTAAGTTAAATTATGATATATGGCTAGATCTAGATTGCTCCAAGTACGAAAATGTGTGAGATGGAAGAGAATGAAATTCCCATCCTATAATGTGTATCTCAAGTGATCCGTCCCTTGTCCCTTTTATAAATTTGTGAGATGTATGTCTTTGAAATTCTCTCGTACATTTGATGCAATTTTAGGTGATAATATATAATGTTTAGTTTTTGGATCCTTATTTGAGTTCAAGTAACAAAGTATATGTATGATTCCCTTGTTGGAATTTCTTAATTTAAAAGTGGAAGGCCAACTCAAAATGTTAAAATATTCCCAAGAAGTGTAATAGACTCAAAAGTGTACGAAAAGGATAGAGATGGTAAAGAGAATCCATGAGGGACATGATTGCTTGGGTGATTGTGTCCTAACTAGGTGCTAGTGTTTGAGGATATAAAATAAAAATAATTGAAGTTTTGGTAGGGTTGTATGGTGTGTAACATCAAAACTAATATAAGAGGAGTTATCAACCACTAGTTTTCTTTATGAGGAATCATGTATATATTAATATACTTTAGGATCTCTGTAAATGTACACAAGTGCATAGATTTTGTGTCAAAAGTAACAGATGATGTTTTGGATTTTACATGTGAAAAGGACTCGGGGTTTCCTTTGATAAAGAAATTTGGCTAAGCTAATAAATTGAATATATATATATATATATATAATTGTTTTATTAATTAATTAATTTTTTAAGGACAATTTATACCAATTATTTCAATAGTAAAAGTGGTCATGTTTTTCATTTGGAAATTCCAAATCAATCTCATGCTACACTATCAACACATCCCACTAATATACGCACATAAAATAATTAGCTATATAGTTCAAATAGTTTTAAATTAATTAATTTTCACCAAATAAAACTACTCCCACATAAAATAAAGGGAAAGAGAAGAAATTATTGGCCATTGGTTTTATTAAATCCAAGCCACAAGATCCGATGGTTTATAAGGTATCCATAATACTCCACTAAAGACAAGTCTTAATTTTATTTGTTTTTCTATTGATATTTCAAAAATCATTTCTTCCTTATGCAATTCTTTTTGTAGGTCAATTTCCATACTTGAATAAGGGAAGGAGGAGGATTTTAATCTCATATATATATATATATATATATATATATATATATATATATGGTTAAGCATGTAACAAGTGGGATGGTGACCACTACTCTACATATTTATAGTTGTTGGGAGAGTGGAAGGCCTAATGAAAGGAGAGAGATGTTGGAAGATATGTGGGAAAAGAAGGGTTAGTGTTTTTCTATGAAGGTGGTCACATGGGGTTGTGTAGCATGGCATAAAGGGGAGGCCTTGCTAAAGACTTATGATCGATATTGGCGAAAATGTTGTGGTTTGTGCCCACACCACCAAAGGGCGTTTTGATGGGGTTTGAGAGAGGGGTTCATTGCTAGGCTTTAACCCCTACATCTACTGTTAAGTTTTCTTGTTATTATTTTTAATATAATAATATTCCCACATAAATAGATGTGTATAAATGCGTAGACATACAAAAACACACACACATATACTCTCATGTTAAAACTTGAATGTAAGTAAATGGAAATCATTATCAAGAGTGATAATTTTATTATCTTTTATTTATTTTTATCCAATATAATATGTGTAAGTGTGTGTGTGTGTGTGTGTGTGTGTGTGTGGGCTCTTATGCCAAGAGAGAAAAATATTAAGGTAGAAGGAAAAATAAAAATACTTGATTTATTAAAAGCCCTTCCTTATTTTAAAGAAAAATAACTTCTAATATTAATATAAGATATAATATTTCAAGAGTAAATAAATATATTAAACTTATTCAAATTTTTGTAGAACAAAGGAAGTAAAATATTTAACCAACAAGCACATTTCCACTAAAATTTTAGTTGATTTTTTTATGTCACTAAATTCCCTAAGTAACTTTTATGGAAGAAAAAATTAGAGTTAAAAATGTTAATTTATTCCTTTCTTAGATCATACGTTATAGATGAAAATATCGTTGTAACAAAATTAAAATTTTATATTTTATTTCAAGACTAATTCTCCATATTCACCTTACAATTTTATGTTAAACTATTAAATAAATTCAACAACAAAATCTATTTTATTTGTTATCCAAACTCATAAAAATAGAAACATCATTTTGTGGAGAAATGAAATAACAAGGAAAATATAATTTATATTCACATAAGAAGTTAATCAAATAAAATGTGATTTACACCTTTATTGTTACTCAAACATACTCTTTATTTCCTTAATTTTCATAACTTATAAAGAAAAGAGGAAACAACCTTATGAAAAGAAATGAGATAATAAGGAGAAACAATCCCTTGATAGTTCCCATATAATACAAATGAATAAAAATATCCCAATCCCATAGTCCAAAACTTGACAAATTATATTATAAGAGAGAGAGATACATGCCCATAACTCCTAGTAACCAGTAAAAACAACTATTAAAATGCAAGTATAATAAGATTCCAAAAAAATGGGAACAACATGCACAAATGTTTTAAATTTCTCCAACCAAATAAACTCTCCAATAATATCAACAAGTATCTACAATCATTTCTTTATTCAAGCTCCAAGAAGACCAAGATGAGGGCCTAATTTTCCTCCTAACCTACATGCATAATTACATCCTTTGTTTGAAAGGAAAGAGCATGCTAGCCTTTGGCAGGACCATGGAAAGGATATTTAACATGTTAAATAAAGATTCCAAGGCAAAAATATTTTCAATGCTCTCATATAAGGATGGATAAGAGAAAAATTAAAAAAAACTTAAATCAAAAGACTAAGTGCAACAAGAAGTCAAGAAACATTGGAAATGGGAAGATGGGAAATGGATCCCCATAGTGCCAAAATATATAATATAAAGATTGCAAATACATCCTCCAAGTAGTATCTCGAAGAATCATCACAAAATCCCATCCCCTTATACCTATATTAACTCCTCCTTTCCATGAAATTTCAAGCCTTGCAAGATTCCTTGGAAAGTATATGAGGGATTGAAAAACCAAATGTGAATTCCCCTAATCCCTCCTAGGAAGGGAATATAAAGAAAATAATTCATGGATTACCAAAGAAGCCATGAAAATGATTGTTGTTTCCTAGATTTTGTAATGTTGTCATTGATGTCCCTAATGTTTCCCAAATGCATCTTTTCCATGGAATTGGTGTGTCTAGGGAGTCACAAAGTGTTGGTCTCATTTTAGTCCATGTTGAGTAAAATTGATGCCTTTCTAGTGCATGTTATTCATGTGACTCTCTATGGTTTAAAATTTAATAATTGAATAGTTTTACCACGTGTATAAAAGTAAATGAACTCATTTTATGGCTCAAAAAGTCAAGAAACAGGTTTTGGAGAAAAATGTCACCTCTAGCCAAAACTACCTTTGAGACACCCAACTATTCTTGCATGAAAATGGGATGGGATAGACCAATTCAGAGATATCTTATTCAAATAAATCATGGGAGATGATGAAGTAATGTTTCCTTTTGCTTCATGCAAAATTTCAGATCCTCAAGAGGTCATTTGAGCAAGTTACTCAAGTTTTTACAAAACTGGTTTCTTGAGAAGTTCATTTAGAGTTGCTTGGCTTCTTAGGTGTCAAAAAAAATATGAAGGAATGCTCAGATAAGTCATAAAAAACTTTTTGTAGAAAATTTTCCTAGAATTCTAGTGCAAAAATAATTTTTCCAAAAGGAGGTGTATTTGAGAAGTTCTCATCATTCTTCAAAGAATGATTTTCTAGTGTCCAAGAAGAGCTCGAATTAATAGATGAAATAAGATGAAATGGTCTCAAGTGTATTGTTTGATCACTTCTAAAACTTTTATCAGTGTAATTATTATTTGTTCAAGGATCATATGGTATTTTAAGGTTAATCTCCTTGAATTTTCATATAATAGTTCAGGTGTTCGACCTTGTTTGAAGGATGCTCTTGGTATAGACATGTGTAAGATCTCGAAAGTAGTGAAATTGTTAAAATAAGGTCCTATACACTTTCCACATGAATTTTTCAGGGTTCTTGATCAATTGAGGTGGCTTATAAGTTAATATAAAGATGTTAAGTCATCCACTCTATGCTTTCCTTAAGAGTGAAGTCAATAAATCTTGCCAAAATCCTACGTAAGTCATTATTCGAGTGTTTTAGTTCATTTTCTTAATATTTATCATTAATGTCATCATATTTAAAGAATAGAGAAACTCTAATCATCACAAGTATGGATCTAGTTGGAAAAGTAATTATTTTTTTATTCTCATTGCTTGTTAACAAATGTCTTTAGAAGTAATTTTTAGAGCAATGATACAAATCAATAAAAAGGGCCAATTCAAAGTGATGTTCATTTGATCTCAAGTCATTGAGAACAAAAATGGAAGGTGGAGGATGATTCCACATGCCTATATCACTTGGAATTATCAAATTTCATCCTATTTTGAACCAGATCTCAATTTTTTCTCACTCTCGGTAGTACACAATCTCATAACCTCGAAACTAGGGTTTCTCAAGAAGGATTTTATCGAAACAAAAATGTATCCATCCAAATCTCAATAAATTTTTTGTATATACATACATACATACATACATACATACACACACACACACATATATATATGTATGTATGTATGTATGTATGTATGTATATACACAAAAACTTTATTGAGATTTGATGGATACATTTTTGTTTCGATAAAATCCTTCTTGAAATATATATATATATATATATATTACGAGCATGAACAAAAGAAACAAATATTTTTCATTAAGATTTGATGGAGAAATTTACTAACAATTATCTACAATAGCATTTCAATTGACTGTTTAGGTGAGTATTGCTTTCCAAGTGTAGTTTCTTCTATGATTGAGCTCGAACTATGAAAATTGGTCTCAAAGAATGAGTAAATTCTATTAGATGTATAAATTTGTCTCATCCTCATGTGAATGAATGTATAGTCATGAGTTTTACTCTTGAAACGTCCTCCAAGGCACTGTGTAGGATCTGTGTTGTTGAGGATTTGTTAAAATATTCATTGAACATTCATCCAAGGGATCCTCCACTCTCTACTACAAGTCTTTCATAATGTATTCTACTCTGATAAAGCTTACTTGGGTTAATAAAATGATGGTGTTCATACATATTATTTCAAGATGAATTGTAAACTCTATATGAAAGACTCTGGATAAAATTTATAAATTAGAATGTAAGTGAGAAACCTACAAAGCAAAATACACCTTAATGTATGTCAATTTTTTTTTAATGAAGTAGAAAGAATCTTATGAATACTACCACAATAGTGGACCATCTAAAACACTAGGAAAATATGTTGAATACTTAAGGTGTGATATTATGTATAATTGATTGGATTTTTCACCTTTCTTTCTCGACTTTAATTTATTGGAGAGGATAGTGAGTCACTCTAATATCCAAAAGGCATGAAATTTTTCTCATCTCATGGAATAAGTGTAAAATCCACTTCTTTTTATTTTCGATCTCATTAAGGAAATATGAAGAGTCAATATTACTTGAATTTTTTTGAAAGAGTCCAAAATGAATGAAAGAAAGCAATTTAGAATAATAAAACACCGAGTAAGTACAAGTATGAAGAATTTGAAATGTATTTTTTTTTATTCTTTGGTAGACTTGAGTCATTTTTGTGATTTGAGGTAGTTGAAAAGCCAAAGAGGAAATGTATGCAATGTATTAGAAAGATATGAGAGATAATGAGACTACAGTGGTGTGGTAAATAAAGAATAGAGAGGAAGGTGTAGGCACATAGAGAAATCAATGACAATTGACAAGATACGAGATGACTACTATAAAGTTTTGAAATTGAAAAATAGTGAAAGGATATAGTTTAGTAGCATCTAGTAGGATGGATCTATTCAGAGGGGCATAGTTATGCATTCTTGAGAAACATGTGAATTTAAAATTGTTGAATTAAGTGCACTACTAAAGTGTCCATGAACTATTGATGGAGTAACATAGCTAATAAATTTTTATTTGAGAGAAAAAACTATTTGAGTGGGTTCGTGGACTGAGATGTAGGTGTTTCTTGTATAAATTCAGCTGATTAGGTGCTTAGCTTTGGAAATTGATGCTTGAGTGATCAACTAGGTGCTTCATCAACTATAAATCAATGTTTAGAATTGATTTTCTAAATAAATAGGTTGGTTTCAAAGTGTTTTTTTCCCACTATAAATTTTTTGTATTTATCTTTTGTGTTTCTTTTTGAATTTTCTCTTGGTTCATTAATCTAACTACTAATTAAAACTAACAAGATTAGAATTTTATAAAGACCTTAATTTTGATTACCACTAATCAACTCCCCCTCTTAGTGCTTGTGATATGTAACAATTTGTATTAGATCAGGGCCTTGTGTGAAATTCTAATATATTCAAGGTAATACTCTCTTCACAAGCATGAAAAGTAATTAGGCTCAAGTTGGATTATCAATCTAAAGGTTACCACTTTTACAGGAAAAACTATGCACTCTAGAGAGTAATAATGAATATTTGTCCGATGTCACTCAGTTATGACATATGGGAAACTATGAATAAGGACTACTATCCTCCAATAACTCCAATTACATATTGAGAAGATATGATTGAATATGAGAACAATTCAAGAGCCATGAATACAATTTTGTGTGGACGAAATGATTTAATATTTATAATGGTAATTAACTATACTAAACTAAAGGATATTTGGACTAAACTTCAAAGAATTTATGAGGGAGATGATAAATTCAAGATTGTAAAATTTCACACTTATAGAGCACAATTTGAAAGTATAAATATAAAAGAAGAATCATAGATGCATACATATATAGAGTGGATGAGATAATAAACATGATCAGAGGCTTGGGTGAGAAACTAGAAGAGACAATCATTGTTTAGAAAATTATGAGATCCTTAACATCCAAATATGATGCAAAAGTATGAATTATGAGGAATTACAATACATGAAATCCTTGACTCTAGATGAGCTGCAAAGCATCCTAGAAACCTATGAAATGAGGACAAGTGGAACCAAATCTTCCAAGAAAGAGGTTTCATTCAAATCTAAGAAAAGAGTCATTCCAAGAAATAAATATAGGAGTTATATTCGAATAATGAAGAAGATGTAGAGAATATTGAATTTTTGTTCTAAGAATATTGTGAAGTGGAAAAGGGAAATATAAAGGTAAGCTTCCTTTCAAATGTTTTAATTTTTGTAAAGTAGGAAACTTTTTTGTTAAACGTCTATAAAAATGAGGTTGATTTTGAATGTGGAGGATAAGATCATAAACATGATAAAAAGATATGGACTATAAGAAGAAGTATTTCAATAATAAGAGAAACTTCTATTCTAAAGAAAAGTCAAGTGACTTATAATCAAGCGATTGCAATGACTCACGAGTAAGAGTCATGGAGCTAAAATTGAAACCTTATTTATGGCTATGGAAATTTCATATGCATGTAACAATAAAGGAAATAACATGGTCAGCTATGAATATTCAAATGAAGAAGAAGAAAAATTAGATTTAGAGGCCAAATTGGTAAGTTATATTGATGAGCTCTGAATTTTAAGAAGGAACCAAAAGATAAAATGCAACCTAAATGATAATGTAGAGAAAATACAAATTCTTGAAAAGAAGAAAAGTTAAAAGGAACAAGAAGAAATGAATGAACTAAAGGAGCTTGAAAATCAGCTGGAAATTATTTCTCAATCCTACAAAGCAAAGGAAAAAAATGTCAAAGTTTTAAATCTGATATAGAATTCCAAAAGGCTGAATTAGAACGGGAAAATAGGAAAGTAAATATGTATTAGAAGCAATAAATAAGAGAAAATGTACTAACAAATATTCTAATTAATTAAAGGGATATAAGTAATAAAATAGTTATTGGTTTTAAGGAAGAGAATAAGGAAGATGAACCATCTAAAAAGAAATAAGAGAAGTATACATCAAGCATCTCATACACCATGAATAAGGAGGCCACCTAATATGCAAAAAGAGGAAAATAATCTCCAAGAGTCACATATGAGGTACTCTAATTTTTCTATGGTTATTTTTTTCCTTGTAATATCTTTTGTCACAAAGTGACAAATGTATAAAAAATGCTAGAGGAAATATACCTAAATTAAACCTAAAACATACAAGAATAAACTACAATCTAGAGTGATGCAAATGTCCAAAGGTAGGTCACAAAGAAACCATGTTTAGCGTACAAACACCCAAGGAAAGTAAGTTGATCTATGTTGTGAAAGATAGAGCAAACAAGAAAAAGATGTTGGTATGATAGTTAAAACTATTTTCCATGTGCAAGATGAAGGGATGATTTGTTAGTTAGATAGTGGCTGCTCAAGTCACATGACAGCTAACAAAAGAAACTTTATTTCTTTTTCAAATAATTCATTAGGGGTTTTTGATTTGGTGATAATAAATATGTAAATATTTTGGTTAAGGGAACTCTTATTCATTACATTGGAAAAACAGATTCTGAGAAAATGTGTTATATGTTGAAGGACTCAAACATAACTTGTTAAGTGTTATCCAAATGTGTAAACAAGGATATAATATGATTTTCAATGATAAAGGGTGTAAAATCATTGATGGAAAAATAGGGAAGAGAGTTGGAAAAGAATAAAGGACAAAAAATAACATGTATGTGTTCAAAGAGGTAAACAAAGAAAAATTCTTACAAGAACTGTTGATGACAACTGGTTATGTAACATAAGATTATGACATATTAGCTTTGAAAATACTGTGAAATTGAGTGCTAAAGAGGGATTTAGCAACATTCATAATATCATGAAACTAGCAGATTTTATGTGCAAGTCTTGTTTACATGGAAAATGAACAATAAGATCTTTCAAATAAAGGGAGTATTCAACTACTCAACCTTTAGAAATGATTCATATAGATTTATGTGGGCCTAGAAAATATAGAAGTATGCAAGGAGATGAGTACTTCATGCTACAAATAGATGATTTTACAAGGATGACATGGGTAATTTTCCTAAAACACAAATCAGTAGCCTTAAATAGATTAAAATCCTTCAAAGCACTTGTGGAGAATGAGAAGAACACAAAAGAAAATTCTTAATGCCAAACATGGGTCGAGAATTTTTGTCTAATGTATTTGATGAATATTGCAAAGAACATGGAATACAAAGGCAATTCTCACTAGCTTAGGACACCATAATAAAATGGTGTGGTTGAAAGGAAGAACAAGATCTGTGTAATAAATGAGAAGGACTATGTTCAATGAATCTAGACCTTATGATAGCTATTCTAGTGAAGAAGTGTGCACAATTGTTTTTATTTTTAAAAAAGATCTATTAAGAGTAAATATTAGTAAAACATCCGATGAAATATTAAAAGGAAGACCAGATAATGTGAAGCACAAAAGAGTCTTTAGGAGAAAGTGCTATATCAGAGAGATGAAGACTATTTGGGAAAATTTATTCCAGGTATGATGAAGTCATATTTCTTGGTTATTATCAGTTACTATAGTTTATAAATGTTACAATAAGAGACTTCAGAAGGTGGTTGAAAACACCAATGTGAAAATAGATGAAACTCATCCTTTAAAAATAAGAAATCAGCCTAAGGAAAGCCATGAAGATGATGCACATACCATTGAAAATGATGATGATGATGATGATGAAATAAGAAGCACACATGAAGATGTAGAAGAAATGGAAGAAGAAGAAGAAAGGCATGACACCAAGAAACCTTCAAGGTAAGTTAGAAGAGATGATCCAATAGATATAAATATAAGGATTAAAGAAGGTGGTATTCTCACAAGAAGGAAGATATGAAGTCAACAAAACAATGTAGACACACCACTCTTATCTATGATATAACAAAATCATTTGTAAGAAGCATGTAATGACAAACATTGGATAGATGCCATGAATGAAGAACTTGACCAATTTTAAAATAGTGAAAATTGGAATCTTTTTCCTAGGCCAAAAGACAAGAATTTCATAGGAAAAAATGGGTCTTTAGGAATAAAATGAATGACAAAAGGTGAAATGGCAAGAAATAAAGCAATGTATGCAAGTTAAAAAGTCCTGTATGGAATCAAACAAGCTCGTAGAGAATCATATAGAAAAATGGATGCTTATCTTATTGAGAGAGGTTTCCAAAATGGAGCGGCTCATAGAAATCTCTACATCCAGGAAGAAGATGAAAAACTTCTAATTATCATAGTTTATCTTGATGACATAATTTTTGGAGGGGATCATGAAAGGATGACTCATGAATTTTCTAATGTGATGAGTAAAGAGTTTGAAATTTCTATGTTTGGTGATCTTTCATACTTTCTATATCTTCATATAAACTAATGAGAAAAAGGAATCTTCATATCTCAAGCTAATTACATCAAGGAAATGCTTAAAATGTTCAAAATGGAAGATTGTAAACCTATAGGAACAAAAATAGAGGTAGGATGCAAGTTTCGAAAAGAGGTTAACTCGCCTAAAGTTCAAAAAAACACTATATAGATCTATGATAGGTAACCTTTTGTATTCCACTACATCAAGGCCAGATATTATACAAGTTTTTGTCTTAGCACAAAGATTTTAAGAGAATAAAAAAGAAACACATATCAAGGTATTCAAAATAATACTCAGATATCTCATGTGGACTCTAAAGTATGGCCTTTGGTATCCTACAAGTAAATACTTCAACATAAGAGCATACATTGATGATGATTGGGACGGAAAAATTGATGATAGGAAGAGAAAAAGTGGAGCTTTATTTTTTGGCAATGTCTAGTTTCATTATTGAGAAAAAATAATCTTTGGTGGTTTTATCAACTTGATAAGTAGAGTGCATCGTTGCTTTACCATGTGTTGCACTTAAGTTCTTTAGATGAGGAAAATATTGGAAGACTACAAGGTAAGATTTGATGAACCAACTTCATTTCTTTTTGATAGCACTAGTTCCATTAGTGTCTCTAAAAATCCAATATTCCATTCAAATACTAAGCATATTCCAATCAGATTTCATTTCTTGAGGGAATAAGTGAATGATAAAAAGATTAACCTTGTATATGTGAGCACAAAAGAAGAAATTGCAGACATTATGACAAAGCCACTACCAAAAGCTACATTTGAGCATCTCAGGGATGAATTGGGAGTCATTCTTGAGCCCACCAGTTGTTAAGAAGTCTTTGAAACCTCATGGGAGCATTTCTAGAGAAAAATAAGCTCCTATAATGTGTCGAAAAGAGATACAAGAGAGGGGAGAAATTTTACTAGCTCTTGGTGTTTTTCATGACATTCCTTAACTCATGTTTTTTTCCTATGTGTTATTGGTCATCATGTCTTCATAACAGTCTTATCAAATGGTCTTGTCTCATACATGGTTGTTTTTCAGTCTCACTTATGCCTATATTCCATGAGGAGCAATCTATGAGGTATTTGTTTTTCTTACTCCTACTTGTCATTTCTCTGTTGCCATATCTTTTTCATGGATGTCAAATGGGGAGAATATGTTCCTGGGAACATGAATATATTTCATGTCTCTCAAGTGGTGTGTCAAGTTGTCATCAATTTTCATTGTCTTGTGTGAATGTTGACATCAATGAAAAAGGGGGATTTTCTTTACCACATTGTGTAATGTTTTCATTGATGTCCCTAATGTTTCTCCAATACATCTTTATTATGCAAGTGGTGATTTTAGGCAGTCGAGAAAATGTTGGTCTCATGTTAGTCCATGTTGAGTCAAATTGATGCCTTTTGGTGCATGTGATTCATGTTAGTCTATGTGGTGTAAAGTGAGTAGTGATTACTTATAACATGTTTATAACAAGTGAATGAACTTATTCTATGGATAAGAAAGTCAAGAAATAGGTTTTGGAGCAAAATGTCACAACTAGCCAAAACTTCCTTTGAGACACCCATCTATTATTGCATGCAAATGGGATGGGATAAACCACTAAGATTAATTTTGTCAAAAAAATCATGGGAGATAATGAAGTTTGGTATTTTTTTCTTCATGCAAAATTTCAGGTTGTCTTGAGGTCATTTTAGCAAGTTAATAAAGTTTTTGTAAAATTGATTCATTGAGAAGTTCATTTGGAGCTACCTTGCTTCGTAGGTGTAAAAAAATGAAGGAATGCTCAGATAAGTTATGGGATGATTTATTTTAGAAAATTATCCTATAATTCCAGTTTTTTTTTTTTTAAAAAAGGTGTATTTGAGAAGTTCTCATCATTCTTCTGAGCATGTTTTGCCAATGTCCAAGCATAGCTCTCAATCGATAGGAAATAGGTGAAATTGGTGTCAAATGCATTTTTTTGATCACTTATAAATAATTTAGTAGTGAATTTATGATTTTTTCTTAGATGATATGGTATTTGAATGTTAATCTCCATGAAGTTGGATATAGCGATTCAGGTTTTAGACCTTGTTTGAATGATGCTCCTAGTATAGAATTGCACAAGATCTCGACAGTAGTTAATTTATTACAATAAGGGCCCATACTCTCTTCAAAGGTAATTTTCAAGGTTCTTGATCAATTTAGTTGGTTACCAAGTGAATTTCATGGTGTGAAGTCATCCCCTCTATGCTTTCTTTGAGAGTGAAGTCAAGAAATCTTGCCAAAATCCCTCATGAAGTCACTATTCGAGTGTTTCACTTCATGTGTTACTCTTGATGATCACTGCCATCATATTAAGAAACTAGAGAAACTATTCTCATCATATGTATGGATCTAGTGGGAAAAATAATGAAGTTTGTGCTCTCATTTCTTGTTGATAGGGGTCTTTGGAAGTAATTTTTAGAGTAACTATGCAAATAAATAAAAAGGGCCAATTCAGTGATGTTGATTTGATCTCAAGTGATTGAGATCACCCATGAAAGATGGAGGATGATTCCACAAGGATATATTACTTGGAATTTTAAAACTTAATCTTGTTTTTAAGGTGATATCAATTTTTCTCACTCTCCGGCTTACACAATCTTATTACCCTTAAACTAGGGATTCTCAAGAAAGATATTTTGAAACAAAAAATCTATCTAGAAAATTCTCACAAAACGTTGTTGAAATATCTCAGAATAATTACGATGAACATGATTAGAAAATGAATGAATCTTTTTCAATAATATTGGGTGGATAAATTCACCAACAATCATCTATAACACTGTTTTAATCAACTATACAAGTGAATATATTTTTCCAAATGTAATTTTTTGGTGGTTGAGATTTGAAATGTTAACCACTTGTCTCAAATCATGTGTAAATTATATTTCATGCAAAAATTGTTATCATCCTCATGTGAATGCATTTATATTCATCAACTATATTCTAGAAACCTCCCTGTTATGCACTTTACATGATCATTTTTTCTAAGGGTTGCTAAAATATTCATTGAACCTTCATCCAAGTGATATTCCACTCTCGACCAAGTATTTCATCATGTATTAAATTTGGATAAACCTTTCTTGGGTCAAGAAAAGGATGGTCTTCATCCATATCATTGTAATATGTTGTGCAGAGCCTCCATTAAATATTGTTGATAAAATTCCTAAATGAGAATGTAAGTGAGCAAACTCCAAAGCAATATACACCTTAATGTATGTCAAAGAAAGTTTAATGAAGTAGAAAAAACCCTATGAAGACCACCATAATAGTGCACCATCTAAAACATCAGGATTTTTTTTTGAAGAATTAAACTATGCCACTTTATGTATTTGATTGGATTGTTCACCTTTCTTTCTCGGCTTGAGAAGATATGGAAGAAGATAGTGAGTCACTCTCAAAGCTAAAACTCGTAAAAATTTATCATCTCATGCCGAGAAATAAAAATCCACTTCTTTGACTTTTTGATCTCATTAAGGAAATATGGAGAGTCAAGGTTACTTTAATTTTTTTGAAAGAGTCCAAAATTAATGAAAGAAAACATTTTAGGAAGACTAAAAGATAAAGCAAGTACAAGTATGAATAATTTGAAATGTCTTTTTTGTATTATTTTGTAGACTCGAGTCATTATTGTGCGTTAACAAAGTTGAAGAGATAAGAAGGAAATGCATATAATTTAATAGAAAGATATGTGAGAGAGATAATGATCATGAGACTTTGGTGCTGTGGTAAATTAATATTAGAGAGGAAGGTGCAGTGCACACCGATAAATCAACAACAATTGATAGCATACGAATAATCTGTTATGAAGTTATGAAGATTGGAAATTGAAAAAAAAACAAGAGGAAATATTTTAACATCATCTAGTATGATGAATATATTATAAAGGAAAATTTATGCATTCTTTAGAAATATGTGAAATACAAATTGTTGAATGAAGCACACTAGTAAAGTTTCCATGATCTATTGATTAAGTAACCTAGCTACTAAATTGTTGTTTGATTGGAAATATTGTATGAGTGGGTGCTTAAACTAAATAAGTAGGTGCTTATTGTACAAATTCAGATGAGCAGGTGCTTAACTTTATAGTTTGATTCTTCATTGATCAAGTGGGTGCTTGATCAATTGTAAATCAGTGTTTAGAATTGGTGTTCTAAATAAAGATGTTGGTTTCAAAGTGGGTTTTTACCTTCCTTGGTTTCCCACTATAAAACTCTGTGTATTTATATTTTTTGTGTTTGTTTGAATTTTATCTTGTGCCTAAATCTAAATACTAATTCAAACTAAGAAAGATAGAAAGTTTGAAAATAACTTTGTTGTGATTAGAATTATTTCATCCCCCCTCTTGGTGGTTGTGCTATGTAACAAGGGTCCCTTCCCATTGTTAAAATGAACTCCTAATCCACACCCCATTGGGGTCGAGGAGAAAAGAAAACCATGGTATAAATTTATTATTTAATAAAACATGAATATCAAATCTAATTTAAGAGTCACTTATATGATAAAATACAACATAATACAAATGTTAATCATTCTAAATATACAACCGTGTAAGCAAATAGGAGACGAAGGGAACTTATCTAGTTTATGCTTACTTTGAAGCAGATATGAACTAAATAAACTCATGAATAGGTTAGGAAAAGTGTTGGAAATTCTCTATATCAATTTTGGAATATATCAATAGACCTAATTTTTCTCGCATAGGCCAGAGACCTATCAGTAGGTTCCTATTATTGCACAAAGGGTTAGAACCTAATTTTTCCTATATTGCTCGATTTTTTAGTAACTTCCTGTTGGCCACTTAATATTTTCAATTGGATCACCGAGGTAAATGTAACCTACAACACCAACCTTTCTACATACACAAGCTGAAAACACATCAAATTGGAATAAAAATACAATACATGAATTTAGAATGACCTCGGGGTCATCAAGTAGGAATGAAATTATGACCAAGCACTACAATACAATCTAAAATTCATGTAGTTTTGTGTGCTTATGTTTTAAGTAGTGTCCTTCGGTTTCCATTCACACTAAATACTCTCGAGATAGCGTGCTATAACTTCTTTAAATGAAAAGGTGTTTGATAGAATTTAGAACTTCTACTTCCTATGTATTGAATGTAGAGTAATTATCCCAAAAATATAGTCCCTTTTGATAGTAGGTAGATATTTTTCCCTTTTAATTTTCCTCCCTTATAATGGTATGTATGTTGTATATATATATATGAATCTCTTGTGTTAATTTTAATGACAGTGACACAACATGCCGACTAGCAACTGGGTTAGGATTGAGAAAACATAAAACGGAAATAAAAAAATTCAAATATGTGAATTAGGACAAAGTGGATAGGAGCACCCATGGTGGACGAGACCACTAGGCCACTAGTGTCCACAAATAATTGATGACAAATGTGAGAGAGAAAGACAATAGAAACAACCAAAGAAAGTAGATGGAATTAGGAGTGTGTCACGAGTGAATACTTTTATTACTTTACATCCATACATATAATAACATACTTAGCATTATAGTTAACTAGTCATATGTGTTTGATTTTTTGTCTACATCCCCCCCACCAATTTATGTTATTTGAATGAAATTTAACTAGTGTGAATGAGGTAAGTAATATACCCGTGATAAGTCCAAAGCATCCCTGATGTAGAAGTATGCATATAATGTAAGAACATATAACATGGAAAACCATGGATCAATATGTCAATCAACATAGGATAAATAGAGACAATGAAATGTTGTAAGGAGATCTTGGAGAAATTTATGACATGATTTAGAGAATTAGGATATTTGGTATTATTGCAAATGTACATTTAGAGGGGTAGGGAGGGATCAATTCCCAACCCAATTTTTAAAAGTTTCAATCCACAAAGGATTTGGGCATCCTGTCGCCACATGAAGAGTGTTGGGGAGAGAGCTTCTATTTTACCCTCAATCTATGACTACATCTTCAAAATGTTCCAACCCTGAAGATGGCTATATAGAATACTTAGTTCCATGTTGAATAGCCCATATAGAAGCAGCGTAGGAAGTGTAATGATGTCTCATTTCAACCACTCCCATGTGTGCCGTAATTCATATAGTACTAGATGGATTCCATGTTAGGTCATCCTGGAAGGAATCTGTAAGAGTGATTCCCATGTTAGGTCATCTAGGAAAGACAATGAAGTTATGTAACACCCAAGTTACATAATCTTAGAGAGATAATGAATTCATGATATGTTATATCGATCGATTGATTTGATTCAAATATTGAAAGATTATTTTTAACTTGAATGTGTGGGATAGATTACTCATGGTGATATTTTGTCTTTTCCCCATGATTAGGTCATTAAAGCGGAATAAAAAGAAATTATTTGAATAGATTTATTTGTTCCTTCACTTTACTAGTGTGAAATAAAATTTTGGATAACGACATATTAAGATTGTAGAATGATCGTATAGTAACCTCAAAGGGATCATAGGTTTATTTCAATTATATGTGCCCATTTTATTGAAAGGGGGACAAGTGAATATAATGAGAACTAATTAAAAATTAGAGGTGAAAGGACATTATAGGAACAACATGTAGAATATATTACAAGATAACATGTATGTTGAGTAAAAAAATCAAATAGGAAAATAACATTGTCTAATTTTTAGAGTATGGTGATAGGAGAGATTCGGAAGAGGATGGAATAAACGACTAGGAAATGGAGTAGTGAAGGTCAAGACATGAGTAAAATCGTGTGTCATGTATTAATTGTAATAAAACGTGAAAATTGTAACTATAGTTAATGGAAATAAATAAATATATATATATATATATAGTTGTTATGGAGAAATCACAACACCCCGAATGGCTCGGTTTGAGATGGTGCATTCGGATTGATTGTATAACATCGAGATATCCTAAGTTTGGGACATTACGAAACATGATAGATCTCTCGATGAATGTCGGTTCTTGATCCTAACCTACCGTCTACTAACTACTCCTAATGGAGGAAAAATACTAACTTATCCGAATATAATGCTTCCAAGGGGACATGCAAAGAAGGATTGCATGAAAAATAACCAATAATAAGAGCAGTGATAGACCAAGAAAGGAGTGTTGATCACTTCCCCAACCTGTAACAATGATGAATAAATGAATCTAGAAAGGGTGTTCTTGCACCACAAACTAGATCACACCTAGCACATCATTCCCGAAATGAGCATGACATACTTTTGAAATCTGTAATGACCAAATATATACACAACCACCTATTTACAATGAGATGTAAGACAACAATAAAATCATATAGAGGTGAAATTAATAAACATAGAACACATTTTTTTGCTCCATAAGATTTATAAAGAACATTGCATGTATAGGAATGCATCAGACCATTACATATTTTCGAGGAAGTCCTATAGCCCTAACATAATAGGGGTTGTATGGGAGATAAAACGTTCAACCTTTTGGACAAGAAAACCCCTTACAATTTATAGAGGAAGAAAATGAGGAGAGAAAGGGAACAAAATCTAATAATGCACTCTAATCTACTACAATATCCATCATTGTTCTTATGGGAGTGATGGGCAAGTCTATGAGGCCCATACTCAATTGTACCCTTCTTGTTTGGGAAGAAAGGAATCCCATACTGATCATTTTCGTAGGTGAGAAATATGCAACCATTACTCTAAAATGATCGATTGTATTTCCTCCATTCGAAATACTTAGTCTCACTAAAATTAACAAAACAATTTCTCTTGTGTAAAGGACACCTAGAGCTTTCCAAAAAATCCTATTTCATGAAAATATGAGCTCCTAATCAAAAGTTATAGCCATCTTAAGATGAGGGTGCCATAACGTAATTGTTGTGAGTGGTTAGTTATATTTTTTCAAACTCTGACCATGCATCACACCCTCTGAAATATGAAATTTTAGAATTTCAAGATTCAGAGCTTCAGGTATTTGTACTTTGGACATCGTTGCCACAATTTAACTTTTCTACCTTATGGAACCTTGGAAATGCTGAAACCCCAAAGTCTAAAATTTAGACTTTAAGTTGTGATTTGCATGCACCTGGGATTCAGACTTGAGTTTCGAACCTTTTTCTTTTTTAGGGTTCTCGCTTTTTTGGTTTTCATATGTTCAGGTTTTGGGTACTGTTCATCCACCTAGTACATGAAACCTCCAAAATCTTGAAATCCTAAAGTCCAAATTTTGGACTTTAGGTTTCGGACTTCCTTTTTCTTGTGCGTATGACACTATTCATTTCTTGACCATAATACCAACTCCAAAATCCTGAATGTCGGAAGTCTTAATTTCAGACTTCAAGTTTTGACGTCCTTTGGACCTTTTGAGTCCACCGATTCGGAATTTTTTCCCGCCAAATCCGAATGCTTCCAAATCACTTCAAGTTTCTCGGCTAGAGCACAAAATGTGATCTCCCATAGACAACAAGATCCCTCTATTTTCTCTACGTGAGTCCATGTTTGTCTAATTTCACATGAGGATAAAAATTAGATAACAATAGTAATATTAAAAACTAAATAGTAACTTCATTTTGACCACGCTTGAGTTAGAATTTGAACTCTAAGTTTGAGAGCTAAGCTACATTCATAGCATTCATGTTATTCTTATACTTTATTCAAAACATCCATGTGTATAAGATTTCCTTTTTCCCTATTTTTGGAACCTCGTCCCCTTTCACGAAAATAATTTTATACTTCTATCTATCAAAAATTTCTTATCCAATTTACACTGGGGCATCCTTGCTCCTTCCTAGTACTTCATGGGTTTATGTTCATCATGTTGAAACTATCCATATTGGACCTAATCTAACTTTTGTGCTTGAAGAGTTTTCCTTGTACATCCCATCTATCACCTTTGGGGCATTTTCGTATCTTCACTTTCTTGAATACATGCATGGCACTCTAATTTTGTACATCCCATCTATCATTGTGGTTATTCATGGTTTTTCTATTCATGTACATAGATTCAAAAAAAATCTAGAAAAATGCAAAAAAATTCAAATATGTTTCAAAAACATAAAAAAACTAGAACCAAAGTCTTACACACTTTGTGTGCCTCTATTCACGCCTATACGTGAAATTGTCAATGCATACATGCCCAAGAAAAAAATACATTAAATTCAGTAGAAACTCATCTTTTCTTCTTATTTAATCTACCAATCATCGTGATGGTTATCTTTACATGGATAATCATTTTTCACCTGTTTTGGTGACACTAGGGCATGGTTTTCCTTCCGGTGACCATTTCTATTGCTGGGGCATGATATTGCTTCCCAACATTATCTTGTGATACCCCATGATATTAAAATTCTTCTAGATAATTTTATTCTCATAAAATTAAAAATTAAAAAAATCAATAAATACCCTAAACATTCATACAATATCAACAATCTAAACAATTGGTAAAAAATCACCAAAATAAAAAGGTTGTAAAAATTCAAATTCTTGCAAAAGTAGGTAAAAGGCATGCATGTAGCTGAAGCATGTATCAAATGCATTTTCCTCAAAAAACAAATTTTTTTCCTACAAAAACATATTTCTTCGGTTTTTGCTTGTTCTCGAACAAAGAATCACAGATCATTCTAATCTACCTCCATTAACAAAATCCATTCTTCTTTCTATGTATGTGCTATCTTGGCACAACAAGTTTCTTGGTACTATGTCGTAGCACACAAATAATTTTTCATGGGACTTATTTTGTCCTTTGTTATTCACCGTGCATATATCCTTTCTTGGGACACTATTTTCAACCCTTATCATTAAACACTAAAATTCGGTAATCAAGCTTGATAACAAAAAAATTGTATGATTGTCTTGAACAATGTTTGTTTTAGTATGTGTGTTTGTATTTGTTTTCCTATTAAGTCATATTTTTACTATCTTGTATTACATTACATCATGGTATGCTACATGTAGTTAAGCATCTTTGTACTTTCTCGTATTACATTTCATTATTTATGTTGCATGGAGTTAAGATTTTTTTAGCAATGAACAATTATTCATATTATAAATTTCAATGTTATTTTATAATTTTGTTGTATGCATATATTTTAATAAGGGTTGATGATTTATATCATAATCAAAGTCATGAAAAAAATTCTGAAGGATCTAGATGCGAAAATCTATTCCCACTTTCATTTATCAATTCTCATTACTATTTAGTATTTCTTCTATCTAAATTGTTCTTTCTATTTCCTTCCTATTTTCGATCATCAATTGACTTCTTCTATCACCCCATTAACACTCAAGGGGCATCCTCCATTCTACTAAAGTTTCTTCAAAAATTGTTTTTATGTTTGCTTACATTCTTTATAGTGACATCACTTACGCCATCCCAAAGACGGAAAATGTAGACACCTAAAATCCGCTTCCACTATTTTAATGTTGAATTTGTACCAATTATCCTCTATTTTCACCATTTCTACTATAATTAGTGTTTTTGCTAATTAACTAACGTTTTCCTCTAGTTTGGTCAATTAACAACACTTTGTTAATGAACTAGCTTCTATGACATCATGCGGATAACAATTAACAACATTTTGTTAGTTATAATCCTCTTTGAATTAATAAATAGCTATTAATTAGTTAATTAATCCTTATCTCAAAATTATTTAATCAATAAACCCTCTTTTCGCCAAATCCGACTTTCAAATGCTTTCAATATCATAAAATTCCTCTTCAAACACCTCCATATAGTCTAAAAACCTTATTTTATCCAATTATTTAATCCCAATTGATTAATTAAAGCATCCTCAACTCCCATAAAGTAATAACTCACTTGCTAACTCACCTAGCTATGGTTAATTAACCTAAGGTTACTTTATGCTTTATTCATTAGTCCCACATGCACCAAGTTGTAAGCCTTTCCCAAATGGAAAGCCTATAAAAAGGACAAATCTCTAACCTTCACACCAAACACCATGTTTTGAATAACATTAATCATATGAAACATATGAGCATTACTCCATTGTTTGAATAGCTTTCATCCCCATTTGCATCAATTTATTTAAGTTGGTTTGTAAAGGAATATCGAATATGGCTTTGTAGTCATTGTTAGAGAGGTCCTTTCACCTTTAATGAAGTAAAGAATAACACACATTTTGATTTCTTTTAAATCTTGATAGGTTCAATTATTTTAGCAATTAATTAAACATCATACGATTTCTTGTAGTTTAAATCGTTAAATTTAGTTAGGTTTCTTTTTGCATTCCATTAATATTTTCTCTTGATGGTTCATTGATGAATTTATTAGTTTATCTCTAAATTACTTGGTGTTATTATAGGTTTTGAATTGCTTTTCTTCCAATTTTATTTAGTTCCAAAGAAAATTTTCACTTATCAACAACAAATTAAACCTCTTGATCGTTTTGATAGGACATAATCACTTTTTCAATAATTTTTTTAATAATTTGATTCTCAGACCCAACACAATCTCCTTTAGACGTATTGATTCAATGATAAAGTAAAGAGATTTATTGAAGAGACTTTTTTTTAACATACCCATGATAATGCACTCCATAATACAAGAACAATAATTTTCATATTGTCAAAATGGTACTAAGAAAATGTATTAAAAAATTCTCCTTGCATATAAAGAAAATTCACCTGAAAACTTTAGAAAATAATGCATCAACCATCAACAAACATCTCTACAAAAATTATGATTTTTGTAGGTGGTTTTACAAGATTCGATCATATGAAATGTCTTATAAACCTTATGAGATGGTTAGAAAATTGTGTAAGAGCCGAAGTCCACAAAAAATTGATTTCTCTTACAAATCTTGATGAAATTTGAAATTTTCAAGATTTATGAACTTTTGATGGCCTTCTCCAACTTTTCAAAGAAAATGAATGGATGAAACATCCAAAAGAGTCCCCAACATGAAATAAAATAGGGCACAATGTCAAGAACAAACCTTGAAATGATTTATGTAGGGATATTTCATGCCTTACTATTAATGATATTCAACAATTACACTTGTTGTGTCTTTGTAGAAACAATAATCATCTTCTCTAACTATTCTGTAGGTGTGGAGCAATGAAAAACATTTTTAGGAGCCAAAAACATAGTGCATAGTGGATCATCCTTGTGATGGTTATATGTAGCATAATATTTTGAACAAGACTTTCTTACAACGTCCTTGTTATGAATCAAATTTGATAAAATACACCTCCTCTCAAGAGCACCAAGAATCACCAACTTTTTCTTTATGTGTGTAAAAACCTTACACCTTTAAAATATTGGTTCATGTCTAATTGATGTCCTTCAAAGACACAACACCATCCCAATATGTTCTTGGATTAATGAATAGATTTTTATTATCTCGATATATTTTGACACTCAATTCACGAGACCATTCAAAGAGATCATGCATCCATATTCACTGAGCTTAAAAGGATTTCAATGATAAAAACTTTAGTCATATAATAAACTATTGTTTTCTTTTCCAACTCAAAGTAGATTTTCATAATTTTTTTCTTTCTAGCATTTTTTCCACCGTGTGACCATTTGTCGAAAGTTATTTCAAATAATACTTGAACTTACAAATTTTAACAACATTTTCAAATGAGTAAGATAACACTTTTGTCTTGGAACCATTGTTTTCAATATATGTCATAGGGTAGGTACAACATGTATTCTTCTTACAAGAGTTTCTTCACTTGAGTGCTCACATGTGGGAATGATTACACCAATGGATTTCTTTCATTTAATTATTCGTTATTGAGTATAATACTTATAAAGAAATAAATATCTTGCATATCCCAACTTGTATTTTCTTTGTTACCTTCAAGATTCACTACCCAGTTCATCAATTTCAGTAACTCCACTATATATATAGCCTTTGTCACCATTTTCCTTTATTTGGGATCATAAAGGTCATTTTTATACCTTAAACCTCCTTGTTTAGCACTTATAATATCTTGAAATTATATCAACATAGTCAAAAATTATTTTTTTGGATTAAAATACTAACCATATTTGATTCAATGTTCCTCGTGTGACGAAGAAATATCAAAAGGTTACTCTTCATGATTTAAGAATACTTCATACACATGGGGACTATCTCAATAATACAACACACTAAAAGAATGACAAACCTCAACATCATGGTGAATACTCATACTAAATTAACAAAATCCCCCTCACTCCAAGGCTACATACATTGGAGGATCGTAATGAGAGACCTAAGAAGGTCTCAAGCCCTCTTCTTGCACCTTAAATAATTTTTCTTTTTTGAACCTAATTTTTTCATAGTAGATCCCTTCTTTTTCTAAGTCATACTCTTGGAATCCTCTTTAGCATCTTGACTAGCTTCCCCCTTCTTTTTATATTTCGAGATTTTTCTTTGGGTCTTTTAATATCTTTCTTGATAACGTGCATCAAAACCTTCCAATGTTACCTACCTTGTAGCATCGAAAACATTCTACTATCCTTCCTTTGCACTCAAAATCCCTATGTCTGTATTCATTACAAGCATAGAAATAGCCATTGAATTTTCTTACATACCTTCTTGTGTTTAATGGCTCAATTTTGCAAATACTTTTCTAGATTTCCATTCTCATTATAGTGATAGCATTCAAATCCCTATATTTTTCCTCCATTTTTATCTTCCTTCTTTCCTTTGAGTGATGTTATTGAGCTTCTTCTTTTGAATATTGACACTTTTCATCATTAGCATTACGAGATACTATCCCTATGTCCTTTAGGACCACACTTGTAGCAATTACAATGAAAATCAACATTCTTATATCCATTTGGTTTCTGACAGATGATCTTCCATGAGATAAAATATTTAAACTACCTCCTTTCTTGATTACATTTTCCATTTCATTTTTGACTTAATTCACCTTCATTTTCTCTCTGTAATGCATGAATATTCTATGAAACTTGGACATGTTTTATTGCCATATGCCTTTTGTTTTCCTAACATTCTATTAATATTTTCTTGAGATCTCTTGAAAATATAATACCTTACTTATCATGATGCTTAACTCCTTCTTCAATTATTATTATTTTTCATAAGTTATTCTTTCTCACATAGGGATTTCTTGAGTTAATTATATATATAATTGATTATTTCCTCATATTATTCCACCCAATGTTTCCACTATCTCTTTACGTAACTCTACTCCCCACTTTACGTAATAAATATCTCCCTCTAGCTTGTTAAAGTTTCTTCCAAGGGTCTTCTCGATACCGGTTGTTAGAATTGAAAATGGACCGAGAGCAGGGTAAATCCCCCTAACAAAAATTTCTCTTTTCTACTTTAAATAGAAAAAAACTTCCTCTTGAATCACATACATTGAAGTTTGATCACAATTAGATAAAATTCATCAAGCAATGCATACATAACAAGAACACAAGATATACTCATAAACCTTCTTTATTAGTATTCGAGATAAAATTACAACTCTTCAAATTAGGTTACGGTAAAAAAAAATTCACCATTTTTTCTTCACTCACATCCTCCTCATGAAACTCCAACCAATTATTGACCTAGAAGAGACTTCGTGGGTTTTTATTTACAAGAAAGGTTTTATTTAAAAAAGAAGAGAGAAGGGGTTATTTCAAAAATAAACACACCCGAACATGGAACACCCTTTTAAAGAACAAAACCTTCATGAATATGACTCTTACACTTAATTTTACACTTGACCCTTCAACTTCCTAGCCTTGAATTTGAATTGTAATTTGAATGGAATACATTTTCTCTTCTTCTCTAAATGACCTCAATACAAATAATAAAATCATTACAAGGAAAAAGTGTAAAATAAAAAGAGTCAATAAGTGTAACGATTATTTAAATTTATTTAATCAACACTACTTCATGTTAGGTTGTGGAGCCTGTTTTCATGTGTGAAAGTGTTAGGTTGTGGAGCCTGTTTTAATTTTTTTAGTTATAAATTTTTTTTGCCTCGAAAAAATGCACCTGACATATTGAGAATTGTGCTCTTCTCACATGGGAAAGTTTTTTGACCCATAAGTTTATGGGACAGGTTTTGCCCATGGTTTTGTAAAACTGCTTAGCAGTTGTCTATTTATATGGTTTTATGCATATGATAGAGGGAATGAAAAACATTGCAGATGTGTTTTGAATTCAGATGTGAATTATATAGAGTTTGTTGAGCATAGCTCCAAACATATCCGGGTATTGTATTGAGAGAGTGGTGGCTTGTGATAAAATTTGAGCAAGTGATTCTTGGTGGATGTAGCCCAAATTGGGTGAACCACGTTAAATCTTGTCTCTCGTGTTGTGTTATTTTGCACTCTTATTTGAGATCTGTAATATTTTCTACATATTAGTTTCTCTTTGTTGTGATCTTGTAATGGATTATTCCACATATTTTATCTCTTATTTCCTAAAAATTGGTATCGTGAGCTTGGTTTGGTTTTTGAAGTGTTGAATCATAGGGAAAGTTTTTAGCCCGAGTGGGAGCTATGGAAGATGATGGAAGATCTAGGGTTGATAAATGCAACGGGAAGAATTTCAGTCTTTGGAAGATGCAGATGGAAGATTACCTTTATCGAAAGGATCTTTATACTATGTTGTTTAAGAAGGTGAACAAACACTCGAGTATTACTGATGCGGAATGGTATTTTCCCGATAAGAAGGCACTTGGGACAATCCGATTGATCTTGCATCTTCAATATTATTTAATTTTCAAAGACTATCTAATGGATGCATTAGGAATTTGTATGAAAAACCCTCTGCCTTTAACAAGATATTTTTAATGAAAAAGTTGTTTAATATGAAGATGTTTGAGAATAGTTCAAAAGATCATATCATTTAAATGATTTCAATATGGTTGTGAATATGCTAGCTTCGGTTACAATAAGATTTGATGAAGAATTTAGGGCTTTATTAATTCTGTGCTCTTTACATGAAAGTTGGAATAGCACGGTAATGGCAGTAAGCAACTCGGTTCTAGCTAACTCGAAGTTGAAGTTTGAGGATGTTTTAGGGTGATTCTAATCAAGGAAACACAAAGAAATAGCTTTTGGTAATCTTCTACTTGGGAATGCTTTGATAGTGGAAACTAGAGGGAGAGAAGAATAGAGAAACCGTGGAAAATCAAAAGATCGTAAGGTCAAAATCCAAGAACAAGATTGTATGCTAGAATTGTGGAAAGCCCGGGCATGCAAAGAAGGACTGTTGGGAGCTTTGGGATAAGAAGAAACAACAGGAAGAAAATGAAGAGGCAAATGTGGCAATGGGTAATGTATGTCAGGATCCTTTGATTCTCTCTTTGCACAATATTACTGAATCTTGGGTTTTAGATTCAGGGGCTTCTTTCCATGCTTCTCCACATGGGCATTATTTTGTTGATTATGTTTAAGGAGATATTGGGCATGTTTATCTTGGTGATGATGAGCCTTGTAGCATATTTGGAAAATGTTTTGTTTAGGTTAAGATGTATAATGGGAATACATGTCTATTGAAGGATGTCAGACATGTACCTACATTAAGATGAAATTTGATATTCGAAGGGAAATTGGGAGGTGATGGTTGTCTTGTGATATTTACAGCGGAATCTTGGAAGGTTACGAAGGGTGCTCTTGTGGTGGCAAGAGGTAAGAAGGTTAGAACCTTGTATTTAACCACTTATAGCACTAATGTTTGTAATCTTGTGGCTTCAAGTAAATACAACATTGTGGCACTATAGGCTCAGTCATATGAGCCATAAGGGCATGGAGATCATAAAGAAGGATTTTCCTAGATAAACAAAAGTAGTTTTCAATTCTGTGAGGAATTCATATATGGGAAATGTGAAGCGAGTAAGTTTTCTTAAGGTTAGACTTACAAAGAAAGATAATAAGTTAGAGTGGTGCATTCGATGTGTGGGGCCAACTCAAGTATCATCTCTTAGGGGTTCATGTTATTATGTTACTTTTATTGATGATGCAACAAGGAAAGTTTGGGTTTATTGTATTAGAAACAAATCTGATGTATTTGACACTTTTGTTAAATGGAAAGCCTTAGTAGAGAATGAAACAGGTCTTAAGCTAAAATGTCTCAGGTCAGATAATGGAGGGGAGTATTGCAGTAATGAATTTGATGATTACTGTTCTAAGAATGGAATCTATATGAAAAATATGGTTCCAGGAACTCCGCAGCAGAATGGGGTATCAGAAAGGATGAACAGAACAATAATGGAACATGCTAGGAGCATGAGGTTACATGCAGGAATGCCTCTTTCTTTTTGGAAAGAGGTGAGAACAATTGTGTACTTGACAAACAGAGGACCCTCAAGTGCCTTGGATGGAGGTATACTTGAGGAGGCTTGGTATGGTAAGAAAGTTTATGATGAACCTTGTAGCATAGTTGAAAAATGTTCTTTTTAGGTTAAGATGCAGAATGGGAATACTTGGCTATTGAAGGATGTCAGACATGTACCTACATTAAGATGAAATTTGATATTGGAAGGGAAGTTGGGAAGTGATGGTTGTACTATGATATTTACAGCGAAATCTTGGAAGGTTACGAAGGGTGCTCTTGTGGTGGCAAGAGGTAAGAAGGTTAGAACCTTGTATTTAACAACTTATAGCACTAATTTTTGTAATCTTGTGGCTTCAAAAGTAGATACAACATTGTGGCACTATAGGCTCAGTCATATGAGCCATAAGGGCATGGAGATCATAAAGAAGGATTTTCCTAGATATAAAAAAGTAGTTTTCGAGTACTGTGAGGAATTCATATATGGGAAATAGAAGCGAGTAAGTTTTCTTAAGGTTGGACTTACAAAGAAAGACAGTAAGTTAGAGCTGGTGCATTCTGATGTGTGGGGGGCTAACTCAAGTATCATCTCTTAGGGGTTCATGTTATTATGTTACTTTTATTGATGATGCAATAAGGAAAGTTTGGGTTTATTGTATTAGAAACAAATCTGATGTATTTGACACTTTTATTAAATGGAAAGCCTTGGTAGAGAATGAAACAGGTCTTAAGCTAAAATGTCTCAAGTTAGATAATGGAGGGGAGTATTGCAACAATGAATTTGATTATTACTATTCTAAGAATGGAATCCGTAAGAAAAATACGGTTCCAGGAACTCCGCAGCAGAATGGGGTATCAGAAAGGATGAACAGAACAATAATGGAACATGCTAGGAGCATGAGGTTACATGCAGGACTGCCTCTTTCTTTTTGGGTAGAAGCGGTGAGCACAGTTGTGTACCTAAAAACAAAGGACCCTCAAGTGCCTTGGATGGAGGCATACCTGAGGAGGCTTGGTATGGTAAGAAAGTTGATTATTCATTTCTTAGAGTCTTTGGATGTGAGGTGTTTGTTCATATAGACAAGGATGATAGGACCAAGCTAGAGGCTAAATAAAAAAATGTACTTTCATTGGTTATGGTGGTGATGACTTTAGATATAAATGTTGGAGTATTAAGGACAAGAAAATCATTCGATCTAGGGATGTGGTCTTTAATGAGAAAGTCATGTATAAGTAGCAATTTGCAGGAAAATAGGAAGAATCCAAGAAAGAATATGTAGCGGTAGAGGATCTTCTGGATGGAAAAGTGACACATGAATCAGTTTAGGAACCTCCTCAACAGGAACCCCAAACTCCTATATTGAGGAGGTCTTCTAGGGTAAGAAGAGAACCTGAACATTTTTCTCCTTCTCTTTATTATTTATTACTCATTGATAGTGGAGAACCAGAGAGATTTGATGAAGCAATGCAGGTAGATGCTAGGAAGAAGTGGGAGCAAGCCATGGATGAGGAGCATCAGGCTCTCATGGAGAACCAGACATGGGATTTGGTAAAGCTACCGAAGGAAAAAGAGCATTACAGAACAAGTGGTGTTCAGAGTCAAAGAGGAAGAAGGAGGCAAGAAAAGATACAAGGCCCGGTTGGTGGTCAAGGGGTTTGCACAGAAAAAAGGTATAGATTTTGATTAGATTTTTTTCTCCTGTAGTAAAAATGACTTCTATTAGAATTGTTCTATGAATAGTTACAGTAGAAGACTTGCACTTAGAACAACTTAATGTAAAGACTGCATTTCTCCATGGTGATTTGGAGGAGGAACTATATATGCAGCAACCAGAGGGCTATGAGGTCAAAGGTAAAGAGGAGATGGTGTGAAAATTGAAGAAGAACTTGTATGCCTTGAAACAAGCTCCACGTCAATGGTATAAGAAATTTGATAGCTTCATGATGGATCAAGGTTATATTATATGTCATTTTGACCATTGCGTGTATACAAAGAAATTTGAGGATGGAAGTTATATTATCCTTTGTCTGTATGTGGATGACATGTTGGTTGTAGGTAAAAACATGCAGGAAATAAAAGTACTCAAGAAGTAGCTAAGTGAATCCTTTTTGCTATGAAGGATTTGGGGCGAGAAAATAAATCCTTGGTATGAGGATATCTCGAGATAGAAAGGAATGGAAGCTGAATTTATCTCGGGAACAATACATTAAGAAAGTCTTGGAGAGGTTAAATATGCAGGATGCTAAACCGGTTGGGACTCCTTTGGCAGGCCATTTCAAGTTATCAAAGGAGCAGTGTCCCAAGATAGAGTAGGAGAGAAACCAAATGTCCAAGGTACCTTACTCATCAGTAGTTGGTAGTTTGATGTATGCCATGGTGTGCACTAGGCCTGATATTGCCCATGCAGTGGGAGCGGTGAGTAGATTTATGAGTGATCCAGGTAGAGATCATTGGCAGGTAGTAAAGTGGATCCTTCAGTATTTGTGAGGGACCATGGGGAAAGTTTTCTGCTACAATGGATCAAACACCATTTTGTGTGGTTATGTAGATTCAGATATGGCTGGAGATGTAGATAGCAGGAGGAGCATAATAGGTTATGTTTACACTATAGGTGGAACAACAGTAAGCTAGATTTCACGACTACAGAAGTTGGTGGCTTTGTCAACCACGGAGGTTGAGTATGTTGCTACCACAGAGGCAAGCAAGGAAATGATTTGGTTACAAAAATTACTTGATGAGTTGTGGCATAAGAAAGAGGAAGGAAAGTTGCATATTGATAGTCGAGTGATATACACCTAGCTAAGAACACTGCTTTCCACTCTAGAACAAAGTATATACGATTAAGGTACCATTTCATCAGTGACTTTGGAGGAAGAGAAGTTGAAGTTGGAGAATATTCATACCAGTCATAATCCTACAGACATGATAACCAATGTGGTCACAAGGGAAAACTGAAGTTGTGTTCAGCTTTGGTTGGTCTTCACGAAACTAGTGAAGGGTTAAGAAGCTTGCTCAGAGGAAAACTAGTCTCCAAGTGGGAGATTGTTAGGTTGTGGAGCATGTTTTCATGTGTGAAAGTGTTGTCAAGACTATACACTAAGAGTAATCGTACACTTTTCATGTATCCTCGCCGGGGTTGTCAAATTTTTTTAGGCGTAAATTTTTTTGCCTCAAAAAAATGCACCCGACATATTGGGAAAAGTGCTCTTCTCATATGGGTGAGTTTTTTGATCCATAGGTTTATGGGCGGGTTTTTCCATGTTTTTATACCTAATTTTGTAAAACTACTTAAGTAGTTATCTATTTATATGGTTTTATGCAAATGATAGAGGGAATGAAAAACATTGCAGATGTGTTTTGAATTCGGCTATGAATTTTGTAGAGTTTGTTGAGTATAGCTCCAAACAGATTTGGGTATTTTATTGAGAGAGTGGTGGCTTGTAATAAAATTTGAGCAAGTGATTCTTGGTGGACGTAGCCCAAATTGGGTGAACCACATTAAATCTTGTCTCTCTGTGTTGTGTTATTCTACACTTTTATTTGAGATCTCTAATATTTTCTACATATTAGTTTCTACTGTTGTGATTTTGTAAGGGATGATTCTGCATATTTTATCTCTTATTTCCTAACACTTCACTACCTCTTCCTACACAACTTTAAATTTTTAATATTATTTTGATAAAATATTGTTTTATGGCATTTACGAGGCACAATGCAACCTCCCAAGATCTATTTTAATGCCATTTTTTCATTATTTTGTTTATTATAGAGATGAATTGATACTACTAAAATTTTAACAGATATATTCATTATAGGAGACATAGTCACAATCCATATCAATTTCTTTTGTAAATTTCAACATCTATTCTTCTACTTTTAAAAAAAATAAAAAATTGTGGTGGATAAAAAATGTTGTGTGAAAATGAAGAGAAAAGAATTAATTTTTTAAATTTTTATGATGATAATACTCTTGACTCTTGAATATTATAAAGAAAATGAAATATAAACTTTTTTTAACAATTTATAATAGGATATGTATTTGTATAGAGTCACATTTGTTGATTCTATGATACTTAGAAAGAAATAAAATTCAAGCTATTTAATTTGGTTATAGAAATAAATAATTCACTACCATACCTATATCATATAAATCTATGTAAAATATGTCCAAAGGTATCAATTTTGAAGCGCTTTTATTAAATTTCAAACATAAATAGATCAGGTACCTCAAGAATGACACCCCTCAACATCTTTTAAATAGATTTATCTAAAATATGTCTACTAGCTAAATAATTGGAAGAAACATATCAACCTTGCTCTTTGTTAAATTATGAATTATTTATATGTTAACACATAATAATTAATATATCTATTTACTATTCTATTATTTTAGTTAATTTATCAAAAAAACTTTGTTTTAATAAAATTTAAATCAAACCAAACTAATTACTTTCCCAAACAATTTTTTTTTCAAGAAGAGAAAAAAAGGATGTTGATTACTCACGATCTTTCATTAAGTATTATCAATTAAATGCCTTCTTGAAATAGTATAAATGTACTTAAAAGAGATGACTATAATTTCTCCTTTATCTATCACATGTTTAGTGTTTGTTAATTTTTAAATTCTATGTTTTCTTGTAGCATTTTTAAAGCCGAGGTTTAAGTTTTAATTTCATAGACCTAACATTTCTTATTTGAAATTGAACTCAAATAAATAGTCATCAAATTTTTTTGAAAATCATACGGATATTATTTTTACATTCTACCTACATTCTCAATCATTGTTTCTTTCAAATATTTGGTGTCATTAAATATTAGATAAATTATCATAAATTATCACCTATATTCAATTTACAATTACACTAAGATAACTAGTTAATAAGTAACAAACATATATTTACACTTAAGTAAGTCATAAAATTTTATTTGTGTAGAATTTATTATATTTTTTTATTTTGGAAAATGTAACCTCAATGTCATCCTATTTTTAATAATATATAAATTAAACGATTTTCCTTAATTTGAATTCTCTTAACAAAGAATTAAATCCTCATTAAAAATTTAAAGATCAAATTTATTTAAAAACTAGAAATTGCAATGTTGATAGTGTGATGTGAATGACGAAAGGCATGCATTGAAGAAATGGACAATGGCATGATAAAGGAAAGGGAGAAGTGAAATTGTGTGGGAAAAGATGTAAGTGTTTTTGGTTACATAAAAGATGTTAGAGTGTAATGGTTGTAATAGGTATTGATTGTATGGTGTTGGGTATGTGTGAGAAAATTTTGTTAGAAGGGAAGTATTTTCTTGCAATCAAATAAACCGAAATATGGAAATGGAGTAGAAGTGCGAGGGATGTAGTATAGAGTATAGAAGATACGAGAAAAAGAAAACAAGAAAGTGAAATATTTTTTTATACAACATTCATTTTTAATAAAGAAACAATGATTAAAAATTATTTCAGTTGTGATAAAATCTCATAATCAAATTACGAGTTACACACCAAAATAAAGTTTTTACTATCAAAGAAAAGAAAAACATCCACACACAAAGACATAATAGTGTCAGTAATTGCACTTATTTTTTGCACCAAACTTGAGCATATAAAGCTCTTTTTCTTCTTACATTACTCAATAACACAACATGATTTAGGATTCATCTTTGCATGTTTGATTATATTTACAATGAATTTTATAAGGCGTGGAAAAGGTGAGCATAAAAAGAGTGGATGTGAAGGGGTTTCTAATAGAGAAAGGAGCGGTACAAATAAATCATAATATAATAATGTGTTACAATATAGACATGAGTTGTGAGTTATCTAGACATATGTTTGCTTAAAATTTAAAAAATAATTATTTTTGTGTGTAAGGAAGACATGATAATTTAATTTAATTCTAGAATAATATTTCCCTTATAATATTTCAATTTCAGCTAGGCATACTTGTCCTCATGAGAACACTAATAGTTAGATCTAACTTTTGTTGAGTATTAATTAGCTTTTCTAAAAAATGTTAGAACCCGCATTATTAAATTTGTCTTGATCACTAGAATGCCTACGTTTTTAATGGATTTGTAATTTTCTAGGAATTTATCAAATTATATTATTATGTGTTTCTATTAGAAAAAATTAGCGAATTGAGAAAAAAAACACAACTTACATTAATTATTACATTTTTCAATAACATAAGTATTGAAATAAGAAAAGCAGTTCAAACCAAAGAAGTATGATATATTAAGAATAGTTTTCAAATATGGTAAGGGTAACAATATATTTGAAAACTTTGAACACTATTAATAAAGTATATGTTACATGTATCAAAACAAATGGGAGATTAACTCCCAAAACATTACATTACATTATGTAGAATCTAATATACCCTTTCACCCACTAAGCTATATTTTTTCCGGCTGAATTTAAAAATTACAAATATATTTAATAAATAATTTTGAAATATTTGAAGTATACCCCATGGTGACTGGTACTTTCAATATCTTAGAGATTACATATTCCTATAAAAATGCACACATGAATGTATTAAACAAATTATCTCAATTTTGAGGGTCCTACAATGTGGCTACCATTTTTTTCTTACTTATTGCTTATGTGGCTCTTCCATTTATACATAGATGATGTAGAGAAAACATTATATTTCTTATATTCCATAAACAAGAAGGTTTCATGCTACTCTTTTTTATGTTTGAACCCATTGTGAGGATCTTTATCTCAAGCCTAGAATGGATTTAACTATAAAATCAAGGAAAATTATTCTAACAATATTCTCTACCTGTTCTCTCACCCCGCATTAAATTTCCACAACCTTTCCTCACTATTTACATTACCTCGGATATCATTCAACTCTCACCTTGCACTATTTTCCTAATTTTTCTTTTTTGCACTGGTTCAAGAATGTTATATCGACCTTTAAAACCCTCTTCAAATATCCCTATCTCCTTCCCATATTCACACAATTTCTCACCAAGCATTTTCTCCAAATACTTGAATAAGATCGAGCTTATACTTCTAAAGTCCCGTGAAATACCCACTGGATCATACATGCAGACCTGGAAGGCTTCCATTTTGGACCATGCACAACTCGACATATGTCAAAGATCATGGGATTTTCATTGAGTTATGCAATTTTTGATTGTATATAGGCGATATTTGACATCCTCTTCATAATCATGCTTATATCTAATATAAAATAGATTTAAGGAAATAAAAACCCCACTTTCTACCATACAAGTTCATAGTATTTTCTAAATACCCTAAGACATTGTATCTTTGTACATTCATTTCTGAAGATTTTTTTCTACATAAAAAACATTATAAGCTTCATTGGAATCCATTTTTCATCACTAATATGTATGCAAAATATCATAACACAATCCTTCAATTTGTTTTATTTATCCCACTTTTACTCTTTATTTCTCTCAAGCACCCTGGAAAGTAGCCCTATCCCTCTACTCTATCACCTATAAATTTCTTCTCATGGGAGTATAAAAATAAAACTAAATTTTTTGGGAACCCATTAATAAATTTTCCATGCATGAAATGTTATTAAAAATGGATTCAACATATAAATGTAAATTCATTCACAACCTAGCCTTCAAGTTAGGCTTCTACATCAAGTTAACTGTTTTCATGAAAGCTGTTAGGTAGATCTTGTGGTTTGAGACTTAGTTCTCTAAAAAATGTTAGGAAGATAATTGATGAATTTATGATAAAATTCCTTTGATTTAGAGCTTAAAGTATAAAACCCTATAAGTACCCTCAAAAAAACCCTCCAAGAATTCCAAGGCTATACATTTGGTCATAAATTCTTCAAAATTTCAACTTAAGGAACAAACTTTTAACACAAAGTGAGATTAAAGATCTTTTATAATATTTTCATACCAATAGGAGGTGATAGGCATGTAAACCCCTCCTTTCATTCACTTCTCCACTCTTGGGGTTTTTCATTACATAGTCTTCTTATAAGTATCAATGCATTCCTTTCTACACAATACACCTTCCCCTGAATACACCATGTGTCAAATATTCTTAAATACATAATATCTTATCCATAAAAATTTAAGGTATATAAGAATAAGATTCAATAAAAAAATAATAACTAACTTACAATTTCTTACAAGACAACAATCACAAGTATGAGGTTACAAGTCCATGAAGGTACTTCCAATGCTTACACTAAATAAAACATAATCCATCATTTCTTTGCATGTGACTAATGAGAAAAACTCATCCTAGCATGATTATGAATAAAAGATTTACCCAGTATGACCTTAGCCATAACAAGTTGTAAATTAAACATATTCCTATTTTGGCCTATACAATCTATAAATTGGATGTCAAAACAAAGCACTTATTGAGTCTCCTAGTCAATGTTCCTAAGGTATTTGAAGCTATAATTTCATGCATTAGCTAGAAAAAAGGAAACACTATTTCTTAGTCCAAACTCATAAAATATTCCTGAACCACAGGGACACACATACAAAACTGAGTCATGCATATTTTCAACTATTTTTCTTGATAAAAAATGGTAATTCTACTGCACTCCATATTTTTCCTTCATCCTTGACACATGAAATGAATGTCTAAACATTCCACCATATCCTATACTCAAATTTTGTGTTGCATGTACCTACTCCTAGCATTGTGACTGATTTCTAAGACTTGTCATGACTATCACCTTGTGATTATTCAACTTCTCCTATATTCCTCATTTCACATTACTAGAATTTTTACATTATTTTAACATTTCAAAAGACTCTTTCACATCCTAGGACGTACTACCAAGTAACTAGACTCCAAACAAAACCACCTAGGCTCTCTATAACCCCATATGGTTGCTTTACATGCTATTACAATTTGAATTCATTATGAAAGCAAAATGAAGAGTTTGAAACTTGAATCCATTAGTCATCCAGATATTCCTCTTAAGACCTCATCATCCACTAACATACTTGTGTTGTCCTCATAAACAAGACTTGATTCAGATATTATCAACTTTGATGTGCTTCATGTGATGCCCCTACATCATACTAGAGAAAGTGTCTTCATACATTGTTTTCATAAATGAGTCTTCATCGTGTTTACCTATTCTTGTTCCTTCTTCATGCCCACTATGTTTGATTTACTCAAATCCACCTGGGTCCCATGTACTATTTTTTTACTTTCTACTTGCCTTCACATAACTAAGGCGCACCACAGAGGAATGGATTCCATGGAGCACCAAAAGAATGTCACAAAGAAATTAAACTTAGAAAGGAGGATTTATTAAAGGAGTCGAGAGAATTCTCCAGTCAGCATGTCGCAATGTGTTCTATTAAGGCTTGCTTCTTGAATCAACCCATCTTTTTTTTTTGTTACTTTCTTTCTCTCTCATCTTTACCTTGATGGCTTTGTTCTCCCAAATGAGAACTTATCTATGCATTTTATTCTTGTAATCCCTCTCGAGGAGTCTTCTCTTAAAACACCTTTATATATGTTTATCTATCAAACTACACAAACACAATATAACATAGCATTATATGAAAAAAATTTGAGACCATTTTTTCTCATTCATGGTTTCCTCCATCACTTATTGTTGCTCTTCATCTATGTTTTCTTCCCCTTCATATTTCTTATACATTTCTTCTTTAATTTTTTCATCTTCAATTACTATCTAAACCACTTCCTCATCATACTTTCTTCTTCCCCCATATAATGCTTCCTCAAAAAAAAAAAAATCTTTCTAACTGCTCTTCATCCTCATAAATAACTATTTATTTAGAGTTTCATTCAACTTCATCCATTCCCAAGCCTTTAGATTTTCCTTCAAGCTTTTCTACTACCTCTTTTATTTCTTGTCTCTCTCTCTCTCTATCATTTTCATCTTCTTCACTAGTCTATTCTTCATTCCAATATTCCTTTTATCCTATGGAATCTAGAATCCTCCCTATGATTTATTTTGCATCTACTATTTCTATGCTTTCTTCAAAATTGACTTAATTCCTTAGTTCCTTTTCCTTCTTTCTTAGCATCTTCTTCTTTTCTTCTCTTTCACATTTCTTGAGTCTCCTCTCTTCTTCTCTTAGTTTTTCCTTCACAATCTTTATCTCTCTTCTCTCTACAAGTTACTTTATGAGTCAATTTATCTTATTTCTCAATATTATACAAATATCTTCATTTTGTTCTTCACTCATCAACACAATCAACTTTTCTACCTCTCTCTTTAACTTTATTATCTCTTGTTGCATCCACAAGTCCAATTTTCTCTCTCAGTCTCCTCTCAGTTTCTCTCTTTCCTTTCTCTCTATCCTCTCTTTTATCTCCTTTCATGGTTCATCATCTCTATCAATCCAATAAACATGCCTATTACTAGTTCTTCCTCATATTCATTTTCATTCCAATCTAATTTTACATGGAATAAAAACCCTCCATTCTCTATATCTTATTGATTTATTTTTTCCATCATGTATCTTTTTCAAACATTATCTTTTCCAATTTTATCTTATGATCTTTTCCCCTTATCCTATCATACACTTATTTCATCTTGACCTAACCATTCTCTATCACTAGTTTCTTAATCCATTTGGGAATCCTGTACAGTGGCCTATGACTATTTTCACACTCTTCTCTTCACTTATCTTCTTATCTATATCTTTACTTATTTTCCTTTCACTCTTCACCTTTTGTTTTATTCATTGCACAAACTTCTACATCATTGTTACTAACAAAATAAGAGATTTAAATCTCAAAACAAATAAGAGCTATGATCGGATACCAAATGATGCAAATAAAATAGTCTCTTTTTTATATTCAACTAACAAAAAGGTTTCAAGAAACTCTCTTCGCATAGCAGTGTATTGTGAGGATCTTTCTCCCAAGCCTAGAATTTCTTAAACTAAAAATCAATTCAAATTCTTCTAAAAATTCTCTCTACCATGTTATTTCACCTTGAAGTTAATTTACACAATCTTTCCACACTTACATCAAATATCATTTGACACTCACCCGCCACTATTTTCCCAATTTCTTACTTGTTTTCTCTTGCTTCAAGAATGCTATATTGACCTTTAATCCTCTTCAAGTATCCTTATCTCTTCCCATGTTCACACACTTCAATCATTCCTATATTAACCGTAAAATGGATTGAAGGTAATTAAAACTCATCTTTCTACCATATTAGTTTAAAATGGTTATTAAGTACCCTTAAAGCAGTGTATCTTTGTATATTCATGGATAAAGAAGTTTGTGTCTACAATAAAACCTCATATGATTCATTGGAATCCTTTTTTAATTCCTAATATTTATTCAAAATAACATAACCCAATCCTTTGGTTTTTTCTCTTTCTTTATCCCAAGCTCCCTAGAATCCATATTCATCTACTTTTTCACCTATAACTTTCTTCTTATAGGAATACCAAAATACAAATCTCTTTTTATGAACCCATTAATCCCTTTTCCATGTATAGAAAATTTACGAATGGATTCAACATAGAAATGCAATTTACTTACCCACCAAGCCTTCCAAGTTTAGCTTATAAAAATGGTTTTATTGTTTTTATGCATTACATCGGAGTGGATCTCATCGTTTAACCCTAAGTGCTCTAATAACTTAGCATATTCTACTTCTCTAAGCTATTAGGATTTTAAATTATTAATTTTAGAGATTGTTTTTGATTTAGTACTTCAAGTATCAAGCCCTAACAATATCCTCATAAAACCCTCCTAGAAACCTAGGGTTCTACATTTGGTCATAACTTTTTCAAAATTTGAACTTAAGGGAGAAAATTTTACCACATTGTGTGGTTCAAGATATTTGAAAATATTTTATTACATTTAGTAGGTGATAGAAACATAAAAATCTTTTCGTTCACTTATTCATTTTCACATTTTTTCATTCATTACTGAGTGTTCTCGTAAGTTTCAATGCATTGATTTCTAAACAAAACACCTTCCCTTCAATACACCATACATCAAATCTTCTAAAATACATCATCTACCATCCATACAACTTCAAGGTGTCTAGGAATAATCTTCTATCTTAAAACTCATAACTAGCATACACTTTATTACCTGATGATAATCAAAGTCGGGTACTTCCCATACATGCACAGAATGAAACATTGTCCATCATTATTTTCTCAAGTGATAATTGATAATAAATATTACTAGCATGATTATGAATCAAAGCTTCACCTATTCTCACCTTAGCCACAAATTTTTCTAAAGAAAACACACTTGTATTCTTTCCGATACAATATATGAATTATATGTCAACATAGATTAGTTACAAAGTCATATCCTAGAAAATTTTTCTAAGGTATTTAAAGATATTATTTCATGCATTGTAAAAATAAGCACTATTTCTTAGTGCAAAATCATAAAATAGTCCTAAAGCACAAGATTAATAGAAAAAACTTATTTATGTACATATTTAACTATATGTCTTCATATAAAGTCCTAATTCTACTCCACTCCATCTTTTTCCTTCACCATCCACATGGGTAATGAATTTATAACCCTTACACTAACTCCTATACTTGAATTTTATCCTGCATGTACCTATTCCTTGAAATGTAATTTATTTCTAAGACTCATCATGACTGTCACCTTATGACTCTTCAACTTCCTATATACCTCCTTCCACATTATTTTCACATTTAAAATGAATCTTTCACATCCTAGAACCTATTACCATGTAACTAGACTCCACACACAACCACCTAGACTCTCTAAAACTCCATATAGTTCATTTAAATTTTGTTGCAATTTTATTTCATTATCGAGGAAAATTAAGAGTTAAAATAATTAAATCCCTTAGTGGGAGGTTATAAAATTTGATGTGCTTTATTTGAATTCCATGCATCAATAGACATACCTCATGCCAATGCCATGTTGTAGGAAAATTTGAGAACCTCAAAGAGATTAAAGTGAGCATCATCCTTGATTTGGTTCAAACATTGAGGGATTTATAACATAACCTCACCAACCGCTCATTAGTGGGCTCGTGAGTGACCTCATATTCTAGTAAAAATTGGAGTCAACATGGAAATGAATGAGATTTATGGGCTAAATTGCTTTCAACACTCAGTTATAAAGGGAGAAAATTTCCATCTACATCTTGCATAGCTCCCTTGAATGAGTCTTTTGAGTGCAAGATAAAAATGGGAGAGAAATAATAGTATTGAAATCATCCTTGCATGAATCCAACATCAAAGTATACTCTTTCAAATTGTTAGTTGATATAAATATTATTGTTACAGGGCACCAATGTTAATCTCCATTGTGTCCAACAAGTAAAGTTATGATAAAGGTCATATGTCAATGACCAAATAAGTGGAACTCCTCGAAATCTCTATTTATTATTATTATTTTATGTTATAATCCAATTTGAAGCATTTATTTTAGTATAATCAAGGTCTATGTATAAAAACTTTCAAATTTAAAGCTTGAAATCTCTTGAAATAAATCTATATAACTAACTGTTTTAATAAAAAAGCATTTACCATTTGACCGGTATAACTGAGATGTGAAGGGGAATACAATGAATAAGTTAAAACTGAAGGAGTGAAGCATTGCATGAGGAACAGAGGTGGAGAATAAGGGGATTGAGGGAGGTGAAGTGAATTGATGGTAATATTATTTGGGGGAGATTATGTGGGATTTGAAACTATATGGCGTTAACATTTTGATGGGGGCTCTGAAATTGTATGCCAATTTTTATAAATAATTATTATCATCCAAAAAATTTCATAAAAAGATTTATTTTATAACATATGTTACTCAACACAACAAGTTTTAAGATCCATCTTTGAGTGGTTAAGTATATTTATAATGAAGGCTCTCAAATGCAGGAAAAGGTGATCTTAATGAGAGTGGATGTGAAATATATTTTAGCAGGTGAATGGCAGTTTTGGTTGGAAAATTATTTATTTAGGGTCCAATAAATATTTGTAGGGGTCAAAAATATCTCCTCTTTAATGGGGATGTTCCTTTATTCAACAAAACCTTAAAACCCTAAGTAACTACAAATATAAAACTAACTAATTTTTTATGGTGATATTGGTATCCATGAACACATTCATTTTCTCAATACAAAAGATAAACTAGGAAAAGACATGGAGGAATTAAAACAAAATGACTAAGGTAAAACAAGTTGGCTAGGGAAACAAAACTACAACTAAACAAGTGATCAAAGATAACAAATCCCCCTTAGTCCACCAAGATTATTAGCGACTGTCGAAGAGAAGAGAGAAGAAGTAACAAATTCAAGTAAAGAAATGGTAGATTATTATTCTAATTGTATATGCAAATAATATTAATGAACATGTGTGTTTTTATAAATGAAAAACCCATAACACATAGAATGCAGATTTAAAAAAAGTTCAATACATTTTACTTCATAGATTTGAACACTAAGTGTCATATTTCGGATGGAAAAAAATCCACATTAATCATAAAAAGAAGGAAAATAAATTGAAATAATTTGGACAAAGAAAAGAGAGTCTTGTTCTATATAAATCAATATATTTAAATCTGATGCACCAATATCCCACCCATTTACAAATAAAAATTAGGCCATCTATAGGATGAGGCAAAGATGTAACTACCTTTCTTAACTAATTATTTTTAATTAAGTGTTAAGAACTTAATTAATTAGTTACATAAATTGAATTTATTTTTCTATTTAGAATAATAAAGCCAACTCCAAAATAGGAAAATTTGAAAATTCTATGAGGAAGAAGAGGAAGGGGACATGTGAATAGCTAAGGGTGGCACATTAAACGTGACCACTTATACCATGATGTTTTCTACAAAAGTTGAGATATCTATGCTCTTAGGGATAATGGTGTTTACAAGAGAAAATAACTAGATTCCAAGAGAGTACTCCATCTCTTTGGAAATTCAACCATTCTACACAAGTGTGTTTATTTCCTCTATGATGACATTACAAAATTCAAAGAGTTCATCCATCTTGTTCTTATTGACTAAGTATTTTTGATTAGATCCACTTTTATCAGTGATACAAATTTCACATTGATTTGATCAGCTATATTTCTCTCTGTTTAAACATCCTTATAGAATTGTCAATGCAGGGCTTATAAATGAGAAAATATATCACACTTTAATGATTCACCATTCTGTACCCTTCACCTCAACTTGGTTCCAACTTCCTTTAGAACCTTAGTTCTCCATTATACACTATAGGTCTAAGTCTTTATTAAGTTTCGCTTTGAATCCTCAAAAATATTGTGATAAAGGAGAATATTTTCATCACTTGAGTTCATGAATTGGAGATCCCAAATGGAATTTTCCAAAATATTGAGTGCCTCATCAATAGATTCAACTCGTGAATTCATTTATTCTTTATCGAAGTGATATTATCATACACCTTGTATGTTTCATCTGAATTGTAAACCGAGAGACTATAATGCCTTTAGCCTAAGTCTAATATATTTTTCCAAATGCAAGATCCTTATGAATCTCTTTGATGGATTTTACATCTATCCCAAAAGTGCAAGTAGTGGATGGAAGTGAGGAGAGAGGAGTATGATCAATAGGAGTCTTATCTTATAAAAGAAAATATTTGATAAAGTTTCAAAGAATACTTGTTTTTGGAGATGCTCTTAAGATTTCTTTCCTTTCATGACTCTCTCAATAAATTTAGAGATATTCTCTCGAGGTTATGTACTTATTCATCTAGATTTGATTCTCCAAGTGAAATATTAGTGAGTTCCAAGTCAGACATGGATATTTATTTATTAATCTTTTTCCCTTTTGGTTTAGAAATCTCTAAGAATTGTCATCCCTCAGAATCTAAAATTAGAGGAGAAGTTTTCATGGATTTATTAGGGGAGAAGAAGTTATACCAAGAAGGGAATCCCCTTTGAATCAAACTCTAGAACTTCAATTTGTGATTGACCCTTTTTTTTCTATTGTCAATCATGGGTTGAACTCATGTGAAGGAATTAATAGAAGAAGGAGCTGAAGGAGGCAACACAAGAGTAACCTGGGGACTTCAAAATTGAGAAGTAGAGACCTCGAGATAAGAAGTCACCGTAGAAGAAGAGGAAAGTATTCTAACCTCAAACATAGGCATAGAGACACCATTTTCCTCTATATATGGCTCAATAATTTCAACTTCATCCTCTTCTTCTTCACCCCCTTCACCTTCCTTTTCTTCTTATTCATCATGTTGTTTTTCAACTAATTTTTCTTCTTCTTCAGAAGGCTGTGGTATTTTCTCAGGAGTAGAGGTAGCTTCACTAGTTAATTCTTGAATTTTTTCTTTTCCCACACATTACTCATGTGTTTCTTATATATTCTCTTCCTCTTTTGATTTTTCTTTCTTTAGGTACACCTTGGTTCATGAGTCCAAGGGGAAGGATGAAGGAGTTTTTGTGTTAGAAAATCATTTTGGGAGGTGGAAAATTCTTGACAAGAAGATGTATTCTGTTATTTATTGAAATCTTTTATATTCTTATAATACCGATGCCTCGTTCTAAGGAGCTCTAGGTTGATCAACTCATCAGGATTGTCCTTATCCTTTTAAGACAAATAAATGGTAGGAATATGAGTGTACTAAATAGACCTCATATATACCATAGTATACAAGTTACAATCATCATCTTCCATACCTTCCGGAGCACTATAAAGATTGGTATCCTTGATTTATTCCATCGATAACCTACCAAAGAATGTATTCCTCACCACATACTCATGAGCACAATATTTTCATCAATATTCAAAGGTTAGAACATGGTATTAGGTCATCATTACATTATTTAAAATGAAACGTTTAATATCAAAGGAAGGCCTCTTTGGATAAGTATGAATTTTGAAGTCTTCATTGGTCCTCTGGACATTTTGAGAATCGAGAGCTAACAAACAAGTGTATTTTCCCAATGATATGAGGAATTTAATACCTAAGATCTTTTTCTCCTAGTAGGTTCTATGTAGTGCATCCAAATACCTACATAATTAAACAAGAATCAACTTGTCATTGTAGTTTATTGGAAAATTATTTCATACTCCTTCAAATCTAGTTGTTTGGATGTATGAAAAATTCTGAATTGAATGAATAGGTTGTCATATGAAGTAATAAATTACCCTACCTCTAAAGAAACCCTTTTAGTCACATTTCCTTTTATTAATCTAACAAGGAACATTTTGAGGGCATCATTCAGTCTCCTATGATGGGTTTTCATGTTTTCATAAGTGAGTTAAGTGTAGAACTCATACATTGGTGCATTCTTATTCTTTTCTTGGCTTGGTTATCCTTTCTATACCATGTAGGTTGTTATAGTGTACATTTGGTATGAAGTCGTGTGAAATTTTCTACTTTGGCATACATTAATCTATTGTTGAGTCATATTTTCATAAATGGTTTTCCCCCACTTCAATCATTGTTTTTCCTCACATATCACATTGATGGATACACATATCTAATATTAAAAATCATTAATGGATGGCATTCCAATCATTCCGGAAAGCAATGTGATCATATTGAAAGTTCTTATTTGAATTAAATTCTATAAAGGGATTTGTGAAATTCTCAAGGACCTTTATTTTTAGTTTTAATCCATGATTTAGCAATAATGAGTTTGTATTTATCTTTATTTTGGTAAAAAATTATGTGGGCTTCTGTCTTGGTTCAGATTTTGGAATCTTCAAAGGTTGAGATTCCCAAGGCCACATTATATAATGGGAATTTGTTGCACATTGTTACATTGGTGGTTTTTTTCATTTATATCACATTGCATTAATGGAAAAGGAAGAGTAGAAGATAATATAGGTCAGGTGGTGGGTAGTGGTGCTTAGTTGTTCAAGATGATTTCACAAAGCTTCCAGGATGATTCAAGTTAGTTTTGAGAATACAAGCTCGAATTGAGATTTTTTTTTCTCTAAGGGAATATTATAGGTTTTCTTGTTGGTTTTATATGATACAAAATTCATTAATAATATTTCAATAATGTGTAAGAGGTATAACATGATGTATTGAATCATCTAGTTGAAGTTTAAGTTAAAATTACACATTTAGGCTTGCTATTGGTGCCCGATGAGGTGTCGGACATAGGTACGGGTCATGGAAAGGTCATGTGAGAATTATATCAGCCTATAAATAATTTATATATCATGTGTGAGAAAAAATAAGGCTCAGTTTATCTCTAGGAAACAAAATTCAAAAGTGCACAAAAAGTTGCTTTGATAACTACCAAAGGCAATGTCAAGAAAATGAGATGGGATAGAATATTAAATAAATAATTATAGAAAATGGAATTATAGATAATTTATAGGGGTGAGTTTTTATGCTCCAGGAAACATTTCATTAAGTTCGAAAAGGTATAATAAAGTTATGCTAGATTTTCTAAAATCGTATTTTTGAAATTACATAATAAGGTTTGTGGCTTCTTAATGATAAAGAAAAAATATAGTGCATCCTTAAGAAGAAATATAGTAATAGTTTTTATATAGGACTCCAATATTGAGATAATGAAAATTACTTCAAGTGAATTGGACATGTTTTAGGAGAGTTATGAGTATTCTTCTACCGGTATTTGCTCTCTCTCCAAGGATTGTTCTTAAGTTGAGTTGTGAAATTTGAATTTTATAACTCTAAATCAATGGTGTAAGAAAGATACATCTCTCAAAATAATAATTTACCTTATATAAGTAAAAATAGTGATCCTATTATTTTCATGGTGAAATATGATATATGAGTATGCTTGTGTTGTGTAGGCCTAGGCACAGGACAATCTTGTTTTCAGACTCCAAGCTTATTTTATTTAGTAAGAGGTGGAAAAGAAAAAATTTAAGGGATCATGAATTATATTTATCTATCTATAATATCAAAGTAGTGTTTTTATATCCTTTAAATACAACGGTGTTTTATGTAGTATCTCTAAAAGTGTACTTTTGGTGTTGTTTGTAAATCATGTATACAATCTCTCGGTGTGGTTTCTTGATAAGCTTCATATATTAGATAAGGAAATATCAAAATTCATTGAATACAATAATTTGAATGAAATTTTTCTTCTTCAAAGATGAATTTTTGCTAGAGTGATTGCAGAGGGTTTTTCCCTTGTAAACAATCAAGAAAAAGACTTAATTTCTCGTGTGCATGCATAAGTAGGCCTAGTAATCCAAGTTCTTAACCTATATAAAATTCTTGAGAATATTTTATAAGGGGTTGTAGTAATTTTTATTTCCATATCATTTAAAATTCTAATTCAAGACCTTCATGTAGGTGTCCATCTCTAAACTTAGTTCATTGTCTTGTTTAATAACCACTATACCCGTATTTTTATTTTCTAGGAGTAAATGGAGGATCTTTAACATGTAAAATTGATTGAGATATATGAAAGTTAGTCATACAAAGACCTAACACTTCAAAAAATTTATTTTACTCATTTCTAGAGTGAGAAATTGAATTTTTTGTGGCCTCGGGTATCCACTGATTGATCAAAAGTTGTCCCAAGGGTTCCAAAGAAATATTTCATCAATTATCACAAACTAACCAAAAAAATTTTAGAATGTTTGGGGAAATTTCTATCTCTATCACACAAAAAGATTACAAAAATTATTTCTTGATTTCATCGAGTAAGTGGAGAGATTTCCTTGACAAAATTTCTAGACGTCGTGAACATACTTTGTGTAGGGTCTTGTTTTGGTCATCCCACTATACCATGCTCTAGGACAACACTTAACTCACCTAAAATTGGCACAACTAATCAACCTTCATGTTTGACATCTGATTGACACCAAATAAAGACTCATACCAAGCCATGAAAGCATTTTCCATCAATGGGGGTTGACATCAATGACAACACAACCACAAAATCATAAATAACTAGATGGATCCTGGAATGTAGTGTAGTGCTCGATCATAAGTTCACTCTTTGGGTGACCATTGAGGTCAGTATTATTGGTGTTCATTTTGACCTCAATCCATAGCCTTAAATATACCTCCAAAAGTTTGAATATCGTGTTTTCTATAAATTGAAATATGCATGTTCAAATGATAAACCCATACTAAACCAATAAAAATCTTGTGTTAGTACAATAAATCTAGTGTGAATCTTCTTTCCCAATCAAAGTATTCATATACATGTTGTTACAGGATTTTTTTTTTAAAAATCTGTTAAAATAGTCGGAAACCCTTGCAAAAATATAAAGATATTGTCCTTTGTTAATCCTTATGCAAACTAAATTTTGTTTACGATACTTGAAGGCACGTGACATGTTTTGATTGGTTTCACTATTTCACGCTTTACTTGCATATTTACAAAATTTACATAACTTGGAAATTTTAAATAAAACCCTGAAACCCGATCGAATATTGCAAGAAATATTCGAGAATCACACGATGAAAAATATCAAATACACCTTGCTCAACAAATGTTAACATGTGTACAAATATTATTAAAGTAAGGAAAAAAACATTTTATGCACTCTTGCATCATGGACCCAATGAAGTGCAAAGTGCAAATATATGCCCAAAACCTTGATGGAGGAGATGTGTCAACGTTTTAAGGAAAATCAATAAGTGGGTGTTTGCATCAAACTTGCAATGTTACACTTGTTCAAAAATTGGGAGAAAATGCAAATAAAATATGTAGTCTTATTGTTCTTTAAATGGAATAGACATGGATGGCTTATATTCAAATAAGAAGGGAAAATTTAATGGATGTGATTTGATGCATTTATGACTACCGCCATTAATATGCTTTGTACGAGATCAAGGTAAGATTTTTAAAATTTATTTGATCATTTCAAATTACTAACTTGCATGAAATAAATTGGAAGCCCTAGATCTATTGAATGTAAAACATAGAGTGAAAATTTAGAGTTTGGAAAAGTACTTTGAGCAAGAGAATTTGGAGCCACGGGTGAAGGGAAATTTTTAGAGAGCTTAGGATAAACGAGTGATTTCTTGTGTTGAATTTGTACTCTAGATATTTGATATGTGATTTAAAAAGAATTAAGATGGGAAATTAAAATCCATAAAATGAGGCCTATGGATTCTACTTTCCATGTGACGCGTCTATTATCACCGTGCAATTTAGAGATCGCCATGGATACAAAATTGATAAATCCTAATTTAAACGACTTCCTACAAAGAAACCATGCATAAAACAAAAGTGAATGGATGTGAGTTATTGATGCTAGCCAAATATCCCTACCTATCACCTTCCCACCTTCCATGCATTCTCTAGAACTTATATGGGTATGTGCCAAAATCTATAATCTAGTTAAGAAACAAGTGTTGGATAGAAGTGGGAAATGGTATTAAATTTAACACCAAAATATTTTCAGGTTATCTTGGGATTACTAAAGGTAGATACACCAATAATTTCCATCATTGAGTCACAACAAGAAAATTATGAAGCTAAACTTGATGACCATGCTACATTATTGATTCTCCGGTGGATGAAAACTAAGAAACAACTATAAAAATAATTCCCAAGAGATTAAATAATGCATTATTTGTTTAGGAAGTGAGGACTTGATTGTAATGTTGAGTCAAATGGTAGGGCTAGACATGGATTACATGTTTCAAGAGTGTATGTTCCCTTTCATAAGGGTTATCCTATAGGAAAGAGATCAATTCTATAGGGACACTTTCATATCAACATAAATACATGCCCAACTCATGGAAATAGCCAAAAATATCATAACAAGTGTTACATAAAACCTCCAATTTTACATGATGTCTTACGTAAACTACAATATTGCATGTTGTAAGTCATTCCCTGGTTTACCACGAAATGCTAATTTTAAAGAATACAAAGTATATGACTTGTATCCGCGGTTAAGACTAGAAAATTAAAAATAAATGTTAGGCTAGTGAATGATTTATTCATTACTGTTGTAGTTTTCCTTTTCAAACCTGAGGTGGAATAATATATATTATATAATGATGTTAGGAATGCTCCTTATAATATGATTGCATTTTCATTCAATACAGATTTTACACGTATATCATGTAGTGAGTGGGTTTAAGGGGAAGCCACAAAAATTACCCAAGTATGTGGACTATAAATGGGATTTAATTAAACTCTCAAGGCATTTGGTACCGAGTACATAAAGTGATTACAGAGAAACATATGACTAATATTAAGTTCCCTATCATGATAAGAAGATATTCCTGCCAAACTATTGCAAAGTTCAGTCTAATGGAAGAAGAGATGGAAAGGTTTAAAATGCACAAATTTGAATGTAGGCCTAGGTATGACCTTAGATGGGTTATCAATTAAGATAGTAATGAACCCCAATTTGAATATTATTAGATGAATTTTATAGATGAAGAAAAAGTTAGTCTTAGATTCTTTTCAAAGATGACCTTAAGTTAGGTCATTGATATATATATTTTTGTATTACCTATTGATGGTGAATCAAAACACCCTTGAATTTCTAAAATCGATGGGTTGAGACTCTCGGTGTGATTGTATAACATGGAGCTTTTCCTAAGTGTGGGACCTTGTGAATGATAAATCTCTCCGGATGAAGGCTGGTTCCTATTCCTCTGTTCGAGATGCGAGACATAAAAATGTAGAGGGTTTAATAAAAAAACCTAATCTAACTTGCTAAGGAGACAGGTAAGAAAATGCATAAAAATAAACCTAAACTAACAAAGGTGATGCACCGAGGAATGAAGAAACACTGTCTTGCTAATAAACACAAACCATTAAAATGCAATGCAAGATCATGCACTGAGATAACCATATTTGTAGTGAAAGATCTAAAAGATGTAAATGAACACAAAGAGGGTTGAGAATCATCCATGAGACATCCATTATTTTCTCCAAATATTGATATAATACACTACAAAAATGCCAAGAGGCAAAGTTTCATTACTGAGTTTTAGATGGGAGGTTTGAGCTCCACAAATTCACTTACTAAAGAGAAGAAGGAGGGGCAAAACAAGAATGTCCAACCTTTAGATTGAATCCCCTCCTTAAAATTTATAAGAATAATGAGAGAGGGAAGAGAGAGGAATTCTAAATCTACCCCAACCACCTCAAGGTTGTATTTAATTCATCTCATTATAGCGGTAGGTGAGAACCCTAGCAAACCCAAAAAATGGTGAATTGTATTTTGCATTTTTGAAGAAATTTTTCTTACCCAATTAAATATATCTAGTTGTAGTTGGATAAATGACCTTGTAAGCTTTCCGAAAAGTCCAACCTTGCATGAATCTGAGCTCCCTGTGAAAAGTTATGGCCATTTGAATATCTACGTCAGGGTTTGCTTTCTGTCGGGGTGTCAACGCTCAAAATGTTGCACCTCTAACCTATGCTCCTAATGAAGATGCACCTTAGTGCATCCATCCTAATGTAAAATACTCTTAAGTGTGTCATAGGTGCTAGAAATTCAATGTCAACATTTCCTGCTCTACACCTCCAACATGCGCCTTGCGTGTGAATTTTGTCATGTCGACACTCTGTGTTGTGCACCTCCAACCTGTGCCTTGGGCGTGAATTTTGTCATGTCAACAATCCATGTTGTGCACCTTGGGCATGAATTTTTCATGTCAACACTCTGTGTTGTGTGCCTCCAACCTGCACCTTAGGCGTGAATTTTGTCATGTCAACACTCTATGTTGTGCACCTCCAACCTGCGCCTTAGGTGTAAATTTTTTCATGTCAACACTCTGTGTTGTGCGCCTCCAACCTATGCCTTGGGCATGAATTTTTGTCATGTCGACACTCTATGTTGTGTGCCTCCAACCTACTCCTTGGGCATGAATTTTTTCATGTCAAAACTCTATGTTGTACACCTCCAACCTATGCCTTGGGCATGAATTTTGTCATGTCGACACTCTGTGTTTTGCAGCTCCAACATGCACCTTGGGAGTGAATATTGTCATGTCAACACTCTGTGTTGTGCACCTCCAACCTACACCTTGGGCATGAATTTTTTCATGTCAACACTCGTGTTATGTGCCTCCAACCTGCGCCTTGGGTGAGAATTTTTTCATGTCGACACTTTGTGTTGTGTAGCTCCAACCTACACCTTGGGCGCGAATTTTTTCATGTCGACACTCTGTTTTGTGCACCTCCAACCTATGCCTTGGGCGTAAATTTTCTCATGTTGACACTCTATGTTGTGCACCTCCAACCTGTGCCTTGGGCACAAATTTTGTCATGTTGACACTCTCTATTGTGTGCCTCCAACCTGCGCCTTGGGCGCAAATTTTGTCATGTCAACACTCTATGTTGTGTGCCTCCAAACTGCACCTTGGGCATGAATTTTGTCATGTCAAAACTATGTGTTGTGCACCTCCAACCTGCGCCTTGGCTATTGGTGATGCAATAAATATTGGGCTTTGAGTTTCTTTGATTTCCATATTCTTCTGTTTGTCTATATTTACCCAGGGGGGATATATATACAACAATTTGGTGACTCAATGGGATCACCTGCTGCTACGTAGAAGATCACTAACATTTTAGCAATCCATTGGGCATGGAGTCATAAGCAATAACCTGAAACCAACTTGATATCTGATCTCGAGCCTGATACTACAACTCCTTCTCTGAGAGCATGCTGAACTATAGAAATTCAACCTGAGAGAAACAAAACCTATGCCGAAGCACTTAGGTAAATTTAAACCTAACTACAACAAGATGATGTGCATCCACACTTAGTGGAATTGAAAACTAGGATAATATTTACAAGGGTAAACCTTTTCCTTTTAGTAGCAATGTTTAAGGTAGATTCCATTAACCAGAATCGGGAGTTCTTCTCCATCCAATGTAGAAAATTAGAAGGAATTACTACTTTTACATCCCGTGACCATGTAGGAGCCACTCCAAATGGCATTAAACTTGGAATGCCTTCCTGGTTTTTCCCGATCTACATCCCATTTCAGAACTAGGTCCCCTTCCTAGAAGGTCATTGATCTTTCCTTCTTATCAAACCATCTTTTACTAAGGCCTAATATTTCTAAATCATTTGAACCGCATGTTATCTAATTTCCTCCAATTCCATCAACTCTGCATACCGGCCTCCATTGGTTCAAACTTAGCCAACTCCAACTGCTTCATGAGCTCCAATCCAGATGCAGTTCTAATGATATAGGCAATACTGCCTCCTTCCCATAGACCAACTTGTAAGGGGAATTACCTGTAGACCTCTTTGGTGTTATTTTATCGGCCCATAATGCTAATTTTAGCTTGGTATGCCATGTTCTTTTGTTTTCATCTAGAGTCCTTTTGATGATCCTTAGCAAATTCTTGTTCATGGACTCTTCTGTCCATTACCCTGCATGGTAATAATTTGAAGAGGTGCTCAAATAGATTCCATTCTTGACAACTCATTACGTAATCTTGGAACCTATGAATGCCAATGCATTGTTTGATATGATAGTGGCTGGCACACCAAACCTAGTCACTATTCCTTCATAAAAGTCTAGTATGTTAGACTCATTAGCTTCTTTGAGTGCTATTGCTTTGTTCCACTTGGTGAAATAGTCCATTGTCGTGAGAATCCACTTGTGGACTTGGCTTGAGTTTGGATTGATGACCTCGATGAAGTCCAATCCCCATTGCATAAATGGTCGGTCAACCAAAATTGGGTGCAATGGAAGCGCTGCTAGTCTTTCTTTGCCTGTGAAGAGTGCACATTTCTTGCACTTTCTTATCCATGTATAGCGATAAAGAATCGAACACTTTGTGGGCCAATAATATCCTGCCTTCATTATCTTGAGAGTAGTTACTCATGGGGTGAAATGTCCTCTGGAATCTCCATCATGAAAATATCGTAACACCCTCTCAATTTGACTGTCTCAATGCATCTGAATAGAACTCCATTGATGTCTTTGTTATCAACGAATCACAAGCACTTCGGATGTTGATCAGATTTCTAGTTTGATCACTCTAAGCATCCAGTGTGATTGGATAACATGGGTACTATCTCCAAGTTGTGGGACTTGCTACTTGAGATAGACCTCCAGAGAAAGCTGGTTCTTGCTCCTAAACTACCTGCCACAATCTACTCTAATGCAGGAGAAACTAGCTATTCTAACCTAAAATTCCAAGGGACCAGAGAGAGAGAATGCATAAAATGAAAGCCTACACTAAAGCGGTGATACACCAGAAAAGAGGGTGTGAGAGTAATCTCCAAATGTGTGAAATACAGAGGCAAAGTGCACACTAGAAGAGGTGATGACAGTTCACCATAATCCAGCAAAATGCATTCACAGCAATATTCCAAGCACACACAATAATAATGAATTCCTGCAAGAACATAATAAATAGACACAATATACTTGTAGAAAGATTAAAGGGGCAAGAAGAATGCAAGGAAACACAGCAGGGGAAGATATATCCACAAACTGATATTTTATTGCTTCATGATATGCACAGTTCAATCTATTACAAGATAAGGGCCTGGATCACCATGCAAGGAGTCCACTACAAGGGCCTGCAACACACTGGCTTCACAAAGCAATTTTGACAGAGCTTTGCTACCCAAAAACTCTCCCCTTTACAATGAGCCCAACACTCCAATTTATAGAAAAATGAGAAGGAGAAGAGAAGGGAAAATGGAAATCCCGAAATCTGTCCTTCAACCACCTGTAAGAGGCATTAAATTGAGTGGAATGGTTTTCCATTACTTGAAAAAGGCTCTCCATACTTTCCCATGTTCTACAAAGCAGAGAAAGAATGATGACCATGCCTCTTAAATGCACTCCCAGCGACCAAATAAAACACTGTTCTGAACCCGGCCACGTTTTCTTAAAAATCTCAATCAATTTCTGATCAAATCTGGAATTTCTTGATTTTTTTGCATCGGGCTCGGAACCATGATTCCAACGGTACCAATTTTGTGTGATTTCGTTGAGAAATGCAAAAGTTATGGCCTTCTAAGTGCGGGCAGCTGTTTTGGGGCCTGGCGGGCGTTTTCTGTCATTTGACGGGAATGAGCAAACTGGAGCCGGATATGTTTCTTTTATTTAAATCTATCTACCCTCATTAAAAATAAGAAATCCAGTTTTTGTGGCGTAGAGGACGCCGTGTCTGTTTCCGAGAAAAGTCCAATTTTATCAAAATCGGAGCTCGGAGTCAAAAGTTATGGCCGTTTGAAGTTTCCGGACCAAACGTTGACTTTCCCTCCTGTGACACGTGTCATGATTTGATTGGTCCTTGGCTTCTTCAGGTTTTTGCGTCCCACACGTCCCTTTGTCCCATTCGGTATAGTGCTCTTTGTGCTGATTTCGGCTGAACCGGCCGGTTCGCGCTTTCTGTCCCATCGTCCCATTTGCTTTTCAAGCTTTCGACTCTTTTCACCTTGCCTTCGGCGGTTCGCACATTTTTGGCCCAAATGTCCCATTTGCTTTCGGACCATTTGTTCCCATTTCGGCCGAACCGGCCGGTTCGGGTCCATTTGTTCCACTTGGCCCACTTTGTTTTGGACTGCCTTGACTGATTTCGGCCGAACCGGCCGATTCGGGTATTTTTGACCCAAACGTCCCAGAGGCGACCTTGAGCGAGGACTTAGCCAATTTTCACAATTTTTCCTGGATCAACCTATTTTCCTTCTGCAACCCTTTTTCGCATTTTCTCATAACTTACTCTCTTCCTCTTGGACAGGGGAGTTAGACAAATATGAGGGGACCCTAGAAACATGACATTTTGCCCTGAATCAATATAATTGCTTGCATGTTATCAAAATTACCTTGGGGGTGAATTTTGGATAACGATCTTTCTTGAACAAAACACCATCAACAAGTACATATGGAATGCCTTGTAATCTAAAGTATCTCCTCTTTAATTTTCTCATTTACGGAGGGCATAGGCCTACCTGTAGGTAGTGTATCATATTCTGAGTCTAACAAGGAGTGGGCACATCATCATTTTCTGTTCTTGACCATCCTGTAGTACCAAGATAGTCTCTTTTTCATCACCTGCTTCAACTTGCCGACTCAAAACTAGCTATTCACATAGTCCTTTTCCACATACTAGTTTTGTGACCTTGATCTCAATGTCATATTCCATGGCACAAAGTTATCCATCCTACACATTTCTCATTCAAATCCTTGTTTAGAAGGAACTTGACTCCTGCATGAGAGACCAACAAATGGATCTTGTTGTTTGAGACTAGGAGCTTGAGTTTCTTTAAGCTCCTGATCACTGCAAGGACATGGTTTTCAATGAAAGAGTACCTAATTTCATATTCCTCCAAGCCTTGACTGAAGAAAGCAACTGGTTATTCTAATCCTTCTTTGTTTTGATGTACCAGGATTGCAAAAATTATGTCTCCACCACCGAAGGAATATAACATGAAGTCCTTGGAGAAGTCTGGATTGACGAGAGTCAGAGCTTGAGATATAGCCTCTTTTATTGCCTCAAAACTTGCCTTGCCTTTAGATGTCCACTTAAATGCCATGCTCTTCTTTAACATCAGCATTTTGATGCTTTATGAGAGTTCAAAAGTTTGGAACAAACCTGTGGACAAAAGTGATCCTTCCTAAGAAGCTTTGAAGAGCTCTCTTGTGACTTGGCAATGGCAACACTCAAATTGCTTCAACTCTTTCTGGGCCAATCGTCAATCACTCCTTTGAAACAATATGGCCTAGAATTTTTCACTCGTGAGCCAAAAATATGCATTTTTTGGGATTCAATGATACCCCAAATCTTCTACACCGCTGAAATACTTTCCTCAAATGAAAGAGGTGATCCGCTGCATTTTTTGAGAATACAGTGATGTCATCAAGATATATCAGAACTATTTTATTGATTAACCCCTTGCATGACATATCTTGCCCTTTGGAAAGTGGCTCTAGCATTTGATAGCCCAAATGGCATCTTTTTGTAGGCATAGGTGACCCATTTGGTGGTGAAAGCCATCTTGAAGCTGGTCATCTTCTTTCACCATTATCCGATTATACCCCGAGTAGCCATCGAGGAGAGAGAATCTCTTTGAACCGGATACTACTTGTAATATTTGTTCCATTGAAGGAAGTGGGTAATGTTCTTTGAGAGATGCCCTGTTGAGGTCTCAGAAGTCCACACACAACCTGATTTCTCCACTCTTCTTCCTGACCGGAACCAAGTTTGTAACCTTGATTTGAGTGATTGATTAGGAATATAATGCTTTCCTCTATTAGCTTGTTTAGCTCTTTCTTCATTAGAGGCTCGATGTGAGGGTTGACTGGTCTCTGCTTCTGCCTGATGGGCTTAGCATCTAGATCCAATTCTATGGTATGTTGTGCCAACTTCGGATTGAATCCTCTCAAGTCTTCATAGCTCCAAGCGAAGACATCTAGAAATTCTTGGCAAAGCTATATGAAATCTGATTTCTCCTACTCAATGGCCACTTTACCAATTTGAAGTGTTTTGCCTTCTCCAACTAGAATTGTTTCTAAATATTCTCTCTTGACTGTATGTTAGCCTTTTCCTTACAGAATTAGTCATTAGGGTTGAAGATAGAATCCAATGTTACTAAACCCTTAGGAAGCTTGTTTGTCCACAGCTGCACTACTTGATCCCCGTATTGCTGCTCTAGTCTGTCTTGATTCCTAGCTGAGAATTCAGCCTCTTCTTGTAAAAAATTGATGATCTGTTGATCGTTCTCAAACACCTACTAGCTTGTGTTATTATCTGGAACTGCTGGCCTCACAATCACATGCATATGTGGTTGTGTTTTTTCCCTTCTGATGTTGTCAACCACATCAAACGTTGCTCCAACTGTTGCGAGCCTATCTGCAGCTTCATTTTTCTTCTTGGGTATGGACACGATGTTGAAATCTTCAAAATCCTCAATGAGGTCTCATACCCTTTTCTTGTAGTTCTTCAGTAGGTCATTCTTTGTAGCATGTTGTTCGCTGACTTGGTTGATGATTAGCTCGCTATCCCCGAACACCTACAAGTTCTTTATGCCCTTTTTCCTAGCCCAATGAAGTCCATGAATCAAGGCCTCATATTCAGATGTGTTCTTTGAACAGGAAAACTAGAAATGGAAAGTTGAATAATATTTGATGCCTTGAGGTGAAACCAACATTGTACCACCTCCAGCACCTTGCCTACTCCTTGATCCATCAAAAAATAACTACCATACCTCATTATCATCCTTATGGTCTGGTTTGGTGATGCTAGGAATAGGCTGGTTTTCTTCATGTATGCAATAGACTCCTAGCTCATATTCTTCTACTTCTTGGTAGGGATCAAAATAATGTACCTTTCTTGCCCATTCATCAAGAGTCAAATCTGGGATGCTTCCAACCTTGGTGTCAACTTCATCTATGCTTGGATAATATTCTTGATCAAATGTTGAATAGTTGGCATTGATTTGGCTTGGAGTATGAGGCTCAATATGAAAAATTGTAATTGGTTCAGATCTGATTATGACCTTAGTACCATATCTTGTTCTAAACAACATGTGTGACCAGTTAGCAGATAAGTAGCCTCCAATTCTAGCTATGAAATCCCTTGATAAGCATAGGGAAAAGAGTGGTGGAAAATCTATCACTGACACATCTTACAAAATAGTAACGTTGGGGCATGCATGCAAGGTAAGATTCAAACCTTTAATCACTCCCACCATTGCTACTGCTGTCCCATCCAATTGCACTACCCCCTTTGATATGACTTCATATTGGAGACCCAGTTGATCAGCTATTTGCTTGGGCATGACAGAACTACTTACCCTGAATTAATCATGCAATTGTGTACTAGTTTATCCCCAATGATTAATGAAACATAGAATGGAGGGGGTTTCAAAACTTTACCTTGTTGTCCTCCATGATTCCCTTCAGGATGAGTAGCATTTGTGAGGACATTCTCTTGCATATGGACCTGCTGGTTTGAAGTTGACCAATTCTTCATGGCAACTTGTAGAAGATCTCTTTGGCCTGGGATGGATAAAGATTCCCACATTGATATATTCACATTTGTCTTCTTCATTTGATCAATGATGCTAAATGGGGATGAAACATCTCTTTGTTGTACTTTAGCTTTGCACATGCCTTTCTTGCAAATGCAGCAAAAAAGCTGGCATTTGACTTGGTTTAGAAGGTGGTTTGAGTTGTCCTTGCGTGTTTGGAGCTGTATTTTGCTTACCAACACCTTGTGGAGTGATGGAAGGTTGTAGATTATTTGGAGCCAATAAGTGCCCTTCACCAATATTTCTCTTCTTTGATCTTGTGTTAGCTGCTACACTCTGAGAAATTGTTTGATTCATGCCACAAAAATCCTCATCTTTCCAACTCACAAGTGTGGTATCATTTGGAGCTGTGTTTTGTTGAGATGTTCCTTGTTGCTGATTTGTTTCTTGACTCACTTCACCCTCTACGCCAGTAGTTGTCACCATCAAGGCTTGGTTCAAAGCACCATTAAAGCACATAGATTGGTTGTGAGGTTCATTGCATGGGAAACACAAATCATACTCTTGAGCTATGTTTTTACACACCGGCACTAATGCTTTAGAAGTAGATGCAACATTGAGGTTATAGGGCTGAAATGGTCTATTGGCTGGGAGGCCTTACTTGGCTTTGATTTGCAGTTGGATTTGGGTGGCCTATTGGGCTATTATGGTTGCCTATTAGGTTGAGCTTGAGGATGATAAGAAGGTATAAATCTTTGGGCCTGCTGCCTTTTGAGTGTAACTAGCTCATTTCCCAAATTTTGTAATTGTTTCATGACCTCTTAGAGTTCATTTGAAGCACTAGAGGATGAAGTAGAAGTTTCATTTGAACTTTGATTTCTAGGAGTGGGAATAGAAGCCAAAGTCGGTGCTTGACTAGTGCTTTTATTTTCTAAGTTTGGATACAAGGGCATGGGAGGCCTAGGAGCTAGCTTACCAGCTTGAATAAGACAATTTTCAGCCCTAATGGCAATGCTATAAGTAGCAGGCAAGGTTGTGCCTCCCATAGATTGAATTAACATAGAAATATCAGAATTCAAAGCCTTAAGATAATATAGAAAAGCACCTTCAGATGTTGCCTAACGGCCTCTTGAATCCTATCCCAAGACCTTTGAAATCTGATGTTGAAGTCACCACCAATTTGCTCATTGGGAGCTCTCTTGATAGTTTTCAATTATTCTAGTAGAGACAAATTGTATCCCTTTTCTCCAAACTGCTCATGGAGAACTATGCATAACTGATTCTAATTTTGAATAGAACTAGCTCCAAGGCTCCTAAACCATTGCAATGCCTTCCCTTTGAATGAGGATGCCAATAATTTGACAGCAACATCCATTTCATTTATCTCATGGATTGCAAAAACATTAGCAATGTCTTTGACATGATCACTAGGAGTGGTATGATTTTCTCCAGTGAAAAATGGAATGTTCTTCAATGCTACAATTGGAACTAGATTCTGTGCATTGAGGGCAAGTGGGCTGCTGCCAGTGAATTTGACAAAAGGGTTTTGTTGTGTCATTCTGATTGGCCTGAGAACCCTTGTTGATTGGATGAAAGGTATACTAGGTGGAGGGGTTGATACAGTCCTGTTAGGTGGAGATGGTGATCTTTGTGGTCTTCTTCCTTGGTGATAGTTGCAAGTAGACAAATAACCCTTCTTCTCAAGTATCAGACCTGGTTCGAATTCTTCTCATGTACCTAGGTAACCTGTGTTGCTATACCACTAAATTCTATCCCTTGAGTCACCAGATGTGTTGGGGAATGAGCCTCAAAAGGCTGGATTCTATCTAGTTACACACCAAACCTGACAATATTAAAAAAAATTAAAACTTTGAAGGACTCGGGAGATATAGTTCTTTAATTGGTTATCGGGTCTGTTGTGTGAAGCTACTAATCCCTAAAAGGTATAGGTGAAACTTAAGTCATGCAAGGCAACTTACAAAACATAAAACACACCGTGTTGGAACTTGGGACATGCTCAACACCTAGGAAAACCTGAAATTCTAAAAAATATGAAATTTTGAAAGTGAAAATATCAAAAATATAAGAATACCCTTTTGAAGATTATCCCCGATCTATCAACTGGTGAAATTTTGACTTGTTTTGAGAAAGTTAAGTCCTTGAAAATCGATTTCGGAGTTTCAGCCTATAAGGTAAAAACTATGAAATTGTAAAACTTGCAATTTCCAACTCCAAATTTCTTGAATTTTTTTTCAAATCCTATGGAATGACCTCTTGGTCCCACTGGTTAATGCCAGAAACATATTGATGGCAAATCACATTTGAATGTCTACAACTTGATGGGTTGAGACTCTCAGTGCGATTGCATAACATGGAGCTTTTCCCAAGTGTGGGACCTTGTGAATCGGGAAAGCTCTCTGGATGAAGGCCGGTTCCTATTCCTCTGTTTAGATGCACACATAAAAATACAAAGGGTTTATTCAAAAAACCTAATCTAACTTTCCAAGGAGACAGGGTAAGAAAATGCATAAAAATAAACCTAAACTAACAAAGGTGATGCACCGAGGAATGAAGAAACACCTTTCTTGCTAATAAACACAAACCATTAAAATGCAATGCAAGATCATGCATAGATAACAAGATTTCAGATTTTTACCTTCCAGGCGTAGAGTAGGAAATGTTGACATTGAATTTCTAGAACCTATGGCACACTTAAGAGTATGTTGACATGAGGATGGATGCACTAAGGTGCGTCTTCATGAGGCGCATAGGTTAGAGGTGCAACATTTTGAGCATTAACACCAGGAGAAAGCAAACCACGTGCGAGATATTCAAATGGCTATAAATTTTCACAGGAGCTCAAATTCATGCAAGGTTGGACTTTTCAGAAATATTACAAGGTCATTTATCCAACTACAACTAGATATATTTAATTGGGTAAGAAAAAGTTCTTCAAAAATACAAAATATAATTCACCATTTTTTTGGTTTGTTAGGGTTCTCACCTACCGCCATAATGAGATGAATTAAATACAACCTTGAGGTGGTTGGGGTAGATTTAGAATTCCTCTCTCTTCCCTCTCTCATTCTTCCTATAAACTATAAGGAGGGGATTCTTTCTAAAGGTTGGACATTCTTGTTTTGCCCCTCCCTTCTTCTCTTTAGCAAGTGAATTTGTGGAGCTCAAACCTCCCATCTAAAACTGTAATGCAACTTTGCCTCTTCGCATTTTGTAGTGTATTGTATCAATATTTGGAGAAAATAATGCATGTCTGTGGATGATTCTCAACCCTATCTGTGTTCATTTGTATCTTTCTAATATTTCACTACAAATCTAGTTATCTGTGCATGATCTTGCATTACATTTTAATGGTTTGTGTTTATTAGCAAGATAGGTTTTTCTTCATTCCTCGGTGCATCACCTTTATTAGTTTAGGTTTATTTTTATGCATTTTCTTACCCTATCTCCTTGGCAAGTTAGATTAGGTTTTTTTGAGTAAACCCTCTACATTTTTATGTGTGCATCTAAACAGAGGAATAGGAACCGACCTTCATCTGGAGAGCTTTCCCGATTCACAAGGTCCCACACTTGGGAAAAGCTCCATGTTATGCAATCACACTGAGAGTCTCAACCCATCGAGTTGTAGACATTTAGGGGTGTTGTGATTCTCCATCAATAGTTTTGGCATGCCCAGTGGGACCAAGAGGTCATTCCATAGGATTTGAAAGAATTTTTAAGAAATTTGGAGGTTGAAATTGCAAGTTTTACAATTTCAGATTTTTTACCTTCCAGGTTGAACTCCGAAATTTATTTTAAAGGACTTAACTTGCTCAAAACAAGTCAAAATTTCACCAGTTGATAGATCGGGTGATAATATTCAAAAGGGTATTCTTAGATTTTTTAGATTTTCACTTTCAAAATTTCATAGTTTTTAGTATTTTGGGTTTTGCCAGGTGTCAAGCACGTCTCAAGTTCTGACACAGTGTGTTTTAGGTTTTGTAAGTTGCCTTGCATGACCTGAGTTTCACCTATACATTTTGGGGATTATTAGCTACAAAACAAGACCCGATAACCTGAATTGAAGAATTGTATCTTTCGAGTCCTTCAAAGTTTTAAATTCTTTTTTAATATTGTCAGGTTTGGTGTGTAACTAGACAGAATCCAGCCTTTTGAGGCTCATTCCCCAACACATCTAGAAACTCTGAATGGATAGAATTTAGTGGTATAGCTGCACAAGTTTCCTAGGTACATGAGAAGAATTGAAATAGGTTTGATACTCGAGAAGAAGCGTTATTTGTCTACTTGCAACTATCACTAGGTAGAAGAAGGAGAGGAAGAAGACCACAAAGATCACCATCTCCACCTAACGGGACTACATCAACCCCTCCACCTAGTATACCTTTCATCCAATAAAAAAGGGTTCTCGAGGCCAATCGAATGGCGTAACAAAACCCTTTTATCAAACTTCACCGGCGGCAGCCCACTTGCCCTCAATGCACGTAATCCGGGCCCAATTGTAGCATTGAAGAACATTCCATTTTTCACTTTGGAGAAAATCATACCACTCGGTGATCATGTCAAACACATTGCTAACATTTGTGCAATCCATGAGATAAATGAAATGGATGTTGTTGTGAAATTACTAGCATCCTCATTCAAAGGGAAGGAATTGTAATGGTTTAGGAGCCTTGGAGCTGGTTCTATCCAAAATTGAAATCAGTTATGCATAGTTATCCATGAGTAGTTTGGAAAACAGGGAGACAATTTGTCTCTACTAGAACAATTGACAACTATCAAGAGAGCTCCCAATGAGCAGCTGGCTGACTTCAACTTCAGATTTCAAAGGTCTTGGGATAGGATTCCAGTGGCCGTTAGTCAAACAACTGAAGATGCTTTTCTATATTATCTTAAGGCTTTGAATTCTGATATTTATATGTTAATTCAATCTATGGGAGGCATAACCTTACCTGCTACTTTTAGCATTTCCATTAGTGCTGAAAATTGTCTTATTCAAGCTGGTAAGTTGGCTCCTAGGCCTCCCATGCCCTTGTATCCAAACTTAGAAAATCCAAGCACTAGTCAAGCACCCACTTTGGCTCCTATTCCCACTCCTAGAAATCAAAGTTCAAATGAAACTTCTACTTCATCCTCTAGTGCTTCAAATGAACTCGAAGAGGTCATGAAACAATTACAAAATTTGGGAAATGAGCTAGTTACACTCAAGAGGCAGCAGGCCCAAAGATTTAGACCTTCTTATCAGCCTCAAGCTCAACCTAATAGGCAACCATACCAGCCCAATAGGCCACCCAATCTAGCTGCAAATCAAAGCCAAGCAAGGCCTCCAGGCCAATAGATCATTTCAGCCCTATAACCTCAATGTTGCATCTACTTCTAAAGCATTAGTGCAAGTGTAAAACAACATGACTCAAGAGTATGATTGGTGTTTCCCATGCAATGAACCTCACAACCAATCTATGTGCTTTGAACCAAGCCTTGATGGTGACAACTACTAGTGTAGAGGGTGAAGTGAGTCAAGAAACAAATCAGCAACAAGGGACATCTCAACAAAACATAGCTCCAAATGATACCACACTTGTGAATTTGCAAGCTGAGGATTTTTTTGGCATGAATCAAACAATTTCTCAGAGTGTAGCAGCTAACACAAGATCAAAGAAGAGGAATATTTGTGAAGGGCAGTCCGTGGCTCCAAATGATCTACTACCTTCCATCACTCCACAAGGTGTTGGTAAGAAAAATATAGTTCCAAACATGCAAGGACAGCCCAAACCACCTTCTAAACCAACTCAAATGCCAGCTATTGCTGCCCATGTACAAGAAAGGAATGTGTAGGCTAAAGGACAACAAAGAGATGTTTCATCCCCATTTAGCATCATTGATCAAATGAAGAAGACAAATGTGAATATATCAATGTGGGAATCTTTATCCATCCCAGGCCAAAGAGATCTTCTATAAGTTACCATGAAGAATTGGTCAACTTCGAACCAACAGGTCCATATGCAAGAGAATGTCCTCAAAAATGCTACTCAGCCTGAAGGGAATCATGGAGGACAACAAGGTAAAGTTTTGAAGCCCCCTCCATTCTATGTTTCATTAATCATTGGGGATAAATTAGTACACAATCACACGATTGATTTCGGGGTAAGTATTTATGTCATGCCCAAGCAAATAGCTAATCAGCTGGGTCTCCAATATGAAGTCATATCAAAGGGGGTAGTGCAATTGGATGGGACAAAGTAGCAACGGTGGGAGTGATTAAAGGTTTGAATCTTACCTTGGATGCATGCCCCAACGTTACTATTTTGTAAGATGTGTCAGTGATAGATTTACCCCCACTCTTTGCCCTATGCTTATCAAGGGATTTCATAGCTAGAATTAGAGGCTACTTATCTGCTGACTGGTCACACATGTTGTTCAGAACAAGATATGGTACTAAGGTCACAATCAGATCCAAACCAATTGCAAATTTTCATATGAGCCTCATACTCCAAGCCAAATCAATGCCAACTATTCATCATTTGATCAAGAATATTATCCAAGCATAGATGAAGTCGACACAAAGTTGGAAGCATCCCATTTGACTCTTGATGAATGGGCAAGAAATGTACATGCTTTTGATCCCTACCAAGAAGTAGAAGAATCGAGCTAGGAGTCTATTGCATACATGAAGAAAACCAACCTATTCCTAGCATCACTAAACCGGACCATAAGGATGAAAATGAGGTATGGCGAGTTATTTTTCGATGGATCAAGGAGTAGGCAAGGTGGAGGTGGTGCAATGTTGGTTTCACCTCAAGGCATAAAATATTATTCAACTTTCCATTTCCAGTTTTCTGTTCAAACAACACAACTTAATATGAGGCCTTGATTCATGGACTTCTTGGGCGAGGAAAAGGGTAGAAAGAACTTACAAGTGTTTGGGGATAGTGAGCTAATTGTCAACCAAGTCAGGAAAAACATGCTACAAAGAATGACCTACTTAAGAACTACAAGAACAGGGTATGGGACCTCGTTGAGGATTTGAAGCTTTCAACATCGATTCCATACCCAGGAAGAAAAATGAAGCCACGAGATAGGCTCAAAACAGTTGGAGAAACGTTTGATGTGGTTGACAACATCGAAGGGAAAAAACACAACCACATATGCATGTGATTGTGAGGCTAGTAGTTCCAGATAATAACACAAGCTGGTAGGTGTTTGAGAATTATCAACAAATCGTCAATTTTTACAAGAAGAGGCTAAATTCTTAGCTAGGAATCAGACAGAGACTAGAGCATCACAAGGGGATAAAGTAGTGATGCAGAAAAACAATCTTCTTGAGGGTTTAGTAACATTAGAGTCTATCTTCAACCCTAACGAGATTCCTGTAAGGAAAAGGATAACATCAAGTCAAGAGAGAAGATTTGAAACAATTCTTTTTGGGGAAGGAAAACACTTCAAATTGGTAAGGGGAGAAATCAGATTTCATCGGCTTTGCCAATAATTTCTAGATGTCTTCACTTGGAGCTATGAAGACTTAATAGGATTCAATCTGAAGTTGGCACAACATACAATAGAATTGGATCTAGATGCTAATCCCATCAAGACGAAGCAGAGACCATTCAACCCTCACATCGAGCCTCTAATGAAGAAAGAGCTAAACAAGTTAATAGAGGCAAGCATTATATTCCCAATCAAGCACTCAAGTGGGTTACAAACTTGGTTCGGTCGGGCCTACAGAAGAAGAGCGGAGAAATCAGGTTGTGTGTGGACTTCGAGACCTGGTGGGGCATCTCTCAAAGACCATTACTCACTTCCTTCAATTGAACAAATATTTCAAGTAGATATGAGAGATTCTCTCTCCTCAATGGATACTTAGGGTATAATAAGATAATGGTGAAAGAAGATGATATTCAAGATGACTTTCACCAAAAAGGGGCACCTATGCCTACAACAAGATGCCATTTGGGCTATCAAATGTGGAGCCAACTTCCACAGGGAAATGGATATGGCATTCAAGGGTTTGATCAATAAAATAGTTCTGATATATCTTGACGACATCACTGTATTCTCCAAAAATGTAGTGGATCATCTCTTTCATTTGAGGCAAGTATTTTAGAGGTGTAGAAGATTTGGGGTATCATTGAATCCCAAAAAATGCATATTCTTGGATCACAAGGGAAAACTTCTAGGCCATATTGTTTTAAAGGAGGGATTGACGATTGACCCAGAAAGATTTGAAGCAATTCAAGTGTTTCCATTATTGAGTCACAAGAGAGCTTTTCAAAGCTTCTTAGGAAGGACCAATTTTGTCTGCAGTTTGTTCCAAACTTTGCAACTCTCGTAAAGCCAATAATGCTGATGTTAAAGAAGAGCATGGCATTTAAGTGGACATCGAAGGTGAGGCAAGTTTTGAGGCAATAAAAGAGGCTATATCTCAAGCTCGACTCTCGTCAATCCAAAATTCTCCAAGGACTTCGTGCTATATGCCTTGATGGTGGAGACACAATTTTTGTAATGTGTACAACAAAACAAAGAAGAATTAGAACAACTAGTTGCTTTCTTCAGTCAAGGCTTGGAGGAATATGAAAATAGGTACTCTTTCATTGAAAAGCATGTCCTTGTAGTGATCAGGAGCTTAAATAAATTCAAGCACCTAGTCTCAAACAACAAGATCCAATTAATGGTCTCTCATGCGGGAGTCAAGGACTTCCTTCTAAACAAGGATCCGAATGAAAATGTGTAGGATGGATAACCTGTGCCGTGGAATATGACATCAAGATCAAGTTCACAAAACTAGTACGTGGAAAAGTACTATGTGAACAGCTAGCTTTGAGTCGACAAGTTGAAGCAGGTGATGAAAAAGAGACTGTCTTGGTACTACATGATGGTCAAGAACAAGAAAATGATTATGTGACCACTCCTTGTCGGACTCAGAATATGATACACTTCCTACAGGCAGGCCTATGCCCTCTAGAAATGAGTAAAGAAAAGAGGAGATACTTTAGATTACAAGCCATTCCATATATGCTTTTTGATGGTGTTTTGTTCAAGAAAGACATCAATGGAGTTCTATTGAGATGCATTTAGACAAGTCAAACTGAGAGGGTGTTACGAGATTTACATGATAGAGATTCCAGAGGACATTTTTCTCCATGAGTAATGGCTCTCAAGATAATGAAGGTAGGGTATTATTGGCCCACAGTGTTCAAAGGAGCTATACATGGATAAGAAAGTGTAAGAAATGTGCACTCTTCACAGGCAAAGAAAGACTAGTAGTGCTTCCATTGCACCCAATTTTGGTTGACTGACCATTTATGCAATGGGGATTGGACTTCATCGGGGTCATCAATCCAAACTCAAGCCAAGGCCACAAGTGGATTCTCATGGCAACGGACTATTTCACCAAGTGGACCGAAGCAGTAGTGCTCAAAGAAGAAAATGAGTCTAACATACTAGACTTTTATGAAGGAATAGTGACCAGGTTCGGTGTGCCAGCCACTATCATATCAGACAATGCATTGGCATTCATAGGTTCTAAGATTATAGAATGGGCTGTCAAGAATGGAATCTATTTGAGCACCTCTTCAAATTATTACCTGCAGGGTAATGGATAGGTAGAGTCCACGAACAAGAATTTGCTAAGGATCATTAGAAGGACTCTAGATGAAAACAAAAGAACATGGAAAACCAAGCTAAAATCAGCATTATGGGATGAAAAATAACACCAAAGAGGTCTACAAGTAATTCCCCTTATAAGTTGGTCTATGGGAAAGAGGCGGTATTGCCTATATCATTAGAACTACCCTGCATTAGAACTCATGAAGCGGTTGGAGTTGGTGAGTTTGAACCAAAGGAGGCCGGTATGTAGAGTTGACAGAATTGGAGGAAATCGGAGAGCATGTAGTTCAAACAATTGATAAAGATCAAACCTTATTAAAAATATGGTTTGGTAAGAAAGCAAGAGCAAAGACCTTCCAGAAGGGGACCTAGTTCTAAAATGGGATGTAGATCGGGAAAACCAGGAAGGCATTCCAAGTTTGATGCCATTTGTAGTGGCCCCTACATGGTTATGGGATGAAAAAGTAGTAATGCCTTCTAATTGTCTCCAATGGATGGAGAAGAACTCCCGATTCCGGTTAACGGAATCTACCTTAAACATTGCTACCATAAGGAAAAGGTTTACCCTTGTAAATATTAGCCTAGTTTTCAATTCCTCTAAGTGTGGATGCACATCATCTTGTTGTAGTTAGGTTTCAATTTCCCTAAGTGCTTGGCATAGGTTTTGTTTCTCTCAAGTTGAATTTCTACAGTTCAGCATGCTCTCGGAGAAGGAGTTGCAGTATCAGGCTCGAGGATCAGATATCAGGTTGGTTTCAGGTTATTGCTTATGACTCCATGCCCAATGGATTGCTAAAAGGCCACTGATCTTCTACCTAGTAGGAAGGTGATCCCATTGAGTCACCAAATTGTTGTATATATCTCCCCGGGTAAATATAGACAAATAGAAGAATATGGAAATCAAAGAAACTCAAAGCCCGATATTTATTGTGTCACCAACAGCTAAGGCGCAGGTTGGAGGCACACAACACAAAGTGTTGAAATGAAAAAATTCACACCCAAGAAGTATGTTGAAGGTGCACAACACAGGTTATTGACATGAAAAAATTTGCACCCAAGGCACAGGTTTGAGGCACAAAACACAAAGTGTCGACATGACAAAATTCACGCCCAAGGTGCAAGTTGGAGGTGCACAACATAGAGTGTCGACATGAAAAAATTTGTGCCCAAGGCGCAGGTTGGAGGCACACAACACAGAGTGTCGACATGAAAAATTCATGCCCAAGGCATAGGTTGGAGGCACACAACACAGAGTGTCGACATGACAAAATTCATGCCCAAGGCGTAGGTTGGAGGTGCACAACACAAAGTGTTGACATGACAAAATTCGTGCCCAAGACACAAGTTGGAGGCGCTAGAGCAGGAAATGTCGACATGGAATTTTTTTGCACCTAGGAACACTTAATACTATTTTTACATGAGGATGGATGTGTTGAGGCGCATCTTCATGAGGCGCATAGGTTAGAGGCGCAACATTTTGAGCGGTGATGACAACAGACAGAAAGCAAACCCCGATGCATATATTCAAATGGCCATAACTTTTCACAGGGAGCTTGGATTCATGCAAGGTTGGACTTTTGGAATTATTACGAGGTCCTTTATCCAACTACAATTGGATATATTTAATTGGGTGAGAACAAGTTCTTGAAAAATGCAAAATACAATTCCCCATTTTTTTGGTTTGCTAGGGTTCTCACCTACCACCATAATGAGATGAGTTTTTAGAAGAAATGGAGGGAATTTACATTAAAGATGAGGTGGTAAGTTAAATTGAGAAAAATCATGGTGGAATAATTACTATGATTTTTATGATATCTGCATGATGGAGATAAAAGTGAAGTATATTGATATTAGTCAAAAATGAGATAGTTAGCCTTATGTAATACAACACATGAGGAAATAATCATCTCGAGAAAGATATGACAATATGTGTGTGTGTTTTGAGGAGGATTTCCAAAAGGAGAGAATGATTAGCATCAAATCAAACCATTTGGGAGCACTCAAAAAATCACTAAAAATAGTTTCTCAACCTGCTTGAAGTGGGAATGATCAAGTTGATGATGTAAAATGAATGACATTGACACACCAGTCATCATAGAAGAATTAAATAAACAACTGTAACCATTTTTAGACATTTTCCACATGACACGATAGGGAATGAGATATTCTGAAAATAATATATTTATTTATTTATTCTTAGGAATATTCCTTGAAAAGATTCAATTTTTTTGAGTGAAAAAGGAAATAAGAAGAGAATAAAAAATTGTATAGATACGAGAGCCATGTTCTTGTATCAAAGGGGGTTAAAAATTTCTAAATTTTAGAAGAGATAGAGATTTTTGATGTGTTGTCTTAAAATGTTAATTTTAATGAGATATTTGTGAGTTGGTTTACTTCTTCAAATTTTCCTATGTCAACATGGTTTCACATGTATAACCATTGATAAATAATTGATGTCATAGGTTTCATGTTCCCTTGTTAAGGAAATTGAATATCTTAAAATGAACCATGTGCATGATCCTTAAGCTTCATTATCTTTTATTATTAATAGAGTATACTTAACTATAGTCAGCTATTTTTCCTATTCCAATATTTTTTAATGACTCCTCTAAGTTATACTAGATTTGTACTTAAGGTGGTATTTTTTAATTGAATTTGTACTATAATTTGAGCCTTCTTTATAGAATTTTTCTAAATTCATAATATACCCTTACATTACTTAGATTTTTTAAGCCTTTGAGTCTATCTTAGGAATAATAGGTAGTGAGTTGTGAATATTCGTTAAGATATTTACGTGGTATTTCATGTGTAATTTCTTCAAGATTGTATGAAATCATTCATTATTGGGCTTTCATGAGTCTGTACCTTTTCGCAAGGACTATTCCTCACTAAATGAGTGTCCTTTTACCTAGAATGATTCCTGACATTACTGGAGAAACCCGTTATTGTAAATTCCATCCTGTTTTAATCTCCCATTCATACAAAACATAAACCTATTATTGCTAAAATCCTAAAATTCACCTATGTTTTCTTTTCCTATAAGCATTTGTCAAGGTATTTTACTAATTCTACTCCCCTTTCCATAAATTGGAAAGAGAAAATGGAATAACATGTTTTCTAGAGTAACACGAGTACAAATGGTGTGACTTATGCAACGTTTAGTGTAAAAAAATTTAGATTAAAATTGCGTATTCATTGGCCATGATCATATAGGACTGATTTACTCATTTTCAAAAAAAGAAACTAAGAGACTGAATATTTCAATCATCCCTTTACATTTTTAGGTAACACAAAGTGTTCTCTCATACTGAGTCAAATCCATGGCCTAAATTATCGGGAAGGCCATCATGTTTGTGCGTGTTAGCTAGTCTTTCCAAAGCTACATTCAAACGAGTTTATCATACATCTTCCCGACTACCAAATGACATCAACAAAGTTTTTCATCAATGAAGAATATCACTTCACTCACTAATTGTTCCTATCCCCAAAGGAGGTGTAAATTTGCATACCAAAAGAATGGCTTCACATATTACATATTTTATTTATATTTTATGTTTTTTTGAGCTTGGGTATGTAGCTAGGGGTTTTGTATGTCACATCTACTTTCAGTGCTCAAAGAGCCACTATCATGCTGCTAACACATACCAACTACAAAACCTTTGTGACACAAAAGAAACTGGATCATGAAATTTTGTGTAGTGACGAATGCCCTAGTGCCCCTTCACTACTGTAGGATCCCGTATATGTAATACTCACGTAGTCCCAACCACCTACAAGTTATACATGAATTATCTAAGTCACTTATCTCTTCCATTTCTATATAGTATTACATTATTGGTGTGTTTACCATTTGTCTTTTATTATAATTTATCATATTAGTTACTCTAAAATTAGATTTAAATCAATTTTAATTAAGTCAATCACATAGTTAAGCTTGTTCATTTCTAGGATCTTTAAATATTATTATTTGAAAGTATAACATAACTCATCAAAGGATAATTTATTTAAAAAAATAGAAAATCCTAAAAGGGTTTGATTAAATACATCATGAAGCTCATTTTCTATTAATTATATTATTCATTTAAATAAGATCTCTCTTGTAAGAGAATTCATAATCAATGATAGTATCATTAAAGTGTTTTTCATTTTTCTTTCTTGAGCATAAAATATCATATCACCAATTTCAATACCTAAGTGTGACATAAATTAATTAGCTAATGAATAGAAACATTGTATGAAATGAATAGGTACATCATAGAATCTTTTATAGAGGATAATCCTTAATATTTATGTCGCACTAGTAAATTGATGAAACAAAGTTATAGTAAGTAGGAGGAAATTGATTAAGAAACTTAATATGTATACTTTTATCAAACTTACCAAGTGAAGCCTCAGTGCAATTTTTTAACCATTCGGAATAAATTCTCAAGCTTCAATAAAATCCTGGTTAATAACTAATGAGATCTTAAAGATGAATTCAACTTGACCTTCTTCCTCTAACTTTTTCCAAGGTGCTTTGTAATCTTCTCTTAAGTGTGTTAAATGTGAACCCATGTGCAATGGAGGTATGAACGAGCTTTAGTAGCGTAAGTTTGGATAGATGGCCTTGTGGAATTAATTATCTCCTTTATTAAATAAATGAATTAAAAAAATAATTGTCATATTAGAGATGACCTTAAGCTAATTACCCTACAGTGTAAAAGGAAGAAATTTAGCTTTGTAAAAATAATTGTACGAATCATATCCAGAATATCTCCTAGAACATAAGTTAAGAATTGAAATATGTTTTATTAAATTAAATAACCTTCAAGAATTTGTCAATGTGGTATGCCCTAAGTGTAAGTGTGTTTTGTGGTTGGAATTATATGTTTTCTAGTAAAAAAATTGTGAATTGTTCATGATGGGTGTCGTATATGTGGTCAATGTTGTATCAATATTTCAATAAAGTAAAAAAAAAAAAAAATATCTTGTATTTTTCTTGTGTTGTCTTTTGTGCGTGAAATTTTAGTCATTACACTTGGTATTAGAGCGGAGGTTCGTGCTCTCGAACCTCTAGCATAGACTGAAGTTTTGATGGTGTTGTATGATGGTGGTGGATATTGGAAGAGTAATGTGATATAAGCATGGTGTGAAATATGTCATAATTGTGATATTGTGAGTACACATGTTGTGTATGTCACTTAGTGCGTAATTGTTAGCATGTTGATGTGTTGGAGATGAGAGTATTCTTCCTCCTTTCAGAATTCTATGAGAATTCAAGTGTGAAACATTGTCTTGTTGTGTGTGTGAAAGGAATGTGATTTTTGACTTCGGAGTGTTAAATCTTGTTGGCATTTGTGATGTGTGGATATGCTGATGTGTTGTATGACAAGGTTGATTTATAGTGAACTGGACTTCATAATGATGTCATTATCATTGGTATAGAAATTTGTGTGTCCCCATGTTATATGGTGATTGACTGTATGTTGTAATTGTGCTCATCATAAGTAAAATTCTATAGGGATTATATGATCCCTATTCTACAGTGATTTCTCTTTGGGTGTAACATGTGGTGATGTGGTATGTTGTAAAATATGAATGTAATATATGTGATATACCTTGTATTGATGCCATGGGTAAGACACTATGGTAATGTGCATGAACCACCATTGTGGTAGTTTCTGTAGTTGCATGTTATGTTGTGAACCTTACGCCAACCGACCTTGAGGGAGATCGGTAAAAGTGTATGTCTTGAGTTAGGGAATACGTACCATGGGCTAGTAACTCGAGCTGACCTTAGGCTCAGTAGATGATGACATGTGCTCCTCTTTCTCTCTCTCCTTTTGGTTGTTGTATGGATTCAAACTAAGTGCAGCTATGACTATGTTTGGCCTTGTCAAAGTGGTGGTGGGATGATTAAAATAGAGATGATGATATTTGTACTATTGATATGTTATTTTGTGAGATGAGGATCTATTTTCTGAGTGCCAACAACTCGTTGAGTACCCCCTTGATGGCAAGATAAGACCACGTATTCATTGTAATGTGTTATTCTTGTATATGTATTTTATTTGTAAATTGAAATTTTTATTTTATCTCTGCAAGGACCAACATTTTTCTTGATTGTCATGTTTAATATTTTGGGCATTTCCTTGGTGTGTGGTACTAACATGTGGATTTTTTCACTTATTATGGCTATTTGGTCATTTTTTTGCTTGGATTTGCAAAAAAAAATTAATTTAATTTTTTTTTTACAGCCTTTCCCAAGGCTTGCACTCTACCACTTAGCATTTCAATTGGACTGCTATGCTAGTTCTATTTTCGTGATGTGTGGAATAGGGTCATGGGATACATCATGGAATGGTGGGACCTATTGACTTGCTTCATTGTATGGGGGTATGCCACAAGGAGTTAAAGATAACTATTTGGTTTTTAAACCATGAGTTATTATGTCACTTGGGTTAGGGGTTCTAGACTCTATGTACCTAGGGTCGAGGGAAATCAGCCTTTTTGGGGAGTCAAAAGGAAATATATTTTTATTATTACTACTTGAGGGAGGCATAAGAGATTAAGGGAGGCATAATAGAATTGAGGTTAACATAATATTTTGTGTGTGTGTGTGATTGATGCTTCAAGAGGTATGTAGAGTTGTTATGATGTTTTGGTTATGGTGTTATGATGTATGTGTTACTCATGTTAGTTGGATATGTTTTGTGATGTTTTGGATATGGTGTTGATGCCTTGTTGACACTATGTACATGTAGCTATTGTTTTGAGTTATGTGAAATCTTCATCTATGGAATTGTGGAAATTTCTAGTTGTTGTAGTACAATTTTGTTCAAGTATTATACATCGATTATAGTTGTGGGAAAAGTTATATGTTATGTGGAATGTGCATGTTCTCTTCCATGATTTGGTCCATCTCTTGTGGGGTGGTACCATCACGAAAGTATGTAAAAAAATTTATTGTAAGTCATTAGTGTTGTGTATGACCCTAGTAGGGTATTTTGAATACAAGTCATGTTGGGCACCCACAAGAATAAATAAACTAAAATTAGAATTAGGAATAAAGAACTTGAATTAGGAATACTGTTAAGGAAAGAGTTTGATGAAAGAGATTAACTAATTAGAGTAATTAAAAGTTTAGGAATAACGTCAAGAAAGAAAAGAAAAGTAAATTATGAAATAAGAGAGAATTTCCAATCTTCATAGAACATTGAAGAAACTCTGCTAAATTTTCTAGTCTACCCTGTGGTTGTGCTCTAACGGCATAAAATGTTAACCATAAGAGGAACCACCATTCTTGTCTATCCTTGTTGCTTATCCTTTTCCTTACTTCAACGTTATGTCACATCGAGGACAATTCTTTATTTAGGGAGGAGATTGTAATGCCCCATTCGGTTTTGAATTTTGATTTGAGTTCTTTGACCTGTTGCTTTACTTTTGTGTGTGCTCCCCCAGATCATCAGGTAAATTATGATCTTCACGAAGTTAATTTAAACATATTTCTTTTCACCATCTTTCCTTCATTTTTCATCATATTTGTTGATGTTCGTAGCATATTTTACGAGCATTCACATTTGGAGGATAATCGTATTTTGTTCAAATGGCTTGTTTAAATGACATTCTCGTTTAAATATCCAAAGAAATATTTTAAAATATTCCAAGAGTTTCAGGCGTAAATTTATTAAAACGAAACCTAATTTTTGAATGAAGTTTATTTAATAAAATAAATAAATAAAATTGATCTTCCATTTAAATTTAATATTTTACAAAAAAATATATATTAAAAATAAATAAATAGATAAATAAATAAAAACTTGACTAAATCTTGGTAGTGTGAAAGGAGAAGCTAATTGGTTACGTGGAGTTAGCTTTGAATAGACTGCTAAAATTATATTTTATTGCAAATTTTTAATACTTACCTACTATCCCACCTTGGCTGCCCATTTTCCACGCATGGCCTGGGAAGTGACTAATTTTTATTGGTAAATTTAATTATTCTTAGTTGTCCACTCTCCCTTTCCACTATTTTATTTGTTTTTTCCTGCTCCATGTTGTATGTGGGAATTAAGATATTTATGAGTGCTTGTAGTGGACGCATGGTGGAGGAAAATATGACCACCTTCCATTTCTTTGCTATTAGAGACCTACTGGATTGTCATTTATGCCTATGTGCCAAAATAGAATGTTGGCCGCTTGCATTTGATACCCAAGTTTGATTTATTTTAGCTCTAAATTTGGTTGCTATCTGAAATGCCAAACAAGGTCTAGGTGTGTGGGAATGATGGGAAGAATGCTTACTTGGTAGAAGCTTTCTCTTAGTTGGTCTTTGGTTTCCAAATGCCTGAAAGAATGTTGGTTGCTCACTTTACATTTTTTTTTTCATTTTTCTGTGTTCTATGGTTGTGTTTGTGGTCTTTATGCCAAATTTTTGCATGTCCAAGAAAGAATGAAGGAAGAGCAGATTGGTGCTGCTAGAGATGGCTCTAGACCCCAAAAATGCATTTCCAAGCATAAAATAAACCTACCATGGCTGCACATTTCTTTCCTGTGCCAAAAACGTGGCTGAGTTGAGTTTGGATGCCCAACAAGCATGAGGACAATGGATTTTGGTTTGTTTTGTTACTGCTAGTCTTTGAGGTGTCTATGTGACTTGATGAAGCTGGAAACTAGGCAAGATAAACCTACCCATTGCTTTAATTGCTAAGATTTAACAATATTAAGAATTAGAACATTTTCTTTCCTGAAATGGGTATGTCTCTGGTGATTTTTGTGGGTTTTCTTCTATCATGGTTTTCCAGTTGATTGCTCTTGATTTTTCTATGGTTTTGGTCTCCTGGGTTACTATGAATGCTTCCATTTTGGGAGATCTTCCTTCTGTGAAAATGTTTCCTTGAAATATTTTTGGGTTCTAACTCTTGGTTGTATATTATTTCCTTCTTCCTCGAAATTTATCGTATGATATTAAAGGTTGCTCTATGAATAATGGTGGAAATTTTACTCTTGTCTGTATTTAGTTGAAACACTAGGAAGTTTGAGTTTGATTTGGCTTAAATTTATACCTCTCTTTACTTGTGACTTATTTTGTATGGCATCTGCAAAATAAAATAAAATAAATAAATACATATTCTTCATATCATGACGGTTGTATGATTGTGTATTTTATTTGTGGTTGGTGTATGTTTTTGGATTGATAAAAGTTATCACATTTTGTACTTATGCCAGAGTTACTGGTTGACCATTGAATGGAACGCTTTTATTTTGGTTTAACGTCTTAGGCTACTGCAAAGGTTAAATACTTAGCTAAAATTCTATTATTATAAATATATAAAATATATACATTTATATTGTTGTCTTTCGTTCCTGGATATAGCCCTCCTTGATGGAGTATTGTTGGGCCTCTGTTTATACAAAGTTTTGTCTTTTATTAAAATTTTGGGAGGATAGTAATTACGTCTATTGTTTTAATGCTTGGGCTAAGCCGGGTTGGAGTTTGGTATAAAAATTTGGAATGTAGAAGTTTGAGTACAACGTATTCAGGCTTGCTTGTTTAAAATTCCCATGATCATTATAATTATTCCAAGACTTTTAAATCCTTCCTTACGATGTACCTTGATCGTCCTTTTCAAGATTAAACCATAACTAGTTTTGAATTACAAAAAAAAAAATGAGGTTATAATTGTGCAATTCTAGTACCCAGTTATTATTAGAACTACCTTAGTTTATTTTCCCTTTTAGGATACTTTCTATCTCGCTTTTTTTCTCTTTTATAATGTTAATGTTATTGAAAATTGGGTGAATTATATACATATAAATACCTTGATGGTTACGACGGAATTTGATATGAAAGTTAATGACTTTTGGGGTATTTAAATATGTATTGACACCTTGTTAATTTTATGATGGAAAGTGTTCTTAAGATAACGATTATTTAGTAATATATGTAAATACATAGGTAAGAATAGTTTGATTATGTTAACGAGGGTTACTTTAAAATATCTTGTGTTGAGAAAGTGAATTCCATTTAATTAAACTAAATATAATGCCCACTTCTCTCCAACACTAAATGAAACATGATTATCTTTTCCAAATTATTATAATCGTAAACCTTGCTTGTTTATTCTAATTATTATACATGAGGTGTGCGGGGCATCATGACTCCATTGTGTTTTGATTATTATTATTTTAACTATATGTCATACTATGGACCCTGATGGGAATTTAAGGATAAAATAATTAGCTAGAATGTTTGCATTGTCATAATTTGTTTGTGATAGCATTACTCTTCGAGATTGTTTTATTGTATTGGGTTTATCTCTACGATGAGACACATAGAAACTATTGTGCTTTATTACTGATAGATATTAATAGACAAACAAAATTGACACATTGTGTTAGGGGAATTGAAGGATAAACATTATTGTAACCAAACTAATTAACTTTTGATAGACATTCAGTATGGAAGAAAATGATGTGTTGTCAATATAAACATATGTTGATATTTCAAATAATTTTTGTATTGGTTATTATTATGATGCTCAAAGTTATTTTTATGATTTAATTGATATTTGAGATTGGTTAAATTGTGAATGAATGAAATTAATGATTTAATCTGATGATCTAGTTCGTCTTTGATCTTAGTTGTAAAGCGATGTATGATTAGAATCAAAATATTGAAAATGGGAATAATTTTTAAATTACTTGGTCTTAAAAATAGTAGTTTAAATTTTTATGTTTAAAATTGATAGTTAGATGTAAGTGTTTTATTACTTCGACATCGTTAATATGGCCATGAGGTCAAAAGGGTATTCTATGTTTTATACGTAAACACATCATTAAAAACTACATGGGGCTTGGATACACCACATTGGAATTCTAGGTGAATTCAACGAGGGTCACCATGGCAACATGTATTTGTGTGTGTGTTGGAATTTTTGTTAGGGGGAAATTGTGACCAAGGGGTTATGTGTTATCTTTTATTTATTTTCCTTTAATTGATGTTAGTATGTGATTTTAGTGATGTATTTCATTGTATTAATTAATTGGAATTTGGGGTATGTATTTTACCCTTTATTATTAATGGGTTGTAGTGTCTTAATTAAAGATAATTTAATCTTGTCCTAAACTAATTATAGATGTGACCAAAGGAATTCATTTATTAGGCTAGATTTCTCTTGGATTTTGTGTTGATAGTTGAGTGCTTGGGGATCTTGAGTGTTGTACACTCTACCCCTTCATGGAAATTCAAATTTGGCCTTAGAGGCCAATTTTGGAAGCTTGTGGGACAAGTCAAACTTGTCCCACACCTCTTAAATTTCTATGCCAAACCTACCTATGGGTTGGGGGTAAAAATTAGACCCCATTAGGTGTTTTGGGAAGACAAAAAGGTAAAATGTTGAGTGCACTTTCTTTCTTGTTATTAATTTTGTCCTTAGGAGGTGTGGGCTTGGATTGTGTGTGCAAGTAATATGTCGTTTCTTCACCCACTTATTAAGTGTGCTTTGGAGTTTGAAGTTGACTTATGAGGTGGAGTTGAGGATGAGTGATGTGGCATCCTACATGGAGCCATGTCACCCTCCTTTCTCCCTTTTCTATTTAATCAAGTTCTTTTGCTTGATTGGGGGTTACTTCATATTTTTGTGCTCATGCATTTTGGGAGTTAGAGGATTTTTGAAGTGTTTGTGGATTTGTTGGAGCTTCTTGGTGTTTTTTTGGGCTTGAAGAAGCTTGGGGTATGCTCTTGGATCAAGCTCTACCATGGAAAGGTAGGAGATAAACTCTTGTTAAATGCTTTTTTTATTTTGTATGCATATGTGTTTGTTTTGAGTGTTTTTCTATGCTTGTTGGGTGCTTGGGTAGATTGCCTAAGTGTGGTGTAGGAGGGGACTATGGGGAGATTTCATGTGGGGATGCATAAGAGTTTATATTTCATGTGGGGAGGCATAAGATTTTATATTTCATGTTTTGGAGGGATTTTGGGTTGAGTGCCCCACCTTGGACAAGAAATTGCTTGCATTTCTTACTTGGTTATTTTGTTGAGGGAGCCATAAGAGGATGGGGGAGGCATAAGAGGTTCTTGAGGGAGGCATAAGAGTGTGTAGGGGTTTTGAGATGTTTATTGGATGTTTTAAGGTGGGCACTCATTTCCCATTGGGAGGCATAAGTGACTTCCCCATAGGTTCTTGCTCCTTTGGCTTTTCACATTTGAAGCCTTGTATATTTTGTTTGTTCTTCTTGTGATTGAAGCATTGAGTTGTTTGTGTTTTGGTATGGTTGTAAAATCTTGTTTGTGATGTGGAAGCTTGTTTTTTTGCCATGAGTTGAATCCATTTTCCATTGCAATGTGGTTGGGGCTCGGGGGCCATGAGGAGGATGGCTTCTCCTCCTCATTGGAATTATTGGTTGGGTGGAGAGTTTTTCCTCTCCCCCTTTTTGTGGTGATCAAATGAAGCTTGGTGGAGATCTTGTTGGTGATGTGAAAGTTTGAGCTATGTTGGTGTCCAAAAGAAATCCTTCCTTGTGATTAAGCCTTCTTATTATTCCCACTCAAGGTGGAAGATGTGTAATATTGTATTTTGTTTAAAGGAGATGTAGCTTTGTAAGTTGTAATATTCTTTGAAAAATTTCATTGAAAATTTGTAAAACTCCCTTCTCATTAAATTATAGTATGGAAAGAAAAGAATCAAAATGGGAAATATTTTGTAAAATTTTAGTTGAAAGTTGTATTGTGAGAGAGGAAGTTTACCTTCATTGTTGAAAATTGTAGTTGAAAGAGGAAAGAAATATTATATTCCATTGTCTTAATTGAAAAACATGCAAAGGAAGAAGTTAGACCATCTTGGTCATTCCCTTACATTGTTGGAAGAAAGTTGTAAATAAAATGGAAATTGAATCTTGTATATGTTGTTGTTATTAACAAAATAGGAAATATTTAAATTAAGTAAATTTGATACCATAAAAATGATTAAATTTAACAAAAGAATGAATAAATGAAACTAAATCTTACATTTGGAAACTCTAGGCATATAAAATCAAGTTCGAGAATATATTTTTAAACTTTTTAGAAGTTTTTTTGGAGAATTCTCATATTTTAAAGTTTTTTTCCTAGGAATCATTATCCAAAATTCACCCCCAAGGTAATTTTGATAACATGCAAGCAATTATAGTGATTCGGGCAAAAGTCATGTTTCTAGGTCCCCTCATATTTGTCTAACTCCCCGTCCAAGAGGAAGAGAGTAAGTTCTGAGAAAATGCGAAAAAAGGGTTCAAGAAGGCAAATAGGTGATCCAGAAAATCGTGAAAATTGGCTAAGTCCTGCTCAAGGTCACCTCTGGGACGTGTGGGACAGAAAAGCGCGAACCGGCCGGTTCGGCCAAATCAGCACCAACATTCCAAACGCAGCAGGGACAAATGGGACAAAAGTACGCGGTGGCGAAAAGCCGATCCGGCCGAAAGAGGAAGAAAAATTTAAGTGTTGCTCGGGACGTTTGGGACAAAAAGACCCTAAACCGGCGAACTTGGGTGAAAAAGGTCGAGTCAGTCCGAAGGCAAATGGGACAAGCGGGACAGATGGACGCGAACCGGCCGAACCGGCCGAAATCAGTCAAGGCAGTCCAAAAACAAAGCGGGCCAAGTGGAACAAAAATGCGCGAACCGGCCGAACCTAAATTAAATGAGCACAAAACAAAGAGGCATTTGGGACGACCGGGACAAATGGATCGAACCACCGGATCGGCCAAAATCAAATCAAGACAAAGCACTAATCAAATGGGACATCCGGGACAAATGGAGCCGAAGGAGCCGAGGACCAATCAGATCATGACACGTGTCACAGGAGGAAAAGTCAACGTTTGGTCAGGAAACTTCAAACGGCCATAACTTTTGACTCCGAGCTCCGATTTTGATAAAATTGGACTTTACGGAACGAACACGACGTCCCCTCTACGCCACAAAACTGGATTTCTTATTTTTAGTGAGGGTAGATAGATTTAAATAAAAGAAACATATCCGGCTCCAGATTGCTCATTCCCCGTCAAATGATGAGAAAACGCCCGCAAAGCCTAAAAGAGCTGCCCGCACTGTCGAAGGCCATAACTTTTGCATTTCTCAACGAAATCGCACAAAATTGGTACCCGTTGGAATCATGGTTCCGAGATTGACGCAGAGCAATCAAGAAATTCTAGATTTCATTAGAAATTGATCGAGATTTTTAAGAAAACGTGGCCGGGTTGAACAGTGTTATTTGGTATTTTTTGGAGTGCAATTAAGAGGCATGGTCATCATTCTTTCTCTCTTTGCAGCACATGGGACAGTATGGGGAGCCTTTTGCAAGTAATGTATACCCATTCCACTCAATTTAATGCCTCTTACGAGGTGGTTGAAGGACAGATTTGGATTTCTATTTTCCTTCTCTTTTCCTTCTCATTTTCTATAAATTGGAGTGTTGGGCTCATTGTAAAGGGGGAGAGTTTTTGGGTAACAAAGCTCACAAAATTGCTTTGTGAAGCTGGGCAGTGTGTTGCAGGCCCTTGTAGTGGACTCCTTGCATGGTGATCCAGCCCTTATCTTGTAATAGATTGAATCTGTGCATAACATGAAGCAATAAAATATCGGTTTGTGGATATATCTTCCCCGCTGTGTTTCTTGCTTTCTTTTGCCCTTTAATCTTTCTACAAGTATATTGTGTCTATTTATTATGTTCTGCAGAATTCATTATCATGTGTGTGCTTGCAATATTGCCTGTAAATGCATTTTCTTTGGATTATGGTGAACTGTCATCACCTCTTCTAGTGTGCACTTTGCCTCTGTATTTCACACATTTGGAGATTACTCTCACACCCTCTTTTTCTGGTGTATCACCGCTTTAGTGTAGGCTTTCATTTTATGCATTCTCTCTCTCTGGTCCCTTGGAATTTTAGGTTAGAATAGCTAGTTTCTCCTGCATTAGAGTAGATTGTGGCAGGTAGTTTAGGAGCAAGAACCAGCTTTCTCTGGAGGTCTATCTCAAGTAGCAAGTCCCACAACTTGGAGATAGTACCCATGTTATCCAATCACACTGGATGCTTAGAGTGATCAAACTAGAAATCTGATCAACATCCAGGGGTGCTGTGATTCGGTGATAAAGAACATGATGCCACCCTATGCAGAGTGGTGGTCTCGTAACCACCACTCGTGTTAGGTAGTGGTATCGAACCACCACTCCATAAGGTAGTGGTTCATCGTTTTCCACCTAGGTGGGTGGCGGTCTCAAGACTCGACCTGCTCTCAAGGCGACGGTTCTGCTCACTTATCGCCAAAATTTTTAGTTTCGCGTCTGTGCAATTTCTAACTTGTAATAACTAAAATTTTAAGCATGTAAATTTACTAAGGACTTCCCCAACAAGAAAACAATATCATATCTCATGGTTTTAAGCAATAAAATCTTCAAAGGTAAATTAAAATCACTCTTTTTAATTATGTTAATGGGGGTAGGGTTTGCCCCAAATAAAGAACCCCAAAATACAAATACAATGGGTAATAACTCCATATTTGGAGTGGAAACCCCTTCAATCCTTGAATGAAAGAACTACAATGATAAATCTACAATCTAAACAAATCTAAGCTTGATCCTCTTGAATAAAATCCTCCATAGTTCTTCCTCTCTTGCTCCCATGGCTTCCTTCTCTCCAACCTACAATTTTAACAAAAGAAAATAGACCAAATGAGAAGAATAGAATAAAGGAAAGGTTTTAATAAGAATTCATAAGGATTTTTAAGGTTAGTTTGGAGCCCCAAGATCTAATGGCCAAAATTGGTTTGATCTAAGGGTTGAGGATCAACCCTACTTCTTTCTGGTAGGAATATATTTTTATAGATGTTTAAATAGAATTTAAGGTATGTTTAGTTGAATGAATGGGGCCATTTAATTACCTTAGTGTGCAATTCTTTTTCCTAGCTCCTAGTATGTTTTAGTAAATTAATGAAATGTGGGATATTAAAGCTAATAGGATAATGAAACAAAATGACTAAGTATAAGGTTAACCATGTTGGGATTAATCATTGATTAAAGAGAAGAAATAATTTAACCAAGCAAATTAAATTATGGTACCTTCCTAGATGAATGTTAATTAATTGACTTTAGAGATAAATTAAAAATATTTAATCTTTGAACTAGACCTGGTTCCCCAATCATAAGGTTGAGAATATGGTGTAAGTTAATTTAATGTACCCTAGGGGTTGTCACCCTTGTAACCTTCTTATAACTTTAAAAAAATTAGTCACAACTTTTGGGATAAGTGTTTAGGGTTTCAGCGTGTTTCTAGAACGTCATTTTTGCGGGCATTACACTAAAACTATAACTTATTGAGGAGGGTTGTAAATCCATAGTGCTATAAAACTTAGATGGATGATTAGAATGATAACTTGTTTAATGGAACTCTCTTTCACACTTGAATTTTTGTGTTTAATCTTTAAACCATGGTTTTCTTCTAGATTATCTATTCAACTTTGTATTATAAAAATATTGTATCGTAGCGAGTGCTTTTGGTATCTTTTGATAATTTTGTATTGTTAGGGGTGTATTAGACTCCAACCATATATTACGCATGAGTACATGATTGATATTTCTATACTCTTGTCCTCTTGTTCTAACTCCTAGAGATATGTTCCTACTTGGTTGGGAGTAAAAATTTGTTGCCTTTGGGACATTGTTGCTATCACAGATTTATGACTTCCTACTTAGACAATATGGTAAAGATGTTATTTTTATTCTTAAAAATTAAGTAAGTGGATTTCAATCATATAATCCACATGATTACATGATTGAAATCCCCATACACTCGACCTATTATTGTTAACTCTTAAATTATTTGGACCTTCTTGATTGGTTGTTGCACTTTTGTTGAATAGAGACATTATTCTTGATTGAAACATATGGCTTCCTTCTTAGCAGCATGGTAGAAAATTTACTTTGTTTGTCTTAAGAAGTAGATTAGTGGATAGATCCTATTTCCTTTTCTTGAAATTAAATGTTTCCTTTCATGATATTGTTAGATAGTAGCTTATTGTTGCTATGTGTAGTCTTATCTTGCTCAGTTCTCATGAACTGACTCAGGTTAATAATTTGTTGCAGATGGCTTTGCGAGTAGATGAGGGAAAGTCTTTTAGGAAATTGCATCAGTCTTGGTTATGAAGTTCCTTTGTACGAATTCTTATTTGTTGTAAAACTCTGGGATGGGATTTGGTGGAAAATTTAGAAGAGGCAGTACCTTAGTATTGTGTCTTGTGGAGTAATGTTGTCATAACTACTGAAACCTTGACTTGTATTGACTATCGTGGAAAATATAAAATTGATCACCGTATTGTTAAGATTGGTTTTAATGTAATATAAGAACCTTATGATTAGTATAGCATTGCTTGATCAATCTAGTTACCTTCTTGTTCCCTAGTCATAGTTCCATAGAATTGTTTTGTTTCTTTGGTGCGTATGTCGCATCGAATAGAAATGATATAACCATGTGTTATATAGTTGGTGCAATGGTAAACTTTTTTATTGAGTCATAATTTTGCATGGTGAACCATCTAGATCATGGCACTATCTAAACTACACTACCCCAAGCTAAACAAATCAACTTTATCCTTATGGTAATGAGTCATTATAATGATATTAAGGTGAAATCAATGATTAGATATTGGAGGAAACAAAGTTATAGTAAGTAGGAGGAAATTGATTAAGAAACTTAATATGTATACTTTTATCAAACTTATCAAGTGAAGCCTCAGTGTAATTTTTTTAACCATTCGGAATAAATTCTCAAGCTTCAATAAAATCCTGGTTAATAACTAATGAGATCTTAAAGATGAATTCAACTCGACCTTCTTCCTCTAAACTTTTCCAAGGTGCTTTGTAATCTTCTCTTAAGTGTGTTAAACATGAACCCATGAGGAATGAAGTTATGAAAGAGTTTTATTAGCATAAGTTTGGATAGATGGAATTTTTTATTTAATTACCTCCTTTATTAAATAAATGAATTAAACAAATAATTGTCATATTAGAGAAGACCTTAAGCTAATTACCCTACAGTGTAAAAGGAAGAAATTTAGCTTTGTAAGAAGAATTGTACGAATCATATCCAAAATCTCCTAGAACGTAAGTTAAGAATTGAAATATGTTTTATTAAAATAAATAACCTTCAATAATTTCTCACCGTGGTATGCCCTAACTGTAAGTGTGTTCTATGGTTGGACTTCTATGTTGTCTTGTCAAAAATAAAAGTGAATTGTTCACGATGGGTGTCGTATATGTGGTCAATGTTGTGTCAAGCTTATCATGAGTTAGTTTTAGCTCTTTGTGATCACCTATGGTATTGTCTACACTTCAAGCAAGTCAAAAACAAAATTATCCTATATGTTACTATGTTGTCTTGTGTGTGTAAGATCTAGTCATTACACCCTTGAAGTATTAGCTATTTTTACTAACTTCCTTTGAAAACTAAAAGGATTACACCATGTGGTGTAATCATAGATATACTCATCTCTTATCTTAGCCACTTCATTCCTTAGTCAATTACTATAACCACGCTTAAAATATAAGAAAATAAGACTGTTTTCTCAACCTAATTAACCAATTGTTTATGTACATAAACTTAAAATCTTGTTACCCTCTTGCTAATATTATATTTAGTCTCAAAGATTTAACACAAGTCACTTCCATTATTTTGAATTGAAATGACTATAACTCAAAACCGAACATGAGTTAATTAAACCAAATTCCTCCTCTCAACTATTAAGGAATCAAGTTTCTCTAAATATCCGAAGGGATGGCTATAATGAAAATAAAGGTTAAATTTTTCGTAAAAATTATTATCAAAAAAATTGAAAAGCATGAACAATCTTAAAATATGTGAAACACAATGTAATATTTCAAAACTACAAAAGAAAAACCATGAGAAATAGTAAACTTATGTCATCTTAAAAATAAATAAACATATATATCTATTCCTAGAGCCTTGCAAAAGGGTGCCCAAACCCCAACGATAATGATGAAAGGTCTACACCAAGCTTTGGTCATGGACACAACTCCAAAATATCTTGATGTATGGGAGGTTATGGGATCCGTTGGCCCTACTCTAGAGATCATGTTCATGCCCATTCCGATTAAGTCAAATATAAAAACAATTTTGGCTTATTACTGTGTGTGTTGTCGGAGGTTATCTCATCTTTGGATTTGAGGGCTCTGCGTGGGTCAATAACTAGACCACTCATTAGGGAATTATAATAAAAATTAAATTTACATATGTCGTTACAATCTCCTCTATTACTAGTGCTTCGAAATAGGGTTTGTTGAACAATAGCCGTGTGGCATTTTGGTTGGACCCCCTCCTAAAGTTTGTGCCTCTATTACTGACTTCTCTGTTTTCCCATTGCTTGGGATTTCCTACACTCTCTACGTTGGATATCTTCATCTTGGAGCCTTTAATGGAAGGTAAACTTGAAGTTTACCCGACAAATTGAGGTTTGTTCATTGTTTTCTTTGATATTACCCGATAGAGATTTTATTTTTGATACATTATGGGATTATCAATCCCAATTTATTCTTATGAATCCTTGGTTCCTCATTTTAAACCCCGTTACTAGAACTTTCCAATGCAGACATGTTTGGATTTGTTTTCCATATCTACCACTCAAATTTTAGGGTGAGAATTTCTTAATGTTCATGGGGATACTCTAGATAAACTCCTTGCTATTGACACAAAAATGACCTTATATGAGTATATTATGTATGACCATATCTTAGTCTACATGAATGATTCAATGGAATTTTATGCTTCAATTGATCTTAAGGTTGAGGAAAGCATATGGACTTAAAACTTGGATTATGAAGGTTTCCCCTTTAGATGTCGACACGCTTCTCCCTTGGACACTTAGCTATAGAATGCAAGTATAGGAACAAACATGTGAGTAGCAACACTTCTTAGTTGAACAATTTTGATCTCGATTATTTAAGTTGTTGACAACCAATCATATTGTGAGTCTAAATATGGATCTTGTGAATGAGGAAGATGTGGTTTTCATGAATGAGGTTGTCATCCCTTCCTCTATTCATGTAAAGTAGTCTCCTACCCCTAGCTTTGAGTTTGGATTTTTTCCCTTCCTCTTGGTTCCCTAAATCACAAGGATAATAATAATATTGAAATTTGTATACCGGTCCACTCAAATGAAAATGTAAATCTAAACACCGGTGATGTTTGGTCTACTATGAGTAGAAGGAAGAAATGGAAAACCAATAAATTCCTTAACATGCATCTTAGATCCCATGGGAAGGGGTCCCTATGATAAGTTCTTCGTATATGTTTTTCTTTTGGTTTGCTTGTAATGTTGGCTTTGGATGTGCTAGTTTTTGCTATATATGTCTTTCTTTGGTAAAGGCAACTTCGTTTGTTCTTCATCCCTTTATCTTTTCTCCATATATACTATGGGAAAGGAACACCTTAACACTCTATCACCCATAATTAAAACAATAAAATAATAAATATAAAAATACTTGAACATAAAATATGAAATTTTGCAAACAGATTTAAATGTGATGGAAACAAACAAAAATGAAATAAATATCTTCCCATTTAATATAGCCAACTTTTAGGAAAAAAAAGGCTCCAAATAATTGACTCTTGAATAAATGAGAAAGGAAAATCCTAGAGGTTATCAAGGAGTTATTATAATGCATGCAACTAGATCAAAAGTGTCTCACACTTGACTTTGAACCCCGCATATACTTGATTCTTCTTAGAATGACCATAATGGATAAGACACCAATCTAAAACACAAAGCTAGACTATGAAAACTATTAAATTTTTTAATCCAATGTAGAACATGGGGTGGGTTGAAAAGAGACCTATAGTGGACTAATAACAAGAGAAAAGTGAGTAGAGAATCCTCCATTATTTTCATCTCTTCACAAATACTTTTATATATAATTAGAACTTATGTTTATCACAAAGCATCAAAAAGTGAGTTAAAAAGGAGCGAAAATGATGAGATGAAGTAGGGAAATTTATTTTTGTTTCCCAAAATAGGTTGGAGGCTAATTTTTGAAATAGTAACTAGTTATGTGTACTTATACACACACACAAATATATATATTCTAAATTTTAGGTTACTAAAAGATATTATTATCAATTAAGTGATCCGTAAAAGTTTAAGAATAAGGGATTTTAACACTCTCAACAATTTTTTTCACTCCAATAAATTAAACCTTGAATAACTAAATCCATTTATATGTAATTAAGGTTTATAACTATGTAGTAAGTTAAGATGAAACCATTATGAGTTTTGTGGCATGATACCAAACCTTGCCTAAATACACCAATACATGATGTTACAAAATCTCTGCACTTCCATGGAGTAGTATGTTTTGATATGGTAATATACCCATAATATGGTGGAGAAATTAATATAAAATACTCGAAAAATATAAGTTTTGTATTTTTTTGTTGTAATACTTTAAATTAGGGAATGGAAAGCTTGTTTGATTAGGATTTATTATTGTACCAAATTGTAGGAAAATCATTACAAAATCAATTTAGCAATACATTTCCAAAGAAACTACTAATAAGGAAGAATATCAAGCACTATTGGATGTCTTAAATATTTGTAGAGACCAACGTACCACGCTACTCAAAATTTAATATGACACATTAACATAGAAACTAGTGCTCAAGAAATGAAATATAAGTAGTTAGTAATTCTAAACATTAAGAAATCAATCACACTTCTAATACAAGATAGGGTGGTAGAGTTAATGGAAAATATCAATCATGAATTAAACATATGATTTAGGAGATATTTCAATGAATTATCAAATGTCTTACATACATATTCCATTTTTTCACTCACACGTGGAATTTATTACAATTATCGCTCCATCCAATGTCTCCTCCATTTCCATATTTCATAAATCATTGTCTTTCTCTTATTATGTCCATTCATTGCAACATTGTATCCTCTTTCCACTTAAACCTATTTCATTCATTTAACTGTTAAATTCTCAATATCCCTACAAACATTTCCCAATTCCTATCATAATATTTATATGGTTTACCATATTGTTGGTTGTCAAATTAGGACTTTAATGAAAACAACATGTTGACAATTTTTGCACTTGTGCAAAAATGGGCAACTCAAAAATTTGTTAAGATGGATAGCATTGGTGAAGTATACCTAAGCTAGGGGAGATCACATCAGATTATGTCGTTACTACTTATTTGTTTAAAATATTACATGAAATCTATAGCTATGTGTGCTATTACAAAACGTAACAGATCACATAGTCTGCAATTTCATGACTATCCTCAGCAAAAGAACACAAGCCCCGAAGGACAATTTTGTTGTCTTGATGAGGACATCCTATTGTAGAGTAGGTGAAGTATAAAGTTTTGGAACAAAGATAAATGTAGATCCCAGAAAATCGAGTTCATTATTGAATGTTACAATTTCCTTTATGATTAAGACATTCAATTATGTTACTGATTTGTTTAGTTCACTATAAAATCCATAAAGAATTTAGAAATTCAGTAAAGAGATATACAACTCATTTACAGAATTCAATGCTTTATTCACAAGGATAGTCAAATGTTTCCCACACAAGCCATGGGATATAATCGAAAAGCAAAGTATAGCTATCGAAAAGAAAGATACACATGCATGAAAGAGAAAGCAAAGGATTATGAGTGTGAACCCATCATTGCCTTGTATATTCTTTTTGTGCAGGTATCTCCTTACCAACTCCTTCATCCTCAAGTCATGGTACCGAAAAGAAAAACTAAGTCATCCATCGATTCATAAGCTCGTGGATCAAACCATATTCCTCCACTAGCCTACTTTGTGCATAGGAATGTTCCCCTAAATAGGAGATGTATTCTACTTGAAAGAAAACTGCATGCATGCTTTAATCACTCATAAAGAAGAAAGTGAAAAAAACATGGACATAAGAGAGGCCAGAAAGCCTAAATATTTCCTAATCTGTTTTCCTAAGTGTACAGTGTACAGTTGCATGGCCAAATAGAGAAATAAATAAGTCATAAGTACATGTTAACAAGAAGGAAAATTGCAACTCAAAATTCATTAAACATTCTACAAATGGAAGAGGTTAGAGCTCAAGAGAGAATGGAAGATGGAAGTACTTTTTTAGTTTGCAAAGAAGAGGGAGAATAAGATTTCAACAAGCTGAAGCTAAAATAAAAAGGATTACTATGCTGGAAATGGATGGAAGATAGAATTCTAGAAAAATTTTGCCAGGGCTTCACCATGAAAAATCAACATTTTACATTTTTTCATAATGCCAAAAATGTTACTATAAAAGAAATAAAGCCTCTATCTGAGAGAAACAAGCTTCAGAGATCAAAATTGAATGCAAGATTTACAACTACAAAGATAAAAGTTATCTATAGTTTCAGAACAGATGAATTGCTTGTAATTTCCAGAAAGCACATACAAGATTCATGGTTAAATAGAACCAGAAGCAGATCAAAGTACACAACATGCTAAATTATACTTCAGAACTAACTTAAATACAAGATTCATGGTTAAACAGAACCAGGGAAATACACAAAGAATTAAAGAGATCTTCTTGATCATGGAAGACACCAAAAGCTCAAACAGAGTGCAAAACCCAAGGTGCTAAACATTGAGGTAAAGGAATCTACACAAGGATGAAATGCTAAAAGTACAAATTCTGGTCAGAAGTAGGGAACTCAAGTGTTTAAGTAACAAGAAGTAAATCTCAATCCTTCATAAGGCCTTTCTATTTTTGAAAACTAATGATAGAATCAAGAAAGAAAATGAAAATCTGAATACCCATATCAGAAGGAGGCCTTTTCCTGCTACAAACGAAAAGTTCCATAGCCTACATTCAAGGGATAATTTTATAAGGAGTGGATCCAAGTAGCAAGTAAAAGAGCTTGACACATTATTCAGGACACAAACTCGTGTGGGGAACTTTGAATCAGAAAACTCACACATATACAAATCAAAGAAACATTACCGTATTTCAGAGCTTGTTATTCCCATTAAAATCATATTCAAGTTACGTTATAAGAGTGTGTACAGATCCTGATAATTAATAAAAACATTAATTGGAATCATTAAAGTTCAGATAAAGGAGAGAAATCTCAAAACAAGGTTCAACTCGAGATGACCAAGGCCGAGCCATAGATATTCAAGTAAACCCTTAAGGAAAAGTCTAGAATTAGGCTGACATGAAGTTCAAATACCCAAAATCAAGAAACGTTCAGACCTGGAGTTAAGGGAGGAGAAATACTATAATGAAATAATGGAGACCCAAATGAATGTTGAGCTCAAAAATGCAAAGCTTCCAAAGGCAGAGAGGTTTAGATATCATTAATGGCGGTGGAAGTCACATGACACAACAAAGTTGAAGAAACCATCACAAGTGCAATTGTAAAGAAAATGTACCCAACGTTTGAGCTCTCTTAGCAACACAGAAACTTTAGAACCAGTTAAAATTTGGATAATCAGAAAGTGTCGACCATCAAAACTCATATAGAAATAAAGGCCATTATTTTGTGATAGGAGCCATCATATTTCTACCTCAAAAGAAATAAGCTACAGATCCAATTCAGTAAAGGATTTCTTTTCATTTTACCAAATACCCATGAAGGGAATCAGACTTACTAGTCACAAAGATCAAAAGCTGAAAGTAAATCATGAACTCAAGTTCCAGTGACGTTGCTTACACAAAACCTCACACAACGCTGCAAAAGGTGAGGACATAGGAAACCCAAAAAGCACTAACAATGGCAGCCATCTAATGACATAAGACAGACAAAAAATAACGTAGTGTGTAGCGGGTCCAAGCTCGGGAAGATGGAAATGGTGTTGAAGGAAAAAAATTTGCTAGGGCTTCACCTGATCACAAAAACCAAATGAAGTGATCATTATGGTTGAAGCCATCCTTTAGTATGGAAACTCGAGAGATGAGTCAACAGGACTCAACCATGGTCAAGGATCAACAATCAGAAAGCATCAAGGATGAAGATCAAAGGCCGAGGATCATGCTAGGGCTCAAAACAATTAAATGTAGCCAATGTCACCTACCCTATTAAATGCAAGGGGTGAAACCCTAACCTGCAGATCAATGACTCGTGATCGATAGAGGTGAAATCAATGGCCCAAAATGATCAACAATATCAAAGCAAACTCGACCTGAGTTAGGTTTCCACCGACAAAATGCATGGAGGGGTGAGTCACCATGGGGAAGGGACAAGCCCATGTCATCAAATAAAAAAATAAATCATGACAACTGACTTTTGAAAGTCTAACTTTAGTGCATGTTTAAAATAATCAAAAGGGTCCGACCAAATCATATACCATGATCACCGAAAAGGTGAGTTTTATAATATGCCAAGGCCGACATAATCAAAGGTGGTCGAGCATAATATGGTGGCCTTTACAAAGTGCCCCACATATTATTTTAAAAAAAACCATAGTATATGCTAAGTCCACAAAAGTGGCCAAACCCAATGAAGACAAGAGTTCACAACCACAAGTGGTCCCCACTCCAAGGAGCTAGGGTTGATTTGCAAAGTGTCACTCATGTGACCATTTTTAAAGGAGATGTCAATATCAGAACATGTGCACATAGCAGGTGGTCCCCATAGGAGGAATTATTTTGCAAATATTGCTAAGTATTGTAATTATTTTTCTCACATATAGGGAGTTGTTTTTGCATGCATTCACAACAAGACAAAAGAGAGAAGAAGACAAAGTTGCATGTTTATGGGAAGAGAATTTCCTAGCAAGAAACCTTATTTTTTAGCAAATTATTCATCCTTCTTTTCTTAAAATTAGAATAATGAACTTCAATTGACCTGTAATGTAAGTAAGGCTAATAATGTCTATTCAGTAATTGCATGCTCTATTTTTCCTTTATCTATTCTTAAATAAAGGATAAAAATAAGATGCATGGGTGAGTACAAGCCTTAGGATATTTTTAGGGAGAGGGTGAATTTTATTTTGCTATATATTGTGTGCCTTTGTAAAGCACATGGATTATTCATGGAGGACTTTTGGATATATGCGTCATCAAGAAAAGTTTACCAGTTTTTCCTCTGAGTGTGAAGTGTTCTCATCCTTTCCAAGTTATTTTGCAGTCTTGTGTATGTTATATCAATCTTGTGAATGAAAATTCCCTTAACAACCACCTTACCCTGCTGCAAATTTTAATATTTTCTACTTAATTTTTAATGTGCATGTTAACTTATTAGTACTATTGTGATCCTCTCTTAAGTATAATCAAGTTTTTTTCCTTAGAGTTTCTACAAAAAACAATTGGTTCGTGCATCAAGAATCCTTCACAGATCAGTTGTGCAGTATATACTTAGTCAAATCCCTCATACAAATTTGGTATATCACCTTAGTTTTAATCATTTTTACAATCATATTTTACCCTCAAAATCCCGTAAAGCATTCTAGGATACACTAATAAGGAACCGGGCTTGATACGAGATTCACCTCAAAATAAGTATACCTATAGACTCGAGGTGTTTCCATCAGATCTACGAAAGAGAGAGATCATTTGTCCAAGCTTAGAAAACCTATAGCCATCTCTCTATAGGGTGCACTTTCGAGAGATAACAGTTTTTTGCATGCTCGGTGGGACCACGAATCAGATCTGCATGCAATTTTCAAGATCTACAATAGATTTACAGCAAATTAAAAGTCACTTTCGAGAGAAAACTGCAGCTAATTTATTCTAAAGATTTTATGATCTTTTGGCAACTCCATAAAGTTGAATCCAGGCTAGTATTGTAGCATGTTCCATGCCTAAAGTTACTATAAGATCATCAGTAAGAGGGATTCCTTTTGATTTTGTTTCTTTATCTTTGAATTTTGCTAGAAGGAGAAGAGTTGGTAATACTTTTCCTTATAATAGACCTGGTTTTGGTAACCATCCTCCTAATATTATTGCACTACTTATCAATTTTTCTATCAATATCCCATTTTTTCCGGGTCGAACAACCACCTAGGAATTTTGTGCCCTTTACTAGTGGCACCCCATTAGTAATTCTAGTTTATCATGATATTCCCAACGCGTTGCCATAAAAAGTTTGCTATCATTTACAGTGAAAATCAGGTAACACTAATGAACATATCAAAGATGTTGCAACCCTATGTGTAGTCCATAATATCACTTATGAAGACGTTCCCTAAGATTTTTAGCTACATCTTTTAAAGGGAAAGCCTGCATGAATGGTATAGAAACTTAGAAATTAGAAGCATAGGAACTTGGGATATTTTAGGTGAAAATTGTTGAAACAGTTCCAAGATAACTTAGATCATTTATCTCTCATTGAATAGTTATCTACCATTAAAAGAGATCCCAATGAATTTATGTCTAGTTTCAATATCCATTTTTTCAGAACATAGGAGAGAATTATAGCAAGTGTCAAGCCTCAAGCTAATCATGCTTTCCTTTATTATCTTAGAGCATTAAACAGTGATATCTCAACTATGATTCAATCAATGGGTGGAGAGACACTCCCAACAGCTTATGATATTGCTATCCGAGCTGAAAATAGCCTTATTCAAGATGGAAAGTTAGCACCAAGGCCATCAATGCCATTTTCGGTAGATTTAGTGCCTAGTGCTCAGTCTATTACAATCATAGAACCTACTATTGTAGCTCCATCAGATGATGTATTCAAAGCTTTACAAACTATGGGTAATAATATGAATTCAATTGAGAACAAATTTACATTACCTAGTGGACCCTACCAGATCCTTCTCACCCTATCAATAGAATCAACAAAATAGGTAACCCTATCAACAGAATCGAATTATAGGCAGCCTTACCAAAGAAAGGTAGTTTGACCTAAAGGCTCCTAGTTCTTCTAACGATTTAGTTCTAGTTAATATGGCTACATAGGAGTGGTGTCACCTTGCAATTAACATCATTCAATTGCCACTTTCCCAAATGCTTTCCGAATCTAAATCTTATTGCGTAACCACAATCGAAACATTGTTTATGCCTTAAATGAAGGGGTGGGTAGCAAGAAACTCATGTTCTAAAGCACCGAACAAAATTTAGTCAATTTGAATATGGAGGATTTTGTTTAGTCACTACTATGGCTCGGGGAGGGTTGCTAAAAATAAAAAGAAACAAAATAGGCCTATCATGCCTACCATCCCCGATAAGACATCATCTACAGCCCAAAGTCAACTAACAACCCTATTGTTCCTAAAAACCAGCAAGTTTCCCAGGTTGATAAAATTCATCAAAGACAACTACAAATTGATCCAAGAAAACTATCTATACCTTAGATATCCAAGCGATTGAAGTAGAATCCATTTTGGTAAAGCCTTCTCCAAGACAGCTTGATTTCGTCTCTAAGACAATTGCTTATTTTAACATTGTTGATGTAATGAAAAAGCATAGTGTTAACATCTCAATATGGGACGCTCTAATTATTCCTGGACAACAATATTTACTTTCTCATGAACTAGCTAAGCTGCATATTTCTTCAAATACAACAAAGAAGGAAGTTCAGAAAATATATATGGTCCTTAGAATGTTTGAGAAAGACCGTATTAAAGAAGTTAAGTGGATGGTTTAGAAGTTTTTGAATTCTCGTGACATCAAGAAACCACCACCATTTTATTTATCACTGATTATTGGAGAACATTTAGTTCATAATTGCATGGTGGGAGTGGTGTAAGTAGCACAGTTATGCCAAAAGTGATTGTAGAAAAATTAGGATTGCAATATGAGCCTATAGAAAGGAGTGTCTTACAACTTGATGGAACTGCAACTAACATGGTTGGTATAATCAAAAATTTGGAGGTAACGTTACATGCTTGCCCAAATGTTTCTATTCTTTAAGATGTTACTGTTTTGGATCTACCTCCATATTTTGCCTTGTGCTTATCTAGAGATTTTACAATGAAAATAGGAGGTTATCTCTCTTTAGATTGGTCCTTCTTATTTTTTACTACATGTTATGGAACTAAGGTTACTATCAATTCAGAACCATTGGCCAGATTCCATATTGAGCCTCATTCTCCAAATGCTAGTAGCTAATTACTCAACTTTAGAGAAATCTAATTTTGATGAGGTAGCTTAAGTTTCAGCATTAGATGGTGTTTCTAACCTATTTATGGATGAAATTACAGTTGAAGAAGACACTCATGATCCTTTTAAGGAGGTTGAAGAACATATTTTGGTGTGTATTATATGTATGAAGGAAATACTCCACTTCCCTTGCTATCCAAAACATGTGATTCAAAAGTAGAAGGGATTTGGAAGATTCATTTTGATGGAGCTAAGAACAAGAAAGGACAGGAGCAAGTTTGATGCCCAATTCCTTGACAAATGAAAGGTATTTCTCAGCTTTAAGTCTCTAATTTACATGCACTTGTAATGTGGTTGAATACAAAGCATTAATTCATGGCCTAGTTTGGGCGTAAAGAGAGGTATCAAAGCATATTACAAATATTTGGTGATTCTCGAGTTGGTTATCAATCAAGTTAAAAACTTCAATGTTTGTAAGAATCCACTAATGAAGTCTTATAGACAGAGTTTGAGACTTAATGGAAAATTTTGAAGCTATTAATATTCAGTCTATTCCTAGAGCTGAAAACAAGCATGCATATCGACTTGAAGTAGTTGGTGCTAGTTTCGAAGTGCTGGAACAAATGGAAAACAACAACATTCAGCCTCATATTAAGCTAATTATAACGCCTTATATACCTGATAATGAATCAAATTGGTAAGTTTTTGAAAGTGATGATCAAATTTGTAGGTTTTTGCAACAAGAAGCCGAGTTCTTCGCAGATTAATCAGATAAGTTACATCATTTATATGGTAATCAGATTATTCAGTTGAAGACAAATAAATTTCCTCAATGTCCGGTTACATTGGAAGACATCTTCAAAGACCAACGATCGGTTAAGAAATGTGAAGACTAAAATGTCAACCCCTTTGATAATTACAAAGAGATCTTGGTTGATGAAGGGAAAAAGTTATTTCTTGGAAAGGTATGTTCCTCATCTGAAAAAAAGTAATTTATTAATCTTTGCAAAGATTTTAAAGATGTATTTGCTTGGAAATACCAAAATCTAAAAGGATTTGATCCCAGTCTAGCACAACATACAATCAAGTTACATCTAAATGTTAATCCTATAAGATAGAAATAGAGGCCTGTAAATCCAAAAATAGAACCTTTGATGAGGAAAGAGTTATCCAAGTTGATCGAATTAGGTATTATTTTTCTAGTTAAGCATTCAAGTTGGGTAGCCAATCTTGTTCCTGTTAGGAAGAAGAACGGTGAAATCAGACTATGTGTAGATTTAAGAGATCTTCATGAAGCTTCATTAAAAGATCATTACCCACTTCTGAATATGGATCAGATTTTGAGAATAGTCTCGGAGTTCGGATAAAATATCTCTTTTGGATGGGTACAGTGGTGATAATCATATTTTAGTCCGAGAAGAAGATAGATACAAAACAACTTTTACTACCAAGTGGGGTACCTATGCTTACAAAAGAATGCCTTTTGGTCTTTCAAATGTCGGAGCAACGTTTCAACATGCAATGGACATGGATTTTTAGAACTTGGTAAATAAATGTATTCTTGTTTATTTTGATGATATTACCATATTCTCAAAGAATCCAGAAGAATATCTCATGCATTTAAGGCAAATTTTTCAGCTATGCAGGCAATTTGGAATATCTTTGAATCCACTGAAGTCTATCTTTTTAGTACTTCAAGTTAAATTACTTGGCCATATTGTTTCTAAGAAAGGTTTAGTAATTGATCCTTTCAGAATCAAAGATATATCATAGCTATCATTGCCTCATCATAAGAAGGCATTGCAAAGTTTTCTTGGAAAAATCAACTTTGTTATAAGATTTGTTCCAAATTTTGTAGCATTGGTCAAACTGCTATCAATTTGTGTTAAAGAAAGAGAAAACTTTCTCTTGGACCGAAAAGGAAATGAAGGTTTTGAAGCAATTAAATCAGCTATCTCTCAAGCTCCTACTCTTGCAAACCCAAATTTCGATAAAGATTTTACAATGTATGCACTTGCAATAGCTAAAACAATCTCAGCTATTTTCACTCAGGTTAATGATGAAAATATTGAGTAGCCAATTGATTTATTTAGATAGAATTTGGATGATTACTAAACAAGTACTTTCAGTAGTCATAGGACTAAAGAATTTTAAGTACATGCTTTCAAACAATAAAATTCATGTTCTTGTTTCTCATCCAAGTGTGAAAGATTTCCTTTTAAATAAAGAATTGAATGAGAAAAGAGTAGGCTAGATAATGAAGGTTATGGAATATGATGTTGATATCCAGGTTGCTAAGACAGGTTCGAGGTAAAGGTTTATGTGAACATCTAATTGCTGATATGGAAAAACAACAAGTTGTAGAACCCAATGATTTAGAATAACATGCTGAAATTACGTATCAACAATCAAATATCATGGTCAACCAGAAAATCAGCAACCTGAACTTACTCAAGAGATCCAAGAATCAAGGTGGATGACTGATTTGGTTAACTACTTATAGCATGGCACCTATCTAGAAGGTATGGATAAGAATAAACGAAGATATTTTAGATTACAAGCTATTCCTTATCTTTTCATTGATGGTGTGTTGTTTAAAAGGGATATAAATGGGATCTTGTTGTGATGTGTTGATTACGATAAAATTCAAAAATATTATCAGAATTCCATGAAGGACCTACAGGAGGTCATTTCTCAGCATGTACTACAGCTTTAAAAATTATGAAAGCAGGTTACTATTGGCCTAGCATATTCAAAGACTGTTTTGAATGGATTAGAAAGTGTAATAAATGTGCTTTCTTTGTTGGAAAAGAACATCTTGCTTCGTTGCCTTTGCAGCCTATTTCATTTAATCAGCCTTTTATGCAGTGGGGTCTTGATTTTATTTGCATGATAAACCCACCTTCGTCACAAGGACATAAGTGGATCTTAATTGCTACATATTATTTTACATGATCGATCAAGCAATAGCCTTGAAAGATGCTAACGAAGCGTTGATACTATCCTTTTATGAAGGCATATTTTACAGATTTGGTGTTCCAGAATGATCATATCAGATAATTCTTTAGCATTTCTTGGTGCAAAGGTAATATATTAGATTTCAAACATGGAATATATCTAAGTTCCTCATCTAATTATTACCCATAAGGTAATGGATTAGCTGAAAGTATTGTTGTATATATCTCCCTGTAAATATAGACAAACAAAAGAATATGGAAATCAAAGAAACTCAAAACCCAACATTTATTTGTGCCATTAGTCACCTGTGTAGGATTGGAGGCGCAAATCACAAGGTGTCGACACATAAAAAGTTACACCTAGGTGCAGGTTGGAGGTGCAAAGCACAAGGTGTCGACACGTAAAAAGTGTGCACAGCACAAGTTGGAGGCGCAAATCACAAGATGTCAACACCACATTTTTAGTGCCTATATCACACTTAAGAGTATGTTGACATGAGGATGGATGCGCCGAGGTGCATCTTCAGGACGCCCAACATTTTGAGGGTTGACACCCACCCCGATAGGAAGTAAACCCTGATGCAGATATTCAAATGGCCATAACTTTTCACAGGGAGCTCAGATTCACACAAGGTTGGACTTTTGGAAAGCTTACAAGGTCCTCTGTCAATTACAAAATGGGTGAGAACAAGTTTTTAAAAATTGCAAAGTACAATTTTCCACTTTTTGGGTTTGCTAGGGTTCTCACCTACCACCATAATGAGATGAATTAAACACAACCTAGAGGTGGTTGGGGTAGATTTGGAATTAATCTCTCTTCCCTCTCTCATTCTTCCTATAAATTGTAAGAAGAGGCTTCTTTATAAAGGTTGGACATTGTTTTTCCCCTCCCTTCATCTCTTTGGCAGTGAATTTGTGGAGTTCAAACCTCCCATCTAAAACTCGTAATGTAACTCGCCTCTTGGCATTTTCAGTAGTGTATTGTATCAATCTTTGGAGAAAATAATACATGTTTGTGGATGATTCTCAACCCTCTCAATGTTCATTTGCATCCTCCTGATCTTTCACTACAAATTTGGTTATCTGTGCCTGATCTTGCATTGCATTTTAGTGGTTTGTGTTTATTGGCAAGACAGGTGTTCTTTATTCCTCAGTGCATCACATTTGTTAGTTTAGGTTTATTTTTATGCATCTTCTTACCCTGTCTCCTTGGAAAGTTAGATTAGGTTTTTTTAGTAAGCCCTCTACATTTTTATGTGTGCATCTAAATAGAGGAATAGGAACCGGCCTTCATCCGGAGAGCTTTCCTAATTCGCAAGGTCCCACAGTTGGGAAAAGATCCATGTTATAAAATCACATTGAGAGTCTCAACCCATTGAGTTGCAGACATTCAAGGGGTGTTGTGATTCACCATCAATAGTTTTGGCACACCCGGTAGGAGCAAGAGGTCTTTCCACAAGATTTGAAGGAATTTTCAAGAAGTTTTGACTTAGAAATTGCAAGTTTTACATTTTTTTGTTTTTTTCACCTTTCGGCTGAAATCCAAAATTGATTTTCAAGGGCTTAACTTGCTCAAAACAAGTCAAAATTTACCAGTTGATAGATCGGGGATAATCTTCAAAAGGGTATTTTTAGATTTTTGATATTTTGACTTTCAAAACTTCATAGTTTTTTGTATTTCAGTTTTCCTGTGTGTCGAGCATGTCCCAAGTTTCAGGTTTTATAAGTTGCTTTAGATGACTCGAGTTTCACCTATACCTTTTGGGAATTAGTAGCTACACAACAAGACCAATAACCGAATTGAAGAACTCTATCTTTCGAGTCCTCCAAAGTTTTAAATTATTAAATTTATATTGTCGGTTTCTATGTAACTTGGTAGAATCCAACCTTTTGAGGCTCATTCCCTAACACATTTGGTGACTCAAGGGATAGAATTTAGCAAAGGTGTAGCACCAAAAGTTGCCTGTACATAAGAAGAATACGAACTAGGTCCGATACTCTTGGAGAAGAGGGGCTATTTGTCCACTTGCAACTATCACCGGGGAAGAGGAAGGAGAGGGAGAGGACCACAAAGATCACCATCTCCACCAGTAGACCTTTTCTCGCATGAACCAAAGTTCTTAGGCTAATCATAATGGAACATCTACCACCTAATCCCTTTTTCAATTTCACAGGAAGTAGTCCACTCACCATAAATGCTTAGAATCAGATTCCAGCGGCAAAGCTAAAGAATATCCCTTATTTCACAAGAGAAAATCATACTACTCCTATTGACAACATCCAGGATATTGCTAATGCATGTGCAATCCATGAAATATATGAAATGGCTTTTGCGATCAAGTTGTTGGCTTCATCTTTTAAAGGTAAGGCCTTACAATGCTTTATAAGCCTAGTAAGCAGGTCTATTACGAATTGGAACCAACTTTTTCAGGTCTTTGCAACCAATTGGGAGGAGAGGGCGACAATTTTTCTTTATTGGAACAACTGACAACAATCAAAAGAGATACTAATGAACAAATGACAGATTTCAACATTAGATTCCAATGGACATGGGATAGGATTCCAATAGTTGTTAGACCAATTACCGAAGGTGCATTCTGTTATTTCTTAAAGGCTATAAATTTAGACATATCCATGATGATATAATCAATGGGAGGGAAAACACTTCCAGGGGCCTATGACATAGCTATTAGAGTAGAGAACTATTTGATCTAAGATGGAAAGCTTACACCGAGGCCACCAATGCCTCTATATCTAGATATGGGAAATCCTACAACCAGTCAAGCACCTGAGTTGAATCCCATTCCAACTCCTAGAAATCAAAGCAATAATGAGGCATCGACTTCTTCAAATACTTCAAAGGAATTGCAGAGGTTATGAAACAAGTCGTAGAACCTGGAAATGGGCTAGTGACTATCAAAAGACAACAAGCTCAATGTTCTAAACCGTATCGCCTCAAGCGCAGCACGAGATAGGCCCCCATACCAACAAAATAGACCACCACTCAAGCTGCAAATCAAAACCAAAACCATGGACAACCTCAAGCTACCGTGCTATTTCGACCATATGATCCAAATGCAATAAAATCCTCAAGAGACTTGGTTCCAATGCAAAACAACATGGCACAGAGTACTACTGGTGTTACCCTTGCAATCTATTGTATAATCAATCAGAGTGTTTCAATGGTGCACTAAATCAAGCGTTGATGGTGCAAACCATTAGTGTGTCTCAAGAACCAAGCCAAGAAGGGAATCAATAGCAAGAAACACAAGGAGGACCTCCAACAGAAACCACATTGGCTAATTGGCAAATAGAATATTTCTATGGAGTTAACCAACATCCTTTTCAAGGCGTGGCTGCCAACACAAGATCAAAGAAGAGAAGCACGAAGAGGGAAAACCATCTAATCCATTTTTTTCTCAGCCTACTCCTATGCAACAAGGGGTCAGAGACCAAATGCAGCTCCAAATGTGCAAAATTAGCCTAAGTTACCTATTGTAGCAATACATACACGTATTCAAGATCCAAAAAATGTTGCACCAAGTAAGGGACAACATAGGGACAATTCATCCCCTTTCAACATCATCGATCAAATGAAGAAGACACATGTCAACATTTCCATGTGGGAATCACTAGCGATGCCAGGCCAAAGAGATCTTCTACAAGCTACCATGAAGAATTGGTCGACTTCAAACCAAAAGTTCATATGCAATGCAGAAGGTCCTCACAAATGCTTGCTTAGCTTGAAGGGAATCATGGAAGATAGCAAGGTAAAGTTTTAAAACCCCCTCCATTCTATGTTTCATTAGTCATTGGGGATAAACTAGTACACAATTACATGATTGATTCTGGGGCAAGTAGTTCTATGATGCCAAAGCAAATAGCGGATCAACTGGGTCTAAAATATGAGCCAATATTAAAAGGAGTAGTATAGTTGAATGGAACAACATTTTGACCAGTTGGGGTCATAAAAGGGTCTAAGCCTAACACTACATGCTTGTCCTAATGTTACAGCTTCTACAAGATGTGTCCTGCTATGACATTCCGCCACTCTTTGTGTTGTGTCTATCAAGAGACTTCACTACAAAAATCATTGGATATTTATCTGCAGATTGGTCACACATGTTTTTCAGTGATGAGGTATGGGGCACAAGCAATAATCAGTTCAGAACCAATTGCCAATTTCCATATTGAATCTCATGTGCCAAGTTCTATCAATGCAAATTGCTCAGCCTTTGATCAAGAGTGTTCAAATGATCTAGAAATAGGTACTAAGGTCGAGGTAATTCCTGATTTGACTTTGGATGAATGGGAAAACAAGAGTCATGAATTTGACCCATACAAGGAAATTGAAGAATTTGAATTGGGCGTGTATTGTGTACACAAAGAAAATTCACCCATTCCCGACATCATTCAGCCTGAACAAAGGGATGACAACAAAGTTTGGAAACTATTTTTCGATGGTTCAAGAAGCAGACAAGGTGCTGGAGGTGGTGCAATGTTGATTTCACCACAAGACATCAAATATTTTTTATCTTTTCATTTCTAATTTTCCTATTCAAACAACACGGTTGAATACGAGGCATTGATTCATGGACTTCATTGGGCCAGGAAAAAGGGCATAAAGAACTTGCAGGTGTTTAGGGATAGCGAGCTAATCGTCAACCAAGTTAGGGGACAACATGCTACAAAGAATGACCTGCTGAAGAACTACAAGAACAAGGTATGGGACCTCATTGAGGATTTCAAAGCTTTCAACATCATGTCCATACCCAGGAAGAAAAATGAAGCCACGGATAGGCTCACAATAGTTGGAGCAACGTTTGATGTGGTTGACAACATCAGAAGGGAAAAAACACAACCACATATCCATGTGATTGTGAGGCCAGTAGTTCTAGATAATAACACAAGTTGGCAGGTGTTTGAGAATGATCAACAAATTGTCAATTTTTTGCAAGAAGAGGTTGAATTCTCAGCTAGGAATCAAGACAGACTAGAGCAGCAGTATGGGGATCAAGTAGTGTAGCTATGGAAAAACAAGCTTCCCAAGGGTTTAGTAACATTAGAGTCTATCTTCAACCCTAACGACCAGTTCCATAAGGAAAAGGCTAACATACAGGTCAAGAGAGAAGATTTAGAGCCAATTCTAGTTGGGGAAGGTAGAACACTTCAAATTGGTAAAGTGGCCACTGAGTAGGAGAAATCAGATTTCATACAGCTTTTCCAAGAATTTCTAGATGTCTTCACTTGGAGCTATGAAGACTTGAGAGGATTCAATCCGAAGTTGGCACAACATACCATAGAATTGGATCCAGATGCTAAGCCCATCAGGAAGAAGTAGAGACCAGTCAACCCTCACATTGAGCCTCTAATGAAAAAAGATTTAAACAAGCTAATTGAGGCAAGCATTATATTCCCGATCAAGCATGCAAGTCGGGTTACAAACTTGGTTCCGGTCCAGAAGAAGAGCGGAGAAATCAGGTTGTGTGTGGACTTCGAGACCTCAATAGGGCATCTCTCAAAGACCATTACCCACTTCCTTCAATGGAACAAATATTGCAAGTGGTATCTAGTTCGGAGAGATTCTCTCTCCTAGATGGCTACTCAAGGTATAATCAAATAATGGTGAAAGAAGATGACCAGTTCAAGACGGCTTTCACCACCAAATGGGGCACATATGCCTATAAGAAGATGCCATTTGGACTATCAAATGTTCGATAAACTTTCCAAAGGGAAATGGATATGGCATTCAAGGGATTGATCAATAAAATAGTTTTGGTATATCTTGACGACATCACTATATTCTCCAAAAATGCAGTAGATCACCTCTTTCATCTGAGGTAGGTATTTCAGAGGTGTAGAAGATTTGGGGTATCATTGAATCCCAAAAAAGGCATATTCTTGGCTCAAGAAGGAAAAATTTTGGGCCATATTTTTTCAAAGGAGGGGTTGACGATTGACCCAGAAAGAGTTGAAGCAATTCGAGCATTGCCATTGCTAAGTCACAAAGTTGTGCTCTTCAAATATTCTTAGGAAGGATCAATTTTGTCCGTAGGTTTGTTCTAAACTTTGCAGCTCTTGTAAAGTAAATAATGTTGTTGTTGAAGAAGAGCATGACATTTAAGTGGATATCTGAAGTCAAGGCAAGTTTTGAGGCAATAAAAGAGGCTATATCTCAAGCTCTGACTCTCGTCAATCTAGAATTCTCCAAGTACTTCATGCTATATGCCTTCGGTGGTAGAGACACAATTTCTACAATCTTGGTATAGCAAAACAAAGAGGGATTAAAACAACTAGTCACTTTCTTCAGTCAAGGCTTGGAGGAATATGAAACTAGGTACTCTTTCATTGAAAAGCATGCCCTTGCAGTGATCAGGAGCTTAAAGAAATTCAAGCACTTAGTCTCAAACAACAAGATCCAATTATTGGTCTCTCATGTGGGAGTCAAGGACTTGCTTCTAAACAAATACCTAAATGAGAAACGTGCAGGATGGATCACTCATGTCATGGAATATGACATCAAAATTAAGGTCACCAAGCTGGTCCTTGAAAAGGCATTATGTGAACAACTAGCCTCAAGTCAACTAGTTGAAGCAGTGATGAAAAAAAGACTGTCTTGGTACTACAAGATGGTCAAGAACAGAAAATGATGATGTGCCCGCTTCTTGTTGGACTCACAATATGATACACTTCCTACATACAGGCCTACAACCTCCGAGAAATGAGCAAAGCAAAGATGAGATACTTTAGATTACAAGCCATTCCATATGTGCTTGTTGATGTTGTTTTGTTCAAGAAAGATATCAATTGAGTTCTATTGAGGTCCATTGGGAAAGGTCAAATTGAGAGGGTGTTACGAGATTTTCATGATGGAGATTTGGGAGGACATTTTTAACATGGATAACAACTCTCAAGATAATGAAGGCAGGGTATTATTGGCCCATAGTGTTCAACGACTGCTATACATGGATAAGAAAGTGTAAGAAATGTGCACTCTTCACAGGAAAAGGAAGACTAGTAGTGCTTCCATTGCACCTAATTTTGGCTGACCAACCATTTATGCAATGGGGATTGGACTTCGTCGGGGTCATCAATCCAAACTCAAGCCAAGGCCACAAGTGGATTCTCATGGAAACGGACTATTTCACCAAGTGGACCGAAGCAATAGCACTCAAAGAAGCAAATGAGTCTAAGATACTAGACTTTTATGAAGGAATAGTGACCGGACTCAAGTGTACCAGACCCACTATCATATCAGACAATGTGTTGGCATTCATAGGTTCCAAGATTACAGAATGGGCTGTCAAGAATGGAATCTATTTGAGCACATCTTCAAATTATTACCCACAGGGTAATGGACAGGCAGAGTCCATGAACAAGAATTTGCTAAGAATCATCAGGACTCTAGGTGAAAACCAAATGACATGGCATACCAAGCTAAAATCAGTGTTATGGGATGACAAGATAATGCCAAAGAGGTCTACAAGTAATTCTCCCTACAATTTGGTCTATGGGAAAGAGGCAAAGATTTCCTATATCCTTAGAACTGCCAAAGATTGGAGCTCATGAAGCGCTTTGAGTTGTCTAAATTTGAACCAATGGAGGCTAGATATGTAGAGTTGATGGAATTGGAAGAAATCGGAGAGCATGCAGATTCGAGATGATTGAGAAGGATTAGGCCTTAGTAAAAGATGGTTTGATAAGAAGGCAAGAGCAAACACCTTCAAGGAAGGGGACCTAGTTCGAAATGGGATGTAGATTGGGAAAATCCAACAAGGCATTCCAAGTTTGATGCCATTTAGAGTGGCCCGTACATGGTCATGGGATGTAAAATAGCAATGCCTTCCAATTGTCTACATTGGACGGAGAAGAACTCGCAATTCTAGTTAACAAAACCTATCTTAAACATTGCTACTAAAAGGAAAAGGTTTACCCTTGTAAATATAAGCCTAGTTTTTAATTCCTCTAAGTGTGGATGAACATTGTCTTGTTGTAGTTAGGTTTCAATTTCCTAAGTGCTTGGCACAAGTTTTTTTGTTCTCAGTTGAATTTCTATAGTTCAGCATGTTCTTGGAGAAGGAGTTGCAGATCGTGCTCAAGATCAAATATTAGGTTCGTTTGTTTATTTCTTATGACTCCATGCCCAATGGATTGCTAGAAGGCCACCGATCTTCTACCTACTAGGCGAGTGATGTCGTTGAATCATCAAATTCTTGTATATATCTTCCCTAGGTAAATATAGACAAATAGAAGAATATGGAAATTAAAGAAACTCAAAACTCAACATTTATTTACACCACCAGTCACCACCCCGGCATAGGATTGGAGGCACAAAGCACAAGGTGTTGACAAGTAAAAAGTTGCACCTAGGCACAAGTTAGAAGTGCAAAGCACAAGGTGTCGACACGTAAAAAGTTGTGCCCAGCACAAAGTTAGAGGTGTAAATAACAAGACGTCAACACCACATTTTTAGCACCTATGGCACACTTAAGAGTATGTTCACATGAGGATGGATGCACCGAGGTGCAACATTTTGAGAATTGACACCCACCCCGACAGGAAGCAAACCCTGACGTAGATATTCAAATGGCCATAACTTTTCACAGGAGCTCAGATTCACTCAAGGTTAGAATTTTTGGAAAGCTTACAAGGTCATCTGTCCAACTACAAAAATGGGTGAGAAAAATTTCTTCAAAAATACAAAATACAATTCACCACTTTTTGGGTTTGCTAGGGTTCTCACCTACCACCATAATGAGATAAATTAAACACAACCTAGAGGTGGTGTGGGTAGATTTGGAATTCCTCTCTCTTGCCTCTCTCATTCTTCCTATAAATTTTAAGGAGGGGTTTGTTTCTAAAGGTTGGAAATTCTTGTTTTTCCCCTCCCTTCCTCTCTTTGGCAGGAAAATTTGTGGAGTTCAAACCTCCCATCTAAAACTTTAATGTGACTCGCCTCTTGGCATTTTGTAGTGTATTGTATCAATATTTGGAGCAAATAATGCATGTCTTGGATGATTCTCAACCCTCTCTCGTGTTCATTTACATCCTCCTAATCTTTCACTTTGTAAATTTGGTTATCTCAGTGCATGATCTTGCATTGCATTTTAATGGTTTGTGTTTATTGGCAAGACATGTGTTCTTCGCTCCTCGGTGCATCACCTTTGTTAGTTTAGGTTTATTTTTATGCATCTTCTTACCCTATCTCCTTGGCAAGTTAGATTAGCTTTTTTGAGTAAGCCTCTAGATTTTTATGTGTGCATCTCGAACGCAGAGGAATAGGAACCGGCCTTCATCCGAGAGAGCTTTCCTAATTCGCAAGGTCCCACAGCTTGGGAAATATCATAATGGAGCTACTTGAGAAGATCCATGTTATGCAATCACACTTTGAGAGTCTCAACCCATTGAGTTGCGCAGACATTCAAGGTGCTGTGATTCACCATGAACAAGTACTAACAAGAATCTATTAAGAATCATAATGGAATTATAAGAGAAGAACAATCAAGGATAATCAAAGAGCTTGGCATTTGATGTTGAATTCCACACTTTGGTCCTTACATGATTTCAGTGAGTGACTCCTAAAAGAGAGGAACTGGGCCATTACCGTGAAATTCACCATATAATCTTGTGTATGGAAAATAAGAAAGAATTCCTATTTCATTTGAGTTACCCACATTAGATTTTTTTTACATCATATGGAGCTACTTGAGAATGAGCCATTGTAGGTTCATTATGCAGAGTTAATGGAATTATAAGAGCTAAGAAATCAAGCTCATTTAAATATGGAAAAGAATCATGAACAAATCAAGAAGACTTTTGACAAAAGAAAGCCAAATTAGAGTCTTCAATAAAGGAGATATTGTGTTAAAGTGTGGGATGTTGATCGTGAAAATCCAGAGAAGACACTCAAAGTTTGATACACTGGAGTGGTCCTTACATGATTTCAGCTTGCAGAAAGAACACCAACACTTTTTCATCTTTTGAACTCCTCGAATGGAGAGGAACTTCCCATTCGAGCTCGTGGATGAATGGTATGTTTCTTAAACTTAACATTATAGAAAATATTATAGTGATTGTTAGAGTAGGCTTTCCTTCAATAAATGTAGTTTTTGCAAAATTTCCCTGTGGTAAATTCTGCATTATTTTTGAATTCAATAAGTGCATTCATGCACATGATCAAATATTTACTAAGATCCTTTCCGAGAAAATGTAGAAGGGTTGCAGGCTTTAGTTTGTTTTGGAAGGGTTGGAACTTTTGAAAGGGTAGATTTTGGTTGTATGCTTTTGGGACAACCCATGCCCAATGGACATGAGCAAGGCACTGGGACAAATTTGGTATATAAGCTAGCATGTAGCTTTCCAAATGGAGGTGAAGTACGCGAAGGAGATCGCGAAATGTTGACAATTTTTGCACTTGTGCAAAAAATGGGCAACTAAAAACTTCGTTGAGATAGATAGCAGTCTGAAGAGAGAAAATCGAGAAACAGCTCTGACGTGTGGTAATGGCCGGTTTACCTTTCAACAACCCGCTTTAATGCTAATGGGTCGTGACTTTCTTCTTCATATGGCGTATCCATGCCGCTTTTTAGTTACCAGAAGTATACCTAAGATAGTTGGAGATCACATCATATTATGTCATTATTGCTAATTTCTTTAAAAGATTACATGAAAATTACAACTTTTACTAATGAATGTGTGTATTACAAAACGTGAATGTGTCCATCACATAGTCTACAATTTCATGATTATGGGACCCAAGAAAAGAACACAAGCCACCTCTCGTCCCAAGGACAGCTTTTGTGTTGTCTTGATGAGGACATCCAATCACAGAGTAGGTGAAGTGTAAAGTTTTGAACAAAAACATAAATGCATATCCCGATGCCCGAAAAATAGAAGAGTTCGATTTTGCATCGAATGTTACAGAGTTCTATTCAATGGTCTTTCCTTTATGATTAAGACATTCAATTATGTTATCTCTCGATGAGTTGTTTAGTTCATTATATAATCCATATAGAAAGTAGAAATGCATAAAGAGATATACAACTCATTTACAAAATTCAATGTTTTATTCACAAGGATAGTTAAATGTTTCTCACATGGTGCAAGGCGTGGCTATGGATGTAATTGAAAAGTAAAGTACAAATGCGATCAGATCCAGATCATCAAAATAAATATACACATGCATGAAGGAGAAAGAAAATGAGTATGAGGGTGAACCCATCATTTCCGTGTATATTCTCTTTTTGTTTGCACAACATCTCCTTGCCAACTCCTTCATCCTCAAGTCATGGTACCTCCAAAAAGTCAAAACTAAGTCAACCATCTCCAAAGAAACGAGCTCCTAGGATCAAACCATATTCACCCACACTATCCTACTTCATGCATATGAATCTTCCCTTAATAGAAGAGATGTATTCTACTTGAAAGACAAAACCGCATGGATGCTTTAATCACTCGAGGAGCACAAAAGAAGAAAACATGGAAATAAGAGAGGTTCTTCTTTCCACTTCATCTCTCAAAAAACCTCAAATATTTCCTAACTATTTTCCTAAGTGTGTAGGCAACTTTTGATGGAGAAGAGCCGGGTTGAGTTTTCACCATTCTCTCTTTCATCATCCACCAAAGAGAGAAATAGACAAGTCATAAGTACATGCTAATAAGAAGGAAAAATGCAACTCAATTCGTTAAACATTCATTTAGGTGGGGCAAATGGAAGAGGTTAGAGGTCATTAGAGAGAGAATGGAAGACATAAGTACTTTTTTTAGTTTGAAAATAAGAGGAGAATCATGATTTCAGCCATGAGATGAAGCTAAAAGAAAAAGGATTACTATAGAAGAAGTGCTTGTGAAATGGATGGAAGATAGAATTTTGGAAAAATTTACCATGGTTTCAAGTTTGCATCATGAAAAATCAACATTTTATCGGGTCTTTTTTAGAATGCCGAAATGTTACTATAAAACAAATAAAGCCTCTATCTGAGATAAACAAGCTTTAGAGATGAAATTTGAATGCAAGATTTACAACTACAAAGATAAAAGTTATCTATAGTTTCATAAAGCAGATGAATTGCTTGTAATTTCAAGAAAGCACATACAAGATTCATGGTTAAACAAAACCAGAAGTAGATCAAAGTACAAAACATGCTAAATTATACTTCAGAACTAACTTCAATACAAGATTCATGGTTAAATAGAACCAAGGAAATACACAAAGAATTAAAGAGATCTTCTTGATCATGGAAGACACCAAAAGCTCAAATAGAGTGCAAAACCCAAGGTGCTAAACATTGAGGTAAAGGAATCTACACAAGGATGAAATGCTAAAAGTACAAAGTCCTTTTTATGCATCTGAATTAGAATGGAACTCGTTTGTCCCCAGGTTTTAAGTAACAAGAATTAAATCTCAATCGAACCTCTTCCCTTGTCAAGGCTTTCTATTTTTCATGCAAACTGGACTCGAGCAACAAAACTAATGAGAATCAAGAAAGAAAATGAAAATCTGAATACCCATATCAGAAGGAGGCCTTTTCCTGCAAATTAAAAGTTCCACAACCTACATTCCAAGGATAATTTTATAAGGAGTGGATCCAAGTAGCAAGTAAAAGATCTCGACATATTATTCAAGACACAAGCTCGAAATGGTGGGGAACTTTGAATCAAAAACTCACACATATACAAATCAAATAAACATTACTATATTTCGTAGATTGTTATTTCCATTAAAATAAGAGTGTGTATAGATCCTGACAATTGATAAAAACAATAATTGGAATCATTAAAGTTCAAATAAATGAGAGAAATTTACACCAAAAGCTCAAACAGAGTGCAAAACAAGGTTCAACTCAAGATGCTAAAAGTACAAACCAAGGAACTCAAAGTGTTTAAGTAACAAGCATTGTCAAGGCTTTCTATTTTTCAAAACCATAGATATTCTGAATACCCATATCGAAACAACCTTAAGGAAAAGTCCAAAAGTAAAATGGGCTTATTATGAAATCGTGGGGAATACCCAAAATCAAGAAAAGTTTAGACGTAGATTGGAGTTAAGGGAGGAGAAATATAAAAACAGTAATGAAATGATGGAGATCCAAATGAATGTTAAGCTCAAAAATTTAAAGCTTCCAAAGGTAGAAAGGTTCAAGAAAAGTTTATATCATTAATGAAATAAGTGAATGAAATGATGGAAGTCAAACATGAGCTCAAAAACAAAGTTCCAAAGGTAGTAGAAGAAACCGTCACAAGTGCAATTGTAAAGAAAATGTACCAAGAGTTTGAGCTCTCTTAGCAACACAAAAACTTTAGAACTAGTTAAAATTTGGATAATCAGAAAGTGTCGACCATCAAAACTCATATAGAAATAAAGGCCATTATTTTGTGACAGGAGCCATCATGTTTCTACCTCAAAAGAAATAAGCTACAGATCCAGTTCAGTAAAGGATTTCTTTTCATTTTACCAAATACCCATGAAGGGAATCAGACTTACCAGTCACAAAGATCAAAAGCCAAAAGTAAATCATGAACTCAAGTGCTAGTGACATTGCTTACCCAGAAGCTCACACAACTCTGCAGAAGGTGAAGACACAGAAATCCAAAAGCACTAACAAAGGATGACCATTCAATGAAGTAAGACAGAAACTAAAAATAACGCAGTGCTAAGCTCATAGATCAAATACTCCACTCACAAAGCTTCACAAACTTAGAGAACTAGTGTGGAAATGGCATCGAAGGAAAAAAAATTCTAGGGCATCGCCTACATCACAAAAACCAAATTAAGTGATCATTATGGTAAGCCATACTTTAGTATGGAAACTTGAGAGACGAGACAACATAACTCAACCATGGTCAAGGATCAATGATAAGAAAGCATTAACAACAAAGATCAAAGGTTGAGGATTGTGCCTATGGCTCAAAATGATTAACTACAGTCAATGTCACCTACCCTATTAAATGCAAGGGGTGAAACCCTAACCGCAGATCGAAGATCAATGACTCGTGATCAAACAGAGGTGAAATAAATGGCCCAAAATGATCAACAATATCAAAGCAAACTCGACCTAAGTTAGGTTTCCACCAACAAAATGCATGGAGGGGTGAGTCACCATGGGGAAGGGGCCAGACCACATCATCAAATAAAATAATAAATCATTGCAAATGACTTTCGAAAGTCTAACTTTAGTGCATGCTTCAAATAATCAAAAGGGGCCGACCAAATCATATACCATGATCACCGAAAAGGTGAGTTTTATAATATGCCAAGGCTGACATAATCAAAGGTGGTTGAGCATAATATGGTGGCCTTTATAAAGTGCCCCACATATTTTTTTTTAAAAACCATCGTGTATGCTAAGTTCAAAAAAGTGGCCAAATCCAATGAACACAAAAGTTCACAATCACAAGTGGTCCCCACTCCAAAGAGCTAGGGTTGATTTGCAAAGTATCACTCATGTGACCATTTTTAAAGGAGATGTCAATATTAGAACATGTGCACATAGTAGGTGGTCCCCATAGGAGGAATTATTTTACAATATTACTAAGTATTTTAATTATTTTACTCACATACGTGGAGTTGTTTTTTGCATGCCTTCACAACAGGACATAATAGAGAAGAAGAACGAGTTACATGTTTATGGAAAGAGAATTACCTAACAAACAACCTTATTTTTAGCAAATTATTCATCCTTATTTTATTAAAAATAGAACAGTTGAACTTTAATTTGATTGTAATGTAAGTAAGGCTAATAATGCCTATTTGTAATTGCATTCTCTATTTTTACCTATATCTATTATTAAATAAAGGATAAAAATAAGATGCATGGGCGAGTACAAGCCTTAGACTATTTTTAGGGAGGGGTGAATTTTATTTTGCTATATATTGTGTGCCTTTGTCAAAGCATATGGATTATTTCGGGAGGACTTTTGGATATATGAGTACTTGAAGTAAATTTTTCCGCTTATTCCTCCGAGTGTGAAGTGTTCTATGCCTTTCTAAGTTATTTTACATTCTTGTGTATGTTATATCAATATTGTCAATGTAATTTCCCTGATCAACCACCTTACCGTGCTGCAGATTTTAGTCTTTCTACTTAATTTTTAATGTGCATGTTAACTTATTAGTACTGTTGTGATCCTCCCTCAGTACAATCAAGTGTTTTTCCCTTAGATTTTCTACAAAAAACTATTGGTTTGTGCATCAAGAGTCCTTCACATATCAATTGTGCATATACTCAATCAAAGCCCTAATACAAATTTGGTGTATCACCTTAGTTTTAATCATTTTTTACATTCATCTTTTACCCTTAGAATCCCATAAAGAATTTTTAGAATACACCCATAAGGAACCGGCTTGATAATAAGAGACTCACCTCAAAATAGGTATACCCACAGGACACTGAGGTGTTTCCATGTATCTATGAAAGAGAGAGATTTTTGTGAAAGCTTAGAAAACCCGCAACCATCTCTATAGCATGCACTTTCAAGAGATAACACAACAAACTGGGGACAGTAAAGTCTCTCCTCTTTAATGGGAGAGGTGCCCTTAATGAAAGCAAGTAGCAAAACTATTTACAAATGTACAACTTCCTAATTTAATGAGGAACTTTGATATCATGAAAGTGTTTTAGGAAAATATAGATCATCAATACAAAAGAAAAGAACTAAGGGAGGGAAAAGGTAGAACATAACAACATTTCCAGAAATATGGATAGCAAAATAGTTCCTTATAAATGTTGAGAAAGGATAATATATAGAACATAATAATTCATATTAAATCACTAGATATTATTTCATAGACACAAAGTTCCAGAGATGACATCCATAAGAATAAAAGCTTCTTAATGCAATAGATTAATGATTGAAAAACTTTAGACAAGTAAGAGAGAATAAATCTATGCGAGATAGAAACAGGAAGGGAGATCTTTCAGTATTGATAGCTTTAAGTTCTTTTACACTATAAAAATATTTCAGAGTTCTAGGCCACTTTGGAATGGCATGGAGATCCCAATATATAGTTTCCAAAGTTGTTACATTTAGTAACCGTTTCTTTTAACCAAAATATTAATTAAGGAAAATGCACAATATAAAATCCTTAATTAAATTACAAGGGGACTGGAACTAAAAATAGAAGAAGAAAGTCAAGAGCAAGAAGTAGATACATCTGGTTATGGCTGAGGAGGGCCCATTATTTTGAGGATTCAATTCTTGAATCTCTTCAATGCTTCTGCTATCTCCATTCCCCTTAGAATCATTGTGTTGGAACTAGCATGAGTCCATGAGCTTAGGCATTTCTCCATATATTTTTCAAACTTAGTATGATCTAGATATTCCTTATTAGCCTCGGCTATAGAAGAATAAATAGAACAAACGTCCTTCATTTTCACTTTAGTGATTGATTCTTACTTAAACAAATCATCCTTGACAAAGGATTTAAACTAAGCCTTGATTTCTTGGAGAGAGAAGAATACACCCATGGTTTCATCCTAAAATGGCACTGGATATCATTAAAGGTGAATAAAACAATTTTTTTAAAAGACTCCCTTTTTCCATACATTCCTCAATTCCCCAAAGGCTTCTTCTAGAACCTTTATTTTCCAATCGATGCTAAAGATCCATGACCTTGACAAGTTATTCTTGACATAATCAAAAACTTTGTTGGCCGACATGATACTATCATCAGTTTGACCCATCGATGGAGATCTACATTACATCCACTCCAAAAGTTTAATTCCTTGTCCATATTCTTGATTGAGGAAGTGAATTTATGCTGCAGCTTGATCACCTTCTCATTAGATTTTAAGGCTTACTCAATGAAGTTTAAACCTGCTACAATCATATCATTCACCATGGCCTCAATGGATTTCCCATAAGTAGAATACTTGTGGATGCATTTGATGGTTTTGACCTCATCCCGGTGAGAAATATGAGAGGTGGGATAGTAGCCAATGGGGCTGGATCTAAAATTTTATCCTTTTCCAACAATGATCTAATAAAGTTGGAAATAACCTGGTTGTGTTCTTCCAACTGCTCCATGGTTTTCTTGCCTTTCTCCACCCATTCAATAACCTTAATCATGGTTTCCGAAGGTTATGAACTTCACTCTTAGGTTCGGATTTTCCCATTGGAATTCTGGAAAGATCCAAGTCAGAGATCAAAATATCTTTCTCCTCTTTATCCACTTTGGGTTTTATAGCCTCCAGGAACTACTTGACCTTGGGCATCAGTTACCAACCTCGAAGTGGTCTTCACTTTCTTTACTAGAGGAGGAGGGTAGTACCAAGCAAAGCTAGTACAACATCATAGTTAGGAACTGTTAATTAGGAGGAATATTCCTTTTCTTTTTCTTGACTAGGGCTACACCAGTGCAAAGGAAGAAGAAGAAACAAAAGAATCAAGGGACCCAAGTGCAATTGAACTCATGGCACTCAGAGTATGAACCACTTTTGTCTCCTCGTGGGAAATGAATGAAACCAAAACAATTTCCTTTATAGAGGAGTTTGTTAAACTTGGAGGTTCAGTCCTTGGTCCTTCCTTCTCCACTTCAGCAGTGATTTTAGGGGTTTCTTCTGGGTCTTTCATCTCATCATCATCATTCTCACTTAGAAAAATAATTTTATGAAACCCAATAGGAAATTTTGACTGCTCCAGAAGAATCTCTTCCTTGATCAGTTCTTGCTTGACTCCTTTCACCTTCTTCTGATATACTTTAGTGCAAGAGGAAGGAGTAGACAACATAGGTTCTTTCATCAAAGAATATGGAGGAGTTTTCTCAAGTGCCTTAGTCTTAAGCCTATGTAATTCCTTTTAGGTGTGTGGAAGTCTCTCTTGAAGAGGATCTACCTTTATTCATCATGAGGTCATGTACTTTTCTATCAAAACCAAATCTTAGATCTGACAATGATAGGGTTGATCACCTCATTCAAGTCATCTATTTCCTTCACATACCAATATAGGGATTCCAGAGGAGTGTTCTTGATTTATCTTTCATACTCAAAGAATTACAAATATTTATCATCATCCTTAAGACCTTCAAGAACCTGGTAGAGGTTGAAGTCTTTGATACATGTAGAGAAACTCGCCAAAATGCTCCTCTTAGCTTCAAAATCATCACCACAATCAGCCCAAGAATCCTCGGTGTCGGGACGGTGGTGATAAGTTATCCCGATATTTTGATAAATGTATCTCTTAAGGTCAAAGTAATTCCCGCGATTGAAGAAATGAACTATAAAAGGAGAAATAGCCCTTTCTATATTTTGGGAATCTAGAGTTTTCCTAAATTTATAATTCCCAAGGTGATTGGAAAATGAAGACCATTAATATTCTTATCTTAGTAGGTTCTATGAATTTTATCAAGCTACATACACACCTAAACAAAATCCATTTTTTCATTGTAAAACATAGGACGCTTTAAAGGTGTTCTTTCAAAACAAGTCAGCCTGATTTATGAGAACTTTTAGAACTGAGTGAAGAAATCCCCATACTTGGTTATCAAAGCCTTAGCCTCATTAGAGAACCTTCTTCAGTGTCACCCTCTAAGAGCCTCACAATGTACATGGTGAAGGAATCATTTACCCTTCTGAAATTATGATTACTGACCTTGAGGGTAAACTGAGGGCAATACGCAGATGGGCTCATCCTTCTTGTCTTCAATGAAAGTGAAGCCGAGCCACTCACGAGATGCTACCAAGGTGTACATGAGATAGGAATTCATGTAGAAATTTTTGGTTTGCTGAACATTTGACAATTGTTCAGTCAGGTTTCCACAGATAATCTTGGCCCAATTCATATTTTTCTTACCCTCGTAGATGATATTTATGAAAGGGCACATCCAAAAATGGAAGTCGTTAGTAGAGGGAATTCCCATAATATGGGAAATCAAGTTGATGATATCTCGGTAGTTGTTTCCTAAAGTTGACCCCGAATAATGCTTCGAGAGAGTCGGGATGCTCCCTTCTTAGGGCACTTCAGCCATGATTTCACTACCCGAGCCTTATATTTCTCGTTGTCTTGATCAAATAGAGTCTAAGCTTGAGTGAGAGTGAGAACATGGAGTCTTCTATTTTGGGGATGTATGGGAAGTGGTGATGGTGGCAACATCCAATTTTGTAATCAACTCACCATGCACATTGACAACCTCCTTGGTGTCTAGATTAAAACTAGCCCCGCAGTGAGCACAAATGTCGGCACATTGCATAGAGAGAGGAAAACCAGTGGTGTACATGATTCCACTATCATTTATCATTTGAGCCATGGGAGCAGGGTTGTCGCATGCTAATCTACCCCAGAAATCATCAAAATCCAAATGCCAAACTTTGTTATCTCCAATATCAGGCACAAAAGTCTCCAAAGGGGACAGATGCTCATGCCCTTGAAATTTGATCTTCATTTTGACAATGAGAGGAATGGTCTTTAAAGAATAGACTCATGAAACTTATTGCAAGGAGATACAGGAAGGTGGACAAATGACTTAATTTTGTAAAAATGTGGGCAATAGATAATGAGTGGGCAATGTGACAAGTGCATAGATAATTTCCCTTAAAATAGCCATTCAGAGAGATAGATCATAAATGTGCATTAAATATACCTTACACCTAATAAAAAATGTGAAATGCAGAAAAGCGAGAAAAATTTACCTAGAAGGTCCATGGAACATTGGGACATGAGGGACAAAAAAATCCGATTCAACCGATGCGGTTGATGTGGACCAAGAGAGCACATGCGATCTTAGGGACACAAAAACATGAAGGATGCAAAGAGGCAATTTGGCTGATGCAAGCGATGTGGGGAATCAAGTGACAGGAGGCGTGGGTGTACTTGGGACAGAGGAGCTGAAAAAGTCTAAAAATCTGATGGATAAGGACATGCGGGGAAATCGATCAATCGAGAATAGGAGGCTCACCCAGACATGGGACATGATGGACAAAAATGTCTAATGCACTCCATAAGTCACTAAAACTACCCCAAGAACTAGAAATTTCACCATCTCTCGTGAATTTATTACTTCACTAAAACACTAATAAGGGTGCTAACTCAAAATTTTCAATTTTTTTGGCTTTCAAAAGAGTGGAATTTTGAGGGGAATAATAGCTAGCTCTTTCTAGGGATGACTTGACTAGATAACAGGAACGAGGAAAGAAAAGAATTAAAGAAAAACTCTGGGGAAGAAGACCACTTTTCTAACACCCCACATCAGGCAAACCAGGAAAAAGGCTAAAAAGTTGATAAATTTTTTTGTAAAGTAGCAAACTAACGTTTCACCTAACCGTTCTCGACAAGTAACTAAATTCTTAACGATATAATTTTAACCAAATTGTTAAAAAACTTGTTTTTAATTAATTTTATTTATTTATGTTTTAATAATTTCCTCACACAAAAATAAAACATATATATAAAATATAAATTATATATATCTTTGACTAAATCAACCTATAAGAGAAGATATCTACCCATTCTTTAATAAAAATATGTTTCCCCATTCCAAAGGTTTAATCCCAAAATATTTCTCACTTTTCAAAAGTAAGTAGGGTTTTATTTGAACCCTGTGATCAAATAAATCTGGTCCCTAGATTTTGGAGTCACCCTAAGGTTTTCCCTAATCCTCTAATAGCCATTTTCTTCTCTATCTCTTTATTCTTTTTCTCATTTTGCTTTGGTTGTGGCTCTTGAATGTGCAGGTTTTTTTTTTTGATTCATGGAGATTTCCAAGAATGGAATTACCATATTGTGTTTTGTTTGTTTGTTAAATTATATCAATTTAAAACCAATGCATCTGTATTTATATATATTTATTTGTATGAATAGGGGCGGCTAGGGTTTTCAAGGAAAGGAGAGGGGCTGTATTTTTTGAGAGGGAGAGGCCGCATGGAGGGACTCATGGAAGGGAATGAGCAGGGTAGGTGTGTGAGGAGACGCGACAGGTAAAGGTGTGGGGGCTGCGGGATGTAGGCTTTGGTGTGGAGGAGAGGGCGGAGAGAGGGGAGTGTACATGTGTGGAGGGAGGGCATCGGCCATAGGTGCATGGGATTTGTGGAGAAATTCGAGGGGGGGGGGGTTCAATCACCCCACCAACATTTTTTTTTTTGTTTTAATATATGCTAGGGGTGTGGGGGTGGAGAAACCCCACCAAAACACACATTTTTTAATTTAAAATATGAGTTTAATAGAACGTATTTGTTTGTTTACTTTTTTTTGTATATATAGATGTGTGTATATATATATATATATATATATATATATATATATATATATATATATATATATATATAACATGAAAAATCTTATATATATATATATACTGTTATTTATATTTGCATATATACACAAAGTTATAATTTTTATAATATTATTATTTATATACAATATATGTATAATATAGACATAAAAACAAAAACACAATATTTTTAACGAAATATTCTTTTATATAAAGAAATTTGGAATTTAAAACTTATTTTGATACACAATTGAGTTAAGCTTATATCTTATCTTGAACTAAATGAGATCAATTTAAACACAATGATAAAATGTAAGGATTTCACTTGAAATAGATATAGATTTTAATTTCAATTTAAAAACAAGGGTAAGAGAGGATAAAGTTCTCCAAATTTATATATCAAATTGCTTGCACAAAGCAAAAATCTCCATACCCTCCTTATTGCTCCTAAATTCAATCAACACCCTCCTTATTCCTCCACCCTTTCTCCAAGTCCTTCTTGGAAGGATTTTCAAACCCCAAAGGGGTTTCCTTACCAAGAATGGGGAAGGAGATTCAAGCCAAATGAATCAACTTCCCCACCTCAACCATTTGAGGGGAGACACTAAGACCCTACAAGGCTTGTCCATCAAGCCTTGAGGATAGAGAGGAAAATCCCTCTCTCCTCCCCCACAACTCCAAAACTCCATCATGTCATATGATGGAGGGAGTAAAACAAGCAAGTAACAACCAAAATCCACAAATAACCAAGACAAATTCAAGTAGCCAAACTAGCAACTAAGATGAATTCAACATATGCAAAAAGACATAAGAGCCTACCTCAAGGAAAGCTCTCCAAAAAGCTTTCCAACTTCCAATTTCTCCACTCTTGACTCAAGCAAATCTCAAGCTCCCAATCACCCAAGCATCCAAGCAAGAAGTTCCAAAGAAAAAGTCCCTCTCTTTTCCCATGAATGGGAATTTGAAGAGGAGAAAGAAAGAATCCTCACAAATTAGGGGGTGACATGTGTCACCCCTCTCCTTCTTCAAGGTAAAAGATGCCAAAACAAAAGAGAGAAAGGGTAAAATTGTCTTTTGGCCCTCTTCTCCCAAATTCCCAAAAGTTAACAAGAAAAAATTAGTGAGACTTTTAATAAGCACTCAAATCCACATCCCTTACATGGATGTGACCTAACAAGAGGTAAAAAGGGAGGGAAAACTCCCTCTAGCCTTGAAAATAATCCCCCTACCCATTAGGTAGGGTCCAAGGGCTCATTTTTATGTTAGGGGAACTCCTAATCTAAAAAGGTGTCCCCAAAAATGCCCAAAATAACCTAATTTCGGGTTTTACATTTTTGGCACAAGGGTAGATGGTGTGGGGACCACCTAAGGGTCTCACATGTGACCCTAAACCCTTGTGATTAAGTGACTCATTAAACAAAATCATAATTTTAATGAAAGTGGGATTATTAACTCCCAAAACAAGTTTACAACATAAGTAACTACCTTAAAAAATTAATAATTCAAGGCACAATACATTACAACAATTGGGGTCACTCATAGTGCCCAAAATAATAATATTCTATACTAAGGCTTCACACAATGAACATGGCTAGGACTCAACCCGTGGCTGCCATGCAAGATTGTGTAGCTTGCCCGAATCCCATGTTCTCCGTAAACCTCGTCACACCGCACACTCATTGCACACATTAACCTGTACTCTATCCGATAAAATATAAAACAACGACACAATAAAATATCAATAAGTTCTAAACTAGCCTAACATCCTACTGAAATCAAAATGCGACAACACGCACAATTATACCCAATATTCCAAAAGTTAGACAAGATGATAAAGTGACATATAACCATGGAATTCCACATGCAACAACTATCCATTAATATAGTAATGTTCCAAACACAACATCATATCCATTAGTATCCATGACATCATAAGAAAATATGACAACATAGAAATTAAGCTAAATTGGCACTATACGCCTGAATGTCCACACATGACTAATAAGATCAAATATCTAATATAATGTCCACAATATAATTTTTTTTTGTCAAAACATGTCTATGAGCAAAGAAACAACAAGCTACTGAGCTATAAAAAGTGTGGGCACTACATCCACCTCTACTAAAATTAGACTTCCTCTTGGAAGTCACTGAAAGAGATAGGGATATCTAGCCTCAAAGGTACCGCATCCTCCTGTGTTGCCGTTGTCTTGTTGTACCAATCCCATGACTCTAACTTGGTCCAAGTCTCAACCCCAAAGGGCCAACCTCTGGTGCTCTAGTATGTGTACGGCCTCAAGTATCCATTGTCCTCCATCCTCTACACCGTAATGTTGACCAATCCAAAACATGAGAAGCATCAGTACATATCTACGTAGTACGTAAACATGAAAAACATCATGAGCCTCGTGCAAGGCGTGATGGCAAAGCTAGGTGATAGGTAACTGGACCGATGACCTCTAAAATATAAAAAGGCCCCACAAAATGAGGTGATAGCTTAGAACCCTTTCCATAACGGATTGGACTCTTATGCGCAGCGAACACTCAAGAAGACCTTGTCACCCACCGAGAAGTGACGATTAATCCTCTTAGTGTCTCGTGATATGCCTTTTGGCATGCTCCGCATGCTAAAGATGCTATCTAATAAGTGCAACCAGCTGCTCTAAATCCTGAAGGTAGGCTGGTCCCAGAATAATCCTATCATCTAGTCTATCCCAACTCAGAGGTGTCTTGCAAGGTCGTCCATACAAAGCCTAGTAAGGAGCCATACCAATGGAACTATGATAGTTGTTGTATGGAAACTCAACTAAATGCAAATAATCTCCCCATTTCTTCTACTTATCCATGAAATACATTCTCAACATGTCCTCCAATGCTTGATTAACCCTTTCTGCCTTCCAATCTATCTCTCGGATGATAAGCTGAACTGAAATTAATCTCGAGTACCCGTGAGCAGCCTCGAAAAGAAGTCCTAAAAACTGAAGTGTAGATAGTATCCTCGCATTGATGATGGTCTTCGTAATCCCATGCAACCTATCAATTTCCTCCATAAATACTTTGGAAATGGCCTCACATGCATTATAGGTGACCTTGGTTGGAAAAAAATGTGCAACCTTGGTCAACTTATCGATGGTGACCATAATGGCATCATGATGATAAGAATACATAAGAAGTATGACTATAAAATACATAGAAATTTCATCCCATTTCCACTCGGGAATATCATGAGGTTGTAAAAGTCTTGCAGGGTGTGAATGCTCTACCTTAACCCTCTCGACACTCAAGGTATCGTGTAACAAAATCTGCTATGTCCCGCCAGAGACCTAGCCAATAATATAACTCCCTCATATCAGTGTGCATCTTCTTTACTCCCCGGATGTGCTGCATATGGAGCTTGATGAGATTCTCGTGAGGATGAAGTTACGCAATCACTCGACTTAGGCATGTAGATGCGCATGTGGAACCGAATAAAACCATCTACCTCTAAAACACACCCAAAATATCCGGCCTCTAATGAACCCCGAGATTCCCACATCCTGTCTCGGCTCCCTCATAAAATATGTCCTCCGGAAGGTGCTCAAGAATCCTACCTCTCAAATCTCGATCAAGTGTTAAGGAAGAAAGCACATGTTGTCATCTACTAAGTGCATCCGCAACAAGATTTTCCTTCGCTTTGATGCATTGAACCTCCATGTCATACTCACATAAGAACTCCATCCAACACCTTTGACGCACCATTGAGGTTTAGGGCCGTGAGAAGATATGCTGAAAAATATGATGATATGTCCTCAAAATGAAAGGTCTACCCAAAAGGAAATATCACCAATGCACTAGAGCATGAAAAGCGCTGCAGATCCAAGTCATGAGTAGGGTAATTAAGCTCGTACTCCTTGAGCTTACGAGACTCAAAAGTAATAACCTCGACGTTCCTTCATAATAATCCGCTCCCAAACCCTTTAGTGATGCATCAAGACAAACAAAAATCCTCTATTGGGTCCTGGAACTACTAAGATGGGCGCCATGGTTAACCTTTCCTTAAGAAACTGAAAGGCTTGCTCACACTTCTCTGACCAATCAAACTTCTTCCCTTTCCTCTGAAGAGAAGTGATAGGGTGAGAAATCATAGAAATGTCCTGTACAAACCTGTGGTAATACCCTAACAAACCCATGAAACTCCTTACCTCAGTAACTGATGTGGGCATTGGCCATTCCAAGATAGCCTGTATCTTATAGGGAACTACGGAGATACCCTCGCCTGATATGATATGCCCCAAGTACTAAATCAGATCTTAAAGAAGATGCATTTTTCCAAGTTCCCATAGAACTTCTTGTCTCTCAAAACCTGAAGTACCTACCTCAAATGCTCCTCATGTTCCTCCTCGTAACAAGAATAATTCAATATGTCATCCAGAACACTAAAACAAAGCGATCCGTAAATGTCCTAAATACTCCATTCATGAGGCTCATGAAGACAATCTGGGCATTGGTAAAACCAAATGGAACCACTGTGAACTTGTAATGCCCATAACGTGTGCGAAACGTTGTCTTATGAATGTCGCATCTGAAATGTGCAACTGATGATACCTTGACTTGAGATCGATTTTGGAGAACACTCTCACTCCCCACATCTGATCAAACAAGTCATCAATCCTAGGGAGCAGATAACGGTTCTTTATTGTGACTTTGTTGAGCTACCTAAATTCCACACAAAGTCTGAGAGAGTAGTCCTTCTTTTCACAAATATGACCTGGCACTCCCAAGGAGGTACACTAGGGTGAATGAGACCCTTATCTAACAAATCTTCTAACTAAATCTTGAGCTCCTAAAGCTCAAGTCATCATCCGATAAGGTGCCCTAGAAACCGGTGTTGATCTCAAGACTAAATCAATGAAGAAATCTACCTCTCTACGGGGTGGTAACCCCGAAGCTCGCTTGAAACACATCTCGTAGACTCCTCAAAATTCATGGTCATCTACGGGTGAGTGCTCAAGTGCTCTCTAATTGATCACCGATGGTGATAACAAACAACCGACATCCCTTACGCATGCCCCGCTTGAGTTGTTTAGCCGATATCATGTGCAAGGAGATAGGCCTCTGCATCCTAGATATCACAACTACACTCCCAAGATCATCTTGACACTCAATGACCTTATTTCTGCAATCCATCTTAGTTCGATGAGCCTCGAGCCAATCCATACCCAACACCACCTGATAGGATCCTAAAGGAATAACTTAGAGGTCAAGAGTAGTGGATAAGGCTTATAAATCAAGTACGTAACTCTCCACATACAAGTCCATGGTGAGTTTGGCCCCAGAGGCCAACTCATCTTACCACCTATCCGGTTGTGTAGCCACCACTAGCCCACATTGGTCCACTAAAAAGGTGATATAAAGGAATCAAGCACCGAATCAAAAATACCAAGACAAGAATACCGTGATAGTACATGTCATCTCAATGACTATGGCTCGATGCTCGGCTTGGTGGTTGTCAACCATTGCATAAACACGATGAGTGTGTCCTATATCACCCAATGTATACTCGGATCTAGAAGCTCTTTGTATCCATGTTATTGGTTTTGTGTGTAGGCACATGTGCACATAGTGATCGGGATATCCACAAATAAAACATCCTACTATACCCCTCTAAGATGGGGTCCCTCCTATTCTCTCGGTGTACTAATCATGCCAAGACAACCCTAGCAAACTACTATGTGTGAGCTTGTTGTGCTTGCAGAGTACCCTACCTCCTATCCCTGGCTCCACGAAACCTCCTCTAGAAACATCTCTCTCGAAATCCCCGTGTCCTGCCTAGCCCCCGCCGTGGGTGGCCCGCTGTCGTGTCTATCGCTACAAAGGTGCGATGGAGCCCTCATGGCTACTGGCGGAGGCCAAAATCCTCCTCTAGGGGGTGGTGTAGTACCTCATGACCTCTGACTCTGAAAGGCATGTATCCTCTCCTGAAACTTTCTCTTGTTTCTATCACGGTGCTCCTGTGCCTTGGTCATGTTCTCCTCAGCTAAGTAGGCCTTCTCAATGGCCTTCTCAAGTGTGGGAGGAGATAACATCCTAACTACTCCTATTATATCTACATTAAGGCCTCAAATAAACTCGTTAACTTGCAATTTCTCATCATCTTGCAGTACTCCACATACTACAAAAAGATCCAAGAACCTCGCTCTCATATCGTGCTACTATGCCGATCTCCGTCGTAAGTCATGAAACTCATCTATCCTCTTTTACATGAAGTTCTCTGACATATAGCGAGCCCTGAATTACTCCTTGAACATATTCCAGTCACTATCTCTCGAGTCAAATGGATATTCCGCTCCACATTCCTCCACTAAACACCTGTTGCGTTTCAGAGGAGGTGTATAGCAAACCTTGCCTTGGCGTTGCTCTCGTAAGAGTGTAAGCCAAAGCAACTATCCAAACTAAGGAGCCATGACTCAACCCCAAAGCCATCTATAGAATAGGTGTAGGTGGGTGGCTGTAAGTGAAGAAAATCCCTGATCACACTACCTATATCTCGATCCTGGCGATGTAGTCCAACAAGCGAAGGGGGTCACCTATCCTCGAATGGTCCCTCAAGACTATGTGAGTGGCTACGACGGAACGAGGCTACCCTCTCATGATGAATGGAAGGGCTACGTGACCTCTCCCGCCTCGGTGTATCATGCTCTAGCAGCTTTGAATGTGCATCCTCGCCTATCAGCTCCTCGTCTCCCAAAGGTATCTCCTCTCTCGCCTCCTGCGGTGGTGGTAGATGCTGCTCCACAACGCCTATCAGCTGGTGCAAGGCCTCTAATATCTGAGGCCCCAATTCAGGTACTGGCGGCTCCTACGTAGGTACACTAAGTCACAAACTCTAGCTGATCATACTCACTTAAGTGCCATCTTGTGCACGGGGTGAGCGAAAAAGTTATTAAATTATGATTAAGTGGTTGTGAAAAATTTAATTACTTTATTTATTTATTCATGGTAATGTTATCACAACTAAGGTTGACTACTTGATTTGGTTACCCGAGTCTTGTGTGTGTGAACCTATGCTCGATACTAATTGTAACGCCCCACCTCGGGACACCAAGAAATAGGCTAAAAATTTGGTATTTTTTTTTGAAGTAATAACTAATGTTTCGCCTAACCGTTCTCAACAAGTAACTAAATTCTTAACGATATAATTTTAACCAAATTTTAAAACACTTGTTTTTAATTAATTTTATTTATTTAACTTCTAATAATTTTCTCACGAGAAAAATAAAAATATATATATATATATATATATATATATATATATATATGACTAAATCAACCTACAAGAGAAGATATCTCGCCCATTCTTTAATAAAAATCTCTCTCCCATTCCAAAGGTTTTATCCCACAATATTTCTCACTTTCAAAAGTAAGTAGGGTTTTATTTGAACACTAGGATCAAATAAATATGGTCCCTAGATTTTGGAGGCACCCTAAGGTTTGCCCTAATCCTCTAATAGCCATTTTCTTCTCTATCTCTTTATTCTTTTTTTCTCATTTCGCTTTGGTTGTGGCTCTTGAATGTGCAGTTTTTTTTTATTCATAAGAATGGAATTACCATATTGTGTTTTGTTTGTTTGCTAAATTATATCAATTTAAAACCAATGCATCCGTATTTATATATATTTATTTTTATGAACAGGGGTGGCTAGGGTTTTCAAAGGAATGAGAGGGGCTGAATTTTTTTAAGAGGGAGAAGCGCATGGAGGGAGTCGTGGAGGGGAATGAGTAGGGAAGGTGTGTGAGGAGATGTGGTAGGTGGTAGGTGGGGGCTACGGGGTGTAGGCTGCGGCGTGGAGGGGAGGCGGAGAGAGGGGAGTGTATAGGTGGAGGGGGCGCGGCCATAGCTACACGGGCTTTGTGGAGAAAATGCAGGGGGTGGGAGGCCGAATCCCCCACCAACATTTATTTATTTATTTTTTAATATATGCACATGGGTGGGGGCAAACCCCCACAAAAACACACATTTTTTTTTGATTTAAAATCCATGTTTAATAAAACGTATTTGTTTGTTTACTTATTTTTGTATATATAGTTGTGTGTGTGTGTGTATATATATATATATATATATATATATATATATATATATATCATGAAAAAATATTATATATGTATATATATATATATATATATATATATATATATATATATATATTGTTATATATTTCCATATATACATAGATAATAATTTTTATAATATTATTATTTATATACAATATATGTATAATATAGAGATAAAAACAAAAACACAATATTTTCAGAAGGAAATATTCTTTTATATAAAGAAATCTGTAATTTAAAACTTATTTTGATACACAATTGAGCTAAGCTTATATCTTATCTTGAAACTAAATGAGATCAATTTAAACACAATGATAAAATGTAAGGATTTCACTTGAAATAGATACAGATTTTAATTTTATCCTTTGATGCAAAACAAAGTACTTGGGAACTTACATCTAATTCACTATCCATTCCACATGGTCACAAAAGGGAAGCAACAAGAAGATATATATATATATATATATATATATATATATATATATATATATATATATATGAGATTTCCACATGATGTTCATATTGTTTTCCAAATGCAAAAAGTAACTAAACATTTCAGATTTTTAAACAAGATAGATATTCAACATGAAGGGTATAAATAAGTTCACAATATATTCATATTTCTAACCATGTACATTTTCTTTCAAAGGAGATTAAAATTTTATTTTTTTTTTAATATCAAGGAAAACAACAAAACAATATTTCATTTTCAAGTTTCTTGAAGTTTTCATATACAAAACATACCCAATACATACTACTCAAGTTCATCACAAGACTTCTTACAAGCTTGAGAAGAGAGGTTGCTCAAGAGTGGCTTACACTTGTTTAAAGAAATTTTCAATACAAAGGAGAGGTTTTGCAACAATGAAGATTCTACTAAACCATTCCTTGCAAGAGACAAGAGTAATGACCACAATAGAGTGTAAGAGATAAAGAGCTCCAATCCAACAACCCACTTTCAACATGAGATCCCCATGTACATTGCCTTCAAGAGAACCAAAAAGGAGAGAGAGCTTGTTTGCCACCCAACCATAGGCATCATTACATGCCTCTCCCAAGGTTGGGATGCATGCTAGCCTCCCCCAAGCCCATGGGAAAGAGGACAACTAACCAAAACTTACACAAGATGGAGGGTGAACTAACAATGATACAAGCACACAAAAATGGGATAAATACAAAACAAGACTCCAAAATTTACAAGGAGGAGAACCCATGTTCTTCCTCAAAAGTGGGGAAGAGAGGAGAAAGTTCTCCAAAGTTATATATCAAATTTCTTGCACAAAGAAAAAAATTCCATACCCTCCTTATTTCTCCTAAATTCAATCAACACCCTCCTTATTCCTCCACCCTTTCTCCAAGTCCTTCTTGGAAGGATTTTCAAACCCCAAAGGGGTTTCCTTACCAAGAATGGGGAAGGAGATTCAAGCCAAATGAATCAACTTCCCCACCTCAACCATTTGAGGGGAGACACTAAGACCCTACAAGGCTTGTCCATCAAGCCTTGAGGATAGAGAGGAAAAATCCCTCTCTCCTCCCACACAACTCCAAAACTCCGTGTCTTTGCAAAATTGGTCTTTTTAGTCTTTTTGGTCTTTTTTGGCTGGGCGCATGGAATGACTATGTAACACCAACTTTTGGTGCGCCCCCTTTAAAGCCTTTGGCGCATATTTTTCAGTGTCAACACACCTTTCGGTGTGCCTTGTATGTTGAGTCTTCTCTGCGTGTGCCAAGGCGCATGCGCCTTCATGTTAGCACAAATTTTGTTGCGCCACTTTCGGTGCGCCAAAGGGCGCACATAATCTAATGACAACACAACTTTTGGTGCGCCAAAGGGCATGCTTAGTTTCATGCTGGAAAATGCTTTGGTGCGCCAAAGGGCGCATGCTTTCCCATGTCGACAGCAACTTTCATGCGCCCTTTACAAAGTGGGTGGCGCATTTATGACTAGCTCACCTATATATATATGTGTTTTGCGCCCAAAATGTCATTTTCACTAGTCGCAGAGCACGTGATTTTTTTCTCTGAGCCTGTCAGCCCCTGCCTCGTCGTTTTCAACGCCTTGTGGACCCGTTGCAAGTTTTTGCTATTTATCCAGGTAAGAGGTTCTTCTCCCTCTCGTGCTTTTTACGTTTTTGTTCTTGGTGTGCTCGTGGTCTGGTTGTGGTTTGGAAGTATTGAAGTATCAAAATGTTGATCTAGCCTCCTCCTTTTGCTATCTTCCCTTATCCCTCTCCCTCTGTCCAGATCTGCTAATAGGGGAACTTGTCTAAAAACATGGTTTTATTTCCTTTTGATGAGCCGTTTCATTGCCCAACTAAACCTGCAAAAGACAAGAGAAAGGAATGGAGAAAAGAGACCGTTTTTCCCTTTGGTGCATCGACGCGTCCTGCAACATCATAAACAGTTGCGCCCCTTTGGCGCATCTGTCCCGCTCGCAACATGAATAAAACCCGCGCCAATGGCGCACCCATCACGCCTGTTGCATCATAAACTTCTGCGCCCTCAAGGCGCGCCTCCTCCATATGCTACAAACACTAGCCTTGCGCCCTCTTTGGCGCATCAACCTTCCTTGTTGCATCGCATATCTATGCGCCCCCTCGGCGCACCCTGCATCTGTGCAACATTAGCTTTATCCGCGCTAAGTACAAAGCTTTGAAAGCGCAAGCGCATTCCCCATTACAGCTGCATCATGTTGTGTAAACCCTTTGTGCGCCGCGCCAAACTGCCTTGGGCGCACCAAATGTTCATGCAACATACAAAATCCATGCGCCTATTGGCGCATCCTGTCTCTATGCAACACGATGTTTTCATGCGCCCTTTTGTAAAATGCATCCTGCAGTATTCATGCGCCATGCGCCTTTGGCGCCAGTTTAACCCTTGCAACACACTTTCCCGTGCGCCTTACCTATTTAGCCCTGTAAGCTGCAGCTTTCATGCGCCATGCGCCCTGAGTCTCAAAATCTCTAACTCTTTCTTCTGCTAACATTTCAATGGAAGATCAAATGGCTAATACAACCTTTTTGGATTGGGTCTCGCTTCTTCTTCATGCAGATCAGCAACTGAGTTCGAAAGAACATATGTCTACATCCAGCAAAAGACCTACCAAATCCAAAGGAAAGGCCAAACTTACAGAAGAAGAGATGAAATATAAATATCAAAGGGTCAGGATGCCCGAGTCCCAGGCCGAGTGTAGCATGGACGTCAGAGATTCAGAATTGGGACATATTGATATGGAGGAATTCTGGGCTAGAACTCAGAAAGTCACAAGGAGTCCATGGATGGACAAACTGATAGGCAGTGCCCTGCACTTCAGCCGGTGGAATCCCAGTCAGCGCCGTCAACAATGAATTCTTGATGGTGATTGCCCAATGTTACAACAAAGACACAAGGTGTGTCGTAAACAGCAAGGGCGAGGTAGTCATTAACCTCACTGCCCGTCACTTTGAGGAATACTCGGCATACCCCACCACCGGCACTTTGTGGCCGTCAGTCAAGCAGATTGCATTAAGGCATGGGATGACAATGCAGATCAGTGTATGCAACTAATGAACGAGGTTTACTTGAAAAACAAAAAGGTAGTAACCCGGTGGCCCCAAATCATCCACCGCAGCGACTTCTCAGAGGAGCTCAGTGACACCATTACGTTCCTGAGCAGGGTCTTCGGGCTTTCTGATGCCCATTATTTCCATAAATGGATGTTGCGGTACTTAGAGACCATGAACAAGAATATGCCTGATCAGCGCTTTTGCTGGGGAGAAATTATAAGCAGCACAATCTCTGAGCAGCTACAACAATTTAGCACAATGGGGACATTCCATATGAACTCCTACGTGGTCTACGCTGCAGCATCAGAGAGGGACTATCCAGGCCTGACGCGGAGTGGAGTTTGGCCTCAGGTCAAGATATACGAGTACTACCCGGAATTGAGGCTGGAGAATAGCATCTCCCAATTCACAAAAATTAACGATGTGTTTTTCTATCACATCATCTGCCTATTGAGGCCGAATATGACTTATGGTCGCACGACCAAAAGCATAGTAGCAGCCACTGAGAAATGGGGGGCCTTGTTCACCTAGTTTCCCACATTCACCTATCTAAGGGCTGCCAACTTTTTGGGAGAGCCAACCAGGCTACCGAGGTATGCTGGACCTAAACTGATTCTGCTGGAGCTGTCAAGGTAGCTGATCACATACCACGAGAAATGCCTGAAAAGAAAGAAGGGTGGAACTCCTTTCCCCCTCACAGTGGGCCGATATACATGCTCTACCCACCACAAGGCGAAGGAAATGTTCGCAGAGCTGGAGTTACTCAATTTGAAACATGATTTCCCAGCCAGGCCTACCTTCGACCCAAGGAGCTGTCTGCCAAGGGTGAAACTTGATCCAATCCACGTCCCTCAGATCGAGGACATTTACATTGACGTCATCCATGAGGTGGAGCTCAGGAGAAAGGATCATTCTCGCCTAGCATTGGCAGAAATCATCCAATATGGGATAGCCATTGTCCCCAAAGGCTTCCAAACTACGGAAGATGAAGTAGACAAGGTATATACTGACACAGATGGGGACAATTGGCCCTTTCCGGCCATTGATAGAACTAAGGCCCCTCAGACAATTGAGGAGAGGGTCAAGGAGACTTTGCGTAGGACAGAACATTGGTGCCGGATGAACGGCCTAATCTACCTCGGGGTTGATTTCACAACCTCCCCATTGGGTAACGCACCTCCACGATCCAAACAAGTAGCCTAAAGGCAAGGGCAAAGGCGTAGAAGGTGAATCCAGCACCATTCAGGAAGAAGCCCCTGAGAGTCCTCCTTCCGCGGCACCCGAGCAGGTAATATCTCTGGTCACACCAGAGAAAGAAGCAGAAGAGGATATTCCCATGGCCCATCCACTCAGGATGTCGGCATTGCTACAACAACCGAGGTCCCTTCCATCCCTTCTTCTTCTCTTCCTTCCCCTCCTCGAGTGACTCAAGCGACCATCCCTTTGGTCGTGTCCTCTTCCCCTTCTTCTACTGTTTCCCCCGCCTCTTCGTCTATCTTCTCTTCCCTCGTTGATCTGTCCTCCTCCATTTCTTCCCTCATCTCCGAGCTCCCTTCCCTCCTATGTCTTCCGCTGCTGCAGTTTCCCTTCCTTCCGTGGGCACTTCTTCGGCTATTCTCTCAATGCCGCCGCCACGTGTCTCCACGTTTTTCCCCTCTTCTACTGCAGTTTGCCCCCTCTCTGTTTCCGGTCCTTCTACCATAGGTCCAGCTTGGATCTCTCAGCAGCTAAGTCAGCAAAAGAGGAAAGTTCCCATCGCTCCGATGGACTTTTCCGTGATCCCATCTAAGGGGGCGAAGAAGCAGAAGCCTGTCACGCGCTTCTCTCAAAGTGTTGTAGGGGAGAGAGTTATGGAAATCGCATACCCCAATCCCCTCAAAGAGAAAAAGGATCTGTCTCCTACAGATTTTACTGTGACCCAAGTCACAATGGGGACATCTTCAGAAAGTCTTCAGGGGGAGGCTCTTTCTGCAGTTGACGCCCTCTGCAAAAAGCTTCAGGAAACCAAGGAAGAGAAAAGGCAACTAAAGGAGCAAAACAAATATCTGCTCCAAGCCTTACAGAAGATGGGTAGTGCGCCTCCCACAACTGCCGCCGAGACTTCTGAGCTTCTCAGCCAGGAGAAAATTAATGAGTATGCCAAAATCGGTGAGCAGGGTATGGCCGTTTCCGCTTGGAGGAGCCAAATCCTCAAAGACAGTGAAAAAGTGATCGCCGAGTTCTCCGACTTGTACCTGAACATCAGTAAGGTGAATAAAGAGCTCCAAGCGTTAGCAGGGCCCATATCAGAAGAGTTGGAACATGCCAGACTGCAACACGAGACCTTCCAACAAATGTTTGACTGTTCAGTCGAAGATCTGGTCAAGTTCGGCGTCTTCGGCCATCCAAGGGCCCTCAACAAAATCATGTCCACTCTGGACTACCGGGTGGATCAGCTAGAATTTATTCTAGAAAAGATTGACAAAGTCAAGGAAGAAGCCCTAGATGCGATGCACCAAATGGAACGGATTGTTCTTAATATGTCGCCAGGGTTACTTACTCCTTCCTTCACTTTAAGGAAAGCTGATGAAACCACCCGGATCTTCAAGGAGATCGCTTCTCAAGGAACGGGGCCAGAGGTCACATTTGACACAGAATCTATCAACAACCTGCTGGCCTGTAGGGACTTCATCGGGTTCCTCATTGAGGCGGAAAAGGACTATTCCAAACTCCCAGAGAAGCTCATAGATGAGCGGGAGACTTGTGAGGTGATAAGTGATAGGCACAAGGATCCTTCCCAGGATCAACTAGGGCCAATAATCAACAAGTTCATGGAATACCGCTCTCAGTTCCATATCTCGTCACCTGAGGAGCAACAAAAGCAGTCCACCCCCTTTCGGCCGCAAGATGATGATGACGAATAATTGCTTCTTCTTCTTCTTCTTCTTCTTCTTCTTCTTCTCTTTCTCTTCTCCGTCTTTCTTTTTGGAAATATCTGGAGTGTGTTGATACAAATGATGACATCATCCATGTTGCATCATGGGATGATGTCATCCATCAAGTTGTAAAAAGTCAACATGACTTTTAGATATTTTGTAAATATCTTTGTAAATAGTTGTTGGCTCCTTTTTGCCTTCTTTTCTCTTCTTCTTCTATAAATACTCCAATACTTGTAGTATTGTGGGATGGATGGATATCTTTCAGATGAAAAATAGAAGTGAAGAAAAAAGACTTTGAGCTTTCTTGTAACAGAAGAAAACAGTAATACAAATATTGAGACTTTGTGCTGAATAGCTGTGTTATGCATCAGACCTTTCTTATGTTAGATCTGTATGTGTTTATTCTGTTAGATTCATATCTACTTTTTTGTCATTTATTCATCATCAGTATTGCTTTGCTCGTTTATGCAAGTAGGTTTGGCTCTGTTTACTACCAATCCCAAAACATAAACCTTCTGACCTTTCTGCTTTGGAATTCATTTCTTTTCTTCCTTCGGACCTGCTCTTTCTTCATCCCCTCTTCCTTTCCTTTCTTTTCGCAGTCGGAAACACCCCTACTGGGATGAGATCCCAAACCCCCGAAGGTAGAATCTGTGAGACTTGCATAGATTCCTGCTGGTAGAATAGCAATAAACCAGTTTCACTTTGCTGACTCAAAGAGGGGCTATGCCCTGCACACTGTTGGCTCATCTATCCATAGATCTGTCCGACAGATTTTCGGACCAACAGTTTTTGGCGACTCACTGGGGAACGAACAGATCTATCAGATCTATGATAGTGATAGGATAGAAAATCAGAAAAATCAGAAAAATCACTATCTGTTTGCAAATCTGAACTTTTTGTTAAAAATCCAAAAATTTGCAAAAGTGCTCTGAATTGAAAATTTTCTTCTGAGATCCATAGATCTGGCCTAGTTACAAATCTTTAGTTCGCTGAGTTTTTATAAAAATCAGTATTTTGCCGTAGATCTGAATTTTTGACTGTTTGCTAAAAGTTTGAAACCCTCTGAAAAAAGTCAAAATTAGATCCGAAAATCAGCTTGCTATTCTTCTCTGTCATTTTATCCTCGTTGTTATTTGTCATTAACCGCAATCGGTTTCTAAAAAGGATAGTTTTTAAATATTTAGAAAAGTATTTGCTGCTGGTTTTTGACAGAAAAACCAGAAAATCAGCAAGTACAGCCAAAAAGAAATTTCAAATCTGCGCCATAACGTTGCAGATCTGGAAGGTACACTGGCGGGTGAACCTTTTACGTGCAGCAGGAGAGCCCGTGGAGAAGCTGATCCTACTTTCGATCTGCTTCAAAGGCATAATTTCAGCATAACACCGGCACGCTTTTCAGTGCTAAGCTCGGCTGACCGGTCATCCAGGAGTGTCTCGCCTTCACGAAGGAAGAATCTTTCGCAAGGGGCATCCACATCCCTTTGTAGTGCCTTGCTTTTGCTCAGTGGAACCGTGCTTCCGGCCGTGTTCTTTTTCCGGCTTTTCAAATGGCGGTACCATGGGGAAACGCTATGGGTCCTTTGGCTTTACCACATCCAGTTCATGCGCTCCCTCACGGAAACCGAAAGAATTTTCCCAAATTCGACGGGAGCGGAAATCAAAGTACTGATTCCCACATATCTGCATTCATCATGTCATGCAGTATCTTGGATGTAACTCACGAGGATGTGTCGGTTCACCTTTTTCTGGAAACTCTACAAGGACCTGCGGTGAATGGTTTCAGCATTTACCAGCCGGATCTATTACCAGTTGGGCCACCTTGCGGGATGCTTTTGAAGACAGGTACAAACCTTCAGAAGATGCATTTGCATTATTATCACGGATCACTCACCTAAAGAAGGAGGCCAATGAGACCATGCGTGATTTTATCACCCGGTTCAATGCACTAATCAACCGTGTCCCTGTTGCCATGCTTCCAACGCCGGAAAATCAAAAGTGTTTCTTCGTAAACGCTATGAGCTCAAAAGTTAGTTTCTTGCTCCTCCAGGAGCGAGTTGCCACCTTGATTCTCGCCCAAGCCGCTGCCATTCGAATAGAAGATAATTTGATAATATCTGGCGAATTGAAAAAGGAATCAGCCAAGCCTAAATCTTTGGGCCCTTCGCCCACTACTTCGTCTGATCCAGCCTTTCAAAAGATGGCAAATGACTTGCTTGCATTGAAGAAGCAGTTGGCCCAGGCCTCCCAGTTCCTCATACCGGGATATTCCGCGGAGGAATTTCGTTCCTAACAATGTTTCACAAAGACCGCGCTTACCCGCAACCGCTCCGCGGTTGGCACTTGAGGCTCCTCGGTCAACGGCTCTGGCGAAATCGAAGAAGAAGAGCAGTATTATGAAGAACCTTCGTCTCAGGGTGAAGATGATCAAGATGTCGGTGAACCGACTGGTGACTCTACTATCGGGTATATGGAATTTGATGAGGAAGAATCTGATGAAGAAGAGGGTACCCAGGGATATGCAAGCGGACAGTCATACGCTGTTTTTACTCGCTCATAAGGAAAAGAAGCGGAAGTTGCTGCCCATGTCCAGCAGGAGAAGGCCGTGTCAAACGCGCCTCCGATCATTGCTAAAAGAGGTAATCCTCTTCCTACTCAACTCCCTGGCAAATCTTTTACAAGGAAATCTTTTCCCCCATCTCTCCTCCAAATCAGTCCTCTCATGTTCCTACCAAGACCAGTAATCCTATTCCACCATCGCGAAGTGAGGGACTCATTCCTTCACCAACGCAACCCTTGGCCGCATTTGATATCATAGATCATGCAAAAAAGACCAAGATCCAAATGTCGAAATTTGAGTATCTTGGTCAAATCCCCTTGACTTGTAAGATTGACCAAGTATATTCAAAGTCAAGCTGTTGTATCTAATCAGGTTTCCCCAAAAGGAATCCTTTCCACTCCCCCTGAATCCCACATAAATGTTGCTTCAACATCGGCATCAGGCAAGATAGAGCCTTTCTATCTCTCCCTCCTAATCAATGGACACAAGCTGAGTAACTGCATAATTGATTCGGGGCTTCTGATAACGTCATGCCGGCAAAGGTCACCCATGCTCTGGGCCTCACTCTTACCAAGCCTTTCGGCAGATGTTATTCCTTGGAAACCAAGCAGGTTCCGTTGGTTGGCCAAATCAAAGACGCACAATTTGCATTTGCGGCATTCCCAGATAAAAGAGTAAAGATGACAGTCCTCGTTGCTGACATTCCGGCAGCCTATGGAATTTTGCTGGGAAGAAGTTTTTGCAGCGAAGTTGGTGGAGAAATTCATATGGACTGGTCTAAAGCTAGAATTCCCGTCAAAGGCGTAATGCAGACTTTGGAGCCAGAATCACAAAAAAAGTACTTGGTTACTAGCTCTGAGGACCCCAAAGCTCAAATCCTTTTTGAATCATCAGGGATGGGGAACTATTTCTTGTCTACCGAGTCTGATAAAGGGGTTGTTCTCGTTCAAGAAGGAGATCTTAACAAGATCTGGACCTTGCAGTTCGATGGCAGCTGTACAACCAGTGGATGCGGCGCCGGGGCCGTGCTAATATCTCCTGAGGAAGAAGTCATTCCTCTCTCTTTCAAGTTGCAGTTTTTTAACACAAATAATACTGCTGAGTATGAATCTTTGTTACTTGGCATGCAAGCCACGAGGAAAGAGGGATTAAGAATCTAAAAGTACAAGGTGATGCGGAGCTAGTTGTAAATCAAGTCAAAAGGATTTATCAAGTGAAGAATGAAAGGCTCAGGCATTACCGTAATGCGGTGTGGGACAACATTGAAGAGTTTGATGCTTTTTCGATTGAATCCATTCCAAGAGCTCAAAATGACATGGCGCGATTCATTGGTTACATTTAGCATCCCTCATGCTTCCACACCCAGGTTTGAGAACAAACAAATACACCATTGAGGTGGTTTTCCGCCCGAGCGTGCCAGACAATTCTCAGCATTGGCAGGTGTTCAACGATGATAATCAACTCATTGCCTTTCTAGAGAAGGCGGAAAATTTTAAAGAATTGCACTTTGAAGGATCTACTTCCACTTGCCGTGAATCAGTCACCGATCAAGGTGATGAATCGAAGGGAACGATGGCATATGTCAGCTCAAAGGGAATAAAATCCCAAAGGGCCTGGTTTCTCTGGAGCGGTTGTTCGACAGGCATGACCGTTTTGTGAAAAAGAAGAGGCGAGATGACCCTGACTCATCCCCAGAAACCGAACCGGTCAATATAGGTTCGATAGAGCACCCATAATTTGTGAACATTGGCAAATGTTTGCACTTTGAGAGAAAGCGGAAATTTGTCAAGTTGCTAAAAAAATATATGGACGTGTTGGCATGGTCCTATGCCGATCTAAAGTCTTTTAAGCCAAAGGACGTTCAACATGACATCCCGTTGAAAGAAGATGTCAAAGCCTTTCGCCAGAAGCAGAGGCACTATAATCCTAAGATTTGGGGACTATCCAGGCTGAAATTCAGAAGATGCTGGATGCGAGAATCATCTTTCCTATCCATCACAGTACTTGGGTAGCAAATATTGTGCCAGTGTGCAAGAAAAATGGTGAGATACGCATATGCGTAGACTTTCACAATTTGAATCAGGCTTCCTTGAAAGACAACTACCCACTTCCGATAATGGATCAAGTTCTGCAAGCAGTAACTGGATCAGAGATGTTGTCCATGCTTGATGGTTTTTCAGGCTATAATCAGATTGAAGTTTCAGCTGAAGATCAATTTAAAACAGCATTCACTACTCCCTGGGGTACATTTGCCTACAGCAGGATGCCTTTTGGCCTAACTAATGCTGGCGCCACTTTTCAGCGGGCCATGGATTTCGCATTCAAAGGTATGATGGGGAAAGTCATTGTGGTTTACCTAGATGACTTAACCGTGTTCTCTAAACAACGAAATGATCATTGTGATCATTTGGAGCAAGTATTGGCCAGGTGCCGAGAACATGGGATTTCCCTAAACCCAAAAAAGTCTATTTTTGGAGTCACGGAAGGAAAGTTGCTAGGGCATGTGGTTAGCAAAGAAGGAACAAAGATAGATACCGAAAGAGTTAAGGCTATTCAAAGCCTTACTCTGCCTACAAGCAAGACTGGTGTTCATTCTTTCTTCGGAAAGGTGAACTTTCTCGAAGCGTTTTGTTCTGACTTTCTTTGAGAAGACCCGTCACATATTGAACATGATGAAGGGGTCACCAACTTTCAGATGGAGCGAAGAGGGGAAAAGGTCATTTGAAGAAATAAAAGCTTCCGTTGCTCATGCACCAGTCCTGGTATGTCCCGATTTCTCCAAGGACTTCATCATGTATAGTTACGCATCTGAGCATACTGTGTCCGCAATATTGATGCAAAAGAACTCGGAGGATGTTGAATCTCGATTGCGTTCATGAGTTCTCCCCTCAAGCCTCACGAACTAAAAATGACTCAATTGGAAAAGCATGCCTTTGCCGTTGTCAAAGCAGTGAAGAATTTCAGGTATTACATTCTAAACTCGCATACGGTGGTGCTGGTCCCTGACACGGCGGTGAAATCAATTCTAACTCAGCAGGAGTTAGGAAGCTTGCGAGGAAATTGGATCGCAAAGGTCCAGGAGTATGACCTGGATATTAAACCAACCAAGCTGGTAAGGGGCAAGGGCCTGTGTCAGCTAATGGCTGAAAACAAAGATTCAGAAAACCCTGATGAAAGGGGTGACTACACCGATGAAGCACAGAACCGGCTGGAAAAACCCGATTCGCTGCCTCTGGTCCTATTTGTTGCGACTAGTGATGAATGGTATTCCAATATCGCTTTCTTCCTCACCTACGGCGAATGCCCAATGCACCTAACTGCAAAGGAGAAGCGCACTATAAAGCTCAGAGCAGCTAAATATGTCATCTGGGATGACGGTTTATATAAACGTGGGATAGATGGCATCTTTTTGCGATGTGTTGACAAACCCAGCAGGTAAAACTACTAGAAAGTTTTCACAATTCAGCCTGTGGGGGGCATTTCTCTTCCTCCGTGACTGCACACAAGATCATTCGAGCCAGGTACTATTGGCGACGCTCTTCCGAGATCTGACCACACGGGTGGCAAAAAGTGTGAACCTTAAGAATTCGTCGTCGGCAAGCCCAAGTTGGCTGCTTTTCCCCTTAGGCCTGTCATTATCAACGAACCATTCAGGCAATGGGGAATTGATTTTATTGGTGCACTCAATCCTCAATCGAGTGCTGGACATAGCTATGTCCTTACAGCAACGGATTACTTCACCAAGTGGGTGGAAGCCATACCTATCAAGCATGCCACTTCTGAGGTGGTTTGCAATTTCATTAAAGAAAATATCATTGTCAGGTTTGGCGTTCCAAACAAAATCGTTGCTGATAATGCTTCTAACTTCTCCTCACGGGAAGTTATTAGTTTTTTGCTATGAATATGGGATAACTTTGGCTCACGCCTCAGATTATTACCCTCAGGGAAATGGTCAGGCGGAATCCAGTAACAAGAACTTGGTGACCATCATACGGAAGTTAGTGGATGAGAATCAGCGGATGTGGCACAAGTCTTTGTACGATGCTTTGTGGGCCGATCGTATTACTCCCAAGAGGTCTCTCGGCATGTCACCTTTTCAAGTGTTATATGGCACTGATGCCGAGCTTCCCATTTCTGTGGAACTTCTGCTCTGCGCTTGGCACGAGCTATTGAAGATGAAACTTTCCAGAATTCTCTAGAAAAGAGGATCATGTATCTGGCAGAACTTGAAGAAAAGAGAGTAAGGGTGGTCGACAGGATCACCGAACATCAGAATCAAGTTAAGAGATTATTCGATAAAAAGGCAAAGAAGAGGGATTTTCAAGTGGGAGATCTCGTCCTTTTGTGGGACAAGCGAAGAGAGCCAAAGGGCATGCACGGAAAGTTTGATTCCCTGTGGAGAGGGCCCTTCAAGATCAAGTAGCTCAATGGAGAGAATAGCTTCTATCTCTCATATCTGGATGGAACCGAGCTCCCGCTTCCTTATAGCGGGCAACATCTGAAAATTTTCAAGAAGTAGAGCTTGCTCTCTTCTTTGTACAGTTTTCTTTAGTTGTGTGTTTGTTTTCGTCGTGTGTTTGCTTTCGGTTTGTTGTGTGTTTCTTTTGCTCTCCCTCGGTCGCCCTTGTTTTTGACTCTGTTACCCAATGGATAGGCACATGAGATCTGGGATTCTCTACCCCAGTTTGCTCAGGGATAGTCCCCAGAAAGAGCCAGTTGTTATCCCGTAAAATTGACAAGGGAAATTTTACCGATAACCATACTGAAAATTTTGTTTTGATCCCTCGTTAGGGATCCCTTGCGTTCGGAACATTGCAAAATCCCTTTCCGGAAAATCTGGTTTTCGAACTTAGTCTTTTTGGTCTTTTTTGGCTGGGCGCATGGAATGACTATGTAACACCAACTTTTGGTGCGCCCCCTTTAAAGCCTTTGGCGCATATTTTTAGTGTCAACACACCTTTTGGTGCGCCTTGTATGTTGAGTCTTCTCTGCGTGCGCCAAGGCGCATGCGCCTTCATGTTAGCACAACTTTTGTTGCGCCACTTTTCGGTGCGCCAAAGGGCGCACATAATCTAATGACAACACAACTTTTGGTGTGCCAAAGGCGCGCTTAGTTTCATGCTGGCAAATGCTTTGGTGCGCCAAAGGGCGCATGCTTTCCCATGTCGACAGCAACTTTCATGCGCCCTTTACAAAGTGGGTGGCGCATTTATGACTAGCTCACCTATATATATGTTTTTGCGCGCCCAAAATGTCATTTTCACTAGTCGCAGAGCACGTGATTTCTTTTTCTACGACTGTCATTTGCCCATGCGTCGTTTTCAATCGCCTTGTGGACGTTGCAAGTTTTTGCTATTTATCCAGGTAAGAGGTTCCTCTCCCTCTCGTGTTTTATACGTTTTTGGTTCTTGGTGTGCTTCGTGGTCTGGTTGTGGTTTGGAAGTATTGAAATATCAAAATGTTGGTCTAGCCTCCTCCTTTTGCTATCTTCCCATATCCCTCTCCCTCTGTCCAGATCTGCTAATAGGGGAACTTGTCTAAAAAACATGGTTTTATTTCCTTTTTGATGAGCCGTTTCATTGCCCAACTAAACCTGCAAAGAACGAGAGAAAGGAATGGAGAAAAAGAAGACCGTTTTTCCCTTTGGCGCATCGGCGTCCTGCAACATCATAAACAGTTGCGCCCCTTTGGCGCATCTGTCCCACTCGCAACATGAATAAAACCCATGCCAATGGCGCACCCATCACGCCTGTTGCATCATAAACTTCTGCGCCCTCAAGGCGCGCCTCCTCCATATGCTACAAACACTAGCCTTGCGCCCTCTTTGGCGCATCAACCTTCCTTGTTGCATCGCATATCTATGCGCCCCCTCGGCGCACCCTGCATCTGTGCAACATTAGCTTTATCCGCGCTAAGTACAAAGCTTTGAAAGCGCAAGCGCATTCCCCATTTGTACATTTGCATCATGTTGTGTAAACCCTTTGTGCCAAAGTTGCGCGCATGAAATACCCATGTAAGGCACCAAATGTTCAATTAACGTAAAAAATCCAAATGCACCAAATGGCGCACAAAAAATCCATCGCGCCTTTGGCGCATCATCTCATGCAACACGATGTTTTCATGCGCCCTTTTGTAAAATGCATCCTGCAGTATTCATGCGCCATGCGCCTTTGGCGCCAGTTTAACCCTTGCAACACACTTTCCCCATGCGCCTTACCTATTTAGCCCTGTAAGCTGCGGCTTTCATGCGCCATGCGCCCTGAGTCTCAAAATCTCTAACTCTTTCTTCTACTAACATTTCAATGGAAGATCAAATGGCTAATACAACCTTTTCGGATTGGGTCTCGCTTCTTCTTCTTCATGCGAGATCAGCAAAGCGAGTTCGAAAGAACATATGTCTACATCAGCAAAAAGACCTACCAAATCAAAGGAAAGGCCAAACTTACAGAAGAAGAGATGAAATATAAATATCAGAGGGTCAGAATGCCGAGTCCCAGGCCGAGTGTAGCATGGACGTCAGAGACTCAGAATTGGGACATATTGATATGGAGGAATTCTGGGCTAGAACTCAGAAAGTCACAAGGAGTCCATGGATGGACAAACTGATAGGCAGTGCCCTACACTTCGCCGGTGGAATCCCAGTCAGCGCCGTCAACAATGAATTCTTGATGGTGATTGCCCAATGTTACAACAAAGACACTGAGGTGTGTGTCGTAAAGCAAGCAAGGCGAGGTAGTCATTAACCTCACTGCCCGTCACTTTGAGGAATACTCGGCATACCCCACCACCGGCACTTTGTGGCCGTCAGTCAAGCAGATTGCATTAAGGCATGGGATGACAATGCAGATCAGTGTATGCAACTAATGAATGAGGTTTACTTGAAAAACAAAAAGGTAGTAACCCGGTGGCCCCAAATCATCCACCGGTGACTTCTCGAGAGGAGCTCGGTGACACCATTACGTTCTGAGCGGGGTCTTGGGCTTTTCGATGCCCATTATTTCCATAAATGGATCTTTGCGGTACTTAGAGACCATGAACAAGAATATGCACGATCGGCGCTTTTCTTGGGGGAGAAATTATAAGCAGCACAATCTCTGGGCAGCTACAACAATTTAGCACAATGGGGACATTCCATATGAACTCCTACGTGGTCTACGCTGCAGCATCAGAGAGGGACTATCCAGGCCTGACGCGGAGTGGAGTTTGGCCTCAGGTCAAGATATACGAGTACTACCCGGAATTGAGGCTGGAGAATAGCATCTCCCAATTCACAAAAATTAACGATGTGTTTTTCTATCACATCATCTGCCTATTGAGGCCGAATATGACTTATGGTCGCACGACCAAAAGCATAGTAGCAGCCACTGAGAAATGGGGGGCCTTGTTCACCCAGTTTCCCACATTCACCTATCTAAGGGCTGCCAACTTTTGGGAGAGCCAACCGGGCTACCGAGGTATCTTTGGACCTAAAGCGATTCTCTTTGGGTGTCAAGGCAGCTGATCACATACCACGAGAAATGCCTGAAAAGAAAGAAGGGTGGAACTCCTTTCCCCCTCACAGTGGGCCGATATACATGCTCTACCCACCACAAGGCGAAGGAAATGTTCGCAGAGCTGGAGTTACTCAATTTGAAACATGATTTCCCAGCCAGGCCTACCTTCGACCCAAGGAGCTGCTATCTGCCAAGGGTGAAACTTGATCCAATCCACGTCCCTCAGATCGAGGACATTTACATTGACGTCATCCATGAGGTGGAGCTCGGGAGAAAGGATCATTCTGCCTAGCCTTGGCGAAATCATCAATATGGGATAGCCATTGTCCCCAAAGGCTTCAAACTACGGAAGATGAAGTAGACAAGGTATATCTTGACACGAGATGGGGGACAATTGGCCCTTTCCGGCCATTGATAGAACTAAGGCCCCTCAGACAATTGAGGAGAGGGTCAAGGAGACTCTGCGTAGGACAGAGCATTGGTGCCGTATGAACGGACTAATCTACCTTGGGGTTGATTTCACAACCTCCCCGTTGGGTAACGCACCTCCACGATCCAAAAAGTAGCCTAAAGGCAAAGGAAAAGGCGTAGAAGGTGAATCCAGCACCATTCAGGAAGAAGCCCCTGAGAGTCCTCCTTCCGCGGCACCCGAGCAGGTAATATCTCTGGTCACACCAGAGAAAGAAGCAGAAGAGGATATTCCCATTGGCCCATCCACTCAGGATGTCGGCATTGTTACAACAACTGAGGTCCCTTCCGTCCCTTCTTCTTCTCTTCCTTCCCCTCCTCGAGTGACTCAAGCGACCATCCCTTTGGTCGTGTCCTCTTCCCCTTCTTCTATTGTTTCCCCGCCTCTTCATCTATCTTTTCTTCCCTCGTTGATCTGTCCTCCTCCATTTCTTCCCTCATCTCCGAGCTCCCTTCCCTTCCTATGTCTTCCGCAGCTGCAGTTTCCCTTCCTTCCAGTGGGCACTTCTTGGCTATTCTCTCAATGCCGCCGCCACGTGTCTCCACGTTTTTCCCCTCTTCCTCTGTGCTGCCCCCTCCTCTGTTTCGGTCCTTCTACCATAGGTCCAGCTTGGATCTCTCAAGCGGCTAAAGTCAGCAAAGAGGAAAGTTCCCATCGCTCAGATGGACTTTTCCGTGATCCCATCTAAGGGGGGCGAAGAAGCGAGAAAGCTTGTCACGCGCTTCTCTCAAAGTCTTTGTAGGGGAGAGAGTTATGGAAATCGCATACCCCAATCCCCTCAAAGAGAAAAAGGATCTGTCTCCTACAGATTTTCTTTGTGACCCAAGTCACAATGGGGACATCTTAGAAAGTCTTCGGGGGAGGCTCTTTGCGAGTTGACGCCCTCTGCAAAAAGCTTAAAGAGAAACCAAGGAAGAGAAAAGGCAACAAGGAGCAAAACAAATATCTGCTCCAAGCCTTACGAGAAGATGGGTAGTGCGCCTCCCACTGTTGCCGCCGAGACTTCGAGCTTCTCGGCCGGGAGAAAATTAATGAGTATGCCAAAATCGGCGAGCGAGGGTATGGCCGTTTCCGCTTGGAGGAGCCAAATCCTCAAAGGCAGTGAAAAAGTGATCGCGAGTTCTCGACTTGTACACGAACATCGGTAAGGTGAATAAAGAGCTCCAAGCGTTAGCGGGGCCCATATCGAAAGAGTTGGAACATGCTTGAGGCTGCACACGAGACCTTCCAACAAATGTTTTTGTTGGTCGAAGATCAGTCAAGTTCGGCGTCTTCGGCCATCAAGGGCCCTCAACAAAATCATGTCCACTCGGACTACTCTGGGTGGATCAGCTAGAATTTATTCTAGAAAAAATTGACAAAGTCAAGGAAGAAGCCACTGGATGCGATGCACCAAATGGAGCAATTGTTCTTAATATGTCGCGGGGTTACTTACTCCTTCCTTCACTTTAAGGAAAGATGATGAAACCACCGGATCTTGAGGAGATCGCTTCTCGAGAGCGGGGCGAGAGGTCACATTTGACACAGAATCTATCAACAACCTGCTGGCCTGTAGGGACTTCATCGGGTTCCTCATTGAGGCGGAAAAGGACTATTCCAAACTCCCAGAGAAGCTCATAGATGAGCGGGAGACTTGTGAGGCGATAAGTGATAGGCACAAGGATCCTTCCCAGGATCAACTAGGGCCAATAATCAACAAGTTCATGGAATACCGCTCTCAGTTCCATATCTCGTCACCTGAGGAGCAACAAAAGCAGTCCACCCCCTTTCGGCCGCAAGATGATGATGACGAATAGCTGCTCTTCTTCTTCTTCTTCTTCTTCTTCTTCTTCTTCTTCTTCTTCTCTTTCTCTTCTTCGTCTTTCTTTTTGGAAATATCTGGAGTATGTTGATACAAATGATGACATCATCCATGTTGCATCATGGGATGATGTCATCCATCAAGTTGTAAAAAGTCAACATGACTTTTAGATATTTTGTAAATATCTTTGTAAATAGTTGTTGGCTCCTTTTTGCCTTCTTTTCTCTTCTTCTTCTATAAATACCCCAATACTTGTAGTATTGTGGGATGGATGGATATCTTTCAGATGAAAAATAGAAGTGAAGAAAAAAGACTTTGAGCTTTCTTGTAACAGAAGAAAACAGTAATACAAATATTGAGACTTTGTGCTGAATAGTTGTGTTATGCATCAGACCTTTCTTATGTTAGATCTGTATGTGTTTATTCTATTAGATTCATATCTACTTTTTGTCATTTATTCATCATCAGTATTGCTTTGTTTGTTTATGCAAGTAGGTTTGGCTCTGTTTACTACCAATCCCAAAACATAAATCTTCTGACCTTTCTACTTTGGAATTCATTTCTTTTCTTCCTTCGGACCTGCTCTTTCTTCATCCCCTCTTCCTTTCCTTCGGAAACACCCCTCTTTGGGATGAGATCCCAAACCCCCTATGAGACTTGCCCGATGGTAGAATAGAATCATGAGACTTGCAAAGAGGGCTATGCCCCCGCACACTTTGTTGGCTCATCTATCCATAGACGCATTTTTGGCACAAGGGTAGATGGTGTGGGGACCACCCAAGGGTCTCACAATTGACCCTAAACCCTTGTGATTAAGTGACTCATTAAACATAATCAAAATTTTAATGAAAGTGGGATTATTAACTCCCAAAACAAGTTTACAACATAATTAACTACCCTAAATAAAATTAATAATTCAAGGCACAATACATTACAACAATTGGGGTCACTCATAGTGCCGAAAATAATAATCTCCTATACTAAGGCTTTACACAATGAACATGGCTAGGACTCACTCGTGGGCTACTTGTGTAAGATTGTGTAACTACACTAAATCCCACGTTCTTCTGTAAACCTGTCACCTACACACTCATTGCACACATTAACTGTACCTATCGATAAAATATAAAACAATGACACAATAAGATATCAATAAGTTCTAAACTAGCCTAACATCCTACTGAAATCAAAATGTGACAACGTGCACAATTATACTCAATATTCCAAAAGTTAGACAAGATGATAAAGTGACATATAACCATGGAATTCCACATGCAACAACTATCCATCAATATAGTTACATTTCAAACACAACATCATATCCATTAGTATCCATGACATCATAAGAAAATGTGACAACATAGAAATTAAGCTAAATTGGCGCTATACGCCTGAATGTCCACACATGTCTAATAAGATCAAATCTCTAATATAATGTCCATGATATAACAAAAATCTTTCAAAACATATCTATGAGCAAAGAAACAACAAGCTATTGATCTATAAAAAGTTTGGTCAAGACAACTTCCTTATCCATTGGGGAAACATAGTCAAATGAAAATCAATACATAAAGCAACACATGGAAAAAACAACGAGAAAAAGGCAAGGAAAGCCAAATACACGTTGTACATAATATACAAAGGACTTCCTATTCACCTAGGACTTCAAAAATTTCAAGTATTGCTCACTATAAGGATGTGGGAGAGAAGATCCGTCCATGTAATCAAGATAGAAAGAATTTTCACTAGGAAAGTTCCTAATTCTGAAAGGACCAAGCCAAAGAGATTCGAAATTACCATGGCTTCATCGAGGTTTATGCATTTTGTCCCATAGTAAAACAATTTCTCCAACTTTGAAATCTTTGGATTTAGTTTTCTTGTCAAATAAATATTTCACCTTCTATTTATGGGAAGAGATCCTATCAAAAACCTGCAACCTATATTCATCTAGCTTATGGAGATACATGATTCTCTTATCGAAAGAATCACCAAAACTAGGGTCCTCAATAGCTTTCATCAAATGCAAAGATGGTAGCTCCACTATCACTCATAGTTGAGCTTCCACACCATACACCATTTAAAAAAGGGACATCCCAATTGCTCTTTTGGTTGTAAACCTATCTTCCTAGATAACATCATAAAGCTTCTTGTGCCAGTTTCTATAAGATTCATTGAAAAGATTTCTTATAATGGTCACCAAATTCTTGTTTATTGATTCTTCCTGTCCATTCCCTTGAGGGTAGTAATCTTAAGAATGAGCGAGGGAAATTCCATACCCATAACAGAAATCCATCATCTCAGCAGAAGAAAAACTAGAAGCATTATCGATCACGATCTTGTTTGGTACTCCAAACCTTACTAAGATGTTTTCTTTGATGAAATTGTATACTACAACAGAAGTAATACTTTTAACTGGGATGGTTTCCACCCACTAGGTGAGATAATCTGTGGCGATCAACACATAGGTATGTCCTACACTTGAAGGTTGGTTGAGTATTCTAAAATACAAATCCCATTATTGAAAGGGTTCTTTGATCACAACTGGCTTAAGTGGTAAAGCAGCCAACTTAGGTCTTCCCAAAAAGGTTTGACAAGCTTCACACTTGTCGACCCACTTTGATGCATCTCTGAATAAAGCAGGCCAATAGTACCCCACATGGAGAATTTTGTGAGCAGTGACATCACGTGAGAAATGACCCCCACAAGCTTTATCATGAAAGGCTAAGAATAGCTTCTTCTCTTGCTCTTTGTCAACACACTTCAAGAATATTCCATCCACTCGTTTCTTGAACAAAGCATTCTCCCATAACATGTACTTTGCTGACCTTAACTTGATAGCTCTCTTCTCCTTGGTAGTTAAGTGAGATGAAAAATCACCATAGGTGAGGAAGTGAGCAATGTGAGCGTACCATTCATCTATCGAGCTGAGGAACATAACAATAGGGACATCAACTTCATCTTTAGGCAACTCATGACCAACGCCTTTGCCAATGAGTTCTCACAAGCCTTTACCCCCAACTAGCTTCATTGGTCTAAATTCAAGATCATACTCCCCGAACCTTCGTTACCCAATTTCCTCTCATGGTTCTAAACTTCTGTTGTGTAAGAATATCTTTGGATAGTCGTATCGAGGAAAAGGAAAATAGAGTGAGAGTTAAGAATGTAAAATCGAAACAACTTAACAACTTTAACTACTACAAAAGCATGTTTCTCCATCATAGTGTACTTCAACTCATAAGTTTTCAAAATATAACTCATGAATGCAATTGGTAGCTCATGGTCTTCAGAATCTTTCTTAGTCAACACAGTGGCCAAGGTACTCTCTGTGACATAGCAATAGATAATAAAATCTTTGTTAAAATCAAGACATGCTAAGATACGAGTCTTATCAATAGCTTTCTTAATGCCTTCAAATTTTTCCTTTCCTTCAAAGGAACAACCAAACATTTTCTTTCCTTTCATCATTTGGGAAATATTCGAAGTTATCTCTACAAAATCAAGGATGAATCTTCTCAGGAAGTTAATCTTACCAAAGAAATATGCACTCCCTTTTTGCTTATGGGAAAAGGAATCTGTTGGATGGCTTGAACTCATTCAGGATCAATCTTGATTCCTTCTAGAGACAACATGTCCCAATATTTTTCCTCGGTGACACAAAAGACATATTTCTTGGGATTCAGAGAGACTCCATGTTCTCTACATTTCAAGAGGACTGTTTTAAGATACTGAAAGTGATCTACTCTAGTTTTGGAAAACACGGTTAAATAATCTAGATACACAACAATACATTTTCCTTTCAAAGTCCCAAAATCCAAATCCATTTCTTGATGAAAGGTGGCACCAACATTAATGAGGCCAAATGGCATCCTCTTGTAAGAAAAAGTACCCCAAGGAGTTATAAAGGCAATCTAGTGCTAATCTACAGTAATGACATCCACTTGGTTATATCCCGAGAAAATGTTAAGCATGGAAAACATTTCTACACCTATGACAACTTATAACACCTTGTCCATCATGGGTAGGACATAGTTGTCCTTCAAATAAGCCGGATTTAGATTTGTGAAGTAAACAAAGATCAGAATCTCACTATTTTTCTTCCTGACATGTACAATATTAGCAATTGATGTTAAATGATGAATGGGGAAGATGACCTTAGCTTTCAACAAATTTTGTATCTATTGGAAAATGGTGTCACCAGTCTTTGGATTGTATTTCCTTTGCTTTTTCTTGAAAGGTTTGATCCCAAGTTTGAGGGGAATGAAGTGTTGCATTTCTTTTGGTGGAAATCTTTCGAGATGATCATAAGAATAAACAAGGATATCAACTTACCTCTTCAAAATATTTAACACCATCTTCTTCTCCTCTTAGGTCAAGAGATTTCCAATGTTCACCATTTTAGGTTTAGCAGGGCTCCCAATGTTAATATTTTCACATTCAGCAGACTGCTGAGCTCCTTTGGAAGCCTTGGACTTGACATATCTGTCATTTTTATCAAATAATTCCTCTAGAATTACTAGCCCTTTAGGGATCTTGTTACCTTTTAGTTTGATGCAATTGTGCCTTGATCCATCTCCTCCTTTACACCTTTTTCATTAGGAGAGACACTCTCTCAAGGTAGATTGTCACTTCCCTCAAAACAAAATTGATCAAAGTTATCCCTAAGCTCAAAAAAAGAGAAAAAATGTTGGTCTTCATTGTAAAATTTCTATTTGGTATGCTTGGTCTATGGATCATTTCAATGATGAATTTTTCTTGAGAGAAATTGGGATGAGGTATCAAGCAAAGACCTTGAAACAACTAGGGAATCAGCTCTAAGGTTCTTCTCCCTTAGCACCACTTAGATGGAGAAGGAATCAAAGAATTTAATATAATCCTAGACCAGATTCCTATAATGCTTCAACCTTCTATTCTTCACTTAGAAAAGGTCTCTAACTTGTTTAACAACTAGTTACGCATCTCCACGAGCTAGGAGGTTCCTCATGCCTCTTTCTTTTTCCACGTTAAGTCTAAGGATGAGACCTTCATATTCTATTGTGTTATTTTTATCTTCAAACTACAGCTTGAAGGAGAACGGATGAATCTTTCCTTCGAGACATTTTAACACCACACCATCCCCAAAGACTAGTCAAGAGAAAATTCCATCAAATTCCAAATTCCAAATGTTATTATGATCATGGAGCACTTCTTTGGGACTTTCCACCTCATCTTGAGACATGATCATGTAGTTTCATGCTGAATATCTTCTTAAAGTATTTGTACCTTGGGATCATCTTTCTTCTCGCACAATATATTAGTTTTTTCTTCTTGGGTAGTAGCTTCTTCATCTTTCCATTAACTAGTATAAGGGCATGTGACCAATCCATTTGAATTTCTCCTCCTACATCCTTACATAAATTTCTACTCAATAGCATGCCATATGAAGGAGGAATATCAGCTACCAAAATAGTATTTAAAACCTTTTTCTCTAGAAAATCAGTAAAAACTACTTTTGCATCCTTAATTCTTCTGACTAAAGGCACCTCCCTACTCTCCATGGAAAAGCAAGAACCAAAAGTACGTGTGAGGGTAAGACCCAAAGCATGAGCCACTTTCGTAGGCATCACATTATCCGATGCTCCCGAGTCTATGACACGATTCTTTGAGTCTATAGCTAACTATGAGGAGGGTCACATAGAATGGTTTGATTTTCTCATTAGGTGAAGTGATTGCATCCACAAGATTTGATTGGGATGTGGAAGAGCGAGTGGGAAAAAGACCTTTAGAAGTGTTGGAATGCGAATTGACAAAGTGGACCATTTTCTCAAAGGATTTTGGATGTGATTGACAAATATTAGCCTCCAAAATATGGATTTTTGTCTTCTTAAGGTGGTCAATGATATCGAAGATACAAAGGTGGATGGGGTATCATCACTAGGAATCCTAGGCTTATCAGGTTTTAGAGCTGGAGAATAAGAAGTTTTAGAAGTAGGAGTAGAAGAAGAATAATTAGCAGAACTCACCTTTTGTGTGGATGTAGTGGGAATAGGAGATCCTCTTCTTGCAATCACTGGAATAGTCATGGGATGCTCCTTAGATTTTTTAGCAAGTTGGATAACTTTTTCTCTCTTGTTTATCCTGCTCTCGAGCCATGATAGCATATGACTCACCATTCATCTTTGCCACTACTTCATCATAATCATCTTCTTCATCAATACCCTCAGTAGTGAGGAAATTAACTCGAGACTCATCAAGTTCTTCCTCATCCTCTTCTTCAAAGTTCTTCAAAGTCTTCATTAACCTCTTCATCATCAGGTTCTTCAACTTCACAAGTTGCATTAACAGGGACCTTGATGGGTGGTCCTTCGATTGCCAACCTTGTTTGAGAAGAAGGAAAACAGTTTCTAGGCTGAAAGTTCCTCCTTGGAACGTCTTGATAAGGAGCATGCTAAGCCAATTGTTTCTTGATGGAAATGAGGTCATTGGAAAGCTTCTGTACTAACTGATATGCATTAGCTCCAAGAGTAGAGGAAGAGGAAGAAGAAGTTTTGGATTTGGAAGAGTCTCTTTTCAATTTTCCAGACATGATCAGGTCATCTTCAACACTGATGGCTAATCTCTGATCAACATCCAAAGTTGCAAGATTGGCTCTTCTCAGTGCATAGCTTACTTCAGGAAATTGAGCATTTAGGAAGAATTTTTTTAATTTGATCCACAAGCTAGGTGTTTTGTGGGATCTTGTTAATCAGCTTGTTGAACTTGGCCACAAATTCTCTCATGGGATCTTGTGGTTCTTTCTTGATTTGAGAAATATGGGCTAGCAAAGCATGCACATCTTCACAAGTTTGAAATGTTGCTCAAATTTAGTCATCATGGTGTTCCAATTGGTGATGGTCCTAGTAGGGAGATGGTAAAACCAATCTACCTGCATTGTCTTGAAAAGTCTCCACAAAAATCCTCACAGATACATCCTCATGTTCAACTCCAAGGACTCCACATGTAACTATAAAGGTTGCAATGTGTTCATCAGGATGCACCTTGCCATCACCTATGAACTTGGGAAAGTTATTTCTGTTACCCCAGGGTAACTCATGCAAAGGTTAAGGGAGGGAAAGAGGCCAACTCATTGGCCCCAAGGTAATGGAATTTCCATCCTTGGAAAAATTACTTCAAGCAGAGCTGAAACACCAGCAAGAATTAAAGCGCAAAGATTAGGGCTGAGTTGTTCTTGAAGGATACCACTCCCAAAATATCTATCTTCAATAGGGGTGTGCTTTAGAATGAGCTCTTCTATTTCTCCTTGTTGAAGGAAGGGGAAAGCCTTGCTACTCCAAGAGTTGAAATTGAGAATCTTCAATTCCAAGAGCCCTTCTTCCATGAGTAAATCTTAGAGTCGTTAGATTAGAAATGATCAAGAATTGTTCTTTTAAAAATATTGGTTGCTAAATTAGGACATTAATGAAAACAATAGTCAATGGAGAGAAAGTCCCTTCTCCTTAATGGGAGAGGTTCCCTTATTGAAAGCTACCAACAAAACTATTTACAAATGTACAACTTCCTACTTTAATGAGGAAATCTGATATCATGAAAGTGTTTTAATGCAAAGGTAGATCATCAATACAAAAGAATAGAAGAATTTAGGGAGGGAAAAGGTAGAACATAACAACATTTATAGGAAATATAGATAGTAAAATAGTTCCTTATAAATGTTGAGCAAGGATGATATATAGAACAAAATCATTCAAATTAAAACACAGGATATTATTTCATAGACATAAAGTTCTAGAGATGACATCCATAAGAGTACAAAGATTCTTAATGCAATAGATTAATGATTCACGAGCTTTAGACAAGTAAATGCATAATAAATCGATGTAGATAAAAATAGGAAGGGAGATATTTTGTGTTGATAGCTTTAAGTTCTTTTACACTTTCAAAAATTATCAGAGTTCTAGCCCACTTTGGAATGGTGTGGAGAGCCCAATATATAGTTTACAAAGTGGTTACATTTAGTAATCGTTTCTTTTAACCAAAAGATTAATTAAGGAAAATACACAATATAAAATCCTTAATTAAATTACAAGGGGACTAGAACTAAAAATAGAAGAAGAAACTCAAGAGCTAGAAGTAGAGATATCTGGTTGTGGCTGAGGAGGTCCCACTGTTTTGAGGATTCGATGCCTGAATCTCTTTAGTGCTTTCGCTATCTCCAAGCCCCTTGGAATCTTTTTATTGGAAGTAGCATGAGTCCACGAGCCTAGGCATTTCTCCATATCTTTATCAAACTCAGTATGATCCAAATATTCCTTATTAGCCTCGGCTATAGCTGAATGGAGAGAAAAAATGTCCTTCATTTTATCTTTAGTGATTGATTCTTCCTTAAACAAATCATCCTTGACAAAGGCTTTAAATTGAGCCTTGATTTCTAGGAGAGAGAAGAATACACCTGTGGTTTCATCCTGAAAATGGAAGTGGATATCCTTGAAGGTGGATAAAACACAAGTTTTAAAAGACTCCCCTTTTGCCATACATTCCTCAATTCCCCCAGTGCTTCTTCTAGAACCTTTGTTTTCCACTTGATGCTAAAGATCCATGTCCTTGACAATTTATTCTCGACATCATCAGCCACATTGTTGGCCAATAGGATCCTATCATTGGTTTGACCCATCAGATAGAGATTTATGATACATCCACTCCAGACTTGCAATTCCTTATCCATAGCCTTGATTAAGGAAGTGAATTTCTACTATATCTTGAACACCTTCTCATTAGCTTTGAAGGCTTCCTCAATGAAGTTTAAACCTACTACAGTCATATCATCTACCATTGCCTCAACAATTCTTCCCATAAGTAGAATACTTGTGGATGTCTTTGATGGTTTATACCTCATCCTGGCTAAGAACTATGGGAGGTGGGAGAGCGGCCAATGGGGTTAGATCCAAAAATTTATCCTTTTCCAACAATGATATGATAAAGTTGGAAAGAACTTGGTTGTGTTCTTCCAACTACTCCATGGTTTTCTTGCCTTTCTCCACCCGTTTAATAACCTTAGTCACAATTTCCCAAAGGTTATGAACTTCACTCTCAGGTGTGGATTATCCCATTGGAATTTTAGAAATCTCCAAGTCAGAGATCAAAATATATTTCTCCTCTTTATCCACTTTGGGTTTTGCAACCTCCAGGAACTGCTGGCCTTGGGCATCAGTTACCAACCTCAAAGTGGTCTTCACTTTCTTTGCTAGAGGAGGGGTAGTACCAAGTAGAGCTACTACAACATCAAAGTCAGGCACTATTAATCGGGAGGAAGATTTCCTTTTCTTGTTGTCGACTAGGGGCTACACCCAGGAAAAGGAAGAAGAAGAAATAGAAGAATCAAGGGACCCGAGTGCAAGTGAACTCATGGCACTCAGAGTATGAACCACTATTGTCTCCAGTGGGGAAATGAATGCAACCACAGGAATTTCCTTTGTAGAGGAGTCTATTAAACTTGGAGGTTCAGTCCTTAGTCCTTCCTTTTCCACTTCAAATAGTGATTTCAAGGGTTTCTTCTGGTCTTTCATCTCATCATCATCATTATCACTTAGAACAATAATGTTTTATGGCCCAATAGGCAATTCTTACTACTCCAAAAGAATGTCTTCCACGATCAATTCTTTCTTGACTTATTTGACCTTCTTCTGATACACTTTAGTGGAAGAGGAAGGAGTAGACAACTCAGGTTCTTTCATCAAAGAAGAAGGAGGAGTTTTCTCAAGTGCCTCAGTGCTAGGTGTATGTACTTCCTTCCTAGGTGTGGAAGTCTCTCTTGAAGAGGATCTACCTTTGTTCATCCTGAGGTCACATACTTTTTTCTGTCAAACCAAATCTTAGTTCTAACAATGACAGGGTTGATCACCTCATTCAAGTCATCTCTTTCCTTCACATACCAATCCAAGGTTTCTAGAGGAGTGTGCTTGATTGATCTTTCATACTCAAAGGATTGCAAATCTTCATCATCATCCTTAAGCCCTTAAGCACATGGTAGAGGTTAAGGTCTATGATCTGTTGTAGAGAAAATCTACCAAAATGCCTCCTCCTGGCTTCAAAATCATCAGCACAATCAGCCCAGTAATCCTCAGTGTCAGGACGGTGATGATAAGTTATCCTGAGATTTTGATCAATGTATCTCTTAAGATCAAAGAAAGTCCTGGGCTTGAAGAAATGAACTGTAAGAGGAGTAATAGCCCTTTCTATATTTTGGGCATCTAGAGCTATCTTGCATGTATAATTCCCCAAGGTGATAGGGAAATGAAAACCAGTAATCTTCTTATCTCGGTAAGTTCTATGAAGTTTATCCAACTGCCTACACACCTCAACCAAATCCATTTTTTCATTGCAGAACATGGGAAGCTTGAGAGGTGTGCTTTCAAAACAAGCCAACCTGATGTATGAGAACTTTCAGAACTGAGTGAAGAAATCCCCATACTTGGTTATCAAAGCCTTATCCTCATCAAGAGAACCTTCTGGTAGTGTCACCTCTAAGAGCCTCACAATGTACATGGTGAAGGCATCATTTACCCTTATGAAATTATGATTACTGACCTTGAGGGTAAACTGAGGGTAATACACTTAGATGGGCTCACCCTTCTTGTCGACAATGAAAGTGAAGTCGAGCCACTCATGAGATGTTGTCAAGGTGTACATAAGATAGAAATTCATGAAGAATTTTTTGGTTTCTTTGAACATTTGACAATTTTTAGTCAGTTTCCACAGATAATCTCTACCTAATTCAGATTTTTCTTACCCTCGCAGATGATATTTTTGAAACGGCACATCCAAAAATGGAATTCGTTAGTAGAGGGAATTCCCATAATCTGGGCAAGCAAGGTGATGATATCTGGTAGTTATTCCCTAAATTCGACCCTAAACAATGCTTTAGAGATTCGGGACGCTCCCTTCTTAGGGCACTTTAGCCATGATTTCGCTACCCGAGCCTTATATTTCTTGTCTTGATCAAACAGAGTCTGAGCTTGAGCGAGAGTGAGAACATCGATTCTTCTGCTTCGAGGATGCGTGGGGTGATGATGGTGGCAACGTCTAATTTTATAATCAACTCAATGTGCACATTGACAATCTCCTTGGTGTCCAGATTGAAACTAGCCCCACAGGCAAGCACAGTTTCAGCACATTACACAGAGAGAGGAAAATATCAGTGTACGTAATTCCACTATCATTTATCATTTGAGCCATGGGAGCAGGGTTGTTGCATGCTAATCGCCTTTAAATCATCGAAATCATCGAAATCTAAACTTCACTATCTCCAATATGAGACACATAAGTCTCCAAAGGGGACATATGCTTGTGCCCTTGAAATTAGATCTTTATTTTGACAGTGAATAAAGGAATTTCCTTCAAAGAACAGACTCAAGACAATTATCACAAGGAGATACAAGAAGTGGATAAACGAATCAAATTTTCAAAAATGTAGACAAGACATAATGAGTAGGCAATGTGACAAGTGCATAGACAGTTTCCCCTTTAAATAGTCATTCAGGAGAGAGAAGATCATAAATGCGTATTAAATATACCTTGCACCGACTCAAAAAGGTAAAATGTGGGAAAAGTGAGAAAAAATTGGCCCAGACGGTACATGGAACATTGGGACATGAGGGATGTGAAAAGTTGATTCATCCGATGCGGGAGATTTGGTTGATGCGGGCGAAGAGAGCACGGGTGATTCGAGGACACAAAAATGTGAAGGACGTGAAGATCATTCGGGCCGATACGAGCAATGGGAATCGGTGAACAGGAGGCCTAAGGCGATTTGGACAGATGAGTGAAAAAGTCTAAAAAAGCGATGGACAAGGACATGTGGGGAAATTGACCAATTGACAAACAGAGGCCCATTGGTACTTGTGACATGAGGGACAAAAATGTCCGATAGATCCACAAGTCAAGTAAAATGACCCCAATAAATGGAATATTCACCATCTCTTCAAATTTCTTACTTAACTAAAACACTACTAAAGGGTGCCAACTCAAAATTCTCAATTTTTTTGACTTTTGATAGAGGAGAATTTTGAGCGGCACAACACATATCAAGATCCATTATGTCAACCTCCTTTATTGTTTAATGGCTATGGTCATTCAAACCACTATGATGGATATGTTTTCACTAATGGACTCATAGAGGAATAGTTTTGGAAATTTATACTACGATGAGATTCATGACTTCATTTATAATACAAAGATTAACAGTTCCATTATTGAAGCATTCTCAAAATATTTTCCTTCCCTACTTATGAGAGGAAATCTAGGGAAACTTCAACTCTTCACCATCTTCTTCACTTGGTAATATGCGTGGTCATTTTGAATAAAAGGTACTTTATTTATTATATCATCCAAGTTTTGTTGATATTCCCTCTATTACAAAACCTATTTCATTTTTCCTTCTAATAAATTAAGCAAAAGTATTATTACATGTATCATGAAATAGTGAATGCATCTATTTTAATTTTATCCTCGCATACTTTAAGCCCATATTTTTAGTCTTCAAATCACTTTTACTTAAACAACAAAACAACATTTCAATTTTAATTACCAAAAATGAAAACTATTAAATAGTTGTTTTTATACTTGAAACATTTATGTAAGGTAGATTAGATAACACAAACTAAAAGGTCTTTTGACTATATTATTAGGAGGGATGTAAAAAAAAATTTCCATCCTCTTTTTATAAAATTATTATTTCTTAACATTATCCATATATCCCTACCTTTGCTATGACCCTATTCTCCTTGCACATATAAATATATGTATTGAATAATAATAATTCACCACATCTCAAATTTTCTTCTCTATCCTAAAATGGAACATCGTTTTGAAATTTAATAATCTATTATAATTTTTCCCAAAATAACAAAGGTGTAAGAGTACTTGGGGATAAAGTTTTCACCAATGGACTCGTAGAGTAATATTTTGACTATTCGTATTCTCATGAGTTGCATGCCTTCATTTCTAATACAAAGATTGACATTTTCATTACCGAACACTACAACAATTTAGGTTTTTAGCCACAATTTTTCAACAATATTTTTGTGGTTAAGGAGTATTACAAAATTGTGAATTGTGGCTTTGGAGTTGTAGTTAATCCCTGGTTTGATATATTATTGTAGTTATTTTACAATTTGTTAGATCATGGATAATCCACAATTTCTAAAATTTATAGCTAATCTACATTTTTTTAATTGTATATCTTCCACAATATCTTATGCTTGTAGCTTTTTTACAATTTTTGATTTTGTCAATTATCCACAATTTTTTGAATATTGTGGTTTGTCTATATATTTCCTCTTTGTAAATATTCCACAATATTAATTTTTCTATACTTCTTAGTGCGATATTGTGGTACTTTCCACATTTATTCTACAATTGAATTTTCCACAACAAACTTGTAGGTGGAAGCTACAATTTGATTGCCACAATATTTATTTGTAAAATATCTCTATAAAATTTGTAGAAATATTATAGTTAACCTATGGAAGATTTCACATTCCTTTAATTCTTTTTGTATGTATGTTTTCTATATTTACATAAGACACATTAGCAAATATATTATAAAATATTATCATTATTCATTTAAAATTAATTAAATGTACCAATAATATATATATATATATATATTACTTTTCTTTTTTTAAACAAAATTTATTTCATTTTATTAAATACTAAAATTTATTTAATGAAATAGAAGATTCTATGTTCCTCATAGCCTAATGGGAACTTTAAGTTTTTGCTACCAAATTGTAACAAACACCCATAACCTCATGCCCACATTTTCGTAAGTGCAACTTGATTTAATCAAATGCATTAATCTCCATTGTTCTACTAAACAAATTAAAAATAGTTGCAAGAGGAACATCTCCACAAATACAATTTTATTGGACCATGAATTTGTTGGTATATAACTCTCGGCAGATTCTTCATAGTTCACGTCAATATCATTGAGATGTCCATGGAAAAATAATCTAATTTCGGGTTTAATTTAATTGTTTAATTCAGGGAACTTATTTTAAATCTTTTGACTGCTAAAATGTAGGCATGGGATGCATGGATGGAATTACTGGTTTTTCCTTACCTTCAAACACCTGAATTAATTCGAGGTTTAAAAATATATTTTTCCTCGAAATTTTAGCAGTAGTAATTGTTTAAATTGACAAAATTATGTGAAATCTTTTGTTGATAAAAATGTAGGCATGTGTGGATGGGATAATTGGTAAGCAAGTTAAAAATGGATTGTATCGCCAAGCGTTTGACCCCTTCCTTTTGTCTTTTTATCAGTTCTTCCCCACTATTGATTGCTTGGTATAAAATTACTTCTATATATTGGCATAAATCAAATCTCAAATTATATGCCATTGGAATACCCATTGAATATGTTCTTATCTTCAAGTACCAGCTCAAGTTATAAACCATGTATCCTAGACCACAAAATTATGGACATTATATTAAAAACCATTCAAAAAACAATGATATACACGTCTTCTTGATATACACGTTTTCTTTGACATCTTTCCAATTACATCTATGTTAACCACCACCAAATGATCCGTGGTAAGACTGAAATTAAAACATGATTCAAATCATATTTTTCTTCCACGTAATAGCCGTCAAGGATTTGATGGTTGTTTTAATATACGAAGGAATTTATATTTTTAGCTCAAAGAATCATATATTGTCTATATACTACACTACACTTGCACACCCCATATTCCACTTTATTAAAGAACCAAGTGGCTAAGCTAGCAACAGGGTTTAGGAAGCACATCATTATTGGCATTTTAATTCATGGGACATATATTGGGGCTGGAGAACCGTCCATTTATAGACCCTTAGAATTCTTCCCCAACCTGCCAATTTGAAAGACATATGTCAAACTTCCTTGACTTCAATGCTTCAAACTGTAACAACAAAATGATCATAGAAATATCAGCAGAGACCCCTAACCCAGTATTCTCATTAGATCAGAAAGAAAGATCATGTAGTATTATTTTTAGGAATGAACATTATTCATAGATTGATTCTTCGAAATAAAATTGTGTAAAATAAATAATTAAAAACTTCAATCTTTCGCAATATCACAATATTAGGGGGAATAACTTCAAAATACTTGAATACAAGTTCTTCAGAATAATGAAAATTGTTACCATCTTTGTAACGCACGAGTGAATTGTTACGTTGTTGCTCACGAAATTTGCTTATTTTATAATCATGTGATCTCCTTCCCAAGAGACTATTGCAGGCCCTGGAAACTGCCCCTTCACAATGATCAGGCTCTTGGTATGGAAAAGACGAGTGATATTCTTCAGTTGAATCTTTAAATAAGGAATAAAAATACTATTTTTTTGTATTTCCAAGTGACCTTCTAACGGCTTGAATAGATGCTCGACATGCAACTGACCTCCTAAAAATAATGAACATGATAATATTGAGTGCTATAATAACGTAGATGTGTGGAGACATTTGTATTGAATCTAAAGTGGTATAGAATATTGCAAGATTTGGAAATCGTGATAGATTTTTAAATGATGAGGTGTCAAATATTGAGTATATAATTATGCATTTAAATGGTGAGTAAGGGTGAGATGTTAATATGTATTGAATGAGATTCGGTCACAACAAAAATCAGCATGTTACATGTGGTAGAAATAATAAATGCTAAACATGGTCAAAGTTAAACGTGGCACTCTCATGTAATCAATAGAGTTTTCAAAAGTATTGGTCACATTTTAATTTCAAATATAAATTTATTAGTGATTTGTAAAAGATTTGAATTATTTTGAGAAAATATAACTTCTTAAAAAATATTTCAATTTATTAGATTTTTATGATAGGATTTACCTTTAAGTTAATAACTTTTCTTAAAATATGATAAAAATAAAAAAAATTAAAATTATGTGTTGTTTAGGATGTGAAGTTTGAATTATTATACTATTTTCTTAAAATATTTTCCATATGTAAATATGAACAATAATAGAATTATTTTATCACTATTTTTTTATAAGTCTATATATTTTCAATGAGAAAAGGTTGGAGAAGTGAATTGTCCTCAAATTTTTAACACTTATTTAAATTGTGGAGCATCCACATATAAAAATTAAAATTTTGAGGTAATACTATATTTTAACATTAAAGTGTTTAATACAAGTCTTCTAAAATCTATAGTAAATTCATGTTTGCAAGGGCAATATTCATGGTCAATTTTATTTTTTAAATTGTGTAATTCATAATATCCACAATATTTAGTGAGGCTTTTTAATATTATTATAATTTTATATTGTTATTCTTAAAATATGTTATAATACACATTTTAGGCCCAATGTAGCATTTACACACTATATATTAGTATTCTTAAATATGTAAAAATTATAAGCTATTTAATGTGGTAATTCCACAATATTATAATTTTATATCAATGTTCATAAAATATGTGAGAAGTGTAAGTGTGGTGGGTAATATTTATAATATATTATAATATTATTTTCTAAAATAAATGTGGAATTTCTATAATGAAGGTTTAGAGATGTAATTTTTCTACATATTATTAACAATATATATTTATTATAGAAAATCTACGATAATTAAAAACTAATAACTAAATAAACATAGAGATGCCACAAATATTCTACAATTATGTGAAATTGTGGAAAATTTGTGGAATAATTGTAGTAAAAAGTGCTTGTTTGTTGTAGTGGAAGCATTCTCCCAAAAGTTGCCCTACCCTACTTATAAGAGTAAAAATATAGGGAAATTTCCACTCTTCACGATCTTCTTTACTATGAAATATGGGTTGTCATTTTGACCAAAATGTTTTTTTGTTTATTATTTCATTTAGTGGTTTTTGACATTCCTTTGTTACAAAACCTCTTGTAGTTCTTGCTTGCTAATGACTTTAGGCCAAATAATATTACACATATCATAAAATAGCAAACACATCTATTTGAATTGCATCCTCAATACTTCAAGGTTACATTTTTAGTTTGGGTAATTCCTTTGACTTAACCAACAAAACAACATTTCTTTTTTATGTACCAAAAATGAACTAACAAGATAATTGTGTACATACTTTAATCGTTTATGTAAGATATATAAGAAAACTCGAACTAAATAGTATGTTGACTATATCATTAGAAGGGATTGCAATAAAACACTTGTTCATCCTATTTTTATAAAATTATTATTTCTTAACATTTTCCATATATCCCTTGGCATAAAGTTTAAATCCTCCTTGTAAATTTTATCACTGTTTCCGTCAGGATTTTTCACAGTTAAATTCAGAGTTATCAATTACTTCGTCCATGACAATATTGCTAACGTAATGGAAAACGTTACAAAGAAGAATGTGTTATTGCATGTGATGGACACGGTCTTAAACCTCTTATCCCCAGCTCGTCTGGGAATTTAAAAATTGTATGATGACCGACAATGCAAAGATTTGGAGCGTGGAGAATCCGTGAGGGTCCCCATACACAAACCCCGCGACAATAATCAGTTTTCTTTAGTTTTAAGATACCATGCCCAAATTCGTAGCGTATAGAAACACTGGTGCAATTATCAGTTTTCTTTATTTTGAGATACCATTAATGGTGACACAGCCATTAGTCTAGGTTGAAAATTAAGGATGGCCGAAACCTTGCCAATTCTTATTGCGGGTGCCCTCATCATTAGCGATATGCCCGCATAAACCATTAAATAGACCTCCGACCAGTAATTCTTCTTGTGATTATTTTATTTCCTTCCCCACACACTCAGTCAATGCTCCCCAACTCCTCCTATTCTCCACTAAGTACCGATGTGGAAAAGAAAACAAAGTCCCAACCCAAACTACGTACCAAACACCGACTAAATATCTCCCTCTAACTTTATCAACAAGATTTATTCATCAATTTAAGCACAAATCAGACATGTTGAAATGAAAAGAAGGTATCAAGTAAACATATTCAACTGTTGGGAAAGATAAATAGGGAAATGCAATTCGACGATTTGTTGCTTTTTGCAGTACGAAATTTAACATGTACTGATACAGTGTCTATTCATAACACATTATTCCACGGAAAGCTTCATGTTGCCCACAGGTCTTCACATATTTCACACCTTAAATTCCTTCTCATCTGTTTATTACCGTTATTTGTTTACCCTCAATTACCGCCGGTTCTGCTCTGTTCATGATTAATTGGTCGGAGGTCCATTTAATGGTTTTGGAGCACTGGGTTATATCCCAAATCACATCGCTGGGTCCATTTAATTGTTTTGTAGCGCTGGATCAAGAACGATATGCACGCATAAATGCAGTTTGGAGAGAATCGATTGCGGGTGCCCTCAACATTAGCTATTGTGAAATTTGAGCGTTGCGTGGAGGTTTCAAGGATTCGAACATTTTCCGTTGCATCAGTTTCCGCGATGTGGACAGTTCTTGTGCTGCTTCATCTTCATGGGAGGACTTCCAAAGGACCAAATTTTACTATCAGAAGATGACGTCGACGATCCGCAATGGTGGTAAGAAATCTTGGGTCAAAGGTCGTTGTATGGGCGCGCTGAACGAACACCGAGAAAGAATTTGCACTATTTTTCAATGTGTGAAAATACTGTTGTGTTGGCATAATTATGAGGATGCATACTCGTTATACCAACTTCATAGGAGGACTTCCAAAGGACCAAATTTTACTATCAGAAGATGACGTCGATGATCCGCAATTGTGGTAAGAAATTTTATTGGTCAAAGGTCGTTGTATGGGCACGCTGAACGAACCCCGAGGAAGAATTTGCACTATTTTGCAATGTGTGAAAATAGTATTGTGTTGGCATAATTATGACGATGCATACGCGTTATACCAACACAACACAGCAAATATATACATCCGTGTTTTGGTTTTTATTTAAGTGAGAGCGGAGTGCTATTTTGAAGTAGAGCGTCTTTTAGTCGCATACGGGTTTAGTTGCATATGTTTACAAATTTTGTTATACATATACTAGCAAAGCAAATGCATGTATAATCGCATATGAGGGGCGGATAGGTATACATAAAGATATATTGTATATATATGGATATTTTTTCATAAATTGAATCTAATATAGGTGGTCGAATTCAAAAACTATCAAAACACCATACTTTAAGGTGTATTATATCATCCAAAATTATTGTTCAATGCACAAATAGTATATAATATATGTGAACCTTATAAGTTTCATTTTCTTAAGGCCTCTAAAGTTTTATTGTATATAATTTATAATATCATCTAAATATAATAAACTCAATATATTTTTGGGATTCACAAAACATTATAAAAGATTTTGATACTTAAGTTGTAGCATGTTCCTATAAGTACAAAACATATAGTTTTCTTTAATTTCTTTATAAGATAGGTAAAACTAATAAAAAATAATATGTATTTTGATGGTGTGGCACCAATCTTTAAAGAAACTAAAAAAAAGAGAATGGAAAAAAGAAACGCGGTCTTAGGTTTTATCTTTATCTTTATCAATATCATTTGGAACTCAATTTTTGTTTGGAAATGTCATGTTTAGTATATGTAATTAGGGAATGATTATGAATGTCTCGAATAGAGGGTACATGTGCCAAAATATACAATGTTTTCAATCCTAAAACATGGTCTTCCTTTTATATTTTCTTATTCAATTGTACAAATATTTAGTTTATTAAACTGGTTCTCAAATGGCAATCATTTAGTGTGAAAATGCTAATATTTTAAATTGTATTTAACTATGGTGGAAACGACAACAAATAAGGATATATGAGATCTCCAATTGAAGATCTAAAATTTGAATGTGATTTAAATTTAAAGTTTACAACTAATGAATTATCCCGATTTGGATATATGTGCACCTTGATTTGGATGACTATTTGACTCGACTTTGGACCATACAATGGGATCTCCTCTGAGTTATGGGGCGGTCAGACTAAGGAGAACCTCTAGAGCTGGTTGTCTACCTTGATGGATCACCTAAAACTACCGAAATTGGTGGAGTTGATGGTTAGGAATGAACTCGGAAAATAATGAAAGCCGATAAAAGGGTGATACAAAAATTCTTAGGGACTTGTACTACACAACTATTGGGGTTAACACAATGCTTGAACAAAAATATTAATTAGATCTAAGCATAAAAGAAATCAATAAGGAAATAAACACGAAGAAACAATACATAAGATTTAACGTGGTTCAACCAACATGAGCTACATCCACTAAGAAATAGCCAATTTATTATCACAGAGGAAATGGAATGAATATTTGTGATCTTCCACACCTTCTTGGATATCTTGTCCTTTATTCTCTACCAATTTCTCTTTTTCTTTCTAAAGAAAACTTCTCTTAGTTCTCAATTGAATCCTCTCCCTAACCCTAACTTTATGCTTATATATGCATCTACAATCTTAGGGCACTTTAGCTATTCAATCTGCAACCATTAGATTCACTTTCTAATTAAAGATAGATCTAATTCTCATAACTTAATTATAGTTGTCACGCACAAGAAACCGATGTCATTTCCTTCTTTCCCGACACATACTAGTCCATGGGTGACCGACGCTAATTCATCAAATGATGTCGGTCATTGTGTATTCAGAAAATTTGTAAAAGCATGTCTAGTGAAGTCGTTAAGCTCCACAACTCAAAAATCACTCACTTGAAGATAAATTGTTGCACCGCACTCTACAACTACTTCCTCTAATCCTTTCCTTGGCATGTTTCTCCCTCCTCAAGTCTCAAACTCAAATAGCAATAGAAGTGGAGTGTAGCTCCAACTTCTCCTTTCTCAAAGGCTTTATAAGCTCATCTGCAAGATTATCCTTTGTATGAATTTTCTCTAACTTTAGCTTCCCATCCTCCAATACATGTCATATGAAGTGATAGTTCAACCAGACGTGTTTTGTTCTAGAATGAAACAATGAGTTCTTTTCCGGATGAATTGCACTTTGACTATCACCGTATAATTTGCAATCCTCTTGCTCTTTTCCCAACTCTTCTATGAACCTCCTCATCTATATCATCTCATTGTTATCTTTTGTAGTTGGAACAAACTCAACCTTTGTAGTAAAACAGCCACAACCTTCTCGTAATCTAGAAATCTAGCTAAGCTGTCACGCCACCTACTATGAAAACATATTCAAAGTGGTGTTATTCCTACCATCCTAATCACCAGCCATGTTTGAATCTACATAGCCACATAAAGAAGTATATGACCCTCCATAGTATTATTGCATGCCGGATGTCCCTCTCAAATACCTGAGAATCATTTGGATTGCTTTCCAATGCTCTTTACCTAGATTAGCCATAAATCTTCTCATAACTCCCAATGCCAATGCAATTTTTCGTCTTGTACAAACCATAACATACATCAAGCTCCCTAGTCTTTCAAGCAGATTGAACTCATGTCATGTACTCAACCTTTTCATGTAATGGAAGAAACTAACCTTTTGTAAATTTGAAGTGTCCAACAATAAGTATACTTACATATTTTAAATTTTACAAATTAAACCTTTCCAACACCTTATTGATATAATGCTCCTAAGAAAAATATAACTTCTTATTCTTCATGTCTTTGTGAATTTGCTGCATGACATGATTCTATTTCAGTAGCTCCCAAATCCTTCATTGCAAATGTGTGAGCTAGCTTTTATTTAAGATCACCAATGTCCTACATACTAAATCTTATAATAGGCATATCATCCACATATAGTAACAAAATAATACACCTCCCATTTCCAATCATCATGAAATAAACACAATGGTTAGATTCATATCTCAAATGACCATCCTAATGCATGAAACTATAAAACCTCATATAACAATGCCTTGGATATTGCTTTAGCCCATATCTGATATTTTTTCAATCTAAAAAAACTTTATCCTTGCCCTTCACTTCATACCCAAGCAAAGTGGATTCATGTAAATATCTTCCTCTAAATCACGTTGAAAACATGTTGTCTTAACATCAAGTTTCTCTTAATGCAAATCCTCTACTCCAACTAAACTCAATATAATACAAATAGAAGTCATCTTAAAAATAGGAGAAAATATTTCACCAAATTCAATACCTAATTTCTATGCAAATCCCTTTACTACAAACCTTGTCTTATATCTCTTCTATCCACCCTATTCTTCCTTGATCCGGTAAACCCACTTATTCTGCAATGCTCTTTTACCTACTCATAACTTAATTGAATTACATGTATTTTTCTAATATAAGGTGTCGATCTCCTCATTCATGCCATGCTCCCATTGCTTGTGGGCTTTATCCTACATTGCTTCTTCAAATATTTCTAGTTCACCACTATTAATCAATAATAAATAAGACAAGGAAGGTGAAAATATTTCTGGACGTCTACTTACCCTTTGTGACCTTCTCATTGAGATTTGGGGTGTCGGAGGCTCAATATGCTCATCTTGTAGATTTATATCTACTTATGATAGTGACTAACGTGGTCACCTTGATCGACTCCCATTTTGCTAACCAACACTAGTCCTGTCTCTTCGTAACCAACACCAGATTAGGGACCAATGTTGGTCATGTGCAAATTGATACTCATATCGTGTAAAGCTCTAGGTTAATTTTAAATCTGAAAATTTATTTTCATCGCCAAACTTCTCCACTAGTTCACCTTTATGTACCAAAATTTGACCCCTGTACATTGTCTTTTCATTCCAATCAATATCACGACTCCTAATTATCTTAAAACCTTCTAAATCTCAAAATCGAATCCAAAAACACCAAAGCCATAACCAATAAAATTACATCTTTAGGATTTAGGATCCAATTTCTTTGTATTTTCCTTTTCAATATACACAAAATCTTCTTAGCCAAATATTCTAAGAAAATAAAGATCTACCAATTTTCAAGTCCAAGTTTCTTCTCGGTATTCCACCATCTAGAGCACTTGAAGGTCCACAATTAATTAAATAAACTGCTATGTCTAATACTTCGCCCAACACTATAAGGGCAATCCAACATGTATCCTCGTCCTTTTAGCACGTTTAATGATTGACATGTTCATTATTTCTGTAACACCACTCTCCTATGGTGTTCTAGGAACCTTATTTTTTGTGCGTATTCCATTTAATGGACAATAATAAGTGAAATCCTTACCACAACACTTAGCACCATTGTCGGATCTAAGGAATTTTAACTTTGAATTTGATTCATTTTCCACGAGGTTTTTCCATCTTTTAAAAGTTTCAAAAACATTATATTTATGTTTAATACAATAAACCCCTAACTTTCTTGTGGCATCATCAATAAAAGTAACATGGTATTGGGATCCTCCATGATAAGCTTCTTGGGATTTTCCCACACACTTGAGTGTACAAGCTCTAATTTATGCTTCTTCAAGTTGTTTCCTCGACTGAGAAATATCACTCTCTTTTGCTTTTCAAAAATACAATGGCCATAGAATTCAAGATCTACACATTTCAGATCGAATAACTTACCCTTTTCCTTTAATATCTACATTCCTTTTTCACTCGTATGGCCTAGCTAATTGTGCCACATGCTTGTATATGAATTTAAAGTAGATAGAAAAAAATGAATCAGTAATACAATTAGATGATTATAATGATCCTACCTTCTTGCATCTTCCTACAACAAGATATCCCTTAGTAACTTTCCAATATTTGGCTATGAGTGTAACCATGCAACCATTTTCACATGATTTTCCTATAGAAATTGGATTTCTTTTTAATAGTTGAACATGCCTCACATCTTTCAATATATGTGTATTTCCTTTATGTAGTTTAATATTAACTTCACCTTTATCATTAATATTGTATGGTTCATCATCCCCTACATAAACATGCCCAAAATTACCCTGGACATAATTTATGAAATAACCTTTGTTAGGGGTAGTATGGAAAGAAGATCTTGAATCTAAAACCCATGACTCAATTTTACTATCCATGGCTCGACAATTAGGGAATCTTCCATTAAATCATATGCAACAACATTTTCCTCTTTACCTTTATCTGGTACATTCTCTTTATTTTCCTTGAACCAACAATCATTTTTTCATGTCCTTTCTTTCCACAATTCCAACAGTTATTCCTCTAACTCTTGATTTAGATCTTCCATTCTTAGACATGATTTCTCATTATTCTTTCTCTTGGATCTCTCCTTCTTCCTTTCCCCGATTTCTACATTTAAAACATTCCTAGATGATGATTCTCCTATAATTTTATTGCATATTTATTCATTCAAGATTATCCTAACCACATCATCAAACTTCAAAACATTAGTAGCAGATGTTGTATTACTAATGACAATGACATGGTTATCCCAACTATCTCGGAAAACAAAATAATAATAAAAGTTATTTCACTTAATCTTCAAATGGAATACTAATTCTTTTTAATTAATTTACAATAGATCTGAAAATCATTCAAATGAATGGATGCAAATCCACCATCTTGTATCTTTAAACTAAACATTTTTTCATTAAATAACCTTTATTTGAAGCACTATATTTTTCATATAGATTTTTTGAAGATTTCATCATATTTGTCGTAGATCATGCTTTGGTAATATTTGAAGCCACATATACTTCAGTGGTAAATATTATAGATCCTAGATCCTTTCTATCAACAATTTTCCACTCATCTTCAATCATATTTGCATGTCTTTCATTCTCATGCAACGTTAAGTATAAATATTTCTAATACGAGATAATCCTCCACCGCATCTTCCATAATGGATAATCACCGTAGTCAATATTCTCTACTCAAAATTTTCTTTACTCTCCCATTGCTTTTCTTCCACTCAATCATAAATCCCTCTATGATTAAATTTTTCAACACACACAACCCTCAAACAATGAATCTATGATACTAGTTGTTGGGCTTAGACACCATATGTATATATATATTAATCATTTGTAAGCATAAAATTAATCAATACGAAAATAAACAAGAAGAAACAATACACAAGATTTAATGTGGTTCACCTAGTGTGGGCTATGTCCACAAATAAATCAGCAATTTACTATCATAGATTAAATAAAATGAATATTTGCAATCTTCCGCACCTTTTTGGATGTCCTGTACTTTCTTCTCTACCAATTTCTCATTTTCTCTCAAAAGGAAACTTCTCTTAATTCTCAATTGAATTCTCTCCTAACCCTAAATTTATGCTTATATACGCATCTATAATATTAGGGAGCTTTAGCTATGCAATTACAAAAATTAAATTCACTTTAAAAATAAAGATAGTTCTAATTCCCGTATCTTAGTTATAGTAGTCATGCACAGGTAATTGATTTTGGTTCCTTCTTTCCTATCCAAGACCGGTCCATGGGTGATCGACACTAGTTTTTCAACCAACATCGGTTACTATGTATTTCAAAAATCTATAAAATCATGCATAGTGAAAGAATTACTCTCCATAACTCAACATCAACAACACACTTGATGACTAGTAAAGGGCTAGTAAACTACCACTACAATCATTGTTCAAAAAAATTCAGTAACTAAAGCTATTAAAACACAATGGAATACCCTATAAAACATGCTAAACAAATTGTTGGATGTATTGGGAAGTTGTTGGGATGAAAAGGAAACCAAACATTCACTTACATGCGAGTAAGAACTATTGTAATAAAGTTTTAAAAATTGAAATTATAGGAAAAAACAAATTATTGATCAAGAAGGTGCAAAGGTATAGTATTTTTACAACATAAATGTGCAAAAATAATTAATACCCCCATTGGCTTGCAAAATCCAAATACATATCAAAAATCATTACACCATCCCACTAAAAATAGATCATCCAACTCCACTTGACTTAACACCTAATAATGGCCAATTGGAAACAAATCCAATACATGGACAAAAAAACAATCCTTTCATGGCTCAAAATCATATTGTTTGTCAAATGTGCACCCTAGTTTATAGATGATATCAGGGGTTCTAAGCTTTACTTGAATCTAACACTTTTGTAGGTACAATGGAAACACCTCAGGTCCGTGGGTATACCTATTATTGAGGTGAGTCTATGGTATCAAGGTCGGTTCCTTTTGATGTATCCTAAACTAATTTTTTGGGGTTTTAAGGGTAAAAAGATGACTGTAACTAAAAATGAAAAGGGTGATAAACCAAATTTTTTGAGGGATTTTACTGAGTATATGCATGATAAAATTGAGGATGAGTTCTAGATGCACAAAGCAATTGTTTTCACGAGAATATTAAGGTAAAACTCTTTTGTATTGAGGGAATGAATCAAAACCACACAATAAGATAAACATGCACACTAATATTATGCAAAAATTAACATATTTCTAGTAATGTAATATGATTAATTAGGGAAGTGACATTTAGAAGAATTAATAAGATATACACACCACTGCAAATAACTAGAATGGTAGGAAATAGTTCTCATTCAAGGGGAGACACTAGCGTAAATTTCTTCAACACTTCTATGTCCCAAATTCTTCCTATGTGCCTTGCAATTACACACAATATATAACAATATTATTCATCCACAACATCCTAAAATAGGATAAAATTTGTACTCGCCCATGCATGCTAATTTTAACCCTTTATCATGAATAAATAAAGGAATAAAATAGAGATGTTGATTACAATGAGGCATTAACAACCTTATTTAAAACAATAAATTTCAGTCCAAGTGTTTTTGACTGATCTATTTTTAATAATATTAGATGAATAATTTGGATAATAATATCCCTTGCTTGTTGTGTATTTCTTCTCCAATGTGCATGCTATATTTATCTTCTTATTCTTGATGTGACACTTGTAACTTGATTCACTTCTAATGATAATTTTAGCATTCTTTAATTATGCCCCTTTGGATGTACATGCAAAAATTAATCTCATCCTATGAGAAAATAAATCATTTTCCTTTAATACTTTGTAAAAACATCCACCCTCCGATGTCGGAACCACTGTGATGTGCACATGTTCAACCGGTTTGAGTATATGCTTAAAATAATCATTTTTCTCTTCTGGTATGATCCATGTATGGGCAATAATAATATTCATTTTCTACAAATTTTAAGGTGACTTAGCAAATATTGAGCTAAAGCACCTTCTGTCCTTAGCATATCCACTCCCTACCTTCACCTTGGCATATACCTTAGTATATAATATGTAATGATAATACTTTGCTCCTTTGATATGGCATACTTCATTAGCACATCATTGGATTCCTTTTGACTATGGGAAAAGAAATTCGAAAGGTTGAATTTTAAGGACCTTCTTTGGATTAAATCATAACAAATTATAAAATAAACCGACCTAACATGAAAAAGGGTAATGATCATTTCAAATAATTTAGTCTTATTTGTTTTAAGCGCATGACTATAGTTGATCCAATGCATAATAATTTGGGAGCGTTCCCCTCTCCATGATGCCATACCCCATGGAATGTCAGTGGAAAATTTGTTAACCTTGGTTAAGATTAGGTTTTTGGATTTACAATTGAGTTGATTCCACATATTGTACTTCCAAACCCTAGGTGGGTTAGAATATCAACAATGGTTTGTTTTTGGTAAAATATTTCAAACCCTAATCATTCTTTTCATTCTCATGAGCTCTTTTTTAAGCTAAGTATATTCTCGTAAAAACTCGAGAACCACCATTATTTTTGATTTCGAGCTTGAGTGAAAGATTATTTGGAATTTAGGGCTCATTCTTGTTATGATATTTCTCTATGAAGGGTAAGTTGTGAGATTTGCATTTTCCTTGTTCTTACTTCAATGTGGTAGTTATTTTTGTCACTTCGAGCTTTGGCTCCGATTAATAGCTGAGATGGGTATGGATTTTTTTATCCCTTCAGATTTTATCTCAAGTTTGTCTTAGATATTGAAGGTTTTCAGATATTGTGGGCTTGGTTTCATGTTATTATGAGTTTCTATGGTTGTCGTTATATTTTCATGTATTTTGCATCCGCTAAACACAATGTGGAGCTCTATTTTCTGTTTAGAAATGATTATCTCATTAATATTTGTCATTTTGAAGGTAAGACCCTAGTAAACTGGAAAATTTGTATATTCTTTGCTCTTCACTTGGTATTTACCTTGTGTATCAAACATGAATATCTCTCGCCTTGGCTTGATTTCTTGTTTTTATAGTCAAGCTATTTTATATGGCTTTGTTGCATATCCTTTGCCTCTTTGGAGGTTGATTTAGGTGACAAAGTGGCCACAAGGGTTTCATCCTCTCATTCTTGGTGTTTTTGAGAACTCTATTCATTATGTGCACTGATTTTTATTGAATATCTTACATTGGGCTACATTACTTTCCGTTTTGAATCCTTGGATCTCTATCAATGAGCTATCCTGTTGGGTTTTGAGCTACTTTTATTTGTGCATTTCTTCGAATCTACGACAGGATACTTGAGCTTCTCTAAGATTTTTCTTTGAATTTTGACCACCTTTGAAGAAGGGTAAGAATATAGTGGTATGAACTCTATAGCCATTTCTATTTGGCTTTTGGCTACATTTGTCATCAATATTCTAAAACCATTGTGTTTGTTTGCATTTCACGATCTTTGGTTACCTTCTCGATCCTTAAAGTACTCATGGGCATCCTTTTCCTTGTTCACATGAGGGTTTTTTAATTTTTGTATTGTTTATTATGCTTGGCTCTCAAGATCCTAATTCTATCCATTTTGAATGATATTTTGAGTTGTGCATCTTTTTTGCCTTTTTGTGTAAATCTAGGTTTCTTCATGATTTTTTTCTCGTATATTCAATATAAGAGCTTGATATGAGAAAATTCATCTAGGTATTATTTTATTTCTATAATTAGAGCCTTGCACCTTTTAGATCTCGGGCATTTAAGTTCAGGTACGTATTTCTTTTGAGTCTCAAGTTCTTGTCTCTTTGCTTCTCAGTTGTATTTTCGATTTCAAACCTGTATTCCCTTTGGAATCTCTATTCTCGTAATCGAGCATTATATGTTCTCTATCTTTTTTTTTTGTGGAATATTTGACTAATATTTCATGGGTTGTTCTTCTCATTCACTTTTTCTATTTAATCATTCCGCGATGGTTATTATAAGTTGTTTACTCTTTTAAACTTGGAGAGAATGATTTAAAGGGATACTACATCATCTTTACTTAGAATAACCTATCTTTGCAGGAATCAGTAACACTATGAAGTTTCCTCTACCTAAATTGTAAGATTTATGTCACTTAGAGCTCGAAAAATGTATAGTAAGGTACTTACTTGATTGATAAATGATTACGGGAAGCCGCACCTATCTTTCCATTCATAAAGCAAATGTTGTTATTCCTTGAATGTTGTGATGAATATTCATTTTCTTCAAGTTTACTCTATTGTTGTTCTCAGTAGCTGGTAATTTTAGTCTTTTTATTGCAATTATGTAACACAACATTAAATGAAACAAATGATTCTAGTTAAAAGTAATGACTCAATGAGAATCAGAAACACTCCAAGATCTTGGTGTTTCATCAACCATTTAATGTCACTATCTGTTATTTTGATTTGATGTGAAAGTTGTGATATTCCTCATCATACCTATTGTTATGATTTTGACACTCAATTTGCATTTGAACTATTTTATTAAACATATCATGCCCTGTTGAAATCCACATTTCTATCTAAAATTCTTTCTTGTGTATTTTGAGATTTTTAGATGAAATATTGATAGGTTCTTTGGTAGTCTTAAAGACAAGACTTGCAATTAAACAACTCTTTTACTCCTCTCAAATTTTTTTTTTATTTCTAACAATGTAGCTTTTTATATTTTGATCTCGTATAATGCTTAGATGTTATTAATCTTTGACCTAAAACTCTCATTCTTTATGTTATTCTTGAAATGAGGAATCCTAAAAATGTTTATCATTCATTTGAGCTCAAGGATTATGATGAATCACACAATTTTTCATGTATCAAATCTCACAGCTGCAATGACTCCTTGTTTTACTGTGATACTTATTTGGAAATGGAAACTCTAATGTTGCATTTCTTACAAAGTGTGTAAGCATTATTTGCACTATAAAAGGTCAAAAATTGAACTAAAAACTCTTACACTTGGTATGCCAAAGTAAGAGCTAAATATTGTACTTGTTGGATTCATTCATAATTCCCACATGGTTGTGAACTTCTCTATTTAAACATTTCATAATTTTAGATCATGTTAGATACAGGTTGTATATGAAATTTTATTGGACCTTTTATGCCTATTTCATTTATGAACACTGTACCTTTCCCTCAAAATTGCAAATGAGTTCTTTTGAACTTAAAAAATAATGTTGCGTATTTGAATTCTATGTCTTCTTAGCTTATGATATTATGTACTTGTACTTCTATGTAGTAATCTTAAAATTTCTTAGAGATGTACTTGCAAATTTCTTATTAATGCTACAATTATACTTTTGTATGCATGTTTTTCTAAAATTTGAAGTATAATTAGTTAAAGCAAACCCGAGCTCAACATTGATATCAATTTTCACTTCTTTTCCCCTGGTGATGCGAGTTTGCGGAGAATGGGTGGAACAACAATTCAAAATGAAAAGACACCTCTTCAAGCCAATGACGGTTTTCCTTTACCTCCTTACATTTTGAATTTCATAAGTATATGCCTTCATTTTCTTGAGTTATTTCTCAAACTTACGTGAGATAAATATGCACAATTATTCCTCATGAATAAATGAAATTATTTTCGTGTAATGAGATGTATGTCTTTCCTTTTAGTAATTTTATTCTTTTGTTTCAATAATAAATGAACTAATACAACTAAAATAACTTCAATAATTTACTTAATCATGGAACTAAATTAAAATCATATGTACCTTATTGAACTCATTGAAAATGTAAACTATTTGTAAAACTACCTTTTGCATGCATCGAACTTGCAACTAAGATTGCTGCTTCAGAAGTAAAGCCGTTCTTATTGCATTTTTCCCACCTTCACAAAATCCTTGTAGTATTCTTCCTAGGCTATTGTATTGTCTTCCTAAAGTGAAACATGGAGAAGTGGTATACGCAAGATTTTCTCTTCTGACAACACTTTCGATTGCTAATTCAATGTATGACATTCTAATTATGTCTAAAACTAAGTAATTAAAAAAATCCCGTTAAAGATGGTTTTTTCCAACATATTCTATCCTCGACCCATCTAATCTGAGAAACTTAAAATTTTCGAGTTGACCTTTCACACGTGGTGAAAAAATGTCAACATTTCTAGTGATCTTGTGGGGAATGCTTCCGATAGCTTATAGGATAGTGCCTTGCTCTTGTCCATTGGGTATGGAGTTGAAGCATATAACCAAAATATACCTTTTCTAAAAATCGAGCCCCCTGAAAACAAACTAAACTCGGGAAAGGATCCGTAAACTAGATATGTGCACAAGTGCACTTATTGAATTCAAAGGGAAATCCTAATCTACCCTATTCTAATTAAATTGAAAGGGAAAATCTACAATGTGCATGAACTAAAATTATTGAAAGGGAAATCCTAATCTACTATTAGCATAATTTAGCATAGGCATATTTATTGTATTTTATTGCATTGTCTTTTATTTAATAATGTGCAACATGTGCACTCTAGTCTAGTGAATTGCATTCAATATTGTTATGTTGGATAACATTCAATATTGGTATTAGTAGTAATTACATGTCCATGTGAGATGGGTCTTATCATCTCGTAGTTGGTGTCTAACAGGGTGTCATGCCTATCCATATGAGGTTGTCTAATATCTATAAATATTACAGCTCTTGCATTGTTATGTAATCTGATTTCATGATCAATAATATTTGTGAGGCTTCCATCCCTCTTTGGTCATTGCAATCTTATTCTATTCTATCATTTGGTATCTAAGCTATACCATTGTTATCATTTGGTATCAGAGCAGGTTCTATCCAAGCAAGGTTGAAAAGGAGCACTATTACAGATGATCCATTGGAGAAGAAGATCTACATCAAAGGAGAGCCATTGAAGCATCCCATAGCCTCCATTTCTTCCAAGCATCCCTCAACTAAAATTTGACCTATCCACTTATTTGGAAGGTAAATTTTTTTATTAGTCATTGGTATAGCCAATTGATCTAACATATTGGTGGAATATTTCAGATTTGGAGATCTTTAAAAAAAAAAAAAAAAAAGATCTTGAAAAATATTGCAAATCTAAAAAAAAAAAAATTGTGAAAAAAAAAGAGATTTAAAAAAAAAAAAAGATCAGATCTAGAAAAAAAAAATCAGATCTGAAAGTGGAGGTGTGAAGAATTCGGGAGCAAAGGTTCAAGCAGTCCTGTCAACAAAATTCCAGCAGATAGCTCTTAGAAAAAGGGACGTAAATTTTTCATAAAATGTCATATTGATGTGTAATTGTTTTTACTAGAATGATAAGAAGGATATGCACAACTTTGAAGTTTACATCATCTTTAGATTCGGCCTCCACATATGACAAAAACTCTGTACAAGTCGGATCATTTTTTTTTTGGAAAAAAATCAGATCTAGCTAGTAATTTGGTATGATCTCAAAAATAAAATTTATATTCTTCTGAAATTTTGTGAGTTTCAAGAAAAATATTGTATGATGTTGCTGTCAAAATTTTAGAAAAACCCAGATCACGGTTTGTGAGAAAAGATGAAAACAATATTCAGATTGTTTGTTTGGATCTTGGGAACAAACAGGTCAGCAGTTCAATTCCCACTCTCTCCATATTTTTTATTAAATTATTTTTTTTAGAAAATTTGGAGAAATTACTAAATTTTGGGAGATTTCCAAATTTAGAAGCTCACCAAACACATTTAGAGCCACCACTAAATTTAGCGGAAAAACACCTATTGGGGGTAAAAAATATTTTTGGCCTAAATTGTGTATTTTGTGATTCTAGACCCTTTTTTGTAAAGAGGGGGGACACAAAAACTTCATTTTGATGTAATTTTGGAGCATTTTGTACTAATCTTGGTGCATAAAGGTCAAAAAAAAAAAAAGTGCAAACTTTTTATTTTATGTTTGGTTCTATCACACGAGATCTTTGATCTCATAGCAGCGTTCAGTATATATGGTGCCTCTGGGAAGCGCTTACGGGTGATGCCGTTGTGACTACTACTACACTTAATGCCTAACACAACTGCCTAAATGTCGTATGGGCATCGACCCTATAAAATCGACGGGGAGTAATAAGGACACAATACACACACATTTGAGCCCTCTCATCTGTTTGTGCTTGCACAAACCCCTCTTCGTATTGTCTAAGGACCACATACTAAATTCTTTCACGTGTGTTAACACCTCTTTCCGTCTCGACGGGTATATTGAAAGGGTGATCTTCTTCCACGTACCGACGGGTATATCGGAAGGGAGCGTATATAGAAAGGTTTGGTATATCGGCCTGATGTTATATTGAGAGGGTGACCATAAACCTAAAGTGATAAGAGCCTTACACTTTGTGGAAATTCAGATTGCAGAAATGGGTGCACAAGCACCAAAATTCTTCTTGCCAAATTCAAATTGCTTAGAGGAGACAACTATGCTGCATGGAAACCGAAGATCAAGGTGTTACTTGAGTTTGAAGACCTATGGATAGTTGTAGATGGAAAAACAATAAGATCACTTGATGATGGAAGACAAATTCAATTTGACAACACCAATCAAAAGGCCAAGTCGATCATCTTGTTTAGCTAAGAGAAGATGTGCAACCCCACATTAGAGATGCCACATCAACCAAGGATGCATGGGATAAGTTGAGCACGCCTATGAGGAAAAGAACAAGAATGCCATCCTCAACCTACTATCACAACCGCATACTCTCAAGTTCAAGCGCAATGAGAAGGTTGAAGTTTTTTTGAGACGAGTTTCTACTTTGAGGCCATCTCTATTGGCATTGGGAAAAGAGATAAGTGATGAAGATCTCATACCAATTGTGTTCCGAGCACTTCCTTCTTCTTACAGAATCTTTGTGATAACTATCAATATGAGTGAACACACACGGTCACCTTTGAGAAGTTGGTCAATCTACTCCAACAAGAAGAGGTAATGAACAAAAAGATCGGAAGATGATTAAGCACTATCTTCCAATCATAAAGGAAAGGGAAAATTTCAGTCCAATCACAAGAAGTCCCAACAAAACCAAAGTCAACGAGACAACACCAAGAAGTGTCCCATTTGCAATAGAAGGGGACATGACATCAAAGACTGTTGGTACAATTCCTATAAAAAGGGTTCATCAAGCAATTCAAAACCCAATAACCATTAGGGTAACAATAATTCAAATAAAGGGAAGTCCAACAAAAACAACAAGCAAGGGCGTAAAAATGGTAATGGCAAAGAAAACCCAAACAACAAGGGTATATTTCCAAACATGAGGACGATTCGGATGAAGGACACCACATGTATTCTCGCTCAATTTGATGAAGAAACCAAGTCCACACAAGATATCCGGTATGTTGACTTGGGTGCAACTCGACACATGACTAGACACAAGGATTGGTTCTACACACTACGTGACTCACCTAACAAAACCATGTGTCATTAGGTGATGACTCATCATACAGTGTCAAGGGGATTGGAAACATTTCACTACCTCTTGGAAAGCATAACTATAAAATCACAAATGTATTGTATGTACCTGGGTTGACCAAGAATTTGTTATCAGTTAGTCAACTCTTTGATCGTAACTTGAAGTTGGATTTTGTGAGTAATAATGGAGTAAAAGTGTGCTTGATAAGAGATAAGTCAAGAGGTTCCAAGATTGTAGCAAGAGCCTCCAATGTGAGACGCATGTTCCAACTTGATTTTGTCCACAAGGATGATCAAGCTCTAGTGGCCAAAGACACACAATCTATAGAACTATGGCATCACAGATATGGTCACATCAGTTTTAGCTATGTCCAAACACTTCAAAAGGGCAACATGGTGAAAGGATTTCCTACACTCAAGCACAACACTCGACAAGTGTCCCAATTGCCTAGCTGGAAAGCAACACGAATACCCTTCGAGAAGAACACATATAGAGCTAAGGGAAAGCTTGATTTGGTGCACACCGATCTTTGCGGACCCATGCAACCAAGTTATTCTGGATGTCAATACTTCATGCTTTGTTTTGATGACTACTCAAGAAAGATGTGGATATATTGTCTAAGAAACAAGAGTAAAGCCTTTGAGACATTTCAAAAGTTCAAAGCACTTGTTGAGAATGAAGTTGGTTGCAAGATCAAAACTCTCCACTCAGATCGAGGGGGAATTCACAAGCAATGAGTTCAAGACTTACCTGGAAGCTCATGGGATTTGTCGACAAATGCCTCCTACTCACACACCACAACAAAACAAAGTATAGTTGAGAGAAGGAATCGTACTATCATGGAATTGGTGTGATGTATGATTGATGACTCTAGGTTTAACAAAGACATTTTGGGAAGAAGCTATAAGAACTATAGTCTATTTGTTGATCTCGAGTGCCCACAAGTAGCTCTTGAAGGAGTGACACCTCAAGAAGCATGGTCGAATCGAAACCATCAATTGCACACCTAAGAGTATTTGGGTGTAAAGCTAGCATGCACATACCCAAGAAGAATAGGAACAAGTTAGACATGAAAGCTAAGAAACTCGATATTAATTAGATACGGTGAAGAAGCACTTAGGTATAGATTATGGGATCCAAAGCAAAGAAATTATACACAAGTAGGGATGTTGAGTTCTTTGAGAAGAAACAAGCGATGATGCTCCACTCAACGACTTAACAAAATTCAGAATACACCTCTTGTGAAGATAGAATTTGATGTTACCATTGAAGATGACAGTGATGAATTGGATGATGGTGAAAACTTGGATCCACCACAAGCCAATGGAACAGCTAAGAAGTTACCTAAATGGTATACTCAATTAATAAGAGATGCAAATTTGGATGAAGCACCTAGCACATCATCTAATCCTGGACCTCGAACTCGCAGTCAAGCTCGTGAAGAGGTCAATTATGCCCTAATGAGCAGATTTGTTGAAACAATTGAGCCATCTACAGTTCAGGAAGCCCTACAATCAAAAGATTGGAAAGATGCCATGGATTCAGGGTATTAGTCAGTGATGAAGAACAACACATGGCAACTTGTCGACCTTCCACCAGGGAAGAAACCCATTGGATGCTAGATGGATATTCAAGACTAAGTACAAATCAGATGGGACTATTGACAAGTATAAAGAAAGGCTTGTAGCAAAGGGGTATGCACAACAAGAAGGCATTGATTATGAGGAGACATTTGCTCCCATAGCCAAGATCAAGACAATTAGGATGATCTTTGCTCTAGCTACACAATTTGGTTGGAAAGTCCACCAAATGGATGTGAAAAGTGCCTTTCTTAATGGAGATTTACAAGAAGAAGTCTATATGACTCAGCCAGAGGGTTATGTAATACTAGGAAAAGAGATGATGGTATGCAGACTCATAAAATCTCTATATGGCCTAAAACAGGCACCCCGGGCATGGTACATCAAAATTGATGAGCATCTCATAAGTCATGGATTCAAAAGGAATCCTTATGACCCCAATCTCTACCTCAAAAATCAAGGGGGGGAGATTGTCATTGTGGTTGTTTATGTCGATGATCTAGTCATTACAGGAAGTTCTGTGAAGATGATCGATGCAACAAAGAAGGATTTTAATCGATCGTTCGACATGACAGATCTCGGGCTCATGCACTATTGTCTTGGGTTGGAAGTATGGAAAAAAGAGAATCATATCTTTGTGTCACAGTTGAAATACACCAAGACAATGCTCAAGAAATTCAGGATGATGGACTGCACTCCTATTACTACACCTATAGAAGCGAGACTTCAGTTATCTCGTTCCGATCCATCACCACCGGTGAATGTAACTCTCTATCGGCAGTTGATCGGGAGTCTCATTTACTTGACATATACTAGACCAGATATCAGCTTTGCAGTCAACTATTTATCACGATTCATACAAGAACCAAAAATATGTCATTGGAAAGTAGCAAAGAGAATACTGAGATATCTAAAGGGTACAATTGACCTTGGTCTAGAGTACAAGAAGAATGACAACTTCTTCTTGATAGGATATTTACATTCAGATCATGCAGGAAACATGGATGATAGGAAGTCAACATCGAGCTTCATCTTCTTTATGGGATTTGGACCAATATCATGGGGTTCAAGTAAGAAAACAGAACTTTGTTTCTCACTCTTCTATAAAAGTAGAGTATCGAGCTGCAGGTGAAGCCGTTGTTTGTGAAGCAATATGGCTACACCGAATACTGGAAGGAATTGGTCTACCACAACATAAATCTACTCTAGTATATGTTGATAATGAAGGAGTTCTAAAGCTTGTTCGTAATCTAGTATTTCATGAGAGAACCAAGCATATTGAAGTACAGGTTCATTTCATACGTGAGCATGTCTTGAAGCATAACATACAACTCAGATTCGTCCTACAAAACAGGAAGGCAAATGTTTTCACTAAGTCACTTGACGTGACAAATTCACTTTATTCGAGAGTTCCTCTCCACTTCATTGGAAACTATGCAAAATTAAGGGGGAATGTTATCATAATTTAGCATAGGCATATTTATTGTATTTTGTTGCATTGTTTTTTATTTAATAATGTGCAACATGTGTACTCTAGTCTAGTGACTTGCATTCAATATTGTTATGTTGGATAACATTCAATATTGGTATTAGTAAGTAATTACATGTGCATGTGATATGGGTCTTATCATCTCGTATTTGGTGTCCGATAGGGTGTCATGTCTATCCATATGAGGCTATCTAATATCTATAAATATTACAGCTCTTGCATTGTTATGTAATCGATTTCATGATCAATAATATTTGTGAGGCTTCCATCCCTCTTTGGTCATTGCAATCTTATTCTATTCTATCATTTGGTATCTAAGCTATACCATTATTATCATCTACCCTATTCTAACCAGAAGCAAATCGAGGCTAAACAAATCTTGAAATGTGAAGCAAAAAATGGCTTCCTTTTCTCCAGAAATGAGGCAATGAATTCAACTTGTAAAAAAAAAAACATGATAGAACTTAAAATGAGATGTGTACCTTGAAATTATTCCAAAATTCATCCCAAAACACGAAGATTCTTTCTACCTGATATGAAAACTATTTTGAGGGGCTTTGGAACTTGTTCTTGAGGATCTCACGCTCATTTTTAGGTTCGATACAAGAATGAATTTTGATATTACTATAGGTTGTTGTGAACCATGAAGGTACTGAATTGGACATTGCCTCCAAATATTTGGTACACTTATTCTCTTGTTTTATACTGAAACATGAACATCCCTTTCAATCACGGGATCTTTTTGAAGCTATTTTGAAAGTTGTTTTACCCTTATAGGTTGTTGTATATTCTTTTTGACATTCTGAAAGTGATTATAAAAGTATTCAACCTCTTCAAGATGTTGTAACTCATCAATCATGACATCATAAAGATGATAAGATGGTTGTTCTACTTCTTTAGAATTTTTTTTTAAAAATAGTATATTAAAATTGTTGTTTATCTTTTCCAAGTTTTTGAACCATTACTACGCTATGTGATATTTGAAGCACTTTTGAATTATTCAATTTTATAAATATTTACCATATTCCCGTAACATCCATTTTCCTCCTCGATGGAAGATTGTTTCTCACGAATACTTAAAACATCATCCGATAGTCCTTGTGATTCACTATAATTCCCTAATAACGTAGCTATCTCCATGCATGCAACACAATAAGGGTCTTCACACTCAATTGCTTGATCATGATCATTCCGAAATGAAATGTATATTTTCTATCATCAACCATGGAAACTAATAAGCTATAAATAGGCTGTTCATTCCATGAAATTTATTATTTAACATCAAAACTTATCTACAAATCCTTTTTTATTCTAAATAATTTCTCCTCTTAGATTTTGTAAATCGTGATGAATCATGGATGATGTGAGTATGGTGCTCTTTTTGCACACTACACATAGAGAATGTAGATTTTTCATCATGTTCCACCTAATTTTGACATGTTGCAAAATAAAAAAAAATTCTTTTGCATTGTTTCATCTTGTAACTCTGGAATATGATGAAACTTAAATTTTGAAACCCATTACTCTATGCTTTGTAAAATGTCCAACCTATTAGTTTCTACAGTTAGCCACCCTTACTAAATGATATTCCGATTCTCTCTTTCCTAGATCGAAAGTACGGGTAAAGGAGGAGGAGTTGGACTAATTTAAGCATTAACAGGAAAATCTTGAACAAGAGGTCAGGGGTACAAACTCTTTTTTAGAACACCATCCGAACGCTAACTTGGATAGTTATATTTGGGTTTAACAAATGATTGTTGGGTAGAAAAACTAGGAATTGCAGTAGCTCGATAATTTGAAAATTGATGAATGGGTTGTGTTGGCTGACAAGGGAAATATATAGGCACTCGAATTTTGATAGGGAAGGTAAGTGGGAAAATCCTTTCGGTGGGGTTCCCGAACTTAATTCCTATCATTTTTCACTACTTGTAACTTTTCATAATGTTCCTCGACAACCAAAAATAATTGTTTAATTTCATTAAGCTCAGTTTCAATATCTCTTCTCCTTTCACAATCAGCATAACCCTCTGTATAAATTTTCCCTTGAATAATGTAATGATTAAATATTGATATTCATATTGATTTCTAAGGTTTGGGTCAGTAAAGATATTCATTCCGGTAGGGGTTAAAGAATTAGTGTGAAGGAGAAGTTGGATAAAAGGGTTGTTGGTTTGGCTGATAATACTATTGGAAATAAGGGTTCATGATTGTAGAACCTCATAACATTTTTAAAAAATTAAAAAATAGGTTTTTTTCTCACAAAATCAACTAATAAAAGTAAAATAACATATTTGATTTTATTGAAAAATACTGAAAAAACTACAACTAAAAAATTTAATGATGTTGAAAAGTGTCGTACTAATTTGAAATCAGATTTACGGAGTTTTTAGATGAGTTATACTTAGGATCTTGAATCTTTCGAATGCATCAATAGTGTTTCTTGTCCCACCGTTATGCTAAAAATTTATCTCTCAAAAGTGCACCCTAGTTGAGAGATAACAACAGGGGTTCTAAGATTGCTTTGAATCTCTCACTTTTATAGATATAATGGAAGCACCTCACGTTTGTGGGCATACTTATTGTTGAGGTTAGTCTTTCATATGAAGGCCAGTTCCTTTTCGATGTATCATAAACTTTGGAAAATCATTCACCCTCCAATGTGTGGACCAGCTATGATGTGTACATGTGCAACCTATTTTACTATATGATTAAAATATTCATTTTTGTCTACTGGTATGACCTATGTATGGGGAATAATAATATTCCTTTTCTGTAAACTTTAAGCTAACATAGCAAATATTGAGGTAAACTACCTTTTTTCCTTAGCATATCCACTCCCTACCTTCACCTTCAAGCGTATACCTATGTATATTATATTTAGTGATAATATTTAGATCCTTTAATATGGTATACTTGATTAAGACATCATTTGATTCCTTTTGACTATGGGAAATTTTTTTCGGAAAGATTGAATTTTAAGGACCTCCTTTTGAGTAAATCATAACATATTATAAAAGAAACTAGCCTAAGGTCAAAAAGGGTAATGATCATTTCAAATAATTGAGTTTTTTTTTTTAATAGGATAGAGTATAGTCAATCCAATATATTGTAATTCCTAACCATGGTTAGGTTAGGCAATCCCCTATGTTCAATTAAAGTAAAAGTTTTCAAACCCTAATCATTATTTTCATTCTCACAAGATATTTTTTTAGCTAAGTATATTATGCAAAAATTTGAGCAGCACCACTGTTTTTGATTTCAAGTTTGAATGAAATATTCTGTGGAATTTAGTGCGTGTTCTTGTTTTCATATTTCTCTACAAAGGGTTTTTCGACCCTCATTTATACAAGGGGAAGTTGTGAGATTTTCCTTTTCCCTATTCTTTCTTCAATGTGGTCATTATTATTTGATCACTTCTGAGCTCTGGCTCTGGTTCATAGCTGAGATTGGTATGGCTTGTTTTCTCCTTTCAACTTTGATCTAAAGTTTGGCCTGGACATTGAAATTTTTCAGACATTGTGGGCTTGGTTTCATGTTATTTTTGGTCTCTATGTTGCAATTAAATTTTCATATATTTTGCATCTACTAAACACAATGTCAAGCTCTAGTTTCTATTCAGAAATGATTGTTTCATTAGTATTCTCCGTTTTGAAGGTAAAACACTTGTAACTATGGAAGCTCTGTATTTTTTTTCCTCTTCATTGGGTATTTACCTTACATATCAAATATGAAGATATTGCTTTGGCTATCTTTATTTTTTTATATTCGAGGTCTTTTATATGGATTTATTGTATATCCTTTGACTCTTTGGAGGTGGATTTAGGTTTCGATGACAAAAATGGTTTCATCTTATCATTCTTGGTGTTTCTAAGAACTCTATTCATTATTTGTACTGATCTTCTTCAATATCTTGCATTGGCTAGAATTATTTTCCATTTTGACTCCTTAGAGATGGATCCATGAGCTATCTTGCTAGGTTTTGAGCTACTTTTCTTTTTACATTTCTCTCGAATCTACGGCGGGCTACTCGAGCTTCTCTGAGATCTTTCTATGAATGTTGGCTGCCATTGAAAAATGGTAAGACTCTAGTTATATGAACTCTGTAACCATTTCTATTTAGATTTTAGTTACATTTTTCATTAATATTCATAAAACCCTTATGTTTTTTTCATTTCATGTACTAGTTACCTTTTCGAGCCTTAAAGTACTCTTTGGCATCATTTTCATCATTGCACTTGAGGTTTCTTAAGTTTTGTATTGTTTATTGTTTTTGGCTCTCGAGACCATGGTTTAGCCATTCTGAAATATATTTCAATCTCTCCATATTTTCTTCTTTTCTTGTGCAAATCTAGGTTTTTTTGGGATATTTTCTTTGTATTCACTATAAGAGATCGATATGTGAAACTTCATCTGGGTATTTGTTAATTTTGAAATTCAATCCTCACACCTCCTAGATTTGGGAATTTAAGTTGTGGGTACATACATTAATTTAGTCTCAAGTTTTGGTCTCTTTTCCTCTCATCGTATTGCTGATTTTAAAATTTTATACCCTTTGCAAGCTCACTTTTATATTCAAGCATTATATGTTATGTATCTTTCATGTTTAGGGAATATTTGACTAATGCTTCATGGGTTATTCCTCTCGTTGACTTTCTTCTTTTTAATCCTTCATACGATGGTTATTAGAAGTTGTAACTCTTTTGAACTTGGAGAGAATTATTTAAAGGGTCAATGCATCATCTTTTTGAGAATAATCTATCTTTTTGGGAATCTATAATAAAGCATGTATTTTCCTTTACCTAAATTAAAAAAATTGTAACTTGGAGCTTTGAAAAATGTATAGTAAGTTACTTCCTTGATTGATAAATAATTATGGGAAGTTGCACCTTTCTTCCCATTCCTAAAGCAAGTTTTTATTCCTTGAATGTTGTGATGAATATTCCTTGGCTTCAACTTCACTATGTTGTTTTTCCCTGTAGCTTGAAATTTCAATTTGTTTATTGTAATTATGTAACACAACTTTAAATGAAACCAATGATTCAGGTTAAAATTAATGACTCAATGAAAAGCGTAAAAAATCCAAGCTCTTGGTGTTTCATCAACCATTTAATGCCATTTTCTATTATTTTGATTTGATGTGAAAGTTGTGATATTCATCATCATTTTTCTGTTATGATTTTGAATCTCAAATTGCATTCGAACTAATTTCTTAAACATATCATGCCATGTTGAAATCTACATTTCTAACTGAAATTATTTCTTATGTACCTTGAGGTTTATAGATGAAATCTTGATGGGTTGTTGGCATTCTTAGAGACAATACTTGCATTTGAACAAAGATTTTACTCCTCGAAATTTTGTTTTTGTCACAAACTCGTAGCTTGCTATCTATTGGTTTGTATGATGTTGACATGTTCTTTTTTTTTACTTAAAGTTCTCATTCTTTATGTTGTTCCTGAAATGAGGAATCCTAAAAATGTTGATCATTCATTTGAGCTCAAGGATTATGATGAATCACAAAATCTGTTTTGTATCAAATCTCATGGCTGCAATGACTCTTTGCTTTATTGTGCTACTTATTTTGCAATGGAAACTTGACTAATGCATTTTTTCCACTATGTAAGAATTCTTTGCACAGTAAAATGTGAAACAGTTGAATCAGTAAACTTCTACACTTTGTATTCCAAAGTAAGAGAAAAATAATGTACTTGTTAGATTCATTCACAATTCCCACATAGTTGTGAACTTCTTTGTTTAAAAATTTCATACCTGTAGATCATGTCAACTACAAGATTTATATGGAATTTTATTGAACCTCGCTGCACTTGTTTCATTTATGAACACCGTAGCTTTCTCTGAAAACTTATAATGAGTTCTTTTAAACTTAACAAGTGATGTTGACGATTTGAATTCTATCTCTTCTCATCTTATGATATTCTATACTTGTACTTATCTGATGCAATCTTAAAATTTGTTTGAGATGTACTTGCAACTTTCCTGTGAATACCATAATTGTACTTTTGAATGCATGTTTTTCTGAAATTGGAAGTATAATGAGTTAAATAAAACCTCGAGCTCAACATTGAAACCCATTTTCCTTCTTTTCCCCAGGTGATGTAGTTTGTGGAGAACGGCTAGAGAAACAATTCAGAAAGAAAAGAAACCTCCTCAAGGAAATGATGGGTTTCCTTTACCTCCTTACATTTTCAATTTCATAAGTATATGCATTCCTTTTCTTCAGTTATTTCTCACGGCTTGTGTGAGATAAATATGCACAATTATTCCTCATGAATAAATGAAATTATTTTCATGTAATGAGATGTATGTCTTTCCTTTCTGTACTTTTCTTCATTTGTATGGATAATAAATGAACTTATACAACTCAAAACACTTAAATAATTCACTTAATCATGGAAATAAATTAAAATCAAGTGTACCTTATTGACACTCATTGAAAATACAAATAGTATTTAAACTTTCTTTTTCCATGCATCAAACCCGCAATCGAGATCGATGCTTCAAAAGTAAATCCTTGCTTATTCCATTTTTCCCACCTTCACCAAGGCCTTAAAGTAGTCTTCAAAGGATATTGCATTGTCTTACTAAATATGATACATGGAGAAGTGGTATACACAAGGTTTTATCTTCTAGGACAACACTTTGAGCTCTGATTTATTGCATGACATTCTAATTCTATTCAAAACCACAACGGAATACTAAATGGATATAACGATGGTAACCTTGGAAAATTATGCTTTGTTTGATTTTTTTATTAGATTGTTAGGGATCCCCATGGGGGGATGACCTCCAAATGTGACCATGGGCTATGTGTGTAATTCTTTTCCTTTTTCCTTTTTCTTTTATTTTGTGATGTAATTGATTTATTCATTGTTCATTAATGTGTCTTAATTAAGTGAATTAATCATGTTTATTAAGTAAATAAGGGTTGTGGCAAATGAGGACATTTATTAGAGTAGTTTTTCCTTTGGATCTTGTGATTTAAGTTGAGTGTATTTGATTTCCAGTGTTGTAAACCCTTCCTCACTTGGGAAATTCAGATTTGGGCTTAACAATCATTTTTGGAGGCTTGTGGGACAAGTTAATATTTTCCCACACCTCTTAATTGCATATACCAATTATACCTATGAGTTGGGGGTCAAAAATAGACCTCATTATTTATTTTGTAAGGCAAAAGGTTATATTTATTGCAATTTCTTACATGAGTTTTAAATTAAGTCCTTAGGGGTGTGGGTTTGTGTTGAGTGTGTGAGAGGATTTTCATTTCTCTCAAACACCAATTTATTTTTCCTTAAAGTTGAAGTTTGACTTGTGAGATGGAGTTGAGGATAAGTGATGTGGTATCCTATATGGCGGAACCTTGCCCTTCTCTCCTCTTTTTCTCTCGTATACAAGTTTATTTGTTTGTTTTGGGATTACTTCATTTCATTGTGCACTTGTTTTTGGAATGAGAGATTTTTGGAGTGCTTGTTTAATTCTTGGAGCTTTTGTAGTTGGATTGAGCTTGAGGGAGCTTGGAGTGTGATTCTTTGATCAATTTATTATTATGGAAAGGTAACAACTACACCCTTGTTTTACTTGTTTGTATTTATATGTGTGTATTGCAAGTAAGTGAATGATTTGTGTTTTGTAGGGATCTTGGGTAGAATTCCTAAGTATGGTCTAGGAGAATTCTATGGGGATTTTTATATTTTAGGGAGGCATAAGAGTTTTGTTTCATTTTTGGGAGGGATTTAGGTTGGGTGCCACATCTTTGATAATAAAATGCTTGTTTTTCTTACTTGGTTATTTTGAAAGAGACATAAGATATTGTAGGGAGGAACAAGAAAATGTGGGAGGCATAAGAGGATCTTGAGGAGGCATAAGAGATGTGTAGGGAATTTGAGTTGTGTTTTGGAGGGTTTTAAGGTGGGAACCTAATCCCATTAGGAGCCATAATTGATATCCTCATAGTTCCTTGCCCCATTGGCTTTGAGTTTTCAACCCTTGTGTATTTTTGAAATTATATTCTTGTGATTGTTATATTTTTATTGAATGTGTGTTAAATGTTTGTCAAAAAAATTATTGTGACGTGGAAGCATTATTTTATTTTCCATGGGTTGTGTCCATTTCTCATAGCACTTTGTTTGTGGCTCGAGGCAAATGAGGAGGATAGCTTGTTCTCCTCATTGGATTATTGATTGGGTGGAGACTATTTATTGTCCCCCATTTTTATTGTTTTGATTGAAGTAAAGAAATTGTGGAGGTCTTGTTTAAGATTTGGGACTTAGAGAATTTGTAGAAGACAAAAATGAAATCCTTCATTGTAGAAAATTTTCTTATAGTTCCCACTTAAGGTTGAAGGCTATTAGTCTTATATTTAAAAGAAAATATTTATTTTATATTTTTTTTATCAAGTTGTAATGTATTATTAGAAAGAAATATTTTTGCATTGTAAGAAAATGAGTTATGCTCAAAAGAAAAAGAAAGTTCATTGTTACTTGTAGGGGTTGCATTATTGTAAGAATAAAGGAAGAACTTAGAAGTTGTAAATCATTAAGAATGTATTCTTAGAAAATTTGGAATGTAATATAGTTTCTTGTGCTTTCTTGAATAAGTGATTGTAGTTGTAATGGAAAAATGCACTAAGTTATAGTGAATTAACTTGTTGAAGGAATTACATTCTTGTTGTAGAAAATAAAGGAATGATACTTAGAAATAGATTTAATTTCATTTCCTTCATTTTATCTTGAAATTATTTTCATTGGAAATTTAATCCTCTACTCATTTTCTTGTATGCTATTGAATTAGAAAAAATATATAATTTATTGATTTTATTCATGGAATGAATAAATAGTTTAAAGTTTCAACTAGTGGCTTTAGGAAACTGAATTAAAGCTAAGTTTAAACTATAAATCACACTAGTAAAAGAATATTGGAATTTTTTTTAATTGATGGATCTCTTTTCTAAGAACGGGAATGTTGCCATGTGTAAAGCGGCGGTCTCTAAACCTTGGCTTGATCGAGTGGTGGTCTTTAAACTACCACCCAGAAAGGAAAGGTAGCGGTTTACAAATCATCACCCATGCATGGTAGTGGTCCTAGGACTACTATCCTACTTAGGGCGGTTGTTTCATCACTATCGACTGAAAAATTAGAATCTTTGATTTGTGCAAATTAGGGTATAAAATGTAAAAAGGAAACTACTAGAAAAGTAAAAGGGAAAAAAGTAATTTTTTTAAGTATGTAAATTCTTCAATGATATTTTAAGTGTATTAAATATATTCGAGTAAATGGAAGTAGAGTTTTTCAAAAAATAGAGAACTCAAAGAATGGAAATAACTAAATAGCTTCTCAAGATTTAGATTAGAAACCTCTACAATCAAGAAATAGATGACATTACATGAACAAATCCATAAAATAAACTAAAATAAACTAAACTTGATCATAATAAATACCTTCGTGGATTCTTCCTTCCTTGCTTTCATGGCATCCACTCCTTCAACCTAAAAATTAAAGAAAAAAAAGAGACCAAATGAGGAGGCTAGGGAAAGAAAAATGATTTAATAAAATTTCATAAGGATGGTTAGGTTTAGCTTTGAACTCTAAGATCTAGTGGCCACAATTGATTTGATTCAAGGGTTAAGAATCAACCCTATAATTACTAGGTGAGAATATACTTATTATGGATTTTAAATAATTTAAGTGTATATGAAAATGGGAGAATGGGGCCTTTTAGTACCCTTGTATTCTATGTTAATTATGTAACTCTCCTAGTATGTTTTAATAAATGGTTTGATGGAAATTAAAGCTAGTAATTTAAGGAACTATCGTAAGTAAGGTTAAGGGTTTAAATATTGTGGGTTTGAATGTTAATTTTAGAGGGGGAAACTATTTAACCAAGTAAAAGAAATTAACAAACACTTTTCTAGCGGATTGTAATTATATTGTCCTTAGAAATGGGTTAAGAATATTTAATTACTAATCTAGTCTTGTTCACGTAAATGTAATGTAGTAGATTGCTGGTAGGAGTTAATAAAATGTATTATAGGGATTAACACCCTCAGTCTTCTTTTAAAATTTATATAAATTTTTTTGCAACTTTCTAGTTAATTTAAGGTTTAATGTGGTTTTAGAATGTAAAAATTGTGGGTGTCACATTTTGTATCAAAGTCATGGGTTCAATGATTGGACCATGGGCACACCTGGGAAAAATACGACTAAAAAGAAAACTTATTTGCAACTCTAAATCTAGATCACACAACTATACATTATATTTTAAAATGTAGAAAACCTAGAAAACTAAAACAAACCCTATAATGATAAGTTATCTTTTGTCTTGTTTTGTGTAGGAGGCATGAAATAGACGAGGAGTTATTACACATGGACCTAGAATTACCACCCCCAGATCAGGAAGTAGCAACCATATTGCCTCAGATACTTCAGAAACTATAGGATGTTAATGCCGATATACGCAGAGAATCTTTAGGATGGAAACCTAGCAGATAAGACAAAGAGATATTAGTAAAGGCTCATGCACCTTCCCACATAGTGATGAGTATAGGGAACAAAACTCCCACGTGGATTCAATGAGATAGGATTGACCACTGAGAGGTCATGAAGATAGGGCTACAAGACACAAACACGGATCTAGGAGCCCTAGGCAGCGTGACGATCATGTTGATATTCTTAAACTTCATCCATCTCATTTTCCGGGGACACTGGGGATTTCATAAAGAAGCATGGCTAGTCAACTTGAGTGGATGCTTCAAGCTATGACTGTAATAATAACAACATGAAGGATTTTATTACCATCAACCTTCGAGAGAGAGACGAGCGGGGATTTGTGGAGGAGTGAGGACCATAAGCTTTATGTGGATTTCTAGAAATTCACTTGGGAGCTCTTCAAGGAGTAGTTCAAGAGTAGATACTTATCAGGGAGGTTTATTCAATAAAGGATAGATGAGTTCCATGACCTACGTCAGGCATCCATGATAGTGGTAGAGTATGAGAGACACATTTTAGACTTGCTTGAGTGACACATAGAATACATGTAGGATGAGCATGTGACGATCCACATGTTCATCATCCAGGGCTCGAACCTAGACTTAGGAGGGTCATTGTGCATTCATTGTCCAGAGATATTAGTAGAAATTGTTGACAAGGCCTACATTGTGGAGGAGACCAAGGGGAAGACACAACAGGCCAGAGATAGAGTTTAGAGTAGTATCAGGCGAGATGAAGGTTAATATTTTGATGGGGTTATCTCATCCTCTTTTTATGGAGACATGGTTCGAACACTCTTCATTTAGACCGCTTTAGTAGCAGATATAATAGTCTCATTCTCCATTTATTCCTCTATAGATATTCATCACTTAGAGGTAATGAAGTATGGGGCCTCCTCGTAGGGGACCAGTCATGACTTAAGAACCACCTATAGCTCGGTCTGCAAGGGCTCATTAGAAGTGACCAAAATAGTTGTAGAAGAATCATCAAGATCTATGGCATAAACCACTAAAGTACCTACATGATCTTCTTCTTATTGGAGGGAATCTAGTAGTTCCTATAGTGCGATGTACTTTGGAATTATTTAAGAGAGTGGCCTCAGAACCCTAATAATAAGGGTAAGGCACTAGTTTGAGCCTATAATAGGTGATATGGCTAGGAACCACATGATATATGCAAAGTGGTATAGAAGCTGCTAGCAGTAGAGCACTAGGGCACTTTGATTGAGATGACAGTACCATTGATTGAATTTCATTTTCTTTTTATTTGATTCATTCTCTTGATTCTTTTGCTTCTCCATTTGTAGTAGAGATATGCAGGCTGGTGGTAGTTAGGAAGAGCTATAGTTGGGATGTGGAGATGACTTCTAGACCTAAGCTCACAGTGGAATCCTTAGTTAAGGAGTGCATAGTTAACCTAGGAACATTTTCCATGACCTTATAACTTTGTATCCTTCCTTTGGGTTCCTATGGGATTATATTGGGCATGGATTGGTTATCTAGACATAGGAATAAATTTTATTACTATAGTAAGGTAATATAATGTGTAGATGAAGTTTGAGTGGAGATAGTGATAGTGGGAGATAAGATACCCACCTCTATTCACACCATATCCTTTATGCATCTTAAGCAGTGTGTACGATGATGTTTCTAATTATATGTTATTAGGATTAGCGAAGATCATAGGATGAGTCTCGTGGGCTATCAGTTGACATTATTAAGTCCCGGAACTCTCATACAGCCTTGATGACACTTCTTATAATCTATTTCAATAGTTCCCCTTCCCAAATGATCTTCAGATTGTGTAAAATCAGCTACGTCACCCTTTGTCTCTTATTTAGTGATTCATATTACTGCTTTCTTATTATTTTTTCATACTATGGTTTATCACTTGTATATCATTAGTTACGTGAGTTACTATGCAATAAAGGTTTAACTATTTTGATTAAATCATTTGGTGAACCCCACTCATAATCAAGCACTTGGATATTTATTTTTCTTGTTTTATCGATCTCTTTTCATGGCTCATCAAGTCTCCTTGTATCAATTTATTCAAATGCCCCCACATTGCAAATATGTTCTCCAAAAAAACTTAGACACTATTTACCTCCCTCATAATATGCCACCGCATAAGTAAGTTCCATTTTCAATCCCACGGGATGTTGGAAACAAGATTACATCCCTCAAAGATGAAATCCAACATGTTAAGGATGCTTCTCATACCCATGCTAGTTCTTCTTATACACCTTGTCCTAATCCCATGTCTACTACATGTGCTCATACAAGTGAAGCCAAAGTATTACCGCTACCAGTACCTATCAAGTTTGATATAAATGCTAAGAAAAATGATATTCTTCCTTAGCTCCTTAATCACAAGTTGATCAGCTTGCCACCTACTCATCACTAACCTCCTGATCAGATTGTGAAATCCAAAGGTCACCCATTTTGTAATTATCACATAATTAATAGAAATAATGACAATGGTTAATATGATTTAAAAAAAGAACTGGACACCTTGAGCATCGTGGTTTTATTTCATTTGATACAAAACATTATGTTAAATGCTCATGTCCAATTATTAAATCCCACTGGGCTCCCAAATATGCTCCCTCTATGTCTAATGAGCATCATGCCATAATTGTTAATGTTCCTTCTTTAGTAAGTCAAGAACCACCTATCTAACCCAATTTCATACCACCTTTAAAAATAATTACCCCATTACCTCCTCCTATTAAGTCATCTACAATGTTACCAATCCCAAATAAGAAACCACCATCAAAGGAAGCGAGAACTAGTTTAATTAACACACATTTCGATTTGTCACCTACTTGCATTTCCTTCGCTAAGCCCAAAATTTTATGTCAGTCATACTCTTTCTCCTACCTACCATTGATGACCATATGTTTTCTTATGACACATTTCGAACTCCACCACCATGGCATGATCCTTCTCACATCATCACATAGATCTCCATTACTCCTAAACTTCAAGGGCATCATATTTCCTCTTATCACTCATGGTTGTGTCTATTATCTACTTATAGTTTCTCTATTACATTTAACACTTTGCGCTTCAGGATACATCTTTACTAGTATACACTCTCAAAATATGTTCATTACCCGATGACCTACTCTATTTCTATGGTTCATAGTTGATTGTTGAGGGGGTAATTCTCAAATGAACCTCACATTATCTACTATTAGCTTCTTTATTATATGCTTTATGCTCCATGATAAATATTTTCAAGAATTCTTAGATCACCTCTAGTAAACACATTTTTCCTTCATCAACTACAATGCATTACTATTCAACATTGGCATTCACATCCATTAAAAAAATTAGTAATCATTTTTGAACCTATTAGGATTGAGAAATCACCATCCATTCTACAATTCTCACCAATTTCATTCATTATATTAAATTAAATTCAATCATAATTTTACACTTTCATTTATACATTCAGGTACATTTATCTATTAATTTCTTCATCTTGTATTATAATCTAAGTCTTTGGAATATCATATTTTCAATAATAATTGGCTAAATATCATGTTTTTATCAATCTGTTTATTATCCTCCAAAATCACCTGTGATTCCTAGAATCACCTACGATTCTTGTCTTCTCTATTTCCCTGCAACATTATTTATATTTAATTTATCAATTATATTGTATCTCCTTTATTGATAATATATTGTCTAGAATGGCATTTTTAGACGACAATAGAGGGTCAAGGTCATGAAATAAATAACATCAACTCATTACCTGTCATCCATCATCCATTACACTAGGAGCAATAAGACCTTTTACATGACCTTTAGTTTTGTGCCATCAATTTTGCCCCTTTTGAAAATTTAGAAAACATCTTTAAATCTACTCAATGAATCTATGAAGCAACATAGAAATTTTTGGAGGCCTACTTTGAAGTTTTACATATCTAAGTAGATTTTTCTTGGTTTGAATTTCAATATGCTCCTAAATTACAAGAATTGAGATTTGAGATTTAATCTAAGGATCATACCAATTTAGAACATTAATATTCGACATGAAAGATGAGGAACCAAAATACATTTGAATTATTCAAGAAAGACTACTTTGAAGACGAGAGCTTAGATTCTACTTAAAAATAACAACCAAAGTATACTTGAGAAGATAGTTCCCCTTCATCTAAGAATTTAGATTCTATTTTTAGTTCATATATATATATATATATATATATATATATTGATATTTTATCAATTATATAATTGTAATAAACTTGAAACTTATTGCAGCATTTAACATTTATCATCTATCGTATATCATAGTTTATTTTTGAACTACTTCATTATATAAAAAAGTATTGACAACCTTATCGGAAGTCTTTAAATTTATGGATACTTCCATTTCAGGAAATCCACCTAATAATTTATTAATCATGTTCGGTTTAGTGTTTGTTATATTTAGGTGTTCTTGCAAGAAAAGATCTTTCTATGTTTCATATATGAAGCCTCCAATATAATTTAGCTGTCAATGTGATGTTGCTCTTAGCACTCTCTCTAAAACCAATTCCCCTAGTGATTTTAGGATGACATAAAATATCCCATTTTGCTAAATGCCATTTTTTATTCTGTTGTTTTCCATACGAGAAGACACCTTTAAATAATATGATCTATATCATGAAGAATCCTAACCGGAATATAAAGAAGACACACAATCTATATTGGAATGGCCTACATGATAGTTTTGACTAGGGTCATTTTTCCTCCTATTATGCAGATCATGAATGATATGAGCACTAGTATGTAGATTATGGAAGTACTTGGCAATCTAAAGAGCACTTTGAATTAAAACTTCATATTTGGGAACACTTATGGCAGGCTGAAAATGAAAAAGTAAAATGTTACCTATTAAACAATGGCGGCCAAGTTAAATTCTTTTTTTTGCATAATTCCTTCAACTCTAACCAAGTTAAACTTCAAATACGTAAGGATAATCACGTCAACGGTCACAATTTAAATCAAACACATAGATTGTACAAGACGAAGTGCATAATAAAATGTTTGTATTCATAGTTACATAGGTTGAGAGAGCTAGGAGATTATTCATGGAGGAAATGAGAAAGAATCGCATAAAAATAAATTTAGAGAGCTCGCTTCGTGAACCATAATGCATGAAAATATGAAGATTCTGAAGAAATTGGAAGAATAATTCATGGCAACTGAAGAAATTTTGCCATGGCTTCTCGAGAAAATGAAAATGTAAATGAATCAAATGATCATGGTCGATAGTTTGTACTCATCCAGACTAACCACCATGAAACCTAACTCAACCTGAGTTAACGATTTAATGGAAAAGATGAAATCATGCAAGGATCAAATGACCAACATTCCAACCACTACCATCTACCTTGCTTACCATGGTGAGAAGATCAACATGTCAAAATAAAATTAGGACAAGATCAAACGGCTAAAGAATAGTCATAGATTCATCTAACCTGAAATCAATACAAATTCAAATGCTTAGCGAATCAATGGTTTAGATTGTGCGCGGTACTTCAATCAATGGATAAAGATCGAGAATCAATGCAAACTCCATGTTTACCAAAGTCAATATAAAGTACAAAATCCAATGGTGTAGATCACAAAGCAACAATCAACCATACATAGTAAAAGATCCTAACTCAACTATGGTTTGTAAAAATAAACCATAATTTGAAAATAGTACATGTTTCGAGAGGATGGTGAACCCCTAACTTGACTGAGTTAATTCATATTCCATCAACAAGTTACAAAGGGTCAATGCAACGTGAGGAGGGGAACATACCTTACACCCAATCATTATTGTTGAATTCATAATCAAATGCAAAAAGTATGTGCAATGATAATTATCAAAGGAGGTAAACATTACATTAGTCTATGCATGAAATAATCATAAATGCCAACCAATGATTAGGGTCAAGACCTTATTTTATTAAAAGTATGCCAAAATAAGAGAATGACCAAATGGTTTTAACAATGATTATTAGCTTTGATTTAGGTTGAGGTCCAAAACATTATGCCATGAAATAATAATATATGTCAACCAAGTGAAAAAGGTGAAAGCTTTATGCAATGCAATGATTATTCAAAAGATCCCAATAAAGCATATGTGTAATGATGGGATTAAAGGGGGTCAATAATCCAATGAAGACCAAGTGTTCACATCAAAGGTGGTCCCCACATAGGACTTGAGAACAAAAAAATATATTATACTTGTAGGAGAATAGTGTTTTTCATATGAAGGTTGACAAAGACGATTATTTCACCATGGAAATAAAGAAAATTAAATGTCAACATTAAAGCTTCAGTAAGTGGTCGCCATTGTAGATGGAATACATAGGTGAATATTTTCCAAAGTATTTCACATAAAAGAATATTTTTTTCTCACATAGGAGATTAAGTTTTGCATGTACATTAAGGGGAATAATTATAGGATTCCCAGAATATCATTGCAATTAGACCAAGTTTCAAGTTTCACATCAAACACTTCAATACAGAGATTACATTCACTTTGGAGGTGAGTTAGATAGCAAGCAAGGGATATTATTAGCCAAATATTCCATCCTACTTTATTAGAAATAGATCAATCAACCTGGAATTTAAATGAAATGTATTTTTGTAACTTAGGCTTTTAATTACCTCATTGTATTCAACATGTTTATGTTTATCTCTTTTATTATTAATGATAAAAGGATAAAAATAAGATGCATGGGCAAGTATAAATTTCGGTCTATTTTTAGGATGCGTTTGGTGAAAAATATTTCTATATATTGTGTGCAATTGCAAGGCACGAGGAGGAATTTTCGGATAGAGGAGTGTTGAAGAAATGTTTTCTTGTTTTTCCCCTTGAATGAGAACTGATATCTTCCTCTCCAATTATTTGCATTGGTGTGTATATCTCATTAATTATTGTGAATGTCAAATTCCCCGATTAATCATCTTACTTTGCTGCAAATTTAATAATTTTTGTATAATATTAGTGTGCATGTTTATCTTTTGTCTTGTTGTGATTCATTCCCTGAATACACAAAAAAATTTCCTTAATATTATCTAGAAAAATATTGGTTTATGCATCCAAAATTAGTTCTCAAATTCATTGTGCATGTAAACAATCAAATCCCTCAAAACATTTGGTGTATCACTCCAATTTCAATTCATTTACATTCATCTCCCTACCCTCAAAACCCCTAAAAATTAATTTAGGATACATAAAAAGGAATTGACCTTGATATCGGAGACTCACTTCAATAATAGTTATACCCATAGATCTGAGGTGTTTCCATTATATCTACAAAAGTGAAAGATACAAAAAAATCTTAGAACCCCTATACTCATCTCTTAACAAGGTGCACTTTCGAGAGATAAAAATTTTTAGCGCTCCTGTGGGGACCAAAAATCATATATGCAACCAATTACAATAATTTATAGTAGATTACAATGAAAGAAATTCATTTTTAGAACAACAAGCTATAACGATTTATTCTAAAGATCCAAAGATTTATTTGGTGAATCCATAAGGTTGATTTAAGACCATATTTATAGCATATCATGCCTAAAGTGACTACAAGATAATCGTCAGTATGAGGAATTCCAGTGAGTTTATTTCTTTACCTTTGAATTATGTAAGGAAGAAGAGTTAGCAATACTTGAACTTATAATAGGCGAGGTTTTGAAACCTTCCTCCTAATCTTCCTTCACCGCGTATAAATCATATTGTTGAAATCCTTTTTATTCCAATGGTTACTCAATCACCTAGGAATTTTGAGTTTTACTAATGGAATCCCTTTAGTAATTCCAGTTTATCATGATATTCCAAATTTTGCCATGAAATTTTTACCATCATTCACTTTGGTTAAAATCATATTACTCCTATAGAGAACATTAAAGATGTTGCAACCATTTGTGTTTTCCATAATATAACTCATAAACATGTAGCCTTAAGAATTTTAAGTACATCCTTTGAAGGAAAAGCCTTGCGATTGTATACAACATTAGAGATGGGTAGCATACGAACTTGAGATGAGTTAGGAGAAAAATTACTTAAGCAATTTCAAGACAATTCTAATAATTTATCCCTCATAGAGAAGCTCTCTACAATTAGAAGTGTCCCTTATGAGTTTATGTCTAGTTTCAACATCTGTTAATCTCAAACTTTGGAAATAATTCCATCTAGTTTTAATCCTCAAGATGACCATGCTTTTCTATACTATCTCAGAGCCTTAAACAATGATATCTAAACTATGATTTAGTCTATGGCAGGAGAGACTCTACCAATAGCTTATGACATTTACATTAGAAATAAACAAAACTTATTCAAGCTGGTAAATTGGTACCAAGGCCTTCAATGCCTCTTATAGTAGATTTATTACCTATTATGCAGCTTATTACCATTATAGAACGTACTTTTTAGGTCCATCGGATGTTGTATTCAACACTCAGTAAATTATGGGTAATAAATTGACATCAATTGAAAACAAATTGGCTCATCCTAGTAGGCCTTATCAAGATCCTTATTAGAAAAATCAGAAAAATCAATAGAATAGGTAGCCTTATCAGCAAAATAAGAATTATAGACAACCATATCAACCAAGGCAATTTGACCCAAAAGCCCCTAGTTCATCTAGCACTCTTGTTTCATTTAACATGGTTTCAGAATAATGGTGTCAAACTTGTAACTAACCCTATTAATCTACTAATTGTCCTAATACATTCTTGAATATAAGCCTTGTTACACAACCTCAACCTGAAGCATTATTCATGCCTCAAATGGAGGGTGGGAAATAAGAATCTCATAGTAAAAACCATCAGAATAGAATCTAGTCATCTTTGGAGAGGAATATTTTATTTCACTCACAACTAGGCATTAGAAAAAGGATCAAGAGAGAGAAAAACAACAAAACAGACATGTTACACCTGAGGTCTCCGACAAGACAAGTGTAGGTCAAACAATAGCTAATAATTCATTTGTTCCTAAAAACCAAGCAAGCAATTCAGCTCAAAAGGACCAACAAAAACAATTGCATCCTGATCCCAGAAGACTCTTCATACCTCATATTTCAAAAGTTGTTGAAGAGTCAATTTTTGCTAAAGCTTATGCTAAAATGGTAGAAGTTGTTTCAAAAATAGTTTCTTCTTTTAATATTGTTGTGGTATGGAAAAATATAATATTAATATTTCATTATGGGATGCTCTAAGTATTCTAGGACAACAAGATTTACTTTCTCATGAGCTTGTTAAGCTATAGATTTCATCAAAACCAACAGAAAAGGAAGCCTAGAAAGCAAACATGGTCCTTGGAACAATGGAGAAAGACCACATTAAAGAGGTTAAATGGATGGTTCAAAAGGTCTTAAATGTAGATGATAAAAATAATCCACCACCATTTTATATCTATTATTATTAGAGATCATTTAGTTCATAACTATATGGTTGATAGTGGTGCAACTAACATAGTTATGCTAAAAGCAATTGCAAAAAAATTTGGCTGTAGTATGATCCTATAGAGAAACACATGTTGCAGCTAGACAGAACAAAAACCAACTTAGTTGGCATTATCATAAATCTGGAGGTAACCTTACATGCTTGCCCCAATGTTACTATTTTACAAGATGTTATTGTTATAGATTTACCTCCCTACTTTTTCTTATGTTTATCATGAGATTTTACAACAAAGATAAGAAGTTATTGTTAGTGCAGAATCACAACACCCCTGGACGTTGATCAGATTTCTAGGTTGATCACTCTAGCATCCAATGTGATTGCACAACATGGAATCCTTTCTCCAAGTGTGGGACTTGTAAAGATGAGAAAGGATTCTCCAGAGAAGGCTGGTTCCTCTTCCTAAACTACCTGCCACAAGCTATTCCAGTGTAGGCAAGCTAATCTAAACCTAATCTAACCATGCCAAGGAGACAGAGAGAGAGAAAAGGGAAAAACAAAGCCTACACTAAAACGGTGATACACCAGAGAAGGAAAATGTTGAACATCTATCAAAACTGCCATGGGACAAGGAGAGGTGAGCAATGGGAAGGATGGATAGATGCATCACAGGCCCAAGGATAGATTTCACATGGAAAATGTCCCAAAACTCCATGAACATAGCTCCAAACCTTTAATGAGCATTCAAACGTGCACAAATACCTACAATGAAGAGAGGCAAGAAGAAAACAAGTGAAAAACAAGCAAGGATGGATAGATGCATCACAAAACACATTTTTGTTGCTTCAGAAGTTTGCACAGAACATCATTTTAATGGTAAAAGGCAAAAATTCCATTACAGAGAAAGGGAGGAGGTTCGAACTCCATTTTCAACCCTGGAGAAGAAAAGAAGGGAGGGCAGAGCTGAAAAGATGAACCACCCTTTAGAAAGAAGCCCCTCCTTACAATTTATAGGAAGAATGAGAGAGGGAAGAGAGAGGAAATTTGAATCTACCCCAACCACCTCATTTAATTCATCTTATTATGGTGGTAGGTGAGAACCCTAAATAATGGAAAACTGTATTTGCATTAAAGCTGGTTGTTGAAAAGTTAGTTCGCGATTACCACGTGCGAGAGAGATGATTTCTTGATTTTCTCTCTCCAAACTAAACCAAAATGCAAGATTGACCCTAGAATCATGGAGAGAAGATCACCAACTTTCCATTGATATAAAGAATGTGAAAATCGAGCTCTGGATCGAAAGTTATGGCGATCCGAATATTTAGAGCAAAAGAGGGCAAAACGGATCGGCGGGAAAAAGTTTGAATTTTTTCCTCGCTCCGCCACTTGGATGACACGTTTCGGGATCTGATTTTTCCGTTGGCTCATCCTCTGAAAATTCCTTTCGGGCCCTTGCTTTATTTCTTGCCACTTGGACACGTGTCACCATTTTATTGGCTCGGGCTTGAGGGGCACACTTTGTCCTTGAAAATTTGGTATTTTTCACTTTGGGAAAAATTTCATATTTCTCCCCACGCTCCGCCACTCAAGTGCCACATGGCACAATTTCATTGACGCAAGCCCTTCCTAACTATTTCCCTTTTTTTTTCCTTTGGAAAAATTTTCAAAATTTTTTACATTGGGCGATGAGGTGAAGACACGCGTCGAGATTTGATTCGTTGGTGGCTTTTTCAGCTTTTCGCATCCCACGCGGCCCTCACGTACCTTTGGCCCGGCTGTCCCAAACTACCTTGGAAAAATATCTCTGAACCACCCGATTCGGGCTTCCTTGTTCCTGTTTGAGGTGAAGACATGTGGCGAGATTACATTCGCTCTCGGATCTTTCGGCTTTTCGCATCCTCCGCGTACTTTTGGCCCAACTGTGTCTGGGACGAAATTCTCCTCCTTTGGCTGAATCGGCCGGTTAGCATCCTCATGTTCTTTTCTCCCAACTATCCCGGTCTTCACGGGACAAATATCTCCAAACCGCCGAAATGGGTGACTTGCAAACCGGCCGATCCGCGTCCCACGCGTATTTTTGTCCCAACTGCTCCTCGGATCATGCGGAACGAAGACTTAGACATTTTCCCTTTCTTTCGGCCATTTCAGCTTTCCATGTCCCATGTGACCCGACGTCCCAACTATCCTGCAGACTACACTGGACTAGGACTTAGCCGATTTTCTTGTTTTTTTCGGCACCAAGCTTGGATTTTGTAATTTTTTCACATTTTTAAAAACTTGTTGGGTTTTCTTCTTGAGAAGAAGAGTTAGAAAGAAGCCGAGGGGACCCCAAAAACATGATTTTGGGCCTTGAATCAATCTACTTGCTCGGGACTGAATAATTTGGTGCATGTTATCAAAATTACCCTGGGGGGTGAATTTTGGATAACAATTTGGTGACTCAGCGGGGTCATCTACCTGTTGTATGAAGTTACCAGTTGCCTGAAGCATTCATTAGGCATGGAGTCATGAGTTGTAACCTGCAAACTGATCTGAACTTTGAAAACCTCCCTCTGAGCCACTTGAAACCCAATGAAATGGAGTCGTTCTCACCAAAATGCCACTGAAATGGAATGTGCAAGAGCAAAACCAGCACCACAAAAACTATGTACAGAACTGAAAATCATACATGCTCCAAATGGAACATGCAGAGTGTGCACAAGCACTTCTTCTACTAAAAGCAAACCTACCTACTCTACTCTAACTAGAAGCAAAGGCAAGCTAAACAAACCCTGTAATTGGTTGTGAGAAATAGCTTCCCTTTCTCAAAAGTGGCAGCCATGCAATTGATTTGGCATTGAACATGGCTAGTTGGATGGATGGAAAATCAACAAGAAGCTGGTCTTCCACCTAGATCATCAAGGTATCAGCTGAAAGTGAATCCAATACCTCTTTTAGTTGCTCTACATTTGGATTGAAGAGGTATGACAGCTGATCCTTGGTACTTTGTAGCTCACCCTCATGCTCAGAAGCAAGCATGACTAGTTATGACTTCTCCTTTGGCTCCAATGAAGCCAAATACTTGATTGGGAAAGGTATGGTCCGTTTGATATGCCCATAGCTCTGATTTTCAACTCCAAAAATGGAGTCTTCTTGTAGACCTTCTTGAATGGATGGTGTGGAAGAAATGGTGAAGTTCCTTGTCCTTTCTCTTCCTCCATTGAAGAACATGAAAGATTAAAATCTTCCAATCTTGGTTCCAAGAGCTGCTTTATAAGATGCGAGTGCTGCTGCAAATGAATGTTCTCCTTCATGAAAAAAACTCAAGTGTTTGGAATGTGGATGATGAAAGAGAGAATGGTGGAAACTCAACCGGCTCTTCTCCATCAAAAGCAGATCCTCCAAATCGGCAGATAAACCGCCTCATGGCTATCCTGCTACAAATGCTCCACTTCCTCCATGGTGTCTTCTTGATCTGTAACTTGACCACCATGGTTTCTTTCACCCTCCAACATTGAGTTTGAGAGATCAAACTCCTCTTCAGTACTAGAACTTGAGAGAGGTGAAGTAGAAAGAAGAACTGAAGGTTCTCTTGTAGCCTACTTTGTGCTCAAAGCCCTTGGATCTGTAATTTTCTCCTCCACAACTAGAATGTGCTCCTCTTCTTTTGGATCTGGAGCAGCTTCTCCTTTCTCTACTACTTGAAGACAATCTTGCTCTTGATAGAACTCTTCCTCTAGCACGAAGTTTTTCAAGTCAAACTCTTCAATCTGCTGCTCTAGAGGACAAGTTGGGACTGCAAGATCTTCTTCTGAGCTTTCTTCCTTTATGGCTGATTGTGCAACTTGAATTGAATCAACATTCCCTTCAAATAGAGTGCCAACATGGACACTACTTTATGAGAAAATTGACTGTTGATCTGCTTCTTCTTTTTGCTCTTCTTCTGCTGCCACAAAATCAGTTTTAACCACCATTTGTTCAACCTTAGCCTCTTCTATAGGTTTAACCATCAAGGGGATATTTGTCATCCCAAATTTGGCAGCCCAAACCCTCAAGTTGTCTGTCATTTCTTTTCTGTTGGGATCCTCTTCTTGCTGTCCTTCATGGCCAATTTTTGCAATTTCTTCTTCCCCACATGGAATTGGGAATGCAAGAGGAGGGATGGGTTGTAACTCAATTGATTTGGCAATTTTTGTGGTGGTATAGGAGGTGAAACCTCTTGTTTCTTTGGGAGAGAGTGTATTTTTGTTAGCTCTTGTGGCGGGGATGACTGTTTGAAGGAAAAAGGAAAGAAGAATTGAGGTGTGGTGGAAGGACCGAGAGGTGGAGACATGGGATCAACATTTGGGACAGCGAGATAGGGAGTTTAGAATTTGCAATTCCAAATGAGATGGTGTCTTTGCTTGAGTAATGGGAAGAGAAAAACCAGATGATGGTGTAGAACTTACCCATTGACAAGGTTATTCAACAACAAGTGTATAGGCCTCTATTTCTATTGTCCATTGTGCAAGTTGGGGCAGCATCTTCATCATGAAGTCCAGCTTCTCCTGAGGGCTGAAGTGTCTTGGAAAAGGGCCTCCCCATGGACAAGGAGTCCTGTAACCAATTCTGAAAGCTCTCATTTGAGTGTTGCTTTGGATTTTCTCCAATAGACTAGCATCTTGCATCGATTGTCTTCATTATATGCATACTCTTGCTCTTGGAAAGCTCCATAGCCAAAATGATTTTGGCATTGCTGCTCATATGGGTATGCATGCTGATTTAGAGGATTTAAAAAACATGTTGGAGGTGGGAAACATTGCTGCTATTGTTGAAAATGTGAATTCCATGATGGAAATGAAGTCATGATTGCACAACTTCATGGAATGGAAAAGAATGAAAGAGATGGAAAGAAATATGGATGGAAATGGATGGAAAATGGGTCTGCAACTTCAAAAATGGGTTCTTTGATCGGATGGAGTCGCTTGATGTGTTTGCAGAGTGCCTCCGAAGGTTGAAATCTTCACGGGAACACACCAACCTTTAAAAGATGAAGTGGAAGACCTCTAAGCTCCCACCCGACGTGCTGTAGGCTGTTAGTGCAGAATCACAGCACCCCTGGACGTTGATCACATTTCTAGGTTGATCACTCTAGCATCCAGTGTGATTACACAACATGGAATCCTTTCTCCAAGTGTGGGACTTGTAAAGATGAGAAAGGATTCTCCAGAGAAGGCTGGTTCCTCTTCCTAAACTACTTGCCACAAGCTATTCCAGTGCAAGCAAGCTAATCTAATCCTAATCTAACGATGCCAAGGAGACAGAGAGAGAGAGAGAAAAGGGAAAAAAAAAGCCTACACTAAAACGATGATACACCAGAGAAGGAAAATGTTGAACATCTATCAAAACTACCATGAGACAAGGAGAGGTGAGCAATGGGAAGGATGGACAGATGCATCACGAGGCCCAAGCATATATTTCACACGGAAAATGTCCCAAAACTCCATGAACACAGCTCTAAACCTATAATGAGCATTCAAACATGCACAAATACCTGCAATGAAGAGAGGCAAGAAGAAAACAAGTGAAAAATGAGCAAGGATGGACAGATGCATCACGAAACATGTTTTTGTTGCTTCAGAAGTTTGCACAGAACATCATTTTAATGGTAAAAGGAAAAAAACACCATTACAGAGAAGGGAGGAGGTTCGAACTCCATTTTCAACCCTGGAGAAAAAAATAAGGGAGGGTAGAGCTGAAATGATGAACCACCCTTTAGAAAGAAGCCCCTCCTTACAATTTATAGGAAGAATGAGAGAGGGAAGAGAGAGGAAATATTAATTTACCCCAACCACCTTATTTAATTCATCTTATTATGGCGGTAGGTGAGAACCCTAAAAAATGGCGAATTGTATTTGCATTAAAAGTAGTTGTTGAAACATCGATTACGGCCATTACCACGCGCCGAGAGACACTTTCTTGATTTTATCTCTCCAAACTGAACCAAAATGCAAGATTGACCCTAGAATCATGGATATAATTTCACCAGCTTTCCATTGATATAAAGAACGTGAAAATCGAGCTCGGATCGAAAGTTATGGCGATCTGAAGATTTAGGGAAAAAACAGGCCAAAACGGATCGGCGGGAAAAAGTTTGAATTTTTTCCACGCTCTGCCACTTGGATGACACGTGTCAGGCTCTGATTCATCCATGGGTTCATCCTCTGAAAATTCCTGTCGGGCCCTTCCTTAATTTCTTGCCACTTGGACACGTGGCACTATTTTATTGGCTCGGGCATGAGGGGCGCACTTTGTCCTTCGAAAATTTGGTATTTTTCACTTTGGGAAAATTTTCACATTTCTCCCCCATGCTCCGCCACTCAAATGCCACATGGCATGATTTCATTGGACGCGGGCCCTTCCTAACCATTTCCTTTTGTTTTTCCTTTGGAAAATTTTTCAAAATTTTCCCGCCGGGCCGATGAGGTGAAGACATGTGTCGAGATTTGATTCGTTGGCAGATTTTTCAGCTTTTCACGTCCGACGCGTCTCGCATACCTTTGGCCCGACTGTCCCAAACTTCCTGGGAAAAATATCTCCGAACCTCCCGATTCGAGCTTCCTTGTTCTAGTTTCAGGTGAAGACACGTGGCGAGATTCCATTCGCTCTCGGCTCTTTCGGCTTTTCACATCCTCCGCGTACTTTTGGCCCAACTGTCCTGGACGAAAGTCTCCTCCTTTAGCTGAATCAGTCGGTTCATGTCCTCCATGTACTTTTGTCCCAACTGTCTGGGTGCACAGGACAAATATCTCGAACGCTTGAAATGGTGACTTGCGCCAAACTAGCGATACTCGTCCCGCGCATACTTTTGTCCCAACTGTCCCTGATCGCGCAAAATGAAGACTTAGACATTTTTCCCTTACTTTTGGCCATTTTGGATTTCCACGTCCCACACGTCCCGACATCCCAACCTGTCGCAAACCGCTGGACTAGGACTTAGCCGATTTTCTTGTTTTTTTCGGCACCAAGCTTGGCTTTTGTAATTTTTCACATTTTTAAAACTTCTTTGGGTTTTCTTCTTAGATAGAATAGTTAGAAAGAAGTGAGGGGACCCTAGAAACATGATTTTGAGCCTTGAATCAATCTACTTTCTCGGGTGAATAATCGGTGCATGTTATCAAAATTACCCTAGGGGGTGAATTTTGGATAACGATTATTGCTATCCATATTTTTCCCCAAGTAAAATAGGTCAGCCACTACCCCGCCTTTGAAGAAACTAGAGAAATCACATTCAAATCCTACATTCAAGCAACAAAGGGACTCTATAATGGAGTGATAGGACTGTGAAAGATCAAATGACCCCGAGTAAGAAGAAATTTAAAACGGTCCCATCAAATGAGCCTAGGCCTCAAATCCAACATAAAAGTTACGGTAGGGTTCTGAAATGGAATAGTAGGGCCGAGGAGGGAGAAAATAGTGTAAAATAACTAGAGGCTCAAAGGAGAAAGAACAGAGAAATTTCAAAGTCTTCGGGATCTGTAAATGATTTAGAACGAACCCCCAAATTTGTTAAGTATGGAGGAGGCAGCTGAAGCTGCCAAGTGTCCAAATGATGCACCTCCAAAGGATAAAATGAAAAAAGGTAGACTCAAACTTACGCCAGGCCTCCATGTGTCCAGTGCCACACAAGTTGCACCGACCATTGAAAATTCTTTGACTTAGCGGAGGTGCCAAGTTTCTTAACGGTATACATTTAAAAGCAGGACCCTGGGTGGAGACTCAAATGAGCGTGGGCTCACCACATGTCGTAACACTGCTCCTTCAAAGGTAAAATCTGATCAGTTTTCTAAATGAGCGTGGGCTCAGTGCATGTCCCAAGTCCAAAAAAAAGGGGGGTATAGAGTCGCGGGTTGAATAGTTAAAGTAGAGACAAGGTGGCAGAAAGATCCAAGTGTCAACACAATGCTCTTTCAAATGTAAAATTTGGGGCGGGTTTCCAAATAAGTGCCAAGCCACCACATATCCCGAGTCTAAAGACATGCAATCGGTCATTGAAAAGTCCAAAAAGCAAGCGGAGGCCTCCACGTGTCTTGAACACGCAACTTCAAGGATAAAATCTAGGGGCTATTTTCAAGTAAGTGTCGAGAAGCGCAATGTGTCTGCAGGGTCGGACATTTGGCCTCGCCAAGAAAGGAGACTAAGGAAAATACAAAGGATCCCAAGGAACCTCCGAAAGCCACCACATGTCATCATGGCACTATTTTAGAAGCAAAGGTAGGTGCCCAATCTCCAAGGTGCATGGGACCGCCAAACATGGGACCCATTATCGATTCAAATTTTTGATTGGGAGTTGGGAGATTAGGGCAGGAGAAGAATTTATGGAAATGTCTTGATACCCTCTACACCATGAAAATGTAAAATATCATACTCAATAGGATTTAGTGGGTGAAAAATATGAAAATGTCTCCCAAGATATTAATAAAAAAATTGATTTCTTCAACTACGAGATCCTTTTCGATTCGATCCATCATTCTTCATCCTTAGCACACTAGGAAGACAGAGGGAACCAAAATCAACATATTGTAGGAGGATTTGTGAGGGGAATTCATTAATGGTGGTTGATCCTTCATAATAGGATTCAATGCGTATCTAAAGGTGGTTGAAGTAGGATTCTTATTTTCCCTCCTATCTCTCCTATTCTTCCTATATATTCTAATATAGTGAAATTTTTTCAAGGTTGGTCATCGTTTCTCCTCTACCCCCTCTCTCTTTCTTCCTTTGGGTAGAATTCAAAGTCAAAGCCTCCTCCTATGGGTCTATAATGGTATTTCTTTCCTCTTTCCCCAATGACGACGATGTAAATTTTGGGGAAGTAAAATTTGTTTCGTGATGCATCTGTCCATCCTTGGCTTATTTTGTTGTCTCTTATTACCTCTCATCATTGCAAGGTATACTATGCATATTCTGATGTTTTTTACAGGTCTTGGGAGCCATGTTTAATGGGTTTTGAAGTTGTTTTTGTCTGAAATCTACCTATAGTATGTGGTGCATTCTGCTCACCCTCTCCTCTCCGATCATCTCTATCAACCTTAGGTAGTCGGGTCTGTGATCATCCACTTCTTTTCTAGTGTATCACCGCTTAGTGTAGGATATTTCACCCTCTCTCTCTCTCTCTCTGTCCCATGGAATGGCTAGATTAGGATAGAATAGGTTCCGCCTACACTGGAGTAGGTTATGGTAGGTAAATTAGGAAGTAAGAACAAGATTTCTCCAGAGGTCCATCTAAGGATTTGCAGGTCCCACAACACGAGCGATGGTCCCATGTTGTGCAATCATAGTGAATGCCCCACTCCATGTATCATGCCATTTGGGGGTGTTGTGATTTTGCACTAACATTTTTCGCATACCTAATGAGAGAGGTCTGAAGCACCTTACCACTTCATCTTAGCAAGTTAGTGTGTTCCTATTAAGGTTCAACCTTTTGAGGCACATGCAAACACATCTGGTAACTCCATCTAGTCAAAAATTTAATCTCGAAGTTACTGAGACCTTATCCATCCATTTCCACTCATTTTCATCCATTTTCTTCTTTCATCTCTTTCATTTTTGTTATCCAAAATTCACCCCTAGGGTAATTTTGATAACATGCATCAGATTATTCAATCCCGAGCAAGTAGATTGATTCAAGGCCCAAAATCATGTTTTTCGGGGTCCCCTTGGCCTTTTTCTAACTCTCCCATCCAAGAAGAAATCCCAACAGGTTGAGAAAATGGAAGAAATGCAAAAAATAAGGTTGCGGGGGATCGTGTTAAAGGCATTTTGGGTCTAAAGGGTTCGGGTCGACTGAGGTTCATTGTACCAAGCTTGGGGCCGAAAAAATGAAGAAAATTGGCTAAGTCCTAGTCACTAGGTGGTCTCACGGGGACAGTTGGGACGTCAGGATGCGTGGGACACGAAAAGCTGAATCAGCTGAAAGAGGGAAAAAATTTCCTAAGTCTTGTTTCGCGTGGTCTGGGACATCCGGGCCAAAAGTACGTGTGGGACGCGGATCGGCTAGTTTGGCGCAAGTCAGTCCATTTCGGGCGGTTCGGAGATTTGTCCCAGATGGTTTGGGACATCTGCGCCAAAAGTACGCGGAGGACACGAACTGGCTGATTCGGCGGAAACAGGGGACTTTCATTTGGGACAGTTGGGCCAAAAGTATGCGTGGGATGCAAAAAGCCAAAAGAGCCACCAGTGAATGAAATCTTGCCACGTGTCTTCACCACAAAGAGGGACAAGGAAGCCCGAATCGGCCAAAGCAGGAGATTTTCGTTTGGGACATCCGAGCCAAAGGTATGTGAGGGACGCGTGGGCCGCGAAAAGGTGAGAGGGCCACAAACAGGAATAAGGAGGGCCAAGGACGAATCAGAGCATGCCATGTGTCAGAAGAGGAAAAGTTGGAAATTTGGCTAAGTGTTTGGCGCAAGGTAAAAATGCGCCCCTCAGGCCCGAGCCAATAAAATAGTGCCACGTGTCCAAGTGGCAAGAAATTAAGGGCCCGCAGAAATTTTCAAAGGATGAGCCCACGGATGAATCAGAGCCCGACACGTGTCATCCAAGTGGCAGAGCGTGGAAAAAATTCAAATATTTTCCCGCCGATCCGTTTTGGCCTGTTTTTGCCCTAAATCTTCAAATCGCCATATCTTTCGATCCAGAGCTCGGATTTTCACGTTCTTTATATCAATGGAAATTTAGTGAAATTATCTACATGATTCTAGGGTCAATCTTGCATTTTGGTTTAGTTTGGAGAGAGAAAATCAAGAAACATCTCTGGCGCGTGGTAATGGCCAGAACTGATGTTTCAACAACCAGTTTTAATGCGAAATGGGTCGCATTCTTCTCAGCATGGCCAAAAATCTCAGGTTATGGGTCTATAAGGATTCCCATGCTATTTTAATTCATCTACATTCAATGAGGAATGGCTCCCATGTTTTTTCACATTTTCTCTCCCGGGCTCGACCAGTGCATTGTAAAAAGCTAGATTTGGTTCATTTTCAAAGTGTGGTTCATCTTTTCGCTCTTCTCTCCTTTCTTTTCTTCCCTACGGTTGAAAATGGAGTTTAAACCTCCTCCACCTCTGTAATGGCATTTTTTTCTTGTTACCATTAAAATGATGTTCTGTAAAACTTGGAGCAACAAAAATGTGTTTCGTGATGCATCTATCCATCCTTGCTCGTTTTTCGCTTGTTTTCTTCTTGCCTCTCTTCATTACAGTGTATTTTGCACGTTTGAATTTTCATTACGGGGTTGGAGCTATGTTCATAGTAGTTTTGATAGATGTTCAAGCATTTTCCTTCTCTCGGTGTATCACCATTTTAGCGTAGGCTTTTGTTCTTTTTCTCTTTTCTCTCTCTCCTGTCTCTTGGAGGTTAGATTAGGTTTAGATTAGCTTGCCTACACTAGAACAACTTGTAAGGTGTAGTTTAGGAAGAGGAACCAGCCTTCTCTGGAGATTCCTTTCTCATTTTCACGAGTCCCACACTCAAAGAAAGGATTGAATGTTGTGCAATCACACTGGATGCTAGAGTGATCAACCTAGAAATTTGATCAACATCTAGGGGTGCTGTGATTCCCCACTAATAGTTCTGGCACGCCCGGTGGGACCTTAGAGATCTTCTATTTTATCTTTTGTAAGTTGGTGTGTTCCTGTGAAGATTTCAGCCTTTGGAGGCGCTTGTAAACACATCTGGCGACTCCATCGATCAACAACCCATTTCGAAGTTCGGACCTATTTTTCATCCATTCCCATCCATCCTTCTTTCCATCCCTTTCATTCTTTTCCATTCCATGAAGTTGTGTAATCATGACTTCATTTCCATCATGGAACTCACATTTACAACTGACAGTAATGTTTCCCACCTCCAACATGTTTTTAAATCCTCCAAATCAGCATTTTGAACAAATTCAAAATCAGCATGCATACCCATATGAGCAGCAATGCCAAAATCAGTTTGGCTATGGAGGTTTCAACAGCAAGAGTATGCATATAATGAAGACAATTATATGCAAGATGCTGGTCTCTGTTGGAGAAAATCAAAATATGGAGGTAAAGATGGTGCGATCCAGGAGAAAGCTCAAATGAGAGCTTTCGAATTGGTTGCAGGACTCCTTGTCCATGGGAGGCCCTTTTCCAAGACACTTCAGCCCTCGGGAGAAGCTGGACTTCATGATGAAGATGCTGCCCCAACTTGCACAATAAGCAGAAATAGAGGCCTATACACTTGTTGTTGAACAACCTTGACAATGGGTAAGTTCTACACCATCATCTAGTTTTTCTCTTCCCATTACTCAAGCAGACATCATCTCATTTGGAATTACAAATTCTAAACTCCCCATCTGCTATCCCAAATGTTTATCCCATGTCTCCACCTCTCGGTCTTCCACCACACCTCAATTCTTCTTTCATTTTTCCTTCCAAAGCAGTCATCCCCTCCACAAGAGCTAAAAGAAATACGCTCTCCCCAAAGAAACAAGAGGTTTCACCTCCTCTACCACCACAAAAATTGTCGGATCAATTGAGTTGCAACCCATCCCTCCTCTTGCATTCCCAATTCCATGTGGGGAAGAAGAAATTGCAAAAATCGGCCATGAAGGACAGCAAGAAGAAGAGCACATTCTAGTTGTGGAGGAGAAAATTGCAGATCCAAGGGCTTTAAGCACAAAGCGAGGCTATAGGAGAACCTTCGCTTTTTTTTTTCTACTTCACCTCTCTCAAGTTCTAGTACTGAAGAGGAGTTTGATCTCTCAAACTCAATGTTGGAGGGTGAAAGAAACCATGGTGGTCAAGTTACAGATCAAGAAGACACCATGGAGGAAGTGGAGCATTTGTAGTAGGACAGCCATGAGGTAGTTTATCTGTCAGATTTGGAGGACTGTTTTGATGGAGAAGAGCCGGTTGAGTTTCCACCATTCTCTCTTTCATCATCCACATTCCAAACACTTGAGTCTGTTGTCATGAAGGAGAACATTCATTTGCAGCAGCCTGCATCTTATAGCAGCTCTTTGGAACCAAGATTGGAAGATTTTAATCTTTCATGTTCTTCATTGGAGGAAGAGAAAGGACAGAGGAATTTCACCATTTCTTCCACACCATCCATTCAAGGTCTACAAGAGAACTCCATTCTTGGAGTTGAAAATCAGAATTATGGGCATACTCAATGGATCAGACCTTGCCCAATCAGGTATTTGGCTTCATTGGAGCCAAAGGAGAAGTCACAACCAGTCATGCTTGCTTCTAAGCATGAGGGTGAGCTACAAAGTACCAAGGATCAGCTGTCATACCTCTTCAATCCAAATGCAGAGCAACTAAAAGAGGTATTGAATTTGCCTTCAGCTGATACCTTGATGATTTGGGTGGAAGACCAACTTCTTGTTGATTTTCCATTCATCCAATCAGCCATGTTCAATGCCAAATCAGTTGCATGGTTGCCAATTTTGAAGAAAGGAAGCTATTTTGGACAACCAGTTGCAGGGTTTGTTTAGTTGCCTTTGCTCTAGTTAGAGTAGAGTAGGTAGGTTTGCTTTTAGCATAAGAAGTGCTTGTGCACACTCTACATGTTCCATTTGGAGCATGTATGATTTTAGTTCGAACATAGTTTTCTGGTGCTGGTTTTGCTCTTGCACAGTCCATTTCAGTGGCATTTTGGTGAGAACAACTCCATTTTAGTGGGTTTCCAAGTGGCTCAGAGAGGAGGTTTTCAAAGTTCAGATCAGTTTGCAGGTTACAACTCATGACTCCATGCCCAATGGATGCTTCAGGAAACTGGTAACTTCATCCAGCAGGCAGATGACCCCACTGAGTCACCAAATTGTTATCCAAAATTCACCCCTAGGGTAATTTTGATAACATGCATCAGATTATTCAGTCCTGAGCAAGTAGATTGATTCAAGGCCCAAAATCATGTTTTTGGGGTCCCCCTCGGCTTTTTCTAACTCTCCCATCCAAGAAGAAATCCCAACAAGTTGAGAAAATGGAAGAAATACAAAAAATAAGGTTGCAGGACTATGTTAAGGCATTTCGGGTCTAAAGGGTTCGGGTTCGTAATGAGGTTCATTGTACCAAGCTTGGGGCAAAAAAATGAAGAAAATTGGCTAAGTCCTGGTCCAAGCAGTCTGCGGGATAGTTGGGACGTCGGGACGCGTGGGACGTAAAAATCCAAATCGGTCAAAAGAGGGAAAAAATTTCCTAAGTCTTGTTTTCGTGATGCAGGACATCCGGGACAAAAGTACGCTGGGTGGGGCGTGGATCGTCGATTTGACACAAGTCAGTCCATTTCGGGCGGTTCAGAGATTTGTCCCAGACGGTTTGGGACATCTGGGCCAAAAGTACGAGGAGGACATGAACCGGCTGATTTTGGCAAACAGTGACTTTCGTTTGGGGACAGTTGGGCCAAAAGTACGCATGGGATGTGAAAAGCGAAAGAGCCGCCGGCGAATGGAATCTCACTACGTGTCTTCACCGCAAAGAGGGACAAGGAAACTGAATCGGCGAAGCGGGGAGATTTTGTTTGGGACATCCGAGGCCAAAGGTACGTGAGGGACTCATGGGACGTGAAAAGGTGAGAGGGCTGCAAATAAGAACAAGGAGGCCGGAGGACGAATCAGAGCGTGCCACGTGTGTTAGAACAGGAAAAGTTGGAAATTTGGCTAAGTGTTTGGTGCAACGTAAAAATGTGCCCCTCGAGGCCCGAGCCAATAAAATAGTGCCACGTGTCCTAGTGGCAAGAAATTAAGGAAGGGCCCGAAATAAATTTTCAAAGGATGAGCCCATGGATGAATTAGAGCCCGACACGTGTCATCCAAGTGGCAGAGTGTGGAAAAAATTCAAATATTTTCCCACCGATCCATTTTGGCCTGTTTTTGCCCTAAATCTTCAAATCGCCATATCTTTCGATCCAGAGCTCATATTTTCATGTTCTTTATATCAATGGAAAGTTGGTGAAATTCTATACATGATTCCAAGTTTAATCTTGCATTTTGGTTCAGTTTGGAGAGAGAAAATCAAGAAACATCTCTGGCGTGTGGTAATGGCTAGAACTAACATTTCAACAACTAGTTTTAATGCGAAATGGGTCGCATTCTTCTCCAGCATGGCCAAAAATGTCAAGGCATGGGTCTATAAGGATGCCCATGTTGTTTTAATGCATCTGCATTCAATGAGGAATGGCTCCCACGTTTTTTCATGTTTTCTCTCTCCTGGGCTCGACCCATGCATTGTAAAAAGCCAGATTTGGCTCATTTTCAAAGTGTGGTTCATCTTTTCTACTCTGCTCTCCTTTCTTTTCTTCCCAGGGTTGAAAATGGAGTTCGAACCTCCTCCCCTACTCTGTAATGGCATTTTTTTCCTTTTACCATATAAATGATGTTCTGTGCAAACTTCTGGAGCAACAAAAACGTGTTTTGTGATGCATCTATCCATCCTTGCTCGTTTTTCACTTGTTTTCTTCTTACCTCTCTTCATTATAGGTATTTGTGCATGTTTGAATGTTCATTGTAGGGTTGGAGCTGTGTTCATAGTAGTTTTGATAGATGTTCAACATTTTCCTTCTCGGTGTATCACCGTTTTAGCGTAGGATTTTGTTCTTTTTATCTTTTCTCTCTCTCCTGTCTCCTTGGAGGTTAGATTAGGTTTAGATTAGCTTTCTGCTTTGGAACAACTTTGGCGGAGTAGTTTAGGAAGAGGAACCAACCTTCTCTAGAGATTCCTTTCTCATTTTCACGAGTCCCACACTCAAAGAAAGGATTCAATGTTGTGCAATCACACTAGATGCTAGAGTGATCAACCTAGAAAATCGATCAACATCCGGGTCTTTGTGATTCTACACTAACAATTTTCTCTCATTAAATCAAGTTGTGCAATCATGACTTCATTCTCTTTATGGAACTAAAAATTACAACAACAATGTTGTTCACCTCTCAATGCATTCCCCAACTCCTCAAAACCAGCATTATAATCAAATCTAGAACCATTATGCTTAACCATATGAGTAGGGTAAAAGTCGGTTTGGCCATGGAGCTTATCAAGAACAAGGGGATGTATACAATGGTGATATCTATGTGGAGATGCTAGTTTACTAGAGAAAATTCAAAAATTGAGGATTGCATGTTTCGATCAAGGGCCATAGTACAGATGAGGAATTCAAGATTGGTTGCGGGGCACCTTGTCCATGGGAAGGCACTTTTCTAAGATATTACAACCCTTAGGGAAGCTTGACTTCATGGCTGAAGTGATACCTCAACTTACATAGTGTATTGAGGACATTGAGGCTCATGAGCAAAGTGCAAAACAAACTTTTCATTGGGTAATTCAATCACCAGACTCCCTGTCCTTAATTTTCTCTTTCTCAAACTTTATCATTTTATCATGATCAGAGTCAAACCCCTCGGTTCTGCCCCAAGTGTTGATTTCTCTTCTCCATGTCCTGATCTTCCACCCCATTTCAATTCTTCTCCCATTTTATTTCCAAAGTATTCATTCCATCCAAATAAACAAGAAGTTTCACCTCCTTCCTAACCACTATAAATTGCAAATATCGTTGAACCCCAACTGTCACTCCTCTTGCTTTCCCAAGTCCATGTTGGGAAGAAACTAAAGAATCCAGTCAAGGAAAATAGCAAGAAGTAGAGCCCAACAGAGAAGAAAATGATAGAAAATCTGAAGAGTTGGGTTGCTAAATTTGGGTTTTTAAAGATTCCCTTGATGGTCAAACCAATAGAGGAGGTAAGGGTTGAGGAGCCAAAGTGGTGGTGGTTGAGGCTGAGTTTGGAGTAGAACAAGAAGATGAAGAATAAGATCAGTGTAGTATGTTTAATCGAATACAGTTTCCCTAATGGAACTTTGTTTGAAGAGGATTACGATCTGATCAAGCTACATAACTAGTTAAAGAGGAGAAAATGGGAGACATAAAATCAGAGTTGAAGCCACTCAATGAAGAAAGCATCATTGAATATTTTTTGCTTTCATTCCAAGGGCCTGATTTGATTGATGAACCCATGATGGAGGAGGACCATATAGTTTTCAGAGGCCCCAAGTGCGGAGAATGGCATAAAATATCCTTGATTGTTCCTCCCATTTTGTCCCCTTCAAGCTCGATTTGAAGAATAGTTTTAGATTTCAAACTTCATGTTTTAGGATGAAGGGAGCCATGATGATCAAGTTACGATCAAGAAGACACCATGGAGGAGGTAAAACACCTACATCAAGACAACAAGGAAGAAGACTATCTGTCTAACTTTGAGGATTGCTTTTACAGAGAAGAGCCCATGGATATTACATCCTTTGATCCTCTATCACCCACCTTCTAAGTATATGAGCCTGCTGCCATAGAGGAGAAAATTCAAGTGCAACAACTTGCACTTCACACCATCCCTTTGGAACCAAGGTTGGAAGATATAAGTCTTCCATGTTCTTCACAAAAAAGGAAGAGAAAAGGCAAGAGGATGTCATCATCCCTCTCACACCACCAATCTAAGAAGGTTCACAAAAGGACTCTATTTTTTGAGTTAAATTTCATAGCAATGGGAACATCAAAAGGATAAGACCATGCCCAATCAAGTATTCGGCTTTATTGAAGCAAGGAGAGAAACAAAATGAGTCATGCCTACTTCAGGGCATGAGGATGAGTATAAAAGTACCAAGGGTCACCATCAATACCTCCAGGAGCCCGGTGTAAGCCAACATGAGGAGGTATTTTCCATTAATGTTGATACCTTGATGATTTGGGTGGAAGACCGGCTTATTGTCATGTTTTCACTCCTACATGCATCTATATCTAGTGTCAAATAATTTGCATGTCTGCCCATTTTTAGAAAAGGAAGCTATTTCTCCCGCCTATGGTAAGATTTGTTTAGCACCTTTCTTCTCTAGTTAGTTTAAGAGTAGGAGTAGACTTTTTTTAGTAGAAAAGGTGCTTGTGCACACTCTGTGTGTCTCATTTGAGGCATGTACGATTTCATCTTTTACATAGTGCATGTTGTTGTGCTTTGTTTCTCCAAAGATACCGTATGCCTAACCCTTCGAGAATCAAGAGCAGAGAGAGACCCTTAGTTACTTGTGACAGATTGCTAATTTCGAAATAAAACAAATACATAACAACTAAAGCCATTTTTGAGATAGTCCATTTCTAGGATAGATGAAGCCCTGTGTCAATACAACTTTCTACTTTGAGAAACCCCATTTCCAATATTTTCTTATAAAAATTGAGAGTATAAACAATGGGGGGAGCTTAGGGTCAACAAGCACAAGTAGTCAAGCTCAAAGTGGCTCAAGAATCAAACTTTTAAAGTTTGGATCAAGTATCAAACTATTATTAATGACTCCATGCCCAATATGGGTGCTTCAAGGCTACTAGTCCCATCATCTAGTAGGCGAGATGCCCCCGTGAGTTGCCAAATTTCTATCCATATTTTCCCTGGGTAAATTAGGTCACCACGAACCCACACACAAGAAACTAGAGAAATCATGTTCAAATCCTATAATCAGGAAACACACGGACTCTACAATGGAGTGGAAGGGGATAGGAAAAATCAAACGACCCTGTGCAAGAATGAATTCAAGAAATGTCCCCTTCGAACGAGTCCAGGACCTCAAAACTAACAAACAAGTTACATGTGGGCTCTAAAATGGAATAGCAGGTGGTCAGGGGAAGGAGAAAATACTTTCAAATAACCGAGAGGATCAAAGGAGAAAGAACAAAGAAGGTTAGAAGTCTTTGAGCTCAGTAAATGATTCAGAATGAGCCCCAAAATTGGCTAAGTATGGAGGAGACAATGAAGTTGCCAAGTGTCCAAATGGCACACCTCCAAAGGATAAAACCAAAAGGTAGACTCAAACTTGTGTCGAGGCCTCCACGTGTCTAAATCCCTAAATTGTTACACTTTGGCCATTGAAAATTCTTCAACTCAAGTGGAGGGTACCAAGTGTCTTAATGACGCACATTCAAAAGTAGGACATTCAACGGAGACTCAAATAAGTCTCATGATAGTTGAAGTTAAAAATGGGATGGAGCAGGCCCTAAAATGACTAAGTATAAGAGTGTAGCCCGAAGGAGCCACATGTCTTAAAGATGCTCCTTCAAAGGTAAAATCTGAGCTGGTTTCCAAAAGAGCGTGGGCTCGCCATATGTCCCTAACTCCAAAAATAGGGGAGACAAAGTCATGGGTTGAATAGTCAAATCGAGAGATAGGTGATGGAAGGAGCTAAGTGTCAACATGATGCTCTTTCAAAAGTAAAATTTGGGGCATGTTTCTAAACGATCACCAACCCACCACGTATCTAGAGTCCGAAGAGGTGCGATTAGCCATTGAAAATTCTAAAAGGAAGAGCATGGCTCCATGTTTCTTGACCATGCAACTTTAAAGGTAAAATATAGGGGCTATTTTCAAGTAAGTTCCAAGCCACCATGTGTTCAAGTGGTCGACATTTGGCCCCGCCAAGCAAGGAGACTAAGGAAAAGTATAAAGGAGCCCAAGGAACATGCAAGCCACCACATGTCATTCTAGAAAAATTTAAGAAGTCAAAGGTAGGGGTCAAATATCCAAGGTGTGTGGGGCTGCCACGTGGACCTTGTATGGTAGACACTTTAAAATATTGTGTGTCCTGACCCGATTCAAATTTCAAATGGCCATATCTTTTGACTAGGAGCTCGATTTAGGCGGGAGAAGAATTTTCAGAAATGTCTTGACACCCTCTACACCATGGAATCCTAAAATATCATTCCTAAGAGGATTTAGCAGGTGAAAAATAGGAAAATGTATTTAAGGCCATTAATACAAAATTTGATTTCTTCAACTACCAGATCCGATTCTATTCGATCCGCCATTCTTCGTCCTTAACATGTCAAGTAGACATAGGGAACCAAAATAAACAAATTGTTAGTGGATTTGGGAGGGGAATTGATTGATGTTGGTTGATCCTTAAGAATAGGATTCAATGAGTATCTAAAGGTGGTTGAAGTAGGATTCAAAATTTCCCTCCTCTCTCTCCTATTCTTCATATATATTGTAATAGAGGGGCATTTTTTCAAGATTGGTCGTCATTTCTCCTCTTCCCCCTCTCTCTTTCTTCCTTAGGGTATAATTTAAATTCTAAGCCTCCTCACATCACTTTGTAATCATGTAACTTCTTGCCTCTTATGCACTAACTATGTACCATGTATCTTTTAGGGCAATAGGATTTGTTTCATGATGCATCCGTCCATCCTTGGATTATTTTTTTCCTCTTCTTACCTCTCATCATTGCAAGGTATACTCTTCATATTCTAATGTTTGTTGTACGTCCCGAGAGCTGTGTTTAATTGGTTTTGAAGTGGTGTCTCGTGGTGCATTTTGTCCATCCTCTCCTCTCGCTCACCTCTCTCTAGTTCAAGCATCCAGTCTATGATCATCCACTTCCTTTTCTCGATGTATTACCTCTTAGTGTAGGATATTTCACCCTCTCTCTCTCTCTCTCTCTTTCCCATTGGAATATTAGATTAGGATAGAATAAGTTCTACCCGCAATGTCTAATAGATTAGGAAGTAAGAACCCGCTTTCTCCAGGAGGTCCATATCATGTTTTACTGAGGTCCCACATCTTGAGAGAAGGTCCCATGTTGTGCAATCAAACCGAATTCCCTACTCCACATATCAAGCCATTTAAAGTGCTTTGTGATTTTGCACTAATAATTATCTTTCTTCAAATTGGTCATTTTTCTTGTTGACTACAAGATATGGAACTAATGTTACCTTAAATTCAGATCCTCTCGACTTGATTTCATATTGAGCCGCATGCTTCAAATGTTGTAGTAAATTATGTAGCTTTGGATAAATATGATTTTGATGTTAGAACACATGTTTCTACGTAGTAGACAATGTTTCTAATCTGTTTATGGATGAAAAGACTCAAGACAAACATGTTTATGTTCCTTTCAAAGATTCGAGGAAGAAGATTTGTTTGGTGTCTATTTCTTGCATGTATTAACGCACCAAATCTCTTATTGTTGAAAACAAAATAAACAATGAAGGGCTATGTAAGCTTCACTTCAATGGAGATCAAAACAAGGACAAGGTGCGGGTTTGATGTTTAATTCCCCTTCAAACGAAAGGTACTTTTCAACTTTAAGTCTCGTAGTTTTTTTCGCTTGTAATGTAGCTGGATATAAATCATTAATTCATGGTTTGTAAAGTGCTATAAAGAGAGGTATTAGTACTTTAGAAGTTTTTGGTGATTCGAGTTAGTTATTAATCAAGTGAAAAACTTTAGTCTATTTAAGAATTCATTGCTAAAATCTTAACAACATAGAGTTTCAAAATTAATGGATGATTTTGATGTTATTAACATATAATGTGTCCCAAGAGGTGAAAACAAACATGCAAACAAACTTGCAACAGTTGGTGCTAGCTTCGATGTACTAGAAAAAATTGAAAACAACAAACTAAAACCACATATAAAGTTGATTATCGAACCTTTAGTACCTGATAATGAACAAAATTAGCAATTTTTCAAAGATGATAAACAAATCTATAGATTTTTGCAGCAAGAAGTTGAATTTTCTGTAGTAAATCAGGAAAAAATGCAGCACTTCTATGGTGACTAGATTTTTCATTGAAGAAAAATAAGTTTCCTCAAGGATTGGTCACACTAGATGATATTTTTAGTTGTGATTATCAGTTAAGAAAAGACAAGAAAGATTTAAAATCACGCAGATAACTATGAGGAGATATTACTTTGGATGATGAAAAGAAACTATTTATCGGAAAGGTATGTTCCTCAACTGAAAAACAATCATTTATCAATTTATGTAAATAATTTAGAGATGTTTTTTCTTGGAAATACCAAGATTTGAGAGTTTTTAATCCCAGTTTATCTCAATGTACAATAGAATTATGTATTGCCCACTTACCTTCGACAACTTTCTATAATGACTATGATATTGTTGACTATACTTATGGACATTACTGTAGATTTTGAGTTGGTATGATGTTAGACATTAGAGAGCATGGACTGAGGTTGATTTTGATTCATATATGATGCATGTGGATTATTGGAGACATTTTATATTGATGTTGATATGTTGATTGACATGGTTATATCTATATATGTGTTTTGGACATGTGTTATTTCATCATATTGAGTAGACCCAGATAATTGAACTAATTTTATGATCCTATGGTTATTGATGGAATTGTAAATGATGTCGTTACTTGCTTGATGATGTTTTGATTTATATATAGATTACTTTGGAGTTATATTGTATATTTATTTTGGATGAATCGATGTAGCTAGAAGGCTGAAGGAGGTATTTGTGTTTTGCAGGTAAACATGTCACAACAAACATCGGGGGATTGGAGACTAACCACATTGGAATCCTACATGAATTCAACAAGGTCACCATAGCAACGTGTACTTTTTATGTGAGTTTGTGTTTGATTCTTTTTAGGGGTTCTCATGGGGGAATCACCTTTAAATGTGACCAAGGGGTTATGTGTATTCTTTTATTGTGTTTTCTTTATTTAATCTTGTATGTGATTATTTGGTGATGTATTTCCCTTTTATTATTTATTTAAATGGTGTCAAGATTAGTGAGTAATCATGTTGTTATACTAATTAATTGGGTCAAAAGAAAGCATTTATTAGAGTTGATGGATCTTGGATTATGTGTTGTAAGTATTGTGTATGTAGCTTTAAATGTGAAACACTCCACCTTCCTTTCGAAATTCAGATCTGTCCTTAGGGGCTGATTTTGGAGGCTTGTGGGACAAGTTAAACTTGCCCCACACCTATTAAATTTGTATACCAACCTTACCTATGGTTGGGGAGTCAAAATTAGGAATTATTATGTATTTTGGGAAGACAAATTGTAAGTTTTAATTGCACTGTCTTACATGAATTTAATTTTGGTCCTTGGGGTGTGGACTTGGTTTGTGTGCTTAAGTAAAATATCATTTATTCAGCCACCTTTTAATTGTGCTTTGAAGTTGAGGTTGAACCTGTGAGGTGGAGTTGAAGATTAGTGATGTGGCATCCTACATGGACCCACCTCATCCTTCTCTCTCCCTCTTCTATTTATTCTAATTCCTTGGCTTAATTTTAGGTTACTTAATTTGGTGATTTCATTTTGGTTACTTCTTTCGCTTTTGAGATCTTGTAATTTTAGGAAGATAGTGAGATATTGTTGTGGATTCTTTGGAGCTTCGGAATGTTTGGATTGGAAAAAATCTTGTTGTTGAAATTTTGGAGCAAACTCTACCATGGAGAGGTAGGAGCTTGGCTCTTGGAAATATTCTTATTTTATTTATGCATATGTGAATGCTTTGTATACTTTTCTATGTTTTTAATAGGTTGGGTAGATTACCTAGGTAAGGTGTAGGAGAAGATTATGGGATATCTTGTGGGGAGGTATAAGTTTTATTTGGGAGGGAGTTGGGATTGGGTTCTACCTTATAAAATTAATAACTTGCATTTCTTTGCTCGTTATGGGGTGCCATAAGAGTGTGGGGAGGTATAAGGGATTAGGATGTATAATGTTTACTTGGGTGAGGTATAAGGGCATGTAGGGGTTTTGAAATGATATATATATATATATATATATATATATATATATAAAATTTCAAAACCCTACACACCCTATACCTTCCCCAATACACATTATACAACTCAATCCGTTATAGGAGGCATAAGGGATTAGTATGTATAATGGGTACTTGGGGAGGTATAAGGGCATGTAGGGGTTTTGAAATGATATATATATATATATATATATATATATGGTGGGATTATCTTAAGGTGGATACGCATTTCCCACTGGGAGGTATAAGAAGCTTCCCACCTAGGTCTTGCTCCTTTGGCTTGTACATGATGAAGCCTAATAATTGTTTGTTATTCTTCATGTGGTTGCAAACCGTAATATGTATTTAGGCTGTGTTATATTTGTAGAAATTGTGTTTATGTTGTGGAAGCCTGCTTGTTGCTATGAGTTGAAATAAATTTCTTATTGCTTTATTTTTGGGGCTCGGGGACCAATGAGGAGGATGAATTCTCCTCTTCATTTGAATTCTTGGTTGGGTGGAGAGCGTTTCCTCTCCTCCATTTTTGTTGTGATCAAAATATATATGGTGAATATTCTTGTTGTTGTTCGTAGTTGAGGATGAAGACAAAATTTTTAGTTTCTCCTTGGGTTCCTTATTGTGAAATTTCCCACTTCTAGCGGATGGAAATGTAATATTATTTGTGTTGGAAAGTTACTATGTTTTGGATATGGAACCTATAGTTGATTGTGAAGGATGTATATTCTAAATATTGTATTTGAATGTGAGAAGGAATGAGAAAGTTTTAGTTTGTATATTATGGAAAACAAAGAAGAAATGTAAAAAGGAAGTGTTTCATTTAATTGAATGTTGATTTAACTTCCATCAAATGGTGTTACTCTTGTCTAAAACTTGTTGTAAATATATTGTAAACTCTCTGTTGAAGGCTGGAAATGCTCGTGTTAAAATTATTGCATTCCTCTGTATTAATTGATTGGCATGTTTTGAAAATAGAATCATTTTCTTGCTTTTCACATATTGTATGAAGAAAAGTTAAAAATTACAAATTATATTGGAACAAACTTAAAAATTTAGAGAATGGTAAATGAAAATAGATCAAACCAAGTTTAAATATGTTTTACATTGGGATTCTTTGTAAAACCTGCAAATCAATCTCAGGAAAACCTACAAAGTACCCTGCAACATTCAATGAAAATATAAAATATTTAAAAGAACTAAGGATGATCAAAACACATTCCAAAATAGTTTATATTTCCCTTGAAATTTACAGTTCATATTTAATCGGGCAAGAGGAAAAATAATGTAAATTCACATAAAGGAAAGGAAACTCATTTTGAAACTCAATCCATAAATTAAACCCTGCAAAATCCATCCAAATATTTCCAAGTGCAATCCTCCATGTCAGTTTGGCATGTTGAGGAAGAAAGAATGGTGGATTTAATTAATTCTATTAAGTTAAAAAGTCCAGTTCACATTTTAATGGTAGGAAATACATTTTTTTAAAATTGACCAATCTAAGTTTCCCAAAATTAAAATTTTATGCTTCCTATGCAAAGAGGAGGTCAATACCTTTCCAAAAAGTCCTCATTTTCCCAAATATGAGCTTCCAATCAAAAGTTATGGCCATCTGAAGCTTTTTGTAAAATTTTCCTTTTCCCAGATTCCTTCGTGGCCCTGTAGCCCTACGTGTTCATGGATTATTTTTGGAAAAACACCTCCATGGGTTTGTGGGCCCGCATCTTCAAACTTTACTTTTTTAAAAATGGCACAAAATTTTAATTTTCCCCACCTTCCCATTTCTCCACCTTACACTATGGGATCGACACACATGGCATCCTTAGGCATTGATGGAGGGGCAAAGTTTTTTTCACCTTGAAGTTTTTCAACTCAAAAATATTAAAGTCCTAAGTTTCCCCGTCGGTCCACCTTCTCACTTGAAATTTTTGGGCACGACATGTGGTGTCTCTAGGCCTCGATGGAGGCGCGGCTTGCTTTTAAAATTTTTTCCTTCTCAACAAAAAGTCTGGAAATCCAAATTAGCTCCGATGACCCGTCTTCTCACATGGGCTTAACAACATGCCATGTGTCCCTTGCGGCTTGGGAAAAATGTCTTCCTTGGGCCCGTAGGCCCGCCTTTGGGGAGAATTTTCTTCCCCAGGCCCGTAGGCCCATTTTTGGGGAAAATTTTCTTCCCAGGCCCGCAAGCCCATTTTTGGGGAAATTTTTCTTCCCCAAGTCCGCAGGCCCACCTTTTGGGAAAAGTTTCCTCCTCAGGCCTGCTGGCCTATAACTTAAAACATATGAGGAGTCAGGAGGACTTGTTTATAACATTAGAAAGGGGAAGGAATTTCCTATATAATGGAAATATTTTTAGGAAAATTTAAGTGTGCTAAATGTGTGAAATATCAAGTTGAAGTTCAAGATAAGCCTGAGAGTGGGTAAGTGGGAATTTATCCATTTCTAACTTAAATTTTTATTTTCTAAAGCTTGGCTTGACCTTTTATGGGGTCACGTTATGGGGTAAGTGAATGTTTTCCTAACCTCGTATTATTGTGAATCATGGTTATTATTTAGACCTGGAGGAATTGAATACCTTGGGTATTTAATTGTTTTGGCCACTTTAAACCTTCTAAAATTTACTAGAGAACATTTAATCTTAGAGTTAATTTAATTATTCATTAAATTAACATCTAAAGTGAATTTTAAACTATACTTGGTTTAGTTACACTCATTAACTTGTATGTGGTCCTCAATAATTGTTATAATGGAAAATTTTATTCTATCTAATATATTTTTCCTTGATATTTTTAGTGTGGTAACTATTGCTAACAAGGTTGTTCGTAGTCACACTTTAAACAAAAAATTATTCCATAAATGTTCCTATCTAAACCTATATTTTTATTGGGTCTTGAGTGGGAGTTTTAGCAGATGTTACAAATTACAACCAATTTCCAAACGAGTTAGGCAAAAGTAAAGGCACGTTAATACAAAGATAGAGCCATTAATGAGCAAAGAATTATCAAACTGATTGAGTCATGTACTATCTTTCAAGCTAAGTATTCAACTTGGGTAGTTAATCTTGTTTTTGTTTGAAAAAGTATGGATAAATTAGGCTATGTGTGGATTTTAGAGATCTTAATAAAGCTTCATTAAAAGATCATTATCCGATACCCAATATGGATTAGATTTTAAGAGCAAGTTTGAGTTTAGGCGATTGTCTCTTTTGGATGGTTACTGATGGATACAATAGGATCCTTGTGTGTGAATAAGACATATACAAAATAACCTTCACCACAAAGTGGGGTACTTATGCTTACAAAAGAATACCTTTTGGACTTTCACAACTTATTAAATAAATGCATATTGTTTTACCTAGATGATGTCACCATATTTTCAAAGAATTATGATGAACATCCAATGCATTCAAGGCATACCTTTCATCTTTATAGATAGTTTGGAATAAAATTGAATCCAAAAAGTCCATTTTTTGAGTACAATAAGGTAAATTTCTTGGTCATATTTTTTTAGAAAATGTTTAGCTATTGATCCTTTCAAAATTGAGGCTATTTCAAAGCTATCCTTGCATCATCATAGCAAAGCATTGTAAATTTTTCTCAGAAAAATCAACTTTATTAGAAGGTTTGTTCCAGATTTTGTAGCATTAGTCAAGCCATTAACAACCATGTTAAAGAAAAATAAGACCTTCTCTTAGGCCAATGAAGGGAGAAACATATTTGAGTCCATCAAGTCAAAAATTTCACAAGCTCCTACTCTTGCAAATCCAAATTTTGATAAAGATTTTACAATGTATGCACTTGCAGGAGCTGAGACTATTTCAACTATATTAACTTAGGTTAATGATGAAAACATTGAGTAGCCAATTGCTTTCTTTGGATAGAGTTTTCATGACTATGAGACAAGGTACACCCTTCTTGAGAAATAAGTAATTTTAGTAGTTAGAGGATTGAATAACTTCAAGTACATGCTTTATAATAATAAGATACATGTCTTAGTCTCTCATCTAAGTGTTAAAGTATTCTTGTTGAACAAAGAGCTGAATGAGAAGAGAGCAGACTAGATTACGAAGGTTATAGAGTATGATGTTGACATCCGTGTTACGAAAATATTTTCAGGAAATTTTTGTGTGAACATATAATTACTGATATGGAAAAACAACAGGTTGTAAAATAAGAATATCCAGAACAACATGCTGAAATTATGTATCAGCAGTCAGATATCATAGTACAACCAGAAAATCAGCAACCCAAACTTAGTCAAGAAGTTCAGGAATCAAGATGGATGACTTATTTAGTTAATTAATTACAACACGATACTTATCTAGAAGGTATGGATAGGAATAAATGAAGATAATTTAGGTTTCAAACTATACCTTATGTTTTCTTTGATGGTGTGTTGTTTACAAGAGATATAAATGGAATTTTGTTGCAATGTATTGATTATGATCGAATTCAACAAATGTTATCCAAATTTTATGAAAGACCTATAGGAGGTCACTTTTCAGCACGTACTACAGCCTTAAAAATTATGAAAGATGGTTACTATTGGCCCAAAATATTCAAGTACTAATTTGAATGGATCAGAAAGTCTTAAAAAATGCTTTATTTGTTGTAAAGGAATGTTTAGTTTCGTTGCCCCTGCAGCCTATTTCAGTAGATCAACCATTCATGCAGTGGGGTGTTGACTTTATTGGAATGATAAATGCACCTTCATCACAAGGACACATGTTCATTTTTACTACTACAGACTACTTTACACACTCGGGTGAAGTAATAGCCTTGAAAGAAGCTAACGAGTCTTCAATCCTATCCTTTTAAGAATGTATAGTTTACAGATTTAGTGTTCCAAAACTATCATTTCGAGAATTCCTTAGCATTTCTTGGTGCAAAGGTAGATTGGGATATTAAGCATGGAATCTATTAAGAAAATCAACTAATTATTTCCCACAAGGTAATGGATTACTTAAAAGTACTAACTAAAATATTTTGAGGATCATTACAAGAACACTTAAGAATAACCAAAGAGGTTGGCATCGATGTTAAATTCAACACTTTGGGCTGACATAGTGACTCCTAAAAGATCAATTAGCAATTCACCATACAAGCTTATTTATGGAAGAGAGGAAAGAATACCCATCTAAGTTGACTTCTCTACATTGGATATGATGCACCAGATGGAATTACTTAAGAATGAACCATTGTAGGTTCATTATGCATAATTAATGGAGTTGTAGGAGCTAAGAGATCAAGCTCATCTGAACATGGAAAATAATAAAAAACACATAAAGAAAACATTTGATAAGAAGGCTAAGTTCAGATTAATCAATGAAGGAGACATTGTGTTAAAATGGGATGTTGATCATTCAAAGATAGGAACCCATATGAAGTTTGATACAATCTGAAATGGTCCTTACATGATTTGAACTTGCAAAGAAAAAAATACTTTTCATCTTTCAATGCTGAATGGAGAGGAACTTCCAATTCGTGTGAATGGTATGTTTCTTAAACATTGTTATTGAAAATCCTACAATGTTTGATTAGAGTAGAATTTCCCTTTCAATAAGTGAATTCATGCACATTGCAATGTTTCTCAATTCAATAAAGTTCATTCATACATGTGATATGGTTTCTAAATCCTTTTGAGCTTTAGTTTGTTTTTTAGAAAAGTAGTTCTAGTTATATGCTTTAACTCCATGCACAATCTAGTAGGGAGCTTTCGCCACAGGATTTCCAGAAATGTTGAAAATTTTTACACTCGTGCAAAAATAGTAAAATTGATACTTTTTTACTATGGTTGGCATTGATGAAATGGACCTAACTAGGGAATATTTTTATGTTTTCAATTGTAGTAATTGATTAACTACATGTAATCTATAGTTATGTATGTTGTTATGGAGTGTAACACATTACATATCGCCATTCCATGTTCGTCTTCAAAAAAGAAACACAGAAGCCCTGAAGGACCAATGCATTGCTTTGATGAAGTCAAGAATTATGGTTTATGTGAGAGATTAAACTCTCAAGAATGACAAGCATAGTTACATTCTTAAGGTAAATTCATTTTAAGTTATAAGTACATCAAATCTCATTATTTTTGTATGTTAGTTACATTTAATTATGTGATTGAGTTGTTCATTTCATTATACAATCAATATCCATGTCATAAATATGAAAGTAAAAAGAAGTATACAACTCAAGTATATAAATAAAATGTTATTTATTCATGAAGAAGTATGATGCTTCCCACACAAACTATGGGATGTAACTCATAACTACTAAAGAAATAATTACATGTGCATTAATTTAAAAGTAAAAGAGTATATAAGAAACACATAATTTCCTTGGGATTTTGTTCCGAGTCTTCTTATGCTCCGGCTCCACCTTTTATTCATCTCTCTTGCCGGTCACAATGTACCTGAAAAATTAAAAGAAAATTCATCTAATTTGAGCTCATGGTTTGATATGTACCCATGTACTATCTAACTACATGTAGATGGATATATAAAAAGAAAAATAATAAGGTACATCAGATACGTATACATAATTGATAAGAATATTATTCTACATCAACACATATGATTCGTATAATAATTTCATAAAAGAGAGAGAAATGAAAACTCTTGAACATACGAGAGGTGAAAAAGCCCATTTTTTTCTAACTAGTTTGTCTAAATGTGCAAGTATAGGTAAGAAGAAGGAAATAAACACTAGCTATTGTGTTTGTATATCAAAACTATTGCATTCTACAAGTTGAATCAAATAAATGCATTTATTTCAATTCAGACTGAAGGATGAATATATAAAGATATAGCTATACCAATCCATAAAAGAAATATAAGTTCAATATTGCAGATTCTAACAAATGAAATGCATACAGAAAATGCAGATAAAGATGTTGATCTGTCATCACCAATCCGGCACTATGATAATTCTTCATCGGGAACTCCTCATGCTATGATTATTTACTAATGCATAGCCTTTAGTTTGGTGGATGTAATCTGGAAACAAAACAACAACATAACACAAGAATACCATCGACTATGATAAGACGGAATGATGACAAATCTGAAATATCAAAGTAAATGATAATATTAACATGAAATTGTTACAATCTCACCCATGAGGTACTTCAAGTGTTATTGACTTCACTTGCCTTACACCAAGACTATGGGAGAAACTTTACAATTACACCTCTTAATGGCTTCTTCAACACACCTTTAAACTGATGGCTTCCTTCGCACACTTCCTACAATATTTCTCACTACTTCCTTCTATGCTAAATGAGGGGGTGGCTCTCTATTTATAGAATTCCGGGGTTATCCATCTTATCTCTAAGATAGGATAAGAAATCCACTCGACGAATCATATTCCATACCTTAACTCTTATCTCGTACATGTAAGCTTATCTTTTAAAATAAGATAAACCTTATCATTTTACATGGGTTCCACATTTTTAGACTTTTTACAAATAAAATACACAAAATATTTATGACCTCACTCCTTGTCCTTATTACCAATATAATATTTCTAATTCCTAATCATGTAGACCCTACTTCTCTAATTACCCAAACTTTGACATTTTAACATTACCGGACCACTTACGACAAATATTTACTTTTTACAACATTCCTATTGTACTTTGACTATTACCGTACTCCACATTATTGGCGGCACTGTATTGACGGCACCGTTATCTTCTATCAGACGCTACTACTAATTATACTTAACAACATCCTATTCCTAATACATACATTAATGAAATAGAAATTATAGAGGAAAATTTTAGTGTCGACATCTTCCCCCTTCCTAGCTTCTACTCCGTCCTCGGAGTAGACTCTTCTAGTGCTTGGAAAATCTTCAACTTGTCGTGGTTGACCCATTTCTTAATGGGAGTACCATCCAATTCCTCCAGTCAGATACGTACCATTTCATCATGCACACTACTATTTTGTAGGGCCCCATCCATTTTGGAAAAAAATTTCTCTGTCTTTTTTTTTTATATACGGAATCATATACTAGAACCAAGTCATTCACATGAAATGGAGACCACCGGATCTTTTGATCAAAGTATTCCTACTCGCTTCATTTTCTTCTTATGGCTTATATCCTTTGCTATTTCCCTCATTTCCTCTAGCAAATGAAGATGTACCAACCTTTCTTTTATTGAATCACTTTCATCCATCCTTTCATTTTTCATAACTCTCACAGTGGGAATATCAAACTCAATAGGAAGAACTGGATCAATGCCATAGGCCAATTGAAATGGGGAGTATCCTGTTGTTGACTTTGATGTTGCCCTATATGCCCACAATGCTGCATGAATCCTTTTATCCCACTTATGTACCTGCAAGGCTGCATCTTTTGCTAGAATTTGACACAACACAAAATTTGTTCATTCCACCTGTCCATTTGTGCTTGGCTTATATGTTGTGGCCTTCCTGTGCTTAATAGAAAACTTATTGAATAGGGATTCTACCACCTCATTAATGAAGTGGCTTCCTTGATCTGTTACAATTTCTAATGGACAACCAAATCTGGTGACAATGCGTTCATATATGAACCTTGCCACCTCATCCATGGAAGCTGTTTTCAATGGCCTAGCTTCAACCCACTTGGTTAAATAATCTGTGGCAACTACAATATACTTATTTTTGCGTGAGGTAGTTAGAAGTGGACCTATAATGTCTATTCCCCACTTTTCAAAGGGACCAAGTGGAAGAATAGGGCATAATGGAGCTGATGAAGTCTTATGGTTACCATGTGTTTGACAAATATCACATGTCTTACAATAATTATAACAATCTTGAAAAAGAGTGGGCCAGTGATAACCTACATCCAAGATCCTTCACGTAAGTTGTCCAGAGAAGTGACCTCCACATGTACCATTGTGGAATTCTTCTAGTAGATTCCTTCCCTTGATCACGTCCAACTGCTCTCTTATCTGTCCATCGTGTCCTATTCGAAATAATACTCCATGCAAAATAGAATATGGACGAGTGACTTGAGTAATCTTTCTCTTAGTCTTTACATTGGCACCATCAGGAAACTTGAATTCATTCAGATAATTCCAAATATCTATGTATTCACTAGGGATTGTGTCAAGGGATAACAATTTTGCATCGGGAAATCATCATCATCACAAGATGATCCTAAACCATCATAGGCTCGAGAGAGTGCATCTGCATTGACATGCTTCTTTCCTAGCCTATCTATAATATCAAATTCAAATTCTTGTAGCAAAATTATCTATCTTACTATCCTCCCTGATGGGTTAGGCTTATTTACAATATATTTTAGAGCTTGATGATCTGTTACAACTAGAAATTTTTGCCCTAGCAAGTAATTTCTAAACTTCTTTACAGAAAAAATGATAGCCAAAGCCTCTTTTTCAGTTACAGTATAATTTACCTCAGCACTGCTCATTTGTCTGCTCCCAAAGTAAATTGGATGTTCATTCCCATTTTCATCCTTTTGGCTCAAATTACTTCCTAGTGCTACATATGAGGCATCAGTGTACACAATAAATGGCTTGCTCTAATCTGGATTCTTCAAAACAGGTGAAAACACAAGGGCATCCTTCAGTTGTCCAAAAGCTTCATGCGCCTTATTTCCTGGTTCATAAGTAACATCCTTCTTCAAGAACTGGGTTAGTGGCTATGTAATCTTTGAGAAATTCTTGATGAACCTTCTATAGTAACCCACATGGCCTAAAAATGATCTCAACTTACTTCTATTAATAGGAAATGGTAAATCTTTGATTTTTGAAACTTTATCAGGATCAGTACCAATACCATCTCTGGATACAACATGCCCTAACAAAACGCCTTTAGAACATCCAAAGACACACTTTGTAGGGTTTAGTGAGGCTTGTGCTTCATCTAACCTTTGAAATGCTGTCTCCATCTGGTGTAGGTGGTCCAACTTACTCCCATAGATGCAAAAATCATCCAGAAATACTCTGATGAAGGTCCCAATGTAGGGTTCGAACACCCTATTCATCAAACGCTGGAATGTTCTTTGGAGCATTACACAACCAAAAGGCATAACTCTATAAGCAAAAGTTCCCCAAGGAGTGGTGAACGTGGTCTTCACTGATCTTTCTTTGCTATACTGAACTTGGTTGTAGCCACTATATCCATCAGCAAAACTATAACACTCCTGGCCAGCTACTTCATCCAAGATCTGATCTGAAAATGGAAGAGGGTAATGATCCTTCTTTGTTGCCTTATTGAGCTTCCTGTAATCAACACAAATGCGTAGCTTCCCATTCTTTTTTATTGAGATCACAATGGGAGAAACCCATTACGAATTCTCCCACAAGCAAATATGAATCCTGCATCAAACAACTTATCTATTTCTTCTTTTACAGTCTTGAAAAATTAGGATTCATTCTATATGGCATTTGCTTTATGGGCTTAGCACCATCTACCAACTCAATACAATGTTCTACCCAACTTACTTGACGGAGTTCCTTGTAATCAAAAGTGAATAGGTGTATGTACCTTCGAAAGAGCTGGAGGTAGGATTCCTTCTCACTCTCCATCACAACATCACCAATCTTTATTTGTTGGAGACGATCATCAACTTCTTCTTCAGATAATTTTATGGGGTCATGAGTTGGTGTGATTGGAAGGATATCCATGACTGAAACATCCACCTCACTTTCTTCATCTTTAGTGTCCACTTCACTAGTACTAGAGTAATCAGAGGATGTCCAATCATCAGTTTCATCACTTGAATCCACAGGTTCTGCCTTATGATGTCGAGGGATCACATTTATTTTCACCCTCTCTCTACCACGTCCAAATTTCATGAAACCTTCATTCCAGTAGTTTCTTGCATGAACTCTCCTTAGCCATGGTCTTCCCAGAAAGCATTGGGTATGCAAGTGGTACCATTTTTCATCACCCGAAAGTCTACCACACATACAACACCCATAATGAGATATTGCCACATTTGAAACTACACCTTACGGTTTAGTTTTTCCTTTATTTAATGACCTTAACATAAGTGTTGAAGGGCGATCAATTTTAAACCCAACATATTCATTACAGACTCGGTCATTACATTAACTGCAACACCTCCATCAACTAAGACATCATGAATTGAAATACCATTACATAATACCTTAGCTTGTGGAGCATAGGGATCTACCTTTGCCTCCAAAACAGGGACCTCAACCTCCTTCCTTCTTTGAGCATTGAGTCCACCTCGCAACTCCCGCCTCTTCTCGAAGACATAGCCAAAAGTTTACCATATGTAATATTTACTGAGCCTTTTGGATAGATCTTCCAAGATGGAGTACGGTCCTTGCCACCGTGAAATCAGAAAATCCTACACACCCAACTTTCTTCTCTTATGTTTCTTACTAGTTTCTTCTTTCATATTCTTAGGATCATTTCCATCTTGATTATTTTTTTTTCTTTCTTTTTGTTACAAACACATCTACTTCATTATTTCTTCTCTTATCTACTACATCAAAAGAATTCACGGTGTGCTTTTCCTTTATCATTATCTCCTTTACCGGATGTAGAAGCTCTATCTGGACAATTACACTTATAATGACCCTTTTATAACAACCATAACATACAACTTCAGAAATATTTCTTTTTGGACCTCTATCTCCTCCCTGAGAACTAAATTCCTTTCCTTGAAGAAGATTAATAGTTAACTGACCCATCTTTTTGAGCAAATCTTCATACTCAGTAGATGTACTAGGAGAAATATTTTTGCTCACCAGAGGGTGGTTGTGGATTCGGACCAAAGGTGTTGGTGTAGGCTCTACTTTAGCAACAATTTCTTTGGGCTCCTCTTCCATGCTTTCTTCTTGCCTTCTTGCAATCTCCTTTGCTTGTTCAATGGTAGCTGGGTAGTCATACTTCACTCATTGTCTGATCTCTGGCTTCATCCCAAGAATGAAGTGCTTACAGAGGAGATTATCCATGCCATTCATCAACCCATCCGCTAATCCTTCCTTCCGGATCTGGGCATCGAGCTTCCTCCTTAGCTCTAGAACACGAGCATGATAATCCCTTATCTTCTCCTTCTCTCCTTGGGATATCTTTGTGATCTCGATCATGAGATCTACATATTTCTGTTGTTCACCAAATTCTTCAAGAAAACTTTCAGTTAATAAATCCCATGAATTTTTCACATTATCACCTAGTGTTTCAAACCACATAAGTGTTGAACCATCCAAAAAGGTAGGAAAAAATTCAGTCCATTGTTCCCTTCTTATAAGGCCATTACAAATACAAGATTGTTTAAACTCTTGAATGAAAGAAGAAGCATCTTCATTAGATTGAGCTGAAAAAATAGGAATCTTTCCCATTTTCAAAAGTAACCACCATGAAATACCAACCCACAAGTATAATCAACAAGACTTATGTGCACAAATAATTGGAATCACTATACTAGAAAGTGACTTTACACCTTTCTATAGTAAAATAGAAATGACCATGGTAAACTATGGTAAAACTTGACTTATGCATGTAAAAGCGACTTTCTTGTGGTAAACACTATTCATGATAAAAAGTGAAATTCTATGCGGTAAATACTATTCATGGTAAAAGTGACTTTCTTGTGATAAATACTATTCACAAAGCAAAAATGACTTTATCATGGTAACTACTATTCATGGTAAAAATGAATTTACCATGGTAACTACTATGCACAGTAAAAACAAGGTTACCCTCCGGTTGATTTTTGACTAAGTGGGAATATCTCTCCGTAAAATCCATTAACGAGGAATGGTCGGCAACGGAACCAAAATGTCATCACCAATTCAGCACTATGATAATTCTTCACCAGAACTCCTCGTGCTATGATTTTTACTAATGCACACCTTTAGTTTGGTGGATGTAATCTGAAACAAAACAACAACATAACACAAGAATACCATCAACTATGATAAGACGTAATGATGACAAATCTGAAATATCAAAGTAAATGATAATATTAACAGAAATTGTTAAAATCTCACCCATGAGGTACTTCAAGTGTTATTGACTTCACTTACCTTACACCAAGACTATGGGAGAAACTTTACAATTACACCTCTTAATGGCTTCTTCAACACACCTTCAAACCGATGGCTTCCTTCGCACACTTCCTACAATATTTCTCACTACTTCCTTCTATGCTAAATGAGGGGGTGGCCTCTCTATTTATAGAACTTCCAGGTTGTCCATCTTATCTCTAAGATAGGATAAGAAATCCACTCTGACGAATCATATTCCATACCTTAACTCTTATCTCGTACATGTAAGCTTATCTTTTAAAATAAGATAAACCTTATCATTTTACATGGGTTCCACATTTTTAGACTTTTACAAATAAAATACACAAAATATTTATGACCTCACTCCTTGTCCTTATTACCAATATAATATTTCTAATTCCTAATCATGTAGACCCTACTTCTCTAATTACCCAAACTTTGACATTTTAACATTACCAGACCACTTACGACAAATATTTACTTTTTACAACATTCCTATTGTACTTTGACTGTTACCGTACTCCACATTATTGGCGGCACCGTACTGACGGCACCGTTATCTTCTATCAAACGCTACTACTAATTATACTTAACAACATCCTATTCCTAATACATACATTAATGAAATAGAAATTATGGAGGAAAATTTTAGTTTCGACAGATCCACTTTAGAACTTCAAGTAGAATACTAAAGTGAAAAATGTGTTAGAATAACTTGGAGAAAAGGAATATTTTACATTGAATAAGTAAAGGATGTAGATCGAGAACCATCAAAAGTATGATACAAAAGTAAAGTACAGTGTAAAAATTTGGGGTGCATTCTTTTGAACAAAACCATTAAATATAGTTTTTAAGGATGAAATAATTACACTTATGCGTTCAAAAAAAAAAGAGATTGTAGTTTCATATTATTGCTAGAGCTACTCTCTACAAGAGAATATCATCATCTACGTTAATGATTGACATAGAAGGAGTATTTTTAAGGACATAGTAATGAGAAATGTACTAAAGTGTTAAATATCATAGAATACATCCTATCTTTGATCAACCTGTAATTATATCATATAGAACAAGTATAATAGGTACAAAAATGATCTAAAAAACCATATCTTATCATGAAATTACATATTGAGAGAAATATTAATTCACAATCAACTAAGCAAATCCATTCTTTATATAGAAACAATTATGCAGTACATAAATCAATGGCCACAAGTATATCTTCTTAAATGAAAGATAATCATTGAGAAAAACCTCTTATTCATTTCAGTCAAGAAAATTAGAACAACTTGCAAGATGATAAAGTGCGGATTTAATAAAAATCTACAAGTATCCAAGAAAACAGTTCACAAATCAGCATCATCATTAAAGGAATCAAGAAACAATTTTCTTAAGCTTTAGATAAGCTTTAAGTACAAAATTTCAAAATAAAGTAATCAAACATGGATAGAGTGGTTTTGACATTGGCTTGTGAGAACGGTTTCTATCGTAAAGAGTTTTTTTCCTCAAATCAAATAAAATGAAGGATCATGTCACGGAGGTTATAATTTCGTCATAGAATGGTAACCAAAAAGGCTCACTATTGGTCAAGGAATGCATGTTATCATTCATCAATTAAAGAATAAAAATTAGAGTTATACAAGTTTCATAACCAAATAAAGAGAGTATAGAATTAAGATCTAAGTTATATATCAATGTAACTCCTCATATGGAAAAATGTAGAATATCATTTTAAAATAAGCATGATTTAAAATACATTAAAATGTTCAAGTACAGTCAAAGAACAACTACAAATTATCAAGGTTGTATATAGTACAACAAATGGTAAATACCAAGCTCATTAGAACTAAGCTGAAGGAGATCCAGTTTTTCAAATAGTCATGCTTCAAGAAGTAAAATAAAATAGTAAAATTACAACTTAGGCAATAACATGTCAGGATGAAGACAAGAGCTACAACAAAGGTTATGAGCTAAATAAAGATGTCAAAATCATGTATCTCCAAAACATATTTACAGAGAATGGATCAAAGAAAGGTTCCTTTTGAAGTGTTTCAAGAATAAGAGCAATGCTAGAAAATAAGTTAAAGTCACTTTCATATGTAGTTTACGAACCTAAATTGAAGAAGATATCCAAATATAGTTGGATATATGGAACCTTTCAAATTAGCTCAAGAAACATAAACACAATGTAAGAAATAAAAAATTACAAATTATGGAATGTTATAGCATATAAGGTAAATTACAAAGGACATGATTGAGGTAAAGACTACAAAATGTCTTAGAGTATGCCATACATTTTCAATATAAAGTAAAGCAACAAGTTATTCTATTTTGATTCAAAAGGAGGAACAAGTTATCTCAAAGTATCATAGATGAAGTAAATATGAATTGAAACATTTTTCATATGCTATGGACGACTTTAGAGATACAAGTCTCAAGTACCTTGTTATGCAGAACATAATTTACATCAATATCATAGCTAGGAGAAATCGGTTCCATCAAAAGTATATTGATGAACCCAAATCGAGTGGTTGAAGCAACAATATTAGAAGAAATTAAATCGGAAGAAAATTTTGAATGAAAATAAAATCTAGAAAAGTAGAGGTAACCATGGATTACAAGTTCAAAATAGAAAAATCACTTTAATGTTGCATACACAAAAAATCATGCAATGACCAAGTACAAACTTCAAATTAGAAACAAGGCAATGACTGCAGTAGGAATGTATAAATAAAACCAGTTCCAATTGAGTGAAATATCTACCAAGTTTCAGGGATTCATTCGAAAATGTTGCAAATACCATGTTATACACTCAATGACCATGAAGAAACTTCATAAAAGATAGAATATAAATATTTCGGAGGAAAGATTCGAATGCAAAACTGAGCTCAATATACGACTCAGTTGTACTAAAGAATTGAGCATTTTAAGATAAGTAATCAAGAAGTCATATACGAGTTATGAAGGCAACAAATTATAAACAAAACTTCCATAAATAATCATCTTTCTCTTGACCAGTCAAGTATTTATTTAATATTTACAATGAAGTTCAAGAAACAAACAAATACCTAGATGAAATTTTACATTTTATGCCTAAAGTATTGCTAAAGAAAATAACATGAGAACCCATAAAGGGTATTTCACTTATCGAGAAAATACGAGATATAAAGACTCGAGGAAAATCCTTTACGAATGAATGAACCGAGAAAACTTACCTATTAAACAATGGCGACCGAGTTAAAAAATGTTCTATAGAATTTCTTCAACTCCAACCAAGTTAAACTTCAAACACAGAAGGATAATCACATCAATGACCACAATTTAAGAGAAACACATAGATTGTACAAGAGAAAATTGATAATAAAATATATATGTATTTGTAGTTACATAGATATAGTGAGCTCGAGAGATTATTCATGGTGGAACTGAGAAAGAATAAAAGAAATAGACAAGTTGAATCTCATTTCAGAACTAGAACACCTAAAAAAAATTATTTATAGAGAGATTGAAAGAATCATTCATGGCAAACTGAAATTTTTTTGTCAAGGCTTTACCCAAAAATTAAAATGCAAATAAATCAAAAGATCATGGTCAATTTGTTATACTCATCCAAAATAACCACCATGAAACGTAAATCGAATCGAGTTAATGGTTCAATGACCAAGATCAAATCATGTAAGGATTAAATGACTAACATTCCAACCACTACCATCTACCTCACTTACCATGGTAAGAAGATCAATGTTTCAAAATCAAATTAGTACAAGATTAGATAGCTAATGAATAGTCATAGATTCATGTAACCCACAATCAATACAAATTCGATGCTCACGAATCAATTTTTCATATCATGTAGGTACTTCAATCAAAGGATAAAGATCAAACAAAAGAATCAATACAAACTCCATGTTTACCGTAGTTAGAATAAAGTACAAAATCCACCTTTGGTGGAGATTACAAAGCAATAATCAATGATGCATATTAAAATCTCCTAACTCAACTATGGTTTGAAACAATAAACCATAATTCCAAGTATAGTGCATGTGTTAGAGTATATTGAAACCCTAACTTGACCGAGTCAATCCATATTCCACTAAAAAGTTCAAAGGGTCAATGCACGAGGTGAGGAGGGGAACATATTTACACCCCATCATTATTGTTGACTTCAGGATCAAATAAACAAATTATGTGCAATGATAACTATCAAAGGGGTAAACATTACCTTAGTCTATACATGAAATAATCATATATGTTGACCAATGATTACGGTCAAGAACTTATTTTATCAAAAGTATGCCAAAATCAGAGAATGACCAAATCATCGTAACAATGATTATTACCTTTGATTTTGGTTGAGGTTCAAAAAATTATGCCATGAAATAATCATATATGTCGACCGAGTGAAAAAGGTGAAATATTTACACAATGCAACGATTATTTAAAAGATCCCAATAAACTATATGTGCAATGATGGGCCTAAAGGGGATCAATAATCCAATGCAGACCAATTTTGCACATCAAAGGTGGTCCCCACATGGGAATTGAGAACAAACAAAAATTAATATACTAGTAGGAGAATATTTTTTTGCATAAGAAGGTTGACAAAGAGGATTATCAACTTAGGCTTTTAATTGCCTCATTATAATCAACATGCTTATGTTTATCTCTTTTATTATTTATGATAAAAGGATAAAAATAGGATGTATGGGAGAGTACAAATTTTAGTCTATTTTAAGATGGGTTGTGTGAAAAATATTGTTATATATTGTGTACAATTGCAAGGCACGAGGAGGGGTTTTTTGACATAAGAGTGCTAAAGAAAATTTTACCAGATTTTCCCCTTGAACGAGAACTCATTTTGCCTTTCCAATTATTTACAGTGGTGTATCTATCTCATTAATTCTTGTGAATGTAAAATTACTCGATTAATAATATTACCTTGTTGCAAATTTAGTAGTTTTTGCATAATATTAGTGTGCATTTTCATCTTTTCGTGTTGTTGTGATTCATTCCCTCAATACACAAAGTATTTTCCCTTAATATTCTGTTGAAAAATATTGGTTTTTGCATCCAAAATTCATTCTCAAATTCATTGTGCATGTACTTAGTCAAAGCCCTCAACAAGTTTGGTTTATAACCCCATTTTCAATTCATTTACAATCATCTCCTTACCCTCAAACATGTAAACATTAGTTTAGGACACATCAAAAAGAAACTAGCCTTGATACGAGAGACTCACCTCGATAATAGGTATACCCAAAGACCTTAGATGTTTCCATTGTATATATGAAATTGAGAGATCTAGAGAAATTTTATAACCCTTGCAATTATCTCTCAATAGAGTGCACTTTCGAGAGATAACAAGTTCTTTTCTTACTTATATGAATAGTAGTTTTTGATTAGGACTAGATAAATATCCAAAGTGTGTGATTTAGTGTTACCATGTTCCCCCACTTTATGTTGTTTAGAAAATTATTGATGACATAAAGTAGATAAGAGATGCATACATGATAAGCATGTAGATTGATGGAAAAAATTGATAAGAGACAAGGAAAAACATGGAGTGACAAAAAGTGAAGCGTGGAAGCTAAAGAAGAGGAAGTGAGAAAGTGATGATAATGACCCTCGAGCGAGATCATATGTGTACATGTCACATTGTATCTATTGGTAATGTTGATTCTTATGTGATTGATAAAGATTTATTTGACTACCACTTCCCAAAAGGATGAACCTATAAAAATAAGAATGAACAAGTAGTCAAATACGCGTGTATATGATAAAAAAGTAAAAATTATGTAAGAAGTATGTATAAATGTAAAAATAGAAACATGTGCACCTTATAAATGATGATTAAAAAGTGTACAAAGGATCCTAAAGATATTATAGAAAGACGATTTTTTTCTGGGTGTGAATTTTTTTGGGTGATCTCTTTCCTAGTGAGGAAGAAGTGTAGGGAGAAAGGTCTAGTTTTATTTTTAAAATATTTGAATATTTACCGAAGTGTGAAAACCACTACAAATTTTGCGTAAAAATCTAATTTGTTTTGAATAATTATGATCCAATGCGATAGTATAAAACAAGATGTAGTGCATGCATATTGAGTACTAAAGGGTTCGTGTCCTGTGAAGAAATTGCTATGTAAACTACTAAAAAAATGCTAAATTAAGAAAATATTGTCTAAATTTCCCGTAGCAAGTGGAATCCAAGAAGGCTCAAGGGCACCTAAAAACTACTATCTATGTTTGGGCACTAGTGTTTGTGTTGTCTTAAGCATAAGAGTCGGGATCGGGCCATGCTAAGAATGATGAATTTTTGTACTATTACTACATTACGATTATAGAATTTTTTATGTTATGACTGATTCACCCAAAAAATTACATCATCATTTGGGGTCCATATGACGTCACTTATGAGTATGCGGCAAAGGATGACTAACCGTTTTCATGAAAATGATGCCTTGCGTAGGGGAGGTGTGTGCTTGGCAGAAACCAAGGCCCATGCAAACAAAGTGGCTGGGAAAAAAAAGTGTTAGTGAAAACAATATAAACATGCATGTAAAAGATGATGTGTAATCTAGCAAATAGAAAGACACTTTGTAAACATGTAAGAAGACATAGTAGACCATAAAAATTGGGCTTCAAAATGGGACATCACACACAATGGTGCAATAAAATCAAGGCCTTAGTGGTTGAAAGTATACAAGAAATTAGAGAACAAGAAATATATAGTGTAAAGTCCATAAGAAATGACATACAATGAAAAGTAATAGCAGATAATAGAATGTAAACATCAGAGAACCATGGTGGCAAATAGACCTACACAAGAAATTTTTTTGTAAATGAAGCACCCTTTGGCATATAAGAGAGATATAAATTATGTCAAAGCATGTATAGTCTAAAATAGTAATGTTCTATTAAAAATGAAATAATAGCACATGTAATGTACAAAAGTCGATGTTCCTAGGAGTGCAATGAGACTAGTAATAGGTAATCTTGTGTTAAGAATCCATACTACATGTATCGATATGTGTGAAATTTGCATACCTAACTAGAAGGAAAGTGAATGTACATGTATTTAGAGAAATATAATGACATACAAGATATTTATCTAACATATTTAATAATAAAGTGTACATTTGATGATAAAATGCAAGTAAGACTAAGTGTAATCAAGATATACAATATGATGTGGATGAGTGATATGGAATGAAATGTAGTATGAGTGTGATAAGAGAAGTGTTTCCCCCTAAGAGAATGTTAATGAGTATGAATTTGGTGAGGTTCATTTATACACTCGCCCTCGGTATTCAAGAATGAGCCGCAGAAAAATGTGTTTCATTGGGAAATGGTTTGAATACCCTACTAGAAATATGTGATTGATAAAGGTTAGAAAGTAGAGTGTGAGAAATTGAGTGAGTGAGTGTGGTGAGGTTAATTTAATATTGATACCCTCGGTATTCAAGTATTAACCATGGACTAGAGTGCATCAAAGGGTAATGAGCATAGTGTGTAGTAGTAGATGGAAGAAATATGTATAGTGAATGTATAGGGTGTGTATAATGCAGAATAGATGTTACGAGAAGGATATTTCATGAATGCGTGAAGTGTGAAGTGTTTAATGTTTGGTGTGTGATGTTCATTTGTATAGGATTCTCTCAATATTCAAGTGTGAACCATAAGAAAAGAGTGTGTGATCGGGTATTGACAATACAAGTGTAACAAGATGTATAATGAAGCTCAAATAAATGCAACATGAAAAAAGAGTGTAAACGTCGAAATCATTACCAAATAGAATGCTATAAGGGGGAAAATAAGCACCGTGCCCCCTAAGTGCAAAAATTATGTAGATCTATATATCGACATGAGAAATACCATGCCATAGTGGGAGAGCATTATTTGTGTCATAATAAGAGAGAGAGATAACAAATTATTACGTATAAGTAATAGCATGATCATGTAAATGTGGTGGAGTTTGAAATGTTTCCGATCATTAGGATTAGTTTATTTGACATAAGTGATTAGTTAGAGCTTATGCAGGGTTGATGAAGTTGAATAAGACTTGATAAGAGAAGAGGGTGTATTTATTTGAGAGGTGGTTGTGTAGTTTTACCTCGTCATTGCGTAGATTACTTGAGATGAGGAAGAGTGAGATTTATTTTGAGACATACTTTCTTAAGAGGTGCTTGAGTGATGTAAGAAGAAACATTAGAAGGGAAGACATGATGTTCATTAGATATAGAAGGATCAGAATTAGGAGACTATTTGGATCTAGCATTTGTAGATGGGAATGCACTAGAATTTTGTGCATTGAATGAGATAAATCCTTGACACTCAAGATGCATGATTCTTCGTCATAAAGCATATCAGTCATTATCATTATGTCCTTTTATTTGATGATAAGTGCAAATTTGGAGACATTGATATTTAATCAACCGATAAGGAGGATAGTAATTAGTATATGGAAAAATGATCAAGCGATGAGTGAGAAGCTCTGAAAGAATTTTTTTTTTTCTTAACATTGAGATCAAACTTGAGAGGTTTAAGGAGTGGAAAGCTTTGATATTAGCTGATATGACCATAAGTATAAGACATATAAGTGGGATGAGATATAATAGAGGAACTAATATGAGCCTTAAGATTATATATTTCATATTTAAGATATGTAATCACAAATTTGATAGGGTGAAATTGGTCTTCAAATAAAGAATGAAAAACTGAAAGTGACGCCAACATAGGATAATTGGAATTAAAATAAAGAGAGTCATCATAAATATGATTAGATAAAACATTAATTTGAGAATGAGGTGTATCAATAAGAAGATATATAGTTTTTAGGGATTTTTGAATAACCTCTAAGTTGTAAGGTGCATGTATTTGAAGTAATTGATAAAAAGACATTTTATGAGCCTTAGGAACCATAGAGAAGATGATATTCCAAAGAAGGACTCAAAATATTGATCATGAGTTGGGATCAAAATGATTAAGAAAATATTTGAAATAAATAAGTTCCTAATACTAAGCTATGTAACAATGTTGAATATAAACAATTAAGTACAAAATATATACCCAAGAAAAATAATCTAGGAAATAGGAAACCCTAGTTACAAATGAATAGATAAAACAACTTAGCTGATTCAAAATTAAAATTGGACTGTTTTGAGCTGAAAAATAGAGGAAAAAAGGAGGCAAGTGTCACAATGAATCCTAGAAAATTCAAGGGCATAAGAATATGTTGGAATAGGGCATTTGGGTTAAGTCATAGTTACGAGGTGCTACGGACCTCACTTAGGATTTTGTGATTTCTAGGAGGTGCAAAACCATATTTCATAGTGTTAAGAGATGATTTATACTCGTCACCTTTGTTCTCTTGTATTTCGTAGGAGCTCATTGTTATTCACTGAGACCTGTAATCAATAAAAAGTAATCGTGAAACCCTTAAGCCGCATCAAATCTGAAAAAGAAAATAATGTAAATGAGGGGTCAGACTGTCCTCTATTATCAAAAAAGTGAAATTATGATTGAGAATTGTACTACATATCAAACCTAATGTATTTCTATGTGTCTTTGTGTGGAAATTGAGCCTGGTTCGATTTTACGCATGGTGCACTTGATAACAAAAAGTAGATCGATGTAAGAAATGTAGATAAATGTGTGCATGAAAGAATGAAATTCTGTCCTATGAAGTGTATGTAGAAATATCTATCCATTTCCCTTGTGTGTGGATGGTGTATGAATACTTGAATGCTCTTGATATTGCCTTTTGATGCAACCTTAGGTCGTGATAGCTAATGCTTAATGCTTGTTCCTTTATTATTGCTACATAACTTTATATTTATATGATTCCTTTTCTTGAATTTTGTAATTAATCTCAAAAATTCTGACCACCAAGAAAATATGATTTCCAAATTTCTATAAACGACCCAAAATGTGTGAGAAAAATACAAAGAGGTCGGGAACTATGCCCCGATATCCCGGCTAGGCACTAGTGTCCAAACTTAGAGAAATTGAAGGCTCGAAGGTAAAACTAAGACAAAAGGTATGTAACACCAAAAAGGATAAATGGAAACAAATAGCAAGGTCAAATATGGGTTAGTTATTACTTTTCTTTCTTAGGAACCATATGAATAATAATATGTGATCTATACTAGATAAACACCCAAAGTGTGTGATTTTGTGTCCCGATATACTCAAAATTTATGACTGATGTCCTTATGATGTTGTATGGTAATATCTTGTCTCACCCTCTATAAAATATCTAATCTTCTATAAATAACCATTTACTTCCGAGTAATTGTATTTTCAAATCACTATATTTTAATCAACAATTCAAATACGTCCAATGGTATTACATATCTAGAGTTCTTTTTCCACCATCTATTGAAATAGTGCTGAAAAATATGGTTATAAAATAAATGTCTATCAACATAAAAATAAATGCATGATTATAGTAATTTTAAGTAATTCTTCATCTAATCAAATGTATGATTGAAACCATGTAAATTTATGCTTTAAGGACTCACATTCATGTTTTTCAACGATTATAATCATATTATTTTAGCATTATGCCAATAGAAAATGAAAATGCTCCCTGGTTGGTATCCAAATAATTTTAACTATGAATCTTATGCGAGATAAATCCTTGGAGGAAAATAATTCTATATGCAAGATTAATTTATATTTTTGTAATCGAAAGTAGAGAAATAATGTGTGAAAAATTATGCATTAGCTTCCTCCTTAACATGATATTCTCATCACACTTCTTTGTTTTCGTATAAGGTATGATCTATTCATTATTACATATCCATGAGCATGGGTAGTTGTGTTTGTTAGGAATTCAATTCAATAGTTGTTATATTCATATTGAATGACACGTTGAATAGAGATATAGTAACATTCAAAAATACTTAAAATTGCTAAATATGTTCTATGTTACTAGTCGATTAATACAAGATCATAATACATACTTCCATTTCTTATCCCCAAATTTATTTTCTTTAAATATATCCATTGGGTAACTCAACTAACAACTAATTAACTCAAGACTTCAAATTTTATTTTCTTTAATGATAGCGATGGGTAACTCAACTATTTAACTCAATATTTATTCATTTAATTAATATCACATTCGACATAACTACAATTCCAATCTAATCCCACATACCTCTTCATATTTATTCATCAGTTTCTTGAATGACTTATTTGATCAAATCCCAATATCTCCTAACATTTATTTATTATAGAGTCTCTCAAATGAATTTTTATACAATCATATCTTTATATAGAGGGGATGGAGTGAAATAATTTTTGAAGCATTTGGTTTATTTAAATCTGATAATAATTTTGAGATAAGGATAATTCAAAAGGTATAGTATATTCTAAAACATTTTAAATGACAAGATAAGTTGAAGGTGAATACCTGAAATGGTGGATTACAACAATTTTACTTCCTCTTTTAATATGATAAAAAAATTATTAAAATTAATGAATCCATATAGTCATCTTGAGATAGCTTAAACACACAGATTAATATAATCACAATAATACTAATATTATTATTATATATAATTCATGATTAATTATCATATCTAAACTATAGAATGCACATAACTCTATATGGTTTGTTATTCTTTATTTTGTAGGTCTATTTATCTATTTTTTGTTTGATTGTTTTGAAACTGAATTAAACATGAAAAAGTAAAATTCCACAAAAACTTATTTTAATTAAATTACTCTTAGAAGGATATAATCATGTAGCACAAAGGTATGTTTGAGTTGTGATTTTATTTATTACATATTCATAAAAATTATGATACAAAACAATAGATATGCATTTTTGTGCTAAGTGGGTCCCACTCATCCTAAAATAAATAGAGGAAAAATGTTGTTCGTAGTCACCTACCCAAGTAATGAGTCATAAAAGGGTGTTGAGATATTTGTACGTTATTTTCTTTGAAGAAATGGTTATACCTAATAAAAGTAAAGATAACTTAGTTTTCTAACTTGAATTTATTGTAAAATTAATGAATCTACTTTAAATTATTATTTTAATACTTTAGATTGGTTTTCAAGTAAGGTTTATTATAGGATGTTCTTTGGTTTTAAAATTACATGCTATTTTCTTGAGAGGTATGCCGAAAATAAATAATTGTTGGAGGCTAGACCTTTGGATTCTCATTATTGTATTTTCAAGTTTTCCAAGTCAATACAAAGTTGAAGTTCTCTTGGGTTTTTTAATCTGAATTTTTTTCCTAGGATAAACATTGTATCAATATTCTTTGTATGTTATAGTGTATTTCATATCTACTTGTTTTGGCATGTTTTCTTTTAATTCATTGCTTCCATGATTGCACAAAATCCCATCATCCGTGTGTTGCAAATTTGGTGGGGATTTGTTTTATTTTCTTTTAATGCGGTTTGAGTTGTAAATTTTTTTAGTAGAATATCTAATATTAAATATAGTTGTAGAAGAGTTGAGATTGATAGCTTTGATAGAAAAACATTGGGTTATGTAAACTCGAGATGTATGATATTTTAACAAAGAGGCATTATTGGATAGTAGTACATAAATAATTCTTGGAGTTTTAACACAAGATGAGTGGGACAAGATTGATACGTAGGTACAATATAATATCAAGTTATGAGTTTTTGACTCTGTGTTATTGAATGTTTCTATCGAGAAAAAGAAAAAGGAGTTGTGGGATAATCTACGAAAAATGTATTAGGAGAAATTTGTAATGAACAATTTCATTTTATTGAAGAAGTCATATTAATTGGATATGGATGATTGTGTCTGTAACTCTCAAGCACCTAAATACTTTTAATTCTTTCATAAGTCTCTGTTAGTTTCCATTAATGTGAAGATGTATGATGAGGCACGATGTGTGTTACTCTTTTCTATGCTTTTCGAGAATATTAGGAAAAATTGGAAATGGCTATTACCAGCACTTTCACCGTAAAATTGAAGCTTGATGACATAGTTATAAATTTAACATCTGAAGAGATTTGAAAAATTATCTTTATTACTATCACTCAAAGGAATCTTATCCATTTTGTGGGAGAGAGAAATGAATTATTAATTTACGCGTATCCTTCCGGATGGATCATCACTTGAAATGGTTTTTAAATGTGAGGCGTATGATGGTGGTCAAGTGTTTTGGGAGATCATTATACCTACAAAATTGTTAGAGGAATAATAAATTTTAAATTAGAGATAGAAGGACCAAGAACATCCCGAGTGTTTTAAAAATACTAAACCTTGGTAGAAATATGGTGACAAAGTGAGAAAGATGAATGATGATGGGGTAAATTTCTCATCCAATAAAAAAGGGTATAAAATGGTACATGGAGCTTTATTTATTATAAGAAGAGTGCAAACAAAAATCTATTTAACCTTGATGAAGGCATGAAACATTGTGTAAGAAACAAATATGATGTAGCATAGCAAAAAAATCATAGGTTTATTCCTAATACTAGATCAAATAAATAAAATTGATCTGAAAATATGAAATAAATATCACCACAATAAGTTCTAGATATTGAAACAAAAATTGTCATAGAAATATCACAAAAACTTGATTTAGCAAAAATAAACAATTTTGTATAGAGGAGAAAGCAATGCTTTGACATGAAAGGTTGGGCCATATAGGTGAAAATGGTTACATGTATTGCAATAAAAATACATGGTTAAAGAAATTTTGAATTGTCCTTGGAATTCAAATTTTGTTAAAATTTTGTGTATGGAAAACATAGTAAAGTTTCCCACTTCTAGTCTGTCAAATGGTATTTTATAGGTTATACACAAAAATCTATTAAGATATATGAAGGTAACATCAAATGGAAATTTTGTATTTTATGTTTCTTTCATAGATGAGTATTCTAAGAAGACCTTGATATATTTTCACAAGATAAAATTTAAAGTTTTCTAAACATTTAAGAAGTTCAAGGCAATATTTGAGAACTAGTTTGAGAAAAGGATAAAGCTTTTACACATAAAAATTTGAGGAGAGTGTTGTTCAAGAAACTTTTATGAACTCTATAAAAATTCAAAAATAATCAATCGAATAATCCTTATAATATATAGCATAATCACTTGGAAGAGCACATGAGCATAACATTGATGTATATGGCATTAGTATGATAAGTGGTGCTAAATTATATCAAAATGATTGTGTTGAACTAGTGGATACGAAATATTATTTTGTGAATAAATCACCTACATTAGAATTGGCGGATAATAAGGAGCAATAATCTTGAATGGGAAATAAAATACTTTTTAAACACCTAAGATTCTTTGGTTGTGAAGTATACAAACATATCCAAAAGGAGAAGAGAATGAAACTTGACTTTAGGCTTCGAAGTGTAACATTTCTAGGTATGTGAATAGTATCAAAGGTTACAAGTTGTGGAGTCCACTAATCCAAAAGGAATTTTAAAACCAAATTGTTGTCTTTATGAAATTAAATGGAATAAAATTCATGGTACAGAAAGATTTTAAAAATACAACTCAATAGGTAAAGAAACAAAAGGTTAAAACTCTAGAGGTGGTCTCACTATGAAATCAAGGAGAGGTTAGGAGAGATAAGAATTAGGTTGATCAAGACGTATCAACCTAAGGGAAACATGGAGGTAATGAGGTGATACATTTGAATCAAGAGCACTTATTCGAACAATAAATTCATGAGGTGGTTTATTTTAAAATCATGCTAAGGAAAAATCACTTTGCATGATAATGTTACTTATATACTTATAAGGTTTGTAATATTTTCAAGAGAAGCTCAGAAGTTTATCTCTTATAATTACCATTTAGTGTTATCTTTTAGTAGCATATAATGTGGATCTAATGACAATGAAGGGAGAACTTAGTTCCTATGAGAGTAAGTCTTGGATGCTAGCTATGGTGGAGGACGTGGAGTCTTGAAGGGATAATTATATGTGGAAACTGGTACATAGACCTCATGGACAAAAATTAGTTTATTAAATAATATTATTAATTCGTAGGGAAGTTTTGAGAAATACAAAGCTCTCGCTTATTTTTGAAAGGGTTATCTAAATTCATAGGAATTAACTTTGGTGAGGTATTTTCTCCTGTTGCAAAATTGAATTCTATTAGATTTATTTTATCTATTACTCTTACGTATGATATGGAGATATATCAAATATATGTTTAAAAAAATCATGGGGAAATTGACGAATAAATCTACATGAAGCAACTCCAACAGCTTTTTTCATTCAAGGGTATAGAGGACATGTGTTGTCTCTTGAAGAATTCCTTGTATGGCATAAAAAATGACCAAGTATGTAGAATCATAAGTTTGATGGGTGTGTTCACAAATTTGAATTTTAAATAAGGAAGGAGGATCAAAGTGTATGAACTGCATAGAACAAGGGAATATGTTTATGATCATAGTTATCTATGTGCATGATATGTCATTGGTTGGAAACAACACATAAATGACCAAAGAGGTGAAATTTAAAATTTTTGAGCAATTTTAAATGAAGGATCTTGGTGATGTATAGTTAATTTTTGGCACAATGATCAAAAGGGATCATGCAAGAATAAAAATTTCACTAAACCGGAGTTAGTATATGCAAACGGAGGAAAGGCTTAGGATGTAGGAAAACAAGCCGGTAAGCACACTCTTCCATGTTGGTCTAAAATTGTCTACTTATCAATGCTCGGAGACATAAGAGCGGTTGGAGGACATGGTACATTTTTCGTATTATATTATAATGGGAAGCTTGATATATGCATTAATGGTATAGAAAATATATATTTTTTCACTTGTTGTAGGATTACAAAGTAGATATATGGAAAAATTGGGGTTGTGGCACTAGAATGTGGTTAAGAGACTTTTTAGATATTTATAAGGAACTAGTGATAATGTTATTTTATATCAAGGAAGGCTTGGTGTGATACAATATTTTATTGTACATGTTTTTGTGAATTTTTTTGTGGTAGTTATTTTTATTAATGAAGATCGAAAAGTGGTTACATTTTCTACTTGTTGAGTGGAGCGTTAAATTGGATGAACAAAAATCAAACAAATGTTGTTATTTTCACCACATAGAATAAATACATGGTGGAACCACATGCTTGTAAGGAATCAATCTAGATTCAAAGGTTATGTTACTTGATTGGATTCATATAGAAGGAAGTAATGATAATACATGAGTCACATAGTGCAATTTATCTTTCAAAGAACCATGAGTATTAAGCTCAAAAAAGCACATTGATGTGCAATATCATTGTACTAGAGAATAATATAAATGAAGTGGATGATATTAGATAATTTTGAGAAAAATTTGGACGTGGGATATTAATTAAGGGATTGATTGATGGGAAGTTTACTTGGTATAGTAAAGAAATGTGAATAATAGCCTACAATTGTAAGAATGGGTTTATTTTCTACCGATGGATAAGGAAAAAGGGGGTTATCAATAGTTTCCTATCCAAGCAAAGGCCCATGAAATGGTTTTGGGATAGTTTTAGGTGCTTTGATTTAAAGAAATGGTTGTGCTTAATAATAGTAAAGATAACTTATCTTTGTTACTTGAGATTATTGTAAAAGTAGTGGCTCTACTTTAAAGTATTATTTTAATACTTTAGGTTTCATTCCAAGAAATGCTAATTATATGATGTTATTAGGTTATTAAATTATATGCTCTCATTGTGAGAAGTATGAAAAAGAAAATTAATCGCCGTAGTCTAAAACTCATGATGTTGGTTATCAGATTTGCATATTTTCAAGTTAATACAAGATTGAAGTTCTCTTGGATTTTTTTACACAAAAGGGTTTCCCTAGGATAAACATTGTGTCAATATTATCGGTATGTTATAGTTTCTTTAAGATGTATTCATTTTTTATTATTTTATTTCTTACATATTTGCATAAAATCCCAATAAATAATATTATCTAATGTCTTTTCAAATAGAGATAAAAGCTAGAAATTGAGAACCAAATAATAATATATTATATTCACATTTCCTCTATAAATATTTATCATCTTAATTTTTAGTCCCTAATTATACTGATAGGAATTGTAACGCCCACTTAATGAGTCTCAAAATCCAAGACAAAATTCATTAATAACTTACAAAAATTATGTATTTTGTTTTGTTTAAAATGATTATAAACATTTGTTGCGATCACTTAAGTTCTCATGAATAATGTCTACACCTTCATAATTTAATTGAATTAAAATTAATAATTAAATATTATTAATCTATTTCCCACGATATTTTATGATTTAAAAATCTTCCAATTAAGTTCCTTTACTTTATGCAAATATCTTCCAAATCGATTTCATTATTTTATTGATAACTAAATATTCCTCATTTATTTATTAAACCATAATAAAGGAACAAAACTTCATCTAACCCATTAAGTGGCCCCATTAACCAATTACCCATACATTTTATTTACATCCCATTCCCACAAAAAGCCATAACTTAAAAAGTTGTAGTTTTCATTCTCCACCATTAGATCAAAACAACATGATCCCTTAAATATAGGTTTCCTCCCAAAATCCCTAACTATACTTATGTTTATTTTTATTCTTTTCTTGACCTAATCTCTTCATTTGTTCTTTTGTGATTTTTTAGGTTTGAAACAATGGAGGGCATTGAGGCCATGAAACGTTGAGGGGAAACCATGGAATATTTTTTTATTCTAGATTTGTAAATGGAAAAATTTATTCCTTCATTTTTCTCTCCATTTTAGTTTAGTTGCTCAAGGGTTTGCAGTTTGAAAATTGTATACTTTAAAAAAAAAATGCAACCAGCCGCTTAGTTGTGGGTATATATTAACCCTTGTTTTATTTAACTTTATATCTAGGTATATTTGCAGGTTTGTGTATATATTTGCATGCACACACACACACACACACACACACACACACACACACACACACACACACACACACACACACACACATTAAAAATGTAGGATTATATAAGGATTATGAGGTTTATAAATCCGACGGCCAACAAACTATTCGTGTTAATATGGAAATGTTTAATGGTTCAACACACATTATAATATGGCCGCCTATGTTAAAGTTGGGCAGGCCGACCCTCTTTATTTTCTAGTAATGACATGCAAGCCACATAAACATAAACAATTACACCTCCCCTTTATATTAAACTATGTTTAAAGGCAATGTGGTTTGCCATCGACCACTTAGGAAATATTTATTATTTTTCTTTCTTTTATAATTTATTAATACACATATATCGCACAAATTATTAGGTGGGGGCGAGGTTCAGCCCCCATCCATTTTAATCACTTTTTTATAACCTTTTTATTAACATTTTTCTACCTGTACCAATTCCATACACATTACAACATTTGAATTTTTTTCTAATAATATAAGATTATTTTATATTCATATATTTATATAAATATAAATTATATAAAGGTATATATCTATATATGTGCTTCTTTTTATTATTTTCAAACAATAATTAATCTAATTTGTTTGTATAACTAAATATAAAAGAATATTTCAATATATAACTTTATAAAATTATGTAGAAATTCAATATTCAAGGTTGTTTACTTAAAACCACAACACTAACATTTCACTATTTTGCTATTCATGTAAAAGCGTAAAACAAGTATGATCTTAACAATTACATCTTTTTCCTTGCATGAGAAACAAGAAAAAACAACATTTAAAAGGAAAAAAAAAGATATATTTCCTTGTCTATATATATATAATTTTAGATGAAATAAGAAAATGATTCACTTGCAAATAAAATATATCCTAGAACTAAGTGCAGATTTAAATGAACTCCAACAAATAATAATATGCACATTTAAATGATTTCATTCAACTTATATACATTTTTAATACACATAAACCATTTTAGATTTTAATAAATTACAATCTTGAACAAAATCTAGATTTGGAAGAGTTTCCTTTCCAAAAAATACATCTTTGAAATTTCTCCTTTCAACTATAACATTAAAAATTTGATAAATTAAATTTGTAAGAAGATTATTTTAAAATACAAGAAGTACAATCCTTCCATTCTAAGTTGAAAAACATGACCGAGTTTACAAAATAGGATTATTCCATAGACTCAAATACAAAAATATCCATATCAATATCATCATGTTCCTCCATCGCTTCAACTTTTCACTCTTTCATCTCATCAATTTTGAATCACATACAAGAAAAGAGGAGTAGGAAATGCTCTTTGCCCAACCTTTATTTGAATAAGATGGAGAATACATCCTTCTTATTGACCCCGAGCCCCAACCATAGAACAATAAGGTGTGTGCGCAAATTTACTAACTTCACAAAAATAATGGCTTCCACAATACACATACATTTAGAATTATCCCCATTCATACAATATTTCAACACTAAAACATATTTTTGTAAACAAGATCAACAAGAGAAGTTTTGCATACTTTTTCCAAAATGAACACAAATGAGATTCACATTTTCATCACAATAAAAAGGCTTAATAGTAAGCCAAAAGGAGAAAAGAACATGGAGTCTTCTCCTTATGCCTCCCATGTGGGAAGAGGGTCCACCCAATACCTCCAAAGTGCACTATCAACATCATACACAACACCTTATTTCTCCCTTTTCAAATGCAAAAATAATATATAAACCCTTTTACCAACACATAATCGGAGCACCTCTCCCATACTCCCTCCACATTTTTCTCACTAACTCTATTTTTCCTCCAAAAAAGAACTCCATTTCCTTCTCCCACACCACTCTTAAAGGAAAGCTACCCATCCCAACATAATACATTCACAACACACATAACCTACACTCAATGTTTTTTTCAAAAATTTCACAACTACATACAACAATAAGTGAAGATACTAGCTCTCCATTTAACTTTCAAAATTTTAACACAAAAAGTTTCAATCACCTTCAATCCAAGAAAAATTCATAAAATACAAACTCCCAAGCTCCAAGTAAGCAATCCAAGAAAAATTCTAAAAATGCTAGTGTAGAAAAAGAGAAAAGTAACCTCAATAAATCCAAATACACTTCAATAAATATAAAAGAAGGTGAAGATGATGAGGTGGTTCCATGTAGGATGCCACTTCATCATTCATCACTTCCAACTCAATAAGCCAACACACAAAGATAAAAGCTAATAAATGATTAAGTAAGGTTATGAAATGCACAAGTTTACACTCCAAGTGTATAATCTTTTTTATTTTACAATTAATTTAAAATAATTAATTTAAAACATATCAACAAATACTAATAAAGTGACTAGATTTTACAAATAATTAGATACATGCACCAAAAATAAATAACCAAAATTAAAAGAGGGAAACATCACAACCCATGGCCACACACATGAGGTCACCCCCATGGGAAACCTCCTAACTAAGCATAACAAGTAAACAACATGCACATAGAACACAAGTTATCAAATTATCCTTGTTGTAAAAAAAAAAATTCTACTGTTGGTCCCCTATCTCCTTTTGGTGTATAATGATATCATTTTCCTACAATCACCAACAACAATACCTCCTATGGCCTCAAGTCCATTTCAATCACATCGAGAAATAATTCATACATATCCATCAATAATCATCATCAAAATTAATAAATTCTATCAACTGTCTAAAATTTCTAAATAATTAAATTCTACCATTTTACTAACATGAATGAGATCACAAGACTAATACAAACATCCAAACATAGACAATGCGTAACAAATATAATGTGTCAAGATAGATTCAGATTAAAGCAATGAAATTAACATGTATAAACCTATCCACAAATGTAAGCTATCATATCATATTGTAAAATATGAATCACAACATATCAATTATCCAAATAACTATTTAGTCCATCCCTTGTCATCAAAATGCAACAATAATATCCATTTACAAATTTTTGTTAATCAAAATATAACAATCATAATGTCAATATCTCTAATCAACAATAATCAAGATCATAGTAAATTAATTTTAAGAGAATAATGGGCATTACATCTCCCTCCCCTTAGACTTGACCTCCTTCTTGAAAAGGTAAATAGGTAGGGAAAAATTGCATACAAAACTTAAGAATAATCTCTATGAGGTTAACCACGTTATAACACAAAATGTTTAAATGGTAAATTAGAAAGATAAGACTTCCACTTATGTTGAATTACACTTAAATTTATTTTATATTAGACCAAATTAACAACTACCATTCATGACCTTCATTTTACACAAGAAACCATACTTTCCTTAAGAACTAGCAAATTCAGTCCACACAAAATAAGGCTTAAAAATGAAGAAAGCATATAATTTTAATGAAGGTGTTTAGAAGGATGCAGATTATCCATTGGAAGTACTCTATATAATTAAGAATAACTCACGTAAATATACATTGAAATACTAAGAACGTGATTTTTGAGCAACGCTGAAAATATTGGCCACAAGGTTCCCATAACTTGAATCTTGTACTAAATATCGTAATACTCAACTACTAACTGGAATTAGAAACCCCAATTAATTAGACAACATTTCTTTATTTTTTTGTGATAGAGGACCATTACTCATACTATCATATGGAAACATGAGATACTATTCAATCTATATTAAGAAAATTCTTAATTTTAAGTCTACTCTAGATCAAAATGATCTTAAAACGAACACGACTTAATATTATATCACATAAGAACACTCAAGCGAGCTAGGAGGAAATAGGAAACAATCCTCTTCCCCTAGAAAATCCTCTACCTCTTTGTTGATTTTGGAAATCTTGTCTCGTATCTTCTTGCTTTTCCAATCCACAAGATGATTCTCCCTACTATTATCTCTTGAAAGTTGACCTGCAGAGAGATGGCAACAGATTTTCTAAGCCTGCAAAATATCTCTCTCTCTCATAGATATAATGGAGACACCTCAGGTCTGTGGGTATACCTATTGTGAGGTGAATCTCTGGGATTAAAAGGTCAGTTCCTTATTGGTGTACACTAAACTAGTTTTTGGGAGTTTTAAGGGAAAAAGATGACTGAAAATTAATAATACTAAGGTGATACACCAAATTTGTGTGAGAAATTTGACTGAGTGAAATACACAACTGATTTGTGAAGAATTCTTTAATGCACAAACCAATTAATACCTTTTTGCAGGAATCTAAGGGAAAAACACTTAATTTGTACTAAGGGAGATTCACAACAGCACTAGTAAGCTAGTATGCACAATAAAATTTAGCAGAAAAGGGTAAATTTATAGCAGGGTAAAGTGGTTAATCAGGGAGTTTTATTCACAAAATTAATGTTGACATACACAAGACTGTAAAATAACTTGGAAAGGCATGAAATTCTTTAGACTCAGAGGGAAAAACTGGCAGAAATTGCTTCAGTATTCATATATCCAAAAGTTCTCTGGGAAGTTCTCTGAAAAATCCCCCTCAACATTCCGTGCTTTGCAAAGGCACACAATATATAGCAAAAGTTCACCCCCTTCCTAAAAATATCCTAAAGGTTGTACTTTCCCTATTAAATAAAAGAATAAAATAATAGAAACTAGAGCATGTGATAAAAATAGGCATTAGGAACCTTAAATACAATACAGTCAAACTGAAGTTGATTGTTCTATTTTAACGAAAGAATGGGTGAAAAATTTGCCAAGAATACAATTTGCTTGCTAGGTAAGTCTTCCTCCTTTGAGCATTCAAATTTTCATCTTCTCTATTTTGTCCTATTGTGAAGGCATGCAAAAATATAATTCCCTACATGTGAGCAAAATAAATATAAAACCCTTAGCAATATTTGCAAAATAATAGTTGTGTGGGGACCACCTCTAATGTGCACATGCTCTGATAATTTTCTTTTCTGAATGGTCACATGAGTGACACTTTGAAAATTTTACTTCAAACCTCTTATGGTCCTGGGACCACCTTTGATTTTCTTGGTATATTATAATTTCACCTTTTCGGTGATCATGGCATATGATTTGGTCTTTTAATTATTTTGGTTGTATGCATTGCTTAGACTATATTTTTCTTAGTCTTTAAACTTGGGACAATGGGCTGGCCCCTTCCATGATGACTCACCCCTTCATGGACTTGATTGGCGATAACTTAACCCATGCTTGGTTATTTTGGATTTTGGGAAACATTCAGGGCCCTTGATCTTTGTACTCCTTTTCACGATGTTGTTGATCTTTCATGTGCGGTTAGGATTTTAGACCCAAGCATTCAATATGGTTGTTATGGCTAATTGTGGTTATGTTTTCAAGGATGAGCATGATTATCCACCATCTTATCTTGTCCTTGATCTATGTCTTGTCGTTGATATTTATTATGGTCAAGTTGGAAATTACCCTCGGCTAAGTGGGGTGTTAAAAACTCGGGCACTTCACATTTGATCATTTCATTTGGTTTTTCAAATCCATGGGAGAAACCCTAAAAAAATTTCTCGAGCTCTTCATTTTCCCAAAGAATCGTGGTGGTTTTGATGGCTTTCGAGCCTACACACTTCGGTTTTGGCCTTAGAAGCCATTTTGGTCCGTTCGGCCATGCATTTTCGAAGAAACCCTAAAGGTATTCATTGTATTTTGCTCTTGTACATGGACCTATTGATCATTTTCAATCTGTTTTAAAAGATTCTTTGATCTCTATTGAATGACCAACTTGCATTTCTTCTCTGGTTTTTTGTTTTCAATGTCTGGCTTCAACGAGCTCAAACACGAGCCTGTAAAGGAAGTTGACTTCCTTGGTTTGCTTCTTCAGCCTCATTATTTTAATGAGGTAAGTTCTTTCTCCCTCCATCTTCTCTGCAAGTGTTAAAAGATGGAAAATAAATCCTTCGAACTGTTTTGGGATTTCTAGATTTGAAAAAAGTGATTCGGTTTCTTGAAAACTTGACTATAAATGGTCTTCGTTGTTTTTTTAGAGATCTGTATTGGCTGATTACTTTTTCTTTCTATAGATGCATATTCTAAAAGGTTAGACCTATTATTGGCAGTAATTGTTTGTTTGAATCAATTCAGAGTGAAAACTTTGAAGCTTGGTGCTGTTGAAAACTTACCGTAATGACTTTCGTTTATCTTGTCACTATTAATCTAAAGTATAGATCTCTAAATTTATCCTACATTTTATTTTCTTGAGATCTGACCCAAAGCATGTTGAAAACATGAATTTTTTGTAATGGATGTTCATTACCATCCTCTACCTCAATTAACTCTCCTTTCGAGTTGATCATTACTTTTGCATCTTGTGTAGTTTCGGTTTTGGATAAATGACTTGTTCAAAATGAAACCGTTCTTAAGTGTGAAGTTATTTTCTATTCTACCTAGAAAGATGACATTGTCTCTATTTAAGTTTGTAGATCGATGGTGTTAAGAAATGTTTTATTTATTGCTATATATTAAAATAATATATAGAGCAAGCCTTTTTATAGGCTGTGAGAGAGGGAGGACGGGAGAAATAGTTACATAACTGTTCATTAACAAATACTAACAATAATGTATTAATGCGCTAACATTCCCCCCTTAATACATTGCTCTTACAAATGTACCCCCTAAACAAATCAAACTTCACCTTTCCGAGAGGCTTGGTGAGAATATCTGTAACCTGAAAATCAGTAGGGAAGTAATGGAGCTGAATTTGGTGGTTCAAGACCTATTCATGAATGTAGTGACATTCAACCTCAATATGCTTTGTTCGTTCATGGAAAATAGGATTCTTCACAAGCTTCAACACACCTTGATTGTCGCAGTGAATGATGGGAGGTTTCTCTTCAGGAATCCCTATATCTGCAAGAATGCGACATAACCAAATTGCTTCGCACACAGCTCCTCATGTAGCGCGGTATTCAACCTCAGTGGATTAGAGAGAAAAAATAGTTTGCTTCTTACCAATCCACGAGATAGGACCAGATCCAAGATGAAAAACATATCCTGAAGTAGATTTCCTGTCATCAATGGACCCTGCATAGTCCGAGTCTCAGATATCCTCGTAAGAAGAACTCGAGTGTTCTTTTGATACTCGAGACCAAAGTTAACTGTACCTCAGACATATCTCAACACATGCTTTTCTGCTATCCAATGACATTTCTTCGACTCCTGCATAAATCTGGCAAGATAGCTCACTGCAAAGCAAAGATTTGGTCTGGTATAAGTCAAGTAAATGAGACTCCCCACAAGTTGCCTATAGTGAGTGCCATCTACCTATGGTGAATCCTGGAATCTAGATAATTGCAAACCTTTTTCCATAGGTGTGGACATTGGTTTACAATATGACATTCCATATTTTTCCAGGAGTGTCTCGGCATATTTCATTTAGGAGACAAAGATATGATTCTTCTTCTGCCATATCTCTAAGCCAAGATAATAGTGAAGTAGCCCCAAATCAGTCATGTCGAAGGATTTCTTCAGATCATTCTTTACATCATCTACAAGATTGTCAAAACTTCCTGTGATCACAAGATCATCTACATACAAAACCAAAATGACAATCTGTTCCTACCTTCTTGATATACAAATTTGTATCTGATGGGCTACGAGTGAATCCATGCTGCAATAGGTGATCATCAATTTTTATGTACCATGCCCTAGGTGCTTGTTTGAGTCCATAAAGAGACTTTATCGATGACATACCTTTCGTGGTTGATGCTCATCTACAAACCCTTCAGTTGGGCCATGTACACTTCTTCTTGTAAATCACCATTTAGAAAGGCACTCTTGACATCCATCTCGCTGAAGTTTCCATCCATTTTGTCTTTGTCGATTGCACAAACAAATCTCGATGGTTTTGATCTTTGCGGTGGGTGCAAAGGTCTCGTCATAGTCAATTCCTTTTACTAAGCATAACCCTTTCGCAACAAGTCGTGCTTTGTGTTTGTCGATTGAACCATCTGCCTTATATTTTGTTTTGAAAATCCATTTGCAGCAAATGGATTTCTTACTTGGAGGAAGATCGACAAGTTCCCACGTCCGATTCTGAATCAGGGAATCATATTCAGCATCTATAGCCTGTTTCCACTATGGTTGGTCTAATGCCTCATGAACAAAGGTCGTTCGGTGCATTCAACAATTGAACTCATGAGTGTAAAATTTACCTCATGTCTAGCTTGACTTTGTGTTCTAACTCCCGTAGAAGTACCGGGAAGTGAGTTCGAGTGAGCATCCCACGATAGTACTCTGGACCCATTTCAGACATTGGTGCTGCTGATGTGAAGATGAGTTTTCCCTAGTGTGCCAAGATCAACGAACAAGTCTCCACTCAGCTCTTCTTCTCTCTGAGAAGAATCATCTTGCTCATCATCTGGATGTGTGAGCAATCTATGTGACGAGGTCGGTACTGGATCTCCATTGTGTGGCAAGGAGTCAAAGGACGACTCATCACATACCACATCTCGACTCTCGTAGATCTTCTTCATCTTAGGATCCATGAGACGATATGCCTTTGAGGTAGTACTATACCCCAAGAAAAGACATGGCAGTGTCTTTGGATCAATCTTCTTCCTTCTCTTATCTAGAACATGCATATATGCAGTACAACCAAAAACTCTCAAATGACGAATAGAAGGTTTACGACCATTCCATACCTCTTCCGGTGTCTTATTCTACAAGATCTTCGTGGGTGCCCGGTTGAGTAGATACACTACTGTCTGGATTGCTTCTGCCCAAAACTGATCCTCCAACTTGGTGGTCGAGAGCATACAACGAGCCATCTCCATGACAGTCCTGTTGTGGTGCTCGGAAATCCCGTTCTGTTGGGGCGTGTAGGGTGCAGTCAAATGTTGTTGAATGCCATGTTGCTTCAGGTATGCTAAGAACTTCTTTGACACAAATTCCCCCTCAATCTGAGCAGAGGAGAAGAAGAGGCTTCCCAGACTACCTGGTGGCTTGCTGGTAGAAGGTTTGGAAATTTGCAAGTGCCTCACTCTTCTTCCGAAGGAAATATACCCACATTTTCCATGAGTAATCATCAATGATGAGCTGGAAGTACTCAAAACCTTGGAAGCTAGCTGGCAGGGGTCTGCACAGATCGGTGTGAATGACCTGAAGATGCTCTGTAGAATGATAAGAGCTCTGTTTGAATGGACCTCTATGTTGTTTACCCGCAAGACATCCTAAGAAAACAGGTAAGGAATGGGAGAGTGGAGGAAGCCCTCTTACCATTTCCTTGGCACTGAGATGATGTAGAGCCCAGCAGAAAGATGACCATATGGAAAGTGCCAAAGTGTAGTGGACTCCGCCGTTGATGCAAAGAGAGCAACGCTGGATGAAGTGACCGCATCCAGTGTAAATAGACGGCCCTTCAAAAATGCTTGAGCAATGACTGACTCTCCCTGGGAAATGATGCAGGACTTGACCCCTTTCTCAACAAAGAATTCAACTTGCATTCGATGGTTAAGAAGTTGACTTGTAGACAAAAGATTTGAAGTCAAACCTGGAACATATAGCACCTTTGTGAGTGTACATCTTCGTGTTCCAAGAGGAATGATGACATCACCAATCCCCGCCACAATATACTCTTGATTATCTGCAATGGTGATCCGATCTCTAGTGGGCCGGTCACTCAGAGTATGGAACAACTTCTTGTTGCCAGTCATGTGTTTGCTTGGCACTGAATCAATCAACTAGACATCTTCTAATGGCTGCAAAGTCTGTGAGACTAGAACAATGTTAGAATGAGTCGTATCTGGTACCTCTTCATCGGAGGTGGCATCCTGCTGAGCAACAATGTGGCCCTTCTGCCTCTGATTACGAGCATGCCATCAAGATTTCTTGGAATATCCTTAGCCAGAAGTGCTCTCTTCACCAGAGTTTCCATACTTGCGACCATTGTAATAATAGTTCGCAGTCATGTGCGTATCCGTGGAGCAAATGTGGCACCACCAATCCGCCTTGTGATTATGTTGCTTCTAGGGTGGCTGCTATGGTGGTGGCCGCTGTGAAGATGGCTGCTGAGGATGTTGCTTCTGATTCTGGGGGGCTGATTGCCCTTTCCGAGGCTTATGTTTTTACCTCGTGATGAGAGCCTTGTCTTTGAAGGCTTCTTATACATTTTGCATGGCTTCTTCCTGTTAGAGATAATTCACCAGGGTGGCAAAACTCACCTCCTGTTGAGTGATTGTCAACATGGTGATCAGTGTCCGAAATCGGGAAGGAAGAGCTCGCAAGGTGAGCGGGACTAGCAACTTGTCATCCACTGGTTCACCGAGAGCAGAGAGTTCTGCACGTAACTCAGCTACATGCCACAAGAAGGCTTCTACTGATTCGCCATCATCCATACTCATCATATGAAGCTTTTTCTGAAGTTGCAACTTTTTCGTCAAACTCTTAGCTTCGTAGATTGTACACAATGCACTCCATGCCTGAGAAGAAGCGGTTGCTTCCCGAATGTATGGCTAGACCTCATCAGAAAGACTCAGGGTGATGAGCATTAGCACTTTCTCATCAGCCTTTTCATTTTTTCCAACAGATCAGCGTCTGTGGGAGGGGCGTATTTGGCAGAAACGATCCCCCAAAGATCTTTGAATTGAAGAATCGTCTGCATTTTGGTTTTCCATGTGGTGAAATTTGGCCCTTTCAAGAGTTGGGCATCGGATAGCAATATTTTTGGAGCAGACATTTTCAAAAACTCAAAAATGTATTTTATTTATTTATTTATTTTCAAAAATGGCTACAATGCTTACTGAAGGAATCTGTCCCGAAGATGGGCTCTATAGGCTCGTGCAGTGAGATGCCAACACTCCTGTGGGTGTTCTATTTTGCGTTCATCATCTGCATCATAACCATGTTCAAGTTCTGCACGAATCCACCGTGCTTGACATCGAACATCGAACCAAAAATATTCCAACACAATCGCCAAAGAGTTTGACGATAAAGGCACACAATCATCATACTCAAAGAGAATGTTCCAAGTTGCAACTTTGTGTCAAACTCTTGTAGATTTTTCATATGACCGGGTTGACCAAGGAAAAGAACAACCCAGTGGTGTCTTCGTTGTCACTCAATGCCCAAATATTTGGTGCATTGCTCGCGGTGCTTTGTGCATCAGAAATTTGTGACATACGCGCACACACTGTTTCAAAATTTGTAGGCTTTCTCCACTTGCACAGTTTAATGGAGCAAAGAAGAAAAAAAAAGTCACTGAGGGCTCCTTGAGGGCTCCTACCATGCACAATTTTTCTCTTCTTCTTGTCTTCCACTCTGCAAATGATGGCAATGGCTAGAGATGGCACTGGCTTGAGCCAACAATGTCTCCTTCCACGCAGGTATGTCTCCTTCCACACAGGTAGAGGACGGATAGTTGGTCTGGGCTCCTTCCATGCACACTTACAGCAACCAAACTGCAAACTAATATCTCACAGGAAGAGGACAGACAGGGACAGAGCACAGCCATGCACTCTTCTCCTTCATGCCAGCAGAAAAATGCACTTCCTTCGACACATAGCATACACCTCCACGCCAAAGAAGTTCACAGACTTCCTTACTCGTTCCAAGCGCACAGAAACAAAGACTTTACTCCCGAGGATAGACAGGGACGAGCACACCCATGCACTCTTCTCCTTCACGCCAGAAAAAAACACACTTCCTTCCACACATAGCATACACCTCCACGCCAGCAAGTTAACGGACTTCCTTGGTCATTCCGGCGCACAGGAAACAAAGACTTTACTCCCCACATTTCTCTAAAGTAGGCAGAGGACATTTTCAGGCTTCCACGCAGCAAGAAGAAGGTTTCAGGCTCTTCTGGACGTTACAGTCTCCACATAGGCCATTTTTGGTCGCTGCTCCTCCCACGCATGACAAAACCCACTCCGATACCAAAAAAATTTTAAAAAATAAAAATAAAAAAAGATGGCGCTACAAGCAATGTTTTATTTATTGCTATATATTAAAATAATACATAGAGCAAGCCTTTATATAGGCTGTAAGAGAGGGAGGATGGGAGAAACAGTTACACAACTGTTCATTAACAAATACTAACAATAATGTATTAATGCGCTAACAAGATCTGTATAGTAGGTTTCAATAGAAACTAGATTGACCATTTATCTTTAGAGATCTTCATTTTGTACTCTGTTATGAAGATAGTTACATCTTAAAACTGGGTTACTTATTTCATTCTGAAACCCCCATGAGACAACTCCTTGCATAGCTTTCTCAAACTTTTAGTTAATATCATTGAGTGCTTCATTTATAGTTTCGAAGGTCTTGATATGTGAATCCTTTGAGTTTCATCTCTACTCGAGTTCTGTCTTCCTAGAAAATCAATCCTGTTATGATTTATCATTCATGACAACTAGATTTCTTTGAAAGTTTAGTAGCATACATTTTTTCTGGAACTCAAATAAAATTATTAGTTCTTCTCTGTAATGACTTTCCTTTGATAAAATAGAAACTGTATTTCAATTCTGGCATTAATTTCAATTCTATTTTTTCTAAAAACTCCATTTTGCAAGGGGAGACTCTGACAAAAATTTTTTTCAAAATCCTTCTCTCTCCATATTTTTGCATCTTAATCTTTCTAAAAAGATATGAAATATCTCTCTGGATTGTTTGCTCACTTGGTGAGTTACGTTTCATGCTTTCTTTTCTTGATCTATTGGAAATTTTGAAAAATTGTGAAGTAGTTGGCCTTTGATTCACACTTGAAATAAAAGTGAACTTTGAATAGATGTAACTTGATGAACTTCTGGAATACCTGTATGTTTCATTTGATCATAATATCAACTTAATAATGATGAAACATGTACTTTTGTTGATTGTTTTTGTTCCTTTTGAAGTTCAGATAGCTTATAAAGCATGTAGTAGCTAAAAAAGCATGTGTTTCAATTTTGTTTTAAATCAAAATTCAATTTTACAAGGGGAGACTGGAAATTTTTTTCCAAAATCCTATTTTTCTCTCTCCTTTTCCAGATTTTCAACCTGATTTGCAAAAATATTCCTTTCTTGACTTATTCTGATGCTTCTTTCTTCCTGTAAGTCATCCGGAAATGATGTTCATTTTCATTCTTTTCAAAGTAAATTGAAGAGCTACCTCTTTCTTAACGAGTTAAATTGATTCTTCCATTACTATGTTATAACTGTTCTGTAAAACTCATAAATAAGTTAGAAATATAGGATTTTTGGCCTCTCTTGCATCCATGTGATTTTATTTCCTTCTTCATTCTTCTTCTGCAAACTAATTTCAACTTATTTTATGTGTCATCTCCACCTTCGTTTCTTTTGTCACCTATTTCAAATTTTTCCTTTCTATATCAATCCTTAGCTCTTTTATTTCATTCGCACCGAAACTCTTTATGTACTCTACTATCTTTCCCTACCAATCCTATCTATATCCTTGAGTTACCCTGTGTCATGTGCCTGTATTTCTTTCTTTCAAGTACCATTAGATACATTGAACTTAGAATATGTATTTTCTTTAGAACATGTGTATAGGAATAAAAATGTACCCAGAGCTCAAATTTTGACAGGTACTGCTCTTTGTCTTATAGGTGAAAAGAAGATGGAGATGGAAAGTGGAAGATGGAATGAGCTGAAGTTGGAGATGTGGATGATGCGGAGCGGGAAAGAAGATAGAAAAGGAAATGATGGGTTCACTTTTACTCCTCTACTCTTATTCTTTAGCACATACAATATTCTCATTTCCATGTATATGATGTTTTTAGTTAGTTACATCCCACGGCTTGTGTGGGAATACTTATGATCTCTTATGAATAAAGCATTAAATTTAAATAATGAGTTGATTGTACAATGATGTATGCAACTCAATATCTCAATAAAATGAATTAATATAAGAGATAAACTTAAAATGAATACCTGTAACTCTAGTAAACAACCATTGAATGAGATGTGCCTCCTTGTATGCTGTTTGACTGCCTTAGCATATGCTCTTCATTTTGACTCCTTCCTACTATCTCCATTTAGACATTATTGTCACTGTTTGTTTGGCGGTATTTTCTTGATGGAAGTAGCAGGAAAGGAGTCACTTGTACATTTTATGACAGCATAGATGGATGTAATTTCATTTATCACAAACAACTTTGATGAATACAGAGCAATAAATCTGATGAGCACAATCATAATAATAGTGAATCTGATCATTTGAAAACTGCAACTATGTTTGTTGTCCCAGAACCATACACTTCACATATTCTGCAATCCAGTGTCTTCATCAAGACAACACAACTATCCTTCGGGGCTTGTGTTCTTTTGCTAAGGATATTCGTGAAATTACAGACTATGTGATCTGTTACATTTTGTAATAGCACACATAGTTGCATATTTCACTTAATCTTTTAACAAATCAAAGAATAATATAAACTGTTATAATTCCCCTATCTTAGGTATACTCCACCAATTCTAACCATCGTAACAAAGTTTTGAGTTTCCCATTTTCGAACAAGTGCAGACATTGTCAACACCTACTTTTGCTGAAACCAGCTCGTCCCGAAAGGAAGATGAGGCCCCCTTATTTATTCCAGATGATCTCCTAAAACTTTGACAATTTTCTTTCTCCTCGGCCTTTAAGGCTAATTTATAGGCATCCTCCATGCTCTTAATCCTATGCATATTTATCTCATCTTGAATAGAAAATTTTAATCCATTTAAATACCTTGTATCCATTTATTGTTTAGTTTCTTCATGCTCTACATGAATAGACAACTTGCGTAACTCATCTTTGTATTCTTACACTATTTGTATGTTCTATCTCGAGATTTTGAAACCTCTAATAAAGGGTTTGTGCAAAATCCATAGGAAGAAATTTATCTTTCATCTTCTTCTCCATCTTATTACAAGTCCTAATTTTTCTTTCCCCTTTCTTGATGTTGTTTTTGTAGGTGATCTCACCATAACATATCTTGAGCTTTCAATTTTGTACATGTAAATTTACCTTATTTTCTTCTTTTATAGCCTTCCACTCAAAACATTTCCTCATGGTAGTCAACAAGTCTATTAGCTCCTCTAGTTATAGAATACCACCATACTTTGAAACATCAAATCTTATCCCATCATTATTTACTTCTAATGCTCGAAGCATCCTTTCTTTAAAATCTAATGGTGGCATTTGTGTTTCCTCCTCTTCACAAACTTTTTCTTCATCTTTGTCATCTCCACCATGATTTCCTCTATGGGTTATCATTGGAGAAAATGTAGCAACTTTCCTTTGAAGATATTGCATATTTCTATTCATCTATGCAATACTTCCTCCTCTTCCTCGCTATTTTTTTAAATACTCGAACAAGCTCTCTACTACTAGATAATGTACCCAAATTCTAAACAAACTTGATATACTGGAAATAATATGAACTTCAAAAGGAAATAGATCTCCTTCTTAATTATTGAATAATGAATTACAATGTTTCCTAAATAGGAAAACAACTCCCAACTCCAGTTGCCAAGAAAAATCTAACTAACTTTGACTAAATCTAATCTAGGTGGCGGAAATTACTATTGTTAGCAGCTTACTAGAACCAACTATTCTTAGTAAGTTCGCATGCTTATTCATACATGCACAAAAATTACCATGCATCTTCTACATTCCTAAATTAAAGGAATTCGCAACTTTCTAACTCATAATGCAACTAATAGACTAAAATTAACTAATTCCAAAAATACGGAAAAACTAAACTACAACTTAAATCCTAATTTTCATCCTCAAGATGGTAGATTTAGGGCCCGAAAATGTGCCTAAACTTGCTCCACCAGTAGGGTGAATTGATCCGTGCATTCATCTCATCGAAACATGTGGTTTAAAAAAATGAACTCAAACGAACACCTGAAGCTCAATTTATGACCTTGTCAAGTTCCTGCTAATTTTGGCGCATCACAATTTATCTTGTGGTGAAATTGTATCTTTCACACTTGATTCACATGTCATCATTCATACTTGATACGATAAAGCAAATGAAACGATTCTATATACATTCAATTGATCACATAAATTTTGAGATAAAAATACAATTTATATAATCAATTAATATCCATATAGAGATAATTACCAAAACTATATAGATTCATACAATACAAAATATACCTAATTGAAATATCATCGAAATAATATTCATCACAACAACAATGAAACTAGCAAAAATGGCAACAATATTGACATTATGTGCATTTATCAAGTCAATTTAGCATATTCCAAATAGATATGATAAGTTCAAATACATTTATTGCAACAATTAATCAATATAAGAATTATCGATAATATCATTTGTGTAACCTTCGATACATAATACCCAACAAATTATATCAAAACCGGTGGTAAGGGTAAGGGTGGTAAGTCGGTCGTCATGAACCCCATATGTCATCCTACAAAGGAAAATTCCACAAGAGATAATATACAACTCATAGTAAATTAATCCAAGTAGTAGGATATTATACACATAAATGTTTGAAACATGAATGTATTGTAGATTCAACATTTAAGCAAACGAGTAAATTTGATGGACAGTTCATTATATATGCTTTCTCTTAGACACTATAATACAATTATATTTACAAGTGAGTTGACATCGGGAAAATGACATGTGAATGAGAGAAGCTATAATAAGCAAAAAAAAAGTTAGTGCCCCGCCAACACCACAATTTAGTTTTTGGTGAACTTACATTATCAAGATAACTCACCTTGGCTAGTATTAATGTCAAACTATTGCCTAAAAAGAACCCAATGTAGCATTATTATCTTAAAACTTAGTACACACACACATACAATAGTTTCAATGTTATACAATGACTACAGTAGAAGAGTTTTTTTGACATGAGTAGTGCACTCATTTGGTCACTAGGTTACATAGATTCTTTACATCTTTTCTCATGCTTCGGAGGTAGCATATTTGGGCACTAGATTACATAGACTCTTGACATCTCTCGCTCATGCTTTGGAGGAAGCATATAATGGATTTACTCTAACGTGTAAGTGTACTTGTAAGCATACAATTGAACTAGTGATTGCCTTCAACTTAAGCTTCTACGCCATCAAAGTCAAGCAAGGGCACAATCATGGCCTCAACTTTTTTCACTATCCGTGTTAGGGATCCCTGGACCTTGCATTCAAAAAGACTTTATCCTTGGTGGACTCATTGAAAGACAAACAACAACACCAATAGACAAAGCACCATTCGATAGTAGAAGAGAATTTAGATTTGCCTTTCTTTAATATTGGAGCAATAGAAATCCTCCCACGAAGTCGGTGAAGAATAAATTATTGAGAAGAATGACAATTTTTTGATAAATTTTATTTCGACGCTTCTACCTACTCAAGGAGGCTTTGATATCGGATAAATTAGCTATGCAAAAATTATTTTTGCAGCTTATCATAATTTGGAGATTAATGGTTCCCCAATAGTGTATAGTGAAATTATCGTACAAATACTAAAATGCAATCATATAAATAGCGTAACTCGAATTTTCTTTATGTTTTCCAGCTAGAAAATGCTTTAATATTTTTTTGATTATGATTTAAAAACCTGAATGCTTATTTATAACAATGTCATGTATTGCCTTTTTGGCCTTAAAATTTCAGATATAGAGGTGTAATAGTTAATATATAAACTCTTTTTGATGCGACTTTATCTAAAATATTATTTAGATTATAACTTGGAAGATGCACCTACCACAGCTATTTAGATTTGGGAATTAGATTTGGTCCGAATCTCGAGTCAATTAATTTATAAATGTAAATTCACACCGAAACATTAAACCGGGGTACTTGTAATCAACAATTGCTTTGATCATTTAGATCGATAAGCTAAGAAAACTCTACCGTGCTGTGTCGATCTTTAAAACTGAAATTTATGTTACTAATTACACGAAGCACTAACATCTGTGTTAATGACAGATTGTTTTGAAGGGTGCCAACTTTATGACGAGTCTTTCCATAACAAATTATGGATGCCATTTTTACTGATATATATAGAGAGAGACAGACATAGGTTTTGGTGTATCTTTCTTGTCCCATTTTACAGGAAACACTTAGTTGATTGATTCAGATTAAGTTGAGAAAGATTGGTAATTATTATCACTTTCTATGTTAGTATAGTCATTTGTGACGTAAGTATGGACATGTACGAAAGGGCAGACGAGTTGGTAAATGCACTATTCATATGTGACGAAGATAGGACATGGTGGCATGAACTCCCGCAGGATGTTCTGTTGAATATCTTATCAATGGTCCCCACACGATATATTTTGAGATTGCACAGTGCCTCCAAACAATGGAATGAGGAAGAGAGCAACGTACTTAAATTAATCTACGAAAAAGCACCTAGAGTTCATAAACGCGCTGCATTTTTCATTCAGATCTGGTGGGGTGATGTGAGAGAATTTCCTTTAGGTAATGTGAAAACATGGATTATAGAACCCGAAAGTGCAAGTTTGTACAAAGTCCCTACCCCGGCGTTCGATAACAGTGATGTAGTGCAATCTCGTGATACCACATTATTGTATGCCTGCAAAAGCATTTATTTATGTTTACAGATATTAAAAGAAAATAGGCGTTTTATTTTCAACATATGCAATCCTAGCACGAACACATGGAGACGCCTTCCCCATCATCGCATTTTTAAGAGCTATAGTTTTACTGCAACGGCGTTTGATCCCTCTACCAGGAAATGTATTCTGGTTGTGGGTATAACTGAGTATGACCCAGATGTGATAAGTAAGGATGACTGGAATACTCGTGGTATAGATGTATTGATGGATATTTATGATTCAGAGTCTAATCAATGGACTGAAATGGATATGGCTTTGCCCCAAGGATTTAATAAACCTAGAGGGCGGGGTTTTTTTTTTTTTTAATGGAAGATTTCACTGGTTGCAGAAGTCTGGTTGGGGTCACTTGGTGGGACTGAGTGTTGAAGAAATGAATTGGACTAAAATTTTAGAGCCGCAGTGGGTCTATTTTCATGATCAGAAATATATTGAATTTCTCATAAGAGAACATCCTTTAATTTATGAAAGAATGAGCAACAATGTCATTTCTTGGGAAGGCCAAATAGCTTTTAAGGAGAACATACAAGACTGTTATCAAGATCATTTCAATCCGAATGATTGGAAGTTTACTGGAACTGATGATGACAGATTAATGTTGATGAACGTTAGAATCAATTGTATTTGGGAGTTGATCGAGGATAGCAATGAATGGAAACAAATTAAAAATAATATTACCAAATCTACATCAATCCTTGTAATGAACAGCAGTGGGTGGACATTAGCTACTGCCGACAAAATATATCTGTACGACCAGGAGAGGAGAGTAAGACGAACAATTGAGTGTTCAGAGCTTCGTGTAGATCCCCCAATTCGTTCTAATTTTCTCCTTTTCTCATATCTGTACGACCAAGAGAGGAGAGTAAGACGAACAATTGAGTATTCAGATCTTCGTGTAGATCCCCCAATTCGTTCTAATTTTCTCCTTTTCTCAGTATCTGCATGCGAGTTCAACAATGTATGGTGGCCATAAGGGCGTCTACATTTCGTGGTCAATGGTAGTCCGCCTCGTAACAACTCGTGTTGGTGACCATCTTAATTTCAAACGGATAATCCTTTTTTAAGCACCAACATCTAATTTCTTTATGGAATTGAGATATTATTTATTTTTTATAGTATTAGTTTGTGTAGTGCTCACTTCCTTTCGACATTTATTACATTTTTTATGGCATTAGTTTGTTTAGTGTCCACTTCCCTTGGACACTTATTACATTTTCATTTTGATTATTGTTGGTTATATACATGGATATTATTGTATCATTTTGGCTTAGCATGATGATTAGACGATAGAGGTAATTTAATTATTGATAGATGTCGATTTATAATATGATCGTGTGGATTTCTTAGAGACACATTTTATATTGATGTTGATGTGTTGTTGACATATTTATATATTTATGACATTCGACATTTTCGTCATATCGAGTAGAATTTAGAAGTGAACTAATCTTGTGATCTTATCAGTATTGATGAATTATAAAATTGAGATGTTGTTGGAATTGTAAATAGTAATATTAATTTCCTGGATGAGGATTTAATTTATGTATAGATGATTGTTGACTTATATACGTGCGAAGGAGGTATTGCGTATTTCGCATGCAATTATATCACAACAATTAAAGGGGGATTGGAGACCAACCACTTTAGAATGCTAGATGGATTCAACAAATGGTCACCATGACAACTTGTATTATGTTGTGTGTGTTTTATGTTTTGTTAGGAAGTCCCCATGGGGGATTACCTCTAATTGTGACTAAGGGGTTTGTGTGGTGTTCTTTTATTTTTATTTCTTTATTTAATTTTAGAGTATGTGATGTTATATTGGTGATGTTATTTTATTTTATCATTAATTAGTTTGTGTCTAGATTAGTAAATTAATCATGTTACTAAACTAATTATGGATGAGTCAAAAAAGAAGTCATTTATTAGGTTAGATGGTTCTTTGGATTATGTGTTTTATATTGAGTGTATAAGATATTGAGTGTGGTACACTCTGTCTCTCCTTAAAAATTCGGATTTGATCTTAAGGGCCAATTTTGGAGGCTTGTGGGACAAGTTAAACTTGTCCCACACCTCTTAATATATTATACCAACCCTACCTATGGGTTAGGGGGTTAAAAATAGACTTCGTTATGTGTTTTTAAAAGTAAAAGGTGAGTTTTAATTACACTTTCTTACATGTTTATTTATTTTTCTAAAGGGTATGGGTTGGAGTGGTGTGTGTAAGAGGTTTTTCATACCTCTCAACCACCCATTTATTTTCCTTGGAGTATGGGTTTGACTTCGGTGATGTGGATTGGGAAGAAATGATGTGGCATCCTATATGGGGCCACATCATCTCCCTCCTTTTTCTATTTATTGAAATTTTTGGGAAGTAAATGGGGTTACTTGCTTAGCTTTGGATCTTGGATTTTTGGGAGTGCTTGCTTGTTGGAGTAGAAGGGAGCTTGGAGTTGCTTGAGTTTGAAAGTTTTTGGACTTGCTTGAAAAGTGGAGCTTTACCATGGCAAGGTAGGATCTTGCACTCTTATTTTTTTCTTGTTTTCTTGTATGTTATGTGTTGTATGGATGTGTGTTCTTGTTTGAAGTGTTGGGTAGTAAATTGACCTTAGGTTGTGTTGAGATTTGGAAATGGGGATGAAATATGTTGGGAGTCCTAAGAGATATCTTGTCTGCATTTAGGAGGGAGTGATTATTTTATGCCCCACCTTGTTGTATTTTGTTAATTTGTGTATTGTTGGAGCCGTAAGAGAGAGGGAGACATGATAGTGAGGGAGGCATAAGAGACATAGAGTTGCTTTATGGAGAGGCATAAGATATCTTGGAATTGATTGTGTTGAGGATTTTATATGTGGGCATCCAAAATTTTGGGAGGCACAGGGCACCCCCATGTTTTTATCTCTACTTGGCTTATTTTTGAGCCATTATTTTAGGAAGTTGTTGTGTTTAAAAATGAATGTTTGTTGTGATTATCTTTTCTTGTGTGTGTGTTGCTTGATAGTAAGTGTGGAAGTATTGTAGAGTTTCCATGTGTTTAATCCATCCCTTATTGCCTTGTGGTTGGGACTCGGGGGCCAATGAGAAGAATTCCTTCTTCTTCTCATTGAAGTTTTGGTTGGGTGGAGAGTGTTGCCTCTCCCCCATTTTTGGTTGTTGTGATTCAAGTGAAGAAAGATGGAGCCTTGTGGAGATTTGATTCTTGGAGAACTTGTAGAAGAATAAACATTCCTCTATTGTAGCTACCTTCTTGTAAAATTCCCACTTCAAGTGGAATATTTATTGTATTATATTTTGGAAGAAAAGTTGTATTGATTATTAGTTATTAAGATTGTATTGTATGTTGTAAAGGAAAGAAAGTTATTTTAGTAAAGCTAGTTTTGTTATAATGGAAATATAGTTGAAAAGAAGACAACTTGTCCATATTGAGTTGATTTATTACCTCACATGGGTGTGTCATTCTTGTTTTAAAATTATTGGAAATATTGTTGAAAGTCTCTTGTGGGATTGTTGAAATCTATATGAAGGAAATATTAAATTTTATTGTATTACTTGAAAGGCATATAACGGAAAAGTTAGACTATTTTTGGCATTTTCTTGTATTGTTTGAAAGAAAGTCAAACTTGGTATGCTTAGATCGAAATAACTTAAATTTTTCTTATCATTTTCTTGGTTGATAAAATAGATTAATTCCTAAATCTAGTGGAGTAAAGAAATTGCTCATTTACTACTTAGACCATAGCCTTATTAGAGTATGTAAAGTTATTATTAAGTTACCATGAATTTATATATAAACTTCATATAAATTTATACAACAAGAAGTGGAAATAGGGATGGTTTTAAATCCCTATCAAAATGTTATCAAATTTTAGAAGACATTTTGAATGTAAAATTAAAATTTCTAAATAATATAATTTGTATTACTCATTCACATTAGCCTTGATATTAAAATATTAGTAATATTAATATTAATAATAATTTTGATAAAGTTAGTTTATATATATATATATATATATATATATATAATATTAAAATATATATTTAATTATATATATTAATTTATGTTAATAATCATTAAACAAAGAAAATTATTGGATTGAGTTTGTTAGTTGTGCCCTATTGGCTTTTACAAAGGAAAAGGGGTTGGGGAGGGTCTTTGACCCCACCACTCACCCGATAAACAAATGGGATGGGAGGTGGGTTCGTGCAACCCTCCCCCTACCCCCAAACATAGCTACATAATCAATAACCCCCCGCCACAATAATTCTAACCTTTGCACAAAATCCCTCTCTGAATGTGGAAAGTTTAACCCGTGGTGACCTATTATTTAAATCATGTTATATATATATATATATATATATATATATATATATATATATTTGTATTTTAGGTTTTATTCAATAATTAAAATTTCAATATATATGTGTGTATGGGGGGTGTGTGTGTGTGTGTGTGTGTGTTTGTGTGTGTATTATTTTACACAAATGAAAACATATAGAAAAATTAATCATATCACTAAAATGGGGCCAAAACCATAAGTCTATGTGGGAAAATATTAAAAGTATGAGTAAAAATAAATACATTTAAACCCTAAATGAGGGTGTAAACAAAATAAGAAAATAAATGAGGCATGTATGTCCATCCAAAAGATTGAGATGGCCTCTAATGGCTTCCTCCTCCTCCACACATCTCCAAAACAAAAGAGAAACAATAAATCAAAAGAAAAAAGAAAGAATCCTTTCATAGAAGACTTGGGTTAGTGAAATTCTTTGATCTTATGGCCCTAAATGAATCCATCTAATGGATGACATTCATCCTTACAAAAGGTTGAGTAAAATTCAAATTTTAAATTTTAAATGTATTGTATGAATTTTACAAAGTAGGTTTCTGCGGTGTAGAGGATGTCGTGCCCATTCCAGAAAGTCAAATTTCATGAAAATCGGAACTCTAAGTCAAAATTTATGTCCGTTTGAAGTTTGGGAGGGTCAGGCATTGAATTTTACTTTGTATGCATGCATTTCATCTATTTCGGTCTTTAAGTCCCCACTGTCCTAGAAAAAAATCTCAATTCCAACCTGCAAGCCTCCTTCCACATCATTTTTGGCAAAAATTGGTTTTCAGCAAACTCGTGTCCTACGCTGCACTTAGACTGTTCGGGCCTCCATTCATTACCTTTCCCGATTCCCTCTTGGTACGGCGTTTCATGCTTTGATGTCTCAAATTTCCCAGCGTTGACCTCCACTTCCTCTCGCATATCTCTTCCCTTTGAAAATATTTGATTTTAGTCATGTGGGTCCCATGCATCCCAAAGTGTCACATGTGCAGCCTAGGACATTCGGAAGTTAACCAATATTTGGCTATTTTGGGAAAATCAGGTTTTCGGGTATCGATTCTCTTGACTAAAGATGTGTGTCCTAGAAAAAAAATCCAATTTTTACCGCATTTAACCTGTCTCCTTAGCATTTTTGGCCCAAATTTGGTACGATGAAACCCGAGACAACCCGCACCGGTTCCATACTTAGCCCCGAGACTCGATTTGCATTAAAATAGGCATGTGACTTCATTTTTTCATATTTTTAATTTTTTACTCACTCCTTGGATTTTTCATGGACAAGGAGTTAGAGAAAATCATAGAGGTGCCCCAAAATCTAAATTTTGGCTCTAAAACCATTTTAACTTGCTTGAACTCGAAGAAATGATGCAAAGTTATCAAAATAAACTTGAGGGGTGGATTTTGGATAACAAGAAACTTTCTTTAGTAAAATATTTATTTGCTTAATTCAAACTTCCTAATAATGATAAGTTACATTTATACATCATTATTATGTTATATGTTGAGGTTCACGTAAGCTTGGAGGTGAAATATTCAAATATCCATGATTATTACAGTACTCACATGGGCGTATTATAGGTAGGCCTACATATTGATAGGAAAGAGATAATCCTTTTGTTGACATGAGATAGTTTTTTTGAGAGGCCACGAGCTTTCGCATGATGTTTCTATGCATCTTATTCTAAGTTCCCATAAGGGGGTGATAATGTAACACCCACAATTTTGACATTCCAAAACCACATTAATCCTTAATCAATTATCCAAAGAGTTGTGACAAATTTTTATTTTTATTTTTAATTTACAAGTGTGTCAAACCACGATATACGTTTAATTAATTTTCACCAGCAATTGCCACATTAGAAAGTAAAGATTAGGTCTAGATTATTAATTAACTATTTTTAATCCAAACTTAATGTCAATTTAAATATTATCACACGATAAGTGTCCATTAATTTCTTTCACGAGGTTAAAAATAGTTTCCTCTTAGGAATTAACATTTCAATTCATTCCCTAGCGATTACTTTTCCCTAGCGATGGTTCCTTGCCCTAAACGCCTCCTCACAGCTTCCAGAAATACTCGGTGCTCTCCTCCAAACATGCAGGGTGACAACAAGGCATCGGGTGGGAGAGATCCACACAAAAATGCAGAAGCTCATAAAAAAATAAATGATAAACCGTACTTTGGACGCGGCCATGGTTCTAGGAATGTGCAGGGATTTGTAGATCTTTTTCCTGAGATTTTAGGGGTGACTGCAAGCTTCGGAAACCCAAACAAATCTCTGAGCTGTGTGAATAATGGAGGCCGCAGATTTTTGAGAGGGGAAACAACTTTGGGGGGACATGGATCCACTGGTATCTCTGACTATAATCCTGGGGGCTGCCGGGATCACCAGGAGAATATTGATCCAAATCTTTTGCAAGGCCATGGATATAATCAAAAACAAGACGCATCGAACCCTAAACAGAGAAGGTTTGCAGACCTATTTCCTGAGATTCCACTGGAGGCGCCATTTGTAACTTCGTCCCCTATTCAATGATAGAAGCTGCAGATAAGAGATCATTCAAGGAGGTTGTAAAAAAATCCAGAGTTTGCAAGCATGAAGCCTTCTGAGACCAACCCATGTATAAGCTTTGGAGATGAAGTCCTTGAAACAGAAGCATTTTATCAAGCTCATGCCTTGATTTTTCGATTTGCTGGACTCTGGCCTAGTCTACCTATCTTACATGCATGGATCTCCAAACATTGGATCCCACTCCTAGAAGGAAGGTTAGATCTTTACCCTTGTGCTAAGGGCATTTTTATTATTGCTTTCGAATCCATTGCTGATAAGAATATCATTGCTAAGAAACTGGACCTGTCAGCAAAAATACCTTATTTAAAACCCTGGTTCCCATCATTTAACCCACTCACTGAATCCTTCTCCCGTAAACCGATCTGGATTCGATTACCCCACCTTCCTCTACAATTTTGGGATCAAAAGTGTCTGATATCCATAGGTAATGCCTTGGGCAGTATCATTAACATTGACTCCCAAACCTCTGATTTTACCCATATAACCTATTGTAAATATCTTCCCCCCAGGTAGATATAGACAAGCAGAAGAAAATGGAAATCAAAGAAAATCAAATCCCAATATTTATTACGTCACCAACAGCCCATGGCGCAGGTAAGAAAATGTCGACACAAAGAAATTCGCGCCAAGGCGCGAGTAAAAGGTGCTCAAAGCAAGGAATGTCGACATGTAAACGGATGCGCCAAGGTGCGAGTAAAGGCACTCAAAGCAAGGAATGTTGACATGTAAACGGATGCGCCAAGGCACGAGTAAAAGGCGCTCAAAGAAGGAATGTCTACATATAAATAGATGCGCAAGGCAGGTAAAAGGCGCTCAGCAAGGAATGTCGACATGTAAACGGATGTGCCAAGGCACAGGTAAAAGGTGCTCAAGCAAGGAATGTCGACATGTAAACGGATGCACCAAGGCGCAGGTAAAAGGTGCTCAACAAGGAATGTTGACATGTAAACGGATGTGCCAAGGTGCAGGTAAAAGGTGCTCAGCAAGGAATGTCGACATGTAAACAGATGCACCAAGGCGCGGGTAAAAGATGCATGACACATGATGTCAACACAAAAAATTCACGCATTGGCGCATGTAAGAGAATGTCGACACAAATATGGATGCGCCTATGGCGCACCTTCAGGAGGCACAACATTACGAGCGACGATGGAGAGCGGAACTCGATGCAAATATTCGAGGACGGCCATAATAAGATCTGAACCAATTGTAAACTTTCATATTGAGCCTCATACTCCAATCCAAATCAATGCCAACTATTCAACATTTGATCAAGAAGATTATCCAAGCATGATGAAGTGACACCAAAGTTGGAAGCATCCCATTTGACTCTTGATGAATGGGCAAGCAAGGTACATGTTTTGATCCCTACCAAGAAATAGAAGAATCGAGCTAGGATTCTCTTGTATACATGAAGAAAACTAGCCTATTCCTAACATCACCAAAACAGACCATAAGGATGACAATGAGGTATGGCAATTATTTTTTGATGGATTAAGGAGTAGGTAAGGCGCGGGAGGAGAAGCTATGCTTGTTTCACCTCAAGGCATCAAATATTATTCATCTTTCCATTTCCAATTTTCCTCTTCAAACAACACATCTAAATATGAGGCCTTGATTCATGGACTTCATTGGGCTAAGAAAAAGGGCATCAAGAACTTACAGGTGTTCGGGGATAGCGAACGATCATCAATCAAGTCGGGGGACAACATGCTACAAAGAATGACCTGCTGAAGAACTACAAGAACAAGGTATGGGAATTTGTTGAGGATTTGAAGCTTTCAACATCATGTCCATACCGGGAAGAAAAATGAAACCACGGATAGGCTTGCAGCAGCGGTTGGAGCAACGTTTGATGTGGTTGACAACATCAAAAGAGAAAAAACGCAGCCACATATCCATGTGATTATGAGGCCAGTAGTTCCAGATAATAACACAAGCTGGCAGGTGTTTGAGAATGATCAATAGATCGTCAATTTTTTACAAGAAGAGGCTAAATTCTTAGCTAGGAATCAAGATAGATTAGAGCAGCAGTATGGGGATCAAGTAGTGCAGTTGTGGACAAACAAGCTTCCCAAGGGTTTAGTAACATTGGAGTCTATCTTCAACCCTAACGACCAGTTCCATAAGGAAAAGGCTAACATGCAGGTCAAGAGAGAAGATTCAGAGCCAATTCTAGTTGGAGAAGGAAGAACACTTCAAATTGGCAAAGTGGCCACTGAGCAGGAGAAATCAAATTTCATACAACTTTGCCAAGAATTTCCAGATGTCTTCACTTGGAGCTATGAAGACTTGAGAGGATTCAATCCAAAGTTAGCACAACATACCATAGAATTGGATCCAGATGCTAAGCCCATCAGGTAGAAGCAGAGACCAGTCAACCCTCACATTGAGCCTCTAATGAAGAAAGAGCTAAACAAGTTAATAGAGGCAAGCATTATATTCCCGATCAAGCACTCAAGCTGGGTTGCAAACTTGGTTCCAGTCAGGAAGAAGAGCGGAGAAATTAGGGTGTGCCTGGACTTCCGAGACCTCAATAAGGCATCTATCAAAGACCATTACCCACTTCCTTCAATGGAAAAAATATTGCAAGTGGTATCCGGTTCAGAGAGATTCTCTCTCCTAGATGGCTACTCAGGGTATAATCAGGTAATGGTGAAAGAAGATGACCAATTCAAGCTGGATTTCAACACCAAATGGGGCACCTATGCCTACAAGAAGATGCCATTTGGGCTATCAAATGTTGGAGCCACTTTCCAAAGGGCAATGGATATGGAATTCAAGGGGTTGATCAATAAAATAGTTCTGATATCTTGATGACATCACTATATTCTCCAAAAATGTAGTGGATCACCTCTTTCATTTGAGGCAAGTATTTCAGAGGTGTATAAGATTTGGGGTATCATTGAATCCTAAAAATGCATATTCTTGGCTCACGAGGGAAAACTTCTAGGCCATATTGTTTCAAAGGAGGGATTGACGATTGACCCAGAAAGAGTTGAAGCAATTCGAGCATTGCCATTGCCAAGTCATAAGAAGGCTCTTCAAAGCTTCTTAGGAAGGATCAATTTTTCTGCAGGTTTGTTCCAAACTTTGCAACTCTCGTAAAGCCAATAACATTGATGTTGCAGAAGACCATGCATTTAAGTGGACAGCTGAAGGCAAGACAAGTTTTGAGGCAATAAAAGAGGCTATATCTCAAGCTCCAACTCTCGTCAATCCAAACTTCTCCAAGGATTTCATGTTATATGCCTTCGGTGGTGGAGATACAATTTCTGCAATCTTGGTTCAGCAAAACAAAGAGGGATTAGAGCAACCAGTTGCTTTCTTCAGTCAAGGCTTGGAGGAATACGAAACTAGGTACTCTTTCATTGAAAAGCATGTCCTTGCAGTGATCAGGAGTTTAAAGAAATTCAAGCACCTGGTCTCAAACAATAAGATCCAATTATTGGTCTCTCATGCGGGAGTCAGGGAATTCCTTCTAAACAAGGATCTGAATGAGAAACGTGTAGGATGGATCACTCGTGTCATGGAATATGACATCAAAATTAAGGTCACTAAGCTAGTACGTGGAAAAGGACTATGTGAACAACTAGCTTTGAGTCAGAAAGTTGAAGCAAGTGATGAAAAAGAGACTGTCTTGGTACTACAGGATGGTCAAGAACAGGAAAATGATAATGTGCCCTCTCCTTGTTGGACTCAGAATATGATACACTTCCTACAGGCAGGCCTATGCCCTCCATAATTGAGCAAAGAAAAAAGGAGATACTTTAGATTACAAGCCATTCCATATGTGCTTGTTGATGGTGTTTTGTTTAAAAAGACATCAATGGAGTTCTATTGAGGTGCATTGGGACAGGTCAAATTGAGAGGGTGTTACGAGATTTTCACGATGGAGATTTTGGAGGAAATTTCACCCCACGAGTAATAACTCTCAAGATAATGAAGGCAGGGTATTATTGGCCCACAGTGTTCAATGACTGCTATACATGGATAAGAAAGTGCAAGAAATGTGCACTCTTCACGGGAAAAGAAAGACTAGCAGTGCTTCCATTGCACCCAATTTTGGTTGACCAACCATTTATGCAATGGGGATTGGACTTCATCGGGGTCATCAACCCAAACTCAAGCCAAGGCCACAAGTGGATTCTCATGGCAACAGACTATTTCACCAAGTGGACCGAAGTGGTAGCACTCAAAGAAGCAAATGAGTCTAACATACTAGACTTTTATGAAGGGATAGTGACTAGGTTCGGTGTGCCACCACTATAATATCAGATAATGCATTGGAATTTATAGGTTCCAAGATTACTGAGAATGGGTGTCAAGAATGGAATCTATTTGAGCACCTCTTCAAATTATTACCCTCAGGGTAATGGACAAGTAGAGTCCACGAACAAGAATTTGCTAGTAATCATCAGAAGGACTCTAGATGAAAACCAAAGGACATGGCATACCAAGCTAAAATCAGCATTATGGGCTGACAGGATAACGCCAAAGAGATCTACTGGTAATTCTCCCTACAAGTTGGGCTATGGGAAAGAGGCAGTATTGCCTATATCATTAGAATTACTAGCATTGGAGCTCATGAAGTAGTTGGAGTTGTCTGAGTTCGAACCAATGGAGGCCAGGTATGCAGAGTTGATGGAATTGGAATAAATCATAGAGCATGTAGTTCAGGCGATTGAAAAGGACTAGGCCTTAGTAAAAAGGTGGTTTGATAAGAATGCAAGAGCAAGGACCTTCCAAGAAGGGGACCTAGTTCTGAAAAGGGATGCAGATCGGGAAAAACTAGGAAGTCATTCCAAGTATGATGCCATTTGGAGTGGCCCCTACATGATCACGGGATGTAAAAGTAGTAATGCCTTTCAATTGTCTACATTGGATGGAGAAGAACTCCCGATTCGGTGAAGCAGAATTTACCTTAAACATTGCTACTAAAAGGAAAAGGTTTACCCTTGTAAATATTAGCCTAGTTTTCAATTCCTCTAAGTGCTTATGCACATTGTCTTGTTGTAGTTAGGTTTCAATTTCCCTAAGTGCTCCGGCACAGGTTTTGTTGCTCTCAGGTTGAATTTTTACAATTCCGCATCTTTGTTGTCGAGAGAAGGAGTTGCGATATCGGGCTCGGGATCAAATATCGGGTTTGTTTGAGTTATTGCTTATAAAAGGTGCTTAGCAAGGAATGTCAACATGTAAACGGATGCGCCAAGGCACAGGTAAAAGGTGCTCAACAAGGAATGTCGACATGTAAATGGATGCGCCAAGGCACATGTAAAAGGCGCTCAACAAGGAATGTCGACATGTAAATGGATGCACCAAGGTGCAGTAAAAGGCTCATGACACATGATGTCAACACAAATAAATTCATGCCTTGGTGCATGTAAGAGAATGTCGACACAAATATGGATGCGCCTATGGCGCACCTTGAGAGGCACTGCAACATTCAGTGTTGGCCGAGGCGGAGACCACGACCCGAGATATTCAGATGGCCATAAATTTTCACAGGAGCTCAAATTTTTGCAAGGTTGGACTTTTTAGAAAGATTACAAGGTCCTCTATCCAACTACAACTATATATCTTTAATTTGGTGAGAACAAGTTCTTAAAAATGCAAAATACAGTTTGCCACTTTTTGGGTTTGCTAGGGTTCTCACCTACCACCATAATGAGATGAATTAAATGCAACCTGGAGGTGGTTGGGGTAGATTTGGATTTCCTCTCTCTTCCCTCTCTCATTCTTCCTATAAATTGTAAGGAGGGGCTTCTTTTGCAAGGTTGGAAATTCTTGTTTTGCCCCTCCCTTCTTCTCTTTGGCAGGTGAATCTGTGGAGTTCAAACCTCCTATCTAAAACTGTAATGCAACTTTGCCTCTTGGCATTTTGTGGTGTATTGTATCAATATTTGGAGCAAATAATGCATGTCTGTGGATGATTCTCAACCCTCTCTGTGTTCATTTGCATCTTCCTGATCTTTCACTGCAAATCTGTTATCTGTGTATGATCTTGCATTACATTTTAATGGTTTGTGTTTATTGGCAAGACAGATGTTTCTTCATTCCTCGGTGCATCACCTTTGTTAGTTTAGGTTTATTTTTATGCATCTTCTTACCCTGTCTCCTTGGCAAGTTAGATTAGGTTTTTGAGTAAACCCTCTGCATTTTTATGTGTGCATCTGAACAGAGGAATAGGAACCGGCCTTCATCCGGAGAGCTTTTCCGATTTCGCAAGGTCCCACACTTGGGAAAATCTCCATGTTATGCAATCGCACTGAGAGTCTCAACCCATCGAGTTGCAAACATTCAGGGGTGTTGTGATTCACCATCAACACAAGCTATGCAAGAATTCTTGTTGAGATTGATACTTCAAAGATCTTCCAACTCATATTGAGCTAAAAGTGCAAGATAGATCCTGGACTCAGCCTCTGGACTATGAAGGCCTGCCTTTTAGATGTAGGAGATGTTTCACTTTAGGACATTCAGCCACTAATTGCGAGATAGTAAAATAGAAAAATGACAAGGCCAACTGGTGGAAAAATGCCCTCCGGAACATATGGTGTTTGAACCAAATGACATTCCTGATGCGGATGAGGAGGTGGCTATTTTCCCTGATACTATTATTGATACTGACATGTATGACAGGTGGGAAATGACCCCTTTGCGTGAAAAGACACCCGGGGTTTAAGCTAAAAGGTCTAGAAAGATTGAACCAAATGTGTCTTTAGCGGCTATAGGCCCCTCGGTTCAAGCAAGTAATTATCAACCGATTCGACCTTGAGGTTCTTATTTCTTTGCAGGAAATTTTAGATGCTTGGATCACAGTTAGGAAAAAGAAAAATTCCTTCTCCAGAAAACTGCCTATCCTTCGAGATAGTTCTCCAATGTTGTTTGGCTATCTCTTAGTTGACAATAGCTATTTGTTTGCTATTCTTTTGTTGTTTTTGTTGTTGTTCTATTGGTTTTTAGAACTTCTCTTGGTAGATTGGTTTCTTTTCTGCCGTGTGGGCCTTAAATGTTTAAATCTGGTTTGCAGAGCCTTGCTGTACAAGGGTATAGTCCCTTTCAAAAAACTATTTGCCAATAATAAAAAAACATTTCAATTCATATTTAATAAATCCTTATCCATGGTTACCTTAGTTCTCTTAAGTTATTTTATTTAAATTCCATTAATTAATCATAGAAAAAAACTACTAGAAGTGTTACATTTTTCACTAAATGTACTAGAGCCTTAAGTGGCCCCATTCACCCATTTACACATACATTTGATTTATTTACAATTTACAACCATAATATGAATATTCTCACGTAACAATTAAAGGGTTGATTCTTAACCCTTGGATCAAATCAATGGGGACCACATGATTGGGTCTACCGTTAAGAAAACCATAATCATCCTTAAGGGATTTTTCTTAAGCATTCCTTACCCTAACCTCATTCATTTGTTTTTGTTTGGTTTGTAGGTTGAAGGAGTGGATGCCATGGATCTAGGGAAAACCATGAAGGAGTCTTCTTGGATCGAATGTGCAAGAAGAAGGGGATTCCATCCAAATGGATCCTCCTTTAGAATATTTAAATCTTAGATTTAATCATGCATCCTAGTTATTTAATTTCAATGCAAACATATATCCTAGATCTGGTTTGAGATCTATTGTTGATTAGTTTCTCTTTTTTGTTTTCATTAATGGGGAAGAAACACATTTTGTAGATCAAGAGTTTAATGTATTTAAATTCCTTTATGCAAGTTGGAATATGGGTCCAAACAAGCATACACGACCCACATAGGATGGATATGCATATATGTAAGATTTAGATCAATAAGATCCAATGGCTTGGCCAAAAACACTTTTTCAAAAACATAGTCAACGTATAAGTGAGCGCGTCGGTCTCTTGACCGACCACGGTAACCTCTGTGCTACCAACGTCAGTTCCACAACCAGTCGATTTTTGAGGCATCAATATATTTTAGATTATTATTTTAAATGCAAAGGATATTGGATTTGTACCAAGAGTAACTTATTATTCAAATTCATGATAGCATAATAGTCTCAAAGGCATCTGATTCAAACAAAAGCACCAAAATTTCTTTCAAGTTTGAAAAATTATAATTTATGCAATATACAATGACCGATGATGGTCACAAGAATGCCGATGGCTATTTAGTCGCCAATGCCAATTACTGTCAATTGAGTCTATTTTTATAAATTTTAGCATATCTTCTACATTTTGTGATCTACACTTTTCTAAATGACATTTCCAACAATCATACATTAAATTTGGGTTTTCTGAGCAAGTCATAATATCATTTAAGTTGAAATCTAAGCTAGGAGTTAAAATTTCAAAATTGTAAACATGAAACAGTGACCAATGTCGGTACTAAGTACACACTGGAGCTACTTGAGATTGACCGGTGTCGGTCACTGTGTAGGCCAGAGAACTCTAAAAATGAATGTTTGAAGGAATATAGATATCAAGAGATAACTTTAACTTTAAATATATCAAAACCAGAGTGTTTAACTATTTCAAACCAAAATAAAGCTATGACAAACTTCCCAATTCATTTTTTGATCAAATATTAATATTTACAACTACAAGGTAAAATTAAAACATGATATCAATTTAATTTTGTCCTTTAGATGTAAATATTTTGAAGAGAAAGGAAAATACACATTCTTTAATGATCTTTCTTCAAATATGATATTACAATGGAGTAACAAAATATACAATACAACTTTCCTTTCAAATACAATCTACTAGTCTTCCACCTTAAGGGGGAAATACAAGAAAGTTATTTTACAAATGCTCTAAGTCCCAAGTATTCCAAAAGAGCTCCACCATTTATTTAATTTAGTCACAACAATAAAAAAGGGGAGAAGCAACACTCTCCACCCAACCAATAATCCAATGAGGAGAAGGTGTTATCCTCCTTATTGGCCCTCGAGTCCCAACATAAATGTAATAAAGGATTGATCAAACTCATGACAACAAAACAATGATTGAACATCACAAACAAAGTTTTAGAACCATATAGCACACATTCAACACAAGACAAAAATCATAATAATATAACTTTTCAAAGCACACAAGGCTTGAAATCCAAACCAATGGAGCAAGGATCTATGGGGAGATCACTTATGCCTCCAAATGGGATTAGGTGCCCACCCTAAAACCCTCTAATATACATCTTCAAACCCCTACACAACTCTTATGCCTCCCTCAAGATCCTCTTATTACTCATACATTCTCGTATGCCTCCTTATAATCTTTTATGTCTTCCTCAAAAGAACTAAGTAACAAATGCATGAATTCTCTTTTCCAAAGTGGGGCATCCAACCTAACCCTCTCCCAAAAATGGAATAAAAACTTATTCCTCCCTACATATAGAATCCCCATATCCTTATCCTACACCATAATTAGGCATTCTACCCAAGATCACAACAAGCACATAGACCATTCACATACATAGAATACACAAAAATAAAACCAATCAAGTAAAAAGAGTGTAGCTCCTACTTTCCATGGTAATAAAATTATCAAGTTATCAAAATCCAATCTCCTTCAAGATCAATCCAACTCCAAAATCTCCAAAATTCAAAATCACTCCAGAAACTCTCCGACTCGAAAAATTCAAGAGCCTAAATAAAATGAAGTAACCCCAAACAAACAAATAAGCTTGCATATATAGAAAAAGGGAAGAGGAGGGTGAGGTGGATCCATGCAGATACCACGTAACCTATCCTCAACTTCACAACACATGTCAAACCTCAACCCCAATGCGCAATAAATTGGTGGTTCGGATGAATGATAAGCCTCTTACACACACTATCAAAACCCACACCCTCTAAGAACAAAATTTAAACTCATGTAATAAAAGTGCCATGAATGTCACTTTTGGTCTTACAAAACACATAATGGGGTCTATTTTTGACCCCCAATCCATAGGTGAGTTTTTATATGAACTTAAGAGTTGACGACAAACTTATGTTGTCCCACAAGCCTCCGAAAATGGCCCTTGACCCCAAATCTGAAATTTCAAGGTAAGCTAGAGTGTACAACACTCAAAGCAACTTACACTATATCAAAATCACAGAGTTCAAAATACCAAAACTCTAATAAATGAATCCTTTTGTCACATCCCCATATAGCTTAACAACATGATTTAATTACTTAATAAAAGCACATTAATCAACAATGATTAAATAAATTACATCACAAATAAACCACATACTCTACAATAAATAAAATAAAATGGAAGAATTACACACAAGCCTATGGTCATAATTAAAGGTCATTCCTCCCATGGGGACCCCAAATATAAAAAATAACAAAAAAAAACATTATAGAAGTTGCCATGGTGACATTTGTTGTATCCATCTAGTATTCCGTTGTGATTGGTCTCAAATCCCCCTTTTGATTGTTGTGATATAATTATCGTAAAACAATAAAATGCCTCCTTCACCCTTGTGGTCACATCAAAAACATCAAAGATAAAATATATGCATATCAATCAATAAACATCCTCATATAACTAAATCATCATCTCAACTAAACAATGTTATCATTTGTCTAAAATTTCAACAACATCTCAATTCTACCATTTATCAATATCAATAATTCAAATGCTAAATCCTACTCAACATGATGAGAATTTTGAATGTCAGTAATATATATGCCAAAAAACATCATCATCATCAATATAAAATGTCTCTCTATGTATCTAAGAATCCACACAATCATACTATGAATCACAATCCATCAATAATCAGAATATCTCTATCATCTAACATCATGATAAACCAAAATGATACAATAACATCCATGTCTATAGTCAATAATAATCAAAATCAAAATATAATAAGTGTCGAAGAGGAGTGGGCACTACATCCCCCTCCCCTTAGACTCGACTTCCTCCTAGAAGTCATTGAAATAGGTGTGAAATTGAACTCGTAGCAATGTAACATCCTCCCATGTAGCAACAATCTCATCATACCTATCACACCTTTGGATGGACACTGATCAATCTCTCACCTCAAAGGCTTAGGGTCCAACATTCTAAAATAAACATGGGATCCACCACCATCTTCCCCTTCTCTTACACCTGTAATGCGGTCCAATCCAATACATGAGATGGATCTAGGATATATCTCCTAAGAATAGATACGTGAAACACATCATGCATGTGAGACAAGTGGGTGGAAAGGCTAGATGATAAGCTAAGGGAACCAATATGCTCTAGGATCTCAAATGGACCCATGAATATAGGATATAACTTAGAGCCTTTTCCATAATGGATAGGACTCTTATGAGATCTGACATAAAGAAACACCTTCATTCCCACCTCATAACTATGGTCAACTCTCCTCTCGATCTACATACTTATTCTTCATATCTTGGGCATCCTCGTAACCTTTGAGGAATCAAAAGAACTTGTTGCTCCATGTCCTATAACAAATATTGTCCAAGAGATACTCTATCCTTCAATATGTTCCAACTCAACCGTGTCCTACGCTCCCTATCATAAAGTTCTTGAAAAGGTATCATGTCAATCTAACTATAAAAACTATTTTTGTATGAAAAATCCACCAAATAAAATTACTCCTCCATACTTCGGTGATGATCCATCACATACATATGAACATATCCACTAAAATCTTATTTATCCGCTTTGTCTTACCATCTTTCTCTAGATGATAGGGTATTCTCAAGTCGATACTTGTCCCAAGGGCCTACTGCATGGTAGTCTAGAAGTGTGATGTGTATAAGGGATCATGGTCATAGATTATCTTCCACGGAATCCCATGCATTCTAATAATCTCATCCAAGTACACTCTCACTACTACACTAGTTTTATAGGTACTCTTCACTAGAGAAAAATGAGAAAAATTCATCAATCTATCCATCGTGAACATGATGGAATCATGGTGGTATTTTGAAATTGGTATCCCTACTATGAAATCCATAGAAATGGTGTCCCATTTCCACTCTAGGATAACTTGTGGGTAAATAAGGTAAGATGGATGCTGATGCTTGGCGTTCACTTTCTAAAACTCTAAACAATGTGACACAAACTGAGCTACATCTCTCCGAAGAACTCTCTAATGGTAAAGTTGTCTCAATATGGCATATATCTTCTTTAACCCTAGATGGGATGAATAAGGTGCACGATGAGCCTCTGCCAAGATATACTATCTCAAACCTTCATCCCTAGGTACATAGATCTAGACTTTGTGCCGAGAAGTCTATATGACTCTAAAGAAAAACCATCAAAATTACCCTCGAGGGGTCTCGATACTCAATCTCTTATCTCACTATAAGTTAGAAACTATCACAAGGAATATATCACAAAATCATGCTCCACAAATCTATAGCCACTGAATTAGCCATAACCAAATGTCTCCATCTACTCAGAGCATCGAATAAAACATTCTCTTTCCCCTTTACATGCTCTATCTCCATATCATACTTGCATAGAAACTTCATCCAGTGCCACCGATGAGTGTTGAGATTGGGTTGCATGACGAGGTGACATAACCTCAAATGGTCTATGTGAGAATAAATATCTGATAAGAAGGAAATGTCTCCATCAAACCAAAGCATGCAGAGGTACTACAAGATCAAGGTCCTGAGTCAGATAATTGAGCTAATGATCCTTGATTTTACAAGACTCAAAGGCAACCACATGTTCCTCCTCCATCAATGCACCTCCTAGTCCTACCAAGGAAGCATTTGAAGAAATGAAGAACTCTCTATGCAGATCGGTGCTCGCAAGAATTGGTACTAATGTAAGGCATCCCTTCATTGTACTGTAGGCCTGCTCACATCCATCAAGCAAAACAAATTTCTTCCATTTATGTTGAAGGAAAGTGATGTAGTGCACAATTTGGGAGAAGTTCTGAACAAATCTCCTAGTAGTAACCTACCAACCCCATGAAACTACACAATTCAATCACACTAGTTAGCATGGGCCAATCCATAATTGCTCAAATCTTGGAAGTATCGACTATGACACCTTCCCCTAAAATGACGTGACCCAATTATGGCACCTATAACTTCTGAAAGAATGCACACTTCTCTAGGTTATCATAAAGCTTCGCTCATGAATACATTACGTAACCTAGCGAAGGTGCTCTTCGTGCATACATGAGTAAAAATAATTTCATCAATAAAAATGAACACAAAGTGATCAAAAGATGTTTGGAATACCCCATTCATAAAACTCATTGTTATCATTTGAATAACACCACCCCTATGTTTATACAATTGCACATACTTGAACTCACGTTGTGATTGGATAACATGGGTATTGTCTCCAAGTTGTGGGACTTGCTACTTGAGATAGACCTCAGAGAAAGCTGGTTCTTGCTCCTAAACTATCTCCGCCACAATCTACTCTAATGCAGGGAAACTAAATATTCTAATTTAAATTTCTAAGAGACCAGGAGAGAGAATGCATAAAATGAAATCTTACACTAAAGAGGTGATACACTAGAAAAGGAGGGTGTGAGAGTAGTCTTCAAATGTAAGAGATACAAAAGCAAAGTGCGCACTAGAAGGTGTGATGACAATTCTCCATAATCTAGCAAAATGCATTCACAATAATATTTCAAACATACACAATGATAATGGATCCCTGCAAGAACATAATAATAGACACAATATTCTTGTAATCAAGGTTGAAGGGGCAAGAAGAATGCAAGAAAAACACAGCAGGGGAAGATGCATCCACAAACTTATATTTTATTGCTTCCGATATGCAAAATTTCATCGATTACAAGATAAGGGCCGGATCACCATGCAAGGAGTCCACAACAAGGACCTACAACACATTGGCTTCACAAAGCAATTTTGGTAGAGCTTTGCTACAAAAATACTCCCTTTACAATGAGCCCAACACTCCAATTTATAAGAAAATGAGAAGAGAGAGAGAAGGGGAAAATGGAAATCCCACAATCTGTCCTTCAACCACTTGTAAGAGGCATTAAATGGAGTGAAATGATTTTATATTACTGAAAAATGCTCCCCATACTTTCCCTGTGCTGCAACAAAGAAAGAATGGTGACCATGCCTCTTAATTGCACTCCAACCACCAAATAAAATGTTTTTATGAATCCAGGCCACGTTTTATGAAAAATCCACACCAATTTCTCATCAAATATAAAATTTCTTGATTCTCGTGTGTCGGGATCAAAGCCAAAATTCCAACGGTACCAATTTTGTGTGATTTCGTTAAGAAATGCAAAAGTTATGGCGTTATGAGTGCGGGAAGCTATTTTGGGTCTGGCAGGCATTTTCTATCATTTGACGGGAATGAGCATTAACTAACTGGAGCCAAATATGTTTCTTTTATTTAAATATATCTACCCTCATTCTAGGATGTTGTTCTCATTCCAAAAAGTCCAATTTTGTGAAAATCAGAGCTCGGAGTCAAAAGTTATGGCCGTTTGAAGTTCACGGGTCAAACGTTGACTTTTCTTCTTTGCTGTAGCTATTTTGGCAAATCAGCCAATTCGCATCCCGCATGTACTTTTGTCCCTGCATAAAAATCTCCATATCATCCGATTGAGCTTCCTTATCCTCTTTTGTAGCTTTTTCACCTTTCTCTGCGTCCCTCGTGTCCCACACATACTTTTGTCCCGGCTGTCCTGGACGAAAATCTCCTGCTGCGCATCGATATAGACGTCTTGCGGCAAATCAGCCGATTCGCATCCCACACGTACTTTTTTCCCGGCTGTCCCAAACAACATGAAACAAAAAAATTGATGATTTTTATTGCCTGTGGTCGTTTCACCTTTTTGTGTCACGGCGTCCCAAGTGTCCGCGGACCGCCTGGGACAAAAATGTCCAACTTAGCCAATTTTCTTCCCTCTTTGGTCCCAAACTTGGTACGACGAACCTCGGTACGACCCACACTGGTACGATCTACACCCTTTAGACCTGAAATGCTTTAAAACAATCCTACAACCTTATTTTTTCATTTTTTCCATTTTTCTAACTCGTTGGGATTTTTGCTTGGATGGGAGAGTTAGAGAGAAGCCGAGGGGGCCCCAAAAACATGATTTTGGGCCTTGAACAAATCTACTTGCTTGGGACTAAATAATTTGATGCATGTTATCAAAATTACCTTGAGGGGTGAATTTTGGATAACAACTCATAAATATTACTGGGGAATTCGTCAAACCAAAAGAAACTACTGTTAACTCGTAGTGGCCATGTCTCATATGAAAGGTTGTCTATTGAACATCTTCCTCTGTGATCCTAAACTAATGGTATATAGACTTAAGATCTATCTTAGAAAATACTATGGCCCCTTTCATCTAATCAAACAAATGATCAAACGCATAAGGGCTAATGTTTTTTTATCGTTACTTTGTTCAGCCTAACGTTAATCAATACACAATCACAGAGATCTTTCCTTATTCTTCATAAAATAATCGGTGCACCCCAAGGGGATACACTAGGATGAATTAGGAATTTCTCTAGAAGGACCTCAAGCTATAACTTGAACTCACAGAGCTCAGGCGTAGTCATCCTATAAGGTTCTCATGAGATAAGCTTTGCTCTTGGAACCAAATCAATCTGAAAATCTATCTCACATAGGGGAGGTAAACATAGTAGATCCCTTGGAAAACATATGAAAACTCCCTCAAGATAAGATGATCATCAAATGATGGCCCACTAGACTCATCCTAAGATCTATCGTTAACCATGATAAGAAACAACTAGCAACCTCATCGTGCACACTGCTTAAGTTGTATAAGATATGGTGTGAATAGAGGTGGGTCTCTTAACTCTAACTATCACTGAATCCACTCCCAAATCATCTACACATGATATTACCTTACTGTAATAATCAACCCTAGCCCTATGTGTAGATAACCAATCCATGCCCAGAATAATCCCATAGGAACCCAATGGAAGGATACGAAGATCCAAGGTCATGGAAAAGGTTCCTAGGTCAACTATGCACTCCTTGACTAAGGAGTCCACTATGAGCTTGGCTCTAAAAGCCATCTCCACATCCCAACTATGGATCTTCCTAACTACCACCAGCCTACATCGCTCTACTACAAATGGGGAAATAAAAATCTAAGGAACCTAAATCAAATAAAACATGAATATAAATGCCATCAATGCTACCTATTGTCTCAATCACCATACTCTTGTTCTCTTCCTAGCAGTTCTAGGATGTTGCATATATCATGTGGCTCCTAGCCATGTCACGTACTATAGTATTAGAAACTTGAATCTTACCCTTATTATTATGGTTGTGAGGACACTCTCCTGTAATGATGCCCATCTACTTCACACCCATAACAACTACCAAGTCCCCTCCAATGATAAGCGGGTCCTCCAGGTACTCTAGTGGTCTGTGTCGTGGATCCAGATGATCCAACTATGAACTATTGTGGTCACTGTTGAGTCCTGACTAGTCCCCTAGGAGGAGGCCACATGTTTCTTCCTCCGAGCATCGAATATCTGTGGATGCCTAAATAGAGGGAGAGTCTATTGTTATACTACGGAGGTGAATGCTATGGTGGTCGAATGAAGAGCGTGCAAAACCATGTCTGCCATAAGGAGGAGGAGCTAACCCCCTTAACTTGTTATCCTACATCTACTGTAGACATGGCTCCACACTTTATCTCCGGACGGCTTCATCTTCCCCATGTTCTCCTCCACAATATAGGCCTTCTCAAAGACCTCTACTAGAGTCTACGGGAAATGAATGCATACTACCCCTTTAATGTCTAGGTTCAGGACCCTAATGAACCTATGGATCCTCACCCACTAGACCTACATGTAGTCTACATACTAAAGTAGATATATGAAGCAACTCTTGTAATGTCACTTTCATGGATGCTTGATGTAGGTCGTGGAACTATTCTATCCTTTGATGAATGAACCTCCTCGACAAATATTTTCTTGAAATGCTCCTCAAAGAGCTCCTAAGTGACTGTCTTGGAATCCACATGGAGCTTTTACTCCTTGGTTCTCCACCAAACCATGGCTCTGTATCTCATAAGCTTCATGGAAACATGAGCCTTTGTGTTACTGGTACACAGAAATAGCTTGAAACATCTTCTCAAGATGACCAACAATGCATCTTCCTATAATCCAACACTGTCCCCAACGAAATGGGATGAATGGAGTTTCATGATCTATTTGATGTGATTTTCCACTATAGACTATCTACCCCTAGGTGTCTCGACACAATCATCATGTTGTCTAGGAATCTTAGATCTTTTCCTATGTCCTATAGCCCTCTCTAAATAACCTCTATGTGGTGTGTTGGTATCCAAATTGATTATCCTGTGAGGGTTGAGCAACATCATGAAACTGGAAGGATACTTAGAGATAGATGAATCATGATATGAGTTGTTTCATAGTCGGGGGGGATTTAGTTGACTCTTTGTCACTTAGGTTTTGGAGAAATGGATAGCACCTCACTAAGGGTTTTATCTACCCTCAATACATTAGGTTGTTCCTTCAACCAGGGTGAGAAGACCCATTTTGTAACCCGTGTTGGTGAAGGATATCAAGAGATCCTTCTTTGCACAATCTTAATGGGAACTTTGAGAAAATATGATCAATATAGCACAATATAACTCTCACGAGTTGTCACACTAGAGAGTGGATATTTTTCTAGACAAGGTTCAAAGTTACTAAAGACAATAATTAAAGCTTCACCTTTGTCTCTACATATTTTGGTAGTGGAATTTGTTCATTTGTGAAAACACAAGACAAACAGGGGTGGTTCATGTAGGATTTATCATTTGAAAAGTTTTGGTGGGAAGTTAAGAAAGATAAAGTTGATTATACCACATCTTTCATAGCCTTTGCAAAAATTGGAAAAATCACAGACAAAATGCTTCAAAATATCCAAAATATTCCTTCAAGCTGATGGTGTGTATCAATGGAGGTCAAGAGATGCATGGTTTCACACACTCTTAAAGAATTCGACATAAAGGCTCTGTTAAAGATCAATTAAACATATAAATTCCCTTATTCATCATGCCTAAGATACAATCATAGACTTACAAACAATATTTATCAACATAATCAAAGTAAAGTGATTTTAAATTATTTATTTACATCACAAGATGAAAGATCTTATCAAAGTGAAATTTAAAATGTCAAAATACTAACACATGGACATGGGATCTTATGTGATTCAGAGGGATTTCAACATAATACTACAATAGGAACAAGAAAAACTATTTGAAAAAATTATGAAATAAGAAAAAACATAATTGTGCTCATGATTAACACAAATTCATTTCAAGGTTCATTAGATTCATCAGTAGGGGAGAGTCTATTTAACAATCTCATAGATTTTCAATGGTTTTACACTTGCAACCATATTAACACAATTAAATCTAAAATGTACGAAAATAAACAGGTTTCTCGGATGGTCTCTCGAGGAAATGGTTTTCTCAAACTTTCTTAGAAAAATTAACCCCTTATGCGATAGTATTCTCGCATTTATACAATTTCACTTCCTCACTCATCCCAAATTTCCCCCAAAAACACGAATCTTTAAAGAAGAATATCCATTTCTATTTTTTCCAGGTGGAAAATTTATGAGTCATTTACATCTCCTACCTTTATCAAATATGAATGCGGAACCATGTCAAATATTTTTACTTTCTTTTATCCTGTCAGCAAGAAATCCCCTTTTTAATAATTATCGGGTGGCTCCATATGGCTTGATTTGACAAGCAATCCATTTCACCTTTGAGAATACTCCTTGAGGAATACATACCTACATTCGTGCCTCTTAGAAATAATTTCCCTTACATTGATTATATCACACATACGTGTTGCGAGTCCAAGTCGGCCAACAAGTAAGACAAGCTAGTGGAGGCCTTCACGGGTCTCCTTGGTGCAATCAGTAAAGGTGAAGTCAACGGGAAGGTTCCCAAATGAGCACAGGCCCTGCACGTGTTAAGAACCCGATAGAGTTGCACTAGTCATTGAAAATTCTGACCCGGGAAGGTCAGCGGAAGTTTCCACGTCTCTATTTGATGTAACTTCAAATATGGAGTCTAGAAGCGGGACCTCAAAGGAACACGGAGCTCTCCACATTCCCCGGGTATAAGAAAGTTGGCTTGGGGCATTGTAAAATTTTTCTTCACCACTTCATATTGTTGAATGAAAATTATAAACTATAAGGCTGCAAAATTCTAAGTATAAAGAGGAGCCGGCGGAAGCCTCCATATGTTTCCTTGGCTTAATTTTTGATATGGTACCCAAAATCGGAGACCCCAAACAAGTGTGGGCTCTCCACATGTCTCGAGCCTAGAAAATTTGTATCGGCCATTGAAAATTTTTAAGAACCAACGGAAGGTGCCACGTGCCTAGGGTCCGAGAAAGTTACATCAGACGTTTGAAAATTCTAAGTATGGGAAGATCGAACGGAAACCTCAACGTGTCTCCTTGGCACAAATCCAAAGGTAAGACCCAAAGGCGGATACTAAAATGAGGACATGCCCTCCACATGTCCGAGGTCTAACAAAGATGCACCCACCATTGAAAAGTTTGAGAATGGGCAGAGCCAATGGAAACCTCCACATGTTTCCTCGGTGCTCTTTCAAAAGTAAAATTCAGGGGAAGGTCCCCAAACAGGCACAGGCCCTCTACGTGGAAAAGATCTTAGTTTGAGGTGGGCCTAGGGGGTCCTTTTACATTTTATGCCACTCAGAAGAAATTTCTAAAATACCTCGATGACCCACCCTTCCGTCTTTGATGTAGACTCAACATGTGGCTTTATCTAGGCACTTGTGGGGTCACGCTTCACTTTTATACCTTACTCCCTTTTTTCAAAACAAGGCTAAAAGTTTTGAAGTCCTCTAGTGACCCACCTTCCCACTTTTAACTTAAAAAATGGCCACGTGTCCATCCTCGGGGTCAAAGTAAGAAGTTTTCTTCACCACTTCATATTGTTGAATAGAAAATTATAAACTATCGAGGCGCAGGACCAATTTGGCATTTTTTACAATTATGGCAAAAGTGACAAGTTCACCAAATAGACCCATTGTGATGCATCCAATTAAAGACGACCACATATCCATTGATGTTGGGACAATATTTATAGAGGAGACACAATCGTGGAAGATGCCCAACAACAAAAAAATTTCCCATGGAGAGAAGACTGTAAATAAAATAAAGACTCAATGTGATCCATGACCCAAGGAAAGGACTAACAATGGCAACCAAATGAAGGAAAAAAATTTCACACATCCATACAGGGAGATAGAGAATACTTCAAACCATACGGACTGAGAAATTTTTAACAAACAGTGGCAATATTAAATTGAGCACCAACATCGGCTCCGACTCAGGGATGGGCACTCCCTGTGAGTGCCGCAAGAACAATAGACCATGTGCCAAAAAATCCATTGGGCAACAAAGTAAGGAATTAACTTGCAGAGCTGAAAAACAATTTACAACCTCCCAAGAACAAACTGAGAAACCAACAAAAACTAGCCGCCAAGGACTAGGACGAACAAAAATAGAAAAACGCAAAAACATACAAAAAAAAAAAAAGAACTAAAAGAATGTATACTATACAATGATGCATGCCTTGATTTTGAGAAATCATTCAAGGAAATGTTTCAAGTACTGTTATCCAAAATTCACCCCTCAAGGTAAATTTGATAACATGCATCAAATTCTTTAGTCCCAAGCAAATAGATTGATTTAAGGCCCAAAATCATGTTTTTGGGGCCCCCTCGGCTTCTTTCTAACTCTCCCATCCAAGAAGAAAACCCAACGAGTTAGAAAAGGTAAAAAAAATTGCAAAAAACCAAGCTTGGGGCCGAAAAAATGAAGAAAATCGGCTAAGTCCTAGTCCAGGCAGTGCCGCGGACATGACGATTAGGACGTCGGGCGCGAATCGGCCAAAAATCCACCAGCGGTCCACGCAGCAATTGGGACGTTGGGAAACATATTCAGCTCCGGTCGTTAATGCTCATTCCCGTCAAATGACAGAAAATGCTGCGGACCCAAAATAGCCGCCTGCACTCGAGAAGGCCATAACTTTTGCATTTCTCAACGAAACACACAAAATTAGTACCATTGGAATTGTGGCTCGAGCCCGATGCAAAAAAATCAAGAAATTCTATATTTTAAAATAGATTGATCAAAATATTTAAGAAAATGTGGTTGGGTTCATAAACGGTGTTAAATTTGGTGGTTGGGAGTGCAATTAAGAGGCATGGTCATCATTATTTCTTTGCTGCAGCACCTGGGACAGTATGGGGAGCATTTTGCAAGTAATATATAATCATTTTACTCCATTTAATGCCTCTTACAAGTGGTTGAAGGATAGATTTCAGGATTTCCATTTTCCCTTCTCTTTCTCTTCTCATTTCTTCTATAAATTGGAGTGTTGGGCTCATTGTAAAGGGAGGTAGTTTTCAGATAGCAAAGCTCTATCAAAATTGCTTTGTGAAGCCAATGTGCTACAGGCCCTTGTAGTGGACTCCTTGCATGGTGATCTAGGCCCTTATCTTGTAATAGATTGAACTGTGCATATCATGAAGCAATAAAATATCAGTTTGTGGATGTATCTTCCCCTGCTGTGTTTTCTTGCATTCTTCTTGCCCCTTTAATATTTCTACAAGAATATTGTGTCTATTATTATGTTCTTGCAGGGATCCATTATCATTGTGTATGTTTGGAATATTGTTGTGAATGCATTTTATTAGGTTATGGAGAACTGTCATCACCTCTTCTAGTGTGCACTTTGCTTCTGTATTTCACACATTTAGAGACTACTCTCACACCCTCCTTTTCTAGTGTATCACCGCTTTAATGTAGGCTTTCATTTTATGCATTCTCTCTCCCTGGTCTCTTGGAAATTTAGATTATAATAGTTAGTTTCCCCTGCATTAGAGTAGATTGTGGTAGGTAGTTTAGGAGCAAGAACCAACTTTCTCTGGAGGTCTATCTCAAATAAAGCAAGTCCCACAACTTGGCGATAGTACCCATGTTATCCAATCACACCGTAATTTCAATTATATGTACTTATGGAAACATAAGGGTGCTTTGTGATTTGGTGATATTGATTTAAATACGCCCAAAGTGGGGCCTTAGAGGTCTTTAATTTCATTACAACAAGATCGATGTGCACTTGTTGTAAGTTCCAGCTTTGAAGGAGCTTTAAAATCACACATCTGGCGACTCCAAAAGAGGCATAATCCACTGGTTTCAGTAGTCCAAGCCTGGAAAATTTATGAGAAGAATACAGACTGGTCAAGAACTAGGGAGGAAGGATTGTTTGTTTATCTACACCTATCTCTAGGCAGAGAAAGAAGGGGAAGAAGAGCTCAAAGATCTACATCTCCACCTAATAGGACCCTGTCTACACCTCCACCTAGTAGACCTTTTCTCGCATCAACAAGAGTTCTTTGACCAATCAGAATGGCGCAACCACTGAATCCCTAAGTTGTCAATTTCACTGGAAGAAGTGCACTTGCCTTCAATGCACAAAATCAAGTTCCAATTGCAGCGTTGAAGAATATTCCATTTTTCACTGGAGAAAATCATACCACTCCGGTGATCATGTCAAAGATATCTTTGTAACGTCGTCATGTAATCCATGAGATAAATGAAATGGATGTGGCTCTCAAATTGTTGGCATCTTCATTCAAAGGGAAGGCATTGCAATGGTTTAGGAGCCTTGGAGTGGTTCTATCAAAAATTGGAATCGATTATTCGTAGTTCTCCATGAGAAGTTTGGGGAAAATGGAGGCAATTTGTCTCTACTAGAACAATTGACAACTATCAAGAGAGCTCCCAACGAGTAGCTTTTGACTTCAACTTCAGATTTCAAAGCTCTTAGGAGAGGATTCCGGTGGCGGTAAGGCCCAGGCAGCAGAAGGTTGCTTTTCTATACTATCTTAAGGCTTTGAATTCGATATTTCTATGTTAATTCAATCTATGGGTGACATAACCTTACGCTGCTTATAGCATTGCCATTAGGGCTGAAAATTGTCTTATTCAAGGTGGTAAACCTGGGTCCTAGGCCTCCCATGCCCTTGTATCCAAACTTAATATATAATCATTTTACTCCATTTAATGCCTCTTACAAGTGGTTGAAGGATGTAGATTTTGGGATTTCCATTTTCCCTTCTCTTTCTCTTCTCATTTCTTCTATAAATTGGAGTGTTGGCCTCATTGTAAAGGGAGGTAGTTTTCGAGATAGCAAAGCTATGTTAAAATTACTTTGTGAAGCCATTGTGCTACAGGCCCTTGTAGTGGACTCCTTGCATGGTGATCCCAGGCCCTTATCTTGTAATAAATTGAAGCTCCATGTACATCATGAAGCAATAAAATATCGGTTTGTGGATGTATCTTCCCCTCGTGTTTTGTGTTTTCTTGCATTCTCTGCCCCTTTAATCTTTCTACAAGAATATTGTGTCTATTATTATGTTCTTGTAGGGATCCATTATCATTGTGTATGTTTAGAATATTGTTGTGAATGCATTTTGTTAGGTTATGGAGAAGCTGTCATCACCTCTTCTAGTGTGCACTTTTGCTTCTATATTTCACGCATTTGGAGAATACTCTCACACCCTCCTTTTCTGGTGTATCACCACTTTAGTGTAGGATTTCATTTTATGCATTCTCTCTCCCTGGTCCCTTGGAAATTTAGATTAGAATAGTTAGTTTCCCCTACATTATAGTAAATTGTGGCGGGTAGTTTAGGAGCAAGAACCCGACTTTCTCTCGGAGGTCTATCTCAAGTAGCAAGTCCACAACTTGGAGATAGTACCCATGTTATCCAATCACAGGCGTAAGTTCAAGTATATGTACTTATGGAAACATAAGGGTGCTCTCGATTTGGTGATAACAAGTACCTTCCATTAATATGAAACTCAAGCAATTCCCCATCTAGATCTTTTAGGAATAAAGTGTGTTCGTTAATCCTAATATCGATAGAATAAGGGCCCATCCATAATGCTTCAAACTTTCCATGTTTTCCCTTATCCTCATGTCTTCTATCCCATAATAGCACTGAGATACCCTACTCGAAAACCCTTGGAGTAACCTTTTTATCAAATTATTTCTTCAATTTCTCCTGAACTTCACATGTCTTTTATGGGATTCTCTTCTCTTTTTATCTAATTCAACATATTGATTAATACGAGCATCATAGGGTGAGCTCCTCATCCTCTAATTGTTAGATAAATTGGTAAAAGATAATTGAATATGCAGGGGAAGTAGAGCTTGAGTTCCATACACTAACACAAATGGACTTTTTCCAGTAGCTCTTTTGACCATAATTCTATCAACTCAAACAAAAACTTTAGCTGCTCACCCCACATATTTTTTTTTAAATTCCAAGGTCCTTTTGAATATCTTCAAAAAATTCTTGTTGCTTGATTATGATTTTCCATTACCTTGGGGATTATAATTTCAAGAATATGAAAAGTTAATTCCATATTCATGAAACATGGCTACCAATGGTTTGGCTCAAAAAATCATAGCATTTTCAACAACTATCTTAGTAGGCACTCCAAACCTACAAATTATATGATTCAAAATGAAGTCCATAACAATTTGGTGGGTATCTTTCTTGGTAGGGATTTATTCCACCCACTTGGTGAAGTTATCAATGGCCACTAATATCCACTTGTGGTCTGTGGTTGAAGAATCTAAAATGTCACCAATGAAGTCCATTCCCCACTTCTTAAATCGGGCTTCAATTGATACAGGCTACAAAGGGAGGGATCATGAAGCTTTCAATCTTCTTGAAAAATGTTGACCATGTTGGTATCCATTTTTTTTTCTCCTTTTCAAGCCGAGCAACAACATAGATTTTACATGGATCTTAGAGATAGATAAATCATAGTGTGTGTCATTTTGTAGTCGGGGATGACATCTAAATTTCCATTTGTCACTCACATTTGTGAGGAGATGGAGAAAACCTTCAAGAAGATTTGACCTATCCTCACTACTTTAGGTTTTGCCTCTTCAAACAGGTGAGAGGGCCCTTAGTATAACATGTGTTTGATCACATGGCCTCAAATTAACAACCTTGATCTTCTTAATGTTTTCTTAAATCTTGTATTGAAATCATGCACCGATTTATTAGGATTCTTTTTATATTTTCAAATTTTGAATAAAAAAACTAGGGTCTGCATTTTATCACCATCGCATTTTAAAATCATTCTTCATCTTAGTTCTAAAATCAATGGAATTATCTCGGAAAACATTTATACGAGTCCCTTGCATCTTCTTGTAGAGTATGGATAAACAATTTAATGTATACATCCTCAAATTCTATTTCAAAGTCCTCCATCATATTGACAAAGACCTTAAGCTGTTGATCACGGTGATTTCATTATTTCCTTAAAAGTTAGGAAATCTATTTATTACATGTTGTGGCACAACATTTGGATAGCCAACCATACCTCTAAAACTGATGGGACCAAAAGTATTAACAAAAAGCTGGAGTTCGGGTGGAGGATGATGCATATTATTTTAATAAGGTGAACGTATAGGAGAAACAAAATGATGACAAGTGAGGGGTTTATGTGGTACATGGATGCAATTTTCAAAGCTGATTACTCTCTAAAGCCTTTGTTTCTTTGAAAAATCTATTAGATTTGGAAAATAGCGAGGCAAATTGAGAAGCAAAAGTTTCAAATACAAAATAGGACCCTCTCCGGATGGATAATTCAATTCAGCAAAGAGACTACCTAATTAGGATTCACTTGAGGAAGTATTGAAATATTCAATCACAGGATAATTAGTTTCACCAATGGAGTTCTCTTTTCATGTTGCTTGACCAACAACAACCTTCCAAATTCTTCTTCCTTCTGAAATCATCCTTCCCAATTCTAAAAACAACTTTCTAGTAGGGTCTCTGATTAAGAAAGATCTTCTTCCTTCCAGATTTGCAAAGAATAGTGATAAATTGCAATTAACGAGAGGCCAGACACAGGCCCGACATTTATCAAAATTTCATTCAATATAGAGTCACCACTAAGGATTTTCACCTTAGTTGTGAAATGCACTAAAATTAGTTTGTCAAATTTCTTTCAACACTAAATTCACACAAATCTTCATAGATATGACCTTCCTTTACTCAAATTTATCAATGATGATACAAACTTAGTGCAATAACTCTATAAGCTGGAAATATTTCCCTCAAAACTTACAACTTTGAACAATTCTTACAGATCTGAACAAAGAATGATGTTTTAGCAATGTATTTGCACTTTGATCATGTAAGAAACATTACTGAGGTCGTATGTACTTTGCATTTGTAAAATACTTTCAAAGAGTCCCGGAAATGATGCCACGAGTGTTGGTATCCAAATTTGTTCTCCTTTTAAGCCGAGAAGTAGCACAAATTGGACATAGAGCTTAGAGATAAATAGATCATAGTGTCAATCTTTTTGTAGTTAGGGATGAGATCTAACTAGCCTTTTTCACTTATATTTTAGGATAGATGGATAACACCTTCAAGAGGATTTGACCTATCCTCACTACTTTAGGCCATGCCTTTGGACCAGGGTGAGAGGACCCGTAGTGACACCTATGTTTCATTAAGGACATGGAAATATATTTATTTTTCAAAAAAATTATGAAGCAAACCTTGGGAAAATACTCCATAATTTAACTCTTAAGAGTTGTCACTTCTAAAATATGGAGATACTTTAAACACAAGGCTAAGGTTACTAAAGACATTAAGAAATCATGATTGTTATGCATATTTTAGTGAATAGATTTTGTTGCTTTGTGGATATGCAAGGTAAATAGGGGTAGATTAGGATGGATTCATGGTTTTTAAATGATTTTGGTGGCAGATTAAGTGTGATAAAGTTGATTATACCATATTTATGAGAAAATTCACAACAATGGACAACTCAAAAATAGAAAGCTTCAGAATAGTTAATACATTCCTTCAACCAGAAGGTGTGCTTCAATAAAGGCCAAAATCAACACGTTTTCACACAATCTTTGATAATGTAGCATGAAGGCTCGAATTAAAAGACTCAATTAAACACAAAAATCTTTGATCAATCATGCCTAAGGTACACCCAAAGACTTACGAGATAATCTTTATTAACAAATGATAATGCGGTGATTTTAAATTTTTATATCTCATCATAGGATCAAGGCTCTTCCTAAAATGAAATTGTAAATTGTAAATGCAACTAAATTATCATAGGGATGAGATCTGTGTGATTTCACAAAGATTTAAACGTAATATTGCAATAGAACAAAATAAACCATTTATAGACATTACGAAACAAAGCGAGACACAAATTGCTAGAGATTGAACAAAAATTAATTTCAAATTTCTTAGATTCATCAGCGGGGAAAGATTTTAGAACAATCTCGGTGCTCGCCAATGGCTATACATCTACAACCAACTTGACATGATAGAAAATCTAGAAGACAGATGGAATTAACATGGTATCTTGGATTGGCCTCTTTGGAAGACGTATTTCTCAAATTTTCTCTTAAGAATTTAACTCACACAACTATTTGCAAGAGTTTGTCATTAAATTTATACATTTTAGCAACTCAATTTCCCCAAAAAAGAGAGGAATGTTCGAAGGGCCTTTGCTTGTTACAAATTTTTCTCAGAAAGCTATATTTAACAAATTCACATCGAAAGGCATTTGTCGGGTGGACCACTTTTGAATTGATCATGTTTCTTGGGCCTCGACTAATGACTAGGATGTCATGCCACAATTCTTTGGAAATCCTTCTAATCATTTTGATTTAGTTATGCACAAAATCTCCTTTTAATCATTTTTCAGAGGCTTTGCAGAGCTAGATCGACATGTAATCCTTTTGCTCTCAAAGCATCACATTTTTCATCTTTTGCACCTCCAATTTTCATCATTTCATCCTTTTCCTTTTTAATTCTACCCCACATCCATCTTCTCCGGTAATTCAGATTTTGCGCAAGTACCCGAGAAACTCCAACTTCACAATATCGATCTTAATAATCCTTGGACTCACAAATCAAGTTTCAAATCCATTCAATGGTACTTTGAGTTAAAAAGCGACAAATAATTTCATCAAAAATGATGAAAAATAGTGCGTATTCACATCTCTAGGATTCTTGGAGTGGGAAAAAGGTGAAATGCATAGCAACCATTGATTCTTCCCATTTTCTATTTTATATCATAGTCGTCCACGTGTTTCCTTGGCATAGCTACAAAGGGAAACTATAGAGGCAAGTTTCCAAACAAGTGTGGGCCTTCCACATGCCCTGGACCCAAAAAAAATGCCTTTTGGCCTTTGAAAAATCTCAGTAAAAAAGGAGCTAGTGGAAGCCTCCACGTGTCACCTCGGCACACCTTTGGTATGGTTTTCAAAAGAAGAAACCCCAAGTAAGTGTGGGATCACCACGTGTCTCAGTCTGGAAGAATTGATAAAAAATTTGAAGGATCAGAGAAAGACACCATGTTCCCAGGGTCCGCAACAGTTTTCCTTGGCTTTTGAAAAGTCCCAAAGCAAAGGCAGAGTGAGCAGAAGCCTCCAAGTTTCCTCCAGAACTTCTTCAAAATAAAACTTAGGGCTCAGTCCCCATACAGATTTGTCCCTCCACATGTCCCATGCCTTTAGATAATTACTATTATCAATGAATCATAGCACCCCTATGTTTATACAAGTGCATATACTTGAACTCACGGTGTGATTGGATAACATGGATGCTTATCTCCAAGTTGTGGGACTTGCTACTTGAGATAGACCTCCAGAGAAAGTTGGTTCTTGCTCCTAAACTACCTGCTACATTCTACTCTAATAAGAAAAAGGGCTGGATCACCATGCAAAGAGTCACAACAAGGGCTTGAAACACATTAGCTTCACAAAGCAATTTTCGAAGAGCTTTGCTACAAAACTATCCCCCTTTTACAATGATCCCAACACTCCAATTTATAGAAAAATGAGAAGAGAGACAAGGAAAAAGGAAATCCTGAAATCTTTCCTTTAACCACTTGTAAGAGGCATTAAATAGAGTAAAATGATTGTATATTACTTTGAAAGGATCCCCATCTTGTCCCAGGTGCTGCAAAGAGAGAAATAATGGTGAGCATGCCTCTTAATTGCACTCCCAACTACAAAATAAAACTGTTATGAACCTGGCCACGTTTTATAAAAGAAAACCACTGATTTCTCATCAAATCAAGAATTTATTTATTTTTGTGTTTTGGTCTCAGAGCCATAATTCCAACGGTACCAATTTTGTGTGATTTCGTTGAGAAATGCAAAAGTTATGGCCTTTAAGTGTAGGCGGCTATTTTGGGTCAGCAGGCATTTTTGTCATTTGATGGGAATGAGCATTAAATGACTGGAGCTGAAAATATTTATTTTATTTAAATATATCTACCGTCATCAAAAATAAGAAATCCATAAATTTGTGCTCGTTCGAGAAAGTCAAATTTTGTGAAAATTGGAGCTCGGAGTCAAAAGTTATGGCCGTTTGAAGTTCACGGGTCAAATGTTGACTTTTATTCTTTTCCTTTGGCCGTTTGGCATTTCGCATCCCACACGTCCCACACGTATTTTTGTCCTAAATGTCCTAGATCTGAAAATCTACAAACTACCCGTAATAGACCGTCTTGCGGAAAATCGTCGATTCGCGTCCCCGCGCGTACTTATGTCCCGACTTTCCCAAACCGCGTGAAACAAAGACTTGACAATTTTCTATTTCCTTTAGCCATTTCGGCTTTTCAAGTCCCAGCGTCGACGTCCCAAGCTGTCCCATGGTATGCTGGGACAAAATGTCTAACTTAGCTGATTTTTTTGTATTTCGCCCCAAACCTATTACGACGAACCTCGTACGACCGCATTGGTACGATATGCACCCTTCATACGAAATGCTTTAAAACAATCCTGCTGACCTTATTTTTGTATTTTTTCCATTTTTTCTAACTCGTTTGGTTTTCTTCTTGGATGGGAGAGTTAGAAAGAAGCCGAGGGGGCCCTAAAACATAATTTGGGCCTTGAATCAATCTATCTCGCTTGGGACTGAAGAATTTGATACATGTTATCAAAATTATCTTGAGGGGTGAATTTTGGATAACAATTTTTAGCGACTCAACGGGGTTATTTTCCTTCCAGATGAAGAAACAATTGACTGCTCATAGTAATCCATTGGGCATGGAGTACATTTGTATAATCTCTCGGCTGATTTGAAATTTGGCTTGAAAACCGTGTCCTTGAGCCATTGAAACATTTATTGAGTTGGTTCTCTTGTAGATGCAAAGCTTCTTTCCCAGGAGCTCAATGAGCGCAAACATGCACATACTAGAAGCAATAGGACATGTGCACAAGCACTTAGGGAAATAAAAACTACTCTAACAGCAGTACAATGTGCATAAGCACTTAGAGGAATGGAAATTCTAAATTAATATTTACAAGGGTGAGAAGCTATCTTTCTAGTAGCAACGTTTGAGGTAGATTCCATTGACCAGAATCTGCAATTCTTCACCATCCAACTTAGCCAGTCGGAAGGCATTACTACCTTTGCATTCAATGATCATGTACGGGCCACTCCAAATGGCATTGAACTTGGAATGCTTTCCCGCTTTGCACGATCTGCATCCCATTTCAACACTAGATCTCCAATTTGGAAGGTTCTAGCCTTGGCTTTCCTATCAAAAGTCTTCTTGATCAAGGCTTGATCCTTCTCTATTGCTTGGGCTGCATGCTCTCTAATTTCTTGGAGCTCCATTAATTCTACATATCTAACCTCCATGGGTTCAAACTCAGCTAGTTCCAATTGTTTCATGAGTTCCAATGTTGGCAACTTGAGTGATATAGGTAGAACTGCTTCTTTCCTGTACACAAGCTTGTATGGAGAGCTTCTTGTAGACCTCTTGGGTGTGATTCTATCACCCCATAGGGCTGATTTGAGCTTTGTGTGCCAAGTTCTTTGATTTTCATCTAGAGTCCTTCTGATGATTCTTAGTAGGTTCTTGTTTATAGACTCGGCTTCACCATTACCTTGAGGGTAATAATTCGATGAAGTCTTAAGATACACACAATTCTTGACAGCCCATTTAGTGATCTTTGTGCCAATGAATGCTAATGCATTGTCGATATGATAGTGGCGGGGGCACCAAACCTTGTGACTATCCCTTCATAGAAATCTAAGATATTGGATTCATTTGCCTCCTTGAGTGCCTTTGCTCGGTCCACTTGGTGAAATAGTTCGTTGCTTAGTAAGTATTCACTTATGGCCTTGACTTGAATTGGGGTTGATAAGCTGTTAAGTGTAGAATCACAACACCCCTAGAAGTTGATTAGATTTCTAGGTTGATCATCATCGGCATCCGGTGTGATTGCACAACATAGAATCCTTTCTCCAAGTGTGGGACTTACAAAAATGAGAAAGGAATCTCCAGAGAAGGTTGGTTCCTAGTCCTCTATTGAGATGCACACAAAAATACAAAGGGTTTACTCAAAACCTAATCTAATCTTGTCAAGGAGATAGGGTGAGAAGATGCATAAAAAAAAAAACCTAAGCTAATAGAGGTGATGAACCAAGGAATGAAGAACACCTATCTTGCCAATAAACACAAACCATTCAAATGTGATGCAAGATCATGCATAGATAACAAAATTTGTAGTGAAAGACTAGGAGGATGCAAATGAACACGAGAGAGGGTTGAGAATCATCCACAGACATGCATTACTTGCTCCAAAATCGATACAATGCACTGCAAAATGCCAAGAGCCAAAGTTGCATTAAAGTTTTAAATGGGAGGTTTGAACTCCACAAATTTGCCTGCCAAAGAGAAGAAGGGAGGGGAAAAACAAGAATGTTCGACCTTTAGAAAGAAGCCCCTCCTTACAATTTATAGGAAGAATGAGTGAGGAAAAGAGAGGAAATCCAAATCTACCCAACCGCTTCTAGGTTGCATTTAATTCATCTCATTATGGTGGTAGGCAAGAACCCTAGCAAAAGTGGTGAACTGTATTTTACATTTAAGCTGGTTGTTGAAACGTCATTTCTAGCCATTATCACGTGCCAGAGACATTTCTTGATTTTCTCTCTCCAAACTAAACCAAAATGCAATATTGACCCAGGAAACGTGTAGATAATTTCACCAGCTTTCCATTGATATAAAGAACGTGAAAATCCGAGCTCTGGATCGAAAGTTATGGCGATCTGAAGATTTAGGGCAAAAACAGGCCAAAACGGATCGACGGGAAAATATTTGAATTTTTTCATGCTCTGCCACTTGGATGACACATGTCAGGATCTGATTCATTGCGGGTTCATCCTCTGAAAATTCCCTTCAGGCCCTTCCTTAATTTCTTGCCACTTGGACACGTGGCACTATTTTATTGGCTCGGGCCTGAGGGGCACACTTTGTCCTTTTAAAAATTGGTATTTTTACTTTGGGAAAAATTTCCCACTTCTCCCCCGTGCTTTGCCACTCAAGTGTAACATGGCACGATTTCATTGGATGCGGACCCTTCCTGACCATTTCCCTTTTTTTTTTTGCCTTTGGAAAAATTTTCAAAATTTTCCCGCCGGGCCGATGAGGTGAAGACACGGGGTGAGATTTGATTCGTTGGCGGCTCTTTCGACTTTTCACGTCCTCCGTGTACTTTTGGCCCAAATTTCCCGGATGAAAGTGTCTTGTTTCAGCCAAATCAATTGGTTTCATCCTCCACGTACTTTTGGCCCAACCGACCTGCCAGTGCGCCTGGGACAAATATCTCCTAACCACCCGAAATGGGTGACTTGCGCAAATTGGCCAATCGCGTCCCACGCATACTTTTGTCCCAACTATCCTAGACTGCGCGAAACGAAGACTTAGACATTTTTCCCTTGCTTTCGGCCATTTCAGCTTTTCACATCACATCCCAACTGTCCTGCAGACCGCCTGGACTAGGACTTAGCTGATTTTCTTGTTTTTGGCCCCAAGTTTGGTACGACGAACCTCAGTTCAACCCGAACTGGTACAACCCAAGCCCTTCAGACCCAAAACACCTTAACAGTCCTGCAACCATATTTTTTGCATTTCTTCAATTTTATCAACCTATTGGGATTCCTTCTTAGATGGGAGAGTTAGAAAAGGTGAGGGGACCCGAAAAACATGATTTTGGGCCTTAAATCGATCTACTTGCTCGGGATTTGAATAATCGATGCATGTTATCAAAATTACCTTGAGGGGTGAATTTTGATAATTATTTTGGTGACTCAGCGGGGTCATCTACTGCTAGATGAAGAATGGCCAGCTGCTTGTAGCAATCCATTGGGCATGGAGTCCATTTGATAACCTCTCAGCTGATCTGAAATTTGAAAACCTGTGTCCTTGAGCTATTGAAACATTTGTTGAGCTGGTTCTCTGTGGCTGAAATTCTTTTCCAGGAGCTTGATGAACTGTAAACACGCACATACTAGAAGCAATAGGACATGTGCACAAGCACTTAGGGAAATAAAACTACTCTAACAATAATGATACAGTGTGCATAAGCACTTAGAGGAATGGGAATTCTAAATTAATATTTACAAGGGTGAAAAGCTATCTTTCTAGTAGCAACATTTGAGATAGATCCCATTGACCGGAATCTACAATTCTTCACCATCCAACTTAGCCAAATAAGGCATTGCTACCTTTGCATTCAATGATCATGAAAGGGCCACTCGGATGGCATCAAACTTGGAATGCTTTCCCGACTTTGCACGATCGCATCCCATTTCAACACTAGATCTCCAATTTGGAAAGTTCTGGCCTTGGCTTTCCTATCAAAAGTCTTCTTGATCAGGGCTTGATCCTTCTCTATTGCCTGAGCTGCATGTTCTCTAGTTTCTTGGAGCTCCATTAATTATGCATATCTAACCTCCATGGGTTCAAACTCGGCCTAGTTCAATTGTTTCATGAGTTCCAATCTTTGTAACTCGAGTGATATAGGTAGAACTTCCTCTTTCCTATACACAAGCTTGTATGGAGAGCTACTACTGTAGACCTCTTGGGTGTGATTCTATCGACCCATAGGGCTGATTTGAGCTTTGCATGCCAAGTCCTTTGATTCTCATCAAGAGTCCTTTTGATGATTCTTAGTAGATTCTTGTTCGTAGACTCGGCTTGGCCATTACCTTGAGGGTAATAGTTTGATGAAGTGCTGAGATACACACAATTCTTGACAGCCCATTCAGTGATCTTTGTGCCAAGGAATGCCAATGCATTGTCTGATATGATAGTGGCGGGGGCGCCAAACCTCATGACTATCCCTTCATAGAAATCTAAGATATTAGATTCATTTTCCTCCTTGAGTGCCACTACTTCGGTCCACTTGGTGAAATAATCTATTGCCGTAAGTATCCACTTGTGACCTTGACTCGAATTGGGATTGATAACCCAATGAAGTCCAATCCCCATTGCAAGAATGGCTGATTTACTGAAATTGGACGAAGGGGCAGCGCTGCTAACCTCTCTTTTCCTGTGAAGAATGCACATCTCTTGCATTTTTTGACCCATGAGTAGCAATCATTGAACATAGTAGGCAAATAGTATCCAGCTCTCATGATTTTGAGAGCTGTCACTTGTGGAGCAAAGTGGCCTCCTGCTTCCCCGTCATGGAACTCGTGTAGAATTTTCTCAACTTGACATGTTCCAATGCATCTTAATAGAACACCATGGATGTCTTTCTTGAACAAGATACCATTAATGAGTACATACAGGGATAGCACTGTAATCTAAAGTATCTCCTCTTCATCTTGCTCATTCTTGGAGGGCACAAGCCTATTTGGAGGTAATGCACAAAGTCTTGAGTCCAACATGGGATGAGTGCATCATTAGCTGGTTTTTCTTGATCATTCTGGAGTAGTAAGACAACATCCTCTTCACTTTTTCACCCATCTGGTTGTTTGGAAGTGAGATGCTCACACAAACCTTTGCAACGAACTAGCTTGGTCACTTTGATTTCAATATCATATTCCATGACCCGAGTGATCCAACTTGCTCTCTTCTCATTCAAATCCTTGTTTAGGAGGAAGTCCTTAACACCAACATGAGACACCAGAAGTTGAATCTTATTGTTCGAGATCAAGTGTCCGAACTTCTTCAAGCTCGATACGGCAAGGACATGATTTTCGATGAAAGAATACTTTATTTCGTAATCTTCCAAGGTTTGACTGAAGAATGCTATGGGATGTTTTAAATCTTCTCTATTCAGTTGTGTCAAGATAGCTAAGATTGTATCTGATCCTCCAAATTCATACAACATGAAGTCCTTTGAAAAGTCTGGGTTGATAAGAGTTGGAGCTTGTGATATTACATGCTTGATGTTTTCAAAACTCTCTTTGCCTTCTGTTGTCCATTTGAATTCCAGACTCTTCTTTAACATCATTGTTAAAGGCTTCACAAGAGTGGCAAAATTAGGCACAAATATGTGGACAAAGTTTATCCTTCCTAAGAAGCTTTGAAGATATTTCTTGTGGTGTGGCAATGGGAGTGTTCGGATGGCTTCAACCCTTTCAGGATCAATTGTTAGCCCTTCCCTAGAGACAATGTGACCCAACAATTGGCCTTCGTGTGCCAAGAATATACACTTCTTTGGATTCAATGACACCCTGAAATTTTTACACCTCGAAACACTTGTCTAAGGTGAAAGAGATGGTCCGCTGCATTCTTTCATAAGACAGTGACATCATCTAGGTATACCAACACTATATTATTGATCAAGCCTTTGAATGCCATATCCATAGCTCGCTGAAATGTCACTCGGCATTTGTGTCCAAATGGAATCTTCTTGTAAGCATACGTGCCCCATTTTGTAGTGAAGGCCATCTTGAATTGATCTTCTTCCTTCACCATTCACCATTATCTAATTATAGCTTTGAATATCCATCTAGCAATGAAAACCTTTCTGAACTAGCTACAACTTACAAGATTTGTTCCATTGATGGAAGTGGATAATGATATTTGAGTGATGCTCTATTTAGATCATGAAAGTCCACACACAATCTGATTTCTCCATTTCTCTTTCTTACAGCACCAAGTTTGCAACCCAACTTGAGTGTTTGATGGGGAAGATGATACTAGCCTCAATGAGCTTGCTTAACTCTTTTCTCATGAGAGGTTTGATATGAGGATTTACTGGCCTTTGCTTTTGCACTCGAAAGGCTTGGATTCGGATCCAACTCAATAGTATGTTGTGCCAAATTTGGGTTTAAACCTCTTAAATATTTGTAAGTCCAAGCAAAGACATCTAGGAACTCTTGACAAAGCTGAACAAAATCAGATTTCTCTTGTGGAGTACTTACTTTGTCAATTTGCAATGTCTTGCCTTCATCTACTAAAATAGGCTCTGAATCTTCACCCTTTACTTGAATGTTCACTTTCTCCTTCCAGGGAACTGATCATTTGGGTTGAAGATTGACTCCAAGGTTATGAGGCCTTTTGGTAATTTGTTAGTTCTCAGCTGTACCACTTGGTCACCATACTGCTGCTCCAGCTTGTCTTGATTTCTCATGGAGAACTCAGCCTCTTCTTGCAGGAAATTAACAATCTGCTGATCATTCTCGAAGACTTTCCAGCTTGTGTTGTTATCCGGAACAGCTGGTCTCACAACAAATTTGATATGAGGTTGAGATTTCTCATTTTTTATATTTTCTACAACATCAAACGCAGCCCCAATTGTTTCCAGTCTGTCCACTGCTTCATTCTTTTTTCTTGGGATGGAATTGATGCTGAAAGCTTCAAAATCTTCAATAAGATCCCATACCCGATTTTTGTAGCACTTGAGCAGATTATTCTTGACAGCATGCTGCCCCTTAACTTGGTTTACGATCAACTCACTATCACCAAATACTTGTAAATTCTTGATGCCTTTCTTCTTTGCCCAGTGCAGTCCATGAATTAAGGCTTCATACTCAGCTGTATTGTTTGAGCAAGAAAACTGAAAATGGAAGGCTGAGTAATACTTTATACCTTGTGGTGAAATGAGCATAGCTCCTCCTCCTGCACCTTGTCTACTCCTTGACCCATCAAAGAACAATTGCCATACTTCATTCTTATCTTTATGATCTGGCTTGGTGATGTTGGGGAGAGGTTGATTCTCTTCATGTAAACAATAAACTCCTAGCTCAGATTCTTCTATTTCTTGATAAGGATCAAAAGCATGCACCTTGCTTGCCCATTCATCAAGAGTCAAATCTGGGATGCTTCCAACCTTGGTGTCAGCTTCATCAGTGCTTGGATAATCGTCTTGATCAAATCGTTGAACAGTTGGTATTGATTTGGCTTGGAGTGTAAGGCTCAATGTGAAAGTTTGCAATAGGTTCAGACCTGATTGTGGCTTTGGTTCCATACCTTGTTCTAAACAACATGTGTGACCAATCCGCCGAAAGATAGCCTCCGATTTTAGCAGTGAAGTCTCTTGACAAGCATAATGCAAAGAGTGGTGGCAGGTCTATGACTAACACATCTTGTAACACTATTACGTTAGGACATGCGTGCAGTGTGAGGCTCAAACCTTTGATTACTCCAACCGTTGTCACCTTTGCTGTCCCATCTAATTGCACTAACCTCTTGGAGATGACTTCACATTGGAGCCCTAATCGATCGGCTTATCTGTTTTGGCATGGTGAAAGTGCTTGCCCAGAGTCAATCATGCAATTATGTACCAACTTGTCTCCTATGATCAATGAAACATGAAATGGAGGGGGCTTCAACATGTTACCTTGCTATCCTCCATGATTTCCTTCAGGCTGGGAAGCATTTGTGAGTACCTTTTCTTGCATTTGGACCTATTGATTTGAAGTTGACTAGTCCTTCATGGCAGCTTGTAGCAAATCTCTTTGTCCTGGGATAGATAGTGATTCCCACATTGATATGTTTACATTTGTCTTCCTCATCTGATCAATGATACTGAATGGAGATGAAGTATCCCTCTGCTGTCCCTTGGCCTGCACATTCATTCTTTGCACATGGGCAGTGCAGCAACTGGCATTTGAGTTGGTTTAGGAGCTGGTTTGGGTGCCCCTTGCGTGTTTGGAACTACATTTTGTTTGCCAGCGGCTTGTGGAGTGGTAGAAGGTTGTGGATTACTTGGGGCTAATGGTTGTTCTTCACCCAAATTTCTCCTCTTTGACCTTGTGTTGGCTGCAACACTTTGAGAGGGTATTTGATTCATACCACGAAATCTTGACTGCCGATTGACAAGAGTAGTTTCATTCGGAGATGTTCCTTGCTGAGGTGCTTCTTGCTGCTGATCCTCTTCATGGTTGGACTCTTGTGACCCACCAATGGTTTGCACCATAAGAGCTTGATTTAATGCACCGTTAAAGCACATTGATTGGTTATGTGGCTGACTGCATGGGAAACACCAATCATATTCTTGGGCCATGTTATTTTGGACTGGCACTAATGCTTTAGAAGTAGATACGACATTGGGGTTATAGGGCTGAAATGGTCCATTAGTGGGAGGTCTTACTTGGCTTTGATTTTGATTTTGCCCGAGCTGGTGACCTATTTTGTTGGTATGGGGGCCTAGCCTGGTACTGTGCTTGAGGCTGATACGGTCTAGCACTTTGAGCTTTCTATCTTTTGATGGTAACCAGCTCATTTCCCAAATTTTGTAATTGTTTCATGACCTCCTGGAGTTCATTTGAAGTACTAGAGGATGAAGTAGAAGTCTCATTTGAACTGTGATTTCTAGGAGTGGGAATAGGAGCCAAAGTGGGTGCTTGACTAGTGCTTGGATTTTCTAAGTTTGGATACAAGGGCATGGGAGGCCTAGGAGCCAGTTTACCAGCTTGAATAAGATAATTTTCAGCTCTAATGGCAATGCTATAAGTAGTAGGTAAGGTTGTGCCTCCCATAGATTGAATTAACATAGAAATATCAGAATTCAAAGCCTTAAGATAGTATAGAAAAGCACCTTCTGCTGCTGGCCTTACTGCCACTGGAATCCTCTCCCAAGACCTTTGAAATCTGAAGTTGAAGTCAGTCAGCTGCTCGTTGGGAGCTCTCTTGATAGTTGTCAATTGTTCTAGTAGAGACAAATTGTCTCCCTTTTCCCCAAACTGCTCATGGAGAACTATGCATAACTGATTCCAATTTGTGATAGAACCAGCTCCAAGGCTCCTAAACCATTGCAATGCCTTCCCTTTGAAGCGAAGATGCCAAGCAATTTGTGCCACATCCATTTCAATTATCTCATGGATTTCACTGACGTTAGAAAAATCTTTGACATGATCACCAGGAGTGGTATGATTTTCTCCAGTGAAAAATGGAATGTTCTTCAACGCTGCAATTGGAACTGGATTCTATGCATTGAGGGAAAGTGGGCTACTGCCAGTGAAATTGACAAAGGGATTCGGTGGTTGCGCCATTATGATTGGCCTGAGAACCCTTGTTGATTGGAGAAAAGGTCTACTAGGCGGAGGTGTAGACAAAGTCCGGTTAGGTGGAGATGGTGATCTTTGAGCTCTTCTTCCCCTTCTTTCTCTGCCTGGAGATAGGTGCAGATAAACAAACAATCCTTCCTCCCTAGTTCTTGACCTGGTCTGTATTCTTCTCATAAATTTTCCAGGCTTGACTCTTTGAAACAGCGAATTATGCCTCTTTGGAGTCGCGGATGTGTGATTTTAAAGCTCCTTCAAAGCTGGAACTTACAACAAGTGCACATCGATCTTGTTGCAATGAAAGTAAAGACCTCTAAGGTCCCACCGGGCATGCCAAAACTGTTAGTGCAGAATCACAGCACCCCTGGATGTTGATCAGATTTCTAGGTTGATCATACTAGCATCCAGTGTGATTGCACAACATGGAATCCTTTCTCTAAGTGTGGGACTTGCAAAAATGAGAAAGGAATCTCCAGAGAAGGCTGGTTCCTATTCCTCTGTTCAGATGCACATGAAAAATGCAGAGGGTTTACTCAAAACCTAATCTAATCTTGCCAAGGAGACAGGGTAAGAAGATGCATAAAAAAATAAACCTAAGCTAACAGAGGTGATGCACCGAGGAATGAAGAACACCTATCTTGCCAATAAACACAAACCATTCAAATGTGATGCAAGATCATGCATAGATAACAAAATTTGTAGTGAAAGACCAGGAGGATGCAAATGATCACAGAGAGGGTTGAGAATCATCCACAGACATGCATTACTTGCTCCAAAATCAATACAATACACTACAAAATGCCAAGAGGCAAAGTTGTATTAAAGTTTTAAATGGGAGGTTTGAAATCCACAAATTCACCTGCCAAAGAGAAGAAGGGAGGGGCAAAACAAGAATGTTCAACCTTTAGAAAGAAGCCCCTCCTTACAATTTATAGGAAGAATGAGAGAGGGAAGAGAGAGGAAATCCAAATCTACCCCAACCACTTCTAGATTGCATTTAATTCATCTCATTATGGCGGTAGGTGAGAACCCTAGCAAAAGCGGCGAACTGTATTTTACATTCAAGCTGGTTGTTGAAACGTCATTTCTAGCCATTATCACGTGCCAGAGACGTTTCTTGATTTTCTCTCTCCAAACTAAACCAAAATGCAAGATTGACCTAGGAATCATGTAGATAATTTCACCAGCTTTCCATTGATATAAAGAACGTGAAATTCGAGCTCTGGATCGAAAGTTATGGCGATCTGAAGATTTAGGGCAAAAACAGGCCAAAACGGATCAGCGGGAAAATATTTGAATTTTTTTGTGCTCTGGCACTTGGATGACACATGTCAGGATTTGATTCATTCATGGGTTCATCCTCTGAAAATTCCTTTGGGCCCTTCCTTAATTTCTTGCCACTTGGACACGTGGCACTATTTTATTGGCTCGGGCCTGAGGGGCGCACTTTGTCCTTTTAAAAATTGGTATTTTTACTTTGGGAAAAAATTCCCACTTCTCCCCCGTGCTCCGCCACTCAAGTGCCACATGGCACGATTTCATTGGACGTGGGCCCTTTCTGACTATTTCCCTTTTGTTTTTACCTTTGGAAAAAATTTCAAAATTTTCCCGCCGGGCCGATGAGGTGAAGACACGTGGCGAGATTTGATTCGTTGGTGGCTCTTTCGGCTTTTCGCGTCCTCCGCGTCTTTTGGCGAAATGTCCCAGACGAAAGTCTCTTGTTTCACCGAATCAGCTGGTTCGTGTCCTTTGCGTACTTTTGGCTCAACCGACTAGACTTCACTGGGACAAATATCTCCAAACCGCTTTGAAATGGACTGACTTACGCACCAAACCGGCCGATCCGTGTCCGCGTGTACTTTTGTCCCAAGCATCTGGACTATGCGAAAGCGAAGACTTAGACATTTTTTCCCTTGCTTTCGCCATTTCAGCTTTTCACGTCCTGCAGGCTCCCGACGTCCCAACTGTCCCATGAGACCACGGACTAGGACTTAGTTGATTTTTTTTTTTTGCCCCAAGCTTGGTACGGCGAACCTCAATTCAACCTGAACTAGTACAACCCAAGCCCTTGGACCGAAATGCCTTAACGATCCTGGAACCTTATTTTTGCATTTCTTCCATTTTATCAACCTGTTGGGATTCCTTCTTGGATGGGAGAGTTAGAAAATGGCCGAGGGGACCCGAAAAACATGATTTTGGGCCTTGAATCAATCTACTTGCTCGGGACTGAACAATCTGATGCATGTTATCAAAATTACCTTGAGGGATGAATTTTGGATAACAATAACCCTTAATGAAGTCCATTCCCCATTGTGTGAATGGCTGATCTCTGAAATCGGTTGAAGGGGAAGCGATTATAACCTTTCTTTCCTGTGAAGAATGCACATTTTTGCATTTCTTGACCCATGAGTAGCAATCATTGAACACAGTAGGCCAATAACAACCATCTTTTATGATTTTGAGAGTTTTTACTCATGGAGCAAAGTGGCCTCTGCTCCCGTCATGGAACTCGTGTAAGATCTTCTCAACTTGACATGTTCCGATGCATCTTAATATAACACCATTGATGTCCTTCTTGAACAAGATACCATTAATGAGTACATATGGGATGGCTTGTAATCTAAATTATCTCCTCTTTTCCTTTCTTATTTCTAGAAGGAACAAGCCTCTTTAGAGGTAATGTGTAACACTCTGAACTCTTGTTACTTCCTCCTGAGCATTCAAGTGTTGATATATGATTTCTTCTGTAAAAAGGGACGTGTTCCTTTGATTGTGAAGTCATGCTTGATAGGGATTGTATCTTCTTTGCTCTTGAAGATTTTTGACTGAGCCAGGATATGCTTGGACTCTTTTATATCTTTCATTTTTGCACCTGAGTTTAATCTGATTTCGGAATAAATTGTGGATTTACCCGTCTATATGACTCAGCCTTGGATCAGTGGCATTGACCCAAGAGATGTTTTAAGTTTATTCTGGATTAACAAAAATTATAGACCTTACGAAGGTTGCAAGGTCCGAATGTGTGGAATAAGCAATTCCGGAGTTAACTCAGGCTGATCTTGTTAAATGAATTGGTTCCCGATATCGTAAAATCAGGAAGGTCTTGATCTTGAGCCAGGTAATAAATTCAGATACATTTATTCAACTAGCTTATTAGCAGTGCTGGAATGAATCCTTTTCGTGAATGTATATTTGTTGGTTCTTATACTGAATGATTTTAATTGTTAAGACCTAAGCTGGATTTATTAAGGTTAATAACCTAAACCTAAACTATAACCTATGGGTTAGATTAGTGCTAATCTAACCTAGGCCTAAACTATAAACTAAAAGTTCCTAAAGTTAGCAACCTAGCACTAAGGAAGTTAGACTAAGTATCATCTTATGATCTAACCTATGTTTCTAACCTAACTAATGTTAGTGGAGGAAGGGGACCTATGAAGGGGTGTGAGCCATGGGCGGTAGTTTCTATGGCATTAAATGAAGGAGATAAGCATGAAGGACAAGGAATAAGTGGAGGTTTCAAATGGCCATTGAGGTCGACGTGGCAGAGTCACTAAATTTAGAAATTATCTTTGATTTGCATATGTCTATCGCCAACTATGGCAGTCGGTGGCAATGGAGATTGAGCGGGAATTTTAGAGTTAATGCAGTTAATGAACTCGGTCTCCAAACTCAGATTTCTCGGGAAGACATGCAAAATGGAAAACTAGTTATTTATTTGGTTTTTTATGCACTCCGAGTTTCCCTCTGTTTGATCACTGGTTCTTCGCACCAGTCTACTTGGTGTTGCATGGAAACTATGAGAATAACTAGCTCTTTTCTCTATCAAGGAAAGTTTATAAGGCATGGAGATAACAAATTATTGTTGTTGAATCTAACGTGGAAAAAGAGGAGAAGGCTCGAGCTCTTTCAGAGGTCTTCTTCAGATTTTTAAGCAACATTACCAGGCATGTTAGGCCCTAACTTTTAAAAATATTGCTTTCTTTCAAATGATTTCATTAGAACAACTCTGTTCAGATGATTTTTGGGTTCAGTTGGTTTTTATGGTAGCTTTGTATGAATTAGTTAGCTGTATCTTCTTACTGGCTTGATTTTACAAGTGACCCTTGATGGGTGTGCATTGTGTTTCGAATGGTTGTACTATCTTGCTGTGTTTTGCATTTCGGTTAGATTTTGTAGAAATGCTTGCAAGGGTAATGTTTGAAACAGACACTGTTGGAGTCCATGAAAAGTTTTCTTGGTAGATATCGACTTCTGTAGAAGCCTTGCTGTTTATACTTCTTGAAATGATAGTATGTTATTAGATATTGTTGGAATCCTTGAATAGATAGTATTTTTAACTGTTGTAGAAGTTTAATCGAGAATACTATATGGGTTCGATTTATTTTTGAGTCCTGAAAAGGTAACATACATTTCTACTTCTGTAGGAGTTCAGTCGTGAATACTGTATGTTATTGGTATAGTTGGAATTCTTGAATTTAATATTTATCTTGTATCTTTCTACTTCTGTAGAAGTTTATTTGTGAATACTGCATGTGTTCGACTCCTTTTGAATCCTTGAATCGTATATTAGGATTTTCCCTTCGGTATTAAGCTCAGTTGTGAATACTGTGCTTATTGACTCAGTTGGAGATCTGGATATGTAACCGGTGTTTGGATTCTGTATAAGCTTGGTTGTGAATACCTATTGATATTGGCTCTGTTGGAGTCCTTAATATGTATCTTGTATTTAGACTTCTGTAGAAATTTAGTTGTGAAGACTGCTGGTGTTGAATTAGTTGAAAACCTTGAATGTTTTCGTAGGAATTCAGCTACTGATCTTGTCCACGCTGTGTTTTCTTTTTAAACTCGACTCTGTATGAGTCCTTGCTATATTCACACTATCTCGGCTTGGATGAAACTTTGTTGAAAATAATGATTTGATGATGACCTTTATGAAGATCTTGTTGAGGTTATTATTTCTGAAAGTGACTTCTAATTTACACCCATGTTGTATAACGTAGGGATTTGTTTCAGTTGAATGAAGCTGTGTAGGTTTGTGTTAGATTCAGTGTGAATGTCACTAGGTATGCATATGGAAACGTCATTTGTTTTAATGCTATCTAGCCTCTTGTTTGACTGTGATAAAGAGGTTATTCATTTGATTTCGGCTTTTGATTTAAGTCCTTGCTGTGTTTTAGTAGGGATTAGATTGAGCTGTATGTTGATGAGTGTTTCGACTCAGTGGGATTGTTCTTGTGTTTGAGCATGATTACGTCTTCTGTTATCGTGAATATCTAGTCGTGTGCTTGACTGAAGTAAAGAGCTATTAACTGTACCTTGACAAGTGATGGCGTTGGATATTTTCTCATTTGTTGAATAATATGGAAGGTTATGTGGAGTCTATTTGATGGATTATTCATCACTGCCTTGTCACGAGAGCTACTGTGTTGTTCAGTAAGTTACAGGCAATTTTTATATTTGTATTTTGACGGACTATAATTCTTCTTGTGGTCTCGACTGGCTTAGTCGCAGGCGTATAATGTGAATGCATTACTCTTGAGTGGATGGTACAGTCATGAGCATGATTGGAAGGGACTTCTGAATGTCTCAGTTTCTTTCTCTTCTGTTGTAAAGTATATGTTGATATATTTATATTTAATTGTTGGAATTGTTAATACATACTGATGGATTCATGAATTGTTAGGATATTCATTTTTGTTGAATGTAATGGTCTGTCGGATGTTTGTTGTCCTTGGGGTTCAGATGGATAGTTGTTTTGGATACATTTGTTCTTCTTGGTTATTAATATTTATGAAGAAATATCTGAAAAGTATCTAGGACTATTTAGTAACTATAATATGAGTTACGCGTTTATAGTCATGTTTGAATTACAAAAGAGCATAGTCTGAAATATGTTTACATGTTTGGTGAAATGATTTCATTTAAATAGGTTGTTTAATGAAAACAATTGGTGGATTGCAATTGTTTTAAGAATTAGTGCTTATCATGCTCAGTTCACCGAACTGACCCATGTTGAAAATTTTTGCAGATGATTGCTGTAAGTGGTAAAGGCACGCAGATCTGATATGATGTTCAGATTGTTTAATTTGGTCTTATGATGAATTACAGCTTGATTCTCTAAATGTACTACTTGAAGAAAGATGTTCTTTTTCTGTTGAGTATAGTATCACATATGCTGAATGCATAAAATGTATTTGATTAGCTTTGAAAGGAATGAAAAGAGGTATTTGTTACTTATGTGTTTGCATTCGTATCTTGATGGTTTGATCTTCTTCGGTTCGAATGATCTTAAGAGCATTGTTATTATTTTACAATTTGGAGACTTTTGTGATTATCTAAGTAAGCTTGCAAGGTTATGTGACTGAATACTTATGATTGTTTAGTAGTTCTATTATGTTCTATCTAAAGCTAAATTGGAATTCTAGATCACTGTCTTTTGGAAAGCTAAGGTTAAAATAAACCTGAGCAGGAGCTAAACGAGCTGAATAAATCATTACTTCCTAGTCTTGATCTAAGTCAAGACAACGTTTAATTGGATTCTTAATCACTATATCTCGATACTAATAAGTAAGATATAAATTCAGTTATGAGAACTGATATAAACCTAAAAAAAAAGGGTTTGGTTAGCAATCTCATGTGAAGATTGAGGGTTAGTGTCTAGTTTCGTTGATTTAGAATTATGTATATTCTATGAACTCCTTGATGGGACCTCTAGTCTTAATAACCTCTCTTGTGTAATGGGTTTTATTAAGGAAGGTAATTCTAAGGTGAGGAACCCAGGGATTGGGAAAGACTAACCTTAAGGGAGTGTCTTATAGTATAATTTTAACTCAACGTATGTAACACTTATTAATAAGTAGATCTTTTCGAGGCGGATTTAAAGGTTGATGGCACAAGTCAACTGCAGGGTTGTACCTTTGAGAAGAGTAGGATCTTCTCAAAGATACAACAATGCAGGTGACTTATGACGACACCCTTTGCATTGATCATTAAGATTTACACCTTAAACTTGAACAAGTTACTCTGGGACTGATTAGGAATGTGGTCACGTTATAAGGCTACCCTAGGAGACTCGGGGTATCTTGACACACTAGATTAACTAGGGTTGACCCAGTATGTCAGCATATCCCTAGTCCTTGGGAGCATCCCTATAATGTTGTCATCTTACTAATTTATTCTGAGTGAATAACTTGGGACAAGAGAGTCTGACAGAAGTCAGTATAAGACATTCTATATAACATAGGAATGGGGTGAAGGACGTATTCCAGATTGACGAGTATGCCATCAAGGAATACGAGACATAAGCATTATGTTTCAAATCTTTGGCCAAAGTATCGCAAGCTACTGATTGCGTTGTCCTAAGTCACCTAGTCTAAGGGATGAGCCGATGAATAATGGTAACAATTATTTAGATAGATTCTTTGGATAGAGCATTTTGAATCCCAGAATAGGGAAGAGAACCGCAAGAGTGATGTGTTAAATAAAAATGCCAACTCTTAATACTCATGAATAGATCGGTAGATTACTGAGTCATGGAATGAATAGATCGGAGGTACTCCGAGTCATTACAGCTGCATATGGTTATCTGTTATAAGAATGGTTGTTTGGATTTGTGAGTTCTAAATTATGTATTTAGAACCAGGAAGCATTTGTCAAAAAAAAAAAAATTACTTGTTCTAATGTATAAAAATGAGGATGTTAGATAATGCACCAAGTCTTGAGTCCAACATGGAGTGGGTGCATCATCATTTGGTTGTTCTTGATCATTCTTTAGTAGCAGGACAACATCTTTTTCACCTTTTGACCCGTCTGGTTGTTTGAAAGTGAACTTCTCACACAAGCCTTTGCCACGAACCAGCTTGGTCACTTTGATTTCAATATCGTATTCAATCACCCGAGTGATCCAACTTTCTCTCTTCTCATTTAAATCCTTGTTTAGGAGAAAGTCCTTGACACACAGATATCAGACACCAGCGGTTGAATCTTATTGTTCGAGACCAAGTGTCTGAACTTCTTCAAGCTCCTGATGATAGCAAGGACATGCTTTTCAATGAAAGAATACTTTATTTCGAATCTTCCAAGATTTGAGTGAAGAATGCTATGGGCTGTTTTGAACCTTCTCTATTCAGTGTTAAGATAGCTAAGATTGTGTCCGATCCTCCAAACGCATACAACAAGAAGTCCTTTGAAAAGTCTCGGGTTGATAAGAGTCGAGCTTGTGATATTACATGCTTGATGTTTTCAAAACTTTCTTTTCCTTCGTCGTCCATTTGAATGCAAGACTCTTCTTCAAAATCATTGTTAAAGGCTTCACAAGAGTGGCAAAAATAGGCACAAATCAGAGACAAAGTTTATCCTTCCCAAGAAGCTTTGAAGAGATTTCTTGTGGCATGGCAATGGGAGTGTTCAGATGGCTTCAACCCTTTCAGGAACAATTGTTAGCCCTTCCTTGGAGACAATGTGGCCCAACAATTTTCCCTCGTGTCCCAAGAATATACACTTCTTTGGATTCAATAACACTTGAACCTTCTACACCTCTCGAAACACTTGTCTGAGGTGAAAGATATGGTCTACTACATTCTTTGAGAATACGGTGATATCATCTAGGTATACCATCACAATATTGTTGATTAAGCCTTTGAATTCCATTTCCATATCTCGCTGAAATGTTTCTCTAGCATTTGACAGTCCAAATGACATCTTCTTGTAAGCATACATGCCCCATTTTGTAGTGAAGGTTGTCTTGAATTGATTTTCTTCCTTCACCATTATCTCGATTATAGCCGAATATCCATCTAGCAATGAAAACCTCTACGAACCAACTACAACCTGCAATATTTGTTCCATTGATGGAAGATGATAATGATCTTTGAGTGATGCTTTGTTTAGATTGCGAAATTGCATGCACAATCTTATTTCTCCATTTCTCTTTCTTCGGCACCAAGTTTGTAACCCAACTTGAGTGTTTGATGGGGAAGATGATACTAGCCTCAATTAGCTTGCTTAACTCTTTTCTCATGAGAGGTTTGATATGAGGATTCACTGGCCTTTGCTTTTTGTCTGAAAGGCTTGGATTCTAGATCCAGTTCAATAGTATGTTGTGCCAACTTTGGGTTGAAACCTCTTAAATATTTGTAAGTCCAAGCAAAGACATTTGGGAACTCTTGACAAAGCTGAACAAAATTATATTTCTCTTGTGGGGTACTTACTTTGCCAATTTGCAATGTCTTGCCTTCATCCACTGAAATAGACTCTAAATCTTCACCCTTTACTTGAATGTTCCATTTCTCCTTCCGGAACTGATCATTTACGTTGAAGATTGACTCAAGGTTATGAGGCCTTTTGGCAATTTGTTAGTCCTCGGCTGCACCACTTGGTCACCATCCGCTGCTCCAGGTTGTCTTGATTCCTAGCGGAGAACTCAGCTTCTTCTTGTTGGAAATTAACAATTTGTTGATCAATCTCAAAGACGTGTCAACTTGTGTTGTTATCTGGAACAGCTAGTCTCATAACCACTTTGATATGAGGCTGATATTTCTTACCTTTGATACTTTCTACAACATCAAACGTAGCTCCAATTGTTTCAGTCTATCTATCCGCCGCTTCATTCTTTTTCCTTGGGATGGAATTGATGCTAAAAGCTTCAAAATATTCAATAAGATCCCATATCTCGATTTTTGTAGCTCTTCAATAGATCATTTTGGCGGCATTTTTTCCTCTCGACTTGGTTTACGATCAGCTCACTATCACTAAATACTTGCAAATTCTTGATGCTTTTCTTCCTTGTCCAAAGTGCAATTCATGAATTAAGGCTTCATACTTAGCTATATTGTTTGAGTTTGAAAACAAAAATGGAAGGTTGAGTAATACTTTATACCTTGTGGTGAAATGAGCATAGCTCCTCCTCCTATACCTTGTCTACTCCTTGATCCATCAAATAACAATTACCATACTTCATTCTCGTCCTTATGATCTGGCTTGGTGATGTTGGAGAGAGGTTGATTCTCTTCATGCAAAAATAAACTCCTAGCTTGGATTCTTCTATTTCTTGATAAGGATCAAAAGCATGCACCTTCCTTGCCCATTCATCAAGAGTCAAATCTGGGATGTTTCCAACCTTGGTGTCAGCTTCATCAGTGTTCGGATAATCTTCTTGATCAAATGCTGAACAGTTGGTATTGATTTGGCTTGGAGTGTGACGTTCAATGTGAAAGTTTGCAATAGGTTCAGATCTGATTGTGGCCTTAGTTCCATATCTTGTTCTAAACAACATGTGTGACCAATCAGCAGATAAGTAACCTCCAATCTTAGCTGTGAAATCCCTTGACAAACATAGGGCAAAGAGTGGTGGAAGATCTATCACTGAGATATCTTGCAAAACAACAACGTTGGGGCATGTATGCAAGGTAAGGCTCAAGTTTTTAATTACTCCCATTGTTGTCACCGTTGTCCCATCTAGTTGCACTACCCCTTTGGATATGACTTCATATCGAAGCCGTATTGATCGGCTATTTCCTTGGGCATTACTGAACTACTTTCCCTGGAGTCAACCATGCAATTATTTACCAACTTGTCTCCTATGATCAATGAAACATAAAATGGAGGGGGCTTCAACATTTTACCTTGCTGTCCTCCATGATTCCCTTCAGGCTGGGCAACATTTGTGAGTACCTTCTCTTGCATTTGGACCTGTTGATTTGAAGTTGACCAATCCTTCATGGCAGCTTCTAGCAAATCTCTTTGACCTGAGATGGATAGTGATTCCCACATTGATATGTTTACATTTGTCTTCTTCATCTGATCAATGATGTTGAATGGGGATGAAGCATCCCTCTGTTGTCCTTTAGCTTGCGCACTCATTCCTTGCACATGAGCAGTAGTAGCTGACATCTGAGTTGGTTTAGGAGCTGGTTTGGGTGCTCCTTACATGTTTGGAACTACATTTTGTTTTCCAACAGCTTGTGGAGTGGTAGAAGGTTGTGGATTACTTGGAGCCAATGGTTGTCCTTCACCCAAATTTCTCCTTTTTGACCTTGTGTTAGCTGCAACACTTTGAGAGGGTATTTGATTCATACCATAGAAATATTCAGCCTGCCAATTGACAAGAGTAGTTTTGTTCGGAGATGTTCCTTGCTGAGGTGCTTCCTGCTGCTGATCTTCTTCGGTGGACTCTTTACGACCCACCAACATTTGCACCATCGAGCCTGATTTAATGCACCATTAAAGCACATGATTGGTTATGTGGCTGACTACATGGGAAACACCAATCATATTCCTGGGCCATGTTATTTTGCACTGGTACCAAAGCTCTAGATGTGGATGCAACATTGGGATTATAGGGCTGAAATGGTCTGTTGGTAGGAGGCCTTGCTTGATTCTGATTTGCAGCTGGATTGGGTGGTCTTTGAGGCTGATATGGCTTCTTGTTAGGCTGAGATTGAGGCTGATAAGAAGGTCTAAAACTTTGGGCTTACTGCCTCTTGAGTGTAACCAGCTCATTACCTAAATTTTTCAATTGCTTCATGACTTCTTGAAGTTCATTTGAGGCACTAGAAGATGAAGTAGTAGAAGTTCACTTGAATTCTGATTTCTAGGAGTGGGAATAGGAGCTAAAATAGGCACTTGATTAGTACTTGGGCTTTCTAAACTTAGATATAATGGCATTGGAGGCCTAGGAGCTAGCTTGCTAGCTTGAATCAAACAATTTTCAGCTCTAATGGCAATGCTATAAGCAACAGGGACGGTTGTGCCTCCCATGGATGGAATCAACATAGAAATATCAGAATTTAAAGCTTTAAGGTAATATAGAAAAGCACCTTTTCCTTCTGGCCTTACAGCAACTAGAATCCTCTCCCAAGTCATTTGAAATCTGAAGTTGAAGTCAGTCCAAGCTGCTCATTGGGAGCTCTCTTGATAGTTGTTAATTGTTCTAAAAGGGACAAGTTATCTCCCTTCTCTCCGAACTACTCATGGAGGGCTATACATAGCTGGTTCCAATTTTGGATAGAGCCTGAAGCAAGACTTCGGAACCATTGCAAAGCCTTCCCTTTGAATGAAGATGCCAATAGTTTGACAGCAACTTGCATCTCATTAATCTCATGGATTGCACAAATATTAGCAATGTCCTTGACATGATCACTAGGAGTGGTCGATTTTCTTCGATAAAAGTATGAAATGTTCTTCAATGTCAGAATCGGGATTGGATTTTGTGCATTAAGAGCAAGTGGGCTCTTTGCAAGTGAAATTTGGTTATGCCATCCTAATTGGTCGAAGAACTCTTGTTGATTGGATGAAAGGCCTACCAGGTGGAGATGGAGATCTTTGAGCTCTTCTTCCCCTTCTTTCTCTGCCTGGAGATAGGTGTAGATAAACAAACAATCCTTCCTCCCTAGTTCTTGACCTGGTTTGTATTCTTCTCATAAATTTTCCAGGCTTGGACTGCTGAAACCAGCGGATTATGCCTCTTTTGGAGTCGCCAGATGTGTAATTTCAAAGCTCCTTCAAAGCTGGAACTTACAACAAGTGCACATCGATCTTGTTGTAGTTAAGTGAAAACCTCTAAGGTCCCACCAGGCATGCCAAAACTATTATCACCGAATCACAACACCCCTATGTTTATACAAGTGCATATACTTGAACTCACGGTGTGATTGGATAACATGGGTACTATCTCCAAGTTGTGGGACTTGCTACTTGAGATAGACCTCCAGAGAAAGTTGGTTCTTGCTCCTAAACTACCTGCCACATTCTACTCTAATGCAAGGGAAAATAACTATTCTAATTTAAATTTCCAAGGGACCAGGGAGAGAGAATGCATAAAATGAAATCCTACACTAAAGCGGTGATACACCAGAAAAGGAGGGTGTGAGAGTAGTCTTCAAATGTGTGAGATACGAATAAGAAAAGCACACACTAGCTAGAAGGGGTGATGACAGTTCTCCATAATCTAGCAAAATGCATTCACAACAATATCTCAAACATACACAATGATAATGGATCCCTGCAAGAACATAATAATAGACACAATATTCTTGTAATCAAGGTTGAAGGGGCAAGAAGAATGCAAGAAAACACAGTAGGGGAAGATGCATCCACAAACTTATATTTTATTGCTTCCTGATATGCGCAGTTCAATCGGTTACAAGAAAAGGGCCTAGATCACCATGCAAAGAGTCACAACAAGGGCCTAAAACACATCAGCTTCACAAAGCAATTTTGGTAGAGCTTTGCTACAAAACTATCCCCCTTTTACAATGAGCCCAACACTCCAATTTATAGAAAAAATGAGGAGAGAGAGAGAAGGAAAAAAGGAAATCCTGAAATGTGTCCTTCAACCACTTGTAAGAGGCATTAAATGGAGTAAAATGATTGTATATTACTTGAAAAAGGCTCCCCATACTGTCCCAGGTGCTGCAACAAGAGAAAGAATGGTGACCATGCCTCTTAATTGCACTCCCAACTACCAAATAAAACACTGTTATGAACCCGAAAACATTTTATAAAAAAAACTGACCTATTTCTCATCAAATCCATAATTTCTTGATTTATGTGCATTAGGCTCAGAGCCACAATTCCAACAGTACCAATTTTGTGTGATTTTGTTGAGAAATACAAAAGTTATGGCCTTCGAGTGCAGCGTGACTATTTTGGTCTGCAGCGGGCGTTTTTTGTCATTCGACGGGAATGAGCATTAATCGACCTGAGCCGAACATGTTTATTTTATTTAAATATATCTACCCTCATTAAAAATAATAAATCTAGAAAGTCGTGCTCATTCCAGAAAGTTCAATTTTGTGAAAATCGGAGCTTGGAGTCAAAAGTTATGGCCGTTTGAAGTTCACGGGTCAAACGTTGACTTTTCTTCTTTGCCTTCGGTTTGTTTCGGCATTTCGCATCCAGTAGCGTACTTTTGTCCTAGCTTCTCGGATGAAAATATCAAAATTTCCCACAATAGTCTTGTCTTGCGGCAAATCGGTGATTCATGTCCCACGAGTACTTTTGTCCCGGTTGTCCCAAATCACGCGAAACAAAAGACTTGACAATTTTTATTTCCTTCGCCATTTCGGATTTTTGCATCCCACACTTCTTGGACGTCCCAACTATCCCATGGAACGCCTGGGACCAAATTATCAACTTAGCTGATTTTCTTTGTATTTCAACCCCAAAACCGTAATACGATGAACCTTGGTATGACCCGTGCACTAGTACAATCCACCCTTCATACCGAAATGCTTTAAAATAATCCCTGCAACCTTATTTTTGTATTTTTCCATTTTTTCTAACTCGTTGGGTTTTCTTCTTGGATGGGAGAGTTAGAAAGAAGCCGAGGGGGCCCTTAAAACATGATTTAAGGCCTTGAATCAATCTCTTTGCTTGGGATCAAGAATTTGATACATGTTATCAAAATTACCTTGAGGGGTGAATTTTGGATAACAATTACTTTGAAAAGTCTTAGTATAGAAGAGGAGCTAGAAGAAGTCTCCACATGTCTTCCTATCAGAATTGTTAAGGTGGGACCCCGAGGCGGATCCTCAAATGAGTGTCGCCTCCATGTGTCCATGGTCTGCCAAAACTATAAACTATACCATTTGCGCATGAATTTTTTTTTTTAAGTTTGGGAAAGGTAATGAAACATCCAGTGTATCCTGGCACTTCTTCAAAATAAAATTTAGGGAAGGTATCAAAATAGGCGTGGGCCTTCTTTTTCTTCCTTCACATTCTGTTCCCCTTCCATTTCCCCCTTTTACACCTTCCTCCCACATGCCCACTTTCTTCCCTTCTTCCTACGTGTGCATGCCTTCTTTTCTATCCCCTCATGCCCTCCTCGTGTGCCCTTCTATAGATGCCTTAAAATTAGTCATCCTTGCTCTTCCTCTTGCATGCCCATGTACATCCTATTGTGCCACAAAATGTGACTGTGGAAAATGGAAGGAAGGGAAAAAACCTGATTTTATGCCCAAGTTACAAATATTTCTCATGGACAAAGGAATGGAAAACAAAAATCTGGATTTAAAGTGATCCTCGACCAAAGGAAGGGACTGATCATGGAAACCAAATGGAGGACAAAGTTTTTATGCATCAATACGGGGGAGATAGAGAAGATGATAGAGCCCACAAACTAGATAAATTTAAGGAAAAATGGGGTGAGACCAAATTGAGCACCAAAATCAGCTCGACTTGGGGATGGGCACTCCTTGTGACTTCAATAAGAACAAATAGCATACCAAGTGCCAAAAAAACTCATTGGGCAACAAGAGTCAAAGAAAATCTTGTAGAGCAGAACAATGACAACCAACTCCCCAAGGATGAATTGAGAAACCAACAAAAATGGCCAATAAGGACCACGACAAGTAAAAATGAGAAAAACATGAAGGCAGAAAGTAGCCAAAAGACTATACACTATACAAATGGAGTATACCTTGATTCCGAGAAATCAATCAAGGAAATGTTTTAAATGTCTACCATTAATGAGTAATTCAAGCAGTTCCCCATCTAAGTCTTTTAGGAAGAAGGTATTTTCAACAATTCAAATATTAATTTAATAAGGGCCCATCCATAATGCATCAAATTTACCATGCTTTCCCTTGTCCTCGTGCATGTTGTCCCAAAATAACACAAGATCCCCAATGAAAGCTCTTAAAGTCACCTTCTTATAATATAACTTCTTCAACTTTTCTCTAAACTTCACATGCCACTAATGGGATGCCCTTCTTTCTTCATCTAACTCAATAATCTGATTGATTAGAGCATCATATGGACTAACTTCATGATCTTCAATTTGTTGAACAAACTAAAATAAAGACAATTTCAAATGAAGGGGAAGAAAAGCTTGAGTTCAATATACCAAATCAAATGGGATTTTACCAATAGCTCTTTTGACAGTGATTCTATCAACCCAAACAACAAACTTTAGTTTCTCACTGCACTTCTTTTTGTTCAGTTCCAAGGTTCTTATAATGATCTTCAACAAGTTTTTATTGTTGAGTCATCTTATCCATTTCCTTGGGGATTGTAGTTTAGGCGCATATGTCAAATCGATTCCATACTCTTTACATTGCTACCAAAGGCTTTGCTCTGAAACTCATGGCATTATCAAGAATAATTTTAGGTTGTACTCCAAATCTACATATGATTCGATTTAGCATGAATTTCATTATAACTTTTTCTATTTCCTTCTTGTGGGGATTGCTTCCACCCACTTAGTGAAAAACAAGTGGCTACAAGAATCCATTTATGACCAGCACTAGAAGGATCAGAAATTTCACCAATGAAATCCATTCCCCATTGCTTAAATGGGGCTTCAACTAACATAGGTTGCAAAGGAAGGGAGCATGAAGCTTTCATTCTTCTAGAAAAATGTAGCAATTTTCACATTTCCTAACCAATAGAGTTGTATCCTTGAAGAGAGTTGGCCACAAATAAGCCAACCCTAAAGTTTTTATTTCTTGTAACTCTCCCAATAAAATTTTCCCCACAAACTCCTCTGTGGAGATCAATAATTACCTTTGGGGCTTCATCTAAAGCAATGCATCTTAAGAGCACTCCCTCAGGGTTCTTCCAAGCTAACCCAAAATCAGTAATGACATATTTTTGAGAGGCTAACTTAAGAGCTCTTTTCTTATTTTTACTCAAATTTTAGGGCAGCATAGATGTCTGAGATAAAAGATTATATCTTTGTACCAATCATAGCTTACCAACTTTTCAAGGACATCCACCCTTTCTCCTTCTACTTCATTCACCTCAATAGTCTGCAAGTTTCTCTCAGCCATAAGCTTAGCTAGGCCTAAACCTCTTACCAATTTTGTGGTTTGGATATCCATGTCATATTCTTGTAACTTATTCACACATCTTCATCTTTTGCTTAAGACATCCATCTCTAATAAGATATCTTTCACCATGTTGTGGGAAACATAAGAAAAACTATAGAGCTCAAGATGTAGGGTCTAAGAAACTTTGTTGTTTTTACCAATGAAAATGCTTTCTTCTCCATGATGGTGTAACTTCAACTCAACTCCTTGCAATGCCTTACTAAAAAATGAAATTGTCTCTTATTGCCTTCATCATCCTTCTGCAATAAGACAGATCCAATGGTATTTTTTGAAGCAAAGGAAAACATTTGAAAAGCCTCTTGTAATTTGGAGCTATAAAAATAGGGGCATGGTTTAGTGCTTCTTTAATCCCATTGAAATCTTGAATGGAATATTCTTCCCATTTGATAACTTGGTCCTTCTTCGGGATACTAGTAATGGGGATAGTCACCACTCAGCAAAGTGAAACACAAATATTGTGATAAAGTTTATTTTCCAAATAAGGACTGAACTCTCTTCTTAGTTCTCGAATTGGAACCTTACGATGGCTTCCACTCTCTCTAGATCAATCATGACCCCTTCCTTTGATAAAATGTGACCAAACCATTTTTCCGTTTGCACTCCAACATGGCACTTCTTGGGGTTTAGTGATATGCCATACTATCTACACCTTAACAACATTCTCTCCAAGTGTTGCAAGTGATCATATATTTTTCTATAAAACACATTTACATCATCTTGATAAATAGTAATGAAATCATTAATATAACCAAAAATGCTATGTCCATTGCTCTTTGGAAATTTGCACCAACATTCATTAAGAAAAAGGAATCTTGACATAGACATAAGTTCCCTAGGGAAAGGTAAAGGTAGTCTTTATTCTTTCTAAGTCGTTCACAACAACTTGATTATAGCTAGAGAAACCTTCCAAGTGGATAAAAATTCGAGAATGAGTTACAATTGTAGCATATTCTCCATGTTTGGAAAAGGGTTATTATCTTTCAATGATGCTTTTAAATTTCTGAAGTCTACGCACAACCTTATATCACCATTCTTTTTTTGACAGCACTAGGTTTGCAACCCAAGATGAGTACCTTGTGGGCGGAATGATCCCTCCATCCCTCAACTTCTTAAGCTCCTCTTGCATCTTGAAAGAAAGTAGTAGATTGATGGGCCTCTATTTTTCCTAAAAGACTTGGCATTAGATTCAAGAGGAATTTCATGTTGGAACAAATCTTCCCTACACGCCTTCAACTCGGAGTAAGACTAAGCGAGGCGTTTTGATATTTTTCAACAATTAAATATAGGATTTCTTCTCTTCCTTTCTCGGACTACTTCCTAAAAAAAATTTAAGTGGTTTTTCCTTTATGCCCAGGTGTGCTCTTCCACATCTCTTGAAACTGGCATACATCTTTTAATGATGCAATCAACATTATCAAAGTTTGATTCAAGAGCCACCAAACCTCTGGGAATCGTGTTTGTCTTCAGTTAGATGATGTATTTTCCAAATAAATTTTCCTTTCCTTTAGCAACACACACCATTGGTTCCCAATCTATATTTTGGTCAGAAAACTCACCTTGGTTCTGCAAAATCCATTTCACCAGGCATCATCATCAAAACTTTCCAATTTTGAATGTTGTTAGGGAAAGATGGCCTTGTTAGTATTTCAACATCATACTCACAAAATGGAGATGTTATACAATTCCCAAATCTGGATCCTAGCACATTGCTAACTTGTCTCACAACAACATTAAACTTTCTATCATGGTGCACATTATTAAAAGAGTCAAACACTTTAATCAAATCCTAGACTTGCATTCTTGTATTGTTTCATTCTCTTATTTTTAGTAGCATGTAGTTTTCTAATTTCTGACAATTAGTTCTTAATCCCCTTTGAAAATTATATCCTTTATACCATATTTCCATGTAATTCTCAAGCCTAATAAAAATTCTTCTTATTCATAAATGTTGTTAGTGCATTCAAAGTTGATTTTGAAAGAAAAACCAAACTCTTCTTGGTCTAGAGAAATCGAACAATGCCAAGCACCATTTCCAAACTTTGAACAAGATCCATCAAATAACAAGGTCCAAGGAAAACCTATTTGTGTAAGACATTTATATTGATCAATCTTGTGCTCCTTCCATCAGCAAACTAATCAAAAGTTATCTACATCTACATCAACATACAACACTTAATAAGAAGCATTATTGGGATCTTCAATGAGGTTCAATATCTTCTTCTCTCCATACATATTTACAAGGATTCCTTCAATTGGAGTGGTGGAAAAGACATATCCATCTGAACACTTCAACCAACACTTTCAGCCCACTTTATTGATAACAACATGCCCCATTTGGCAAGGTCAATCAACAATAACAACATCAAGTTTCAAGTTCATACCCGGATAAGTTACAAAGTTGTACAACCAAACCTCTTCCACACCCTACAATTGGCACCTCTCTAGAATCCATTACAGTACACTTGCCATAAGTTGTTATCACCTTAATGTTAAATTCAGTCATTACTTCTAGAGGCATAAGCATTACATGATGCTCTGGACTCAAACATATAATTATGCAGCAGTCTGTCCTTAATAATCAATGTTGTAAAAAATGGATCAACATTTAATTGAGACTCAACCAAATATGTTCCCAAGTAAACTTCAGGTTGTTCACCTACCTCCTCCAATGTTGGTAGTTTTTCTAGGTCTGCAATGGTTAGAGGAGGAGTGTTTAAATTATTTATATTTCTACCTTAGGAACTCTTATTTTATTCCAATCCCCTATACTCAAAGGCTCTCTTCTTGTGCTCAGGAATCCTAAGTAGTTCAACAATTGGAACAAAAATCTTGATCTAACTCAAGACTTGGGTAATGTCATAAGGAATGTATTTGGGAAAAGTAGCATTTGAGAAATATTGACAAACTCATCAGATGGCACAAGATTTTTCACATTTTAGGCATGGGTGGGAACACCAGTTCTACTTGAGACAACAAGGCCTTTGCTAGTGCATATTTCTTTAGAGTTTCCTTTGGGAAATTGGTGAGAACTAGCATTTTTGGTTTGGCTTGAGGCCCTGCCCCTTTGATGACTTTACTTCTTATGTTATACTCTTTTTCTTAGGTAATAACAACATTCTTTAACAATCTTGTATATCCTCTTCTCATGGGATTTCTCCATCATACTTCTTAATCATTAGAGCTCTTAGGTACTCAAAATCATTATTAGGAAGTTAAAAACCTGTACCATATGTATTTCTAAAGCATGAGAGGGAGGAATTAAAGGTAAGCTGGTGAATGCAGTCCCAAATACTTTAACAATTTTTGCACGTATTACTTCAATTGATGTTGCTCCTTCTTTGTGAGATTGTAGAGCATTCCACCATCCATGCATCATCATCCATGTTGTCATCATCATTAGCTTCTTCAACTTGCTAATATACTTCACATGGTGGGTGGGGTAAGAAACATTTCAAACACTAATCAATTTCATTTATCTCTTCAACAACAAATTTGACATTTAGAGGATCATCCACTACTCTATTTTCCCTAGCTTGGGGTTGCCTATCTCCCATGGGTCCTTTACCATTGTCATCAGATCTCTGATCATTTCTAGGATGATTTGCGAATCTATTTGTCCTTATTACCTATGATAACCTTTAGAACCTTGTCCAATTCCTTTCTCTTCCCTGGATAGCTTGTAAGATATTTCTTTGACAGCCCCGGCCAAAGTCTTTACAACTTCCTCAAGATCCACATCCTTACTTGATTGAGGCTTCTCTGGGTTAATCAATTTAACACCCTCCCTCTTAGGAGGTTTTCCAACTGCTTTAATGTTGTTCTCAATTTTTAGAGCCATGGTAAAGGCCTGCCTCAAAGTTCCTAGGGTTCTTATCCCTCAAATAGTAAGCATCTTTCTTATCAAATGCATATGAATACTTTATCAGACATGATTCATCACATGGCCTCAAATTAACAAGTAGTCTTCTCAATGTTTTATTAAATATTGTATTGAAATCATGCACTGATTCATTAGGATTCTTTTTTCTATTTTCAAATTCTAATAAAAGAAACCTAAGGTCTATTTTATAACCATACCGCATTCTAAAGCATTCCTCATCTCGTCTAAGAATAAATGGAATTATCTAGCAAACATTTATAACATTCCCTTGCATATTCTTCTAGAGTATGGATAAACAATTTAATGTATACATACTCAAATTCTATTTCAAATTCCTCCATCTTATTGACAAAGAGCTTCAAGTGTTGATCACAAGTGATTCCTTATTTCCTTGAAACTTAGGCAATCTATTTCTTACATCTTGTGAAACATAATTTGGATAACCAACGATACCTCTAAAACTCATGGGACAAAAAGTATTAACAAAAATGGAGGTCTGGGTGGAGGATGCACCATATTATTTTGAGGAGCTGATCTTACAAGAGAAACAAAATGATGAGGAGTGAGCGATCTGTGTGGTACAGGATGCAATTTTGAATGTTTGCTCTCTAAAGGCTTTGTTTCTTGGAAAACTCTATTACATTTGGAAAATAGCTAAGGCATGATTGAGAAGAAAAAGTTTCAAATACAAAAGAAGGACCCTCTCTATATGGAGAATTTAATTCAACAAAGATACTACCCGATTCGGAAGATTCACTTAAGGAAGTTTTGCAATATTCAATCACAGTGATCGGGTTTCACCAATCAAGATCCCTTTTCTTGATGCTTGTTTTCCAACAACCTTCCAAATTCTTCTTCCTTATGAAATCATCCTTCCAAGTTCTGGAAACATCTCTTTGGTAGGGTATTTGGTGAAGAAAGATCTTATTTGTTCCAAATTTGCAAAGATTAGTGATAAATTGCAATTGACAAAGGTCAAGACACGACATTTATCGAAATTTCATTCAATATGGAGTCGCCACTAAGGATTTTAACCTTATTTGTGTAAATGCACTAAAATCGACCTATCAAAATGTCTGTCAACACTAAATTCTAGAAAATCTTCACAGATCGACCTTCCTTTACTCAAAGTTATCAATTATTATACAAACTTAGTGCAATAATCGTATAAGTTGAAAATATTGCAGCTTAGAACTTACAAATTTCAACAATTCTTACAGATATGAATAGATAATGATGTTTCATCAATGTATTTACACTTAGATCATGTAAGAAATATTACTGTGGTCCATATGTACTGCATTTGTAAAATACTTACAAAGAGTCCCCAGTAATGGTACCATGAGTGTTGGTATCAAAATTTGTTCTCCTTTTCAAGTTGAGCAAACAACACTGATTGGACATGAAGCTTAGAGAGAGATAGATCATAGTGTGAGTCATTTTGTAGCTGAGGATGAGATCTAACTTGCCCTCTGTCACTCAAATTTATGGAGAGATGGATAAAACCTTCAAGAGGATTTGACCTATCCTCACTACTTTAGGTCGTTCCTTTCAACTAGGGTGAGAGGAACCATAGTGTAACCTCTGTTTGATGAAAGAGATGGAGATATCCTTCTTTTGCACAAATTTAATGAATAAAACCTTGGGAAAATACTATCAATACTCCATAATTTAACTCTTAAGAGTTGTCACTTCTAAAAGATGGAGATACTTTCAACACAAGGCTAAGGTTACTAGATTGTTCTACATATTTTAGTCAATAAAATTTGTTCCTTTGTGGATATGTAGGAAAACATGGGTATTTTAGGATGGATTCATGGTTTTTGAATGATTTTGGTGGGAGATTAAGTGGGATAAAGTTAATTATACCAGATATGTGAGAAACTTCACAAAAATGGATAACTCAACAACATAAAGCTTTATAATAGTTAAGATGTTCCTTCAACCATAAGGTGTGCTTCAATGGAGGCCCGAGATAAGCACGTTTTCACATAATATTTGAGAATCTAGCAAGAAGGATTGAATTAAAATACTCAATCAAACACCAAAATATTGGATCAATCATGCCTAAGGTACACCCAAAGACTTACAGATAATCTTTATCGACAAATGATAGTGCAAAGTGATTTTAAATTTGTTTATCTCATCACAAGATGAAGACTCTTCCAGAAATTAAATTACAAATGCCACTAAATTGTCACAAGGATGAGATCCTATGTGATTTCACAAAGATTTCAATGTAAGATTACAATAGGAACAAAATAAACCATTTGTAGACATTCTAAAACAAAGTAGACACAAATTGCTAGAGATTGAACACAAATTAATTTCAAAATTGCTTAGATTCATCACAGGGGAAATCTTCTAGAACAATCTCAGTGCTTGTCAATGGCTATACATCTGCAACCAACTTGACATGATAGAAAATCTAACATAGAAGGAATTAACAAGGTATCTCGGATTGGTCTCTTAGGAAAGATGGATTTCTCAAATTTTCTCTTAAGAATTTAAGCTCTCGACCATTTGTAAGAGTTTCTCACCGCATTTATACATTTTACTCACTCAATTTTCCCCCAAAAGAGAAGAATATTCAAGGGACATTTACTTACTACCAATTTTTTTTAGACAACGACGCTTAAAAATTCAGATCCGAAAGCTGCCGAGTGGACCAATTGTGAACTAGGATGCCATGCCACAATGTTTTGGAAATCCTTCTAATCATTTTGATTCTTTCATGTGAGAAATCCCCTTTTTAATCATTTTCTAGAGGTCAGTACATAACTCGGATCTGATAGATAATCCTTTTCACTCTCGAGGCAACACCTTTTTCATATTTTTCAGCTACAATTTTCATGATTTCATCCTTTGCCCTCTTTTCCCTCTAAAATTCTTACCCGCATCCATCTTCTCTAGTAATTCACATTTTTGCAAGTGCCCGAGAAACTCGAACTTCAAAATATCGATCTCAACAATCCTTGGACTCACAAATTAAGTTTCAAATCCATGCAATGACACTTTATAAACAAAAAGGACAAGGAATTTCATTAGAAAATGATGAAAAATAGTACGTATTAACATCTCCAGGATTGTTGGAGTAGAAATGGCTAAAAAAGGTGAAAAACACATTAACCATTGACTATTCCCAATTTCTACTTTATATCATAGTCGTCCATGTGTTTCCTTGGCACAAATGCAAAGGGAAGTATAGGGGAAAGCTTCCATTTGGAAACAAGCATGATCCTCCATGTGCCCTAGGCCCAAGAAAAATGAATTTTGGCATTTGAAAAGTCTCGGTAAAAAAAAGAATCTAGTGGAATCCTCCACATGTCTCCTCGGCGCACCTTTGGTATGGTCCTTAAAAGTGGAGACCAGCAAGTGCGGGCTCACAAGGTGTCTCATTTTGATAGAATTGATAAAAAGTTGAAGGATCGAGTTGAAGGTGCCATGTGTATAGGGTCTGCGATAGTTTTCCTTGGTCGTTGAAAGGTCCCGATAAAGGTAGAGTGATTAGAAGCCTCCAAGTGTCCTCCTAGTACTTCTTCAAAACAAAACTTAAGGGCCGGTCCCCAAATAGGTGGTGTCCCTCCACCTGTCCCATGGCTTTAGAAAATTTCTTTGAAAATTCTAAGTATAGAGTGGAGCCAACAACAGATCCACATGTCTCCCTATTGCAATTGTTAAGGTGGGACCCTGAGGTGGATCCTCAAAAGAGCCCCTACCCTCCATGTGTCCATGGTCCGCCAAAATTGTATTGGCTACATGAAATTTTTTTCTATGTCTGGGAAAGGAAGAGGAAACATCCACATGTCTCCCTAGTGCTTCTTCAAAATAAAATTTAGGGGCATGTATCCAAATAGGTGTGGGCCCTCTTGTTTCTTCATTCGTATTCTACTTCCCTTCCATTTCCCCACTTTTTGCCTTCCTCGCATGCGCCCGTTTTCTTCCCTTATTCGCGTGCATGCACTCATCTTTTTATCCCTTCGAGTGAGACTTATTTTCTATCCCTTCGTGCACTCCTCATGTCCCCTCTCGCAGATGCCTTAAAAATTTTGGCCCTACTCTTCCTCTTACGCACCCACATACATCATATTGTGCCACAAAACATGATTGTGGAAAAATGGAGGAAGGGAAAAAACCGATTTTATGACCAAGTTATAGATATTTCTCATGGACAAAGGAATAGAAAACAAAAATCTAGATTTAAAGTGATCCTCAACCAAAGGAAGGGACTGATCATGGTAACCAAATGGAGGACAAAGTTTTTTTGCATCAATACGGGGAGATAGAGAAGACGACAAACCCCACAAATAGGTGAACTTTAAGGACAAATGGGGTGAGACTAAATTGAGCACCAATAGGGTTTCTATCATAAATATGTCTTCTCACCTTAAACTCATATATATTTGGGGCATAGATCTTAGGTGTAATTAGAATTATACCAAAACCTTAGCTGATTAAGGGATTAACTTGTGGGAAGAAATTGTACATAACTCTTAGAAAATGTAATTGTATTTAAAATAAGTTGACTTAAGAGAATTGTGGAAAAAAGGGGTTTCATTATCCCATGTTCCTAGTTGCCCTTTTGTACCCTAGTGAGTGGCCCAAAACCAAAAAAAGGTAGTTTTCCTTTGATATTCCTATGATGGATTTCTTGGTGGGATTAAATTACACATGTGGATGTCTTCGTTAAAGCATACGTTAACACTATAGTTTATAAGAGCAAAGAATTTGGTTTCCATTATTGGGTTACACTCGTTGAAGTAGTGAATCCATTAGTGAAAATTATGTGTTATTTTGTTTACAAATTTTATAAAATGATGCTAATAATGAGACCATAGTGTGATGTAAGAGTAAATCATATAAGAGTAAAAAAATATTTGAGGTTAGGAATAATGTCACTCTTGGAGTCCTTATAACTCAATTAGACATTTACTTATGTTAAAGAGAATATGAATTACCTTGGTGAGAGAAAATTTGAGAAAACAAAAGAAATACTTCTTCGAAATGTTAGAAAGGTATTGTTATAAAAATTCACCCTCAATTTAACTTTGGATAACCCGCATCATTTCTCCAGGACTTGAGTGAGAGGAATTTGTCTAAGGCAAAAATCAAGTAATGGAGGTCCCTTTGGCTTCACTCTAACTTACCCATCAAAGGAAGAAATCCAAGAAGTTAGAAAAAATTGAAAAATCCAAAACAAATTCTTTAGCTAGTATATTGTGGAAAAATCAGATATTTTCATCCTGCACGCATAGGTTGATCGAGACCCGAAAACCTAATTTTCTTGAAATGGTGAAAATAGTGAAAATTGGAAAATTGTGAAAAATTGGGCCCAAGCGGTTTATGGGATGGAGGGACAGCTAGGACCCACAAAGCCAAATTGGTTGATTTGCAAAGGAATCGGTTAAATCATATTTTTTGTACCAAACCGCACATGTTCACAAGGGACGCCCGAGACTCGAAAAGCTAAAACAATCGCAATAAAAGGAAATTGGCAAAATCAAAGTTTTTATCCCATGCGGTCCATGGGACAATCTGGGACACGTGGATCCCGCAAACCCAAAATCACCACAAGTAAGAGAGATATGGCAAAGGCGGAGCTCAACGGCCCTCACGGCCCGATCAACGTTGGGATAATGGGGACAAAAGGGCCCGAAATAGCCGAAATGCCCGCATGGAAAAGAAAACATTACAAATCAGATCCACGAGCTTCAAACGGCCATAAATTTTTCCCCTCGAGCTCCAATTTTCATGAAATTAGACTTTCTAGAATGAGCATGACATCAATCGATGCTCATTCTGTTAAATGATAAAAATGCCTAGCATAACTAAAACAACTGTCTACACTTAGAAGGCCATAACTTTTGCATTTTTCAACGAAAATGCACAAAATTGGTACTATTGGAATTGTGGTTCCAAGCCCAATGCATATAAATCAATAAATATAGATTTTGATGATGAATCAATGGATTTTTTTTGGGAAATGTGCTCTATTCAGAATAGTAGTTTTATTTGGTAGTTGGAATGCATTTAATGAAGCATAAAGGCTACATATTTCACTCTTTATAAGTTATGGGTTAGTATGGGGGGCCTTTTGCAAGAAACATAACATCATTTCACTTCATTTACTATCTCTCAAGTGGTGGGGAGTCAAATTTTGGGATTTTCATTTTCCCTCTCTCTCTCTCTCTCTCTCTCTCCTTTAATAATGCTATAAATAAGAGTGTTGGGCTGCTTGTAAAAAGATATTTTTAAGTAGAATTTTTTTGTCAAATTTGTTTTACAGAGCCAATATGTTACAGGCCCTTGTAGTGGACTCCTTACATGGTGATCTAGGCCCTTATTTTGTAATAGATTGAACTATGCATATCAATGAAAGCAATAGATACAAGTTTGTGGATTTCTCTTCCCATGTTGTGTTTGTTTGTATTCCTCTTGCCCCTTCAATCTCATTGCATATATATTATTTCTATCTTATGCTATTGCAGGGATTCATTATCATTTTGTGTGCATGAAATATTGTTGTGAATGTAGTTGCTAGATTGTGGAGAACTGTTATCACACCTTCTAGTATGTAATTTTCTTCTATTTTTCACACATTAGATACTATTCTCACACTCTCCTTTTCTAGTGTATCAGAACTTTAGTGTAGGATTTTTTTTCATGCACTCTCTATCCCTTGTCCCTTAGAAAGCTAGATTAGGACAATATAGTTTTTCCTGCATTAGAGTAGATTGTGGAAGGTAGTTAAGGAACAAGAACCAACTTTCTTTGGAGGTCTATCTCAAGTAGCAAGTCCACAACTTGGAGATGGTACCCATTTTATCCAATCACATTGTTATCTAAAGTACCCACACTTTTGAAAACCATAGGATGTTGTCATTTGGAGATAAAATTTACTTTTGTAACTCTTCATGTCTTAAATTGACACCAAAAAAGAGACCTAAGAAACAATGTAAATGAAATGAGAAACAAGAGTATATGTGATAATGGTTTAGGAACAAATTTAATCTTGAATTCATTACGGTAGATTTAAGCTTTGAATTTTTTTAAGAATGGATACAAGTTGTTCTTGGTGGGACTAGGCATTTGAGCCAGTATAGAGTCCACTAAAAATAAAATAAAATAAAATTATGTCATTTAAATGCTTAATGGAATCAAAATAAGTTTCAAACTCAAACAACCATAAGAAGAAGAGAATAATTGTGCTTCTAATGGAAGGAAGTTTATTGTTATCCAGCTTTTCAAGCTCAAGAAACGTTTGATCAAACACAACCTTCCACAATAGAGAAATGAAGAGGTCATTTCAGTCATGCAAGCCCACATTTCAAATCTAACAATAAGGTTACAGGAAGGCTCGGCAATGGAAATGGAAGATGGGAAAATGAATGGCCAATGGAAATGTTGAAGAAGATCAAATCGCAAGTGAAAAATGGAGAAAGGCTTGAAGTTTTCAGACTTCACATTTTTAGGATCTCGAGAAATAGACGGTTGAAAAAAATAAGAAAGCTAACTCGATAAGACAAAATGAAGCCTAGAGAGAGTCGACTTAAGCAAAGAAATAGAGCCAGTGGAAGCCTCCACGTGTCTCTTTGACACACTTTAGGTATGATGCTTAAAAGAAAGATTCCCAAATGAGTGCAATCTCTCCACATGGCCAAAGATTGAGAAAGTTACATCGACCTTTGAAAATTCTAAGCATGGGAAGAGCTAATGATAGCCTCCACATGCCTCATCAACCAAACTTCCATGGTAAAATTCAAAGATTGATTCTCAAATGAGCGCAAGCTCTCTACATAACTAAAGCCATAGAAAGTTGCACTAGCCGTTGAAAAGTATAAGCATGGGAAGAGCCAGCGGAATCCTCCACATGCCTCATTAGCATAACTTCAATGGTAAAATCCAAAGGCTGGTCCTCGATCGAGCGCAGGATCTCCGAGTGGCTAGAGCCCTAGAAATTTGCACTGACCATTGAAAATCATAAGAATGGGAAGAGCCAATGAAAGCCTCCATGTGCCTCATCATTACAACTTTAATGGTAAAATCAAATGATCTTGCTACTCCCCAATCGAGCGTAATCCCTCCATGTGTCTAGGGTCCTGTTGGTACCCAAATTTAACCTCCTTCAAATACCAAGCAGTATCATGGATTCAATAGGACACTCAAAGGAAAATAGACACTCATGTATGTCATTTTGCAGTTGAGGAAGCAATCTATCCGACTTGTTGGCACATAGGATTTGAAGGGCGTGGATATAGAACATTAAAAAGGATGTGATATAGTCCTAACTATTTTAGGTTGTGCCTTTCAACCAAGGTACGAGAACCTATTTTGTAACCTACATTATATGAAAGGGGATACATGTACATTTCTTTGCATAAATTTTATAGAAAAGATCTTGGGGAAAATATGATCAGCACACTAGATCGACCCTCATGAGTTGTCACTTCCAGATCATGGAGTTACTTTCACAACAAGGCAAAGGTTACTAAAAATAGTTCAAACCCCGAGTGCTTCTACATGTTTTGGTGATGAGGATTGTGCATTGGCATACACACATGAAAAATAAGGGTAGTATGGGTAGGATTGGATGTTTTTAAATGAATTTTTTAGTGGGAGGTGGGGCAAGGTGGAACTAGATTCACTAGATCCTTCAAGAAACTTACTAAATAGAATGCCACAGAATAGCTAAATTTTTCTTCAACTAGAATATGTGCTTCAATGGAGGCCAGATTAGCACTCTTTCACATAATCTCTGAGATTCTATCACAAAGGCTCGAGTTAAAAACCCAACAAAGCAACGTGATTTGAGCCAAATCATGCCTAAGGTACACCCAAAGGCTTACAGACAATCTCTATCAACAAATGATAGAAAAATGATTTTAAATCATTTATTCCAATCCCAAATGAAATATTTTTGAGAAATGGAATTGTAGATGCCACTAAACTATCACAAGGATTGAGGCTTGTGTGATTGAATCAGATTTTAACACAAGATTGCAACAGAAACAAAAAAATACTACATGCATACATTAAGAAATAAAACAAACACATTTTGCTCAAGACAACACATAAATAACTCAAATTTGATTAAGTCTATTAGCAGGGAAAGTTTCACAGAAAAATCTCAGAGCTTGTCAATGGTTGTACACTTGTAACCACTTTGACACAATAAAACTTAATACAAAAGAGATAACCTAGCTTCTCAAATGGATTCTCAAAAGACAAGCTTAGTCAAATTTTCCTCTTAAGAATTTTCTTCGACCTCTAGCACTCTGACCTCCAACTTCCAACCTCCCAACCCTTTTGCATGAGAAATTTGTGCCATTTATAACCTTTACAACAGATCCCCTTCCTCCCAAAAGACAAAAAAATTAATGCACCAGTGTTCGCCATGATTTTTTCATGATTCATAGGATCAAATCTGAAAGAAGTCTCCTTGTGCTCAAGGCGGTAGATTTCATCGAACTCCTCCCACATTCAAATCCTTGTTCTAGTAGATCACTCTTTCTTCAATTTTCCAACCACTTCCACCCCTAATCTATCAAATTTGGCCCCTTGTGTGCTCGGGAGAAGAAAAATAGAAAATCAGATCGGGCATAAAAGTCAAACCATTTTAATGGCAAAAGATGTCCTCCAAATCTTCCCACCAAACTTTAGATATCAACATTAACTTCCTTCTCTTCTTGGCATGTAGAAAAGACCAAGAAATCATGGAGACTCACACTTCTAGATGTGTTTCAGAGAAATGGGGAAAATCAAATTTAGACTCATAATATTCGTTGATCTTTACTTTTAATTTGGGCCATCCACATGGAAGATTAAAACTTTAGAACAGACCTAGAGGGCTTCCCTTGAATTTTTACATTTTTTTGGAAAAATGGAAAAAAATCCATTTTTCTCCACACCTCCGCCCTCGAGATACGAGCTTGACACATGTCCAAATGTGATTGGAACAGAACCACAACCAAATTATGCCATTTTACTCTCTTTTTAGAAAAGGGAAAATTTTCCAAATTTTCCCCGAAGCAACACCCTCAGGAAACAAGCCTAACACATGTTCAAATGTGATTTGAGTGGGGCAGCGATTCCTTTTTTTATTTTGACTCTTTTTTCTCAAAAGGAAATTTTTCTAAATTTCCCCCGAGAGCCCGATCTCTTTCTTTGATCGGAGAAAAACATTGACTTTTTCCCTCATCCAAGCATGAACCATTTTGAAATTTTAATCCTTAAGGGGCAAAAATACAAGTTACCTCTCGATGGCCCCCTCCCCACCTTTTGATTTTTCAAACTACCACATGTCAACATGGCGCACTTTAAGGTGGTATCAAAAATTGATACTTTAAATGAGCACAGGCTCGCCATGTGTCCTACTCCGAGACAGTCTCCTTTATGTTGTTGAAAAGTCTAAATAAAATGCAAAGTGAGCAGAGGCCTCCCCATGTCATCCTGGCACTTGTTTAAAATGAAACTCAAGGGCTGGTCCCTGAACATGTGTGATTCCTCCACGTGTCTTGATGGCACAAATTCAAGATGGTACCCAAAGTAGAGACCCTAAATGAGCACGATCTCACCACATGTCCTATTCCGCCAAACTACTCCAACCGTATGATTTTTTTAAAAGTTCGGGAAAAGTAGTGGATCTTAAAATGAGATCTTAAAATGAGCACCGTGCATCCATGTGGACACACTTTGACTTAAGTCTTTACATGACTTTTTCTAAGTTCCCCACTGAGCCGTGTCCAACCAAAATGTGCCACGTCCCCTATAGATACAAGGATGCAAATTTGATCTGGGAGAAATGCCGTTAAACCATAAAATATAGAAAAATTACTCGTTGAGCCGGGAATGAAATTTTCTTCAAGGATAGAAAGTTTAGAAATGTTACAGGATCAAGTACATTCTTCAGGATACATCCATTCATTATCTTCAAGTACTTAGGACAAAAATGATAAGGGAGACAAATCCCACCATGGAGAAGGAATAACATGGGGGAAACCTGAGTTTTGATAAACAGAGAACGAGAGACTCAAAATGGACTTTCTAGAGGAACAAAGAGAAAAGGATCAAACAATAGACCCCTAAAAGATTTACAAACACAGAACTAATTAAAAATGGTCACAAATACTAACCAAGTACAACATAGGAAGGAGAAAATGACAAAGGCCATAAATCAATACATTTTCAAAAGCACAAATGGGGTGAGACCATTTTGAGCACCAACATAGGCTTTGATTCAGGACGAGCACTCTCTATGAGTGCAACAAGAAAAATGGTGAACCAGTGCAAAAATATCCATTGGGAAACAAATTCATCTTTTAGAGTAAAGAAACAAAGCCATCTTAAAAATAGAAAGAGAAACTAGCAAAAATAGATCACCTGAGGACCGTAACGAGCAAAAACATAGAAGGATAGGAAACAAACGACAAACTATACATTGTACACAAGATTTATTCCTTGATTTAGGGGAATCAATCCAATAAATGCTTCAAATGCCTTCCATTGATAGGAAACTCGAGAAATTCACCATCTAAGTCTTTCGGAAGAAGGCGTGCTCTCGAATTTTGATGTCAATAGATTAAGGGCCCATCCACAATGAGTCAAACTTGCCATGTTTGCCCTTATCCTCATGTATGCTATCCCATAGTAGCACAAGATATCCAACATTGAAAGCTATAGGAGTGACCTTCTTTTCAAATAAATTCTTCAGTTTATCTCTGAATTTTATATGCCTCTAGTGGGATTCCCTCCTCTCTTCTTCAAGCTCAACAACTGATTAACGCAGAATCATAAGGTCCTACCTCCTTATCTTCTAGCTGTTTCATACACTAATATGAAGTTAGTGCATATGAAGAGGCGCAAGGCCTCGAGTCCCATACAACAACTCAAATACACTCTTTCCAATGACCCTCTTGACAGTGATCCTATCTTCCTAGACAACAAATTTCAATTGTTCACCCCACCTTCTCTTGTTTCTACCGCAATGTTCTTCTCGATGATTTTTATTAAATTTTTATTACTCTGGACTCACTTTTCCATTTCCTTGAGGATTGAGATTAGATGCATATGTCAAGTTGATCCCATACTCTTTGCACATTTCAACAAAGGTTTAGCTCTAAAGCTCATGGAATTGTCATCTATAATCTCGAATGGTACCCAAAACCTACTAATGATGTTGTTTAGCAAAAATCCATGATAACTTGGTGTGTTGCCTTCTTGGTAGGGATTTCCTACACCCATTTAGTAAAATAATCAGTTGCTATAAGAATCCATCTATGTCCAGCACTTGAAGGGTCTAAAACCTCATCAATGAAATCCATCCTCCATTGCTTGAATGGGGCTTCAATTGATACAGGCTGCAAAGGAGGGAGCCCGAAGCTTTTATTGTTCCAGAGAAGCATTGGCAACTTTCACATCTTCTAACCAACAAGGTTGTATCCTTAAAAAGAGTTGGCCACCAATAACCAGCCCTCAGGATCTTATGTGCTATGACTCTTACATCAAAGTGCCCCCCACAAACTCCTCCACGGAGATCAGCAACTATCATGGGGCTTCTTCCTTGTTAATGCACCTTAAGAGGACTCACTATGGGTTCTTTCAAGCTAACCCATAATCAGTGATGACATATTTTTGGAAGCCAACTTAAGGGCTCTCTTCTAGTTTTTACTTAAGTTCTCACAATAGCTCAAGTGTCTAAGATAAAAGATTACATCTTTATACCACTAAGAATTCATCAACCTTTCAAATACACCTACCCTTTCTTTTTCTACCTCATTTACCTCAATATTTTGCAAGTTGCTCTTAGCCATAAGCTTATCGAGGCTAAAACCTCTCACCAGCTTCGTGGTTTGGATTTCCATATCATATTCTTGCAATTTGTTCGCCCATCTACATCTTTTTCTTGGGACCTCCATGTTTAACACGATGTCCTTCACCATTGTGTGGGGAAAATAAGAAACAACATTTGAACTTAGAATATAAGGTCTAAAAACCTTTATTTCTTTTACCAAGGCAAATATTTGCTTTTCCATAATGGTATTCTTTAGCTTAAACCCCTGCAATGCCTTACTTAAAAAGGCAATTGGCCTCTTAGCCCCTTCATCATCCTTATGCAAAGCAGATGAAGAAATAGTGTTCTCTAAAGCAAAAGAGAACGGTTGAAAGGGATTCCTATAACTGGAGATGTCGAAGACAGTGCATTCTTGATTTCCTCTTTAATCCCATTAAAATCTTGGATGGCAGCCTTCTCCCATTTGATGACCTAGTCTTTCTTCAGCATGGAAGTGATTGGAATGGCAAGTTTTCCAAAGTTTGATATGAATCTTCTTGATGAAGTTTATCTGCCCAAAGAAGGAATGAATTCCTTTCTTATTCTTTAGGATTGGGACCTTGTTGATGGCCTCTACTCTTTTTGGATCAATCATCACTCCTTCTTATGACACTATGTGACCAATCAACTTTTCCTTCTGCACTCTAAAATGGATTTTCTTTGGATTAAGGTAGATGCCATATTCTCTACATCTTATCAACATTTTCTCCAAGTGTAGCAAGTGGTCACTTATCTTTCTAGAAAATACAGTTACATCATCTTGATAGACTATGATAAATTCATTGACATAACCAGAAAAAGAAACATCCATTGCTCTTTGAAAGTTCACTCCAGCATTCATCAGACCAAAGGGCATCATGACATAAAAATAGGTCCCCTAAGTAGTAGTGAATGTTTTCTTGATCCTTTCTGATTCATTCACCACAACTTGGTTGTAACTAGAGAAACCATCGAAGGTGGAGATCAACTGAGAACAAGTCACTAACTGTAGCATGTTCTCCATAATTGGAAAAGGATAATTATCCTTCATTGATGCCCTATTTAGATTCTTGAAATGCACACACAGCCTAATGTCACCATTGTTCTTTCTCACTAGCACTAGGTTTACAACCCAAGAAGAATATCTTGTGGGAATGATAATCCCACCATCTCTTACCTTCTTCAGTTCCTCTTACATTTTGAGGTATAAGAGTGGATTGATGGGCCTCTGTTTTTGACTAAATGGCTTTGCATTAGACACCAAGGGGATTTCATGCTGAAACAAATCCTCTCTATATGATTTTAGTTCAGAATAGGTCCAAGCCATACAATCTTGGTATTTTTTCAATAGATGGATGTATGACTGCTTCTCCTCCTTGCTGAGATTACTGCTGAACCAAAATTTCCTTGGTTTTTCCTCTATACCAAATTCATGCTCCTCAATATCCCTTGAGACTGCCATGTATCTATTAACAAAGCGATCAACGTTATCAAAATTTGATTCAAGAGAAACCAACCCTCTAGGAATGGTATTAGTCTTTAGCTGAATGATACCCTTGCCAAATAAGGTTTCTTGTCCTTCTGTTGTACAAACCATTGGCTCCCAATCAATACTTTGATTATAAAATTCTCCCTTGTTTTAGGAATCTTTTGATCTAAACATCATCATCAAAAACCTTCCAGTGCTTAATTTTGTCAGGAACATAAGGTCTAGTCAATACCTCAACCTCATATTCAGAATATGGGGACACTGTACAATTGTCAAACCGAGACCCCAACACTACAAGCTTGTATGCCAAATTATTAAACTTCCTATCATGATGCGGTATGTAAAATGATTCAAACATCTCAATGAAGCCCCAAATTGCATGCTTGTATTTCTTCATTCGTTGGTTCTTTGTGGCATACAGTTTTTTCGATTTAAATTTCAAAATTAATTTTGAGTCTTCTTTGAAAATGATTTCCTTGACACCATATTTCCAAGAAATTCTTAAACCCAACAATAGTGTCTCATACTCAATAATGTTGTTGGTGCATTACAAGTTGAGTTTGAAAGAAAAAAAAAAATTCTAACCAGGAGAAAGTAGAACAATACCAACACCATTCAAAAATTTGGAGCAAGCTCCATCAAAAATTAGAGTCCATGGAGATCCCATTTGTTCAAGGTATTTGCATTCCTCAATCTTGTGCTCCTTTCCATCAGCAAATCCCACAAAGTTACCTGCATCAACATTTGTGTACAATACCTCATAGGATGCATTGTTCGGATCCTCAATAAGATGCAACATTTTCTTTTCCCAATACAACCTAACAAGGATGCCCTCAACTGGAATGGTAGTAAATACATGTTCATTTGGACACTCCCACCAATGCTTGCAGACCATTTTCTTGACAAGTAGCATGCCCCACTTGGTGGGTAGTCAATAATGACAACATCAAGTTTTAAGTTTTTACCGGGTAAGCTACAAGTTACACCACCAAACCCTTCACAAACCCAACTACCGGTACTTCCATAGAGTCCATGGTAGTCCACTTCCCATATGTTGTTGTCACTTTAATGTTTATCTCATTCATTAATTCCAAAGGCATGATATTGCATGATGCCCTTAAGTTAAACATGTAGTTGTGCAATGTCTATCCTTTATGATCAAAGTGGTGAAAAATGGATCCACATTCATCTGAGAGTCGAACAAGGATGTTCCCAAATAGACCTTAGGTGGTTCATCTAACTCTTCTGATGCTGGTGGTGCTTCCGGTTCTTTAATGACTGGAGGAGTCTCCATAATATTTACATTTCTACCTAGGGCAATCTTCTCTTCTTTCAACCCCAAGTATTCAAATGCTCTCTTTTTGTGCTCAGGAATCCTAAGCAACTCAACAATTGGGATAAAGACTTTGATTTGACTCAACACTTGGGAAATATCATATGGGACATTCTTTGGCAAGGAAATATTGGAAGGAAATCCAACACACTCATTAGGTGGTACAGGATTTTTGACAACTTGGGCATGAGGAGGGGTATGATTTTTTTTGGAACTGCAGGCTTTCGCGATGCATCTTTCCTAATAGCCTCTTTAGGAATGTTTGAAAGTAAGGGAGCTTTAGGCTTGGCTTGAGGCCCTGCCCCTCTAACAACCTTACTTCTTGTGTTATATTCCCTCTCTTGAGCAACAACAACATTCATCAACAATTGTCTATCTTCCTCATATGAGATTCCTCCATCATACTTTTTGATCATTAAAGACCTTAAATATTAAAAATAATTATTGGGAAATTAAAAATATTTTACATTAAACCTACTTATAAAGTATGAGAGAGAGGAAGAATAGGTACCCTATGAATTCAGTCCCAAAAATTGGCACCAGTTCTAGCATTTATCACCTTAGTTGAATTTACCCCTCGCCGTGAGGTAGTGGAACATCCCATCATGCAAAAATCATCATCATTGTCTTCCCGCACTTATTCCTCTTCTTTTTGGTCTTCTTCACAAGGAGAATGAGTCATGAAACATTTTTCACACCAATAATTGAGATTTGTCTCCTCCACCACAACAACTCCGGCAGCCAAAGGATCATGCATCATTCTATTTCTCTACCTTAGGGCTGCCTATTTTCAAATCCAACAGGTCCCTTGCCTCTATCTTAGATCTTTGGTGATTTGTGAATCTATCTTAGCCTTGTGGCTTATGTTGACCTTGTGAGCTATGCCCAATTCCCTTCTCATCTTAGGCTAGCTTGTTGGAAATCTCTTTGACAGCCCATACCAAAGTCTTCACAACTTCTTCCAAATCAGTAGCCTTGCTTTCTTGGGGTTTTTCTAGGTTAACTAGATTTACACCTTCCCTTTTTGGAGGCTTTCCAATTGCCTTGATATTATTCTCTATTTGTAAAGCCATGGTGAAGGCCTGCCTCAAATTTGTGGGGTTTTGTCTCTTAAATAATATGCAGCCTTTTTATCAAATGCATCAAGTATATTTGATCAAACATGACTCATCACAAGGCCTTATTCTAACAGGAAATATTCTCAAGGTATTATTAAACCTTGTGTTGAAATCATGTACTAACTCATTAGGGTTATTTTTGATGTTTTCAAATTCTGTCAAAAGAAACCTAGGGTCATTTCTATCACCATACTGAAATATGAATGCATTACTCATCTCAGTCAAAAAATCAATAGATTTTTCTAGCAATGCTTTATACTAGTCCCTAGCATCCTCTTCCAAGGTATGGATAAATAGATTGATGTATACATCTTCATGTTCAATCTCAAAGTATTCCATCATATTGATAAAAATATTTAGATGCTAATCACCAATAATAGCATTATTTCCTGGAACTTTGGCATTTTATTCCTTACATCTTGAGGCACTGCATTTGGATAACCAGCCATTCCCACAAAATTTATAGGTCTAAAAGTGTTTACAACAAAAGGGGGTCTGGGTGGGGGCTGGGCCATGTTCCTTTGAGGAGGTGACCCTAGAGGGGTGATAAAGGTGATGGGGAAAAGGGTTCTTGGAACACAGGAGTATAATTTTCAAAATGGATACCCCCAAAGGCCTTGTTTCTTGGAAATATCTATCAACCTCAGAAAAGACAGGTGCAGAGTGTGAAGAAAACCTTTCAAAATAAAATGAAGGCCCCTCTCCATCTGGAGAGTTCAATTCCACAAAGAGGATACCTGATTCAAAGTCACTTGAATGGAAGTCTATAATGATAGGCTAATCAATTTAATCAATGGAGATCCTTCTTCTTGTCTACTGACCCCCAACAGCTCTCCAAGCTTTTCTTCCTTCTAATTTTGCTTTTCCTAGCTCTGGAAACAATGTCCTAGTAGGATCCCTAGCAAAGAAAGACCTTCTTCCTTCCAGCTTTGTAAATATTAGTAACAAATTTGACTTTGACAGAGTTTTAAGACATTGGTACTTATTAAGAATCAGATCAACAGGGAGTCACCACTAAGGATTTCCACCTTAGTTGTGCAAATGCACTAAATATGATCTTTCAAATGTCTGTCAATGCTAGAAACTGGAAATGGAAAGATTATGACCTTCTCTTTACCAATATTTATCAAATGAAAGCTAGTGCATTAGGTGTGAAAATGAAAGAACTGCACACAACACTTGGAGCATACAAGAAGTGTTTTACCAGGTTCTTGATTTTGAACTGAGAATCCCCAACAATGGTGCCATTTATGTTGGTGTTTTTGACAGGATAAATAGATATGGACTGATAATAAATAAACAAATCAATCTCTCAATGAAACTCCAGATTTAATAAATCCCCAACAATGGCACCATTTATGTTGGTACCCAAATTTAACCTCCTTCAAAGACCGAGAAACATCATGGATTGGGCATGGCACTCAGAGGTAGATAGACACTCATGTATGGAAGTTTATAGCCAGGGAAGCAATCTATCTCAATTGTTGGCACTCAGGATTTGAAGGGAGTGGGTAGCACATTAAAAAGGATGTGATCTGGTCCTAACTATTTTAGGTTATGCCTTTCAACAAAGGTAAGAGAACCTATTTTGTAACCTCTATTACATGAAAGGGCATACAAGTACCTTTCTTTGCATAAATTTCTTAGAGAAGACCTTGGCGAAAATATGATCAACACATCGGATCTCGACTCTCACGAGTTGTCACTTCCAGATCATGGAGATACTTTCAAAACTAGGTAAAGGTTACTAAAGTCATTTGACTCGATTGATTTTGCATGTTTTTGTGATGAGGGTTGTGCATTGGCATACACACATGAAAAATAGGGTAGTATGGGTAGGATTAGTTGTTAAATGAATTATTTGGTGGGAGGTGGAGTAGTGTGAGACTATATTCACCAAATCATTGAAGAAACTTACAAAATTGAAAGTCAAACCAACAGTAATGTCACAAAATAGCTAAAATTTTTCTTCAACTAGAATATGTGCTTCAATGGAGGCCTAGATTAGCACTCTTTCACACAATCTTTGAGATTCTATCATGAAGGCTAGAGTTAGAAAACCCAACAAAGCATCAATATTTGAGCCAAATGTTGCCTAAGGTACACCTAAAGGATTACAAACAATATTTGTCAATAGATGAGAGATTTAAGTGATTTTAAATCATTTATTCCAGTCCTAAATGAAATTTCTTTTGAGAAATGGAATTGTAGATGCCACTAAATTGTCACAAGGATTGAGGCCTGTGTGATTGAAATCAGATTTTAATACAAGATTGCAACATAAACAAGAAAAACTACTTGCATGCATTTTGAAATAAAACAAACACATTTTCTCAAGACAACATAGAAATAACTTGAATTTGATTAAGTCTATTAGCAAGGGAAAGTTTCACAAAACAATCTCAGAGCTTGTCAATGGCTGTACACTTGAGACCACCTTGAGACAAGAAAATTAATACAAAAAGAGGTAACCTAGCTTCTCAAAAGGATTTTCAAAAGATAAGCTTAGTCAAATTTTCCTCTTGGGAATTTTCTTCGACCTCTAGCACTCTGACCTCCAACTTCCAACCTCCGAACTCTTTTGCATGAGAATTTTTTTCCATTTATAACCTTTACAACAGACCCCCTTCCTCCTAAAAGATAAAAATGTTTAATGGACCAAGTGTTCACCATGATTTTTTCGTGATTCATAGGATCAAATCAGTAAAAAGTCTAACTATACTCGAGGGGGTAGATTTCATCGAATGCCTCCCACATTCAACTTCTTACTCGGTAGATCACTCTTTCTCCAATTTTCCAACCAATTCTACCCCTAATCTATAAAATCTTGCCCTTGCGTGCTCGGTAGATGAAAAATAGAAAATCAGATCGGGCACAAAAGTCGACCATTTTAATGGTGAAATATGTCCTCCAGATCTTCCCAACAATCTTCATATATAAACATTAACTTCCTTATCTACTTGGCATGTAGAAAAGAACAAGAAATCATGGATTCTTGTACTTTAAGACATGTTTTAGAGAAATGGGAGGAAAATAAGATTTAGACTCACACAAGCTGTTGATCTTTACTTTTAATTTGGGTCGTCCACGTGGCAGATTCAAACTTTAGAATAGAACCATGGGCTTCCCTTGACATTTTATAATTTTTTGAAAAATGAAAAAAATTCCATTTTTCTCTACACATCTACCCTTAGGATACGAGCTTGACACGTGTCCAAATGTGATTGTAAGGGAACCACGGCCAAATTCTGTCATTTTACTCTCTTTTTGAAAAATGGATAATTTTCCAAATTTTCATGGGATCTCTCGCCCTCAGAAACAAGCCCTGACACGTGTCCAGATGTGATTTGAGCGGGTGTGCTTCCTTTTTTAATTTTGACTCTTTTTTCTCAAAAGGAAATTTTTCTAAATTTCCAGAAGAGCCTCGCATCTCCGTCATTGATCGGGAAAACATTGACTTTTTCCCTCATCAAAGCTTATGGGCCATTTTGAAATTTTAATCCTTAAGGGGTAAAAATGCAAGTTACCTCTTATGTCCCCCTCCCCACCTTTTTGACTTTTCAAACCGCCACATGTCACCATGGCGCACTTTGAGGTTGCCCTAAAAATTTGATACTTTGAACAAGTGTAGGCTTACCATGTGTCTTACTAAGTAAAATGCAAAGTGAGTGGAGGCCTCTACATGTCATCGTGGCTTCTTGTTTAAAATGAAACTCAAGGGCTGGTACCTGAACATGCGTGGTTCCTCCACATGTCTCCATGGTGCAACTTCAAGATGGTGCCTAAAGCAAAGACCCCGAATGAGCATGAGCTTGTCACATTTCTGTTCCACCAAATTACTCCAACCGCATGAGAATTTTTCTAAGTCTGGGCCAAGTGGTAGAAGCTTCCACATGTCCTCTCGGCATTACTCCAAGGCAAAACCAAAAAGTAGACCCTCAAATGAGCATCATGCCTCCACATGGACACACTTTGACTTAAGGGTTTCCATGATTTTTTCAAAGTACTCAGCTAAGATGCATCCAATGAAAATTTTGCCATGTCCCCTTTAGATATAAAGATGCAAATTTGACAAGGAGAAACACTTGTCAAATCGTAAAATACAGAAAAATGACCATTTGAGCCTGGGAATGAAATTTTCTTCAAGGACAAAAAGTTTAGAAATGTTACAGGGCTCAAATATGTTCTTCAGGGATACATCCATTCATTTTCTTCAAGTACTTAGGGTAGAAATGATAAGGGAGACAAATCGACTATGGAGAATGGAAAACATGGGGGAAACCCGAGTTTTTGATGAACATAGAATGGGAGACTCAAAATACAAACCCTTTCCAGAGCATAAAAGAGACAAGCATCAAACCATGGACCCGTAAGTTATTTATGACCCAGAAAGAAATTAAAAATGGCCATAAAGACTGACCAAGCACAACACGGGAAGGAGAAAATGACAGAGGACGTAAATCAATAAGTTTTCAAAGGCACAAATGGGGAAAGACCCTTTTGAGCACCAACAGGTCCAACAATGTTGCTCCTAAATAGTAGGGAATTATCCAAAACACAAAGAAAGCAGAGTAGGTTCATGAACGATGCCAGGTGTCCAACCATCGCAACTTCAAGAGTGAAAATAGGGGTGGAGTCTTGAAACCCACCGGGTTTTGATGTGGAGCTAACTACAAGGTCCCACCGAAAGGGTGTTTTGACATTATATAGAGTTGGACCCTTTAATCACCTAAAGTAATGAAGTATCATGTTTGGGGATGGTGCCAAGTTTCGGCATGTCACATTCCCAGGACCCTAAAAGGAAGTAAAAATCTTAAGAATGCATGAGGCTTCCATGTGGATCTTGCACGGATAGAATCCAAACCTAAAGAAGTTTTGAAAATATTGGCAGAAGGTCAATTCAATATAAAATGAATAATAAATCCCACAAAGAATTTTAAATTCTTATATCTTTTAAAATATTGTGAGATCCAACAATGAATGCCCGACCCTAACCTTCAAATGATCATAAATTTTGACTAGAAGCTTGGATTTGAGAAAGAGAGGACTTTTGTGAAATCCTCGAGATGTGCTACTCTACTACAACTATATATCTTTAAATTAGTGGGAGTAGGTTCTTACAAGGAAAAATACAATCAACCATTTTTGAGGTTGTTAGGTTTCTCGCCTACCATCATGATGCAAAGATGGGTTTCCTTTCTTTACCACCATTAACAAGATTCGATTTCTTCTCTCCTTTCTCTCTCATATTCTTGATATATATTGTGAAGGGGGCACTTTTTAGGGGGACAATTTTTCTTCACACCCTCTCTTCTTCCCTTGTTTGCACGTGAATTTTGAGGAGTTTTAAAATTCCCATTCAAGTTGGAATGCAATTCTCTTCCGCTTGGCTATTGTAATGCATTGTATCAATTTTGGAGCAATAAGATAAGTCTGTGGATGATTTCAACCATCTCTTGTGTTCATTACATCCTCTTGATCTCTCATTGGATTTTTGGTTAATCAGTGCATGGTGATTGTATTGCATTTCTATGGTTTGTGTTTAGTTGCAAAGAAAATTGTTCAACATTCCTTTGGTACATCACCTATGCTAGTTAGGTTTATTTTCATGTATCTTCTTAACCCTACCTCCTTGGAAAATTAAATTAGATTTTAGACAAGACCCTCTACAAATTATATGTGTGCACCTAAACAGAGGTGGCCTTCATCCAAAGAGTTTTCCTGATTATGAAGTCCCAAACTTTGGGAAAAGATCCATGTTATGCAATCATAATGACGATATCAACCCATCAACTATGCATGAATAGTTTTGGCATACACTCGTGGGACCAAGAAGTCCTCATTTTTATTGTACAAAGATTGATGTGCACTTTTAATAAGTTTCTAGCTTGTAAGAAGATTTGAAATTAAACATCTGGTGACTCCAAAAAGGGTAGAATCCACTAGTTTCGGTAGTCCAAGGTTGGTAGATTCATGAGAAGAATTTAGACAAGGTCAAGAATAAGAGAAAGACTATTCATCTATATGAAATTGTCTCCCAAAAAGAACAAGATGAGGAAGAATAGATCAAAGGTCTCCATCTCCTCCAAAAATAACTTTGTCTACACCTCCACCTAGTAGGACTTTCATTCAAACCACTAGAGTTCTTCGACCAATAAGGATGACACAACCCAACCCATACATTAAATTCACTGGTAGAAACCTCGATTTCTCTCAATGCACAAAATCTAGTTCTATTTCTAGCACTAAAGAACATTCCATATTTTACTAAAGGAAACTAGACAACTCCAATTGATCATATTTAGGACATTACAAACATCTGTGTAATTCATGAAATTGCTGAAATGGACATTGATGTTAAGTTATTGGCATCCTGCTTTAAAAGTAAAGATTTGTAGTGGTTTAGAAGTCTAACCATGGGATCCATCTATGCACAACTCTCCATAATCAATCTGGAGAAAAGGGAAATAATATGTCTTTATTGGAACAATTGACAACAATCAAGAGGGATCCTAATGAACAGTTGACTGATTTCAACTTCAGATTTTAGAGGAGGTGGGATAGGAATCCATTATCCGTGAGACTAATAGCTTAAGGGGCTCTCTTATACTTCATTAAAGCTTTAAATTATGATATTTCCATGATGATTCAATCTATGGGAGTTATAACTTTACCTGCAGCCTATAACATTGCTATTAGAGCTGAAAATTCTTTAATTCAAGATGGTAAACTTGTACCTAGGCCACCTATGCCTCTAGTCAAGTGCAAACATTAGCTCCCATTCCTAACCCAGGAAATCACAATTCACCTAAAGCTTCTACCTCATCTTCTATCACCTCAATTAATCTCCAAGAAGTCTTGAAGCAATTATAGAACCTGGGTAATGAGTTAGTGACACTTAATAGGCAGCATGCTCAAAATTTTAGATCATATCAGCCTCAAACTAAACCCAATATACCTCCATATCATCCCAATAGGACACCCATTCAAGCTACAAATTATAACCAAGTAAATTCTCCTACTAATGGACCATTTCAGCCTTACAATCCTAATATCACATCCACATCTAGGTCCTTGGTACAGTGCAAAATAACATTGCCCACAAATATGATTGATGCTTTCCATGCAATCAACCACATAACCAATAAATGTGTTTCAATAGTGCTTTGAACCAATATCTTATGGTGATAATAATGGGTTTAGAACAAGCGATAAGCCAAGAAGAAAATCAAAAGTAGGATGTAACTCAACAAGAGGAAGCTCAGAAGGAGACCACAATTTTCATTTCGCAGTGAAGATTTATGTGGTATTAATCAAGCCCCTTCTAAAAGAGTAGTAGACAATAAACGGTCCTAGAAAAGAAATATTAGAGAAGGAAATTCATCAAATTCAAATGCTATCTAGCCTCTTATTACTCCATAAGGTGTTAACAATCAAAGTGCAGCTCTCAATGTGCAAATAAATAGTAGAAGGATAACTCGTCTCCATTCAACATCATTGATTAGATGAAGAAAATGAATGTAAACATCTCAATGTGGGAGTAATTTTCTATCCTGGTACAAAGAGACCTATTGCAATTTGCTATGGAAGATTGGTCAGCATCAAATCAGTCACCCAATCAACATGAAAAAGTGCTTACCAATGTAGCTCATCAAGAAGGAATCCATGTGGATGACCACACGTAATAACTTGAAGCCCCCTTCATTTTATATATCATTGATCATAGGAGATAAGTTAGTGTATAATTACATGATTGATTTGGAAGAAAGTAGCTTATTCATGTCAAAGCAAATAACAAATGAATTGGTTCTACAAGATGAGCTAGTGTTGAAAGGAGTAGTGCAACTAGATGGGACAATAGTAGGAATTTTGGAGTCATCAAAGGTTTAAGCCTAACACTACATGCCTATCCAAATGTCACAATCTTGTAAGATGTGTCTATAATTGACCTCCCACCACTCTTTTTAGTTGTTTGTGAAGAGACTTCACTTCCAAAAGTGGTGGATATCTAAGAGTAGACTGGTCACACATGCTATTCGAACAAGGTATTTAGCCAGGGAAACCATCGTGTTAGAACCAATTGAAAACTTTCACATTGAGCCTCATGTGCCAAGTCCTATCAATGCAAATTACTCAGCCTTTGATCAGGAGGAGTGTTCAACTGATCTAGAAGAAGATACCAAAGTCGATGCATTCTAGACTTGACTCTTGATGAATGGGAGAACAAAATGCATGCATTTGATGCATACAAGGTGATATAAGAAGTTGAGTTAGGATTTTATTGTTTGCATGAAGAGAATAACCCTCTCCCTAGCATCACCAAGCTAGACTAAAAGGATGATAATGTAGTATGGAAGTAATTCTTTGATGGCTCCAGAAGTAGACAAGGTGTAGGAGGAGCTACTATGCTTGTTTGGCCTCAAGGTATAAAATATTACTCAGCTTTTCATTTCTAGTTTTCTTGTTCAAACAACACGGCTAAATATGAAGCCTTGAATTATGGATTGCATTACACAAGAAAGAGAAGTATTTAAAATTTGCAAGTCTTTCATGATAGTGACATGATTGTAAACCAAGTCGAGGACAAAATGCCACCAAGAATTATTTTTAAAGAACTACATGAATCGGTATGGGATCTCATTAAATATTTTGAAGCTTTTGGTATCAATTCCATCCCAAGAAAGAAGAATGAAGTAGCAGATAGACTAACAACAATTGGGGCTACATTAGATGATGTGGAAAGTATCAAAAATGAGAAACCGCATTCTCATATCAAAGTGGTTGAAGGCCATTGTTCTAGACAACAAGACAAGTTGGCAAGTCTTCAAGAATGATCAAAAATTGGTAATTTTCTGCAAGAACAAACTAAGTTCTCTTCTAGAAACCAAGATGAGTTGGAAAACAATATTGTGACTAAGTGGTACAGATGAGAAGAAACAAATTACCAAAGTGCCTTGTAACTTTGGAATAAATCTTCAACCCGAATGATCAGTTATGGAAAGTGAAGGAAAACATTCAAGTAAAGGGTGAAGATTCAAAGCCCATTTCAGTAGCTAAAGACAAGACATTGCAAATTGGCAAGGTAAGTACCCAACAAGAAAAATCCTAATTCATTCAACTTTGTCAAGAATTCCCAGACGTCATTTCTTAGAGCTATGAGGACCTACGAGGATTCAATCCAAAGTAAGCACAACATACCATAGAACTGGATCAAGATGCTAAGCCCATCAGATAGAAGCAAAGACCATTCAACCCACACATTGAGCCTCTTATGAAGAAAGAGCTAAAAAGGACAATAATGGAAAGCATTATATTTCCAATCAAGCACTCGAGATGGGTTGCCAACTTGGTCATAGTAAGGAAGAAGAATGGAGAAATAAGGTTGTGTGTGGACTTTCGGGACATGAATAGGGCATCTCTCAAAGACCATTATTCACTCCCTTCATTAGAGAAAATATTACAAGTGGTAGCCAGCTCGGAAATATTTTACCTCCTCGATCGCTACTCCGGGTATAATAAGATAATAGTAAAAGAATATGACTAGTTCCAAAGGGATTTCACCACTAAGTAGGAACCTATGTCTCTGAGTAAGATATAATTCGGATTTTCTAATGCCGAGCCACTTGTCAAAGGGTGATGTACATGGCATTCAAGGGGTTAATCAACAAAATAGTTATAATATATCTTGATGATATTATTGTGTTCTCCAAAAATGTAGTGGAACACTTTTTTCATCTAAGACAAGTATTTTAAAGATGTAGGATATTCCAAAAATTGCATATCCGGCTCACGAAGGTAAAGATCCTAGGTCATATTGTGTCAAAGGAAGGATTGACGATTGACCCGAGAAAGAGTTGAAGCAATTAAAGCATTACCCTTGCTAAGCCATATGAATGTTCTTGAGAACTTTCTAGGAAAGATCAATTTTTTCACGAGTTTATGTAAAAAAATTCACTCTTGTGAAGCCAATATCACTAATGTTGTAGAAAATCATGGCATTTAGGTGGACAACTGATAAAAGTGAGTTTTCAAGCAATAAAAGAGGCTATATCCCAATCTCAAACTCTCGCCAATCTAGACTTCTCCAAGGACTTTGTTCTCTATGCCTTTGTTAGTGGGGACACAATTTCTACAATCCTAGTATAAAAAACAAAGAGGCATCTCGAACAAACGGATGCCTTCTTTACTCAAAGTTTGGAGGACTATGAAGTGAGATACTCCTTCATCGAAAAGCATGTCCTTGCGGTGATTAGGAGCTTGAAGAATTTCAAGGACCTAGTCTCAAACAATAAAATCCAATTGCTAGTCTCTCATGCAAGAGTCGAGGAATTCCTTCTAAACAAGGATCTAAATGAGAAACATGTAGGATGGATCACTCATGTCATGGAATGTGAAATTAAAATTAAGTTCACCAAGATGGTTTTTGGAAAGGGACTGTGTGAATAGCTAGTCTCGAGCCAACATGTTGATGCAAGTAATGAAAATGGGGTTTTTTTGGTAATAAAATATGGTCATCAACAAGAAAATGATAGTGTTCCTATTCCTTGTTGGAATCAAAACATGATACACTTCCTACAAACATGCCTATATCCTCCATAAATGAGAAATTAAAAGAGGAGATACTTCATATTACAATCCATTCCATATGTGCTTGTTGATGGTGTCTTATTCAAGAAAGACATCAATGGCATTCTACTAAGATGCATTATAACATGTCAGATTGAAAAGAAGTTACAATATTTCCATGATGAAGAGGCTAAAGGTAATTTTTCCACATAGGTAATAGCTCTCAAGATAATCAAGGCAGGTTATTATTGACCCACAATGTTTAGTGACTGCTACACATGGATAAAAGGGTGCAAAAAATGTGTGTTCTTCACAGGTAAAGAACAGGTTTGTAGCGCTTCCATTACAATCAATTTTAATTGACCAACCGTTCATGAAATGGGGATTGGACTTCATTGGGGTCATCAATCCAAACTCAAGATAAGGTCACAAGTGGATTCCCATAGCAACAAACTATTTCAGCAAATGGACCGAGATGATAGCGCTCAAGAAGTAAACAAGTCTAACATACTAGAATTTTGTGAAGAGATAGTGACTAGGTTTGGTGTATCTACCATTATCATATCGCAATGCATTAGCATTTCGAGGTTCCAAGATCTTAGAATGGCCTGTCAAGAATGGAACCTAGTTTAACACCTCTTCTTACTATTACCCACAGGTAATGAGCAGAAGAGTCCACAAATAAGAATTTGTTAAGGATCATTAGAAGGATTCTAGATGAAAATCAAAGGACATGGCATACCAAGCTTAACTTTGTTAAGAATTCCGATATTTCTTTGTTTGGAGTTATGAGGAACTACGAGGATTCAATCCAAACCATGCAAAACATACCAGTGAACTCGGATAAAGATGTTAAGCCCATAAGGAAGAAGCAAATTCCATTCAACCCATACAATGAGCCTCTTATGAAGAAAGAGTTAAACAAGTTAATAGATGCAAGCATTATATTTCCAATCAAGCACTCGAGTTGTGTTGCTAACTTGGTCCTGGTCAAGAAGAAGAATGGAGAAATAATGTTTTGTGTGGACTTCCGAGACTTGAATAGGGCATATCTCAAAGACCATTATCTACTCCCTTCAATGGAACAAATCTTGCAAGTGGTATCCGGCTCAGAAACATTTTCCCTCCTTAATGGCTACTTGGGGTATATTGAGATAATGGTAAAAGATGATGAATAGTTCAAAATGACTTTCACCATAAGTAGGGAAACCATGCCTATAGTAAGATGCCATTCACATTGTCTAATCTTTGGATCCATGTTTTAAAGGGTGATGCACATGGCATTCAAGGGGTTGATCAATAAAATAGTACTAATATATGTTGACGATATCACTCTAATCTCCAAAAATGTAAGGGATCACCTTTTTCATCTCGAGACACTTATTTCAAAGATGTAAGATATTTGGGCTATCATTAAATAGAAAAAAATGCATATTCTTGGCTCACGAATTCAAGCTCTAAGGCCATATTTTGTCAAAGGAAGGATTAAAAATTTACCCAGAAAGAGTTGAAGAAATTCAAGCATTGCCCTTGCCAAGCCATTAGATGGCTCTTGAGCTTTATAGGAAGGTTAAATCTTGTTCGCGAGTTTGTGCCAAATTTTACGGCTCTTATGAAGCCAATAATGATGATATTGAAGAAAAGAATGGAATTTAGGTGGACAATTGAAAGAAAAGTGAGTTTTGAAGTAATAAAAGAGGCTATATCCCAAGCTCCAACTCTCGTCAATCCAGACTTCTCCAAGGATTTTGTGTTATATGCCTTTGGTAGTGGGGACACAATTTCTACAATCCTAGTACAACAAAACAAAGAGGGATTTGAACAACCGGTTGCCTTATTTAGTCAAAGTTTGGAGGACTATGAAGTGAGATACTCCTTCATCGAAAATCATGTCCTTGTAGTGATCAAGAGCTTGAAGAAGTTCAAACACCTAGTCTCAAACAACAAAATCCAATTTCTAGTCTCTCATGTAGGAGTCAAGGAATTCCTTTTGAACAAGGATCTAAATGAGAAACGTGTAGGATGGATCACTCATGTCATGGAATATGACATTGAAATTAAGGTCACTAAGCTAGTTCATGGAAAGGGACTATGTGAACAGCTAGTCTTGAGCCAACAGGTTGATGTAAGTAATGAAAATGGGGTTGTTTTGGTACTACAAGATGGTCAAGAACAAGCAAATGATAATGTTCCTATTCCTTGTTAGACTCAAAAATGATACACTTCATATAAACAGGCCTATATCCTATAGAAATGAGCAAATCAAAGAGGAGATACTCCAAAATACAAGTCATTCCATATGTGTGTTTTGATGGCATCTTATTCAAGAAAGACATCAATGGCCTTCTATTGAGATGCATTAGAACATGTCAGATTGAAAAGGTGTTGCAGGACTTCCACGATGGAGAAGTCAAAGGTTATTTTTCCCCATAGGTAATAACTCTCAAGATAATGAAGGCAAGTTATTATTAGCCCACAATGTTTAGTGACTGCTACACATGGATAAAAGGGTACAAAAAATGTGCGTTCTTCGTAAGTAAAAAAAAGTTAGCAGCACTTCCATTGCACCAAATTTCAATTGACCAACCATTCATGCAATGGGGATTGGACTTCATTGGGGTCATTAATCAAAACTCAAGCCAAGGTCACAAGTGGATTCTCATAAGAAAATGCTATTTCACCAAATTGATCGAGGTGATAGCACTCAAGGAAGAAAATGATTCTAGCATACTAGACTTTTGTGAAGGGAGAGTGACTAGGTTTGGAGTACCAGAAATTATCATATTAGAAAATGCATTAGTGTTCCTAGGTTCCAATATCATAGAATGGGTTGTCAAGAATGGAACCTACTTGAGCACCTCTTCAAACTATTACTTGCAGGCAATGGGCAGGTAGAGTCCATAAATAATAATCTTCTAAGGATCATCAGAAGGATTCTAGATGAAAATCAAAGGACATGGCATACCAAGATCAAATCAGCATTATTGGCTGACAGGATCACACCGAAGAGGTCAATAGGTAATTCTCCTTACAAGTTGGTCTATGGGAAAGAGGTAGTGTTGCCTATATCATTAGAGCTACCTACATTGGAGCTCATGAAGCAGTTGGAGTTGTTTGAGTTTGAGCCTATGGAAGCTAGGTATGCGAAATGATGGAATTGGAAGAAATTAGAGAACATGCAGTTCAAATGATAGAGAAGAGATCAAGCCTTTGTCAAAATATGGTTTTACAAGAAAGAAAGAGAGAGGACCTTTCAGGAAGGGGAACTAGTTCTAAAATGGGATGTAGATCGGGTGAAACAAGGAAGGCATTCCAAGTTTGCTGCCATTTGGAATGGCACCTACATGGTCACATGATGTAAAAGTAGCAATGCCTTCCGATTTTTACCTTGGAGGGAGAGGAGTTTCTGATTCCAGATAACATAATCTATCTTAGAAATTGTTACAGAAAGGAAATGGTTTCACCCTTGTAAATGTTAGCCTAGGATTTTAATTCCTCTTAGTGCGTGTGCACATTGACTTGTTGTAGTGTATGTTTCAATTTGCCTAAGCTCTTTGGGCATAGGTATTGTTGCTCCAAGTTTGTATCACACTATAGTTGAATGTTCCTCTAGGTGAATATTGTAATAGTCCATTTTTAGGAAAAGGTGAAAAATCTAGGTCAAGACAATTATCTACTCTTGGAAACCTCATTTTCAAGATTTTCTTTTGAAACTTGAGAGTACAAAGCAGTGGTGTAGGCTCAAGAGTCAAAATGCAATATAAGTATCAATCTATCATTCATGACTCCTTGTCCAATGGATACTTCAAGGAAAATGATCTTCCACTTAACAAGTAAGCGATCCTGTGAGTAACCAAATTGTTATCAAACTTTTCTCCTTGGGAAAAGTTTGATCAAACATGACCATCCACACCAAAGAAATGAAAAGGGTGGTTCAATCATGCAAGCCCACATTTCAAATCTAACAATCAAGTTAAAGGAAAGCTCGGCTATGGCAATGGAAGATGGGAAAATGAATGGTTAATGGAAATGTTAAAGAAGATCAAAGCTCAAGTGAAAAATTTGAGAAAAGTTTGAAGTTTTCGAACTTCACATTTTTCAAGATCTCAAGAAATAGATGGATGAAAAATTGAAGAAAGCTAACTCCGTAGGCCAAAATCAATCCCATAGTGAGTAGTCTCAAGCAAAGCAACAAAGCCAATGAAATACTTCACATGTCTCTTCATTGCACTTTTTGTATGATGCTTAAATTAAATATCCCCAAAAGAGCGTAGGCTCTCCACGTGTCCAAAGCCCATAAATTTGCACCGATCCTGTTGAAAATTCTAAGCATGGGAAGAGCTAGCAGAATCCTCCACGTGCCTCATCAGCACAACTTCAATGGTAAAATCAAAAGGATGATTCCCAAATGGCGCAGGTTTTCCACATGGCTAGAGCTTGAGAAAGTTGCACCAACCGTTGAAAATTATAAACATGGGAAGAGCTAGGGGAAGCCTCCATGTGCATCATCAACACAAATTCAATGGTAAAATCCAAAGGCTACTCCCTAATCGAGTGCAAGCTCTCCACGTGGCCAGAGCCCGAGAAAGTTACACCGGCCGTTGAAAAGTCTACACATGGGAAGAGCCAAGAGAAGCCTACATGTGGCTCATCACCCTAACTTCAATGGTAAAATCCAAAAGCTAGTAGCCATTCAAGCATAGGCCCTCCACATGTATAGGGTCCAATAATGTTTCTCCTAAATAGTAGGGAATTAGCAAATACACAAAGAAAGAAAAGCAAGCTTGCGAATGATGCCAAGTGTCCATCCGTCACAACTTCAAGAGTCAAAGGAGGGGGTAGAGTCTTGGAAGCCCATAGGGTTTCCATATGGAGCTAACTACAAGGTCCAACCCGAAAAGGGGTTTTGACATTATATATATTGGGGCCCTTTACTCACCTAAAGGAATAAAGTAGCATGTTCACGGATGTTTCCAAGTGTCGACACATCACATTCCCATGACCCGAAAGGTAGTAAAAATATTAAGAATGCACGGGGCTTCCACGTGGATCTTGCATGGATAGACTCCAAACCTAAAGAAGTTTGGAAAATATTGGTGGAAGGTCAATTCAATGAAAAATGAATCATGAATCCCACCAAGAATTTTAAATTCTTAGATCTTTTAAAATATCATGATATCCCACAAGGAATGCCCAACCCCGAGCTTCATATGATCATAAATTTGACCTGGAAGCTCGGATTTGAGAAAGAGATGAATTTTTAGAAATCCCTTGATGTCTATTACTCAACCATGTGACTAGATATATTTAAATTAGTGGGACTAGGTTCTTGAGAGGAAAAAATATAGTCTTCCTTTTCGAGGTGTCGGGTTTATCATCTACCACCATAATGAAGTATGGTATTCCTTTCTTTACCACCATAAGCAAGATTTGATTTATTCTCTCCTTTCTCTCTCATATTCTTGATATATATTGTGAGGGGAACTTTTTTGGGGGACAATTTTGGTTCGCACCCTCTCTTCTTCCATTGTCTGCAAGTGAATTTTGTGGAGTTTCAAAATTTCCATTCAAGTTGTAATGTAATTATCTTCCTCTTGGCTATTGTAATGCACTGTAGAAATTTTGGAGCAATAGGACAATTTTGTGGATGATTACAACCATATCTTTTGTTCATTACATCCTCCTAATCTCTCATTGCATTTTTGGTTAACTGTGCATGGTGATTGTATTGCATTTTTATGGTTTGTGTTTAATTGCAAAGAAGATTGTTCAACATTCCTTTGGTGCATCACCTCTGCTAGTTAGGTTTATTTTCTTGTATCTTCTTAACCATGTCTCCCTGGAAAATTAGATTAGATTTTAGAGTAGACCCTCTGCAAATTGTATGTGTGCACCTGAATAGAGGAATAGGAACCAACCTTCATCTGGAGAGATTTCCTAATTGTAAAGTCCCACACTTTGGGAAAAGCTCCATGTTATGCAATCACACTGATGATTTAGACCCATCGAGTTGGAGACATTTAGTGGTGTTGTGATTATGCATCAATAGTTTTGGCATGCCCTGTGGGAGCAAGAACTCCTTGTGTTTACTGCAGCAAGATTGACGTGCACTTGTTATAAGTTTTCACCTTGTAAAAATATCTTAAATTAGACATCTGATGACTCCAAAAAGGGAAAAATCCACTTGTTTTAGAAGTCCAAGCTTGGTAGATTCATTAGAAGAATTCTAAATAGGTCTAGAACAAGAGAAGAAATATTATTCGTCTATCTCCACTTGTCTCCCAAAATAACAAGAGGAGGAAGAAGACCTCAAACGTCGCCATCTCGCAAAAAGAAATTTGTCAACACCTCCACCTGATAGGCATTTCATTAAATCAACTAGAGTTCTTTGAACAATCAGGATGGCACAACCAAACCCATACATTAACTTCACTGGTAGCAGCCCACTTTCTCTCAATGCATAAAATCCAGTTCTAGTCAGTAACACTCGAAGAAAATTCCATACTTTATTAGATAGAACCAAAAACTCCAATTGATCATATTTAGGACATCGCAAACATCTCTATAATTCATTAAATTACTGAAATGGACATTATCACAATATTTTGGCTTCCTCCTTTAAAGGTAAATATTTGATGTGGTTGAGAAGTCTAACTCGCATGATCCATCAAGAATTGGGATCATTTATGAAAATATCTCCACAATCAATTTGGAGAAAAGGGAGATAATTTGTCTTTATTGGAACAATTGACAACAATCAAGAGGGCTCCTAATGAACAGTGGATTAATTTCAACTTCAGATTTTAGAGGACATCGGATAGGATTCCATTATCCATGAGACCAATAGCTGAAGGTGCTTTCTTATACTTCCTTATAGATTTAAATTCTAATATTTCCATGATGATTTAATCTATGTGAGGTATAACTTTACCTACAACCTATAACATCTCTATTAGAGATGAAAATTGTTTAATTCAAGCTGGTAAACTTGCACCTAGGCCACCTATGCCTCTATATCCAAAACTAGAACTCCAAGCACTAGTTAAGTGCAAAAATTAACTCCCATTCCTGTCCCAAGAAATCAGAAATCCTTCGACAGACTAATTTGGGGCTACTTCAATATTGTTTTTTCTTGGAGATACAAAAGAAAAAGAATTATTTTTGTCTCCTAGATGAAATACGCCAAGACACTCTTGGAAAATTATGGCATGACAGATTGTAAACCTATGTCCACTCCCATGGAAAAAGGTTTGCAACTTTCGAGATTCCAAGATTCACCTCAAGTAGATGGTACTATCTACAGACAACTTATTGGGATTCTCATTTACTTGATATATACCAGAGCACACCTTTACTTTACTTTGAACTATCTTTCTAGATTCATGTACGAGATGAAGAAATGTCACTAGATAGCAGTGAAGAACATTTTGAGATATGTCTAAGGTACTATTGACTATGGGCTTTAAAATAAAAAGAACTCGAGTTTTTCTTATAGGGATATACAAAATAAGATTATGTTGGATCCGTTGATGATAGGAAATCGACTTTAGGATACATATTTCATCGCGTGTCTAGTCCTATCTTGTAGATCAACAATAAGAAAAATGTTTCTCTCTCTCATCCACTCGAGTCGAATATCTCATCACATGAGGAGATGTGTGTGAAGTGATTTGGTTATGTCGCATTCTAGCAGATATGGGAATTCCTGAAGAAAATCCTCCCATCATTCACTACGAAAATCAAGGTGTGTTAAAACTTGTGAAGAATCCTATTTTCCATGAGAGAACCAACCATATAGAAGTTGAATGTAACTTCATTCAAGATCAAGTTATGAACCACCATATTCAGCTCTCCCGTACTTCCTAGAAGATTCTTAAATTGTAGACATCCTCACCAAGTCTCTTGGTAAAGATAGATTTGAACTATTTTGGGGTACATTTGAAAAAACAATGTATTAAGAGGGGAATGGTAGAAAAATTAATTAGGTAATACATTATTTTAAATCATTGTAGATGTTTGTATTCTAGTTGGTTTCTTCTAGATAACTCTTCTCTAGAATATTTTTCTTCTAGGTTATTCTTCTCTAGAACTCTCTTCTTTTGTGTATCAATACGAGATGATTTTAACCATTGTAATCAATCATTAAAATCGTCGGTTCTTTATTCTATGCAAGCATTCGAAGTTTAAGAAGGCTTCTTCTTCCTTAGATGGAACCGTGAATAGGAAATTAAGAATGATATGGATCTTGTGGATTTGAAAATGGGAACCTCGGCGTCATCAAAGATGCAAAGTTTTGAGGAACCAATTGAAATGATGATTCTAATCTAGATTATTGGAAATTATAATCCAAACATAGAAGAGAATTGGAAGATTTTGAACAGGAGAAAGAAAGGGACTATCTCTCCCCTTAAGATCAATTTAAGGTCTAACGGGAATGCATAATATTAATGAGATAGTTGTTAGTTTTTGTTCTTTTGTTGTGTTTTTGTTTTGTTGTGTCATTGGTAGAGGAATATTATTTTTCTCCTTAGTGTCATTTCTTTCTATCCACTATTGTATGGGGTAGGGCCCCCTTAACCCTCCTTTACCTTTAGAAAATAAAATAAAATCTATAAATTTATAAAATGTAAAGAAAATGACAAATCTATCGTTCATAACACATGCCTTAATATTTTCCATCTATTCCACACCATTCAAACAACATGAAGGTTTCTTCGCTTCTTTATTTAAACGTGCTATACGAGAATCAATACCACAAGTACCATTCCAAGAAGGAGCTGATGGAATTAAATGTTGAAGAACTTCATATCTTTTGACTGAATATATTCTCCTAGTTTATCTTGAACATAATAATAGAGATACACATAATAATAACGAGGCACGAGATGCATAAATATATTTGTAGCTTTTGATTGAGATAATACAACTAAACAAGAAATTGAGGAATTCATGTAAATAATTTGTACTAAGATCGAGGAAACCAACAAAATGTAACTCGCTGTGTGCTTCATAAATTTAAATAAAATTAACCACAACTATTGTGATTGCGATGAAAGGAGGCAACATTTTGGCAGCGAAGTTTTTGGGAAGAAAAATGGGGAACCTCCTATGCTCATCCCTTCATGCATGGATGCTGAACCACAACTAGACATTCCAAGTTTCATTATTGACAGATCGAAGGAGATATTTAAATATGCTTTCATATAGAGGTTTGTAGGATTACGACCTAATATAGATTTTGTGACGGAGTGGTGTAGATGAAAATGTTGCCGCAAAGTTGAGGAACGAGCTCTTACAGGCGAAGGTTTTCTTTTGCTTCAAAAATGAAATGGAAATGCAGAGAATTTTGTCTGAGGGGCCGTAGTTTTATTGAAACATTATTTTAGATTCCATTGTTGGGTGCCTTGAATGCCACATGACTTTAGCTTCCATGCCCTTCCTGTCTGGATCCAGCTCCTCATGTCTTCCTTAAGAGTTCTGGGAACCAGAAGTATTTCTTGGGATAGCTAGATGGATGGGAATACTAATTGTGGTTGATCCAACTATTAAGGCTCCATCGAGGCTAGTTTTTCCTAGGATTTGCATTAATGTTATGGTTGTTTTCAATGTTCCAAAATGAATATTGTTTCACTCCGCTACTGGTAAATGGGAAAAGGACATTGAAGTCAATAATTCTCATATTTTCTGCATCCAGTGTAGAAGGGCTAGATATGAGTAAAAGGAGTGTTGTGTATTAGGTGAGCTGACTCTGAAATTACTTTCACCCAAGGGGATGACGAGTTGGGATGCACTTTGATGAAATATGGTGGAGATGATTCGATCTCATAGTAGGTGATGTTTCCCATGCCTGTCACCCAAATCGACGATAAATATGGGATGACGATTTTGATGAAAAAGTGGAGAGGCAGATGTTGACGAGCTGGATGTGGGTGCTTTCCTGGTAGTTTCAATCATGGAGCAGGCTGTTGGATTGGTGGAGACTGACGTAGGTTGGGATGGGAAGGTGTCTGCAGTTTTGTTACTTAAGGATTGTGTTATAGGTGAGTGCAGTGGCAGTCCCATAGAGTGGAAAAAAATTCAAACGAAATTTGAAATTTTTAAACAGTGCCAAGTCAAGCATTAAATTTAGTTGGAGTTGGTGAATTTGGGTTGGGTGGCTACATCCCTCCACAGGGTTCCTCTACAGTATCCTTGCACGGTCAATTAAAGTTGTTTCTTGGTTCAGGACACGGGGATCCTCAACCTAAAGATCCACCTGGGATGCATTGAATAGTGCTACGAATAACGAATAGGTGGGGAACATGAATGGAACAACAAATGTTGACTATGGGTGGACTACGGTCCAGCACAAGAAACATAAAATTATTATGTTTGATCGGGTTTTGCAGAGTTACTTTTCAGCGGCTTCATAAACACATCTTAAGGTTTAGCTCTATCTTTAGTTTGGGTCAAGTCTCCTTGACTGGGCTTTAGGTTCAGCTTTCCTTTGTTTTTTTAATCTTCTCCGATTGCTAGTAGACGTTGTTTCTGGAGCCCCTCATTTCTCTATCTTTCTCTTCTTTGTTTCTCTCACGATGTATCTTTTATTGTAAAGCTTATAAGAGCCATAATCTCTAATAAAAACGCCAAATGCAACTCTAAATATATATTTTTTTAATATCAGAAACCATTAACCCGGATAATAGAATTCGAAAATGATATTCATAAGAATTCAAAATTTATTTTCACCAAATTTTAATTATTTAAAAACTAAATTCACATTTCAAATTTTAAAAATTGAAAATTAAATCCAATAAATAAGAACAAAAAAAAAAACAGAAAAGGGACGTTTTTAACCTACAGCAATCAATCAAAATTGTACTTAAATAAGTAAAAGAAGATTCTAGATCTTAAATCACCCGACCTATATGGAAAATAGGACTTACGAATCCCATTGAAGACCAAAAAAATTGAATATACAGGAGAATTGAATTTCGATATCATTAGAAGAGAAGAATTAGACTTACAAAGGTACATTGTCCACACTAGTCTTATACGATTAATGAAAAATCTAGGCATACAAGGGTAATGTATGCTGTGTAAAACAACTATTATGCAGAAATGTCAATTTGAGTACTTATAGAGGATGCTTTCAAACAATTTGTCTACTAATCAAGAAGACGAGGTTAATAAATTCATGTCAATTATTTCGATACTCATGAACATAATGTTCATTAATCACAAAATTTTATCTATATTTTTTTAGATAAAAGGTAAATGGTGGTTTTTTTATTCAGTCCTACCCAAGAACAAAAAAGGTATGATTTCATGTATACAACTTTAAACACAACAAGAAGTAAAATAAGAACAGCTTCCCACCAGCGAAAATAACTAGCTAGGTATGGGAAAAAGTTTTCTTGTGATAAACATTTTTCTTGCCTTGCACAAATTTCCAACCATCTAATATGTCTTCAATAGGAAGAATGAATTCAAGAGCCTTAATCAGTCGATAGGTACTTTCATTTTAAGGAAAAGAAGGGGAAACATTTTCTTTAGACGTTTCACTGAATTTTTGTTCAACAATATTGTTTGGTTGAATCTTGGCATTTAAGTTTCCTTGTTTCCTTAAAATAGAAATTCTCTAAGAGGAGTTTCGGAACCAAATCAACCAATTCGTTTATATCAACAATTGAGTTTTAATCTTCCTTAAGCATCAAATGAAAAATGATCCAGATAATTTTTCCAACAAGCGTCTTTTTTCATGTTTACCCATTACCAACACACAATCACTTGAAATATGTCTCAAAATGAAACAAATTTTGCATTTGAAAGGAAAACCTTCATAATCATGAGGTTGGGTCCAAGTTGTATTTTAACTTTAAGCTCATTTATGCTAGCAAGTAGATTCTTTGAGGTATCAACCTCAAGAAAAATTTAGGCATAGGTTGTGTGGGGTAAAATTAGTGTTGTGGGAGTCAATGTTTAACACATTTCGTAGTACATTACCAATGGAAATAAGAAAATAAGGGTTCAAAAATTGCAAAGGTGAGTGAGAAAATATTATCTATACGGGTTTACATCTTGAAAAATATTCAGTGGTTGGATTTAATGAAGGGAACCATAGTTTCATGAAAATATAATTAGATTTACATGCCCAAATAATTCCATCTATGGTATCATTATCAACTATTGAAGAATAAACAACAATAAAAGTTACCTTTGCACAAGGATAAAGGTCTAACCTTCCATCAAGAAGAGGGATCCAATGTTTTTTTATCCATTCATAAAGAATTGGAAGGTGGGCAAAAAAATGTTGAATTTTAAAATTAAGGCATGATCCTGGTAGAAGGTCTCAACTTCAAGCACTTCATCTCCGAAATAAACACTAGGGATATTAGTAGTAAAAACCATAAGTTTGCATCAAGTTCTTCACTATAGAACCTCCCAAAAACAGTAATTTGGTTTAATCTTAGCATGTTCACCATACTTCTTAATAGGATCCTCGGTGTCACAACCCACCAGACCGGGAAATAGGGGCATGTTGAACACACTATTGCCTTAAGGGAAATATGATGAATCTAGCAATGGCTATGGCGCAAGAGGAAACAAAGGTGGTCCTATCACCACCCATACTAACAAATTTCTCATACTTGTGCTTACAAGGCTAGATCTCGTAGATGGCCACCCCTTAATAGAATTCACAAAACTCATGCCACTCTCCACATCCGTCACCTATGTCACCTTCTCCACACATTTGGCTACAAATTCCTAGCATAGAGAGGGATTATGAAACTTTAATGCCTCCACATGTAGGTTTTAAATGAGTAGTCATCTAAGTAGTCAATGGAATGTTCAGAGCTTTTGACGGAACTCCTGTAGAAATCTTAGTGGCTTTTCGACCCAAATTCTCGACCATCCTTTCCACACCGATCACCTCTCACACCTTGAATAGAGACCTTCAAAATTCCACCATCATTAGGGTTAGGATTTGAGATTTTAGGGAGAGACATCAGAAAATTTCAAAACTAGCAAGACAAAATACTACCTATATTGAGGTGCTAACATGACAAGTATAAAACATTAATGTGGTGCACAATTGCTTAATATGTTATTATACGGTACCCATTTTAAAATATTCAAGATAAAAATAAATCAAACTAGTCTTTTATATTTGAAAGAATAAATATAATACCTTACAATATGGTACCCACCATGAAATATCAAATAATATAATTCATAATAATGAATCAAATCAATATTTTATATTACATGAACAAATGTAAATATAGAATTGACGATAAAAATAAAGGTTTTACTTTTGAGATTCAAGATCACTAAATAATTCAACAAGGTATGATAAATGAAATGAAAGATAAAATATTTCAAATAACAAATGATACTATCTAAATAGGAAACAACATCAACACTAATGCAAAACATTTCTAAATTTTAATATTTGAACATAAATTCTTTAAGTAGCCAAATATAAAAAAGAAAGTTATTAAGGAAAATTATTTCAATGTTGACAATATTCTTAAATTTGATGAAATACATATTGAGAATAAACTTTATATGTTATGTTATATGTTCTCAAAAGTAACTTTCTTATATTTCTTTTCAACAACATAGTTTATTACACATAGCCTATTTTTACATGCATTCATTCGATGAACCCCTATTGAGTCGATTTATTTATGTTGAGTTATGGTGCTGAATTACATTATTATGCTTTACTAACTTGTTGGAAAAACAATAACCAAGCAGTCGGTCGGGTGACCATCGTCATCACATGGGACAAACATCATCACGAAAGGAGGAACGGGTAGCCATTAGGGTAATCAAAATTGATTACCTATGTGCGATGGATTTGATTTAAGTCACGGGAAGTTGATCTAACCTTTGATATAAATTTGATGTAATGATTGCAATTGCATAGCTAAAGTGCCCTAATTTTGTATTTGCTTATATAAGGTTAAAATATAGGGTTAGAAGTAATATTGATAATATTTGTATGAAGGAATTATTAGAGAGAGTAAAAGAGAAGCTTGTGAGGAAGAAAGTACTTTACATCTGGGAGATATGTGGAAAATTGATTATATTTATTATATATCCTCTATAAAGCTTTGAATAGTATATTAACTATTTCTTGGTGGATGTATCCCACACTTTGGGTGGACCATGTTATATCTTGAGTATTGATTTTCTTGTTTATTTATGTAGTTATTGTTTGTATGCTTAGATCTATATAATATATATGTACAACTTGTGTGATTAACCCTAACAACTTGTATCGAATTATTTTTAGGTTTTTTGTGTTGAAAATTTTACTCATAGAGGGATTTCGATTAAATGGGAGCTACAAACAGAGAGAAGAAGATAGAAAATATAGAGTTGAGAAATTTTACGGCCATAATTATCAATTATGAAAGATGCAGGTGGAAGATTATCTCTATCAAAAAGATCTATACTTACCATTGGATGAGAAGGAAAAACTATAAAGATGACTGATGAAGAATGCAAATTGCTTGACGTAAAGGCTATGGGATCTATAAGATCGAGCGACAACATATGCGGCTTCGAGTATTAATGAAGAAACAAAAATGGTAGAGTTGATGAAATCTTTAGCTAATTTATATGAAAAACTTAGTGCTTGAATAAATTTTATTTGATGAAGAAATTATTTAATTCTAAGATGTAAGAAGGTGAATCTACATAAAGTCATTTGAATGATTTCGGTGTATTTTTAAATCAATTAAAATTAGGAATATTCATTTTGATGATGAAGTGAAATCCCTTTTATTTCTATCCTCTTTTCAAGATAGTTGGGATAACTTAGTAATGGTTGTTAGTAATACAACGTCTCATACTAATATTTTAAAGTTTAATGATGTGGTTAGTATAATCTTGAATGAAGAAATACCCAGGAAAATTATAGGAAAATTATCATCGGTAATGATTTGAATGTACAAAGCAAGTGATTTGAAACTTTCCCATAACCTTTTCTGTTACTGCATAATCATTCAAATCTTCTGAAATGTGCCTTGGAAATTTGGTCAAAAACAACTGGCCACCATTGATGGGTATTCTAGATATGACTTTTCATGGTTTTATTTGTGAATTTTAATTTTTTGATGGGTGTACTTCCTCCAATGATTTTTGGGATGACTGCAGGTTTTGTTGTTGAGTTTTAAAGGGTTTTACAGGTATGTGTGTAATAAATTGAGGATGGGGGAAATATGTTTGTTTACCTGAATGTCGTTTAATCCACATTCGCCTTGTTTACAGATATCTTGTTTTCTTCGATTGTGTTGGTTGTGGTTTACTAAACATAAACATTTCGTCTTCCCAGGTGGCATCCTATAGCTGCATCTTTTTCATCATGTTTGTGTGCAAATAATACTTTGGTTGGTTTTTGTGTTAGTGCTTATTAGGATGTTTGTAATAAGCCCGCAATTTTATTTGTTAATCATTATGATCCTTTATCCATAGGGTTTGGCTGACAGGTGGAGTCGCTCACTTTTATTTTTAACCACTATGTTCCTATATCCGTAGGGTTTTCCTAACAGGTGGGAGTTTTGATTAACTGGGAATTGTCGTCTACTGCTCCCCTAAATTTCAAATAAAGATTCAATCCACTACCAATAGATTTAAGGTGTCTTTTGTAAGAGTTTTGTAATATTGCAACTCCAAATGAATTTAGTGGGAATGCTTCTGTTTACGGTTTCCTCTATTGAGATTTTGGTAGTGTTATGCTTGTTTAGTCCATTATTAACAAAAAAATTGACTTGTTCAGAACAATGTTTTAGTGAATTTCTTTGAGTTTTCGTATATTCAATTTGAAATAGATGCGTAAGGTTTAAAGCAAAGTTACTATAATAAAATTTATATAAAAGTTTCGACTTTAATTTAATATATATCATTCTCTAAAGAAATTGGGATTTTGTCATGCTATGAATGATTAATAATCTCTTGAATTTATTTTTATTTTTGTGGTGCTCCTCAACATCTGTGAAATGTCTTTTCTGATTTATATTGTTCTCTAAATTAAACAAGTAATATTGAAAGTTTAGCATGTGGGTATAAGATAACCTGGGCATAGTGCATTTGCAAATGAAAGAAATATATTTTACTTAGGATTTAAAAGTTGCTATATGATGTGTGTCAAAATAAAAATAGATGTTTATAATTTTCCTTCCGTGTTGTATTACTGATCCGTTTAGGGCTTAATGATCTATGAAAGGTTTATTTCTGCATTATAGTATTGAGTGGTGATGTTAAGGATAATGTTGGAAGCGATTAAAACAAAATGTAATGAAATCTTTAAAATGAAAAGTTAACGCTGAATTCGAATAAATAGGATTTTTTATTTTTTGTTGAAAGCTTATTTGTTCCACTGTTCTTAATATTAATAGAAACAACTACACCAGGTTTTATAAGTTTGACATTCCCCTTCTCTCGATAATCAATAGGAAATAGTTGTTTTCTTTACCATATACTCAAAGCCATCGTCACTACAATCAAACAAATAAAAAACAAAGAGCTCGCATGTATATTGGATGCCACATATTTTGATAGGGACTTTGATATACATATGTAGTGAATATACTATTTGCATGTCATATAGAAGGTTGTTCTAATATAATCTAACATCTTCTCGTAGTAGTTATAAATCTCTATAAGGTGTTAGAGTCTTACCATTATAATTGTATTTTTATGACCAACTTCTCCCACAAAGCTCCCCCATTTGTAATTTGGTTATTTGCTTCACTTATGAAATCTATCTTAAGTGCATTAAAGCCAATTAGTAAATGAACAGACTTTTTGTCCACTATACATCCTTGAATACAGGGCACAATATAAATAAAAACCCAACATCATTAAATATTGGATGATTTTGGTAAAATGATATTAATCCTCACATAGATGGCACAAATCATAATAAAAATAAGACGCTTTCTTTAACTTGTAATGCTTACAATTTTACCAAAGACGAAACCCAAGACAAACCAATAGTTACTTTAAAAAAATTACTAAATAATTTTTTGTAAAAGCTAGTTACAACGTTTAGCACAAATCTCGATTAATAAACAATCATTTCAAAAATAATTAAATAATAATATTTAATATTCAATTAGGTTAAAAACTCTTCATAACTATAATTCTTAATTAATTTAAAAGAGTGGTTCCTAAAGTCATTTAATAATTTACCGTAAAAGGTCTAGGTCTAATTTCCCTTCCATTAAAAAAGTAATATTAAAAATAAATCCCTAATTATAAATGATATCTAATTATCAGTTATCAAATTTTTCCCCACAAGAAAAATTGATAAACATGACCTTCCACACGAAGAATTGAGGAGTTTGATTCGGTGAGGGTAGCTTATGTTTCGGGATTAGACTGTCGAGTTTTAGGTGGACTCAAGAATGATAATGATGTTGGAGGCAATAAATTGAAGGAAGCTCGTAGTCGAGATGACCAATAATGAGGACTTCGAGTCCAAATTTTTCGAGACTTGGGAGGTTTTATAGTTCAAAGTTTTAGCAGTGCAAATTAGCTAAAAAAATAAGAAAAAGGCTCAAAAACCTGAAATCCCAAAGTCCGAAAGGCTTGGGGGTTTTCAGGGTCAACTCCCCTTTTGGGGCCAATGGTGCAATGGATCGGGAATTTCTGAGTTCGAACTCTGAAGTCGAATTTTTGACTTTATAGGTTCAAGGATTCGAAGTCTTTGCCAAACAAAATGGAAAAATGTAACCAAATTCCTAAAATCCTAAAAGTTTTAATTGAAAATGATCGATTGTGGAGATCAAACTTGGTTTCCGAGTCAATGCGGTGGGGCTTTTCCAACTTTTGGGGTCTCAATTTCAGACTTTTAGAGGTCGGGGTTTTAGAGGTTCGGTGGTTTGGTGTTTTGGAGGTCTCGGTGGGATCATGAAGATGAACAGTTTCAAAGGCCCGAAAGGTGGATGGTCTAAAACACGAAGTTCAAATTTTAGTCTTTGAGGTTTTGGAGGTTGGGTTTGAGTTTGGAACTCTCAAGAAGAATTAGCAGATGAACAGTAACATCAACCTCCGAAGTCAAAATACCTAAAAGTCTGAAATTTTTTATTTCGGAGGTTAAGGCATTTGATTCCAAACAAATATAGCCAACCACTCACCATTAACGTATTATGGTACCCTAATATTCAGATGGCCATAATGTTTGACTGGAAGCTTGGATTTGCATAAGAAAGGACTTTTTGAAAGTTCTCAATCCGTTATTTTAGAGGAATGTTCCGAGTTTCTCACCTACCAAAATGATGAGGAGCTTCCTTTCTCTAATGCCACTCCTCTTCAATACTTTTAAACTACATTATCAATTTTGAATTTGTTATAATCTCAAAACCTTGTTGTTTTACCCTAGTTAGCATACAAATAAAAGGTGTGGGACATCATGATTAAGATTTTTTTATATTATTATTTTGATTATATGTCATGCTATGGATGCGTTTGGGCATTTAAGGATAAGACAATTAGCTATAATTGTTGCACTATCATAAATTCATTTTGATAGTATTAATCTTCGATATTGTTTTTTTGTAATTAGTTTATCTCTATGACTTGACACATAAACATTATTGCACATTATTACTGAAAAATATTAATAGAAAAAAAGTTTAACTCATTATGATATGGAAATCGAAGGATACTGATTATTGTAATTGAACTAATTAACTATGATAAACACTCAAGAGGTAAAACAATGATGTGTTTTCATCTTAGATATATATTGATATTTTGAATTTTCTTTGTATTGATTTTATTATGATGTTCAAAGTTATTTTTGATTTCTTTGATATTGAAGAATGGGAAAAATGGTGAATGAGTGAAAGTATTTCTTAAATTAGATGATTCAGTTGGTTTATGATCTTAGTTGCAAATTGATGTATGAGTAGAATCGAAATGTTGAAAATTGGAGTAATTTTTTAATTACTTGGTCTTAGCAATAGTAGTTATGATACTTAATGTTGAAATTGATATGTATATATAAGTGTTTTATTAGTTCGACATCACTAATATGGCCATGAGGCCAGAGAGGTTTTGTGTGATTGTTGCAGGTAATTATATCCCAACAATAAATTATGGGGCATTCGAGACCAAAAACAAAGCAATGTGGAGTATTTGCAACTAGTTACCATGGCAAGTTGTGTAATGTTCTTGTTTTGTTATTTGTTGTTAGGGGTTTTATGGGGGATGACCCCAATTGTGACCCGAGTTTGTGTGTAGCTCTTTTCCTTTCTTTTATTTAATTTTGGTGTATGTGATTTAATTTTTGATGTAATTCCATTTTATCATTAATTGGGTTATGTGTCTTAATTAAGTGAATTAATCATAATATTAAGCTAATTTTGAATGTGACAAAAAGGATTCATTTATTAGAGTGGTTGATCTTTGGTTCTTGTGATTATTAGTTGAGTGTATGTGATTTTAAGTTTTGTACACTCCACCCTACTTGGAAAACTCGGATTTGGGCTTAAGGGCTAATTTTGGAGGCTTCTAGGACAAGTTAAACTTGTCAAACCCATCTTAATTCCATATATCAGGCATACCTATGGGTTGGGGTCAAAAATAGACTCTATGATGTGTTTTGTAAGGAAAAGGTGAGATATAATTGCACTTTCTTACATATGTTTAAATTTTGTCATTAAGGGGTGCGGGTTGGAGTGGTGTGTGTAAGAGGATTGTCATACCTCTTAAGCATGCATTTATTATGCCTTTGGGTATGGGTTTGAATTTGGTGATGTGGGATGAAGAAGAAATAATGTGGCATCCTACATGGAGCCACATCATCTCCCTCTCCCTCTTTTCTATTTATTGGAGTTTTGGGGAGTATTGGGGGCTACTTTATCATTCATTTTTGGGAATGCTTGTAATTTTAGAGAGCTTGCTTGAGGATGGGGTGTGCATCTTGGAGTACATATTTTTTTCTTAGGATTTTTAAGGCTTGAAGCTTTTGTGAATTGATACTCTTCATTTGTAACCTAGATCTTCACCCTTTTTTAACCTTACTATTTTGGTTGTGCTCATATGTGTAGTTGATGATCATTGTATTGCTTATGATTGTGAGAAATAGATTTGATCCATAGGTTGTGGGAGAAATAGAAATGGGGATAAAACTTAAGGGAGGCACAAGAGAAATGTTATTGGGTATTTATGAGGGAGTTTGGTTGGGATATACACCTTGTTGATAAATATGATTTTTGTTTATCTTGTTATTTTCTTGAGGGAGGCATAAGAGTGGGTTGCTTTCTTGAGAGACGCATAAGAGTTGTGTGTCTTCTTGGAGGGAGGCATAAGAGTGTTGTGTGTTTTTTGATGGATTTTTTGGAGGCTCATAGGTGGACACCCAAGCCCTTGGGAGGAATAAAAATAAATCCCATGTTCCTTTCTCTGTCATGGTTTTAGTACGAAGCCTTTGTGTTTTGATGTTTATTGGTTTGTTATAAAATTGGTATTTAGTATTTCATTGATTTTCTTATTGAACTGTGTATGTGGAAGCCATTTTTGAGTTTCCATGGTTGTCTAAATAACCGTCATTACTTATTTATAGGGGCTCAGGGGCTAGTGAGGAATAAGGATTCTCTCCCTCATTAGATATTTGGTTGGGCAGAGAGTGTTGCCTAGCCCCCATTTTATTGTGTGCTTGGCTTGATGAATATGGTGAGCTTAATGGAGAAATTGCTCTTCTTGGAAAAAGACATGTAGAGTTGCATCTTTGATATTATGATTCTACTACTTATAAATTATATCAATAGTTTATTAAATGTAATCCTATTCATTATTGGAAATGATTTATTGTGATTTACACTACTTCATAGGAATGTGAACTTTGAAATGATCTTGAAATAGAAAGTAAGCTCTCATAAACCAAAAGTTGTGTTTAGGATTTACATTGATAACCTATTACTCTTAAGGGCTTGAGCTCTTAGATGTGAAATAAATGTTGATTAGTCACATTATTGCCAAGTGTGCCAAAATTGCTGATGTGGTCACACGGTGGCTTAAGATTTGTTGTTTGATAATGAGACACCATGGAAAGATGAGAGAATCTAACTCCGAGTGTCGCACCGGGCATGCCAAAATGGTTGATAAGTAATCACAACACCCCTAAATGTACATAACTCGATAGGTTCAAAATCTCAATGTGATTGCATAACATGGAGCTTCTCCTAAAGTGTGGGGCTTTGTGAATTGGGAGAGCTCTTCGGACAATGTCTAGTTCATATTCCTCTATTTAGGTGCACACATTCATATTGCAGAGGAATCTATTCTAAAACCTACTCTAAACTTCCAAGGAGACATGGTTGAGAAGATATAATAAAATGAACCTAACTAATAGAGGTGATGCACCAAAAGGAATTCTAAAAACTTGTTTTTCCATTAAAAAATCCATTAAAATGAAATACAACTACCATGCACAGATAACCAATACTGTAATGAGAGATTAGATGAAGACAATGAACATAAGAGATGATTGAGAATCATCCACAGACATGTATTATTGCTCCAAAAATTTGATACTGATCCATTACAATGGCCAATAGAAAAAAATTGCATTACTGAGTCTAAAAGGGGAGGCTTGAACTCCAAAAATTCACTCTGAGACGAGAGAAGAAGGGAGGGGTAGAGCCAAAATGTCCAACCTTTAGAGAAATGCCCCTCCTTAAAATATATAGGAAGAATAAGAGAGAAAGGAGGGAAGAATTCAAAATCCTACTCCAACCACTCAAGAAAATGTATTGAATTCACCTCATTAATGTAGTAGGTGAGAAGCCTAACAACCTCAAAAATGGCAGACGTTATTTATTCCAATCGTAGTGAAGATCATCCGAAAGTCAAAGTCGATGTTCCACGTGGGCTCATTATTCTTCTTTGAATTGGCTATCCACCAAATAATTTCCAAACTCTACGAGTTTGAGGCCTACCCATGTGGGATCTACATGGTATCCCCACGCATCTTAAAATTTTACCCCTCCTTTTACTCCTAAAGTTGTGATGATCGAACACTTGGCATCATATGTAAACCTCGTTGCTTCATTCCCTTGTGTTTTGGCTTAGTCCCTTCTATTTGGAAAAGATATTGTATCGACCCTAGACACGTAGAGGACCAAAGAACGTTTGAGACTTGCCTGGATTTTACCTTTGAAGTTACGCTGATGAGACACATGGGTGATTCCATTGAATCTTAGAATTTTCAATGGCTTGTGCAACATTTTCAGGCCTTATACATGTGGCAAACTTGCAATTGTTTTGGTATTGCCACTTCTGTCACACCTTTGAAGTTACGCGATGAGACATGTGTAGGCTTCCACGGCTATTTTATGCTTAGACGATTCAGCCTCCAAAGTGAATAAATTATATGTGCTTCCTTGGCGGATCCCTCATTATTGACTCCACTTCAAAATCCCACGGAGTTTTGAGTTTCAATTTTCCTCTAAATTTTTGGAATTTCACCGAGGTGACACGTAGTGCCTTCTGCGAGTCCGTTATTTTTCTTAGGGTTGAATCGTTCCATATTTCCATCGCTGAGCCTGTTTGTAACCTAATTGCTAGTTTTTAAAGTTGGGCTCGTATGACTAAACCGACTCTTCGATGTTTCCCTGTGTAAGGTCATGTTTGATAAATTTTACCCGAGGGGCAAAATTGGATAAGAAATAAGTTATTAAGTTTTTGTAAATACACAATTGTGCACTACTACTATTTCCTAGGTTCATGCAAATTTTATCCTAACCAAATTTATAATTGTAACCCTTATTATTCCACACTACTTACTATTCCCTAGTTCATTGGGAGACTCAATTATTATATAATTTTTTTTTTTTGTGTCTAATTGATATATATATATATATATATATATATATATATATATATATATATATATATATATATATATATATTTTAATATTTTACTTGATTAGCATTTTTCTTTATATTTATAATATCATTGTGTAAATGTTTATTAAAAGAAACTAATATAATTAATATTACCACAAGTATATATACACCAATAGATAGTAATAACTAAAACTCATATTATTTTCCTTGGTGCATTATGAAGGGAGGGAAAAAAGTTTATTATTATTTTTTTTTCAAAAGGTTGTTTTTATATGTTAGTGTTGGTGTTCTAGCCTAGTTTTGCAGCCTCTCCTTACACATGGTTGGTTTAAATAAGAATGTGGTTGGGGGGAGGGGTGCAGACCCCACCCCAACCCATATACTTGTATATGGGGTGGGGGTCGGGGTCAACTCCTCCTCCTAATACTTTTGAACCCCTCAAATAGAATTTAATCGCATCCTTATAAATACTAAGCAGCCCTTAATTTTAATACGGCCTATGTGTAAATTTGTGTCCACGACTTGTATATATATTTCATGAAGATTAAAATAAAATAAGATGGAGGTATCCTAGCTTATATAAACCAATGTTTTTACCAGGTTGTGTAAATAGCAAAAAGTTATTAAAACATTAAGAGTATATATGCATACATGTATAAATAGACACATTTAAATGAAAAATATACAAGATTCAAATTTTTATATTTACAACCCAAATCTCAAAATAAATTGGAATATATTGGGCAAATACCCACAACATGATTTCGGTGATTTTCTTTACAAATGAGATGCAAATAATAACCAAAAAAATGGCATTTTGAGGATAAGAAAACCCTAGGAGAGGGATGCTAAAACTATCACTCTTCTTGTGAGTATCCATCCAAGGGTTTGAGCTTCCTTCCATGGCTTCATCCTCTTGCCCTCTTCCTTAACCTACAAAACAAACAAGATAAAATGAGAGAATATGTTGAAGAAATGAATATATGGCATTCCATAAGGATTTCTAGGGTTATTTTTGGTAAACCTAGGTCTAAGGGCTGATAAATATTAGATCTAAGGGTGTAGGATGACTTAAGTGATGGGATATTGAAGTGGGAATGTTTAAATAAAATATGTGTGTAATGTTAAATGGGGCCTAAGGGGCTATATTTGGTTATGCTACTTGCCCCTTTTTGGAGATAATGATTTTATAATAATATACATGTCATTAACACTAGAGGATTATTATCCTTGTCTAATTAAATTTAAAATTTCTAAAAGGGATTTTAAATAATAAATTTAAAAGGGATTAATGGAGTTAAATAATGAAAAGTTAAATGAGGATTATTTAAATAAAATATTTGAGTCTAGAAGAGAAAGAATTAAATCATAACATCATTTTGAAATTGGGTCAAAAATATTAGTCATTATTTTATTTTCGAATTGTCGTGTAATTGTTTGAAATGTTATAATCGGGATATAATTGAAATTTTGCTAATGCCTTTAAACTAAAATTATTTCATAATTTTCTTTGTTACCATTAGGTTCTATCATGGGATTGAGTGGGAAAAGTTGTGGGCATTACACATTCTTTCCAAACAAGGAAAATTACATGGAGGTATGGGTTTTACAATGGTACCCATCATTGTTGTAGGTGGATTAAATGCATTTTAGGGTGGTTGAAGCAAGATATAGAATTATTCTCTCCCCTTCTCTCATTCTTCCTATATATTGTAATGAGGGTAATTTTTCTAATGTTGGATAATTTTTCTTTTCACCCTCCTATCTTCTGTGTGTGTGTGTGTGTGTGTGTGTGTGTGTGTGTGTGTGTGTGTTCATAATAATAATAAAAACCCATAATAGACTTACTTTACAAAATCTAAACACACACACAACACACACACACACACACACGATATATGTGTGTGTGTATGTGTGTGTTTATATTTTTTTAAGTAAATCTATTTCAGGTTTTTATTATTATTAGGAATTTGTATATATGTATGTGTGTATGTATGTACTTAATATTATGAAAGTTGTAGGTTAACATTTTATGCCCTGTGAACTCAAATGCTTTGGCTGACTATATGTAAGGGTCATTGTTTTATTAAATAATAAAGTTAATATATTAGGGGGAGGGTCGTTGACCCCACCCCCATCCCATATTACAATGGAGTATGGGGTGGGGTCGGTGACCCTGCCCCCTCCCCTTTTAAATAAACCCAACACTCACAAAGTGAACACTTTATTAGACATAGTCGGCTTTATTATTATGTCTCTATTTTTTTATATAGTATAGAATAGATATATATATATATATATATATGTATATGTATGTATGTATGTGTGTATGTATGTATGTATGTATATATATACATATATATCTGTGTGTGTGTGTATATACATATACATATACATATATGTATATGTATATATATAGATGTATATAAATGAATATATATAAATATATATTAATAATAATAATATTATTATTAATATTATTTATTTTAATATTCAAAGAGCCTATTTAATATGCATTACTAATAATTTTTTTAGTAATAGCAAGTAGTTGAATTCAATTTGTTCCCTTTTTGTAATTAATCAAATAAATTTTAGATATAAGTATATACTTGTGAGAAATTTTGGTTAATTAACTCAATTATAATTAAATTTAGATATAGGCATTAGATAGGCCCTTTTTATTTTGTTGGATTCAAGATATCAAGAAGGGAGTTGAATAATATTTTATTCTACAAGAGAAACCCGTAATTTTCTAACTATACCAAAATAAATAAAATGATAAACATTTTAAAGTGCTTATTCAACCTCATTTGATTTGTAAGGGAACAATTTTCCTTCAACATAGCTAGAAATTTAACTATAGTTTAATTTCCCCAATCCACCTTTCATTCAATCCTATAAGAGTAAACCACCTCCCATTTCCTCCCAAGCAAAGTGGGAGTTTCACGCTAAGCCTCCAAGTGAACAAAACAAACAACACAATATCCTTATCTCTCCCTTGCAAGTATGCAACAATATAACCATGATTTTCTTTTCACTCCCCATAGGTGAAACTCCCAAGCATAGTCCCATGAATTGCATGCCTTACAAAAATCCCTTTTCCCTCCCCAATGGTCCCATAAGTCCATCTCTCACAACCAACTTAAGATATACTACCCAACCACAAAAAAACAACCACATTCACACCACTCATACAACTTAAGAAGCACAATATTTTCACATCAGCAAATATAAAAACAAAACAACAAAGGTAGAGATCCTACCTCTCCATCAATATCAAAGAAAAATTCATGGCAAGTCTTACACACCTCCAAGCCAAGGAATTTCCGAAAAGCACTCAAACAAGTTCCCAATTTCAAAAATGATAATAGAAGAAAATGAACAAGTAACTCCCATTCCAACAAAATCCATCAATAAATAGAAATAGAATGTGAGGATGATGAGGTGGCATCATGTAGGATGAAACTTCATCATTCCTCCATCCCAACACTTAATTCAACACACCATACTCAAGACAACAAATGGGCATGTAAGAACTATGACAAACCCACATGGCACACAAACTTGCACATGATGCCTTCTAAGGAAAAACATTATTATGACAAGAAGAAGGTGTAATTATTTTCACCATATTACACCAAAAACAAATAAATTAGTCAAAAATAAGCTCACCATTGTATAGGTAGGGTTGTTGGGTAAATTTAAGAGGCATGGAACAAGCTTCACTTGTCCCACAAGCCTCAAAAAGGCCTCCCAAGTCAAAATCCGAATTCTAAAGTTTGGGTGGAGTAAAACACACAAACCATCATAAATTTCACATACAACAAGGACCACCTAAATTCGTAATTATCTATCTGTCACATCTCTATTTTAGCTAACTAAATAAGAAGGATTAGCTTAATTAAGACACGTTATTACTTACTAATAAATTGAAAACAATTTCCAAAAATTAAATACATAAAGCACAAAATTAAAAGAAGATAACATTACCCCCATTGCCACAGATGCAAGGGCATGCCCCATTGAAACCTCCTAACTAGGCATGCAACAATAACACAACATAACATTACACAAGTTGTAAAATTGTGGCAACATTGCTCAACACCGACATCCCGCCGTGGTTGGTCCCTATCCCCTTCCGATGTATGTGATAATTTTTCTTACAACACAAACCAGATACATCTCTAGCCTTTCGGCTGTATTAAACACATCGACACATTATACATATAAAATTAATAATCATCATTCAACATTAGAAATTATATTATCCATAATCATACAATTAATTCAATTTTGGTATTCATAAAAATCATAATTCTCCTCAAAACATCCAACATATGTTATGCATCCAAATCATGACATGTTAGTATAAGAATCAAAACATCGCAAATCAACATATATAAATTGTCTATCATTACCATCTAGTGCATCATAATAAAATTTAAACCAAATAATGTCAATAGTCTAAATATTTGCATAGTCCATCATCTACTGCTCAAAATATAATACTCAAATGTCCATGTATCACTCCATGAGCAATAACATCAAAATCAAATAGTGTCAAAAAGGAGTAGGCACTATAGAACTCCAAGTAATTTCAAAATTGTAGCGAGAACTTATGAGGAACTTTGAGAATGGGGATAAGGTGAATTCCATGACATTTTTGCACAGAAAAACACCACTTTTTGGCTAACATTGGAATCAATTTTATGAGGAAACATGTTTTGAGGGATGGTTAGTGTTTATTTTGGGATTAAAACTTATGAAATATTTTAGTACACATTTGTTTTAGATCAGTTTTAAAACAATAGTTTTTTTTATCTTTAAAAAAATATAATGATGTTGGGTTGGTGTCAAATAGTAGAATAATTTTGAATATTTTGTTTTGGTGTTGATGTTTTGTTGAAATTTTTTTCCTCTTCCATTTTTTTGTTAATAATTTTTATCATTATTGTTTGAAGTACAATAATTTTATTTTGGCCCTAATAAAAGTTACAAGTATGTTTCAGTTCCAAAGTACTACGGCTTAACCACAAAGCACACTCTTTGGATAGGTATTGTTCCCTATTGTTTAGCATTTCCCAACAAACATCTGGTTTAATTATTATTTATGTTGTGTTATTTTATGTAGTCCCCTGAAATACAACTTTCCTCGTTACTATGCTAATGAAGGAGATAAAAGTGATAAAAAATTTATTTCCTTTTTTTTTGTCATGTTTCCTACTTTAACAACCTTTCTCTTTCAACATGTGGGGGCATGTGCCTTTGACATCAACATAAATTCTTGTGTGCTGATGGATTCTTCCCTAATGAGGCCTCTAGAATTCACTCCTTATTGATTGATTGACTGTTAGATGTCAAGGCTATTAAAAATTCCTATTTAATTGAAAGGTTGAATCCACTATAAGACTATCTCTTGGTGGTTGTTGGTTTCATAATTGTGGATGATTTTTCAGCTTTCCCTTTGTAAAAAAAATCACAATTGTCAATGCACTTTTTTTATTTCATCTTGTTTTCATTTCCTTGATGTATAACATCTTTGTAATGTGATTTTAATTACATGAGGACTAGAAGTGCTATCACCATACCTTTGGTGGGTGTGACAATCACCACACCCCGTTTGCAATGGGAGAAGAAGTTCCATAGAACCCTATTTGTTTTCAATGTTTTGCATTGCAAGGATCACAAGCCTCCGGCCAGACATTGCTGAGATGGTTAGAGAGAACCTCCTTTTTATGCCCTCCACTATTATGGATCTCTCTAATTTCCAAACCTGCATGGCCCAACTCTAGGGCATATGGATTTGTTTACAAATGCAAAGAGGATGAGTTGAAATGTGAACCTCCACATAAGTTGAAAAATATGGGTGTCTCCATGAACACGGAGAAGAATGACACTAAACATAAGAACCATGCAAAGAAGATGCAAAATGCATGGACAAAAAAATTTCCAAAGGAAAAATAGTTTACTTGTTTATATACTTTTTTTTTTTTTTTTATGCATATGCTACAATACGACTTATGTGAGTTGCACAATCTATGAAATAATTTTGTAGGCCAAGAAAATTCCCGATGCCACCAATAGAAAACTTGAAAAACTTAAGATATAAATGTGTTCTCCTCAAGACATTTTAAAGAAGACTAAAGCTTTAGATTGTACTAAGTTATAGGAATTACTGTATGGCCGTATTTTACAACTATATCAGTTAGACTAGAGTTATATTTTCTAACTAAATATAATGGTACCTATATAATTTTCTATTTTCTCTAGGCCATTTTCCTTTCTTTTTATATAGTTGTTATTATAATGGAACCATGTTTTGTAATCGCATATAATGAGCCCAATAAATATGCTTTTATATCGACCTCGTTATACTTTGATTCGTTGCATGCCATATTATCGACTTCATGTTTAAATTATTAGCTTGTGAATGTCACTAAGGTTGAAAATATGCAATGTGGAGCTAAGACCAATTAACATATTTATTCATTTAGTTGTGTGCGTAATTTTGTATTTATTTTCTTTTTAATAGTATACAAATTTTACTTGTGTTTTAATTCCTTTGTTGTTACTTGTGTTTGGAATTTGAAGTTTGGAAATGTTAAATTATTATTTGTACCTTTATGGCTTGCACATTTATCTGTTTCATAGTAATTTTTATCAAATTTTATAATTGAAAGGGGTTCAAGGTTTACATTGTTTGCATGGATTTTGAAATGGAGGAGCATAGCCCATAATTTTGGATTTTGCAACCATTTTGGTTAACAAGTGTATCTGCTTTTTGTGGAAATTTTAGCTAATATCATATTTGAGAGTTGAATGAGGTTAGAGATTGCAATGTACAAGCTGTCCCAAGGTGTAATGCTTTAGCGGGGTCTGCTTTATTATAGAAATTCAACAATCTAGAGAATTGACATTTTATAATGGACATTGAAGAATGGAATTTCCTTCTTGTATTTTGCATCGTTATATCCTCCAATAATAACATCACTTGCATTGTAGTATTTTCCAAATTAAAAAGAATTTTATGTGCCCAAAAATGAGAAGATATGGAAGGATGCCCATTCTCTTTAAGTGGATCAATAAAATATTGATTTTCATTTGATTGGGTATGGTCATGGTAATTCCAAATAAAATGCATATGGTAATCACATATCCATTCCCACTTCAAGATATGTGTGTTTAAGCCAAGTTAGTATACCAACTTCATAGATAAGCTCATGATCTTATGAAATCTTGCCATTTATGTGATGTTGTCCATATTATACATTTTTCACTTCCATGTAATGACGAATTTTTTTTTATAGCTCCTAGATAAAATTTCTATAATTAAATTAATCTTTTTTTTCTTTAACTTGTGCAAAATCATCCCGGATGCTATAATTCACATAATTCACTTGGTAATCCACTTGAGAATGAAGTTAGATTATCGATAAATTGGGTAAAGCAAAGAAATGATATTTTGATGAAACTTAATGATTTTCTCTTAACACTTAAATTCATCCTTTTCTATAAATATATATCATTCCATTTTAAATAAAAATAAAACAAAACTCATAGCTAGGAAAAATACCTTAATAATAATGGAAATGATTTATTTTCATCCTGTGCTTATTCCAGGATAAATTTAGTGGTGAATACTCATAATATGGTGAAATTTTCATTTTAGAAAAATTTCAAAAGGTAATTTTTTCAGAGCGGTGCAAAGTTGTCTTGTTCGCATAAAATTTATAGTATATTTTTTTTGGGGTCACTTCGCCTTCATTTGAAAAAAATATCCTATAAAAACTCAGATTGATTTGTGGAGTAGTATACTATGGTACTACCACATGTAGCTTACCAAATTACCAATACCATGAAATCACATACTCTTAAGCACCAGAGATTGATTTTAGCTTGTTAGTAGTTTAGAGTCGGGTGATAGATGATACTTTCTCGATGCACGACAGGATATATTTTACATGTGATAAGGAGGTATTACGTGACGTGTGAAAAGGGGTTTAGTTGTTCACATGCAACAAGGATATAGTTGACACACGACAAAGAGGTATTACAGACACATGAAAAGGAGGTATTACAAATGCGTGACAAGGGGGTAAGTAGTGATTTAACAACAACACGGTTAGAGTTGACACGTGACGAGAGACACTTGACACCTTGATGACACATGACAAAGATATTTGACACATTTTTGACATGCGACATGGATAGTTGATGCACTTTTGATGCGCAATAAGGGGGTTAGTTGTTGACGTGTGAGAGGCATTGCCATAGTTGACATGGGAAAAGAATTTTGACTACGATGCGCTAATTTGTTCTTTCACTGATGTAGGACTATGTTCAAAATAATGGAAGGTTATAGTCCTTAGAATGCGAAGACCCTAAAAGTAACTAATAAATCTCAAAAGTCCATGTTCAAGTATTTTGGAAACTCTGATGATACAGATATTGAAACTACCAATAACCATATAGCTGCCCCCAACAAAGAATCTAAATATTGATTGTGTAGAAGGTATTATTTAGGTGGACATGCATTCTACATAGTATAAAAAATGACACCTAGGATAATATGTCGATCTTGAAGATATAATCTGTTGAGATGCTAGATCGTGAAGATATTATTCTTGTTGGGGTGTAACCAAGAGTTCGTCAAGATATCACACATACAAATACTCAACAAAACGGAACACGTAAATCAAATTCAAATTCTGGTTCATAAAAGAGGAAACTAGGTGATTGTGATATTGCTCAAAAGTTTACTCAAAAAAGTAAAACATTCAAAATGAACAAGAATATGTCGACCATTGGTAGGTCATACAAGTTTGATTGGGCAACTAAATTTCCATTTGTCTAATTTGTACAATCATCTAATTCATAAGATATCCCATCTGAATGTACATGTACAATATGTATGTGGAAATTGGGAAAGCAACAAAAAATGCAAATGAAGTTGGACACTATAGAAAAACATTGTGTAAAATAATATTTAACTGAAACGGGGCGGATGGCCAGAAAATCAAAACACAGGTGGAAAACTAAAAAAGAATGCATGCATGTTAAATACGCAGCATATTATGAGGTAGAGTAGAAAAAATGCAGACATCTCATGGAAAAGGGAGGAATAATCACATCGCAAATTGGTAAGATGAATGAAACAAATGTAAACGCAAAACTCATACAATTCTCTACTTTATTTCACATACTAAAGAAACGAAGACCAATATTGGATTTCCTCTATTTCAAATTTGTGTATCAATATAAGGGAATGATGAACATACCTCGAGTTTTATTGGTCTGAAAGTAGCGGATGGGAAATGGAAAAATGCCTTTCGATGATAGAGAAGGAAGATTTGAAAGAGAATGTAAAAAAATCAAAGTTTATCTCTCTTTAGAAAATCATATAAGGACACCTCATCTAACAACACCGCATGGGTATGTATCCATGTCTATACTTTAGAAAATCACATAAGAAAACCTCATCGTTGGGTGTTATGAAAATGGTTGAAAACTAAAATGCCAAAAATCTACATAAAATAGTTATTTCTCATTTAAAAGATATTGCTGGAATGACTGATTATGAAATTTGTATGAAGTTGGTATGCTTTAGAGCAGATGGCACATCTGTCATGTAAGGTCACCAAACAAGGTTGTGTGTTAGATTACAAACAATAGTGGCCCCATATATGCTACCAATTCACCGTATGGATCACAAAATGAATTTATCGTATAAATTGGTAAGCAACTACAAAAATGTTGCTAAATTAGAAGAGCTTATAAGAGAACTTCATGCCTATACGGAAAACAACCCAAATCAATTTCTTGAGTTACATAAATTTGCAATTGGAATTACAGATGGCAAAATACTTCGAAATATGTTGGACTAGATGGATCTCTTTGTATGAACCTACATGCATAGTTTGTGAGGAGTATTCTTTGTTGGTTGGTTTCATGCACAAATATCATCATGAAGTTGATAAGGCAAGGGACTTCTTTTTCTGTTTAAGCGATTTGGAGAAATTGCTTACATTGGTTGGTATTCTTCCAATGTTCAGGGAGATCAATACATTGATGAAGCATGCATAGGGGAGATTAATCTATATTGCGGATTTTATACGGATGAGAAAAATGGTATGTCAAAGTCTTGATATCATGTATTGTCCCCAATATAGTTTTGATACAACTATTTTCAAGAATTGGAAAGATTTATTAGATCTTTAACATCCCAAAGAACTATTTGATATTTAATATCCACGATCACATCTACATCACTATTAATGGAAGGGACATACCACTACTCATTTTACAAAAATAGAAAAATATTACAGGATCGGAACGAGAAGATATTCCCATGACACATAATCTATTCGAGTCTGTTATTGTTGAAACTGTTGGCAAAATTAATACAGAGTTTAGTTTAGCTACATGTAACCGATCTTTCAGTTACAGGCGGTTACCTCTTAACCACATTCTCACTTGTATTTATACACTCCTCTTACATTCAATATATCATTCAGACATTTTACATTTCTCCTGATCCAACATTGGTATCAGAGTGTGGAAGTGGGAGCGAGGGAGCCAGAAAGGTTTGTATTTCATTAGTTTCATGGACTGTTGAATATATGCTAGAAACCGCCGCTTCCCCTCCTGTGTGGAAATTTATTTGAGCCTCTGTCCATCCTCTACCTGCGTGGAAAATTGGAGTGCCAGTTTTTGGAGCAAGAAAACTATTTTTGGCGTATTTCTTTGTGTGCTGTGTACCTGGAGGAGAGGCTGCCGTGGAAGGAGCATAGGAGCATAAGCCTGCGTGGAGATCCAAACGACCTGATTTCATTTCCTTTCATTGGAGCCGTTGTTATTTTGTTTGGACGTGGCTGGAAATTGATGTGCAGACCTAGCGGGAAGGAGGTAAGCCATGGAAGGAGCCCAAGCCAGCGCCAAAGGTGACCTGCATGGAATTTGGAGTCATCTTGGCGTCAGAGTTGACTGTATGTGAGCAAGTGCCATTCCAAAACGCATGTATTCTGCAAACACGAAAGGATTATCTAAACGTGGAGCTCCTGGCAGAGACGCAGGGATAAGGAGAAGTCGCACAAGGAAGGAACAGAACGGTTATGACGGTTATGATTTACCTTTCAACTCATTTCTATTGATGTAGAAAGAGGTCTACGAAACTTTGAAGAGCTTTGGCGAGTTAGTGAAGAGTCGCAGCACAACCGTGGAGGAAGAAGTAGTCTCATTGAGAAACGGTGGAGTCACCAAAGAGGGAGAAGAGAGCATGTGGCAATGACCACTGACCAATTTATAAGCACTGTGTGGAGTTTGACATGAGTGGCATCGACCACCGAAAACTCAGGTGTGCGTTGGTAGACTCCTTCCCCCAACATCTTCTCAACTATTGTTCGCAGACCAAACGATACATTAGCAAGCGCATTGTACAAAAGATCAAGAGACGTGGAATTTGTTTGAATCAAATCGGAACAAAATGAGATTAAGCCCCTTCATTCATTCATCAAATTTGCTATCAAAGATGGACGCGAACAACCAGCCTATGATCCCATGCAATAGTCTGAGAGCATGAAAGTCATGCCTAGAGATGTTAGCAACATTGCAAGCAACCATAGAGACATGCCGCATTTGAGAGAACCGAAGAGCATCGGTATCTACTCTTCACCAGTCTCCAAAACTTGCAATCCGAGGACATAATGGACTGAGTCTTGTTCGACATATAGACGGAGAAGAGTTGTGTCGATCCAGATGACAAATGTGAGATTAAATGCCCTCAGGCACATCTGTGGCACACCACATGAGCTTTCGAGCTCACTTCTTCATCTATTTTTCTACAAATGAGAGCACATCTGTCGCAGAGATTCAAGAAAATCCAGACAAATTCCTTGTTGCAAGAAGCAAATAGGACATGTCGCGACGTAACAAGACGATGAATCTAGGGTAGATTTGTAAAAACAATGTATTAAGGGGGGGAATGTTGGCATAATTAATACAGAGTTTAGTTTAGCTACATGTAACCGATCTTTCAGTTACAGGCGGTTACCTCTTAACCACATTCTCACTTGTATTTATACACTCCTCTTACATTCAATATATCATTCAGACATTTTACATTTCTCCTAATCCAACAACAAGAATAAATCTTTAAAAAAATTAGAATCCTTATTATCAAAAATTAGAAAACTTTTCTTCAAAGATAAAATTCTTGAAACCATGGGTGTGATGAATCCTAATTTTGGAATACTCAAGGTGGTCGTGATGACTTTGTAAGAAAACATTTCCAGAAATCCATGGGTACAATAATGGAAAATTTTGCAAAGACTTCAGAGTTCAAGGGTATGGTATATAAAGGTATCTTGAATGCTGATTTATTAAAGTTTCAATCAACAAATTTTACAACAAAAATGAGGAACCAATATAAAAATTTAGATGAACCTTTTGAAAGTGGTGCTATTACAAGGTGTGACAAGGAATCTATCAATGTTCTATCTTCCAAAAAGATATCAGTGACTATGTCGATTATATGAGTTATGCTAAACAATGATTTTGGGGTGCTGTGGAGGACGAAAGGGTTTTCGGTGCATTATCATTTATAAAATCAAAACTGAGAAATAGGTTGGATAAAAATCTAGAAAGTTGCATGAGGTGTTATGTATCTCGCTACTCCATGGAAACCTTTCCTTTCGATAGAGAAATTGTGCATTGGAATTCCCTTTGTGAAAGAAGAGGTGTGAATAATATAGCTATAAGTACAATTGTTCCCAACGTTGAGAGTGGAATTGGCACATTGTCACACTCTATAGAAGAGAACATCGAGTTTGAAGAAGCTATTGATAATGGATTGTTTCAACTTTAAATAGGTATCTCCTTCACCTTACTTTTATTGTTTGTCACCTTAAATTTTGTTTCAGCTCTTGTTATCATTAAATATGTTACAAGTATATATATTTACATTTATATTATATATATATATATATATATATATATTTGAAAACGTGGGTTGAAATCCATCCGAGGAAGTTGGTACTTCTCGGGACTCACAATGTCAAGAAACTCACCCATCTATTTACTAATCCATTTCTCATGTTTATTTTTCTTAAAATGAAGATCAACCACATTATAAGTGATGATTTCACAGCCATCTAAAACACTAGAGGTAACTTAAACCTGATCATATGATCTTTCTTGATTTTTACAAATTATGTTTAATTTATTTTTATATTTGTAAAATGCTTTGGTATATTTTTCCCATGGGATAAAATTGCACAATCAAATTTTACATAGAGGAATATTTTTCCATATTATATAACTCATAATCCGGGACCACGATGCATTATACAATTCATCATCCACGATCGTGCTTGAAGCTAAATCTACATCCACATAAAATTCACCATCATCCATATATATCATATCATTATCCTATCATAATCATGACACTTCAATTATTATTAAATTCATTATATCATTATCATAATCCTGACAATCCAATTATTATTAAAACAATTATTTATCTATTTTAAATTTGTAGAAATGTCTCTGTCGTAACACATTCCATTTTTTTAAAAAATTATCCATTATCATCATTCATCATCATCTATATCCATTCTAATGTCATCATGTTCATATCATTACAAGTATAGAGAATAAAAGTTTGAGAACATTTAAATGTCTCGTAAATACAACATTATAATTTTTCTTAAAACAATTATCCATTATCATCATCAAATTCCATGATCGTGCTTGAAGCTAAATCTACGTCCACATACAATTCATGATAATCCATATCTATGAGACTGATTCTATTATAATGTCATCATCCACATCTAATGCAATCATCATTACAAGTAGAGAAGAAACATAAACACCATATACAATCTAGAAATTCTATACATAATATATAGGAAGTTATAAAATTAAAGATTATATAGTATTTCGAATTTTCAAAGGCTATCAAATTCAAGTTTCAACTTTCAAATCTAGATAATAAAATTCAAATGCCATGACCACAACATTCAATGTTTCAAATTTTCAAATATAGATTCAATTTTTCAAGTTTCCACACTCAATAATAAAAAAATTCAACCCTCAATTTTCTATACCCCTTTCCACTCCTGTGCTCCTTTCCCCAATGGTTTCTTCACTTGTACCCCTTTCTCCAATGACATAAATAATCCCAGAACTTATGAGATCTTCTGCAGCACTATCTAGATTTTTAAAATTCTTTCTTCTTTCTTTGTCGCATCTCCATGGGACAACAAATTTGGATCAGCAGTTGCCTTAGTTTTGAATAATATTTCAGGGTCGAAGCCATGCTCTTTAATTATCCACTTCAGTGTATTGTTTTGTTTGTTAACCAAAACAATATTTAAAAAAATCTTCAATGCAGATAAATTGTTCTTCACGGTTTCCAAGTGAACTTGGAAAACCTTTGCTAGACTCTTCAAATTTTCATATTTCAATTGCAAAAAAAAGTGATGTCAATTCAACATATTACTAAAATAAGAAAACTTTAAATTAACAAAAATATTCTTTGAAAGTGATAATACTTACGACCTCTCTATCTCTCTCAACATTTGCAATCTACTACCCAGATCTTTGTCCTTAGACCATTTGTTAAAATATTCTTGGGCCTCAACACTAATATTCTCCAATTTGTTTAATTTCTTATCCAAAATATTGTCTTTATAGTTGTTATTATGAAAGTCCCACTTCTTACTTGGGTAAGTAAGGAATCCATCTTCCTAGGTTGATTCTCGATTGCCAGCGTATAAACTATCCCTTTGCCAATAATTTTCATAACGACTTATTATCGCATTGATAAGTACTTTAGCCCTTCTCTCCCATTCTATGAGCTGATTTGAAATGAGGTAGAATAAACTCATCAACATGGGATTGAAAATTATAACCAATTAAGTTCTCTAAAGAAAAAGGTATAAACTATTCACCATCCGTATATGATAAAGATGGTCTCACTTTAGAGAGGTATGGGGCTTTCGGGTTGATCAACTACTACTTTTTTCTACGTTTGGGGGATTGATCTATTTTTGTAAAATAAATCAAGATTCAAACAAATAAATCTAAAGTGAAATTTAATTCAATATGGTAAATTATGTTGAAATAGAAATATACCTGTTGGCCTTGAATCATCTCACGTGTATTGAAAAATATAGTTGGGTCATTGCTATCAATTCCCAAATAATCTTCATCTAAATTTATATTATTTAAAACTGATATTCCCTTTGTCTTTGGGCAAGCCACAAAGTGAGAGCATTGGAATTTTATAGGAGGAAGAAATGTTTAGTGTCCCACTAAGAGGGGGGAGCAATTGGCATGTGTTTACCAATGTTCTTTTTCATGATCCTTTGGTTGGCATTTTGAATATTATTCGTGGAGGGGGCTAGTGTTGCTTTGTTTGTATAGAAGGATGACTACAATGTGCTAAAAATTTCAAGAAAAAACATATGAAAAACTAGAAAACAATGCAAAAACTATGAAATTAAACAAAGTACTATTCAAAACTTGTACCTTGTTGTTGAGGGGTAGCTTGTCATGGTGCTTGAGGTGGCCGTGTTGGAGTAGTAATTGGTGGTTTTTGAGCTATCTATTGTTGGGATTGCTAAGGTGGTTGTTGAGAAGATACAAATGCATGCAACTGAACTGAGTGAGTGAGTTGGGCAAGATGGTTGACTTTTGAAACAAACATGTGGTTCAAAGTCCATGTAATGTCATCAATATTGAATTGTATGTCAATTCAATTGAGTAAAATTTAAATGGGAAAATGAAAATAAAAATTTGGAATTTGTAAATAATACATGAAATGGTATTACTTAGCTCGACATTTAAAAATTCAAGCTGTGTGGGGGTTCGGAGATGACCGAGATTCCATTTTAGATTGTGAATCTCCTCATGCCTCAGCATGTTGTTGGCTTCTTCCTCTTGATGCCACATTTTTTTGGGGAAGGACCTCCATAAATTTTCTCTATAAATAATAAATAGTTAATACATGTGCACAGTGTAATGTCAAAGTACAAACTTAATAGTTTATACCTATTGTTCTTCAAATAAAATTGACAACTTCATCAACGCCTCATCCATGCAAGTGGGAATTGGTTTGTCATCTAAATTTAAAAGAGCCAAGTAATAAATGCCAAGGAGATAGTCTGTGGAGTAAATGATAGTTTTTCTAAAAGATTTGCATTTGTAATGTCGGTTTTTTTTTTGATAAAAGGTGCACAATCAAAATTTTGTTTTGTGATAGTTGTAAAAATATATACAATGGCCCGGTTTGGTATATCTGTTTGCCAACCTTGCAAAACTATTCTCAGTATTGAAAAAGGGAAATCATTGTAGCAAGAAAGTGGTGTGTAATTTCTTGTGTATCCACACCATGCCTAGATTTATTGACATGAGCTGCAAATGCCAAAAAATAGTTGGAATTAATATAAATTTAAATTGTATCAAAATCAAAAACTGAATAAAAAATGATGAATGAAAATAGTTTACACTTACAATCAACATGGAAACCAAAAGTCGATTCAAGATATTTCTTATCGTCTTTGACGAGTGTTGCCTTCATTGTAAAAAAGGGTAAATTTCTAAATGGGAGGCCTGTAAACCGATGAATATCAGTTGGGTTGATACCGAATTGAAACAATCGGTCGTCATCCATAGTAACATTAAACATGTCATCCTCTATATTGTAAGAGGAGAGAAGGTAGTTCAAAATATCTTGGTCTATTTCAAAATGGGGCATATTAACGAGCCCACTAAAATCACATGCATCAATCAAATCCTTGTATTCGGAAGCCATCGCAAAACATTACGGATGTGTTGCCACAAAGGATTCTCAGAGAGTATCTTTCCCATGGATAAGGCTGGATTTTCCTCTTGATTTTTGTCTTGACTTGGATTTGGGATGCACTAGTAGTTTCCATTTGTAGTTGTCCTTGAGCTTGATTGTACTTGACCTAAATAATGGATTCTGTATACAAAAAAATTTAAAGTGGAAAGTGTAAACATGAAAATGACCAATGAAAGGGTATTTATAAGACAAAACCAGGTCAATGGACCTTGTTTCCATGCGTCAGCGACCCTTGTTGATGCATTTCAATAAGGGCCATTGATGTGCGACAATAAGGGCCATTGAAACACGTTAACAAGGTTCATTCTGAGGCATCAGCGAACCCTTGTCAATGAGGGCCGTTGGACGCGTCAATGAGGGTCGTTGATGCGCGTAAATGAGGGTCATTGATGCCCATCAACAAGGGTCATTGACATGCTTAAAAAGGGTCGTTGGCGTGCATCAACGAGGTGTCAGTGTCTGTAAATCTGTAGTCTCTTTGGCTCAAAAAAATGGGTGAAAATTTAGTTATGAAAAATTGGTAAATTCACCTTTCACTGAAACCGGTTCAGGGATATTTGCTAGGTATTTTCCACCTCCAATTTTCTAGAGGTGTATTAAAATGAACGTTGGCTTATTCTTCACCACTAATATAGTCAAAAACCAAATTTAGTTATCTATAAATATTTTTCATTCCATATAACCACAAACTTTATTGTGATAATGCTAAGGGATGTTAATATTTAAATTGACCATGTAATTGGTGATGCAAAACTTTATTTTGTTAATATTCTATCAAGGATTGGTGATCCACATAATATATGGAGTTTGTATTTAAAACTTGTGATTCTAACCACATTAGTGGTAGGAAATTAATTTTTCTTTTGTATTAGGTCTCATGTGAATGGAAATATCATGGACTATTTTAAACCATGAATTAGTGGGCAGTTTTTTGGCATGTATTTAATACCATGCATTGGGATAGTGAGACTTAACTTTGTTTTGGTGGTTGTCAAAATATTAAAATAATATCAAAGTTTTAATTACATTCAATGTCTTGTATAATTGGAATACCTTTAAAGGATTTTATCATTACTTGTGTTTAGTGGGATTTGAACATTCAATAATATGAAAATAAACCTCTAAATATTTTTTAAACATTGCCTAAATATTAGATTCTATGCCCTTCTAATTTTTTTTTTTTGTAGTGGGTAAGCCCTCAAGTCTACAATAGGAATAGATAGAATGACATTTTCCAGGTTATAAGACGTTCTTCAATTTTTTTATCTACATTTGTAGGTGGCTTAACATTCTATAGTTGAATTTTCCTGTAAAAACAATCACATTTAACTAGAGCATAAATAAATTGCTTCTCAAAACTTTGGACACCAAGCTTGCTTTTCCACGAAAGTAGTACACTTTAACCCTATGTGAATTCTTCATGTGTGTTTATTTGTCATAAAATATTATAAGTATCCTTAAAAGAAACTACACCCTTTTTGTAAATGCTAATGCCTTTTTCTCCCCCTCATCTAAAGATAAGTACAAGATTGAATTAGACCTTGAAAATTAGTTCTTCAAAGATAATTTATTAAAAAAAAAACATCTACCTTTGCACTTCATACATTCTTGACCTCTTTTTCCCCTTCTTTTTCATTATTTTTTAATTTGAAAATGCCTTTTCTAGTATTTTGGGTTCATTATTTCTCTAGATGGCTATGTGACTTTCGGTAGGGGGAATCATTCGAGTTGATGGAAGGATGTTCGACCCCCTAATCTTCAACTATTGTACTTGTACCCTTTGAGATGCACCTTGAACATCTATGTTACGCACCATGTGGACATATCGGATAGTGAACATTTACAAACAACTTTGTTGTCTTCAAAAATTTTGTTTAGTGTGTGCAAAAAGGGTTTTTCGCATGGTTCCATAGTCTGTATCCTTAAATCCGAAGCCGAATGGTGAAAAAAGAATAGTAAGATTTGTACCTCGTTCCCAATTCCCTTCCGCATTTTCCTAAATGCCTTATTTTTCTTACCTTTTTCCTCTTTCAATTCTTGTACGACAATTTTTTTTGGAAATTGATATAATCACTCATATCCATGAGAAAATCGAAGCCCTTGTTCCTTTTCCTAATCATATCCTTCTTGGTAAACAAAAGGTTTCTCAAGAGGGCACATTTTTAGATAGCGGTTTTTCTTCACATATGGACTCGATTCTACACAATCCTCAACCAAGAAAAGCTCTTCATTTTTCCTAATTAGTTCCTCAACACATCTTTATGATTTTGGGTTTTTAAAGGAAGAGCTCTTTAAAAAAAAAAAAATTCAAAGTGTATCGAAATGCTAAGGTTGTGGAAACTTTTTTGGTTTTGATTTGGTCGATCAGGATGGAGTGGATATTCATGTCACAAGTTTTAATGACGCTACTCGAAAATTTTATGAAATTGTAGAAACAAGAAAGGTATACATTATAAGCAACATGGATGGATTGACAATGCAAAATCTGACTTCATTCATCTGAATAGCTCTCCGGAATTTTTTTCCTCCCCTCCTCTTCTATCACCCCTTACGTGTAGAGAAACAACGACATACCTCTCCATCATTTTATTTTCAATACAATCAAGGGGATGCCAAACTGTCCTTTGGTTCTTTAGTTGACTTGATTGGTATTATCTATGTGATGTTGTCGTGTTGGAATATTACAAGGTGAAACTATACAAAGACAAAGAAAATAATAGTTCAAATACAAGACATGTCTGGATTTAGTGTTAATCTCAGTATGTGGGGGGGCTATTTTGAAGGGTTGGATCATGATATTTTTGAGATTCTATCGTCACCTCAATCTATAGTTCTTTCAATAAAGCGTGGTCGCATAACAAGTTTCAATGGTTCCTCCATAGATATTGTTTAATATATAAAAGGATTTGTCAATCCTTGATTCTAGAGGCATATGCACTCCATAACAAACACATCGAAGGGACCTTAAAAAATTAGGTTGTCATGTCCACACTCTCTAAAATAGCTCACATGGAAAATACATATAAAAATGAATGGGCCTCGATAATAGCACGGGTGATAGACATTGCGATTAATAATTTCATTTAAATGGCCTACCCTCTTTCCAAGGTGAAAATAAATGTAGGAAAAATGTAACTAATAACGGGGTGACAAGTGGTTTTGATCTCAATACAATGCATAAGTTTCACAATGTGACTACAGGATATGCTTCCCATTAATATCAAGGATGTCACTCAAGAATTATTGTTGGTAACCTCTTTCGATTCAACTACAAAATTAATCATGGAGAAGTGTGTGTTCTTTTAGACAAAGGTGCAGTATTTAGGCCACATCATTTATGGGGAATGTATCGCAGTCGATCCTTCCAAGAATCAAGCTATTATGGATTGCGGAACCCACTAGTGTGATAAGGTACAAAGCTTCATGTGTTTAGCAGGTTATTACAGAAGATTTGTTTAGGACTTCTATCGGGTTGTGCACCCCATTACATCCCTTCACTGGAAAGGGAAGAAGTGTTTTTGGTCAACCAAATGCAAGAATGCCTTTAGGAAATTGAAGGAATGCCTCACAAAAATTCCTATTCTAGCAGTTCTTGATCCACAGGGTGATTTTTTTGCATGCCAGATGCTTCTTTAGCAACAGTTGGAGGTGTGTTGATGGAGGACGGAAGAGTAGTTTCTTTGAGTCTTGCAAACTCAAATATTATGAGCTAAATTATCTGAATCATGATCTTGAGGTTGTGGCAGTTGTGCACACCTTGGTTTAATGGAGATACTTCGTTCTAGGATGGAGCTTCACACTCAAGATTGATCACTTGATTCTTCGCCACCTCTTCATGCATCCCAATCTTAATGATCATCATCAACATTGGATGGATTTGCTTTGTGAGTATGATATAGAGATAGAAAATGTGAAGGGGAAGGAGAATGTGGTTGTAGATGCTCTCGAAGGAGGAGACATGTGCTTATTTCCACCTTAGTGAGCACAAATTTGTGCAACGAGGATCCTGACAACTTCCTCACGATAGTTTCTACATTACATCTAGAGAAGAGATAGAATCTCAAAGACACCTTGAGAAGAATTTTTATGGGTTTTCATTGGAGGAAGATGGCTTTCTCAAGCACGAGAGGCTGTATTTATGTTCCCAAGAGAGGAGGCTTGAGGTAGGACATTTTGATAGAGGCACATTGTGCACCCTATTCAACCCATCCAGGGTGAAGAAGATGCACGCCACTTTGAGATAGTTGTATCACTAGAGGGAACTTCGTAGAGATGTCACTCAGTTTTTGTCATGTTGTTTAGAGTGTTATAAATTGAAGGTCGAGCATCATCATCCATCTGGCCTTCTCTTTCCACATGTTATACCAGAATAGAAATGGAACACCATTTCCATGGACTTCATTATTAGGCTATCGATGTCAAGATACCACCACGATTGCATCATGGTCACGGAGGATAAATTGAAGAAAATGGATCATTTTTATTTAGTGAAGACAACCTATACATCTAGTGCAGTGGCATGGGTATATCAAGATGAGATCATCAAATTACATGGGATTCCATAGAAGATCATTTCTAACCACGATCCTCTGTACACTTCCCACTTTTGGACTACCATGCAACATTCCCTTGCGAAGAAGATCAGTTTTAGCCTTGTGTATCACCCGAGATAGATGGAAAGACTAAGTGGGAGAATCAGATCTTAGAGGACATGTTTAGGATGTATGTTATGGAACACCGGTCATGATGGGAGGAGTATTTGTACTTGGTGGAGATTTCCTACAATATTAGTTTTTGAGTTTGATAGGCATGGCTCCTTTCAAGGAATTGTATGATAGAGATTAGAGGACACCTCTTACTTGGGATAGGTTAGAGGACAAGGTTTCTCTTGGGCCAGCTTTATAGTAGGATATGGATCAGCATGTGGTTATGATCGATGGAGACTGCAGGAGGCATAGGAAAAACATAATAAGTATGCAGATCGGCATTGGACCGACCATAGTTTTGGTGTGGGCATGAAGGTATTTCTTTGTTTCGAGGCCACAAAAGAGCCCTATCTGTTACAAAAAGGTTCTAAGTTTGATCCTATATTCGTAGGCCCCTTTAAGATCTTTGAGCTTGTCCGTCCTTTGGCCTACCATCTAGCATTGTCACCTAGCTTGTCTTGCATTCATGATGTGTTTCATGTTTCAGTACTTAGGAGATATATTTAATATCCTTCTCATGTAATAGATTCGACCTCATTGCGGGTGCAGATCGGGGGCATGTGATGTTGGAGCATGTTCACATTATAGAGCACAAGACCTTGGGCCTTCGAGGCGAGAGAGATTGACCATGTTTGAGTACATTGGGACAAATATGATGAGGCGTGGCTATATGGGAGGATGCTACCTTGCTACGAGTTCAATTTCCACATATATTCTAGTAGCTTCTAGGAGGAAGTTGAGTTTAAAGGGAGGGGGATGTCGTGCCCACTTCCCTTCAACACCTTTTGATATTGATTATGATATTGTTGACTATACTTATGGACATTACTATAGCCTTTGAGTTGGTATGATGTTAGACATTAGAAATCATGGACTGTGGTTGATTTGGATTCATATATGGTGCATGTGGATTATTAGAGACATTTTATATTGATGTTGATACACTGCTTGGCATTGTATATATATATATATGTTTTTTCGTACATGTGATATTTTTTCATATCGAGTAAACCTAGAAAATGGAACTAATCTTGTGATCATATGATTATGGATGGAATTGTAAAGGATATTTTTGCTTGCTTGGATGATGTTTTGATTCATATATATAGATAATTTGGAGTTATATTTTATATTTATTTTGGATGTTTTGATGCGGCCATGAGGCCGAAGGAGGTATTTGTGTTTTGCAGGTAAACATGTCACAACAAACATCGGGGGATTGGAGACCAACCACATTGGAATTCTAGATGAATTCAACAAGGGTCACCATGGCAACGTGTATTTGTTGTTGTGTATGTTTGTATTTTTGTAGGGGTTCCCATGGGGGGGATCACCTTCGAATGTGACCAAGGGGTTATGTGTATTATTTTATTTGGTATCCTTTGTTTGAATTTAGTATGTGGATTTTAGTAATGTATTTTCCCCCTTTATTATTTATTTTAATTGTGTCTAGATTTGTGAGTAATCATTTTGCTAAATTAATTAAATGGGTTAACATAATCCATTTACTAGATTTGATTCTCTTGGATTATGTGTTGTAAGTGATGTGTAAGTAGCTTTGAGTGAGAAACACTCCACCTTCCTTTTAAAATTCGGATCTGTCCTTAGGGGCTGATTTTGGAGGCTTGTAGGACAAGTTAAACTTGTCCCACACCTCTTAAATTGTTACATCAACCCTGCCTATGGGTTGGGGAATCAAAATTATCTCTCATTATGTATTTTGGGAAGGAAATTTGTAAATTTTTATTGCACCTTCTTGTATTAAATTAATTTTTTTCCTTGGGGTGTCGACTTGGTTTGTGTGTGTAAGTAAAATGTCATTTATTCACCCACTTTTTTTTATTATGCTTTGGAGTTTGAAGTTGACTTGTGAGGTGGAGTTGAGGATGTGTGATGTGGCATCCTACATGGATCCACCTCATCCTCCTCTCTCCCTCTTCTATTTATTTGAATTCCTTGGCTTGTTTTGGGGTTACCTCATTTTGGTGATTTCATATTTGGTTACTTCTTTTGGTTTGGAGCTCTTGTAATTTTGAAGAGAGTTAGATTTTTTGTTGAATTCTTGTGGATTGTTGGAGCTTTTGGACTGTTTGGATTGGAAAAAACTTATTGTTTAAATTTTGGAGAAAACTCTACCATGGAGAGGTAGGAGCTTGGCTCTTTAAAATGTTCTTCTTTTATTTATGCATATGTGAATGCTTTGAATATTTTGGTATGTTGTTGGCTGGGTGGGTAGATTGCCTAGGTATGGTGTAGGAGAAGACTATGGCGATCTCTTGTGGGTATGCATAAGATTTTTTGGGAGGTAAAGTGTTATTGTGAAGGGAGTTTGGGATTGGGTTCCACCTTGTAAAAGAAATTGCTTGCATTTCTTTACTCATTATGGGGTGCCATAAGATTGTTGGGGGCATAAGGGCATGTAGGGGTTTTGAAATTATATGTATATATTGTCGGATTTATCTTAATGTGGAAACCCATTTCCCCATTAGGAGGTATAAATAGCTTCCCCTATAGGTCTTGCTCCATTTGATTATGCATGATGAAGCCTATGTATTGTTTGTCATTTTTCCTATTGTTATAAAATGTAGTAGGTACTTGATTGTGTTCTATATGTGATAAAAGAATTGTGTTGTGGAAGCCTATTTTTGCCATCAATTGAAATACGTATGTTATTGCCTTGTGGTTGGGGCTCGGGGGCCAATGAGGAGGACGAATTCTCCCCTTCATTGGAACTCTTAGTTGGGTGGAGAGTGTTTCCTCTCCTCCTTTTTTATTGTGATTAAAATCTACATGGCATATATTCTTGTTGTTATTCTAGAGCTGAGGATGAAGACCCATTTTTAGTTTCGCCTTGGGTTCCTTATTGTGAAATTTCCCACTTCAAGTAGATGGCATTGTAATAATATTTGTGGTGGAAATTTTCTCTGTTTTGGAAATGGAACCTACATTTGAATGTGAGAGATGTATATTTTGTAAGTTGTATTTGATGAATGAAAAAGGAAGTTGTAAAAGAATTATTGGAGTTCAATAGAAGTTGTTTTAGTTACCACAAATGATATGGTTTTCATTTAAAATCTGTGTTTGAAATATATTGTGAAATTTTTTTTTGAAAATTGGAAAAATAAATACATATGAAGAAATATTACATTTCTCTGTTTCATTCGAAAAGCAAAATTTTTAAAGTAAAACTACATTTTTGGCTTTCATGTATTGATTGAAGTAAATTTCAAAAAAATGTAAAATTGGAATGGAATGAACTTAAATGTTTAAAGTATGGAAAATGAAATAGATAAATATCCAGTTTGTGATATGTGGATCTCTATTAGATTGTTTCAAATCTACAATCAATATTAGAAAATATACATAGTACTCTACAATACAATAGACAAATTGAAATAATAATGTAAGCTAAGGAAGACCAAAATGCTTTTCAAATACTTTGTATTGCTCAAGAAATTTACTTATTACTTTATAAATCGAGCTAGAGGCAGCAAAATGCCTTTACCGAGAAAAGAGAAAGGAAATAAATCCGTTTTGAAATCCCAACCATAATTAATTAATCCTTGCAAATTTGTCCAATTTCTATCAAGTACAATCCTCCATGTTAGCTTGGCATGTTGAGGAAGGACGAATGGCAGAATGAATTAATTTTGTTAATTTAAAAAGTCCAGTTCACATTTTAATGGTATGAAATGTGATTTCAACAAACTCACCCACCTAGGTTCATCAAAAATAAATTTTTAAGGTTCCTATGCAAATAGGAGTTCGATCCCTTTCCAAAAAGTCTTCAATTGTGCAAATCCGAGCTTCGAGTCGAATGTTATAGCCTTTTGAAGTTCTTACTTTGATTAAAAACAAACCGGAAAATTTTTGTAAATCAGGCACGTGGGCCCAAAATTTACATAGGAAACTTTTTTAAAAAAGGAAAAAGTCACAAATTCCTCTGCAGCCCCGCATCCCTACCAATTCACTTTTGGAAAAAATCCTCCACGAGTTTGCGGACGCGCACTTTCAAATTTTACCTTTTGAAAATAAAGGGCAAAAATCTTAAGTCTCCCCACCGGTCCTCTTCCCGATTGTCACTATGGGTCTAACACATGGCTTTGCTTGGAGTTGGCGGAGGCATAGATTGTTTTAGACCTTACCACCTTTGGAAAAAATATTGGGAAAAAATCCCAAGTTTCCCGCCATCCCACCTTCCACAGTCAATATTGGGTCGACCGTGGCTTCACACTAGGTGTCGGCAAAAGCACGAGTTGTTTTTAGCCTTCGCACTTTTTAACACAAAAGCCAATATTTCACCTTTTAAACTTCTATAGCATTGATTGACCTTTTAAGGGGTCATGTTAGGGGATAAGAGAATGTTCTTTTATCCCATGCATATAAAAACCTTGTTATTTTTTATACTGGTGGAATCAAATACCTTGGGTATTTAATTGCTTTGGCCCCTTTGACCCTATAAAATTAATTAAGGAAAATTTAACTATAGTGTTAATTTAATTGTTTATTGAATTAACACCTAAAATAAATTTAACTATATTTGGATTAATTATACTCTTTAATTTTGTAATATGGAACTAATGTTGGTTACAATGAGAAAATTTCATTTAGTAAGTTATAATGGACTTAGGATCTTTTCGTAGAAACTTTTTCTTGAAGCCTGGTAGTGGTCACGCTTCTCAAAAAAAAAAAAAATTATTCCATAATTTTTTTCTTTTTCTATCTAAACCTAGGTTGTTCTTGGGTCTCGAGTGGTCCTTTAGCGGATGTTACAATGGTTGTCTCTTCGAAGGACATGTGTTTGTTGTCCAACGATGAAGAAGAGATTCTTGAAATAACATATAATGTTGTCGGCTACAAATACCTTTTCACCCTTTCCCTCAAAGAAATAGTTTCTCGAGGAAACAAACAGCTGAAGTGTGTCATTTAGAATTCTATAAAGTTTGAAAAATCCAGTCTCCATGTCTTTTTTGTAGGAAAGTAGTGTTAGGCCTTCATATAAAGTTTTTGTATTTCATCCACATACTGTTAATATATATAAAGGAGTTTTATGTCGTTGTTATTTTGTATGTCGACATTTTTTGCGACGATCTTCTTGATATAAAGTAATTACATTATAAATCAATATTTGTTAAAACTTTTGACGGGCCATGTTGTTGTTGTTATAGTGGATCCGAACTAAGAAATATGTAATCTTTGTAAAAACTCTGCACAAATACTATCAAATGTAACTTTATTTTTGATTCTCTTTCCCCTTCTATTTAATAATTTTCTCTAATCAAGCAATGTTATAGACAAGCACTTTCTTTGCATTTTTATTTGTATATCTTTGACATGTTTTCATAATTCATCCACATACTACTAATATATATAAATAAGTTTTTATGTCATTGTTATTTTATATATCGACATTATTTTTGTGGTGATATTGTTGATATAAAGTAAATACATTATAAATCTGTATTCACTAAAAATTTTGAGGAGCCATATTGTGGTTGTTATAGTGGATCCAAACTACGAAACATGCAATCTTGTTAAAAACTCTCCACCAATACTATCAAATGTAACTTTATTGTTATTTCACTTTTCCCTTCTATTTAATGGTTTTCTCTAATCAAACAATGTTATAGAAAATCAATTTCTTTGCCTTGTTCAATGTATATCTTCGGCTTTCACGCACAGATGGAAATTAAAAATCCTCCTAACCCTTTTCCATTGGGTGTAGGTTCTAAAAACTATTGTCATGACGAATCCTCAACAACGAGCCCACCGCCGCGAATGCAATTCTCGCAGCAGAGAACATATTAATGCTCTGCAATGAGCTTGATATCACCAATAGAAACATGGATTTCAAAGTCCTACATTTTTAACACAGTGTGCTTCCTTCTTGCCTCGATATATCACTGGCCGTTCTACTGCTCCAAACCATGTAGGCATCCTTCTAGCTGCAAGATCTTTAGAAACCTTTATCTACACAACATTTCATGGCACCATGCCAGTGCACATTGGTTCTTTCCATCATTTGATCCTTCTCTGCAAGCTGGGGTGTTGTCTTTATCCTCCCCTATTGTCGAACCCTTTGCCACATCTACTTCAACCATGCCTCTCCAACATTCCTGATTTGATTTACGCCCTCCCTCTTAACCAAACTCACTTCTGCCTAAATTCCAGATCCCTAGACAGTCTCCTTTGCGGTCTACTGTGCACTCCTTCACCACTTCCCGGTTGCCTGATGTCATTTGCAGCAATATGGTTTCCTTTCCTCCCATTGCATCCTCAGAATCCTCAACATTGGTTTCATATTTTAAGGCTATACATATGTTTAGAAAATGATTAGATCTGTTGTCAAACACACAAATATGCTCAAGTTTCTTAAAACAATACCCCGGAATGAAAACTACAAAGCTGGCAGGCCTCCATGCACGTAGAAGATGGAAATCCAAAACAAACGACCACTGGTTCTCATCGTGGAATAACATGTACTTGGTTTCTTTCCATGTTGTGTTGAGGCGATTAACCCAGGTCGAAGAAATGCTCATTGCTCATGTGAATCCTATCTTGCAGGTCACCCAAGCTTAAGGAGGTCAATACAAATACAAAGGTCATACAATAAGCTTCCCTCAAAACATCTCAAGCATAGCAAACTACCTACCACATAGGCTTGGAGATTTGGATGTTATTCTCGTGCAAAAAAATGGACCAAATCTTACAAAATATGACTTTTATGTTAGCAGATCTCTTGTCTGGGAATCTTTGAGATTCAGAAGTACACACGTTCCTTACTATAAAGACGTACTTGTTGATAAAAATGATCTTGAGTCCTTCCCTTCTTCCTCTACAAATATCTCACCCTTCTTAAATAGAGTTACACTAACCTCTTGCGACATTCAAGAAGATTCTACAAATATCTTTGAAGAAAACTCTACAGACATGCCTGACACGGTCAGTCAAACTTCTTCCTTTGTTCCCTCCATCTTCAATTTAGGTATTGAAGAAGAGGAAATTCAACAATACATCTTTCATTCAGAAAGAACGACCCCTACAACTCTGTAATGGCTTGAAACTGGAGTTTCCTCTATAAAAATACAATTCTAACGCCCACCCAAAAACACACAACAGAAAACATGAAAAATAACAAATAAATTTTATTTTTTCTGACTTATTTGAAGTTTATACCACACCACAAAGGGCTATAATTACCAGCTCATGGAAAACTTGACATAACACTGACACCTAAAAACAAGGGAATCTATGACACCCATCATGAAATAATTCATTTTCCACTTTGACAAGACAACACATACCATTCTAACCACATAAGACACTTAGAATTGAGGTATCCCATGATGAAAGTATTTTAAGGTTTCTTATTTCACTAAAGCATCTTTGAAACTTGAATTACTTTCTTGGAGATTTATACTTTTATTCACACAACTCTTCTTACACAACATGATCTCTTCCTTTTACACTAGAAGGTAATTTACTTAAGGTCATCCCAAATATGAAAATTATTTGTTTAATTCATTTAATTAAACAAGGAGGTATTTGATTCACAAGGCTATCTATCCAAAACCATGCTACTGAAATTCATTCCATACCTCCATCGCACAAGGAGATGAGTGTAAGCTCGAATTGAAGTGAAGTATCGTTTAGGTGCGGAAACATAATCTTAATTATGTAAAGATCAACATTTAACCATATTTAAAGGAAGATTAAAAATCACCTTTGAAAGGCTAGATGAAGAAGGCCATATTGAATCCATCTTCATGATATTATTAGTTATTAGACAAGATTTTATTGGGGCTAATAATCTATCTAGAATGATTAAAGGTTTCACTTAGGCTTCCCTTGATGAAAATGCCAAAAGTATACAAATTACGTTTTCAAAGGGTGAGATAGGTTGAATGTTTTTAATCAGTATCCTCCTACTTATTATGACCTTATTATCTTCTAAAATCTAATCATTGATTTCACCTTAAGATCATTTATGAACTCGCCAAAAGAAAAGGATAATCTTCATTAATTTAGCTAGGGGTAACAAGGTATATATTTCTATTACAAAAGGTAGTTTCCTCTTGGATCACATAAGGGCTAAAATGTTATCAAGTAGATCATAGCTACATTAATTTATTCATATCTATAAATTTTATTTTAACTTTTATAAGGATTATCCAACCCTATTATTATGCTTAGAATTGCATTGTTACTATGTCCTAAAAGGGTTACAACACAAAATTTATAACAAAAGAAGAGTTTACCATTACTTATTGAGAAAACTATACATGGGTACAACGTTTCTACAATAAAAAAATATTCATAACCAGGTTGTGAACAAACTATATCATTTACAATAATTTCTTACAAGTTTTAGTGTTAACCTGAATGTTTATGACAAAATTACTCCACAAAACAGAAGGCCCAAGGCAACAAGCCCTCCAAACTTTTCTACAAACACCATTCAAGAATCTACAACATAATAAGCATTCGTACCAAGGAACTTCATAATCAAAATTGATGAAACTTGTAGCAATCTTTCATTTTTCTACCCACAAAAACCATTTGCACATTTATTAACCTGAGTCGGTTCACAAGAATTGAGCATGATAAGGCTACACATAACAAGAATATTCTATTCTATAACAACCTCATGAAAGAAAACCTTCTAGTTCAATAAATGGATCCACACCCTAACTACTTAATTAACCTCTTTAAGCACAACAATAAAAAACTCTTCCATGTTGTCCAAGAAGGAAGTCATAAGCTGGAGATAATAACAATGTCTCGAAAGCATCAAAACTCAAACACCCAAACAAGTAGAACCATAGCCTAATGATTTATAAACAAAATGATGAGTTTGTTGGGATTTCAATCATTTAATGCTATAGATTATAAGATGGAAATCTAAGACACAACTAACAATCTAAAAAAAATCACAGAGATACCATAAGCACTAGCTATGATTCTTGATCTATATAATGAAAAGAGTTGAACAATCAATCAAGGAGGGACATCGTTTTATCATCTATACACACAAAGCTAAGTGTATTAAAATTTCAATCATGTAATCCTATAGATTACATGATCAAAATCTAATACGGAACCACCAATCTATATTTTCTAAAAGAAGTCAATTATATACTAGTTACGAACATTGTCTCCAAAACAACACTAGTTTAACAATCATTCTAAAAGGGCCATTGGCCTAATAAACTAGAAACAACATTCAAGTGAAAAGGAGAGTCCCATCCAGCAATCATGTAAGTTATATGTTTGGAGAAATGAAATTCAAACGAATAATAAATACATTCATAACTAAAAATGGATTCACAATTATTAAGGGTAAGAGGATGTGATGTAGGGATAATTTTAGTGGCAAATATTCCATTTTTGAAAAATTTGAAAAGGAGAATTTTACGGCATGGGTCGAGTGACCTATTCGCCTAAATATTTCAATTTAATTTTTTTAAGGGTCAACCTTCGCCTACCCTTGAAACTATCCCCTATATAATCCTAGATTATTCTCCGGGTAGAACACTACTAGACCACTCATATCACCTAGGGAATAAGTATTATCAAGTACGTAAATGCGTGACGATGGAGGGAAAAGGCTACAAATGCGTGATAGGAGGATGGAGGCTATAGATGCATGATAGAGAGTTTGTTAACACGTGACAAGGAGAGTTTGTTGATGCGCAACATGGAGGGTTTGTTGATACATGCCATGGAGATTTTTCTATCACGTGACCAGAGGGTGGAGGCTATAGACACGTGCGAGAAGATTTTTTTCATGCGTCAACAAGTTGGTTGATATACATCAACAAACCTCGCTAACGCACATCAACAACCTTGTTGACATTCATCAACCACCATTTTGACGTGTGACAACAAATATCTTGTTATGTATCTCGCAGCCTTCTATCACACCACTTAAAAAATAAGGTGAAAATTATGTTATCCGACCCCAAAATATTCACCTTCTCACGAAACCGGTTCCGAGGATATTTGCCAGGTATTTTCCACCTCCAATTTCTAAGAGGTCTCTTAAAATGAACCTTGATGTGATGGCTACAAGGTCTAAATTAGACATTCTTAGCGGCCTAACTAGTTGGGAAATTCAAGAATAGAGAAGTGACAAGCCTCAAACTACCCAAGATTCACTATGTAAGTAAGCATTCTAAAAACATCCATCTAAAATTCATAACCCTCAAGATTCATAGCCGTCCATAAAAATCTGTAGATTTGGTATAAAAATAAGAACAAGGGATTACTTTGCTTTCCCATCGCAAATTATTTTAATGTAACCCTTGTTACCACATTCCAAAATCACTCTTAACCATACATCCACATATACAACCAGATGCCATTTCTTTAACAACAACTCCTATCATAAATCAGCAAGGTATCCCTATATAAATAAATACTCCAAAATTCATTAATCCTCTTGACAATTGAAATCATATATATATATATATATATATATATATATATATATATATACATACATATATACATACATATATATATACATATGTATATATCATATATATATATGTATATATATATGTATATATATGTATGTATATATATATATATCTATCTATGTATATATATATATATATATATATATATATATATATATATATATATATATATATATATATATATATATAATAGACCAATTATCAATAATAGTATTAAAAATAAAAACAAGTTGGATAAACGTAAATACCATCAAAAGTTTTCTCGTAAGAGAATTAAGCCCTAAAGTAGATCTAATATTAACTAAATACTATACCTAACTGCACAAAATCATCATTACACTCGCCTGTGTGTTTTCCTTTGTAAGAAAGGGACTACCTCCATATGTTTTGAGAAGTCCTAAAACAAATAACCTTGACTCATTTACAGGTTCAGGAATAGATGTCTAACCAAACACGAATTTGCATGATCAAATCATTAAACACTTGAGTTATATTGATTTAGTATGACCTTATACTGATTAAGACAACATGTTATTATTGTTTATATCATCTAGGAATAAATCATATATTTCCAACAATTCAAAAATCATCCTACTTGTCACAACCATCCATAATATACCATACTATTGTTGTTTTCCAATAGACAACAAAATTATAAGGCTAACATTCTAAAATAAAGTCTCTTTTGTAAATTTTGTTTCATTCACAAAAATATCATTTCAAGGTAAAAATAATATAAATCTCATATAACCTAGTAGCTAAGGTTCAAGAAGCAATCAACTAGTGATTAGGAAAAAGAATGTTTCTTTTCGGGAGAATTGTCATATTTTGGCACATTGTGGAAATGGGTAGCTTTTATGGAAGAAAGAGAATGTTTATTCAATGCCCGTGTATAGAAACAAATATAGGAAGCCAATATATAGGCTATGCAAGAGAGGAGGAACGAACATGAATAGTTACTTATGAACAATTAATAGTAACCATATGTGTGGCATAAAAATGTATTAATTCAGCTAACATTCCCCTCTTAATACATTGTTCCTACATATGTACCCCTTAAACAAATCAAACTTCACCTTGCATCGGTAGGGTAGTACTGGAGCTGAATCTAGTGGTTCAAGACCTATTCACAAATGTAGTGACATTTGACCTCAATATTCTTTGTTCATTCATAAAAAATAGGATTCTTTACAAGCTTCAACACACATCCTTATCGTAGTGAATGATGGGAGGTTTCTCTTCAGGAATCCCTATATCCACAAGAATGCAACGTAACCAAATCGCTTCACACATAGCTCCTTATGCGGCACAATATTCAGCCTCAGTGGATGAGAGAGAAACAATAGTTTGCTTCTTGTTAATCCACGTGATAGGTCCAGATCTGAGATGAAAACATACCTTGAAGTGGATTTCCTGTCATCAACAGATCTTGCATAGTCCGAGTGAATATATTCCTATAAGAAGAACTGAGTGTTCTTATGATACTCCTGACCAAATTCAACCGTGCACTTGACATATCTCAACACATCCTTTTCTGCTATCCAATGACATTTCTTGGATCTTGCATAAATCGGCAAAGATAACTCACTTCAAAGAAAAAAATATGGCCTGGTATAAGTCAAGTAAATGAGACTCCCCACAAGCTTCCTATAGTGAGTTCCATCTACCTATGGTGAATCCTAGAATCTAGATAATTGCAAACCTTTTTCCATAGGGGTGGACATAGGTTTACAATCTGACATACCATACTTTTCCAGGAGTGTCTTGGCATATTTCATCTGGGAGATGAAGATATGATTCTTCTTCTGCCATATCTCTAAGCCAAGATAGTAGTGAAGTAGCCCCAAATCGGTCATGTCAAAGGATTTCTTCAGATCATTCTTTACATCATCCACAAGATTGTCATAACTTCCTGTGATCACAAGATCATCTATGTATGAAACCAAAATGACAATCTCTATTCCTACCTTCTTGAGATACACATTTGTATCTTAAAGGCTATGAGTGAATCCATGCTGAAATAAGTGATGATCAATTTTATATACCATGCCCTAGGTGCTCGTTTGAGTCCATAAAGTGATTTTATCATACGACATACCTTATGTGGTTGATGCTCGTCTACAAACCCTTTAGGTTGGGCCATGTATACTTCTTCTTTTAGATCACCATTCAGAAAATCACTCTTGACATCCATCCATTTTGTGCTGCCAATGCATGCATAACTCGATGGTTTTGATCTTCGCAGTGGGTGCAAAGGTCTCATCATAGTCAATTCCTTCTTGATGAGCATAACCCTTTGTAACAAGTCGTGCTTTGTGTTTGTCGATTGAACCATCTACCTTATATTTTGTTTCAAAAATCCATTTGTAGCCAATGGATTTATTACCTGGAGGTAGATCGACAAGTTCCCACATTTGATTCGAATTAGGAATCATACTCAAATCCATAGCCTATTTCCACTTTGGTTGGTCTAATGCCTCACAAATAGTAAGGTTTGGTCTTGTATCAAAAATGAACTCATGAGTTAAAAATTACCTCATGTCTGGCTTGACTTCATGTTCGACTCCCGTAGAAGTACCTGGAAGTGAGTTCAGGTGTGCATCCCTAATAGTATTTTGGAACCATTTCAGATGTTGGTGTTACTTCTTCGATGTGAAGATGTGTTGTCCAGTGTTCCTAGAGCAACAAACAAGTCTCCACTCAGCTCTTCTTCTCTCTAAGAAGAATCATCTTACCCATCATCTGGATGTGTGAGAAATCTATGTGATGAGGTCGGTACTGGATCTCCATTGTGTGGTAGGGAGTCAAAGGATGACTCATCACATACCACATCTCGACTCTCGTAGATCTTCTTCATCTCAAGATCCATGAGACGATATGCCTTTGAGGTAGTACTATACCCCAAGAAAAGACATGGCAGTGTCTTTGGATCAATCTTCTTCCTTTTCTCATCTAGAACATGCATATATGCAGTACAACCAAAAACTCTCAAATGATGAATAGAAGGTTTACGACCACTCCATACCTCTTAGGTGTCCTCATTCTCGCATGATCTTCGTGGGTGCCCGATTGAGTAAATACACCGCTATCTCTGGATCGCTTCGCCCAAAATCGATCCTCCAACTTGGTGGAGAGCATACAACGAGCCATCTCCATGATAGTCCTGTTGTGTCACTCAAAATCCCATTCTTTTGGGGAGTTTAGGGTGAAGTCAGATGTTGTTGAATGCCATGTTGCTTCATGTATGCTAAGAATTTATTTGATACAAATTCCCCCCCTCAATCTAAGCAGAGGAGAAGGAGAGGCTTCCCAGACTACCTGGTGGTGTGCTGGTAAAAGGTTTGGAAATCGGAAAATGCCTCACTCTTCTTCCGAGAGAAAATATACCCATATTTTCCATGAGTAATAATCAATGATGAGCTGGAAGTACTCAAAACCTTGGAAGCTAGCTGGTAGGGGTCTGCACAGATCGGTTTATATGACCTGAAGATGCTCCATAGAGTGATAAGAGCTCTGTTTGAATGGACCTCTATATTATTTACCCACAAGACATCCCGAGAAAATAGGTAAGGAATGGGACAGTGGAGGAAGCCCTCTTACCATTTCCTTAGCACTGAGCTGATGCAGAGCCCCAGCAGAAAGATGACCATATCGAAAGTGCCATAGTGCAGTGCACTCCGTTGTTGAAGCAGAGAGAGCAATGTTAGATGAAGTGACCGCATCTAGTGAAAATAGAAGACCCTTTTGAAATGCTCGAGAAATAACTGAGTCTCCCTGGGAAATGATGTAGGAGTTGACCCCTTCTCAACAAAGAATTCAACCTACATTCAATGGTTAAGAAGTTGACTCATAGACAATAGATTTGAGGTCAAACCTAGAACATATAGTACCTTCATGAGTGTACATCTTTGTGTCCCAAGAGGAATGATGACATCACCAATCCCACCACAATATACTCTTGATTGTCTATGATGGTGATTTGATCTCTAGTGGGCTGGTCACTCAGGGTATGGAACAACTTCTTATTGTCAGTCATGTGTTTGTTGGCACCCAAATCAATCAACCAGAGAATTTATGATGGTTTCAAGTCTGTGAGACTAGAACAATGTCAGAATGAGTTGTGTTTGGAACCTCTTCATTGGAGGTGGCATCCTACTAAGTAGCAATGTGACCCTTCTGCCTCTGATTACGAGCATGCCATCGGGATTTCTTGGAATATCCTTGGCCAGAAGTGCTCTCTTTGCCAGAGTTTCCATACTTGTGACCATTGTAATAACAATTCACAGTCGTGTGTGTATCCATGGAGCAAATGTGGCACCATCAATCTACCTTGTTATTCTGCTACTTTTGAGGTGGCTTCTAGTGGCCGATGAGAAGGTTGCTGCTGAGGATGTTGCTTCTGATTCTGGGGGGTTGACTGCCCTTTTTGAGGCTTATGCTTTTGCCTCGTGATGAGAGCCTTGTCTTCAAAGGCTTCTTGAACATTCTGCATGGCTTCTTCCTACTGGAGATAATTCACTAGTGTGGAAAAACTCACCTCTATTGAGTGATGGTCAACGTGGTGATTAGTGTCTGAAACCGGGAAGGAAGAGCTAGCAAGGTGAGTGGGACTATAAAATTTTCGTCCTCTTGGTTCACCTAGAGAAAAGAGTTCTCGCATGTAACTCACCACACGCCGAAAGAAGGATTTTCTTGATTCGCCATCATGCATACTCATCATGTGAAGCTTTGTCTAAAGATGCAGCTTTGTCATTAGATTCTTGGCTTTATAGATGGTACACAATGTGGTCCATGCTTGAGAGGAATTGATTGTTTCCCGAATGTAGGGTTGAACCTCATCAATGAAAGGCTTAGAGTGATAAGCATTAATGCTTTTACATTAGCATTTTCATATATAGCCACTAGATCAGCCTCTATGGGAGGGGCATCTTTGCCAAAAACGATCCCCAAAGATCTTCAAACTGAAGAATCATCCACATCTTGGTTTTCCATGCGGTGAAATTTGGCCCTTTGAGCAACTGGGCATTCGACAATAGAATGCAAGGTGCAGACATTTTCAAAAACTCAAAATTATATTTTATTTTTATTTTTTTTTTTCAAAATGGGCTACAATGCTTATCGAAGGAACCTATCACGAAGATGGGCTCTATATGCTCATGCGCAAAGTGAGACATGGACGCTCTTGTGGGCATTCTACTTCACATTCATCATCTGCATCATAGCCATGTTTAAGTTCTGCACGAATCCGTCATGCTTGACATCAAATGTCGAACCAAAAATACTCCAATAGTCCTCGGCACACAATCTCGTCAAAGAGAATATTCCTAGTGTTGTGGAGCTCGTTGACCAAGGCAAATAATAGTCTAGTGGTGTATTCATTATCGCTCAATGCCCAAATATTTGGTGCATTGCTCGTAGTGCTTTCTGCATCCGAAATTTGTGACATACGCGTACACAAGGTTTTGAAATTTACAAGCTTTCTTCCACGTGTTTACACATGTTGTTTGTCTACAGGTATGTTTGGTGCGAATGGCTCGTTCAGCAACTCAATCCCTAAAAGAGCCTTGTCATTAGTATAAGCCTTGGCATTAGACAAACTGATCGCATATTACAGAGATGGGTATAACAATGTCAGAAAGCACGGTAGTTGACATGCATTACTACAATTTGTTTGATGACCAGAAGTTCAAAGGCATGATAGTTCAACAAAACATAGACTATGTGAATAATGACAGAGATTCAACTTTGAACAGCCTCGTTAGTGCCAACGGTCCTCTCATCTACGTTGGGGTATGGACTGGTCAATCCTCCAATGACGAAACAGGTCGATCCTCCAATTCACGCTTCCTTGGTTGCTCAGGAAGGCTCCTCCTTGGTGGCTTCCTTCCTTGGTCGCTGGTCTTCTACCAAAACTGGTCGCAAACTGCAGGTTTGGGATCCACACACAGGTTGCTGCGCCAACACCAATCTCCAGCCACGTTCACACTGGTCGCTCCAATTTCCACGCCAAATGAAATGCCACGCTCTGCTCCAATTTGCATCCATGCCAAATGAAACGCCACGCTCTGCTCCAATTTGCATCCATGCCAAATGAAACGCCACGCTCAGATACCAATGATGGAAGAAAGAGAATGTTTATTCAATGCCTATGTATAGAAACAAATACAACAAGCCAATATATAGGCTGCATAGTAGAGGAGGAACAAACAGGAACAGTTACACAGGAACGGTTGATAGTAACCATATGGGTGGCATGAAAAATGTATTAATTAAGCTAACAAGCTTATCATGTCTTTCTTTAGGCTTCTCCAAGTCATATATGCCGAACAGGGGCTGCAATGGCCACATCAGGTGAAATTCCACTAATAACAAGCTTGTTGGGCATCCAAACTCTTCTCACGATCACGTTTTTGACACAACCATGTTTTTGGCACAGACAGGGGGGTATGCGGCAAGAAAGGAGTTCCAAAACCTGAAAACTACATTTTCTTTGGGAGTTTCAAGCTTATATGCAAAGGCCCAAGTAAAAATTCTCCAAAAATATCATGCGGCCCTCCCATAAGGCATTCCAACCACCAAAAAAAACATGACCCAATTGAATAATACCAGGAATGAATTGCAGTGGCTATCCAAAAGGTAACACAAGATTAAAATTAGTTAATAACAAAATCCTTACAAGGTAAGAAGCCAACAAAAATTTGGCGCAAGGACCAATAAGGTAAGGCCAAACACGATTTTCCCTAATGGAAATTAAAGGAAGTGTAGGTTCATAAATATCTAATGAAGATTGTCAGGGGTGGAGGATAAATAATTTTAATTCACCAAAAACAAATTTTTGCTATTAAATACAAATCTTACGTGGAGACTTGTTCGATCAAGGCGAAAGCTAAAACATAGCTTAAAATTTTTTTGGTCCCTTTATATAATATGCCTAAATACCTTGGAAAAAAACAATTTAAAAATTTTCTTTAGTACTTTTAAAAATACGACACTAGTAACCCGCTAATCAAAATATGATAATCAACAATAAGGAAGGCCTGCACAAGGTGGTACAACGCACTCCCTTTAGAAACCAATAATGAGCACCCAACAAAGACTAATGGTAAGGGTCGGTGGTTGGGAGAAATAAATAAATTCATCACTATCTTGCTATAAAAACATGCGTAGAGGCCTGCATTGGGTTAATAAATTCAAAATAAAATATTATTATTATTATTGTTTTTTAAATAATAATCGATATCCAATTATATTTTTTTATATATATATATATATATATATATATATATATATATATATATATATATATGGCCTAACACCTAAAATTGATTTGAATACTCCTTCAAAACTTAAAGCAATAGTCACAATACGCCAATTACTTAATTGAGAGCTCGATACGCCTAAAGAGGAAGCACAAAATCGACGCTTATAGGGCACCCACAAATGGCAAAGCACACGATGGCACCAATTAGTTGTACTCTTAGAAAGAAGGGACTCAAAATAACTTCACAATAAGGATCACATAACTTAACAATCAAATGGGAAATCGAATAAAAATAGACACTCGATGCTTAAGAACAAGGAAAAGCAACGTAAATTGGGAGTCAATGCCAAACAAGGCATTACATTCTCCTTCCCTTAAGAAAGCATCATCCTTGATGCGACATGACAAAAATGAAAGAAAAAGAGGATAAGCAACAAAGTATAGATAACAAAAAGGATCCTTCCTAGGTAAAAAAATTGTTGCTAAAGCACGACCACAAGTTAGGCTTAGAAAATTTGATGATTAGTTAAAATTTAAAGTTATGTGAATATTGGTAGTTACCTATTATTTTTTATTTTATTATTCTTTTCTATATACTTTATTTCTAATTCAAGTTCTTTGAAATTTATTTGTAGTATAGTTTTAGTTTGTTATTTCTTGTGGGTGCCTAACATGAACTTTTATGACAAAACCCTACTAGGGTCATATGTAACACTAAGATTCACAGGCCATATTTGACATACTATCATGGTTGTACCACATCACAAGAGCTTAACCAAACCATGAAAGGAATATACATGATCCCCATAACAAAGTACTTGTTACATGAAGATGACCAACATAAGTGTATAATAACCTCGAAATTTTCCACAATTCCACATATGACCGTTTCACACAACTCAGTAAAATGGTTGTAGGTACAAGGTGTCAACAAGTGAACAAATTGATTTCCACAACCCACAAAACATATCCAACTCACATGAGTAACACATACATCATAACACTACTCCCAAAGCATCACAACAACTCCACATATCTCCCGAAGCATCAATTACACACACAAATCTCTTATGCCTCCCTCGAGTCTCTTATGCCTCCCTCAAGTATCTTGTGCCTCCCTCAAATCTCTTATGCCTCTCTCAAAAAGTAATAAATAAATACATTTTTTTTCCTCCCCAAGTAGGGCGGTTTCGTGACACCCCTAACCCAAGTGACATAATAACCCATGGTTCAATAACCCACTAGTTATTTGTAACTCCTTGGGGTGTACCCCCATACAACAAAGTACGTCCATAGGTTCAACCATTCCATGGTGCATCCCATGACCCTAGTCTACACATTGTGACAATAGAACCAACGTTGTAATCCAATTTAAATGCTAAGTGGAAAATACAAACCCAGGCAAGGCGGTAAAATTTTAAAAATTTAAAAGAAGATCCAAATCCAAGCAAAAACAATGGCCAAATAGTCATAGTTAGTGAAAAAATCCACATGTTAGTACCACAAACCAAGGGAATGCCCAAAATATAAAACATGGCATTAAAGAAAATGGTTGGTCCTTATAGAGGTGAAATAGAAAATTCAATTTACAAATAAAATACACATATAAAAATAGCACATTACGATGACTATGTGGCCTTATTTGGCCACCAAGGGGTACTCAACGAGTTCAAGCACTAGAAACATTGAGCCTTGGCTCGTAAAATAACATATCGACAAAGACAACCAAGTTATGAGATCTATCTTAATCATCCCACCACCACTTTGACAAGGCTAAACACAGTCATAACTACACTTAGGTTTCATCCATACAATAACCACAAGGAGAGAGAAAAAGAGGAGCAAATGCCATCATATACTAAGCCTAAGGTCGTGTGAGTCATCGCCCATGGTACACATTACCTCACTCTGACATACACTTTTACCGATTTCTGCAGTGGTCGGTTAGCATAAGGTTCACAACATAACATATAACTACATCACTAATACAATGGTGGTTCATGCACCTTACCATAGCGTCTTATGCATGACACCAATACAGGGTATATCACATACATTACATTCATGGTTTACAACACACCGCCTCAGCACATGATGCACCCCAATTGTAATCAACATTTGATAGGGATCATATACCCACCATATGTCCCTAAATCACAACATGAATCATTACATATCACATGAATTACAATTATGATGAACACAATTACAACATATTCAACGACCATACAACATGGGAAACACACATTTCTATACAAATGATAATGACATCATCATGAAATCCAGTTCACTACAAATCAACCTTGTCATACAACATATGAGCATACCCACACATCACAAATGCCAAAAGGATCCAAAACTCTAAAATCAACAATCACATTCCTTTCACACACACAACAAGAAAATGTTTCACACTCGAATTCTTATAGAATTCATTGAAAGGAGGGAGAATACTCTCATCTCCAACATATAAACATGCCAACAGTTACACACTAAATGACATATACAACATGTGTGCTAACAATATCACAATTATAACATAGCTCACATCACGCTTAAATCACACTACTCTTCCAATCACCACCACCACCAGCATGTAAGAAAATCACCACTCCAATATTCCCTAGAGGTTTGACAGCATGAACCTCACTTTGATACCAAGTGTAATGCCCACCCAAACACACACACAATGACATAAACACGAATAATAATGTATAACTTTTTTTTCCTTGCTTGAAGTTTATACCACAACACAAGTGATCACAAAGGGCTACAACAAAGTCATGGCAGATTTGATATGACAGTGACACCTAGGAATAAGGGAATCTATGAAACCCATCATGAAACTATTCACTTCCCACTTTGACAAGAAAACACATACCAGTCTAACCACATAACACACTTACAGTTGGGGTATCCCATCATGAAAGTCTTTTAAGGTTTTCTTATTTCACTAAAGCATATTTCAAACTTGACTTACATTCTAGGAGATATATACTTTGATTTGCACAAATCTTCTTACAAAACATGGTCTCTTCTTTTTAAACTAAAAGGTAATTTACTTAAATTCATCCCAAATATGAAAATTATTTATTTAATTTGTTTAATTAAACAAGGAGGTATTTTATTTCACAAGGATATCTATCCAAAACCACACCACTGAAATTCATTCCATGCCTCCATTGCACAAGGAGACGAACGTAAGATCCAATTGAAGTGAAGTACCATTTAGGTTCGGGAACATAATCTTCTTTGTGCAAGGATCAACATTTAACCACATTTAAAGGAAGATTAAAAAGCACCATCGCAAAGGCTAGATGAAGAAGGCCCGATTGAATACATCTTCATGATCTTATTAGTTATTAGCCATGATTTTATTGGGGCTAAGAATCTATCTAGAATGATTAAAGGTTTCACTTAGGCTTCCCTTGATGAAAGAACCAAAATTATACAAATTACGTTATGAAAGGATGAGATAGGTTGAATGATTTATAATCATTCTCCTCTTACTTATTATGACCTTATTATCTTCCAAAATTTGATCATTGATTTCACCTTAAGAGAGTTTAAGAACACACCAAAAGAAAAGGATAACGTTCATTAGTTTAGCTAGGGGTAGTAAGGTATATATTTTTATTACAAAAGGTAGTTTCCTCTTGGATCACTCAAGGGCTCAAATGTTATCAAGTACATCACAACTACATTAATTTATTCATATATATATATTTTATTTTAACTTTTATAAGGATTTTCCAACCCTATTATTATCCGTAGAGTTGCATTTTTATATGTCCTAAAAGGGTTACAACACAAAATGTATAAAGAAAAAGGAATATTTTACTATTTCTTATTGAGAAAACTATACACGGGTACAACATTTCTAGAATATAAAAAAATATTCATAACTAGGTTTTGACCAAACCAAATAATTTACAAGAATTTATTTTAAGTTTTAGTTTTCAATTGAATATTTATGAAAATATAACTCCACAAAAAAGAAGGCCCCAGGCAACAAGCCCTCCAAAATTTTCTACAAACACCATTCCAAAATCTACAACATATTAAGCATTCTTACTAAGGAACTTCATAAGCAAAACCGATTAAACTTCTACCAATATTTCTATATTCTATTCGCAAAATCCATTTTCACATTTATTAACCCGAGTCCGCCGAGAGAACCGAGCATGTTAAGGCTACACATAACAAGAATATGCTACTATATAACAACCTCATGAAAGAAAACCTTCTATTTCAAGAAATCGATCCACACTCTAACTACTTAATTAACCTCTTTACGCACAACGAAAAAAAAACTCTACCATGTTTTTTAAGAAGGAAGTCATAATACGTAGATAATAACAATGTCTCGAAATCGTCAAAATTTAAACACCCAAACAAGTAGAACCATAGCCTAATGAGTTATAGACAAAATGACGAAATTATTGGGATTTAAATTGTGTAATCATATAGATTATAACATTTAAATATAATACACAACTAAAAATAAATAAAGGATCACAGAGATACCATAACCATTGCTATGATTCTTGATGTATATGATGACAAGATATGAACAATCAATCAAGGAGGAACATGGGTTTATCAGTTATACATGAAAAGTTGAGTGTATTAGAATTTCAATCATGTAAGCATATAGATTATATGATTGAAATCTAATACACAACCATCAATCTATATTTTCTAAAAGAAGTCAATTATATACTAGTTACAAACATTGTCTCCAAAACAACACCGGTTTAACAATCATTCTAGAAGGGCCATTAGAAGTTATGAAAGTATTTATTATATTTATCTTAAAAAGGAGAATCCATTAGGATATTTATCTATATAAGGACCAACCAATCACAATAATAACATTATACACTACAAGAATATGGTGTAACTATCCACAAGTATTTTTGTAGATAACTTTTTCAAAATTGTGAATCCAAATTTGTGGACTCCACCCACATTTTTTTTGTGAAAACATGAAATGTGACAAAAATTGTGATAAAATCCACAATGAAAAACATTGTGAAAATTCTATAATTTTATTATTGTGGCATTTATCACAATTCTAATATTGTTACATATCTACAATTGAAAAAATTGTGACAATTTTCACAATTTAAATAATATTGTAAATCCATAATTTTAAAATTGTGTCATATACTACAATAATAAAGAAATTGTAGGTATGTCCATAATTAAAAATTGTAACCATTTTTAAAAAATTAATTATTATAAAATTATAATGTTAATAATTGTGAATAAAAATTTACAATTCTAAAATTGTTTGGGAAAATCTTTAAATAAAAGTGTATGCTTTTATATTTGCAGAGTTTAACTTAATTTATATTACAATATATAGTTTGAATTCTAAATTTTAATAATGAACATAATTAAAACAGTTAAATTATATTCTATATTTATTTCCTGAAAATAAAAATCACTACAATCAATCAAAAAATAAAAGGATTTCTATAAATTGTAGAATTTTTAAAAATGAAAATTCATAGTTAAATTAGTTCTCAAAAATGATATTATAAAAATAATTAAAATACATGCATGCATATATGCATGCCAAAAACATGAAAATGCATGGTAGTTAAATATCATAATGTGACAGAAATAAAAGGACATTACAAAATTACTTTATTTGTTTTTCAAAACATATATTTTTAAAAATTTGCGAAGAGGCAAAAATCATTTTATTATTAAAAAACAATTAATGAACTGAATTTATTTGAAACATGCAACACAAATTTTTGAATTAAATATATGAAATACTATTTTATTAATAAAAACACTTTCAAACAAACTTTTTAAATTTAATATTTTAATATTTAAATGTGTATATTAATGGAACAATTGTTACTTTCATTAATGTCTAGACTCAACTACCCTTTCATGGATCGGGAACACACTTTGATCGAATTCAATTTCCATTTTTGAGGTAAATAAGTTATTTTTAATTTCTTCAAATTTTTGTATAGATAGAGGAAATAAAATATATTTCAAAATATTATTTGAAAACTATCTTTCCTGTACATTGACAATTATTTTTAGCACAGATAAAGGAAGATTGTATATAAATTGTTGAACCTATATTATTGAGAAGGAAAATATTTCAATAAACTTAGAGAACCTAATTCTTGATTTTAGATATTATCCTAACAAATTATTTATGTAAAATCATTATTTTTATCTCTGACGAGAGAAAGGAATATTGTATATAAATTGTTGAACCTATATTATTGAGAAAGAAAATATTTCAATAAAATTATCGAATGTAATTCCTCGATTTTAGATATTATCCTAGCAAATTATTTATGTAAAATCATTTCTTTATCTCTATAGAGAAGAATTCACACTAAAGAGTATGATGAACACTACATTATATGGAACATATAACTCATTATTTTCATGTAGAAATAGCATGAGAACATATAACTCATTATTTTATTTATCAAGGTGAAATTCAAAAATATACTGGGAGAGGAATTTTGAGAGGTGAGAAAGGATCTATAAATAAAATTCTACCATGCAAAGGGTTAGTTAAAATACTATAATATTGCTTGATTAACAATCCATAAAATAAATTAAACAAGATGAAATTCATGTCCCATCAAGATGTGTAGTGTGAGGAAGCTCACTTCCATATGTAGCTTTGATTAAATTTCTTACATCAGCCAAGATACATCAATCATGGACGTGTAGAATATTTGACCACTCCTCTCATGCAATAACCCCCTTGATAATATGGTACCAAATTTAGCTGCATAAAAACTAACATATGATACATAGCTTTTTATGCATGATATTCCAATTCAGAGGACAAAATTGTGAACCTGATTAAATTGATATCATAAAACTTATGTTTACTAAAAAAATACCCTATAAAATATTGTACCACCGCATACATGTATTTGTCAGAAAGAAATACTTGTGTTAAAAAAAGTATTAAAAGTCAAAAAATAAATTTAAAAAATAGTGATTTTTTACACAAATGTTAGTCTTACCTACTGCCAACAAATTTATTTTGCATTGAAGCAGTGTTGGCATCCATGAAAGCATTACAGAGATCCAATGACTTTGGATGCTTGAAAAACTTTTCAATCTAAGTTGAATACTATAGACATTTGTATCCAAATGAAAGCACAATCTTTGGGCTCCGCAAATGTCAAGCTTCCTCACCATTTTCATCTTTTGGAGATGAATATTAGATCTCATATCATCTCTCCTCAAAAACAGATCTGGTAAAATATTTTATGCCTATGCATGCATGCACAAATCCACTTCACAAAACATTCTACCCTTGAATCCAACCATCCAAAGAAAAGCAATACTAATAATTGAAATAAGGAAAGGGGAATGCATTTAGGTTTTCTTATCAAGGAAGAGGAATGTATCCCTATGGTTGGATTTTTGCTTTTATCAACGGCTCATAAAGATTGTTGATTGATCTTGGTGAAGAATGGAAAGTTTTAATATTAAGCATAAGTTTGTTAAATGACACATATCTTGACACGTAGGTTATATTTTATGATTATTGCCCATATTTCACTTTTTGTTTAGTGGAGTATAATATATGTACATTATATTAAAAAATCTAAATTAATAATTACATAAATGGTTATTAGAGTTTATTTATAATATCCATAAGGAATTATCATGTTTCAAATATGTTTTCGGGTGTGGAAATAATGGTAAACAATGGTATTAATAATATTTCATTTTGATTATTATCCTTAAATAAATAATTATTTTAAGTATGATAGTTAAATGTATAATGGACATTAAAATATGTTGTTAAAAAATATTTTATGAAAATTTCTCGTATTTCTTTTTAAAAAGTTTATACTTACAATACATCATTTAAAATTTTCTCTTCTTTACAAACAATTTCTTCTAATCCTTTATTTATTTAGCAAAACCCATACATCTTACTTCTATTCTAGTTTCTTTGGGATGTCTATTATGATATATTATAAAATAATTCTAGATTGGTTTCTAGGATTGGTCTAATGAAACATAGGCTCAAAAATACCATGATAAGAGTAATGGTTGATTGGTGGCAAGATGAATATTCTTGCTTTCTCGACATTCTCCTCTCCTCCTTTTTGGATGTACAATATTAATAAAATCCAATAATTTTTCTCTTAATAGTTTTATATTCCTCGCCAATGCATCGTTGAATTTCTTCTATGGTCCTCATTATGTTAATAAGGGTGAAGTAAAAACATAGGTGAACCTCCTCTTCAATGCACCTTGGAATCGCTTCTTTAACTATATTCTTCATTGGATAACATTTTTAATCCAACATTGGATGTTAGGATTGGTCGAAGATAACATATATACCATGATAAACTATGGTCCATATCATGTTAATGTGGTTGACACAAAAATAATATATTCAAACCTCTCCTACTAAATGATGAACTATTGCATGTGAGATGACTATGTTTAGTTTTTCGTCCTTCCCCTCTTCTCCTTTATGGTTACATAATTCAAAAATATATATTCAATTGAATCCTTTAAATACATGTCTTTCTACCCCTACATATATATATATATTTTCATTGCATCTTAGAATAATTTATACAATACTAAATTCTTCATTCATTATAAATATTCATCCCATATCAATTGGTAGGATTAGTCTAAGAAAACATATTATAAAACTTAATATACCATATCTTTTAGTGAATAAGAGTAATGCCACAATGGAGTTGACCCTCTTTTTAACTTAATGGTTGATTCATTGTAATATGAGTATTGTTTCATTCAAAACATTCTTGTATCATCCTATGTGTCTATAGAATCCCAAAAAAACCCTCAATTATGTGGAAATACAAGTCTTACTAACCACAGTCACATACATCTCTTCAATTCATAGTTGAATTACTAATAGTTCTTAATTCATTAAAATTGATCTTAAATTTATGTGTAGGATATTTTATATTGAAAAATATAAACCAATATATACTATGATTCTTATAGTAATTAGGGTGAAACTATAATATAAATGACCCTCGTAGTAACATAATAGTTTTTTTAGGTTGGTTATCTTTTTTCTATCTTTCCATTTCTCTTCCCTTTCTTATGGCTACATAATCCCATAAACATAGTTCAATATCCTCTACATAGATGATTTAGTACCTCATGTTGTATATGCCTCTTTAGTGACACTTTGATTTTCTTAGATATAAATCTACAATTCTTATTTTATTTAAAAAATTCATCGAATATTTTTTATTAGACTTGGCATACTAGAACATATATACCACAAAACATTATGATCTTTATGCTAAGGGTGAAACCATGGTATTGTATTTATGGTCTTCCTAATAACATAATAATTGATTGTTTTTCATATGACTGTGTGTATTTTCTCAATCTTCTAATTTCCTACTTTCAAGATACATAATCTCATAAAAAGAGACAATCAATATTTTAGTGATGTAGAATTTTTAAAATTTAATTAATTTAAACCATAGAAATGGTATTAAACATTAATTAAAATGTGATGTATTATATAGTATGGATTATAACAAAATAAATAAATAAGTGATTTATTGAATTTTCCATAATGCCTATATTACTAAATTATTTATATTACACAATTATAATTGTAGTGTTGTACACGTTTTTAAAAATTACATTTGAGTTCTCTAGAAATGGTGTGGAAAAATAGAATCATTATTCATTAAATTTGGGTTGTGTAGACTATAAATAATTCTAGTTTCAAAATTTCAATTTTCAACATGTGAGTACAAAATGTGATGTTACTACATTTAAAATTGATGAATGTAGATATTACACAAGTATGAATTTTATCAAATCGTGGAATATATAATTATATCTTATAGAAACTATCCATTTTTCTCCTTCGAGAAAAGGTTATTTGAGCCTATCTAACAGAGAAGATTATAAACAAATAATATTATTAGGATTTGATTATTTAATCATGTAGAGTTATTTAGGAACTATATTTAATTGTTGTTTTATAAGTTATTTGTTTATACATTTTGGTTGATCACATGGTTATCCACAATAAAATTCATAAATAATGGGAAATTTATATTATTAGTGATTCAATTATTTCTACCCTTATAATGGTATGAAAAATTAAAATCATTATAATTTCCATTTGGGATGTGTAGACTATACACAATTCTATTTTCAAAGGTATAATTTTTTAAAACATATAGAGAAATTGTGACTTTTCCACAATGAAATTTAGAAAATGTGAATATTTCACAACATTGAATTTGACTTTGATGAAATAGTGGAAAATATATTTGAAAAATGAGAAAATGTGTTTTATTCACAATGAATTCTCAAAAATGTGGATATTTTACAACTTTATAAGTGGCTTTTATGAGATTGTGGATAATCTACACTATATTTTATAGAATATATCCATTTAATGTTGATAATTCACATTTTTTTTACAAAATGATATATTTGTGGATAACAATGTGGATAAATGACACTATTTCTAGTAGTGAATCATGCTATCAATGTCTACTTATAGAATCCTATAAATTCAACAGTGTAGTTCGACACATTCGAAACCAGTTTAAGACCGCAATCAATCTTCCAAGACATGATATACCCTTATTAGACCCAACAAGAAGTAGGAATCTAAGTAATGGCTAACACTTAAGACTGCCCAACAGTTTGGCAAGGTAGAACCATCTTAACGGTATGCCAACACATCACTACCAAATTTATAAAATGGGTATCCAATCAAAAGACAATATCAAACATCAAAGAATAATATGTACAGTCTAGGAATGGTTTACAATTCGACACAATGCCAAGTATAAACATCATTGAAGTATCAAGACCATTCAAATATATGTAACCAAATTAGGGTAACTATATGTTCCCTTAAAAGTGTATTACAAGATCAAAAGGCCATAATACCTGAACCTACACCATGTTCAGGTTTCGATTCCATTAAGAACATCAAGTAATAAATGGTGAGTACAGTGGAGGATATCAATACCACAACACAATTATATAATATGCCAGCACTGTAAGACTAGACCGAGAGCAGTGAAAAGTATTGCATACAGTTTGAAATAAGAAGAAATGCTTCCATTTTTCCATTAACATCCTATCAACCTTATTTATGAACAAAACAGAGTGTAAGATGCTTAGACAAAGCTCAGAAAGGACGACTCTCAAGTTGGGTTTACAAAGAATCTCTAAATACCATTAACGTGGTCAAAAGAACAAGATTCCACAAGCAACATGCAAAAGTGACTTGAGTTACAGTCAGGTTATCCAAAATGATAACAAACACAAGTCCCAGATCAATCAAGTTCATAGAATTAAAAACAAACCAAACCTTATATTGCTTTTCCTGTGCATGCAAGTTTCCATAACCGACCATGTTTTCACAAGGAGAAACACAAAACCAACTATATATGGTTTATCCATGCATGTGAACTTTTCTACCATCAAAGTTCCTCAAGGTAAAATACAAAACAACAAGACATATATAGGTTTACCTAAAGTGCACGCGAAACCTATTAATAGTCAATGATCTTACTCAAGAAGAATACAATTCCCAGCTCCTATACGGTTATATTCATAGCTTATTTATCTATGGATCGAAAATGTATGCTAACAAACCCTGAGAATCTCAGTTACAGTCCTCTTTACTAAACAAGTTTCCCAACTGAAGCTAGTACTGGAAAACAAGTTTAATAAGACTGAATTTTACTAGTTCGAATTCACAAGACACGACCAGTTCACCCAACAAACATTTCAAATCACTGAAGAAGCAACCAATGTCACTATTTTTGTTTAAGTATTCATGGTTCCTTTATGAAAAGACAAAGTGCGAAGAAAACTTTCCACAGAATCATGAACACACAGACGCCAAAAACACAGAATACAAGTTTTCTTACAAACCCATCTATCATTTTATCAGCTAAGCATGAATGCACAGATCTTAATAGAGAAAAGTTGTTTTAATGAAAATACTTAGAAGAAAGCAAGATATTTTAATAGTTAGGGCCTATCATGCTTGATAGTGTCGCCAAAAAATCGAAGAAGACTTCTTAGCTGAGCTCGCTTCTTCCCTTCTTCTCCACGAAAGACCAAAACAACAAAATACTTCCTCCACATTGCCTCATATACTCTCCATGAAACAAAAATAGATTTGTAACCACAAAAATAGCCATGCAATATAGTTTAACTACTGGTTCGAAAAACCAGAGTGCAAGTAGAATGAAAATCAGAAAGCATGCAAGTGAAACAACTCAACCAAAAATCTACTTGGCATACCTACCAAAATTGTTCGGCTCTTTGAACAAGGAAATTAAATGCATTAATTTCCTAATCTCCGCCAAATATTCCTTGCCACCGCCTACCAAACTGGTGAGCTTCCAAATCAAATAAAACATGAATTTCCATTTCTAGTAATACTGCCACCTAGGCCTCCACCATCCAAATTAGCCTCTGCCAAAGTCGGCAGTCCGTAGGAAATAAATAAACCTTATCACCTTCATAAATGTTTAGAAACTTTCACCATTAAACACGTGACCCCTTTTAGTTCCGATTTTCATCCTTTAGTTTAGGATAGGTTAGATTTCTTAGGTTAGATCTTAGGTAGGATTTACATTAGTACCTTAGGATGTAACACTAACCACTAACCTCTAACATAGTTCTTAGAAAATAGGTTAGATAACCCCACAAATGAGTGAACCAATAATACTATAGTTTAAAGAACTAGGTTAGATCACCAAATAACTTTGTAGTGTTAGGTTAAAGTTTTAATACTTAGCAACCCTTCTAACCCTTTATATCAAGTTTAGGTTAGCAAAAAAATTATATCAAGTAACATAGCTTAGGTAGGAATACATTCACCTAGCTTAGGATTCTAGAAGTAAATCCTTAATAGGTTCCTGGATATCTTTCTCCTGTGCTGTGAATAGCTGCATTCCCATCGTTATCAACAATGACCTGTCATGGTCGACCTTCAAGGACCCAAGCCAACATCCTGCTGAATGGAAGTGCATTCACACAAAAGTAAAAGAACTTGCAACAACAAAGTTTAGTCCAATGTGAAGCCTAACTCATGGAATGTCGATTTTACCATTCACTTCATAGAGCATTACTAAAAACATTCCTTGGATCACTGAAATTGATCCAAGGATGAGTCAGACAAAAGACAAGTTTACAACTCTTAAACTAGAATGTAATTTACCTTCCAGAACTGAAAAGTGGATTCAGAGAAGTCACACCAGTTCGACCATAGGATCTTAAGAGAAGAAAAGACTTATCCATACCAAGCATGATTTCCAAAAATTAGAAGATCATATCCTTATAAGGAAAATCACCTATCAACACTTGAATGCAAAGGAGGAAAATAACAATAGTCAAGGGTGTTACAACTTTGCTACAACAAAAACTACCTCTCTTTACAATGAGCCTAACACTCCAATTTATAGAAAAAGAGAAGAGAGTGAGAAGGTGAAAATGGAAATCCCAAAATTTTTCCTTCAACCACTTGTAAGAGGAATTAAATGGAGTAAAATGATTGTATATTACTTGAAAAAGTCTCCCCATACCGTCCCAGGTGGTGCAAGAGAGAAAGAATAATGACCATGCCTCTTAATTGCACTCCCAACTACCAAATAAACACTTTCATGAACACGGCCATGTTATATAAAAAGTATCCATCAATTTCTCATCAAAAACCAAATTTCTTGATTGTTATGTGTCGGGATTGTAGCCATAATTCAAACATTACCAATTTCATGTGATTTCATTGAGAAATGCAAACTTATGACCTTTTGAGTGCGGGCAGCTATTTTGGGTCTTCCAAGCATTTTCTGTCATCATTTAACAAGAATGAGCATTAATTGAATGCAGCTGAATATGTTTTGTGCTTGTTCCAAAAAGTCCAATTTTATGAAAATAGAGCTGAAATCAAAATTTATGGCCATTTGAAGTTTAAGAGGTCAAATATTAACTTTTCTCTTCATTATGGCTATTTCGGAAAAATTGGGTCCCCGTGTTCTAGTTGTCCCAAACACATTTGTCCACATCACCTCGATTCAGGATTCCTTGTCCTTATGTGTCCACCATTGATCGGGATATGAGGGTTACCGACTTCCACATTCGCCGCATCCCATGGTTCATTTTGTGGCTTTTTGCCTTTGCATGTCCCGCACGTACTTTTGTCCCGACCATCCCGAACACATTTCTCCACACCACCCGCAATGTATTGAATTGTGGAAAAATTATATTTTCACATCCCATGCGTACTCTATGTTCAGATGTCCCGTGGACCACGCAGATAAAAATTCCATTGTTTCCAATTTTCTTTACATGTGGAAATTTTGGCAATACATGCCATGCGTGTCCTTATTGAACTTGCAGATCCAGGACAGAAATCTAATTAAGCCAATTCCTTTGTATTTTGGCTCCAAACCTGGTACAACAAACCTTGGTACGATCCGTAGCCTCTAGACCCGCAATGCATTAAAACAAGCCTGCGACTTCATTTTTGGATTTTTTCAATTTTTTGCTAACTTGTTGGATTTTTTCCTTGGATGGGGGGTTAGAGAGAAACCAAAGGTGCCCCTCAAAGCATGATTTAGGGCCTTTACTTAATTCTACTTGCTTGGGACCGAAGAATTTGATGCATGTTATTAAAATTACCTTGAGGGGTGAATTTTGGATAACAATTACCGTGACTAAGATGGGGCCTTTTTTATGAAAAATATTTTATATTATATTAAATACAACATGATATAAGATTCTCTCAACAAAAAAACTGGTGGTACGAGCTTTCCCCAAAGCCACATGCACACTAGCCCATGCCTATGAAAACAACAAAAACAAAATTGTAAAAAACAAACCCACCCAACAACGAAGTAGAATAAGGAAAAGGAGAACCAAATTTCCCTTAAGAAATGGGAGCAAAAAGGTGCCCCTTCTTCTCCTTATATTTCATTACAACATTTCATGATGCCTGTAAGGGAGACAACGCAAGCGAAGGGACTAGGTGAGGGCTATCTAACTTGGGTAAGAACCAAAATGAGAAACATGCGAGCTGCTTGGTACCATCAATACCAGGGGAATCTCAACACTCATATTTTTTAAATTTTGGGATGAAAACATTTGTTGACTTCTGGTGCTGAAAAATGGATGTCATCCTTTAGGTTGTAGAGAAACCCGTTTGTTCTTCTTTTGTTTATTTTAATTGAGTGACAATGGAAAAGCTTCTTAAAGGTTCCGAGTTGATGTAATAATTGGCATTCAAAGGTCATTTTCTCATAATTGAGATTTTGAATCCACTTAAAGCCATCATGGATTAACTCTAACTTGTCTAGAAGGCCTTTTCTGAAATTTACCTCAATGCAGATACGAGCATAGGCGAATACTCCTTACTTAGTCCGCACATCATCCATCTTGATGAATCGACCAAGAGAATCACCAATAGCAGTACAAACTACGGGGTTCCAAAAGGGGAGAGGAATATTGGGGATATGAACCTAAAGCAACAATTTTGAGACAACCATAGTTAAAGGATCAAAATCGATAAACCATGGTGTAAGAAAAAGCTCAACCCTACACCAAAACCAAGGACTCTCATTAAGATTTTTTGATAATTTATAGGAGAGGAGAGCCTAATAATAAAATAACCTTTTGTGCATAGGTGGATCTCACAATCCCGAGACCAAGTAGAGTAAATCCATTCATGAAAATTTTGAGATCGAGGCCAAAAGCCATTAAATCTATAAATAATGGAAGTATATGTAAGTGAACAAATTGAATTGGTTACCTCTAAGAGTGAAAGTGTAATAAAAGATGTGTCTATTTATTTTTCCACAATTTATGGTGCCTCAAGAGCCCCTAAAAAACCTATTTTCATGTTCCTATAGCAGCACCCAAGAATTATTTTTGAGAAGTTATTGTAGAGCCGTAAGGAGAGAAAACACTACAAGTGCTGGAACGGAAATGAAAATAGGTGTGAGTAGGCCACCTTGAAAACCTAGCCACTTTTTCATGTTTGGTAGTTTACAATCCATCAATAATTGAGTATTTTGGATTCCTTCATAGATAGGGATTTTAGAAAGTGTTGAGTTCCTTAAACCTCTAAACAGAACTCTACAATTTCCATTTTTAAAAGAGGGAATATATCACATGATGAGATCTAAATAACCTCACAAGAAGGCCTCTTTTTTGTCTTTGGTTTCTAAAAATAATGTGAATGGAATTTTATTTCTTCGTCTTCAAGTCTCAAGGAAATATTTTAGAACATGTTTTTCTATTTATCTTTTTTTGGTTTTTTAACCGATTAGTTCAAAAATTTCATGCCCTTATTTGATTCCTTTTATATTTACATCCTAGGTATTCTTGGGTTCTAAATGTGCTTCCGAAGGAGAACCAAAGGTAAATCGGATATTGATTTTAAGTAAAATTTATGGTTTAGAAGGTTGAAAAAACAACTTATTCACAGTAAAGGATGGAAACGTAGTTAATTTGTCAAATACTTTTATTTTGTATATATATACTCTCTTGAATTAAATGAAACTTAATTTTATTACAAAATTAATCTTAAGTACGTTTTACTTCTCGTAAGTGTTCTTAATATTATAAAATTTAGTTTAGAGTTGATTAATTAAAAATATATAGTAATAATAATTAGTTAATATAAACTATAGTTTATAAGGTGTTTTTAATTATTAAACTAATTTATTAAATGGTAGGAATGCTTCACAAGAAGTCACCCCATTGGAACCATTTACATTTGACCATTGGGGTCGACAAATTAAATTATTCAAATGAATGAATAATATATTGAAAATGTGAATGGGACATAAATGGGTGAAGGAGAGGCTAAATTATTGGACTCTAAATGTGTTTCTCACTATATGGAAATATAGGGTATGAGAAAATCATTTTTTAATGTTGTTATAGGTTCTGGCATCAAGGAGAAAAACAATGAGGAAGCCCCTCAAACCATGTCCTTGTACCCGTATTCTCAAGCTTGAGGAGGATATTCTTCATCAAGTTCTAGATCGGGAGTGTGAATATGGAAAAATTAGGCTAATTTTTTGTTTCAATTAGTTATGGCCAAATCTCTCTTAGTTGTATGAATGGATTAGAGAAAACTTGAACACTAAAGGAAAGGGTAAGGTTTATTGCTACCCCTATTCTAGAGCATATTTTTTTGTTGTTTTTGAATCTTGTGAAGAGTGTGATATTTTATGAAATTTATATTGGGTTTGGGCATATCATGGGCTTGTGAAATTTTTTGGTACCCTTCATTCAACCCATTCAAAGATTATTTTGATTCATTGTATGTTGGTGTTTGGCTTTTGTGTCTCTGCTTGCAATTGTGGGATCAATCCTAGTTTGAAGCCACTTGTAACACTTTGGGATTCTATAAAATATCATATGATGATACTAATAAACTATTTTATCCCTCCGATGATTAAATCTTTTTGGATTTGGTTGTTCCCCTTCAACTCCCTCACAATATTTATTTGCAAATAAGAGAAAGAGTATGGATTCAAAGACTGGACTATGCAAGACTTTCTTTTGGATGTCATAAATGTTTTGAAAAAGGAAATTTGATTGATAACTATGGGAAATCCAAGTGCAAAAGAAGATATAATTCTGCTTGATGGAAGGATTTAATCCCTCCTCACTTTACCATTGATCACCCTTCTATTCATGTTGATGATTCATCTTCTTAAAAACTACACCTCAAGGATTCAATCTATTCCTGTCCTAGTTGATAATTCTTTTCATGTGCCTTTACATATTTAGTATTCCATAAAGAAAACACCCTAGGTATCATATGGGTTTGATAAGGAGAAGGATTCTCCTTCTTCTCCTTGTAAGTTGTTGTCGTGGCCTATTACTTCTATTGATGTTCTTCTTCCATGCGGCCTTGATTTTTTGATGATTCTAATAAGGAGGAGTGGACGGTTATAAACAATAAGAAAAGAAACTCTTCAAAGAAGCATTCAATTCCTATGCATATGAATCATAGATCTCACTCTACCTCTTTGGACTAACTGTTTTGTCTTAGATTATTGTGTCTTATGGGTTTTCCTTCTCCGATCGGTAATTGAGTCAAGTTGATTGGATCTTTGTTATCTTTTTTTTATTTCTATGTCAACTTTAATGTTATATCTTTCATGTAATGGCCCTTGGACCCTTTCCAAAACATTGCAATAAAAATATTAATTATTAGCATTTAAATAGATAAAATGTAAAAAAATCGATAAATTGAAACATAAACTTTTAATTTTTAATTATATCGGTAATTATTTGATCATATATCTATTTGAAGAGATTTTTCTTTATCTAATTATTCAAAAAGATATATTAAAATTGTTAATGTAATCAACAAGTTGATATGCTTTTGTGTCGTAAGTGAAGAAACATGTGACATGAAAAATACAAGTACAAATATTTAAAAAAATCTCAAAATCAGGTGTGTATAATCACCTAGAAATGATAGGGGCATTTTTTCTAAATCCTTTACAATTTTTGAGTTCTATGAAACCTAATTTCTTTCAAAAATTATAGATTAAGGACTTAAACTATTTCATAATAATCTTGTTTGTTTTTACTTTACATTTAAAATAATTGTTCAAAATGTGTTATAATAACTTCAATATTTACAAGATGTGGATGCTCAATGAGACTCACTACAACATCTGGAAGATCACATTGAAGGTGGAATTCATGAAACACAAACAATGGACTATCATGAATGGTATAGAGAATGAGTTGGATCGGACAGATTGGAAACAATGCTTAATGTCTCTATGTTTCAATAGAAATTTTTGGGAGCCAATTGTCTAACATGTAAGATGATTACCTACTTCGCATTTGAAACTAAGAAAGTATAAGTGAAGACTCAAAACTATTAGAATCAATGCAAAAAGGTACACCCCTTTCAGAAATTATAAAATTGACTATTGAATTAATGAAAACTCCCATGAAGGGTGATGAAAAAGTGATTAATTTTCTAGAAAAATTAAAAATATGTATATCTCAATTAGATCAAAATAAATATGATTTAATTCATGATAAACTATTGTATTTAATTATTCAAATTAACTTCCGTGAAAGGTTTCTCACCTAATGAAAATATATGATTTGTTTGGACTTTTAACCCGTCAATATTTTCCACATAAATTCATGTTCGCATTATTTTTATTCACTAGGTTGTGTGTATTATTTGATTTTCAATATTTGATTGATATTTTACCAATATTTCTTTAATATCTCAAACCTTGATAGCTTCCATTTATCACCATTTCACATACTACCAAGGGCTCGAACTATTATCTATTTTTCATTAGGGACGTAACTTAAACAAAATGGAAAAATTATTTATGACATAAATAACAAAAATTGGAAAACATAGGCAGATATTAATATCATCAAAGAGAGTCATCAAGTGATTTTCAACAAGTTTGCAATTGAATATGTTTACAAATCCTTCAATGGCATGGTAAATGACATAAAATTAAGGTGAATACTAAATTATACAAAAGTTTTGGGAAAAAAACTAGATTAGTGACTATGAATGATTTGGAATTATAAAAGAACTCATTAATAGAGGGGATGAAGAATGAAAACGTGTTAATGTTGGTGACAAGCCTCTTCAAAGCATAATTATCTCCTAGAATGGATGAAGGAGGTCCTGGTTGATAACATCACATAGGCCATGAAGGAAAAATTCAATTGACTCAAAATCTTCATACCTTACAAGTGGTTATACTAATTAGAGTGCCAACAATTCTATTTAATGCTAACAAGAGTCACACAATGGATAAAAATGTGGAACATCTAGGCTTTATTTTGGTATACATGTTGGACTAGATATGGATACTCATCAATGATATGATTGTTGACAAGATTGCAAAAGGGATGAATATTGATTTTGTAACACCCATAATTTTGGAGTTCTAAAACCACATTGAATCTTAATTAATTATATGGAAAGTTACGACAATTTTTTTGTTCTAAACAAGCTACAAGGGTTATAAACCCTATTAGACGTTAAATTAATTTCTACCAATAACTACTACATTACAAATGATAGATAAGATCTATATATCAGATATTCTTAATATGTTTCCAAGGTAAATTTTAAATTACAATATGCTAGGAATGTGCCATAAATTATTTTACTTGGTTAAGTTAGTTTATCCCTCTTAAATTAACATTCAACCTTATAATTAATAAAAATTATGCTTAGGTACTTTAGTTCCAATTATATCTTGATAGCTTTAATGTACATTTAAAAATAATAATAAAATATACGATGAACTAAATAAATTAACCGAACATACAAGGTTATTAAATGGCCCCATTCACCCATCTACACCTACCCTTAAATTATCTAAACACCCATAATATATATCCCTAGCTAAAAATGTATGGTTGATTCCTAACCCTTCGATCAAGTAAATTATGGCCACTAGATTTTAGGGTTCCATACTAACCCTAAAAATCCTTATGAAATCTCATTAAACTTTTCTCTTTTCCCTAGCCTCCCCATTTGGTCACTTTTCTTTTGTTTAATTTTTAGGTTAGAGAAATGGAAGCCATGGGAGCAAAGAAAGGAAGAACCATGGAGGAATTCACAAAATCAAGCTTAGTTTAGTTTAGGTTATGGATTTATTATTGTAATGTCTTTCATTTGAAGATTGAAGGGGTTTCCACTCCAAATCTGGAGTTTTGATTTAGTTAATTCCATTTTTGTCTTCTATTTGGGAAAAACCCTACTTTATTTTTAATCCATGAGATTAAATGATTTTAAATACCCATTTGAAGATTTACAAGTTTAGAAAAATGAATTTATGCCCTTATGGCTTGTTGGCGATTTCTTATTCAAATTTATAGGCTTAAATTTTACTTAAACCAAGTTAAAATTTACACAAATGTGGATTCTTACTTTTTCGCGCGTCGGTGATGAAATCATCACCCAAATCATGCCGACGATCTGGACTGGGGACTGCCACCCTACCTGGGTGATGATTCACAAACGGATGCCTTGACCGAGCAGCATTTCAATAATTGTTATCTTACATAGGGTGGCGGTCCTATTCTTTAAAAATAGAACCATCAATTCCGTAAATTTTCTAAAAACCAATTTTACTTGATTTCTTAACAATTTATCCTTTTTCAAAATTATGTTCCTAAAGTCTCCAGTTGAATGGTTTAACCAATTATTTGTTCCATGCTTAAAATTCCTAAATTTGAAGGTTGTATATTTCCATAGAAACAAGAAAAAACTACAAGTTCATTTCCATTTTTTAAAATAAATTTTCTTTTAGTTCAAGAGTAAGAAAGAAGCTTAATCTATTCCTAATATTATTGTTTTCCTTTCTTCAACAAAATCAAAATTTTTCAACACAATAACTTACTTAAATTTTATTGCATCTTTCCATCTCTACTACAACCATTTGTTCAAGTAACCATAAGCAACTTTATTTCACATTCAAATTTGCAATGAATACACTATTAATGTTTTACAACTTCTATGCTCTTCTTTTCATTTTTACAAAATACAAACACTTACAATAGCAATGAAATTTCCTTTTTCTTTTGAGCATGACTCATTCTCTTACAATGCAAGAGTTTCCTTTTCAATAATGTATTACAACTTAATGAACAAAATATACAATACAACTTTTCTTTCAAATACAATACTACAAGTTTTCCACCTTAAGTGGGGATAACAAGAAAGGTTTTCAAAAAGAAAGATTTCTTGATTTCAAAAAATCTCCAAGTTTCAAATCTCCTGAAGAGCTCCACCATGTCTTCACGTGATCACAACAAAAAAATGGAGGAGAGGAAACACTTTCCACGCAGCCAATAATCCAATGAGTAGAAGAAGCTATACTCCTCATTGGTTGTCGAGCCCCAACCGCAATGCAATAAAATATGGATCCAATTCATGAAAAACTATGAAAAATATTCCACATCATAATACAAAGATTTAAAAACCATTTCAAAACACAATCAACACAAAATAAAATCACAAGAAAGAAATTAACAAAATAAACAAGGCTTGAAAATGCAAATCAAATGGAGCAAGGATCTATGGGGAGATCACTTATGCCTCCCAATGGGATTAGGTTCCCACCTTAAAAACCATCTAATATACATCTCAAAACTCCTACACAACTCTTATGCCTCCCTCAAGATCCTCTTATCCCTCCCACATTCTCTTATACCTCCCTAGAATTTGTTATGTCTCCCTCATAAGAACCATGTAAGAAATGCAAGTATTTTCTTGTCGAAGGTGGGGCACCCAACCCAACTCCCTTTCAAAAATTGAAAAAAAATCTTATGCATACCTACATATAATATCCCCATAGCCTTCTCATAAACCATACTTTGGAAATCTACAGAAGAACCCAACAAGCATACCAAAACATTCAATAACATACAAATATAAACATATCAGAGAAAAGAATTAAAACAAGGGTGTAGCTCCCACCTTTCCATGGTAGATCTTGATCAAAGAATTACACACAAAGGTAATTCAAGCCCAATACAAATCGAAAAATCTCCAAAAATTAAACAATCCATCCAAAATCCTCCAAATCCAAAAATACAAGAGCACAAATGAAATGAAGTAACCCCAAACAAACAAATGAGCTTTCATAAATAGAAAAGGGAGAGAGGAGGGTGATGTTGCTCCATGTAGGATGCCACATCACTTATCCTCAACTACATATTACTGGTCAAACCTCAACCCTAATGCACAATAAATTGGTGGTTGACAGAATGAAAACTCTTACACACACAATCCAAACCAACACCCCCGATGATAACATTTTAAAACCCATGTAAGAAAAGTGCAATAAATTCAACTTTTTCTTACAAAACACATAATGGGATCTATTTTTGACCCCCAATCTATAGGTAGGGTTGGTATAAGAAATTAAGATGTGTGGGACAAGCTTAGCTTGTCCCACAAGCCTTCAAAAATGGCCCTTAAACCCAAATTTGAATTTCCAAGGTAAGGTATAGTGTACAAAACTCAAAGTCACTTACACTCAACTTAAAATGAAATAGTCCAAAAGACCAAAAATTCTAATAAATGACTCCATTATCACATCCCGTATCACTTAATAATTGTTGATGTGTAATCACAACACCTTGAATGTCTGCGAATTGATGGGTTGAAACTCTAAGTGTGATTGCATAACATGGAGCTTTTCCCAATGTATGGGAATTTGCAATCAAGAAAGCTCTCTGGATGAATGTTAGTTCTTATTCCTTTTTCAGGTGTACACATACAATTTTCAAATGATCTACTCTAACTTTCCAAGGAGACATGGTTAAGAAGATGTAAGAAAATAAACCTAAACTAATAGAGGTGATCCACCAAAGGAATTTTGAACACATGCTTTGAAATTAAACACAAACCAATAAAAATATAATACAACCACTATGCAAAAATAACCAATTCTACAATGAGATATTAGGTGAAGGAAATGAACACAAGAGATGGTTGAAATCATCCACAAACTTATTTTATTGCTCCACAAATTTTATATAGTCCATTATAATGGCCAAGAGGAAAGATTGCATTTATAATTTAGATGGGAGGTTTGAACTCCAAAAATCCACTTACAGACCAGAGAAGAAGGGAGGGTGCAAAGAAAAACTATCCAACCTTTAGAAAAATGCCCCTCCTTACAATATATAGGAAGAAAATGAGAGAAGGGGGAAGAGAAGAATTTGAATTCTTGCTTCAACCACCCAATTATGCATTGAATTATCTTATAACAATGATGGGTTATACTACAAAACCCATATCTCCATGTACTCTTTCTTGTTGGGCAAGAAAGGAAGCCCATACCTTCATTATGGTGGTAGGTGAGAAGTATGACACCCTCTAAAAATGGCAGACTATATTTCTTCATTTTGACTAACTTAGTCTCACTAATTTAAAGATAACCAATAGTACTTGCGTAGAGGAGACTATAAGCTTTCCAAAAAGTCCTTTCTTGTACAAATCTGAGATCCTAGTCAAAATTTATGGCGGGTGGTGGCTTTGTCATTTTTGGAGTCTCGAAATTCATGCAACCTCTGAAATCCCAAAATTTAGACATTCAAACATTTCCATTTCGGAGATTAAAACATTGTTCATTCGACAACTTTTCTTGAGAGTTTGAAAGTCCAAAACTCAAAAGTCCAAAATTTCAGACTTTCAAACATGTTGCCTTATCGAAACATTTTTACTATTCATGTCCCAAATCACCTCAATAGTTCGACACCCAGAAACCCAAAGTTCCAAAATCACGAAACCCAAAGTTTTGAAACCTCGAAACTAGAATCCCTAAAATTCGAAACCCGAAAGTCTGAAATTTCAAACTTTTGGTGTTTGGGATTAGGGGCTTTTTGCTCTCACTGATATTCCTGAAACCTTAAAACCTAAAAGCCCAAAATTTTTTACTTTCAAATTTTTGAGTTTTAGAAACTTTTATCCTTGCTTTGAATCCCCAAACCTGCCATAGCCCATCTCCGAAAAGCTCAACCTCCGAAGTCCAAAACCTGAATTTTAGACTTATTCTCTTTCCGAAATCTCTGTAACTTTCTCGGGCCTCGCATCAACCTTTTGGACCAACTCTAAAATGCAAGCTCTCTTTATGGATCAACTCCTCGACTTTCACAGTGCAAGTTCTTGTTTTTCTAATTTTACTCGAGGGGAAAAATTGATAACAATAACATGATTAAATTACTTAATAAAGGCACATTAATCAACAATGATTAAATAAATTACATCACAATTAAATCACATACTCTACAATAAATAAAGATAATTAAAATAAAAAAGGAAAGAATTACACACAAGGCCCATAGTAACAATTGGAGGTCATACCCCCATGAGGACCCCCTAACAAAATAAAACAAACGTAACTCCACTTGACATACCGATGTTAGTTGTATCCATCTAGTATTCTCGCTATGCTTGGTCTCTAATTCCTCTTTTGATTGTTGAGATTTAATCACCTACAAAATCACACAATACCTCCTTTGGCCTCGCAACCGCATCAAAAATATCAAGGATAAAATATACGCATATCAATCAATAAACATCTACATATAGCTAAATCATCATCTCAACTAAACAATGCTATCATTTGTCTAAAATTTCCATAACATCTCAATTCTATCTTTTATCAATATCCACAAGATTACAAGATTAGTTCAAAAGTTAAATCCTACCCAACATGAAGAGAATTCCGAAAGTTAAATCCTACAAATAATCGTCATCAAATATAACATGTCTCTCTATGTATCTAAGAATCCACACAATCATACTATGAATCACAATCCATCAAAATCATAATATCTCTATCATCTAACATCATGCTAACCCAAAATGATACAATAACATCCATGTCTATAGTTGACAGTAATCAAAATCAAAATATAACAAAGTCAAAGAGGAGTGGGAAATACAAATTTAATACATGTATAGTTGGGGATACTCATTGTAGAAAACAATATGTTGGAAGCTTCTCTTGTTTATATATATATATATATATATATATATATATATATATATATATATATATATATATATATATATATATATATATATTTATATATATATTTATATTTAGATTGTAGTGTGGAATATGGTGAGTAAAATATTTCTATATTTGTTTTATTTTCATGATGTCAACATTATCAATATGCAATTTAAACTATTGGAAAGATATTGGAAAGATATGCACTTTAATACATCATGAAAATAAAACAAATATTGGAAAGATATTGGAAAGATATTTTGAGCTAACTTTAGTGCATGCAGTTTAAAGAAAAAGGAGTGAAATATTTAAGACAGGTTTTCTATGACAGAGTATTAAACATTTCTATATGTAACGATTTCTGTGACGATATAGTGGCTTTGAAAAAGGAATCCAAAAGTTGTGAATGGAATGAGTGATCCTCATATAGATTTTACTAGAATATTTTACTAGAATATTTTTATTAAGTTGTGTATTTTACTCGTGATTTGTTCATACTCGGTTCACTTATCAATCTATTTTCACCATAAATTTCAAACTATATATATAATGTGTTGACTATATTTATGTTAAACTCTTAATAATTTTTTTTTTTTTCAAAATGAGGTATTTGGCCCAAATCACATAAAATTTGTTGGTCAACTTGACCTCTTAAATTCACTAGGATTTCGTAGAATATATCTTTCAAGTTTAATACCTATCCTCCTAAGCGTTATTTTTAATACTTAGCAAGTATTTTCGGTCTAGAATATTGTTAGCCCTACCTTCTTAAATGTCCTCAACATTTCTATGTTGGTCAATTAACAAATCTATATGTATGAATCCTATCGGTGAAGTACTACATTGATTGGTACACTTATTTACTTGGTTAAAATTCATGTTCCTAGATCTTATTCTGTTTGAAAAGTAAAAAGGCGGTTATTAATGATACTTCATATTGATGTTAATAAACATATGAATGATACATATATAAATTATACCAATATTTCTAATAACGATTCCTAGAATAATGATGGTTTTTATTACATGTGTCAATTTTATAAACAACACAAATACTAATAAACTTTCACAAACAAGACATAATACAATATATCTAAATAGAGTGTAAGCAATTGTTAAATTTAATCAAATTGTAAAGGATCATTCGTAGAAAACCAATGATATATTAACTTATCTTGAAGGAAGTAATTTTTTTCAAAGGAATTTCATTTTTCAAGTGAATCTTTCAATTCTTCCATCTTTCCTATAAGAGGAGCACATTCTACATATGTTATTAAAGCTACTATTATTCCTATCGTTGTGCCTCAACCAATTCCTTGTCATTTGTTGTCTCCATCTAGATAATACTATTCGGATTTCTATAAACATTACTTCATGCGATATAACATCTTCTATTCATCCAATTTTATCTTTTTTAAACCTAAGAGATTAAAACATCTAAAAACCAAATTAAATAATTCATATTCAGCAATAGGCAATGAAATGTGGAATGTTGGATAATTTTAGATTAATCAAGACAATGACATGGATATTATACTTATTTGATTACATACATTCTATAGGTGTATTAGGCTAGCATGGGATTAAATAATACCTAGTAGATGATGTCAAACAATTTAACAAGTTACAAGACACTTAAGATATTTTGATAATATGTTAGCTATGGATGTAGTGCCCACTTCCCTTTGACACCTTTTGATACTGATCATGATACTGTTTATTATATTATGGACATGATTATAGACTTTATTATAGTATGATGTTAGATGTTAGATCATGGATTATTGTTGACCTTGATTTAGTTATGATGCATGATGATTATTAGAGACATTTTTATATATTGATGATGATATGCTGTTTGACATGGTTATATTATGGATGTTGTTCGGACAGGTGAAATTTAGATATGATGAGTAGACCTAGAAATATAAATTATTTGATGATGATGTAGTTAATAAGTAAAATTGCAAATGATATTGTTGTTTTCTTGGATGTTGTTGTGATTCATATATCTAGATGATTTTAGAATTATATATATTATTTTGGATGTTCTAATATGTCCACGAGGTCGAAGGAGGTATTTGTGTTTTTGGGTTAAAATATCACAACAAAATAGGGAATTGGAGACTAACCACATTGGAATTCTAGATGAATTCAACAAGATCACCATGGCAACTTGTATTTGTTTGTGTGCTTTATTGTGTTAGGGATTCCCATGGGGGATCACCTTTAAATGTGACCAAGGGTTATGCGTATTTTTATTTCATTCATTTTTATTGATGTTTGTATGTATTTATTAGGTGATGTGTTTATCCCTTTTATTTAAATAAATTGTGGTATATAATGTGAGTAATCATATTGTTAAAATAAATTAATAAAATTGGGACATAAGAAAGTAATTATTGGAGTGGTTGACTCTTGTGTTAAATGTTGTAAGATATGTAAATAAAAAAATATTTTGGAGTATGAAACACTTCTTCTTTGGAATTCAAAATTGTCCTTGAAGACTAATTTTGGAGGTTTGTGGTACAAGTTAAAATTGTCTCATACCTCTTAAATTTGCATATCAACCTTACCTATGGTTGGAGAGTTTAAATCTAGCTTTCATTATGCATTTTTGTAAGCCTAGTTGAATGTTTTAATTGCACTTCTTGCTTGAAATTAATTTCAGTCCTTTGGGATATGGGCTTGATTTGAGTGTGTAAGTAAGACTGTCATATTATTCACCTACTTATTTATTGTGTCTTGGAGATTGAAGTTGACTTTTGGGTTGGGGTTGAGGATGTGTGATGTGGCATCCTACATGGATCCACCTCATCCTCTTCTCTTCCCTCTTCTATAAAATTTGAATTGCTTGCCTTTTTTTGGGTTGCTTCACTTTTGGAAACTCCTTTTTGGGGTGAATTATTTTGTTGTTTTGGAGCTCTTGCTTTGGAGAAGTTTTTGGAAGATTGTTGCATGCTTGTGCTTGGCTGATTTGGATTGCTTGCATTGGGTTAAAGCTTGTTGTTTTGGAACTTGGAAAAAATCCATCATGGAGAGGTAGGATCTTGGCTCTTGTAATGATTCTTTTTGTTTATGAAATTGTTATTGTTGTGAATGTTTTGGCATGTTTGTGGGATGTTGGGTAGATGGCCTATGAATGATGATGTAGGAAAATACTATGGGTTTTATTTTGTGGGAGGCACAAGTGTTTTGGGGAGGTATAAGTGTGAATGGAGTTAGGATTTTGGTATAAGCTTGAATTTATTTACTCCTTATGGAGTGCCATAAGAGGTTGGGGAGGCATAAGGAAATGTGAGGAATAAGGGGTACTTGGGGGAGGCATAAGGGCATGTCAGGGATTTGATATACTATATTTTGATGGTTTAAAATCAAGTGGTGATACCCATTTCCCCTTTGGGAGGCATAAGTAGCATCCCCCATAGTTTATTGCTCCTTTGGCTTGCTTGATGAAGCCTCAGTTTTGTTTGTCATGCTTTAATGTAGTTGTAAACTACATTCTATTTTAGACTGTGTTTTAAATGTGAAAATGTTGTTTGTGTGTTGTGGAAGCCTTTGTTGCCATGAGTTGAATCACATCTTCTATTGCATTATGGTTGGGGCTTGGGGGCAATGAAGAAGGATGTCTTCTCCTTGTTGTTAGATGTCTTGGTTGGGTGGAGAGCATTTCATTTCCCCGATCTTGTTGTGATCGGAATTGGAAGAATGATAAATCGAATTGTTCCTATTCTGGAGCAAAGGAGAAAAAAAGAAACAGTTTGGTTGTCCCTTGTTGAAATGAAATCATAGTGTAACCTTTCCCACTTGAAGTTGGTGAACTCGTATATGTTTTGTAATGGAAATATGTTTTATTGAATATGAAAGTTGTAATTTTGAAATGAAAAGGAGAGATATACTTTGTTTCTATTTTGAAAGAAAGATATGTATTTTGTATATTTTATTGTGAAAATCAACATAAAAGAGAAGTTGTAAAAGAAGGAAATCTTGTCTTTGGAGTAAAAGTTACTTTATTTTCCAAGATTGGAACTACTCCTATTTAAAATCTGAGTTTGAAATGTATTTGAAATCTTTGTTTGAAACGAAGAAATGCGTGTCAGAAAATACAAAACACTCTATTTTGAAATGTGTAAAATTGGAAATCAAAATTGCATTTTGGTTTTCAATAGTTTGATTTGAATGAATTAAATGTATTAGATTACAATTGGAATGAATTCTAATACTTGGAAGATGAAAATGAAAAATAGATCCTTTAAAATTTGATCTCTGTTTTGTACTTTTGAAACCTGAAAATACTTTATCCAAAATGCATAGTTCGAACCTGCAACAATGAAATAATAGATTAAATGGTTAAACTAAAGTAGTATTCCCTAAATGAATTCAATTGGACAAAAACACATAAGGAATTTCTTAGAAAACTTTGCAAAATCAGGCTCAAACCAGTTTGCTATCATTTTTGATGTCAAAGTTTTTTTATTAGGAGTCAATCAGAAAACTTACATTCCGAATCCATCCTAAACCCATCTAAGAACAATTATTTGTGTCTAATTGACATGTTGAGAGAGGAAGAAGATTAATTGATTAAAATTTCATGAGTTAAAAATTACCAACTTGCCTTTTAAAAGTCTGCGGATCATTTTCGTGAAATTGACCCCTTAAGCTTTATCAAAATAAAAAATTAGTGATTCCTGTGCAAAGAGGACATTGAGAGATTTTATAAAAGTTATTTTTTCCCAAAAACAATCTCCCAATAAAAAATTATGGCCTTGTTTTTCTTCATTTGGCATCAAAAATAATTCTAACTGTCAAAAAAAAAAATTGGGAAAAATTTCCTTAGCGGACCACGTGCTTGAATTTTTGCTTATGCTTCTTGGTAAGAAAGTTCTAAGGCATGAATTTCCCCGCCACTCTGCTGACCCATAAGCCCTTTCTTTTGTTAAAAATCACCTAATTTTAAAAATGGAATTTTGAAAAATTTCCCTATGAGACCCACCTCCCCACTTTTTCCTTTTGGTTGTTTTTCACGGCCACGTGGGCTTGCATAACAGATTAAATTAACCAATAGATTAATTTGGGAAATTTTTCTAAGTTTTCTCTGCCATCCCACCAGCCCTCGGCTAATCAAGTCTTTGCCATGTGTCTTTGTCACAAGGCATCGGCGGAGAAGCGGATCCCCCGTTTAGCTTAGCGTTTTAGAAATTTTTTGGGAAAAATTTCCTAAATTCTCCCACCGGCCCACTAATCCACAACCAATAATTTATTGACACGTGGCATCATTCGAGAAGTCGAGTGAGGGCTATTTTAATCCTTTGCGCTTTTAACCCTAAAGTCTAAAATCTCTAAGTTTCCCGTAATTTTGATTCTATTAAAACCAATAAATGCTTGACACTGGCACCTTAGGCATCGGTGGATGCATGGATCATTTGATTCTATAGTTATTTTTGGCCAAAAATTATCAATGTCTTAATATCCTCTGACGGCCTGATTTTCCGCTAGAATCTAGAATGTCGACACGTGTCCTCTTTGGGCTCACATGCACCTAGAGGTAGATCACACTTTTTTGGAAAAGGGAAAATGTGCTAAAAATATCCCCGCTCTACTGGCCCACGCATGGGAAAATTTTCTTCCCTAGGCCCACAAACCCGCTCTTGGGAAAATTTTCCTCCCAAGGTCCATCGGCCCATAACTTGAGAAATATGAGGAGTTAGGAGGACTTCTTTATATCATCGAAAAGGTGAGAAAATTTCCTATCTAATGAGAATATTTTTGGGAAGTTTTAAGTTTGTTAATTTTGATAAAAATAAATTTAAATATTTTAATCCTGTTAGAGAGTGGTATAGTGAGAAATTACCTTCTTAACCTAATTGATTAATCTAATCCTAAGTTTGGACCTTGTGATATTTTATAATTGTTATATTGATAAAAATATAAGCTATTAATATTATTTGGATTTGGTTCAATCGAGTGAATTTCTACTTGGTCATAGATTCACACACAAGACATAGCACTGAGTCTTCGCCACCTCTTCATTCAGCCCAATCTCAATGCTCATCGGCGGCATTGGATGGAGTTGCTTTGTGAGTATGATATGGTGATAGAGCATGTAAAAGGGAAGGAGAATGTGGTGGCATACACTCTCAGCAAGAGATGGAGACATGTGATTATGGCCACTTTAGTGGGTATAGATTTGTGGAGTATGATTCTTGAACAACATTCTCTTGATAGCTTCTACATTGTAGTTAGAGCAGAGATCGAGTCCTTGGGACCCCTTTAAGGAAATTTTGATTGTTTTTATTTACAGAAGATGGTCTTCTAAGACACATAGGTCAGATTTATGTTCCCAAAGATAGAGGCTTGAGGAAAGACATCTTGGATGAGGCACATCATGTAACGTTGTTTAGAGTGCTAGAAAGTGAAGGTTAAACATCAACATCAAGTTGGTATTCTCTTTCCTCATGCTATACTGGAGTGGAAGTGAGACACCATTTCCATGGACTTCATTGTTGGGCTATCAATGTCAAGATACCACCACGACGCCATCATGGTCACAGTGGATAAATTGACAAAATTGGCTCATTTTTCCCCACTAAGGAAAATTTATACAGCTAGTGTAGCTACATGGGTATATCTTGATGAGATTGTCAAGTTACACAAAATTCTGTGGAAGATTATTTATGACCGCGATCCTTTGTATACTTCCCATTTCTATACTACCATGTAGTATGCCCTCGGGATGAGAATCAACTTTAGCACAACATATCACCCGAGATGAATCGACAGATGACCAAGTGAATTAGATTTTATAGGACATGCTCGGGATGTATGTGATGGATCAAAAGACTAGATGGGAGGAGTACTGTGCTTGGTGGAGTTTTCTTACAATAATAGTTTTCAAATTTCTATAGGCATGGTTCTTTTTCAAGATTTGTATGGTGAGCATCCAGGACACCTCTTAGTTGGGACATGTTAGAGGACAGGGTTTCTCTTGGACCAGCTTTGTTGTAGGACATGGAGTAGTAGGTTGTTTTGATTAGAAAGACAATGCAAGAGGCACAAGACGGGAAAAGAAGTACGTAGACCAACATAGGACCGATTATAGTTTTGATGTGGGCATGAAGGTGTTCCTTCATGTCAAGCCACACAAGAGCCCTATCCACTATGGAAAAGGTTATAAGTTAGCTCCTAAATTCATTGGTCTTTTTGAGATCTTGGAGTGTATTTATCTTTGGCCTACCATCTAGCATTTCCACCTAGCTTGTCTCGTGTACATGATGTGTTTCATGTTTCAGTTCTTAGGAGATATGTTGCAGATCCTTCTCATGTGATACATTAAACATCATTATAAGTGCAGGATCAAGGGCAGGTGATGGTGGAGCCCATTTTTATTATAGATTGCAGGACCCCGGGCCTTCTAGGCAAAAATATTGATCAAGTCTACATATAGTGGGACGAGATATGATGAGACTGTGGCTACATGGAAGGATGCTACATTACTACGAGTTCAATTTCCACATTTTTTCTAGTGACTTTCAGGAGGAATTCGAGTCTAAGGGGAGGGGGATGTAGTGCCCACTTCCCTTTGACACCTTTTGATACTGATCATGATACTACTGATTATATTATGGACATGATTATGGAATTTATTATAGTATGATGTTAGATGTTAGATCATGAATTATTATTGGCATGATTCAATTATGATGCATGATGATTATTAGAGACATATTTATGTATTGATGATGATATGTTATTTGAAATGGTTATATTATGGATGTTATTTAGATAGGTGATATTTAAATATGGTGAGTAGACCTAGAAATGGAAATTATTTGATGATGATATAGTTTTTGAGTACAATTGCAAATGATCTTGTTGGTTTCTTGGATGTATTTGTTATTCATATACTAGATGATTTTAGAATTTTATTTATATTATTTTGGATGTTACGATATGACCATGAGGTCAAGGAGGTATTTTTTTCGAGGTTAAAATATCACAACAAACATCGGGGATTGAAGACCAACCACATTCGAATTCTAGATGAATTCAACAAGGTCACAATGGCAACTTGTATTTGTTTGTGTGCTTGATTGTGTTAGGGATTCCCATGGGGATCACCTTTACACGTGACCAAGGGCTATGTGTATTTATTTATTTGGTTCATTTTTATTGATTTTTGTGTGTGTTTATTAATTGATGTGTTTATACCTTTCATTTAAATAAATTGTTGTATATAATGTGATTAATCATATTGTTAAAATAAATTAATCAAATTGGGACATAAGAAAGTAATTATTGGAGTGGTTGACTCTTTTATTAAATGTTGTAAGATATGTGTAAGAGATATGTAAGTAAAAAAATAAAATTTGGAGTATGAAACACTTCATGTTCTTTGGAATTCGAAATTATCCTTGAGAGGCGATTCGGAGGCTTGTGGGACAATTTAAATTTGTCCCATATCTCTTAAATTTGTATAGAAATCTTACCTATGGTTGGATATTTTAAATCTATCTTTCATTATGCATTTTTGTAAGCCTAGATGAATGTTTTAATTTCACTTCTTTCTTGAAATTAATTTCAGTCCTTTAGGATATGGGATTGATTTGAGTGTGTAAGTAAGATTGTCATATTATTCACCTACTTATTTATTGTGTCTTGGAGATTGAAGTTGACTTTTGGGTTGGGGTTGAGAATGTGTGATGTGGCATCCTACATGGATCCACCTCATCCTCTTCTCTTCCCTCTTCTATAAAATTTGAATTGCTTTTTCCTTGTTTTGGGTTGCTTCACTTTTGGAAACTCCTTTTTGGGGTGAATTATTTTACTATTTTGAGTTTTTGCTTTGGAAATTTTTTGGAAGATTGTTGCATGTTTGTGATTGGCTGATTTGGATTGCATGCATTGGGTTAAAGCTGGTTGTTTTGGAACTTAGAAGAACTCCATCATGGAGAGGTAGGAGCTTGGCTCTTTTAATGCTTCCTTTTGTTTATGAAATTGTTATTGTTGTGAATGTTTTGGCATGTTTGTGGGATGTTGGGTAGATGGCCTAGGAATGGTGTAGGAGAAGACTATGGGGTTTATTTTATGGGAGAAAAATGTGTTTTAGGGAGGTATAAGTATGGAGAGAGTTGGGATTTGGGTTCCACCTTACAAAGAAATAGCTTGCATTTCTTTACTCATTATGGGGTACCATAAGAGGTTGGGGAGGCATAAGAAAATGTGAGGAATAAGGGGTACTTGGGGGAGGCATAAGGGCATGTTAGGGATTTGATATACTATATTTTGGCAGTTTGAAATCAGGTGGTGATACCCATTTCCCCTTTGGGAGGCATAAGTAGCATCCCCATAGTTTCTTGCTCCTTTGGCTTGCTTGATGAAGCCTCAGTGTTGTTTGTCATGCTTTAATGTAGTTGTAAACTACATTCTGTTTTGGACTGTGTTTTAAATGTGAAAATGTTTCTTGTGTGTTGTGGAAGCCTTTGTTGCCATGAGTTGAATCACATCTTCTATTACATTATGGTTGGGGCTCGGGGGCCAATGAAGAAGGATGGCTTCTCCTTGTCATTGGATGTCTTGGTTGGGTGGAGAGCGTTGCCTTTCCCCTGCTCTTGTTGTGATCAGAATTGGAAGAATGATAAATCTACTTGTTGTTCTGGAGCAAAGGAGGAAAAAAAGAAAACAGTTTGACAATCCCTTGTTGAAATGAAATCTTATTATAACCTTTCCCACTTGAAGTGGATGAACTTGTATATGTTTTTTAATGGAAATATGTTGTATTGAATATGAAATTTGTGATTTTGAAATGTAAAGGAGAGATATACTATGTTTCTATTTTGAAAGAAAGAGATGTATTTTGTATATTGTATTATGAAAATCAATAGAAAAGAGAAGTTGTAAAAGAAGGAAATCTTGTATTTTGAATAAAATTTCATTCTTTTCCATGATTAGAACTACTGGTGTTTTAAATTTGAGTTTGAAATGTAGTATAAATATCTATTTGAAAGGAAAAAATGCATGTGAGGAAAATGAAAACCTTTTTCTTTTGAAATGTGTAAAATTGGAAATCAGAATTGCATTTTGATTTTGAATTGTTTGATATGAATGAATTAATGTATTATATTAGAATTGGAATGAATTCTAATACTTGGAAGATGAAAATGGCAAATAGATCCTATAAAATTTGATCTCTGTTTTGTATTTTTCAAACTAGAAAATACTTTATCCAAAATGCACAGTTTGAACCTACAACAATGAAATTATAGATTAAATGGTTAAACTAAATTAGCATGCCCTAAATGAATTCAATTAGACAAAAACTCATACAAATTTCTTAGAAAACTTAGCAAAATCAGGCTCAAACCGTTTTGTTGTCATTTTTCTGTCAAAGTTGTATTTTTTTTATATTGGGAGTCAATCAAACAAACTTACCTTCCAAATCCATCCTAAATCCATCTAAGAACAATTCTCCATGTCTAATTGACATGTTGAGAGAGGAAGAATATCAATTGATTAAAATTTCATAAGTTAAAAATTACTAGCTTGCCTTTTAACAATTAAGCTTTATCAAAATGAAAAATCAATGATTCATGTGTAAAGAGGACATTGAGAGATTTCCAAAAAGTCCTTGTTTTCCCAAAAAAAAATCCCAATAAAAAGTTATGGCCTTCTAAATTTTTTCTTCATTTGGTGTAAAAAATAATTCTAACTGTCAAAAAAAAATTGGGAAAAATTTGCTTAGACCCATGGGCCCAAAATTTCTCTTAGCACTTTTGGTCAAAAACACCAGGAAAAAATATCCCCATTGCTCTGCTAACTTACAAGCCCTTTCTTTTGTCAAAAATCACCTAAGTTCAAAAATAAATTTTGGAAAAATTTCCCCGTGGACCCGCCGCCCGCTTTTGCCTTTTGGTTGTTTTTTGTGGCCATGAGGGCCAAAGAACAGATTAACTTAACCTTTAAATCTATTTGAATATTCGTCCACACATTTATCTTCCTTAATACAATATTATTTCATATGTATGAAATGATGCATGAGATCATTGCGATTTATGTCCTCAGTAACCTAAAAAAATCTCCCATGGAATAATAGTCGTATCCCTACACTATGACTAAAATGACTTCAACTCACTATCATTGTACATCGAGGTACACCATTTATCCAAATATGTGAATGGGAATAAAAAACCACATAGTTTTGTGAGATCCTATGATACTCAAATTTGAATACATAAATTTTCTTTGTTTTGCATTTGGTAAGAGCAATAAATAGCATGCCGAATATTTTTTCAATTCTAAACATGAAAATGTACTCAGAAAACATACAAACAATTCAATATGATATGGTTTTCTATTTACTAGGTACTTCTTGTTAATAAAATGTCGATAGTGGATATTTGTATGTATGTACACATGCGAAATATAGACAAATTAATATGATGCTTTAATTTGTTAAGTATTCTTTGTTATTAACATGTCTCTATGTGTATGCATATATGTATAGATGTAACTATATTATCCACATAATTATACATACATACAAATATATGTACACATGCACATGCACATACACAAATATGTATAGTTATTTTAAAATTAAATCAATTACCTATTGGTCCACATAAGATGTCTTTAGAATGACCACTAAAGTTAACAAAGATAACCCAAAAAATTTCAACCCTAGCTACTTAGCAATGAACATGAAATGACATTTTTGAGAAAATAACATATGACATATTACCACTAATGTGTTATCCCTATGCTAGTGGTACTATCATTTTCATTAAATTAGATAATAATATATACATGAGTAAACATGAAACCCTAATATAGACTATTGAACTTAAAAATAGAAGTAAATAGATGGGTATGTGTGTAAATAAAGAAATATAGATAATAAACAAGCACAAAAAAATGAATACTTAATTAATTTGAGTTAAGAGACCAAATGTACAAATTCACGTAAAAAACTTGTGAAAATAAGACTTTAAACAATCAAATTTGGGTGTTTACAAAATTCCTACATTTAATTTAGTATGTAATTGAAAAATAAAAATTCTATTTAAAAGAAATGAAGGATGCCTACTGATACTTACCCTCATATTCATTGATATCGAGGTTTCAAAATGGGTGAAATGTCTCATGTTTTATTAAAAACACCAAAGCCCTAAAAATATATTATTATATTGATAAACGAAAGTGTAATCTATTAAAAAACTATTCAAAATTATAATGATGAGATGATTTAATATAAATTGATATAAATTAATGGTATGTATTCTTTTCAGCATTTTAAAAATTTTGACACGTAATTGGAGGGTAAAATACAATTGGTTCTAAGTGACCCTTCTAGAATGTAGAAATTTATATAGACTTAATCATTTTTTTTTTTCTTACTTACATAAGAAAAGGTTTTCAATAGTGATGACATAGTATAATGGATAAGAAAACCCACAAAATTCTTAATGCTCACTTCCTATTTAGGGAAGGAAGAAAATTAAACTCAATAAAACAAATCATGTAACTAATGCGAAAGAAACATAGATGGCCTAAAAGTAATTGAATATTGGAATAAGTGGTTATTGTGTTGTAGCTTGAAAACACAAAAGGGTACTAATGATAATAAAGTAGTGTGATCCATTGAGAATTGATATAAATCTAATTCAGTAAAAATATAATTCATCAAAACAAGATTGCAATCTTTAAATTTTCAATGTGATCTCTCCAAAATGTGGAGAATTTCTTTTAAAGACTATTTTAATCTCAAAACAACATGGATGAAATTGATCATTCAAAAGCATACATTTAATATCTCAAAAGCATGTGTAATTTATCTAAAAGGTGAAAGTAACCTTTTAACTTTATCAATGTTCTCATAAAAGAATACACAACCTTATTATATTGAATTTGAAAAATGTATAATTTCATTTAATTTGTTTCAAAATATTTTACTCTAACACATACTTGATATACACCAAATCTATGTTACATTTTGAGAGAGTTTTTTTTTTTTTCTAAAATGGTTATGTTTAGCATGTTAAAAATGCATATAAAATAAAGTAAAAGAATAGAGATCATGTAACGAACCCTCTAACCGGTGACTACAAAACACATCATAATTTTTCGTAAAATTTAAATTACAAATCATACTTACACAACATGAGATAGAAATCTAGGAATCTCAATTTCATAGTCCTACAAGTAACATAAAAACTAATGTAAGAAATAATACATACAAGTAATTTAGAGCTATTTACAATGGTATGCTTAGTGATTTCATTCAATTTAGCTTGTATAATTTTCTTTCATTATAAATATAAATGAGTTTACTATTAATATAACATAAAGTGAAAAAAGTACATTAGCATGAGTTTTGGCGGCATGCGGAGAGAGTCGTAGGAATTGGGTTGAAGAGATGGATGGAAATTAGTACATCATATAAAATCTAAATTAAAGTAGATTCTATTTTTGTTTAACTATTGGGTTGTGCTTTGGTCATGTTGTAGGTTTTTTTTAGTTGTGTTTTGGTTACATCTTATATCTTGTTTGGTATTATCTCCTTTCGATCTTTGTTATCCATTACGCCCACACCCGGAAAAATGGACAAGCGGATAAGTATAGACTAAGCACCACAACGGGACCTCGTAACTCAATCTAGGCTTCTAGTAAAAATCAGGCATTTTGGGAATAATTTATGTGTTTTGGGAGTGTTGGGATCATCAAAAGAATTTTTCCTCTTCTAGGTTTTGAGCTTTAAGATTTCAATAAAAAATGAAGAAGTTAGGGACCACACCTAGCCAAAATGGGTGAATGAGAAAAAAAAATGAAAACATGGCTACGGGACACCCTATTGCTTCAACCTCAGCCTCTTGGTCTAGAAAAACTCATAAAAAATCTAAGAAATGACAAAAATGGAAAAATGAGTCTAATGGGGGTTTTTTGAGCTAGAAAAGTAGCTCACTGAAGGTATTTGGTGAGCTAGTTGAGTTGCATAGGAAGAGGCCATAATGATCCTATTGGAGGGCTCAACAAGTTATCTTGTTGAGCTAAGATGTGTCACGCGTGAAAAATTGCTCGGATTTTGAAGCGGGCTCACTAGGCGACATGCGACTTAGTATGTGAAATTGTTTGGAATTTCACAGAATACAATGCGGGAGCTCGAAAGGAAAAATTTTGAAACACAACACAAGGAAAATTCAAAGAGAGAGGTTCCAAAGTCTGGAAAGGGAAGGAAATTGAGTTGACTTCGACATTTACTTCAGAGTTTGAAGTTGGAGGTCATGAGAGAAAAGAAAAGTCAAGTCTCAAAATGAATCAGAGCCCAAAATCTGAAGGTAGATCCCATACATAGGGGATGGATTTTGGATTATGGATGTCACGAGGTAAGGTTGACGTGTTGGGCATCGAGTTAGGCCTGAAAACCTAGCAATGCAATGATCCAGTTTCAAAATGTGACACGCGAAGTTATTTTTCTGAGTTCAATGTAGATTGGCCACCAAGCCATGTTGGAGTAACTGTGAGTTAGATGTGGGAGGAACTTGGTAGGTGGAGATGTGAGTGATAGAAGGGATTTTAACAAATTTATACATAACTTGAGCATCCCTTAAAAAAAATTAAAAAAATTATACTCTTTGGGGAAAGGAATCATAGGAAGTTTAATGAAGAGGTTTGATTTCAAAAACTAGGTAATTAATTGGAGGGAAAATGCATCTAGAGTACTAGGAAAATGGAGGCCATGCCTAGGTACACAGGATACCGCAAATGAGACACGTACTGCATTTTTCTCCTCAAGATGATGTATAAGTAAACATGGGCTCTACAATTCATCCCATACCCATGAATGAAAAAACAATTTTTTTCTTAGGTTTTCGATTCAATTTTGGAACTTCTCTCTCTCTCTCTCTCTCTCTCTCTCCTCTTCATAAATTTCTTCTATAAATTGTAAGGAGGGGATCATTTCAAAAGGTTGGACACTTTGTATTTTCCCCTCCCTTCTTTCTTGTTTATAAGAAATATGTGGAGTTTTAAACCTCCCCTTTGAACTCAATGATAAAAAAATTCATGCCTTTGGCCCCTATTGTAATGTATTGTATCAACTTATTGGAGAAATAAAATCAAATATGTGGATGTTTGAAACCCTCTTTTGTGTTTTATTGCATCTTATTTGATCTTTTATTACAGTTAGAGGTTCTTGTGCAATATTATATTTTCATTACAGTCTTGATGGTGTTTTCTTTATCAAAAATGGGTTTGTAGTAGTTTTTGGATCTATCGTGCTTGACCATCATGCCTAGTTTACTTGTCTTTAGTATCATACAGTTTAGAATGTTCAACATTCCTTCCTTGTTCATCACCTTTTGCTAGAGTAGATTTATTTTTAATGCAATACTTCTACCCTTGTCCCCTTGAAAGAATTAGAGTAGGGTTATATTAGTGGTTTTATTCACTTTTGAGTAGTTTAATACTAGGTTAGGAATAGGAAGAAAACCTTCTTCAAAGAGCTATCCCATTTGCAAAGTTCTACACTTTAGGATATCCCGTGTTTGACAAGTTACACTTACTACCCGGTTATTCAATTGCAAGCATTCAAGGGTGCTATGATTTTTCCACAACACTTTTTCATTTCCAGTGGGAAAAGAGGTCATTTCTATATGTTTGGAGGAATTTGAAAGGAATTCAGACTTTGGAGGAAGTAGATTTCAAATTTGAGTTTCACTTTGCAGGTTAGAGTTTGAAATCATTTTGAAGTTTTTCATGATAAAAAAATCAAAATTTCACGAGAAGATAGATTGGGGTTGAATATCAAAAGGGTACTTTTTAAAATCCAAAATTTTACATTTCAAAATTTCATAATTTTTTACATTTCAAAATTTTATGATTCAGAATTTTAGACTTTTTGTATTTTAGAATTTTAGAATTTTCAATTTTTCAAAACTTTAGAGGTTCCATGTGTACTATATTTATAATTTCATAGTTTTCTTACGTCAGGATTTTAGGAATCTCTCAACATTTTAGAATTTTTAAGAATACTAGTTGCAAGACAAGTCTTGACTTGCAAAAATCAACATTTAGCCCCTTCAAATTTATTTTCTCTAGTTTATCAGGATCAAGTGTGTGTCTTAGTAAAACCGTAAACTTTACGGAGTTCATTTCCCAACACATATGGTGACTCCAAGATTAAAACTCGGTGGTGTAGTAGCAAAAATTTTGCAAGTACATGAGAAGAATTTGAACCAAATATGAGACATGAGAAAAAGTAATATTTGTGTACTTGCCATCATCTCCAGGAAGAGGAAGGAGAGGAAGAAGACTACAAATTTATCCATCTCCACCTAACGGGACTTTTCAATACCGCACCTTGTAGACACTTCCTTCAATCAACTAGGATTCTTAGGTCAATTAGGATGATACATCAACAATGACCACGGGGACCACCAAATCCCTTTCATCAACTTCATGGGAAGTATTACACTTTCCCTTAATGCAAAAAATGCAATAACAGTTAGAGAATTAAAAACACCTGCTATTTCACTTGATGAAACCATATAAATCCCATGTATCAAATTCAAGACATCACTAATTTCTTTGCCACACACGAGATCAATGAGATGGATGTTGCGGTTAAAATTTTATCTTCCTCTTTCAAAGGTAAATCCTTGCAATGGTTTAAGATATTGATAACAGGTCTATTACAAACAAGAATCAATTGTGTACACATCTCAAAGCAATAAATTTAGAGAAAGGGCAGACAATTTGTGTTTATTTTAAAAATTGACAACACTCAAGAGGGCTTCAAAAGAAGAAATGGAAGATTTTAACTTTTGTTTGCAAAGAACATGGGACACGATTCCAATAGCCATATGGCTAGCTATAAAATGTGCGTTCCTCTACTTTGTAACGGATTTGTAAATTCTTACATAAATATGATGATATAATCAATGGGAGGAACAACACTGCTAGGGGCCTATGACATAGCTATTAGAGAGGAGAATGGTTTGATTCAAGATGGAAAGTTTACATCTAGGATCTTAGGAAATGAGGGATAAAATATGTGGAATAATTCCTCGCGAATCACAATAGTAGAAACTAATATGCAGAAAATATTACAAATCTAAATGAAAAGGAAAGAATCTAAAGAAAACAACACAAAGAGACAATATTTAATATGGTTGATTGAATTTTGGCTACATCCACTAAGAATCACTTTCTCATATTTTATTAAAAGCCACCTCTCTCTCAATATACTACCCAGATCTATTTGGATTTATATTTAAAAACTCGTAGAATTCACACTTGAAATGAAACACATATGCAATATTACTTGTACCCTACCATATGTAAAACACCACATAAATAGACAGCTGTGCATAGTGTACATTACTTTTAGTCTATAGTCCTCAACACTTCCACACATGAAAAAATGTTCCACAACAAAATAATCTCCCACTTGGAGACTAGTTTTACTCTAAGAAAGCTTCTCAACCCTTCATTGTCATCCATGAAGACTAACCAAATCTCAACACATCTTTATTTTCTCCCTTATATCAACCTTGGTCATCATGTCTATACGATTCTTACTAGTATGAATCTTCTCCACTTCAATTTCTCTTCATCCAAAGTAGTCTTAATGAAATGGTACCTAAGACATATATCCTTCATCCTAGAGTGCAAAGTAGAGTTCTTAGCTAGGTTTATATCACTTTGACTATCATTATGCAACTTCCATTCCTCCTTCTTATGCCCTAAGTCCTCAAGCAATTTTTGTAACCAAATAATCTCTTTGTTTTCTATGTGGCAAAAACATACTCATCCTCTATGGTCGACAATGCCATAAGATTTTGTAGTTGCTAAATCGTTCACTACTGATCCCACCTATAATGAAAATATAACTTGTCATGTTCCTATTATTGTCTACATATTAATCAATATCTAAATCTACATAACCACGTAAAGTGGTGTTCGATCCATGTAGTAAAAAAATGTCCCTATGGTCCCTCTTAAGTACCGAGGGATCCACTATACTAGTTGTAAGTGATCTTTACCTAGATCACAAATAAATATACTCATAGATCTCATTGCATGGGAAATATCATACCTAGTGCACAATATGGCATTCATCAAACTATCAACCATTGATGACTAAGTTACCTTGGACATCCGGTTTCAAATGTAGCCAAAATCTTTACACAATCAATATACTACAAATAATTTGAACTCCAAAATAAAATATATCTCCTTCTTCATTATTGAATCATGAATTACAATGTTTCCTAAATATGAAAACAACTCACAACTCGAGTTTCCAAGAAAAATCTAACTAACTTTGACTAAATCTACTCTAGGTGGAAGAAATTACTATTTTTAGTAAGTTCACATGCTTATTCATATGGGAACATAAATTTCTGCACATCTTCTACATGCTTAAGTTAGAGGAATTGCCAAATTTAAAACTCACAATGCATCTAAGAACTAACATTAGCTAATGCCCTAAAATAGGAAAAAATAGAATTACAAATTAAATCCTAATTTTTGCCCACAGATGGTGGAATTTGGGCCCGAAAATGTGCCAAAATGTTCTACAAACAATAGGGTGGTTTATTGGCATGTTCATCTTGTCAAAAGAAGTAGTTTCAAAAATAACGGACCCAATCGGACACCCGAAGCTCAAGTCATGAACTTCTCAAGTTCCTTCTAATTTTAGCACATCAGTTTCTCTCCTGTCATATCTTGGGACACAAATCCTTTGATAACTTGAAATGACCTACCAAACAAGTCCCAAAAAAATTAGCATCCTACATATTAAACCTCTCCAAAACCTTCTACAATGTACTTTTCCCGAGATAAAGTTAGCTTTTGTTCCTTCGTATCATGAGATATCCTCATACCAAGTACTTTTCTAGATGCCCACAAATCTTTCATATTAAAGGTGTCACTTATATTCTTCATGAGTACTATTATTTCCTACATGTTTTTTCCTACAACCAACATGTCATCCACATAAAAGAACATGTAAATATAATCTGTTATCTTATAATTTATTTATATACAAGGAATGGTCGAGTGGTATCTAATATTACTTTGATCCATCATGAAGCTATTATGTTTATTATACTATTGACGTCAAGCTTGTTTTACGCCATACAAGTTATTCAATTTTCACACTATCTTCTCTTTACCTTTAATCTCATAGCCCTATGGCTGCTACATATATAGATCCTCCTCTAAATTACCATGAATAAATGCAGTATTTACATGTAGCTACTATAGGTGCAAGTCTTCTAATGCCACTATTCGAAGAATAGTTCTAATAGAAGTCATTTATACTACAACAGAAAAATTCTCATCAAAATCTATACCTTTTTCATGTGTAAAACCCTTGACCACTAACAGGTACTTACATATTTTCTTATCTCCTTCTTCCTCTTTAACTCTCTACATCCACTTATTCTGCAATGCTCCTTTCCCTTCGGGTACCTTCACATAATCCCAACTTGAGTTCTCCATGAGAGCCTGATGCTCTTCATGCATGGCTTAAACTCTGGCCAGAAAACTATATGTAGTGTAAAATACTTTTAGTGTACATTATTCAACACTTCTACATATGAAAACAAACTCCTAAACATAACATAGCCACCTATGCCTTTATATCCAGAAATGGGAAATCCTACCACCAATAAAACACCTAAGTTGAATCCCATTCCATCCTCTAGAAATCAGAGCAATAGTGTGGCCTCCAATTCTTCAAGCACTTTCAAGGAACTTAAGCAAGTTATAAAGAAACTACAAAATTTAGGAAATGAACTAGTGACTATCAAGAGGAATTAAGCTCAAGATGAGATCTTTAGACCATATCAGCCTCAGGCTCAAGCAAATAGGCCTCTGTATCAATCAAACAGATCTCAAGCTCAAGCTACAAATAAAATCTTGAAACAAAGATAACCTCAATTTGCCAAGACATTTCAACCGTATAACCCAAATGTGGTTTCAACATCTAGAGCCTTGGTTCAAACTCAAAACAACATTGCACATAAGTATGAATGGTTTTTTCCACGTAATCAACCTCACAATTAGAAAACATGCTTCAATAATGCTGTGAATCAGGCCTCAATTGTGTAAACTATTCGTTTGACTCAAGAAAAAAATGAGGAGGAAATGAACAACAATCAAGTCAACAAGAGACTCCTCTAACCAAAACCACATTGGTCAATTGGCAAACAAAATACTATTGTGGAGTAAATAAAGATTTGTCTCAAGATGTAACTACCAACACGGTTAAAAAAGAGGAACATAGAGGAATGGTAGTAATCTATCCAAACTTATACTCAACCCACTCTCAACCCACATGGAATTAGTAAGTTGAATATAGACTTGAATGTGTGATGTTAGCCTAAGGCACCTATTTTGAAAACTCAAGTACAAACTCATGTGTAGGAAAATATTATTCCAAATAAGGGGTAGGAAAAGGAAAAACCATCTCCCTTTAATATCATTTATCAAAAGAAGATAACGCATTTAAGCATTTCCATCTCGGTAATCAATAGCAATTCAAGGAAATGCTATTTTTTGCAAGCAATAATGGAAAATTTGTTTTCCTCTAATGACATATCTAGAAATCAGAATAAGGTTCATACTAACACAATGTAACAAGAAGAAGGTTTCCTAAGAATAAATTTCAAGCCTCCACCATTCTAGGTATCATTGATCATTCGAGATAAGTTAATGCACAATTGTATGATTGATTCTAGGACAAGTAGCTATGTGATGCATAATCAAATTACCGATTAGTTGGTCATAAAGTATGAACCGATATCCAATAGGGATGGGACAATTGAATGGGACAGAAATAGGGATATATTGGGTGATCAAAGTATTAAGCATCGGACTACATGTATGTCCCAATGTTGATCCTATAAGATGTGTTAGTAATTGATTTACCACCACTTTTTCCCTTGTTAATCTGTTAAGATTAACTAGAACCTATTAGCCAATTAGTCCTACATGCTCTTGAGAATGAGATATGGAGCCAAAGCTACAATTAGGTCAGAAACCATTTGCTAATTTACATATTGAACCTCATGTGTCAAGATGATTAACACAAACTTCTCACTTTTGATCAAAAATATTTCTCAAACTCTCTAAAAATGGGTACTAAATTTGAAGGCATTGCAGATTTTATGTTAAATGAATGGGAAAAAAATGCATGATATTCATCAGGTTATAGAGAAATGGAAGAAGCTAACTTAGGAATTTATTGCTTACACAAAGAGAATCCACCTCTCCCTAGCATTGCCAAGCTAGAAGATAAGAATGAAAATGAAGTATGGAAACTATTGTTTGATGGCTCAAGGAGAAGGAAATGTGTTGGAGGAGGTGTGGTGCTTGCATCATCATAAGGGTCGATGTACTAATCGTCATTTGCTTTCAATTTAGATTCTTCAACAACACTGGTGAATACAAATCTCTAATCCATGGACTTCATTGGGAAAGGAAAAGAGGTATTAAAAATTTACAAGTGTTTGTAGATAGTGAACTAATTGTAAATCAAATCGAGGGTTAATTGATGCCAAAAATAATCTTCTAAGGAACTATAAGAATCTGGCTATGGTATCTCATTGAGGACTTTGAGGCCTTAAATATCATTCTGAAGGAAGAGATAGTAAAGGCGAGAGATATTATACAAAAATTGATAGAATGCCTTGAAATAATATTCAATGAACAAAGCCATATAAAGGCTGCGGGAGGAAGGAAGAGAGGAACAATTAAATAACTGTTCACAAACAAATGAAACTAACAATGTATTAAACTAACTAATGCTAACATTCCCCCTTATTACATTGTTCGTACAAATATACATTTCTTGATATTGGATGTTCCCCCTTAGTGAGAACACTGCAAATAGGATCTTCACATGAGCATGTGCCTACATGGTCTCAATACACATGGTTTTTCTAAGGTTGACCATAAACCTAGAGGGACAGGAGCACTTTCCGACTATTCACCTCGGTGGTTTTACAGGCTTACCACAAACCAAGAGGATTTTACCTTAGTGGTTTTATAGGTGTACCACGAACCCAAGAGGATGATACCTCAGTGGTTTTACAAGATTACCACGAACCCAACTTTGAGTACCATGCACTACTTTCAGTGCTTTTCTACTCCCCATGATGCTCTTCAATTAGGAGGTCCCAAACAAGAAACTATGCATCATCTGTACTTTATTGAACAACCACACAACACAGGAAAACAACAACATGCACTAACAAATATTCCACATTCACTTCTAAGAATCATAGAAAATATGTTCTAAGTTATAGCGAATCGATGTCGATTGTTGCTTATCCAATCTTCAACAGCAAAGGAAACAAATCACTGCCACTGGATGTTTCCCTTGACTAAGTCGTTTTCACCCATAATGTGAAATGTGAATACTGAGAAAGATACTGCATCAAGAAACATGCTATTGACTGGATCTCACCACTTAGACCTTGTTGCACATGGTTCATGTTGCAAGTGAACATATTCACAAGCAAACCATCTTCTTTTCAAAGCACGACACTCAAAGGATCAATTCAAAATGAAGAACCATTGGAAAACAACTATGCTCTAGAGTAATCCATTTTCAGCATCCAATCACAAAACAACAAAACACGGAACAAAATAGAAACTGAAATAAACACAAACAAAAACATGAGGAATAGGTCCTCAATACCTTATTCGCCACAATATTTGTCAGTGGCCTCATCGCATACTTGCAAGAGGTCGCTAGATTTATTCCAGCGTCCATTTTTAGACATATCATAAGACTTTTAATCAAAAGAAATTATAACAAGATGATTCAAAAAACACCAAGTTCTTCCCCAACATGAAAGCTCTCTAGGAAAAAATCAATCATAGAGTTTGGTATTGTGCATGCCTCATTTAATGTAGTTATTATAACTATCTTATTAACCATAGAAGCCTTTTTTTCTTGACTACCTAATACTGCCCTTGCCATAGACAATAGGCTCCTCATTCTAAACAAAAACACACCAAACAACTACTTTTTATTATGCAGGTGGATCAACAATTTTAGAGAAAGAGATACTTTCAAGGGTTGCTAATGATTTACTCCTTCAACAACATCATCTTTGTCATGATAACCTTGAACGTGAAGGATGAGATGGAGTCTGCTCATGTCACTTTTACTGTTACATGCACTTGCATCACGACTATTCTTCCAAACAGTCTATGCTCTGATTTACCACACTAGTCAAGTGTTTATTACTGCTGTGGATGTGTTGATAAGTTGAGTAAGAGAATTAAATAATTCTAGGAATGCAAGACTGGCACGCCTTATCGGCTCTGATTTTAATGCCTCACAAAACTCTATAATGGAGGCGCTAAAATATTTTTGTTTCTTTCACATGTTTACTTCACATGCTCTAACTTAGTGAATTATGGTCAAGACGGACTTCTAGAAAAACACCAAAGGAGAATGATATGCTCCAACAAAATGTAAAACCTAAACATTACAATGAAACCATTTCTATCAGAAAAAATCACAGGTCTTAGATCTTTGAAGCTCTGATACCAATGAAGGTAAAGATAGTATAAAGATTGATAGAATTCCTTGAAATAATATATAATGAAAGAGCCATATAAAGATAGTATAAGCATACAAGTGTGATGTGGCCATAAATATTTTAAAATGCCTAAATAAATAAAATAATATATAAAAATTTTAAAAATCGTAAAGCCACCTTGGTATTTAGGCCTCTTAAAAATGCATGAGGGTCATTTTATAAGAGATGGTCATGTATAGTTTATTTGAAAGTACAAAAACTACAAAAAAATATATGCTTTGATTCAGACAAACAAATGAAAAAATGAAACTAATAATGTATTAAACTAGCTAATGCTAACAAGTTCCATACCAAGGAAGAAGAACAAGGCTTTGGATAGGCTTGTAGTGATCGGGAAACATTGGATGTGGTTGATAATATTAAAAGGTATAAAAACATCCCAAAATAAAGGTAGTTGTTAGGAAAATGGTTTCAAACAAAAACATGAGCTAGAAACTATTTTAGAATTATCAACAAACCATCAATTTCCTCTAGGAAAAAGATGAATTCTCTAACAAGAACTACGATAAGTTAGAGAAACATTATGGGGATCAAGTGGTTCAATTAAGGATGAACAAGATCCCAAAAGAATTGTTAACATTGGAGTCAACCTTCAATCCCAATGGCCAATTCTAGAGGGAAATTTCATATATCCAATTCAAAGGGGAGGATTTAGAGCCTATTTTGATTGGACAAGGAAAGGTACCACAAAATGGGAAAGTGAGTACTAATCAAGAAAATTATTATTTTCTTATATCCTTTCTAAGAGTTTTGAAATTTATTATCCTGGAGCTATGAGGCATTTAACAAATTTAATCCAATGTTAGCATAACATACTATTGAATTGGATCTAAAAGACAATCCCATTAAATGGAAACAAATACTGGTCAACCCCCATAATGATACTCTTATGAAGATGGAACTGAAGAATCTCATTGAGGAAAAAATTTTTTCGATCATGAATTCAAGTTATTTTGCAAATCTAGTGTCGGTTAGGAAAAGAAATGGAGAAATTAGGATGTGTGTAGACTTTTAGGACTTGAATAAGGCTTCTCTCAAAGACCATTATCCACATCCTTCTATGGAGCAAATATTTTAGGTGATATCTAGTTCAGAAAGGTTCTCTCTCCTAGATGGATACTTGGGCTACAATTATATTATGGTGAAGGAAGAGGATCATTTCAAAACATGCTTCACCACTAAATGGGGCACTTATGCCTCTAGGAAAATATAATTTAGGTTTTCAAACGTCGAGAAAGCTTCTAGAGGAAATTTACATGATGTGCAAGGGGTTGATAAACAAAATAGTCCTTGTGTAGTTAGATGAAATTATTGTATTCTCAAAAAACATAAGTCACCTCTTCCACCTCAGGCAAGTGTTCCAAATATGTAGGAGATTCAGATTGTGTATAAATCTTAAGAAGCGTATATTCCCGAATCATGAAGGCATGATCTTGGGCCATATTGTGCCTAATGAAGGATTGACCAGTGATTCAGAAAGATTCAAAGCTATTCATACTGTAACATTTCTAGGTCAAAAGAAGGCTCTCCAAATCCTCTTAGGGAGGATCGATTTTTTCTTAAGATTAGTGTCAAATTTTTCTAGTCTTATTAGGCCAATAACCATGATGTTTAAGAAGAACACAAAATTTAATTGGATAGAGGAATGAAAGGAGAGTTTTGTAGCTATCAAAAATTCTAAATCTCAAGCTCACAATCTCATCAATCTTGTCTTTTCCAAAGGATTCATGCTCTAGGATTTCGGTGGTTAGGAAAATATTTCTACCATTTTGGTGCAATAGAATAAACAGAGATTCAAACAACAAGTTTCCTTTTTTAGTCAAATCTTGGAAGATTATGAATCTAATTAATCCTTCATTGAAATACATGTCCTCATTGTCATTAGGATCTTCAATAAATTTAGGCACTTAGTTTTTAACAATTCAGTTCAATTGTTGGTGTCTCATGTCAGGGTCAAGGATTTCCTTTTGAAAATATACCCAACAAGAATTGGGTAGGCATGATCAATTGAGTAATGGATTATAACATTATAATTAAAGTCATAAAATTGGTTTGTGGAAAGGGATTGTGCAATTAGGTGACCTTGACTCAAAATGATGAGGAAAATCATGAGGAAGATGAAGTTGTTTTGGTGTTCTAAGCTAATTAGGAACAAGTAGATGATAGTGTGCCTACTCCTTATTAGACATAAGATATGGTAAATTTCCTACAAATAAGTTTATGCCCTAAGGAGATGAGAAAAACAAAGACAAGATATTTTAGGCTCCACGCCATTCCATATGTGCTTATTTATGGTGTTTTTTTGAAAGGGGTGTGAATGGAGTTCTGTTGAGGTACATTGGAACAAATAAAATTGAGAATGTACAACACGAATTCCATGAGGAAGAATCTAGAGGTCACTTTCCACCATAGGTAATAGATCTCAAGATTATGAAAGATGGAAACTATTGATCCACGTTGTTCAAGTGATTTCTATGCATGGATAAAAATGCAAAAATGTGCATTCTTTACAGGAATTGAAATGCTAGTAGCACTTCCGTTGCATCAAATCTCGATGATCAACCATACATGCAATGGGGATTGAAATTAATTGGGGTCATTAATCCAAACTCTATCCAACACCACAAGTGGATCCTAATGGAAATAGACTACTTCACCAAGTGGACTGAGATAGTAGCACTCAAAGAGGAAAATGAGTCTAGTATACTAGACTTCTATGAAGGAATAGTAACAAGATTCTCGAGTTCGAATACTAGCATACTAGATAATGTTATTGCATTACTAGGTACCAATATCATAGAGTGGGTTGTTAGAAACAGAATATATTTGAACACCTCCTCTAATTATTACCCGCATGGTAATGGGCAAGAAAAGTTCATGAATAAGAATTTTTTTAGAATTATCGAAGGACTCTAGATGAAAATTAGAGGATGTGGCATGCTAATTTCAAATCAGCATTTTGGTCTAATAAGATAACGCCAAATTGATCAACATGTAACCCTTCTTATAAGTTGATCTATGAGAAATAAGTAAATAAGTAAAGTTTCCCATATCACTAGAGTTTCCCACACTAGAGCTCCCAAGCAGCTAGAGTTGCATGAGTTTGAGCCTATGGAGTCTAGGTATGCAAAACTAATGGAGTAGGAAGAAATAAGAAAGAATACAATGCAAACAATTGAGAAAGATCGGGCCTTGATTAATAGGACCTCTAGCACGGGGACATGGTTTTAAAATGGGATATAGATCGAGATAAGCCAAGAAAACATTCCAATTTTGATGTCATTTGGAGTGTACCCTACATGTTCATGAGATGTAAGAGTAGAAATGTTCTTCAACTATCCAATTTGGTTGGAGAAGAGATTTTGATTCTAGTCAATGGAATCCATCTCAAGTACTACTACTGAAAGGAGTAATTTTCACCCTTATACATATTAGTCTAGGATTTCAATTCCTCTTAGTGCTTCTACAAATCATCTTATTGTAGGTTAGGTTTTAGTTTCCTTATGTGCCTGGGCATAGGTTTTGTTGCTCCTAGAAGGTATCATTGAACAAATTCATATGTCTCTCGGGAAAGAATGTTGTAACATGAAACTCAAAGTTGTAGGAAATTGTTGTAGACCTCAAGGAATTTCAAATGTAGAGAAACTAAAATCAGATTAAGGGGTAGACTTCAAAAAAATTTATCCTCTTGTCCCTTTAGATCAGTCATGTTTTGAGCTTCTAGTGGGCCCTAAACAAAATGGGAAGCTCGTATCATGGGGAGCCTCCCCAATTCATTCAAGTTCCTCTTAGGTTTTGAGTAGAAGATCAACCTAAAATTTTACATACTCATCCTTTAGATTGGTTCAATTAAACATCTTATAAGTTGTGGGAAATGCAGTTTCATCAATGTTGTTAGTAGTGGGTCGAAGATGGAATATTCATAAAAGAGAAACATAAGACTCTAAAATAGTTCCATGATCTCCAAATTTGGTAACTATTTTACTCCTAACTCTGCGGGTACTATACATGTCAGGAAATCACTTTGGTTTGAGTGTGTTTTGTACATGGTAAAACTAGATTTCATAGCTAGTTCAGATCTTCAATTTCTCCCAAGTAGATGAAAATTTACGTAAATGAGGGACAAAAGGAAAATTAAAAAAAATCAATTTTCCACTCATACAAACTTGTAGATTTTCTTACAAAGTTGGGGAATGCAAGAAGTGGGCCAATTCAGATTAATAGTATTGCAAGAGGTTCCCAGGGGAAAAATTTCACATGCTTAGATTAGTTTCTAGCTATCAATAATGACTATGTGCCTAATTGAGGCTTTAGGATATCTTTGGTCTATGAACATCTAGCAGGTAGATGTCCCCATGAGTCGTCAAAATTGCTATCCATTTTTCATCTCGGGAAAATGGACAACTGAACAAGTAGAACCTAAGCACCGAAACAGGATCTCGTAGCTAATTCTAGGATTATAGTTAAATTCAAGTGCTTTAAGAGATATCTCAGAGTTTTTGGCATGTTGAGATAATAAAACGATATTTTCCTCTTATGTGGTTTGATCTTTGAGAGTTTAATTAAAAATGAATACGTGCAGGCACACACTTGGCCAAGATGAGTGAATGAGCAATAAAATGAGAAAAAGGCTCTAGGACAACATATTACATCCCCTTACCTCCTAATCTAAGAAAATTCCTTTAAAATATTAGAAATGTCAAAAATTGCAAAATGAGTCTCAAGGGGGTTTTCTGAGCTAGAAAATATCTCATTGAGTAGCTCGCTAAGCTTCTCAGTGAGTTAGTTTAGTTTCATAGGTGGAGGCCACAATGAGCCCATTGGAGGGCTCAATGAGTTAACTTACAAAGATAAGGTTTTTCATGTGTAAGTATTAAGGCGAGATACTTGGGGTCTCACTGGGTGAATAACTCAGGTGTGACACATGACGGTTAATGGTGAGGGTTTTGTCAAGTCTCTCGTCGAGATAGGAAGAAGATGAATGCACAGAGTTTAGAGTGGGCTCATTAAGAAACAAAAGACTTGGTGAGTTGGGTGCCAACGGTGTAGGCAGATTTAATTCTATGTTGAGCAAGCTCCATGTGGTAGTTTACTCAGTGAGAGGAGATTGAGATCACGAGGAAAATTACTCGTTGAGATAATGTTAAAGTAGGGATGATCCATAGAGTGTAGTGGCTCAATCCAAATTTTTCAATATGATGAGTCAAAGACGATGAATATGGAGTGTAGAGTTCAAAGAAAGCCTCTACATTTAACGGGCTCGATCAGGCATACAGAAGCAAGACATGTCATCTCAAGAATGGTGATGCTCATGGTACAGTAATGTAGGGTGCCATTAGTTAGAGGTTAGGAAAGTCAAGCTCATAGTTTAAAGAAGGAATTTGGAAAAAAACCATGAAATGGTGAAGATCCCCGAAAATATGAACAGAGCACACTGGTCAACATCAACTTCAATGGTCAACTTTAGCGTTTAAAATTTTAGGACTACAGGAAAATGAGCTCAACAAATAGGTGAACAATGAACTAATAGTTTGGATCCAATGGCCGATTTAGAAACCCAAAACTCATTAGTTAACAAATTTTTAGGGTCAATAGGGGTGAGCATTTCGGAATTCTGGAGAACACATTTTCAGGGGCTTGGCAGGGAAAAATCTAAAACATGGTGCAAGGAAACTCCGAAGAGAGAAGGTTTTGAAGTCTAAAAAGGACAGGCAACGAAGATGACTTCCGGGTTTGCATTTGAATTTCAAGTGGGAGTTCGCAGGTGAATAATGAAGTGGGGTCCCCAAACAACTCAGACCCCGAAATCGGAAGGTGGAGCCAATGCATTGGGGATGGAGTTTGGATGAAGGATGTGGTGAGGTAAGGTTGAAATTTTGGGCATAAGTTGGGCTTAAAATCCTTCCAATAAAAAGATTCGATTTCAAAATGTTACCCACCAAGTTGTTTATAGGAGGTCAATTTAAATTAGGCACCTAGCCACATTGGATTAATGATGAGCTAGGTGTGGGAAGAGCTTGGTAGGTGTAGATTTGAGCCAAAGAAGGGACATTAGAATTTTTAACATAACTTGAGCTACCCTTAACCAAAATTAATGAAATTATACTTTTGGAGAGAGCATGCAAACGAATTTAATAAAGGGGTGAAATTTTGGAAACCATCCGATTAAGTGGAGGGAAAATTAAGGATAAGTTGTAGGAACTTTGAGGCCATTCCTAGGTACATAAGATGCTAAAAATGAGACATGGAAGCCATTTTTCTCCCTAAAATGAGGTACAACCAAGCATAGGATTTATAAATCATCCCATATTTGTAAAGGAAAAAAGTAATTTTTTTGGTGAGTTTTGGAACCAATTTGAGATCTTTTCTCTCTCTCTTCTCTTCAAAAATTTAAATTTAAAATTGTAAGAGACGGGCTCATTTCAAAAGGTTGGACACTTTATATTTTCCCCTCCCTTCTTTCTTTTTGTAAGAAATATGTGGAGTTTCAAACCTCCCATTTGAGAATTGTAATAAAAAATTCATGCCTTTGGCCCACATTGTAATGTATTGTATTAACTTATTGGAGTAACAAAATCAAATTTGTGGATGTTTGTAATGTTAGCGTAAATATATTATTACCTTAATTAATTATGCATTACATATTTAGTTTGTTTATTTATTAATTGTTATATGATTAAATTTAATTTAACCATCTATTTTGTTTTATTCAACATACATGAGTTGTTGTATTGTTTTAACAATACTATTGTTTGTATTGGTTCATAGTTGTACCTATGCAACCTATTTATTTGTTTGTATATTGTTATCCAATATGTATAAATATTGCAGACATCTTTTGTAATTTGATTTTGATGATTAATAAAATATCTAGGCTTTTTTCCGTCTTTGAAATTTGATTTAGGAGTACGTTGAAGGATATTTGAGGATTGGAATAGAGTTTGAGGACCATTGGAGAAGATTGTGTAAGAAAAGGAGAGCTAGAGTTGCCTCTCGAAACTTCCTAGCCCCATCCCCTACAATACCATCATTAAATTCCTCAAAACCACCTTTATTCATTGTAATTAAGCATGAGGAGGATAGAATACACCAAGGAAGAGATTAAAAGGTCAAAGGAAGGAAGAAAAACTTATCTAAGACGCCATACACACCAAAAACCGCCTTCATTCTCACAAAACCACATGTCATTTTTCTCTTTGTTGGAATTTTTGTTCAAAACCACCTTTCCCAAACTGTGGTTTTTTAAAGAGGTATGGTTTTACCGTTTGGAAGTGTTTAATTACAATTTGGTATGTATACATACTTATTTAGCTTAACCACCTAAGTGGCTACCATAAATTTTGTAAGACACTTCCCATTAAGAGAGGTCAAGGGTAAAATCCCTCTCCCTCACCTACTACCAAACTTGGTGGGAATTTTAATTGAACCACTAACTTTAGCAAAAATTCAAATTTATTTATAACTAACTAAATTTAGCAAGAAAAACCCTAATTAGGGCCAATTTTTTTCTCTCATAATTGGCTATTTTTTTTACTCCAGTCAACATTTTCCAAAGGAGTGGTAGAAAGAAAGCTGTTTTGGGCTCCAGAGGTCACCAAGGCCCCAAAAAAATAAAAATCTTGCCATTCAATTTTTCCAAATTTTTGAATGTAATTATATACTTCAGTGTATTATACTAATTTGCAGGTTGTCATAGTCAACCGTAAACATTGTAACTGCTCAAAAACTTGTAGAGAATTGTAATAAAAAACAACAAAATTTGGTTCTAAAACAATCACGATATCCTAGATCTCATTCACATCATTCGGTATAAACAAAGTGCCTCTAGGAAGTGGCTACGAGTAAATCTGTCACAACTACTACTACACTTAACACGTAATATAGGTGCAACAACGTCTTCCTCGGGCATCGACCTTTAAAATTGATGGGGAGTAAAAAGGACACAATGTGCACAATCTGAGTCCTCTCATCCATCTCGTGAATGATTACACGACATAGTCTAGACTCGAGAAATTATTTGAGCATATAGTAAAGCTACACGTACGTATGAGGATATTTATTTGAGCCAAAGTGTCAATAATCACATGCACCCCTTTCAAGTATTATTTTAGTACCACATATTGAATTCTTTCACTATGTTAATGCCTCTTTCACATACCATCAAGTATATCGAAAGGGAAAGATTCTTCCACCTACTGACGGGTATATCAGAATGGCACACATATATAAAGGTTCGTTATATAAGACTCGATGGTATATAGATTGAGAGACCTTATACATGTAGTAATAAGAGCCTAACCCCGTAAGTTGATTCTACAAAATGGACCTAGTGCCTATAAATTATTTCTTTTAGACTCACAACTACCTAGAGGAAACAATTGTGCTACATGGAAGAATAAAATAAAGACACAACTTGAGTTTGAAGAGATATGGCCTGTTGTGAATGGTACTCTGACCAAATCAACTACTAATACAACAAAACAATGATAGTTTGATAGATCTCGATCGAAGGCAAAGCTAATCATCTTTTTTAGTTTCGATGATGTGAAACCTCATATTTGTGATGCTAAAACATCCAAAGAAGCATGGTATATGAGGTGAAAAACAAGAATGTCATATTCAATTTGCATAGTCGATTACACATATTGAAGTTTAAGAAAATGAAAAAATAGAAGATTTCTTGAGAAGATTTATAGAGTTGAGGGCTTCACTTATAGCCCTAGGAGAAGTGGTCACAGATGAAGCTCTTGTTCCCATTATTATGAGAGATATCCCTTCTTCATATCACATTTTAATCATAACACTCAACTTGTCAAACAAGACATTGAGTTTTGAAAAATTAGTAAATCTATGAAACAAGAGGAAGACGTGTATAATAAAGATGATACGTAAAAGAGGAGAAGGAATTTTCTTCTCATTAAAAATGGAAAGGAAAAGGGAAAGGAAAACCTAATTCCTATCAAAAGTCCCAAAATCAGAATCAGGATCAATAAGGAGACAAGTAATAGAAGAAGAAATGTCCAATCTGCAAAAGAGGACATGAATTGAAATATTGTTGGTATAATACATACAAGAAAGGTTCATCAAGTAATTCTCTCAACACCAACAATCTCACAAGGACATGGGAACTATAATCAAGGGTAGAAAAGGGGGAACTAGAAAATAAAACCCTATCAACAAAGAAATATTGTTGAGTAAGAAGAACATTCGAGATAATGAGCACTACTTGTATACTACTCAATCAAGTAAACCTTCCACGTTATCTAGTGATGTCTTGTATGTTGATTTGATAGCCACTCAACACATGACTAGCCACGAGAGACTAGTTTACTTCAATGAGGGACACATCTTTAGAAAATGATGTTTCATTAGGTGATGATTCTTCATACATAGTTTAGGGATTGGAAACATTTCTCTATCCCTTGGTTAATGCTGTTGTAGATTATTAGATGTACTATATGTCCCTAGGTTGACTAAAAATATGTTGTCAGTTAGTCAATTCCTAGATCACAACTTGAAAATTGAATTTGATAGTCATTTCGGAAAGAAAATGTGTTTAATTTGAGACAAATCACGAGGCTCAAAAATATTTGCAAAAGCCTCCAATGTGGGACGCATGTTCCAACTTGATTTTTTCCATAGAGATGATCAAGCACTTATGCAAAGAATTCTACCTCTCGCATAGTTGTGGCATTAGAAACTTGGTCATGTTAGTTTCAAGTATCTCAAGACACTTCGTTGGCACAATATGGTACATGGTTTACAATCTCTTCAGAAGGATACAAATAAATGTCCTCACTTTCTAGATGGAAAAAACATAGATTCATTTTAGAAGAGTATTTTTGTGCTCATTGTAAGATTGATCCGGTTCATACCGATATTTACGGTCTGATGCAATCTAGTCATTCGGATATCGTACTTCATGTTGTGTGTTGATGACTATTCAAGAAAAATGTGGGTTTTTGTCTTCGCAAGAAAAGTGAAGCATTTGAAACCTTCAAGAACTTTAAATTAACTATTGAGAATGAAATTGGTTGTCACATCGAACTCTCCACTCAGATTAAGGGGTGAATTCACTCGTGATGAGTTTAAATTCTACCTATAAGCTCATGGGATTCCTCGACAAATGTTTCCTCGACACACATTGTAGTAGAATGGTGTTGTTGAGAGAATAAACTATACTATCATGGAAATGGTGTGGTGTATGATCGATGATTCTGGAATTGCAAAGATATTTTCATCATAACAAACAAAAAAAATTGTGTATTTTTTGAACAAAGTGCCCACAATTTATCTTGACATAGTAACACCACATGAAATATGGTCTAAGAGGAAACTATATGTTGCACACCTTATATTATTCGAGTACAAATCAAGAAAAATAGAATGAAATTGGACATGAAATCACAAAAGCTAATTTTCATTGGTTACAATGAAGAAAATCTTGGGTACATATTGATGGATCCAAAGACTAGGAAATTATAAACTAGCAAAGATGTTGAGTTCTTTGAGAAGAAGGAAGCAAGAGTATTCTCCTCCAGACTCACTTGATTTGGATTTTTAACTAGTTACAAAAATGAAGTTGGTGTTCCAACCGATGATGAAAGTGATGATGGGATGATGGTGATGATCCGATAGAACCACAACCCATGGGAATAGATCAACGTATGCCCAATTTGTATACTACCATGTTACGAGATTTAAGAATGGATGCAGCACTAGATATATCCACCTTTGGACCATGTATCATAGTAAAGCAAGAGAAGAAGTGAAATTTTATTTTATAAGTAGAGTTATTGAATCGATGAGCCCTCTATAGTCCAAGAAGCCCTACAATTAAAATCTTGGAAAGATACCATGCATGATGAGTATAACTTAGTGATTAAAAAAACTTGACAACTTGTCGATCTTCCACTAGGGAAGAAACCAATTAGATGCACATGTATATTCTAAAAAATTACGAATCAGATGGGACCATAGACAAGTATAAATCTTGACTAGTATAAAAGGGGTAGGAAAAACAACAAAGCATTGACTATGAGGAGACAGTTTCTCCCACATATAAGATCAAAACCATCGGGATGATATTTTCTCTAGCTACATAATTTGGTTGGAAATTTCATCAGATAGATGTAAAAAGTGCATTCCTAAATGGATATTTACAAGAAGAAGTCTACATAACTCAACCTGAGGGATATATTTTATTTGGTCAAAAAGAAAAGGTATGTAGACTGTGGAAATCTATGTATGGCCTAAAATAGGCACCCTAGGCATGGTACATAAAAATTTATGAGCATCTCGTACAACATGGATTTGTTATAAATCCCTATGGTCACAAACTTTACCTCAAAAAGAAAGGGGGAGAATGTGATTGTCATTGTCTATGTCGATGATCTAGTCATCACTTTGGAAGTTTAGTGATGATGATCAATACAAAGAGGAAAGATATTAATCCAACATTCAACATGACATATCTTGGGATAATGCACTATTGTCTTTGATTGGAAGTATGGTAGAAAGAGAATCACATATTTGTTTCTTAGATTAAATATACCGTGTAATGCTCAAGAAATTTAGGATGATGGATTGCACACTAATTGTTATGTCTATGGAGAAAGATTCCAATTATCTCATTCATATCCATCTCCCGCATAAAAATTCCACTCTCTATCAACATTTCATTGGGAGTCTCATCTTGGTAGTGAGATATCTATATAGGTTCATGTAGGAACACAAAAAATTTCATTTAAAGGCAACAAGGCAGATTTTGAGATATCTCAAAGGATCATTTTATCTTGGTCTAGAATACAATAAGAACGACAACTTCTTCTTGTTAGGATATTCGGATTTAGATCATGTAGTTGACATTGATGATAGAAAATCCAGTTCAAGTTTTGTTTTATTTATGGGATTTGGACCAATATCATGGGGAAGTAAGAACAACACTTTTTTCTTACTCTTTTATAGAATCCAAGTATCATTTTGCAGGTGAAGTTATCTCGTGAAGCGATATGACTACGTTGCATACTCGAAGGACTTGGAATACCATAAGACAAATCAACCACCATGTATGTAGAAAATGAAGGTGTTCTCAAACTTTTTGTAATCCTTTTTTCATTAAATAAAAATCACATTGAAGTACATGTACAATTCATACATGAGCATGTCTTAAAATAGAATATCTAGCTTGAGTTTTGTCCAACAATTTGAACAACGCGTAGATATATTCACAAAGTCACTTATACGTGACATATTTGAGTTGTTCAGAGATTTCCTCTCCTCATCCCTTGAGGCAAAGAAAAAAATTAAGGGGGCAATGTTAGGGTAAATATATTATTACCTTTGTTTATTTATCAATTTTTATATGGTTATATTTAATTATAACCATCGATTTTGTTTTATTGAACATACGAGAAAATGTTGTATTGTTTTAACAATACTATTGTTTTATTTGTTTACGGTTGTATGTGTGTAACACATTTATTTATTTGTATATTGTTTTCAAATATTTAAAATATTACAACACATCTTTTGTAATTTAATTTTGATGATTAATAAAATATCCAGGGCTTACGTCCGTGTTTCACATGTAACCCTCTTTTTGTTTTATTACATCTTATCTGATATTTTACTATAGTTAGAGGTTCATTTTCATTATTTGGTTTTCATTGTAGGGTCTTGATGGTGTTGTGTTTGTTGAAAAATGGTTTTGTAGTAGGTGTTATGATCTATGGTGCTTGACCACCCTCTACAATTTACTTGTCTTTGGTCTCATGCGTCTATGTTATCTACCATTCCTTCTTGGTGCATCACCTTCCCTTAGAGTAGATTTATTTTTCATGCAATACTTCTATCCTTTTCCCCTTAGAAAGCATTAGAGTAGGGTTAGATTATCTTTGTCTACACTTTGGAGTAGTTTGGCACTAGGTTAGGAATAGGAAGCCAACCTTCTCCAGAGATCTATCTCATTTACAAAGTCCCACACTTTGGGATAGCTCCATTTTGAAAAATCACATTGATTTCTCAGTTGTTCACTTTGCAATAATTAATTGGTGTCATGTGGTTTTTCCACAACAGTACTTTTTTCCGAATATCTTGATATTGGCTTCTCTGCACTGGGTAGGGCTCCTAGTAAAAAAACTTTACCCTAAATAAATAAATAAACATAAAGTACAATCACCTATATGGTTGAACATATAATTGTTCATCCAATTAAACTAAGAAAATATATTTTATCTATTAAATGCATGTATATACATTCAAATTCCTTATAATTATGTGAACAAGAAGATTACAACTACATTTCCTTATATATAGGCTCATTTATCACCTTAATAATAATACACTCATAGTGCAAACATAAACATTAGAACATAATTAAAAATCCATTATAAGTGTTATCAAATTAGATAATTCCATATATTTTTGCAAACTATATTATTTTATAATTTTAAATAGGTTTACAATTTTTAAAAACATAATTAAATATTAGAAAGGTGGTATAGATCATAAAACTAAGAAGGTTATCACTATTAGCAAAAATAGATCACATTTATCTAATAAATATCCAACATCAATTATGCATTACCAAAATGATACATTCCAATCTAAACTGAACTAAAAATGGATACATGATGATAAACTAGTTCAAACAAAGTTGAACAAATATATTTAGGTGATCACAAAGACTCTAGTATGATATAGATATACAAGGTAGTAGAAAGGGAAATATTGAACTTAAGATTCTACAAAAAATATTATTGAGCTCAAACACATGTAGGTGAAGGAATAAAGAGATATTCAATGACCAATGAAAGATTCATTCAGCAGGAAAAGAGTGTACACTTATAGATTTGAAGATAATTGGAACATAAAATTTTCTAGGTGCTTCACTTATCAAGAAATAATGCTTTCTATGTTAAACTAATATTTGTACAAAATAGGGTGACATGTTGTGACATGAAAAAATAATAAATTTTAGAAACATACAAAACCCTTCTTAATAAATTTAGCAAATAAGAGGATAAAAAATTTTGTATGTTTGTTTTTTTATATTAGAGAACACCGGGAGGTCAAACGCCCAACTATTGATACAATCCAAATTATACACTACCTATCCTTGATGCATTATAAAGCCTCATCTACGTCTCTAAGGTGATTATAAAAGTGTGTAAATTTAACAAACCTTGTAATGGTGCCCTTGCATATTTGGACACCGAGATAGTAGAGTAACAATTTAGTATAAAATGTACCCAATTCGGTAGTAGTGAGATATTGTGTACCAAAGTTATGTTACCCATCCCTTATGTTTATTAAAACCCTTGTGAAATTCTTAGAGTAAAATTTCTCTTTTTGGGAACATGGATTTATGATCTTTGCATAATTTTTGATGGATTTGGATAGGCTCTTTGACATAGTTGAGTTCTTGAGAATTTTATTAAGGACTTGCATAGATTATTTGCAGCTAATATGAGAATATTTAAGATCCATTTGATTACTATTCAAATCATTTTTTTGATAGGATATTTTTAGAATTCCAAGTGAGTTATAATGTGATAATTACTTTCTTATGTATTCTTTTGTAGGTGAAGTATTACAATAACCACGACCACCTGTGAAGATGAAATGACACAACTAATGATGTAGAATTGAGAGAGAAGTTGGTTATTTAGAATATGAAGAACTAAAGAGGTAAGCGAAGGAAAGAACTAACATCTATACCATTCCATACATTTTTGACATGAGAGATAAATACTTACAATAAAAGTGAGATGAATAAAAATATGTTTTATACTTCCTTGATTTAATAATAATATTTATAATTTTTGATACAACATTGTTTAAATCTTAGAAAGTTGTAGAATTAGTAAAGATTTTATGAGATTTGATTCCAAATTTCATCATTTGTCTTAGTAAGGATACAAAATCAAACTTGGCATTTCAAAAGGACAAGATAATAGATTTTAGTATTTATTAGTTCCCCACTTAGGTCGTTTAATTAAAATTATATATTTAAATAAATAAAAATCCATAAAATATCATCCTTGGAAAAATGGTTCCATCCTAGTCTACTGGAGCAATTGTAGAAGAGAAGTTGAAATAATTTTACAATATTTCCAGTGAATTAAAGCATATGTCACACCCAAATGATATTCTAGAGTAGTAAAAAAGCTAATTGCACTCTTACTCATATTTTTATCCACATTTCACACATGTTATAGAATTCATTCATATTTCAATACATAAAATGTGTGTTGATATTTGAATGTTAATGGTTAATTAAAATTTTCAATAAATATCATATTCTAACACTTCTAAATAAAGATAATTAAACAACACAATTGCCAAAACTATTATTTATATTTGATAAAATCAATGATTATTTTCTTTTATTTTCCTTTCAATAAATTTGTACTTTTCCTGAAAATGTTTTCAAAAACATAATTATTCTACTAATTATGTATGATTTTAACATGTTTAATTTTATAATCCAAGATGGACATCCTTTAACTACATTATAAATTCATGTTAGTTTACTTACTTTAAATTAAATTGCATCTTGATTAATCATTTTAATTTGTTATAAATTATTATACTAAGAAAATTAATAAAGTTAATATTTTAATAAGTTCACATTATTTTTAAAAAAATTTAGGAGATTTATTTTATTCAAATAAGTACTTATCTTAATACAAGCACTTGTGCGGGGTTTAACATTATCACTACCTCTAGGAATCAAACAATGATCAATGATAATAATTGTTGAGTGTTGTTTTATAAAATTTGTAGAACAACGTTATTTTAATTAGAATGCATTATGAATTAACTAGATAATAGTGACATTTACAATACATGGGTGACTGATATGTATACTTGACATAATCTCTATTTTGGAAAACTCAAGTTTCACAAGATGATGAAGAACAACCGTAAAATGTTAAAGAAACATTTAAAAGGACACATCATGTTGGTTGCAAAACATCAACATTAAAAAGTTCAAGATTTTTGTTTTCAACACCCTTAGTTGTAGGTAGGAGAAAAAAAGTAACATAAATACTAAAAAGAGAGATAAAAACTATAAGTAGAAAAATAATTCCACCAAAAAGAGAAAGTTAAATCAATGGTACCAATAAAACTAACATAATTGTAAGACTCAAGTGTCAAGTCAAGAACTAATCATAGCAAAGAAGTAGAGAACCAATACATATAATCTAGGTCCCCATAAAAATGACACTTATAGACATTCAATTAAAATTCACCACAAAGATTAAACCCTTAGACCTAAAAGCTCAAAGAGGTGAAAAAGAGACAAGGTCAATCATGCAAATCCATAGCTAGGAGAGAACAAGACACCATTGTCATATCCATCATATTCATGAGTACCTTTGTCACCTACATTGTTGTTTCCATTATCACAATCATCATAATAAATATAAGTTAAAATACTTAAATCCAAGGGTTGTTTGAGACCACTATAACAAAGGGCAGTATTTAGAGACCTTAATCGAGAAAAAACTTTAGTTTTGTCTCTAAATAACAATCCCAAATCTCACCCCTAATATATATATATATATATATATATATATATATATATATATATATATATATATATATATATATATATATATATATATATATATATATATATATATATATATATATATATATATATATATATTGACAATTAGAAAACTTATAATCATGAAGTGAGTGTCATATTTAATTAGATAGATAAATGTAGGGTGAAGGATTGTTGAGTGGGTGATGAATGCATGTTGTGAGGCATAGTGTTTGGCTTATGATCTTAGTGCTACGTCTCTTATTTGAATCTCACAATGGTTTACCAAAACACTTATATATTTTTACTGAGCTCTACGGTGTCTCTAAAACCTAACTTGAGTAACTTTTTGAGAAGGCTTTAGTGCATGCAATGAATGGAAGTGGATGCGAGAACCCTTAAGGAAATTACCTTCGATGGGTTGTCTGTTGGGCCCAGTTGTGTTGCTTCTTTTGACCGGGAACACATTTCCACAGGGGATGGTGGACCAAGTAAATAAAGGACATGGCTCGGTCTACTGGATGGCTCTCAATGCAATAGATCGGAGAATGTGAAGACATGGGGAAGATTTTCGACTCGCGAGGCCATAAGGAAGATCCCGATGGGGATAAATAAAATATGCATCCTAACCTATGGGTCAAACATAATAATAATGTAGGGGATTTGAGGTTACGTAACTCCAGTAAGTCGGGGGTCCGATCTTCCCGCAATAGTCCACTGATTAACTGTGGTTATTTGAATGATGGGAAGTGTGACTTTTCTATTATAGCGAACAATACCTATTTTGTTTTCATAGAGATGGGTGGCTCTGAGGGGATGTGGTTTATATCTTCTGGTCTTCTTTCTCACAACATGGGCTTTAAGGGAGGGTTGACTATTCGTGGCTGCAAAGCAAAACACAACCCTTCCTTTCACGCCATGGCTTCTCATCGAGATATGTGAGAAGAGGGAAGATATTAAATGCTTCTCGAAATACCCATGTTTTTCATTTCAATAAGATTTTCTTCTTAAATTTTGGGACCTAGAGAAAATTTATCGGGAATAGGGTCTCATATGTCATTTCGACAACATTTGACGCAAACTTATAGATCTTAATCGGTAGATTGTTGAGAAATGGAACATGATTTTTTTTTTGAAAGGTAGAGATCTACCCGTGTTAGAGATTATTTTTGTTGTGTTTGATTCTTGTGATGACTGAGATATTATCAAAAATTTGTATTGTGTATGGGGGAACATGAGATCATGTCTAAACCTTAGTCCCTTGATTTTGATCCGTCACATAATACCTTAAAAACCCTCCCTATCTTCATTTTCCTTTCCATCCTTTTACCGCAACTTTAGAATGTTCCATGTCTTGAATCCATTCGGAACAAATTAGGGAATTTTGTCAAATTAGATGATGCTACTATTTATTTCTTCCGTACTACCTATGCAAGAATCTTAGTAGACCTAGATGTTTAATTAAATCTTCCTAACAAGATTAACCTTCAAATTAGAGACATATTTTTGAATCAACGGTTGGACTATGAACGAATGGATTTCAAGTGTCATATATGTTTTTCCACTGGTCATTTTCTGAAATATTGTGGATGCCCAAAATGCAAAAATGGGGTGTATAATGCCATGTTCGGTGTTGACTTCCGTCGTTTCCTTTTTGACCATGTTCATGAACAATTGGTTGTTTTCCATACTTCCTATGATCATTGGGTTATTACGATCTTTGTTGCAAAGTAAACTTGACTTCCCTTAATTTTAATCACTCCATTTCATTATGTCATAAGTGCTTATAAGTTTTCCGAAGGTATTTTGTAACATCTTTTTCAAACATTATTTCGGTGAACTAATCGTATTTTCAATTTATGGGATTCTTAATAAAGATTTTTTAAAAGTTCTAATTCAATTTTGAGACCTCTATAAAGGTGTTTTGACATATTTTAATAAAAAGGTACCTAATAATTAGAAGCCAAATTTAATAATAATAAAAATAATCAATCATCAACCTAAAACTTTACTTGTAGAAAACCATGGCTAGATTTGGTTGCATTGGTAGGTGGAGATTGTAGGGTGGTGCCATTGTCTCAGAGGTAGTTTATTTGGTAATTGTTTGGAGTAATATATTCAAGAACCAACTCCCACCTTTGGCAACCTAGCCTCGACGCACGGCCCTTTTAAATAAGAAAAATTAATGGTGAAATTAATATATACATCCACTTGACTCGCCTCTTTCTTTATTATTATTAATGAAACCTGCTTCGAATGAGGAAGAAGTTGTTTCTAGAGATTTTTTTGGCTCCTTTCAGTGGTAGGTGGGAGGAATTAATTCTACCTTCCATTCCTTTATTTTATATTTATTAAAAACTTGCTCTGGATTTAATTAGTGACCTTCTTGTCATAAGCTTTGATTGATATCAAGTGCCAAATAGGATGATTGTTTGGTAAAAGTGTTTAAAATATCAAAAAAAAAAAAATCTCAGGTTTTAAGCTCTTACCTTTTCCACATACTCTCTTTTTGTGCCAAACGTGGTCACTAACAAAGTATGGACATTCGGCAAGCTAAAGTAGAGAAGTTTCACCATGTGTTGGAGTTGCTAGATCCTAGTAGACGTGGTTGCAGGTTTGGAGGCATATAAATCAGGCATGATAAGATACCCATCTCAATAATTTCTAAGCTTTAAAAATCTCCTAAAATGAAACATTTCTCTTTCCTGAAATTTGTTTTTTTATGTGATTTTATGGATTGTGTTCAGTCATTGTTTACTTGTTGGTTGTTCCTTGATTTTCCTCTAGTTTTTTTTTCTAGGTTCTTTGTGGATGCTTACATTATAAGAAATCTCCTTCTCGGTAAATATTTCATTTAAGATCTATTGTGGGTTTAGATGCCTTGATGTGAAACCTCTCCTTTCCCTTGAAATTTATTGTTATAAAAATAATGATTGCTAATGTTAATGGTGGACAACAGGGATTTATTCCTCTTACTCTTGTTATTACATTTTCATACTTGATTGAATGATCTACTATGATTACTTATTAGCATTCTTTAATTGAGTAACTAGGTTATCAATGTTTTTAATAGCTATCAATTTTGGTTTTGTAAATAAGCCTACTCGGTAACTATAAATCTCTTCTTATATATAGATTTGATTTCCTTCCACGGTATTTGATTCTGTTCTTTATCTATGAAATATAAATATGGATACTCAAGTTGTTTTCTCTATCCGATAAGACCTTCTCCATGTATGTGAGTTGTTAATAATTATAGGTTTATAAACCTTTTTTGTTTTCCTTAAATAAATTGTTTAGTTGATATCAGCATCATGTGGTTCTCTATTCCGTTATGGGTATGTTGAGGGAAGTTTGCATGGGCTTTTATTTCACCTTTCTTTAGCAAGAAAACATTGGTTCGAAACTTGATCTAGGTTGGGAGACTATTGTTGAATTGGGCACTTTATCTCCTTTTGTATTATGACAACATACAATGTAATGATGATTGTTTCTTTGGGTCACAAACCCTTGAGTGGTGAGTTTAGTTGAGGTATTTTGGATCTCAATGTTCTCTTTTTTGAGGCTAAGTAAGTTGTCCTTCTGATATTCAAACCACCTGGCATGTTTACAAAACTATATGTTTCGTTGACTTCATTGGTTAGATTTAAGTATGGAGGAAGTATCGAGGTTATTAGTTCCCAGTTACTTAGTTTTTTCAACTTGAATATTTCTATAGAAAAGAATCGATGTAATATATACAGTAAAATTACATGAGTATCATTGGTATTGGTTCAAGAAGTTTAAGGTTTTCCTTAAGGGCACATTGACCATTCCTTATAGAGCTTAAACCATAACTAAGTATAATCGCCAAGATTTAAAGATACATATGTACATTTATGTATAGTATTCAGTTATTATTAGAACTACCTTGCCTTATTCTAATAAGGGATGACTGATGGAAATTGTTAATATTGTTAATGACAACTAGGTGGTATTATCTATATAGATATCTTGTTGATTTATGATAAAACTGTTAAATTTGTTAATAATATTTGGGCTCTTTATATATATAGATACTTTGTTGATTTATGATGGATATTGTTGTTAAGATAATGGCATTTGGTTATACATGTAAATCCATTTATAAGAGTGGCTATCAATTTGGTAATGATGGTTACTTTAAAAGCACATGTGATGAGAAAGTGGTGATCCATTTATATAAACCGAAACTATAGAATAATTAAGGAGGATTATGAATCTAAAGTACTATGAAACTTGGATGGATGTTTAGAATACTAACTTATGCAAAATATTGGGGTAGTTATTAGACTTTGCATTTCTCCGTACTTGGATATATCAAGTAACTAGGCTGCTAGGAAATGACTATTTCGGACATTTTGTTAGCCTTCTTTTCTTATCATTATAATTGTGGAGTCACTTGTTATATAAGGAAATTATTGTGGATGGTTGGAGTATTAGACTTCAATCATATAGCCTTTTTCTTACATGATTGAAATCCTAATGCACTCAAAAACCCATGTTTGAAATACCAAGCCATTGACCCCTTCTTGAATGATTGTTAAACTTTTGTCGTTTTTGAGACAATGATCATAATTGGTGTATTTGAATTCTCTAATAAATTATAGATTGATGGGTTGAGTATTAGATTTCAATCATGTAATCTATAGGATTACATGATTGAAATCCCAATACACTCAACATTTTGTTTCTAACTTATAAGGTCTATGGTCTTACCTAATTGGTTGTCAAACTCTTGTTGTTTTTTTAGAGACATTGTTCATAACTGAAACATATGGCTTCCTTCTTAGTTGGCATGGTGAAAATTTTATTTTTTCTTAAGAATTTGATTAGTGGTTAGAGCTTCGATCCATTTCTTAAAATAGAATGTTTCCTTTCATGATATTATTAAATAGTAGCATATTGTTGTTAATGTAGTTCTTATCATGCTCAGTTCTCATGAACTGACTCAGGCTAATAAATGTGCAGATGATTTTGTGGGTAGAAAAAGGAAAGGCTTGTCTAAAATTACATTGTTTTTCCTTATGAAGTTCTTTTTCTCAAATGCTTAGTGTGTTGTAAGACTTTGGAATGGTATTTGATGAGAATTTTAGAAGGACTCAATGCTTTAGTATTTTGTAATTGTGGAGTAATGTTTTCATAACTAACTGAAACTAAAACTTGTAAAATATTATTGAGAATGATATAGAATGATCACAACATTGTTATGTGTATCTTATTGTATAATTGCAATCTTGAAAATATTTTAGCTTTTCTTGCTCAATAATGTTTAACTTTTTGTTTCAATTCAAGTACATTAGTATAATTTGTCACCTTTGGTTTTTGTGTCATGTTGGATAAGAATGATCTAACCATGTCTAGTTATCATAAAAGGAAATGGTAAATTTTTTTCTTTGAGTTATAAGTTTGTGTATTAACCCCTTCTAGGTTATGGAAATAATGCAATACTAGGCACAAAAAAGGGCATCGTAACCCTTATAAAAGTTATAAATAAAAATATGAGTTTGTGATCTTCTAGATGAAGTAAAAATATTTAATTGGAAGAAAAGGAAACTTTCTTCTTGTGTTAAAAAAAATACCTTTCGACCCCTAAACTTTACCGATAAAAATTATCCTTAATGTGGATGGGGCATATTATGATATCAAAATTTAAACAATGTTTAGCTTTTGGGAGGATAAAATAGTTATAGTAAGTAGGGGTAATTGATCAAGAAATCATCATATCTAACTTATCTATTTTAAAACCTAATTTTAAACTCATTTGACAAACTTAATCAAGACAATCCTAAATGAATATTTTAGCAAATCTAGATTGATTTATAGGCCCCAATGAATTACTAGTTAATGACTAATGATATCATGAAGATAAATTAAAATTGACCTTCTTCCTCTAACTCTTGCCAAGGTACATTGTTAAATGTCTTGATCCTTGCACAAAGGGATTTTTAGTTCCAAACCTAAATGGTACTTCACCTTAATTGGAGCTTGCACTTATCTCCATGTGGAATGGAGGTATGAAACAAGATTCAGTAGTTGGAGTATGGATAATTAGCCTCCGAGTCATCAATACCCCCTTTTAATAAAAAATGAATTAAACAAGTAATTGACATATTAGAGATGATCCTTATTCAAGAAGTTTTATCTTAAGCTAAATACTCAATAGTATAAAAGAAAGAAATCTAGCTTTATAAGAAGGATTGTATGAATCATAACATGAGTCTTTTAGAACTCATGTTAAGAATTGAAATATGTTTTTAGTAAATAAGTAACCTTAAAATATTTTACACCGTGGGATGACCCTAATTGTAAGTGTGTACTGTGGTTGGTCTATTATGTTGTGCCTTGTCAAAAAGAAAAGTGAATTGTTCGTGATGGGTGTTGTATGTTCCCTTGTTGCCTATGTGGGTCAATTTTATGTGGAGCTTATCATGAGTTGTGTGTAGTCCATTGATAATAACCGTGGTGTCATATAAAATTCAAGAATGTCAAAAAAAAAAGTTATCTATTATTTCTTGTGTTGTCCTTGTGTGTGTTTAGGTGGGTGTTACACTTATTATCACAGTGAGGTTCATGCTATCAAACCTCTTGTATAAAGTGGAGTTGTGGTTGTTTTGCATTGTGGTTGTTGTGGATATTGGAAAAATAATGTGATATAAGCGTGATGTGAACTATATCGTAATTTTTATACCCCGAACGCACATGTTGTGTATGTCACTTACTACTTAATTGTTGGCATGTTGATGTGTTTGAGATGAGAGTATCCTCTCTCCTTTTCATGAATTCAATGAGGAATTCATGTGTGATGAAATATCTTGTTGTGTGTGAAATTAATGTGTTGTGGATTATGAAGTTCTTGATCCTTTTGGAATTTGTGATGTGTGGGTGTGTTGATGTGTTATATGACAAGGTTGGTGTATAATGAATTAGATTACATCATGATGTCATCACCGTGTTGTGAAGAAACATGTATATCACCATGTTGTATTACAATTGACTATATGTTGTAATTGTGCTCATCATAAGTATAATTCTTGTAATATGTGATGGTTCATGTCATGATTTAGGGGCATATGGTGAACATATGATCCCTATTGTGTAGTGTTGCACTTTTGGTGCAGTATGTGGTAATGTGATGTGTTGTAAAATGTGAATGTAATGTAGTTTATATACCTTATATTTGTACATGCGTAAGATGCTATGGTTAATGTGTGTGAACCACCATTGTGTTAGTGATGTAGTTATGTGTTATGTTGTGAACCTTATGCTAACCGACCCTAAGGGAAATCAGTAAAAGTGTATGTTTAGAGTGAGGGAATGTGTACCATGGGCCAATAACGTGATCCGACCTTAGGATCATTGGATGATGACCTGTTCTCTTTTCCTCTCTCTCTCTCTCCCTATGTGGTTGTCATATGGATTCAACCTAAGTGTAGCTATGACTATGTTTAGCCTTGTCAAAGTGGTGGCGGGATGATTTAGATAGATACGATGACAAATATTTTATTGATGTGTTATTTTACAAGCTGAGGCTCGATGTTCAAAGTGCTAGAAGATCATTAAGTACCCCCTTCGTGGCCATATAAGGCCACATAGTCATCGTAATGTGTATTTTCTATATATATATTTTATTTGCAAAATGAAAATTTTCTTTTCTTTCAAGGAGGACTAGGAGTTTTCTTGGTTGATATGGTTTTATATTTTGGGAATTTTCATTGGTTGTTGTACTAACATGCATATTTTTGCACTAACTATGGGTACTTGGCCATTTGTTTTGCTTAGATTTCAATCTCCTTTTTAAAATTTAAAAATTTTACATCCTTTCCCAAGGTTTGTATTTTTCCACTTGGCATTTGAAACAAATTTTTATGCTAGTTCTATTATTGTAATGTGTGGAATATGGTTATAGGATGTACCATGGAATGGTTAAACCTATGGACCCACTTCATTGAATGGTGGTGCGCTCCTAAGGAGTTACATATAACTAGTGGGTTGTCTAGCCACGAGTTATTATGTTAGTTGGGTTAGGGGGTGTCCGGAACTATTAGCATATGGATTTACACATTTAAAAATGATATGCAATAGTGTAGGAAAGAAGTCCCTTCTCAATGAAAGTGAGGATACCTTTATTGAAAATGAAAACTATATTACAAAGTGGTACATTCAAAATTGTATGTGGCGGGTGTTTTGGAACATCAATGGTAAGAAAAGTGAATGAGCGAGATGTTAATGCAAAATCACAAGCACCCCTAAATGAGTTATGGATCAACTATTCTAAGGCAGACTCATCGGTGTGATTACATAACATGGCACCATCTCTCAAGTTGTTGGACTTGCAAACTTGAGATGGCCCTCCAGAGAAAGTCAGCTTCTTCTTCCTAATCCTAATGCTAAACTAATCCTAATGCAGCAATGACATCTAACTAGACCTACCCTAACAATTCCAAGGAGATAGGGAGAGAGAAAGTGCATAAAGAGGGAAATCCTACACTAACAAGGTGATAACACCAAGAAAAAGGAAGTTTTGATCATCTATCAAAATGGCCATGAAATGAAGGAAGGTGAGGTGAGAAATGGAGAGGATGGACAACAACATCATAGACCAAATGTCAGATTCACACAGAACTCCATTTTCAAACCCCACGATCACAACTCCTAGATTTGTAAATGAAACATTGAAAACATGAAAAAAATACTCTAGAATGATGAGAGGCAAGAAGATGCAATGAAAACAAGTGAAGGATGGAAAACGCATCACAAAAATGAGTTTTATTGCTTCATAAATTTACACAGAGCATCATACACAAGCAAGAGGGAAAAAACACCATTAGAGAGACGTGGAAGGAGGTTCAGACTCCATTTTCAACCCTGGGGAAGAAAAGAAGAGAGTCGGCAGGGAAAAAGAATGAATAACAAATTTTAGAATGAATAATACCCCCATATTTATAGATTTGATCGGAGAAAAAAAGAGAGAGGGAAGGAAAAGTAGGTCAGAATTCAACCATTGTTTTTAATGCTTATGATAAAATCTGCCCCCAAAATCCATCTTTACTGCATCAATCCTTTGTTTGGTGCATTGAAGGAAGAGGAAAGACATAAAATGATCGAATCCGATCTAGTTGTTGAGACATATGGATCCTACATTGAAGGCTCGAATACATTTCCTCCATCTGGTTGGTGAGGTTGAGATCTTTCCAATGACATTAGATTTGCAATATTTCAAGCCGTGAGACGAAAGATATGCCCCTTTGAAGTTTGTATTGGGTCAGTAATTTACCTTTTTCTCTTTTCTGCAAAACACAAAACATAGAAAACTCTTGTGGCCCTGCTACTCCACTTGGACACGTGGCACCCTTTTATTGGCTAGGGAGTTGTGCTCCATTCTTTTCCTTTGTCTCATTTAATCAAAAGTAAAATTTTCACCTTTTCCTTTGCCTCACCACTTTGGCTTCACTTGGGTTCAAAATTTGAATTTTCCTTTGCCTCATTCTAGAATGCAAGCTCGTAAGTCCGAAATGTTTTCCCTTCATATTTTCTCTATGTGCGGGGTTGTCTTGACAAAATTTTTTGGGGGTGAATTTAGGATAACAATTTGGCGACTCATGGGGACATCTACCTACTAGATGAAGAGACCAGTGGCCTTTTTTACATCCATTGGGAATGGAGTCTAGCCTTATAAACTGATTCTAATCTGAACTTTGAAATTCTAACCTTTGAGCCTCTTGGAAACTAGTTGAAACTTGAAGTTAGACTTCACCAAAAGCCAACTAAATACACTTTGCAATAGCAATAGCACTAAAAACTATGTACAAATTGAAAATTATACATGCTCCAAATGGAACATGCAGAGTGTACAAAATCACTTCTTCTACTAAAAAAACCTCTACCTACTCTAATCTAACCAAGAGCAAAGCGGACTCAAACAAAACCTACAACTAATAAGGATAAATAGCTTCCCTTCCTAAAAAATGGTAGCCATGCAACTGATTTGGCACCTAACATGGCTTTTGGATGATTGAAAAACTAACAATAAGTTGGTCCTCCACCCAAGTCATCAAGGTATACACATTAATGGAAAATACCTCCTCAAGCTGACCTACATTGGAATCCTTGAGGTATTTATGGTGACCCTTGGAACTTTAATGCTCATCCTCATGCCCCTGAAGTAGGCATGCCTAGTTTTGGTTTCTCCTTTGGCTCCAATGAAGCCAAGTACCGATTGGACATGGCTTGATCCTTTGGATGTGCCCATTTAACTAAAATTCAACTCAAAAATGGAGTCTTATTTTCATTCTTCATGGATGGATGGTGTGGGAGGGATGACGACATCCTCCTCCCTTTTTCTTCCTCCTTCTTTGAAGAACATGGAAGATCAAGATCTTCCAACCTTCGTTGCAGAGGGCTATTATGAAGTGCGGGCCGCATTCTGAATGTTCTCCTCCATGGAAGATGGATGGAGGATAAAATGATGTAATATACTCAGGATCCTCTCCATCAAGAGAGTCCTCCATGTTAGATAGATAATCTACCTCCTCGTTGTCATGTTGCGTGTGTTTGGCCTCCTCCATGGTGTCCTTCGAATCTACAATTTTCTCATCATGGTTCCTCACATCCTCAAACATGAAGTGTGAAATCGCAAACTCTTCCTCAACATCGAGCTTGAAGGGGATGAAGTGGGAGGAAGAACTAAATTTACTTCTATGGCTCGCTCCGCACTTGGCACCTCTCGAAACTGTATGGTCCTCCTCCATAACTAGAATGCACTCCTCTTCTTTTGGATTAGGAGTAGGTCCTTCCCCTACTTGTGTTATAGCTTCCACCAATTGAGGATTGACCTCAACATCCTCCGTAGGATTAACTAATAAGGGAACCTTTGAAAACTCAAATTTAGCAGCCCAACTCTTCATATTTTCTGTCATTTCTTCTCTATTGGGTTCCTCTGTTTGATGTTCTCCTTGACTAGATTCTTGAGTCTCTTCCCAACATGAACTTGGGAAAGAAAGAGGAGTGGTGGGTGGGGTATCCACTAGTTGTTTCCTTATTTTTGGTTGAGGGAAGGAAATTATTTTGGATTTTGTAGAGGGGGATTGGATTTGGGAGGGAAAAGGGAAGAAGAACTGAGATGGGGTTGAACACTAGGGAATGGAGGAATGGATTTCAAACTTGGGGCAACATTAAATTAGAATCTTGGAAATTGAAGCCCAAATTGAGATGGTGCTACTTGAGGAGTAGAGAGAAATTACCAGATAATGGTGTAGGATTTACACATTGACAAGGTTGTCTCGCACTTTGCTCATAAGCCCCGATCTCCTCAATCCATTGTGTAAGCTAGGGAAGAATTTCAACCATGAAGTCCAGCTTCTCCTGAGTGCTGTAATATCTTAGAAAAGGGCCTTCCTATGGACAAGGTGCCCTCCTACCAATCTTGAATGCCTTCATACGTAATATGCCCCTTAATTGAACCATTCCGGCCTCCATTTTTTTAATCTTCTCCAAAGCATATCAGCATCCTTTGCATGACTATCACCACTATATGCATCCCCTTGTTCTTGATAAGCACAGTGGCCAAACCTATTTTTACTTTGCTCATATGGGTAAGCATAGTGGTCCCGCATTGATTATAATGCTGATCTCGGAGGAGTTGGGAAATACATGCAGTGGACTGTATTGATGTAAGTGTGATTTGTATGAAGGGAATGAATTGATAATTGCACAACCTCATGGACTGGGAGAAAATGGAAGAGATGGAAGAAGAAAATGGATAAAAATGAGTGGAAATGGATGGAAAAGGTCTTGAAACTCAGAGAATGGGTTTTTGACCAGATGGAGTCACCAGATGTGCTTGAAAGTGCCTCCAAAGGCTGAAATATTCTACAAGAGCACATTGAACTGATGAAGTGAAGTGGTAAGGTGCTTCATACCTGTCCCACTCGGCATACCAAAACTATTTATACAAAATCACAAAGACCCCCAAATGAGTTATGAATCTACTTTTCTAAGGCAAACTCATCTAGTGTGATTGCATAACATGGGACCATCTCTCAAGTTGTGGGACTTACGGACTTGAGATGGCCCTCCAGAGAAAGTTGGCTTCTTCTTCTTGATCCTAATGCTAAACTAATCCTAATGTAGAAATGATGTCTAACTATACCTATCCTAATAATTACAAGGAGATAGGGAGAGAGAAATTCCATAAAGAGGGAAATCCTACACTAATGAGGTGATAACACCAAGAAAAGGGAAGTGTTAATCATCTATCAAAATGGCCATGAAATGAAGGGAGGTGAGGTGAGAAATGGAGAGGATGGACAATAACATCACAGACCAAATGTCAGATACACACAGAACTCCATTTTCAATCCCCATGAACACAAATCCCAGATTTGTAAATGAAACTTCAAAAACATGCACAAAATACTCCAGAATGATGAGAGGCAAGAAGATGCAATGAAAACAAGTGAAGGATGGACAAACACATCACAAAAATGAGTTTTATTTCTTCAAAAATTACACAGAGCATCATACATGAGAAAGAGGAAAAATCACCATTACAAACTTTTGAAAGGATGTTCGAATCCATTTTTGACCTTGGGGAAGGAAAGAAGAGAGGGGGAGGAAGAAGATTGAACAATAACTTTTACAATGAATATTGCCCCCATATTTATATATTTGATTAGAGATAATAAAGACAGAGGGAAGCGGCAAAAGTAGGTCGAGCTCAACCACTATTGTTAATGCTTCGATAAAATCTTCCCCTAAATCCATCTTTATCTTGCATCGATCCTTCATTCGGCGCCTTGAAGAAGAGGAAATGGTGGGAAAAGATTGAATCAATCTGGTTGTTGAGACATATAGATCTTGCATTGAAGGCCCAAAGATGTTTTCTCCATCGGTTGGTGAGTTTGAGATCTTTTCAATGACATTAGATTTGCAATATTTTGATCCACGACCGAAAGATATGCCCTGCGAAGTTTTATCGGGTCCGTAATTTATCTTTTTCTCTTTTCTACAAAATGCAAAATGCAAAAACTCCCATGGCCTCAAGCACCGTTTGAACAAGTGGCACCCTTTTGTTGGCTGAGGAGGCGCACTCCAATCTTTTCCTTTGTGTCATTTTTCCAAAAGGAAAATTTTCACCTTTTCTTTGCCTTCCGATTTGGCTTGACTCAGTTTCAAACTTTGAATTTTTACTTTCCATCATTTTGGAATGCAAACTCATAGGTCTCTGAAACATTTTCCTTTCATATTTTTTCTATGTGTGGGATTGTCTTGACAAACTTTGTTGGGGGTGAATTTGGGATAATAGGAGATGGAATGAATGAAGGAATGAAATGGAAAGGAATTAATGGAAGGAACATGCAAGAGTTAGGTAAAAGTAGAGCTTAATATTGCATGAAGAAGAATAATAAATAACTAACAAAAAAACTTGGAATTTGTATTAGTTAAACAAGAATGAGTAAAGGGAACACACATGAGAAAGTAAATAGCAGAGCTTGATCACCGTGAATAAGAATAATAGAATATTAATGTTGAGAATAAGATCAAAGACAATATTTTCATACAAGATTCAAACACTACAATCTAATGAACATAAGAACATAAAATGTTATAAGAGACAATGAAAGTGACACAAATCTCATATTTCATTAACTCCAAAATGTATTCTCAAAAGAACACGCTTTCTTTCTTTGAAGTAAATCTTGCATACAAAAAAATTCTTCTCCTCTCTCAAATTGATGTTTACAAATGAGCCCCTCACTTCCTTTGATAACCCAAAAGTTTGTTACAAAGTAGTTAGGGTTTTACATGAACTTTAAATAGGGAACTTAAGTGACCTTTGAATTTTTCAACCAACTTTATTAAAATTAACTATAAAAATCACTTAAAGTCAAAGAATCATCCTTTTCAAAAATCAAAACATGCAATACTAACCAGCTCCTTATCCATTGAAATGGTGTCCACCTATTCAAAACTCTCCAACTTCATTAGATAGCAAGAAAGCTATCTTTTTATCATTTAGGAGCCACAATTGAAAGGATCTGAACCTTCCCAATGTTTTGAACATATTTCGGAATTCGGTCAAAGAATCACCTCAAAAATACCTGCAATTCAAAACCCTACCTCGGCATATCATTTAGACTAACAAAGTTCTTTAATTTGATACAATGCTCCATTGAAATTGAATAGAAATTATTGGAAGGAGTATACATGTCTTTACATAATTGTTAAAATTGCTCTTCCACATGTTTTGATGACCACCTTTGATTATGCTCATTTACAAGGTTATAAGGGATCTCGGTATGAATTCTTGAATCAAGTTCGAGTGAAGTGAAGGTTTCATGGATACACTCTCATAATGGATCATAGAATCCTCAAGAAGCATCTTCCTTGATTTGAGATGTAGACATCAAAGAAAAATGGTCCCTCGATGTTCAAATTCAAGAATTCATTCAATGGCTAAAACTAATGATTCCATAGTCATCATCTCATATAGACTACAAAATATCTTGTCCAAAATTGATATGTTAGAAAAAAGTTTACTTGAAACAAAGAATTGGATCAAGATACACACAAATATTTTCATGGATCTTAACTATTTTTTTGATCATCTCTTGGCCTAAAATGAGAAACTCTAAAAGCCAAGTTTTAGTGACATGGCCCAATGTGTTTATTTATTTTGATAAATTGAGGGTTTCTTCATCAGGGATAGCCACTGTATCAAGCACTAGGAAATTGGATGATATGGGATTTATCAGATGTTGAACATATTCCACCAATTGATTCTTTTTGTCCTTGAGCTAAGAGTTCTGAGACTTATATTTCTCAAGTCTCTTTAGCATGATATCAATTGAATCTTGAGCCATCGCCATGTCACTTTCCAATGTGGACCTCCCAAGTCCAAGTCTAGAAACTTCATAATCAGTAGATGTCATGGCATTATGCTCCTTGTCAACTTGTGGGATGACAATATATGTAAATTTGTTTCCGTCACTAGCCTCCATTATTTGAGAAAGTTATTTAGGATTCTTGAGAATGAAATCATTTGAAATTCTGAAATGGGCATAAAAATCAATGTCAATTTCCTTGAGAACCATCTTCCTTTTAATGATTTCACAATCAACCCAAAAAGGAGTATCATTCACTATTTCGCATACAAAATCTTGGAGCTCGAAGAAACATTCTCATTATTCTCGACATCATGAGATTCTACAAGAATCCTTTCCACAACCTTGATTTTAGAAGAAATAACCTCAATATCCAATTCCTACTCATTTGGGAGATATTGTGAAATCTCCTCGTTAACCGTAGGTTCTGAAGTGTTTGATATTTGGACTACCTGCTGCTGAGTGGACACTTGTGCATGGCATGGCTGAGGATTGTTTTTCATGAGCTTCTAATAACTATTAACAATGTGACTAGAAAAATATCTATTTGAAGTAGAAAATCTTGATACACACTCTCTTCCTTCACTGGGGCTAGGACCCTTATATTTTTCTCCTTGTGACACATTATTCGGAAAAGGGTATCTTTGAAACCACTCCTTTGTTTCTTGTTGCATATGATTATATGGCACAAAGGTTGATTGAGAAGGGGATTTGGTTGAATGGATAAATCCTCGAGTTGGAATTTTTTTATCCCGAAGTATGATCTTGAATTCATCAGAATCGGGAAAGTTATTTTTCATACCAAGATATGATTCTTTCGAGGATTATTTGATTCTTTCTATCAAGAGAAAATTCATCTCTTTTGGTCCAATCAATTGGGGCAACAGTGGTCAAAGTAAATACATCATATAAGGATTAAAAAATCTTCATCATAATTTATGAATGAATCTAGAAGGTTCTTGATGTGAAAGGCCATGATTTGAGCAAGGGTTAGGTGAGAAAATATCATCTTCTTACTTCATGCTTGTCTAAACAGAAGCCCAAAAATATTCCATGGTAGGGTTATGTTGATACTTTTCTCCAAGAATCTTTTACATATATCCATTGATATAAAACTAGGCTCTCTTCACATATGGATGAATTGTGATGAGGGAAAAATATTTTTCCATGAGTTGTGCACTTAAGATATTTGGACATTGGTATTCCCCGATTTGGATTGGGAAATGAATTCATGAGCGATGCTTGTCACTAAGAATAAAATGAACTTGGAATAGTAGTCACACAAGCTCCATCAATAGCCATTTTTCACTGAAGTAATTAGGAATTTTCCATGGTGTACCCACAAAACCACTTACGTGAATGTAGGAAAAGGATGAGAATTGGATAAACCAAGTTCCCATTGGGAAATGACATCCATGGCTTCTTTAGAAAATATTTCCTCCTTATTCTCGATTTAGGTTCCGAGTCATGCAGAAGGTGAATGCAGCATTGAATCTTATTAAATGTTGAGAGCTATTTTTGAAACTTAGTTATGGATAGTAATGAAAGACACTATTTGATGGACCCATGAATCCTCTTGTTTCAAGTCCCAAAAAAAGATTTCTTCTTGCCATTGTGTAATTCAGATATGATGTCATGTAGAAGCATCCAGTCATCTTTACTTGATGAGTTGTTAGTGAAGAGTATCATTGATGATGGTGGCAAAATCCACAAAATATTTCTTGGCAAGGATGATATAGATAAAATGATACATCCATGGGTGGATAATCCTGGTAGTGGGTAAACAAAAATGTGACTCAGAGACTAATCATATCCTTGATTTTTTCCATGAACTAAATGAGGTATAATTATTGAGGAAGCTGGTCAATTTCATGCCTCTTGGTCATTAAACAATTTTATTAACCATATTGCTCCACCCGAGAGGTTCTTCATCCAAAATTCTTCTACCGACTATCATCGAGTGATATCCACATTCTCAGGAAAGTCAGGGATGCTAAGTAATTCCTCAATATTCTCTTGTGTGATTAAGAGGAAAGGCTCAAGATTATCTTTAAATATTCCTCATCTCTCATGATCATAATGCTCCAAGCAAGTGATAACTAGCTCCAAAAACTACACCGAGATAGGAAATGTTGCTCCTTGGGGTAGAAACTATGGTAAAGCCTATTTGAGAATATGGTTTTTCCTTCAGATTTCACCCGATTTCAGAATTCTTGCACATTGATGTGATCAAAATTTATATCGTAATATTTTCATATGCTGACTTGATGGAATTGGGAGGGATGATTCCTTGGAATTTATACTTGAGTGCATATTTATTCGATTTCTCCACTAGATTTCTCGCTCTTCCTACAAATTTATTAGATTTTTGGCCATTATGAATTTTACGAGAAAAATAACTCAGAATGTAAAACAATGCAAACATGCCTAGCTCTTAGTCTCTAAAACCCCATTAATGCAAGAAAAATATGACTTGTTTTAATATTATTATTATTATTTAAAATAATAATAATAATAACCCGATCAAGTTACAATTTTTTATTCTAGTGACAATAATTTATTTTTTAATTTTTAATTTTAAATAAACAAATCACTTGATTTCTAATATCCCAATTTGTTTTGTTTAATTTGTCGAGAGATAATTCTCCTTGGTATGCATGAAAACCACCTAATTCTAATGACCACTTTTTGAGATTTACTTACTCCTTGCAATCTTCCGATCGATGCATGACTATAATTTCTAAATATTCTTGTAAATGAGTTGATACACTGGATAATGTGTAGCTTCTTGTTTCCTAATGGATATGTTGAGGAATGCATGGTAAAGCTTTGGTCTTTTAAACTTTGTGCATAAACCAAATGCACAGAGAGATTTCCTATCCCTACATGGAGACTTCCGGGAAATGCATGGATTGCTATGTGGTTTTTCCTTTTCTTTGCACAAACCAATGTGTGGAGATCCTTGTCTTTTAACCGTTGTTCCTCAAATGTTATGCTATCCCAATGCGCGGAGGAAAAATGTGTTTCCTTTGGGCTGTTCAGAAAAATGCATGAAGAAGGTTATAATGGTTTCTATTTTGTTTTTCTTTACCCCACGTGGTCCTTGATTTTTAAATGCAATTTTTATCTATTTTGTTTACTCCTTGGGTGTTAAAACTAATTCCTTTTCCCCTTCTTATGTGGACTATTATGGGAAATGTGTGGATTTCTCTGTTGTTGTTCTATGTAGAGATCTTGGAGACTAAGTTTTGAATTTTAACTATTGTTTGTTAAAACCTCATATGTGGTTATTCTTTCCTTCTCTCGTGGGGATGCTTGGTCTATTTTTGAGTTGTTATGTTCTTATTTCATGCATGCATGGACTCCTTTCACTTTTGTTTCTCCATTTCCCACATGAATGTCTCCTTGTTTTCTTTGCTAGACTATACATTCTTTGAAAAAATTCATTGCAGCTATCTCCGATAAATGCCTAGCTTTCTGCAATCTTTGCTATGTGGAAATTTAGTGAGGGATGTGATAAAATATTACTCTGAGACATTCCTTTAGAAGAAATAAGAGGAAATTAGAAAGCTTCACATGACTTCTTCCAACAATTTTGATGGAAGTATTTTTATGACGATTTAAAAGCTTCCTCACAACCATTTCTTATTCATCCCGTTAAAAAAACTTCCCTCTTTCCCAGGTAGTGGCATTAATTGCTAGGGGAAAATGGGGAAATAAACAACAATTTGCCCATGGAAATGGCAAGGTAGGCTAGAAATTCCAATTTTTTTCCCCCATTTGGGAAATCGAGATATTTTTTTCCCATTTCTAATTCATTAATTTGGTAATTGGTGGAACAAATCCCAAAAGGGGAATAAAAATAAATTTGCCGAGAAAGGTGAAATCCAGTGTCCTGGGAATCCCATTAAGCATCCCCGCAAAGGGAAGTGAATCTTATTTTTCCCCGGAAATTAAAATAAATCTTCTCTAATGAATTTTAATTAATATTTATTTAATTGAAAATCCTAAAATTATGAAAAATTGATTTTATCAAACAATGAGTAATTACCTAATTAAAAATTAATTAATGAATATTTAATGTAGTTTATGACATAAGCGGGAGAAATTCTCACCTGAAATAATTGAAACAAAGATAGGGATGGTAAAAAAATGAGATGATCGTGATGATGGTGATAAATCACGCAAAGTAACAATTTTTAAACTTTTCAAAAATTTCATTTTTCTTAATTTTACGATGTCAAAATTAGTGATAACAACTAGCTCTAATTAGGAACAAGGAATTTATGTACGCAGAATGGACCCGGACAAAATATTAATTAATATGATCCCAAAAACAATGGTGCACAAAAAGGGGATGATACAAGATAGAGACTGGAAGATGGGTAAAAAAAACAAACCAAAAACCTAATTACCTACGTACATACAGGGAACAACCCATTTTCAATTTTTATAATGCATGAGATATTTCCCATTATAAGATAGAGGAAAATGAGTTCCTTCAGATATACCAAGTAATAGGTGTCATCCCGATATAAATTTCAGACCTTGAAAGGACCTAGCCACAACGAATCAAGCTTCCCATGTTTTCCTTTCGGTTTGCATCTCTTATCTGAGACACTAACTAAGTTATTGATCTAGAAATGCCTCTCCTTAGTTTGCCTATCAAACAACCTCTTAACTTTTGAATGATGTTTGTTGATCCAGTTTTCCACTTGACTTCATTGTTCTTCGATCTTTCTTAGGAATAAGATCCTTTTATCTAATGCATTGGTGAAGAATTCATCATCAACCGCTCGAGCTAATTGTAATGTTGGTAATTCCAATGTGATGGGACTTTGAGCATTGGTTCCTTACAAGAGTTGAAATGGAGACATACCAATTTCCCTTTTTGGAGTTATGTGGTCAGCCCACAATGCATCATATAAATTTTTGTGCTAATTTCTTTAATTTTATTCTACCGACTTGCACACAATAGTAATGATATTTTTGTTATTGGATGCTACTGCAGACCATTTCCCTACGGGTAATAATCTGATTAAATGAGACAAAGATATCCAATACCAATAACAAAAACCTATCATCTCTACAAAATAAATATTGGAGCCATTATCCATCGCAATCTTGTGTGGAATTCCATAACGAACCAATATATTATCTTTGATGAAGTCACAGATTACCACAATAGATTTTTTTTTCACCAGAATAGCTTCTACCCACTTTGTAAAGAAGTTAGTTGTAGTGAGCACGTGAGTATGACCAACACTAGAGTTGATTGATTGCAATGAAATCTAAACCCCACTGTTCAAAGGGTTCTTCAATAATAATCGGCTTCAAAGGAAAAGTTGCCAATTTTAGTCTTCCAACAAATTGCCAAATGAGTTTCACATTATGTCACCTATTTCGGGCATTGAGAAACATAGTGGTTCAATAATAATGTGCTCACAAAATTTTATGAGCTATCACTAGGCCAGAGAAATGACCACCACAAGCATGATTGTGAAAGACTTCCAACAACCTAGGTTTTTTTTTCTTTATCAACACATCCGAGGAACTTGTTGTCAATTCCTTTCTTGAACAAAGCCTTATCCCAAATGACTTACCAAGAAGCTCTTAGTTTGATAGCTCATTTTTCCTTAGCTGTTATATTCTATCGACATTCATCATATGTGAGAAAGTAGGTTATATCGAATACCATTCACCTATAGTACTATAAAAAATAACCATTGGTAAATTTTCCTCAACCGGTTCTTCTTAAGAGTTATATTGTGGTTCATTCTCTGCGATGAGTTGGTAGAGTCCTCTTCCTCAAACCAAATTGGTACACCTTATATCCAAATCATATTTTTGGATCTTGGAGACCTAGTTACCTCTTTTAGATTTTGGTTCTTTTTGTGTCAACATCGATTTAACTGCGTTGTTTGGTACTAAGACTTTGTTGTAAGAATTCAACACATAGTACCTGAAATTTTTAAAGGTTCTCACCACTGCGTAAGCATGTATCTCGTGGGGAGTGTAATTTAGTTCAATTTTCTTGAATCCAGAGCTCATGAATGCAATAGGAGATTCAATTCCCTCCAGATTGTGTTGATTCAATATGAAAGAGATCGTGTGTGGCGAAGCATAGAAATAGAGTATAAAATCCCTTTTAAAATTGGGGCACACTATTGTAGGAGATTTCATAACAAAACCATTGATTTAATCAAATTATTCTCTACCTTCCTTCAACCATTTGAAGGATTCTTTTCCTTTCATCATATCAGAAATTTATTTGGTTATCTCAACAAAAGTTGGCACAAACCTTTCTAAGAAGTTCACCTTTACAAAGAATGAGTGGACTATACGATTACTTGTAGGTAAGGAAAGATTCCTAATATCTTGAACGTGCTCAAGATCAATCTTAGTTTCCTCTTTAGAAACAATATGACTGAGGATTTTCCCTTCCATAACTCTAAATACATACTTGTTTGGATTTAGAGAGATCTTATGAAGTCTACACCTTTGCAATATTTTCTCTAGATCTCTTAGGTGATATTCTGATTTCTTTGAGAAAATTTCCAAGTCATGTAGGTATATCACTATGATCTTTTCTTTATAATCTGTAAATGCCATATCCATACCCATATGAATCCATAATTGATCAAACCAAAAGGCATTCTTCTTTATGCAAATGTACCCCGGGGGTGGTTAACGAGGTTTTATATTGATCTTCTCTAGCCAAAGAAACCATCTAGCATAGATATCATTTTTACTCTAGTTACTACCTTGTAAAATATGGTTCATGACTAAAAGTGGATAGTTATCCTTCAAGGATTCTTGATAAAGATTACAAAAATCCACGCAAATCCTAATTTTTCCATTTTTCTTACAAACCGGGACAATATTAGCTATCCAGGTTGAATGTCAAATAGGAAACACTATTTGTGCTTCTAACATCATTTGAACCTTATGAAATATAGGCGTTATAATCTTGGTATTATACTATCTTTACTTCTTCCTGAATAGAACTACACCAAGTTTCAAGGGTATGGCATGCTCCATTTCCCTAGGTTAGAAAGGCTTCAAGTCTTCATATGAGTAAGCCAAGATGTAAGAATATTTGCTAAGGAGGCTTATGAATTTCTTACGCTCCTTAGGTGAGAAACACTTACTGATTTTCACCGGATGAGGTTTATCCTTTTTATCAATTTTAACTTGCTCTAGTCGGGAAGAATTCATAGGTCCTTCCTACTCTTTCTCTTTGATAAACCTATGATGTTTATCAAAATTTTCTTCAAGTGAAACCAATCCTTTTGGAATTTTATTTATTTAAGTTGAATGATGTTGTCACCTAGATCTTCATTCTAACCTCCTTCTTGAATGGGTGAGGTCGTCGATTGGAAAAATGCAGAATCATTTCCTTTAAAGTATAATTGTTCAAAATTATCCCTTTCTTCCAAGAAGGCAATAATTTGTATATCCTTATTGAATACTTGCCAATTTTCTAAATTTTTAGGAACACTTGGCCTAAAACCATTTGGATGGTGTATTTGTCTTCATCAAACTATGAATGAGGAATCATCAATGAAGTTGAGACTACTAGAGAATCTGATTTTTCATTCTTTTCACGAGGGAAATATTTTATGGAAAAAGCATCGAAGGCTTCTATTGTGTCTAACACTTTATTTCGTAGTGTCTCAAATGATCATCCTTTACTTGGAATTGAATTTTAACTTGTTTCATGATCAACTCCACATCTCCAAAGTCTTTCAAAAATTTTATCCCTTTCTCTTCGTAATTTGGAGGAAAAGGATTAACGCCTCATATTTTTCGGTGTTAGTATTTGAAAATTAGATTTTCTAAAAAAAAGAAATATTTTACCGTTCATAGATATGAGTACCACTCTTGCACCAAAACCTGTTGAGAAATAACTTCTATCAAACTCAAAATTCCATATCTCATTAGAGTCTTTACAAGTGACCTCAGGTGTATGAACCTATATAGTCATCATATAATTACCCATACTTGAGTTTTGAAACAAGAACTATGCATGGGGTTCATTAGTTTTCATCACCGTAAATTTTTCCTAAGTTTCTAGCGTTAACTTCTTCTTTTTTGCATTAATAAGGATCATAACATGAGACTTTTCCATTTGAATCTTGCCATCAAATCTCTGTGAAATTTACTTCTCAACAACATACCATATGAAGTAGGAATGTCAAGCAAATAAAATGGTTACCTTAACTCACTTTTGAGAAAATGGGGCTAAAACCATCGAGCGTCTTTAATCTTCGAATCACAGAACTTGTCTTATCTCCATGGATTAACAAGATTTTAATGTTTTCCTATATGTCAACCAAGAACATGTGCTACTTTTTTAGGCATCACATTATCCGAGTCTTTCGAATCTATAATGGAATTAGTTAATTTGCATTCGTTGATCAGAAAGGACACAAAAAAATGATGAATCTTTTCATTCAAAGGTATAGTGGCCACCGCGATATTTTGAGTCTTCCCATCTTTGGGAATTTTCAAAATTCCTTTTGAGAAATGAACAATAGAGTCGCTTTTAGTAAACTAGACCAATTTCTCAAGTTGATCGTTATTAGACTTTAAGTACTCTTTCCGGGACATGGAAAGTTTTTATATTGATATGATCAATGATGTAAAATTTGGGAAAAGTAACCGTACTTGATGTCTCGAGATACTATTTCTTTCAAAATTGATGATGATAAACTTTTGACCTTTGCTTCGGCCTTGGTCGATACCGATGTGGAAGAATAAACTTTCTTCGTAGCTGATTTATCAACTTATTAACTTCACAAAGGCCCTCCTTTCTTTAAGATAGTTTTGAACTTGGAAACCTCAATCACTTTGGAATCTTTAGGAGTCTCATTTTTCTTGGATTCTTTGGAAGTTTCCTTAGTCTTATATTCTCTAGGAAAATCCTTGGAGCTCTTTTTATTTTCCACCTTAGTGATATTCTTCTCCTTTTTCCGAGAGCATGTGAAGACAATGAAGGATTGACTATTCATATGTTTTATAATTTCTTCGTATTCATCTTATTATTATAAATGGTACTCAAAGAAACGAATATTACTTTCTCCTTCGACTCTTCAAATTTAGATTAAGATGCTCTATAATATGGCTCTTCTTCATCAACCTCAACGAATTCAACTTTATCATCAGATTTTTCAACAACATCACACTTTGAGTTAGTTGTGGGAGTTGCTTTAATAAAAGCATCGTTGGAGCACCTACAATCCTCACTTTGTTGGGAACGTAGCCTTTTCTTGGGATATCTTAGTAAGGAGCATGTTAACTACTTTGAGCAACTTGATTTTTCAGAGCTAGCACATCATTAGCCAACATAGTGAGTATAGCTTCTGAAGCATTGGGGGTTTCTTGAATTTTTCCCTTAAGGGATGTTCTTGAATTTTCCTACCATGAATAAGTCATCCTCAATTTCTATGGCCAATGATTGAGCAAGTTCCAAAGTAGCACCCATCCCTTCTCATCCGATAGCATAATTCTAGTTGTTGAGCATTAATGAAGAAACAATTTTTTCCATTAAGGTTTGGATGAATCCCGATAGGAACTTTGTTCACCATTTTTTCAACTTAGCCATGAAATTCCTTATGGGTTCTGTTGGCTCTTTCTTTTCCTTAGATAGTTGGGCAAGAAGAGTATGTTCATCATCTTCCATTTTGAATTAGTCTTCAAACCTAGTTTTCATATCAATCCATTTTTAATCCATCCATTTGGCAGATGATGAAACCAATCTGAAGATACATCATGCAATGTTTCAATGAAGAGGTGAATAGCAACATCCTCATATTCCACTAAAAATACTACACATGTACCAAAGAAAATATAAATGTGGTCATTTAGTGATGTCTTCCCATCTCTGTCAAACATGGGAAGAATATTCTCGATCCTCATAGGAGGTCATGTTGAGCTCAGTAAATCCAATGGGCCTATGGAATTTCCCCATGATACATTAACTGCAATCTTGGGAAAGGTAGTATGTGAAGGAAAAATGATGTGAGTAAGGACAAGTGCTTGACTTTTAGTAATTCCTTCCTTGCTTTCTCTTTTAGGACTTGATGAAAGGATTAATCTATGAGGCATGTTCTTGTTTGGAGGAGATATCTTGAAACCAAACTTTCCTTGAAAATAAAAAATGGGATTAGATCGACCTTTATTTTTTTCTCCCCATATAAACATCTTTCCTACTAGGTTGAAATACTTACTATGAAAGGATCACTAGCATGTTCTTATCGGCTCTAGCCTTTTCTCTTCACTCTCTTTCTTGAAATATTTGGGCTCGAATAACTCTGTAGCAATTCTCACAACTTGATATTATTCATTATCTAAACTTGATGCAGAGAGATGAAAGTGATAGTTCCTCGTGCACTTTGCCCAAATAACTTTCCTTAGATCTGATGATATATCTTCTTGAGTATCCACAAAAAGAAGATTTGGTTGCAAGATAGGTGGGTTACCTGTAATAGTCATACAAATCATTACCTTGGTCGAAGAGGGCCTCATCGGTGAACAACGATCAACACGTGCCCATGAGGTGTTTTAGCCACAAGTGTGGGTACTCTTCTTCTAAGGTCTTCAATGTATGTTTCTATTTCTATGGATCTTTCAATAGCCACAAATTTCTGTGAAATTTCATGGATTTCCCAATATATTGTTAGAGGGTTACGTAAATGTCTCCTTGAAAATATTTATCGAGAACAAGGTTCGAGTTAAAAACTAGAGCTTCACATAGAGGGGATAGTCATAAAGATTTAACCTAGCACTAGTTAATGATTCTTGAATCCCCAATAGAGTCATAAAAAAATGTTAGCATATGGATTTTGATGCATGTAAATGACATGCAATACTTTGGGAATGAAGTCCCTCCTCAATGAAGGTGAGGCTGCCTTTATTGAAAACAAAACTATATTTACACTTGTAGATTCAAAATTGTATGTGGAGGGTGTTTGGAACATCAATGGAAAAAAATTAAATGAGGGAGATGGAATGAATTGAAGGAACATGCAAGATTTAGGTAAAAGTAGAGAGTAATATTGCATGAAGAAGAACAATAAATTAAAAAAAATAAAAAAATGAAATTTTCATGAGTTAAATGAGAATGAGTAAAGGGAACACATATGAGTAAGTAAATAGCAAAGCTTGATCACCGTGAATAAGAAAAAAATTAATAATGTTGAAAATAAGATCAAAGATAATATTTACATGCAAGATTCAAACACTACCATCTAATGAACATAAAAACATCGAATTCTATAAGAGACAATGAATGAGACAAAAAGTTCATATTTCATTAACTCCAAAATGTCTTCTCAAAAGAACAAAATTTTTATTTATTTGAAGTAAATCTTGCATACAAAAGCATTTTCTTCTCCTTTCTCAAAGTCACCTTTACAAATGAGCAGCTCACTTCCTTTTATAACAAAAACAATTTGTTACAAAGTAGTTAGGGTTTTACATGAACATTAAATAGGGCACTTAAGTAACATTTGAATTTTTCAACCAACTTTATTAAAAGTAAATAAAATTTTTCACTTAAGTCATCGATAGTTTTCCAAAAGAAAACTCAATTAAAAATCCTTTTCTTAAAATTCCACTTTTAAAACATGCAATAATAACCAATGCCTTATCCATGAAAATGGGTTCCGCCTATCTCAAACGTATGAGAAATGGACTCTCCAACTTTATTAGATACCAAAAACTATCTTTTTGAATCTTTGGTGAAATAAGGATCTGCCACTTTTGCAAATTGAAAGGATATGAACCTTCCCAATGTTTCAAACATATTTTCTTCTTCTGGAGGTTCATTTGGTCTAAGAATCACCTCACAAAATACCCGCAATTCCAAAATCCTACCTAGCATATCATTTCAATTAACCATCTTTGATTGAGAATTCTCAAACAAGTTCTTTAATTTGATGCAATGCTCCATTGAAGCTGAAGAAAAATTATTCACGGGAGTATACATGTCTTTAAACAATTGTGAAAATTACTCTTCCAAATGTTTCGATGAATGCCTTTTATTATGTGCATTTATGAGTTTGCAAGGGATATCAGCTATGAATTCTTGAATCAAGGCACGTGAATTGAAGGATTAATTTCATATGCTCTCATAATGGATCATATAATCCTCGAGAATCATCTTCCTTGATTTGAGATGTAGACACCAAAGAAAATGTGTCCATCAATGTTCAAATTTAAGAGTTCCTTCAATTGCTAAAAATGAGGATTCCATACTCATCATCTCTTGTAGACTTTGCAATATCTCATCCAAATTTGATGTGTTAGAAAAAAGAAATTACTTGAAAGAAAGAATTGGATCAAGATACACACCGACATCTTCATGGAGCTTAGCTGTTGTTTTGAACATCTCTTGGCCTAAAATGAAAATCTTTGAAATCCAAGTTTTAGTGACATGGCTCAACATGTTTATTTATTTTGATAAATTGATTGTTTTTTCATCAGGGGAAGCCACTACATCAGGTACTAGTAAAGTGTATGATATGGGATTTATCAGATGTTGGACATATTCCACCAATTGATTGTTTACACCGTTGAGCCGATAGTTACGAGACAAATTTTTATAATTCTCTTTAGCACGATATCTCTTGAATATTGAGCCATCGCCATGTCACTTTCCAATGTGGACCTCCCAAGTCCAAGTATGGAAACTTCATAGTCAATAAATGTCATGGCATCATGCTCTTTGTTAGCTTGTGGGGGGAAATATCCACAAATTTGTTTCCGCCACTATCCACCATTATTCGAGAAATCACTTTAGGATTCTTGGGAATGACATCATTTGAAAGTTTGCAAAGGGCATCAAAATAAATTTCAATTTACTTGATAACCCTCTTCCTTTTCTTGACTTCACAATCAACCTAGAAAGAAGTATTATTCACTATTTCTACATACAAAATCTTAGAGCTTGAAGAAACATTCTTATTATTATTGACATCATTAGATTCTATAAGATTCCTTTCCAAGACCTCAATTTCAAGAGAAATAACCTAAATATCAACCTCCTTCTCATTTGGGAGATTTTGGAAATCTCGTCGTGAAATGTACGTTCCAAAGTGTTTGATATATGGACTAATTTCACCCGAGTGGATGCTTGTGCATAGCATGGCTGAGGATTGTTTGTCATAAGTTTATGAGAACTATTAACAATGTCGAGTAAATGAATCTCTACTTAAAGTAGGAAATCCCGATACACACTCTCTTCCTTCACTAGGGCTAGGACCCTTAGATTTTTCTCCTTGTGACACATTATTTGGCGAAGTAGATTTTGCAACCAATCCTTTCATGGTTATTACGTATGATTGGATGGCATAGAGGTCGATTGAGAAGAGGATTCAGTTTAATTGAAACCTCCTTGAGTTGGAATTTTTTGTGTTCTTTAAGTATGATCTTTAATTTATTGTAACTTGGTAAGTCCTCTTTCATACCAAGATATGCTTCTTTCAAGGATCAGTTGATTATTGTTATCAAGAGAAAATTAATCTCTTTTGGTCTAATAAATTTGGGGCAATGGGGTAAAAGTAATTTTATCATATAAATGTTCAATTACATCTTCATCATCATTAAGGAATGAAGATGGAGGGTGATTGATACGAAAGGCCTTGATCTGAGAAAGGGTTAGGTGAGAAAACTCTCATCTTCTTACTTCATGCTCGTCTAATAAGCTAGCCTAGAAATATTCCATGGTAGGGTTATGTATATACTTTGCTCCAAGAATCTTTCGCATATATCCATTGATATCAAACTGGCTCTCTTGACATATGGTTGAATTTTGATGATGGAAAACTCTTTCTCCATGAGTTGTACATGAAGAGATTTGGACATTGGTATTCCTTGATTGGGATTGAGAAATGAATTCTTGAGTGATGCTTTTCACTAAGAAGACAAAGTGAACTTGGAATAGTTGTCGCACAATCTCCATCAATGTCCATTTATCACCGGCGTATGTAGGAGTTTTCCATGGATTACTCCGAAAATCCACTTACGTGAATGTTGTAAAAGGATGAGAATTGGATAAACAAGGTTCCCCATTGGGAATTAACATCCATGGATTCTTTAGAAAATATTTCATTTGTATTCGATTCAAGTTCTAAGTCACGTGGAAGGTGAATGCATCATTGGCTCTTCTAAAATAGTGAGAGAGAGATTTTGAAACTTAGTTGTGGATAGTAATGGAAGAAACTATTTTATGGACTCATGAATCCTCTTATTTCGAGTCCCAAAACAAATTTCTTCTTGCCATTGCATAATCCAGATACGATGTCATGTAGAAGCATCCAGTCATATTTAATTTGATCAATTGTTTATGAAGAGTACCATCTGATGATGGTGGCCCAAGAATGATACATATAAACCGATACATCCATGGGTGGAAAATATTTGTAGAGGGTAAACAAAAAACTTGACTTAGGAGAGTAATCATGCCCCTGATTTCTTCCACAAACTCAATGTAGTACAATTCTTTAGGAAGTCAGTCAATTAGAGGCCTCTTGGTAACTAACAAGTTATTAACCATCTTTCTCCATCTAAATTATTCATCCAAAAATTGTTTTGTTGAATGTCAATTGATATTCACATTCTTAATGAAGTCGGTATGCTAAGAAATTCCTTAATGTGCTCTTACGTGATTAAGAGGAAAGGATTGCAATTATCTTTAAAAATTCCTTGCCTCTCGAGATCATAATTCTTCGCACATGCGATAACCAGATTTCGAAAATAGCACCAGAGACAAGAAATGCTACTACTTGGGGTAAACAACTATGGTAAAGCTTAAACAAGAATATGGTTTCTCCTTCAGCTTTCACCCGATCACAGAATTCTTGCACATTGATGTGACCTAGATTTGTATCAGTGATATTGTCATATGCCCACTTGATAACTGGGAGGGACGATTCCTTGGAATTCGTACTTGAGTGCAAACTTATTTGATTTCTCGACTAGCTTCCTTGATCTTCCTATAGATTTATTAGATTTTTCAGCCATTATGAATTTTATAGAAAAATGATCGAAGCACACAAAACAATGCAAACGAGGCTAGGTCTCTGTCTTGAAACCCCTTTAATGCAAGAATAATATTACTTGTTTTAATATTATTATTATTATTATTTTTATAAAAAAATAACAATAACTGATCTGGTTATAATTTTGGATTCTCGTGACGATAAATTATTTATTTAAAATAAACAACATCACCTAATTTCTAATATCACATTTTTGTAAATTTTATTCACCACAACAAATTCTCCTTGGTATGCATGAAAATCACCTAATTTTAATGACCGCATACTTTGAGATTTACTTCTTCGTTGCGATATTTTGATCGATGCATGACTATACTTGCTACATATTCCTAGAAATGAATTGATGCACCTAGAGAATGCATGGTTTCTTGTTTGCTACTGAAGATGCTGAGGAATGCATGGTGAAGCTTTGGTCATTTAAAATTTTTGTATAAACCAAATGCGTGGATAACTTTCCTATCCCCACATGGAGACTTCATGGGAAATGTGTTGACTGTTATGTGGTTTTCAATTTTCTTTGCAACAACCAATGCATGGAGATCCTTGTCTTTTATGTGTTGTTCCTCAAACTTTATGTTGTCCCAACTGCAAGGAAGAGAAAAACTTTGTTCCTTTGGAATGTTTTGCAAAATGCATGGAGAAGCTTATAGTGGTTTCTATTTTTTTTTTCTTTACCCCACGTGGTCCTTTAGTTTTAAATGCAAGGTTTATCTATCTTTTTTACTCCTTGGGTGCTAAAACTAATTACTTTTCCCCCTGCTACATGGATTCCTAGAAATGCATGGATTTCTTTGTTATTCCTGCATGGAGATCTTGGAGACTAATTTTTGAATTTTAATTGTTGCTTTCCCAAACCTCATACATGGTTACTCTTTCCTTCTCCTACATGGGGATGCTTGGTCTTTTTTGGACTGTTATGTTTTTATTTCATGCATATGTGGCCTCCTTTCACTTGTTGTTTCTCCTTTTCCCACATGAATGTCTCCTTTCTTTCTTTGCTAGATCGTATATTATTTGAAAAAAATAAATTGGATCTATCTCATAGTAAATGTGTGGCTTTGGAATCTTGGCTATGTGGAAATTTATTGAGGGATGTGATAAAATATTATTCGAGACGTTCCTTTAGAAGAAACAAAAATAAATTAGAAAGATTGAACGACTTCTTACAATGAGTTTGAAAGAAGGATTTTTATGAGGATTTAGGAAGATTCTCATAACCATTTCTTATTCATCTTGTTAAAACAACTTCCCTCTTTCCTGTAATGGTATTAATTGCTAGGGGGAAATGGGGAAATAAATAGCCTTTTTCCCTTGCAGAAATGGAAAGGCGAGCTTGTAATTCCCATTTTATTTCCCCATTTGCGAAATCATGAGATTTTTTTTCCCATTTTCCAATTCATTGATTTGGCAATCGGTGGAAGAAATCCCACAAGAAATGAATTAAAATAAATTTTTCAGAAAGAGGAAATCCGTGTCCTGCAGGAAGCCAATTTGGCATCCCCGACAATGGGAAGCGGAAGCTTATGTTTCCCCTAAAAATTAAAATAAATATTTTCTAATGAATTCTAATTAATATTTATTTAATTAAAAACCCCAAAGTTATTAAAATTTTATTTTAGAAAACAAAGAGTAATTAATTATTTAATTATTAATTAATTAATATTTAACATAGTTTAAGACACAAGCGGGAGGAATTATCACTGAAATGGACGAAACAAAGACTGGAATGATAAAAATATGAGGTTATTGTGATGAGGGTGATAAATCACGCAAAGTAACATTTTTAAAAATATTCAAAATTTCCATTTTTATAAAATTTGTGAAGTCAAAATTAGATGATAACAACATGCTCTAATTGGGGACAAGGAATTTATGCATGCGAGAATGTACCAGACAAAAATATTAATGAACTTTATCCCAAAAACAATGGGGCACAAAAATGGGATTATACAAGTGAGGAGATTGAAAGACAGGGAAAAGAAACAAACCAAAAACCTAATTACCTAATTACCTATGTACATACGGGGAACAACCCATTTTTAATTTTGATAATGTTTGAGATATTTCCCAGTATAGATAGGCGGAGGAAAATGAGTTCCTTCAGGATATGCCAAGTAATAGGTTTTATGTCCATAGAAATGTCTGATCTCGAAAGGACCTAGCCACAACAAATAAAACTTCCCGTGGTTTCCTTTTGGTTCACGTCTCTTATCCCGGAGAACAACTAAGTCATTGATTTGGAATTGCCTCTCCTTAGTTTTCCTATCGACAACCTCTTAAATTTGAACCGATGTTCCTCAATCATTTTTATCACTTGACTTTTTTGTTCTTTAATCTTTCTTAGGAACATGATGCTTTTATCAACCATTAGAAAATCATTCATCATCAACCGTGTGAGATAATCGTAATGCTTGTATCTCAAATGTGATATGCCAAGTACTATTCTCAGCCCTCATCACATCTCACTATAGAGAATACCATCGATCTGCTGAAATATTCTACTCATGTATAAACTAAAAATTTAAATGGAACATTGGATCATGTTCCCCCCTCAATGTGAAATTTACACTTATTCTGCAAATCAAGAAATCATGAACACTACATATAAGAACACTAATATATGAAGAAAAAATGCAACTAAAAAAAAATGTGCCAACAAATATTTGATTCAGCTCCATCATTGGCATGGCAAGAGGTCATTTAATGACCTCCAACATCCATTTACCTCCATCCTCGGTCAGATCCTATTAACTCAATGAATTTGGATTTTGGGGATCAATGGTTTTCAGGACATCGGGTAACACGAAAATGCATCCATAAGGAATTTTTTTAATGTTTATGACACTTTTGACAACAAAAAAAAGACAAGAATACTACTTATGAGACATAAGACAACTCAACTCTTTTGACAACTTTATATTAATAATGACTATTGACTATAGTCATATCTTATTGAAGGACTTTTATTTTTGATGCAGTGACTCTTTTACAATACAATTTTTTTGTACGATAATGACAAACGATGACTTTATTATTGCTTTGACATACAAATAAATGACCAAAGATAATATTTGAATATTTAAAAAGTAATCAAACATTACTTTTTACTATAACACTTGATTTTAATTGACTATCTAATGAACACAATGAAGAACTATGACTTCAAAACAAACTTATTAATAAAAAAAAATGACCACGTAAGTGAATATACTAATGATCATTATAAAAAAATTTAACTTGGACAAAGCATAAATGACACCTAGACTTCAATTTGTGACTAAGAGTTACAAAACTAATTACAAATCTATGGACTCGAGACAAGGAAAAGCTAAAACATTTTATACTTAACTATGTCTTTCAAAGTAAGACTAATCGACTGCAATACCTATTGCACAATTACACATAGGCGTCTGATCTTGACAGATCAGCTTTGAGTGTGAAATTTCACAAGCTCTAGATTTGCATCAAAATATGGTTTATAGATTCTCTATGTATGCCACCCAAATTTAAGAGATCGCAAGTTAGACACGTTCTATACGTATTTGATTTCCATTTGATATGTAATTTAGATCTGATATTACAGTTTTAAATCCATAAAGGACTATTAGACTTTGGACACAGAGACCAATTTAGCCTTAATGTCCATCGTCAATCATGCATTGTCTTCTACTAAAAAAGATAACAATGATACAGATTGGAAGTAGTCCACAATATGAGTAATAACAAAACACAAACGCTGTAGAAATTGGTAGACCATGCCAACAAGTGCACATAGTAGTATTAATGTTTGCAAATCCCTTGACACATATCCAATATTCTTGATGTAATATTTACTTGTGTGATGATTCATTCAATGTAATGCAGGGATATGTACTTCCACACATGCACGAATTAGGCTGAGAAGTTCTGAGTTGGTGAGGAGAGCCCAAAATACCACTGAAAGGAAATCGAGAGAAAACACAAAACAAGACTTCCTATAACCACAAATGCATTTTGGATCATGTTTTCCCTCACAGATCTAAACTGAAGACCAATTGATGCTTAGTTAATGGTGTATGAAAGGTTCGATTTGACCAACAACAACATTTACAATGCAATCGAAAGATGCATGTGGATGTGACTTCACACTAGATCTGCACACTTGACAGTTCAAACGACCAAGCTGAGTGGCGTGGAGAAATAGCTCAACAATTCAGATATATCCACGTGAATGATAGAGAAGTCATTCGCTAGTAGGAGGATTAATGACTTTCACCAAACTCTTGATTACAACTAATAAATTTGTGTCATCCAACGTAACTCTGAATCCTTCAAATGCAAAGACGTTCCAGCTAGTTGGGTGAGTTCTATGGGATATGAAATCAACAAGCTTGATCTCTATGCCGATTCAGATCTTAAACAACTTGAAGCCACCAAGAAAATATTAAAGAATACAAAATTCCTAACAGACTCTCATTGTATATTTTACCATGCTCTGATACCAAATGATGGTACAGTAGCAGATTTACACAATGAAACAATTGATTTCTTCTCAATTAATTTCATACGGGAATATAATACAAATATATAGGAGTTACAAAATCTATATTTGAGGCAGTTTCTCTAACAACTCCTCCCAGGATAATCTCCTGAAATTCCTATATTAGTGAGTTGGTTTACTAACCAAATCTCACGTAAAACAATATGCTATGTGAGCACTAAATTATTAAATTCCCAACAATTGTGGATATGGTTTTGATTCCCTTGTTGAATCTATGTATCTTCAATTACTTTGAGTTGTGTGAAACTTTCTTCTACGGGAAATTTCATGTCTTTATAATACACTTATGTTCAAGTATTAAAATATCGGTCATATTTGTGTGACAAGTACTATGTTATGTGCACCATTTATGTTCTCTTACATGGTTTGGTTAAGCTCTTATGGTGTGGTACAATCATGAAAGCTTGTAAACTATGCTTGCGAATCATTAGTGTTGCGTATGACCCTAGTATGGTATTGTGATAGTGGTTCTGTTGGGCACCCACAAGAATGAATAAACTAAAACTTTACAAAAATGAAATCTTAAGGGCTTGAGTTAGGAATAATGTAAAGGAAAAGAGATTAATTAAATAATGAAATAAGAAAGAAATGATAATCTTCACTAGAAAAATTGAAAGTTAAATAATCTACTAAATTTTCTAGTCTATCTTGTGGTCTGCTCGAACAACAAAAATGTTAACCATAAGAAGAACTTTTCATTTTTAACTTTCCTGGTTTCTTACCCCATTTTTTTATTCAACGTTATATGTTGCATTGAGCATGATGCTCTCTTAAGGGGAGAAGAATGTAATGCCCCATTCGGTGTTGACTTATGTCCTTGCCTTTTTGACCCTATTTCTAAACATTTGTTTGTTTTCCATACTTCCTATGATCACTAGGTAATTTTGATCTCTGTTGCAAGAAAGTAAATTTGAATTCCCTTCTTTCCATTCCATCACACCTTATCATTTTGTCGTAAGTTATTATAAGTTACAGGAAGGTTTTTGTAACATCTTGTTCAAACATTCTTTTTGGTGAACTAATTGTATTTTTGATTAATGGGATCCTTAATAACTCTTTTGTTAAAAGTTCTAAAGGAATTTTAAAACCACTCTATAGGTGTTCTGACATATTTTAATAAAATGGTACCTAATAATTATAAGCTAAGTTTATTAAAAATAAATAAAAATATATCATCGACCTAAAACTTATCTTTTAGCAAACCATGGCTAGATTTGGTTGTGTGGGTAGGTGGAGATAGTAGGGGTGGCACCATTGTCTCAGGAAGTATTTTTGTTGGTAAATTTATGGATTAAAATCTTTAACCACCTACTTCCACCTTGGGCGACTTGGCATCCATGCATGGCCCTTTTGAATAAGAAAAATTAATGATGAAATTTATATATGCATCCACCAACTTGCCTCTTTCTTTATTGTTATTAATGAAACTTGTTTGGCATGAGGAAGAATTTGTTTTTTCGGTGCTTGGTTTTTTTGGCGAGGTGGGAGTTATTTATGGACACCTACAATGCCATTATTGTAGATTAATTAAAAGCCTTATCTAAATTTTATTTGTGACCTACTTGTCATATGTTTTTATTTTTATGAAGCTTCAAATGGGCTGGCCGCATGAGCATTGTGGAAGAATTATTGTTTGGTTGATCAAGTAAAAGCATTGAAACTTCCAAACAAAATGTTTGTCATAGGTTATAAGCTCTTATCTTTACCGCATACTCCCTTCATGTGCCAAACATTACGGTAATAGAATATGGACATTCAACAAGGTAGAGTAGAGAAGTTTCACAATGTGTTACAGTTAGTAGATCCCGGCAACACGCCGAGTGAGTGGATGAGGAAGAGGCTATCTTATTACTAGAAAACAATCAGCTACAACCAACTAACAATGCACCTATTCCCTATTGGACCCAAGCCTTGGTGTATTATCTATAAACCGGTTGGTGTCCCCAGAATGGAACAAAGAGAAAAGGAGATACTTCAGACTATAATCCATCCGATATGTACTCATAGATGGTGTTTTGTTCAAGAAGGATATCAATAGTGTCCTATTGAGGTGCATTGGGACAAACTAAATTGTGAGGGTATTGCATGAGTTCCATGATGGAGAAGAAGGAGGCCACTTTGTTTCTCAAGTAACATATCTCAAAATCATGAAAAATGGTTATTATTGGCCTATAGTGCTTACGGTTTGCTACTCATGGATCAAGAAGTGCAAAAAGTGTGCATTCTTCACAAGGAAGGAAACGTTAACAACCCTACCCCCGCATCCAATTTCGGTGGATCATCCTTTCATGCAATGAGGACTAGACTTCATTGGAGTGATTAAACCAAATTCAAGATAGGGCAACAACTGGATACTTACAGCAACAAACTATTTCACTAAGTGGACTAAAGCAGTGGCACTTAAGGAAGTAAATGAATCCAACATCTTAGATTTCTATGAAGGGATTGCCACCAGGTTTGAATTCCTACAACTACTATATCAGATAATTCATTGCCATTCCTCAGTACAAGGATCATTAAATGCACTATCAAGAATGGTGTATACCTCATCACTTCATGAAACTATTACCCTTAAGGTAATGGCCAAGTAGAGTCCACAAACAAGAACCTATTAAGGATTATAAGGAATCTTGATGAAAATAAGAGAACTTGGCATATAAAGCTCAAATCATATCTATAGGATGATATGATCACATCCAAAAGGGCCACGAGCAGCTCCCATACAATATTGTATATGGAAAAGAGCGAGTGTTAGTGTAAAATCCCAACACCCCAGGATCAGTAACTTCATGGGTTAAGATTGTTAGTGTGATTGCACAACATGCAACATATCTCAAAGTGTGGGACTTTGAAATCAAGAGAGCTCTCGAATGAAGGCTAGTTCCTATTCCTCCTGCATTCGGGTGCACACAAATAAATTGTAGAGGATGTACTAAAAACCTACTCTATCTTGCCAAGGAGATAGGTTGAGAAGATGCAAAAATGTAAACCTAAGCAAACAAGGTGATGCACTAAAGGAATGTTAAACACTCTTTTTGTAATTTAACAAAAACCATAGAAATATAATGCAACCACCATGCATAGATAACCAACATGTTATGAGATATCGAATACAATAATGAATACATGAGAGGGTTGAGAATCATCCACAGACATATATTATTGCTCCATAATTGATACAATACATTACAATGGCCAAGAGGAAAAACTTTGTATTACAACTTGAATGGGAGGTTTGGAAAACTCCACAAATTCACTTGCAGACAAGGGAAGAAGGGAGGGTACAAAATAAAAATGTCCAACCCTTTATAATGAGCCAAGCTCTTTCCTTTATAGATGCAACAAAGAGAGAAGAAGAAAAGAGGTGGGAAACCTGATTTGGAGCTTAACTACCAAACATCAATGTCGCTGCAAATCCACCCATAATCTGTCAAGTCCATCACTCTATGTCTCCTTGGTGCATTATAGAAGGAATAACGATGGATCAAATCAAATCTAATCTTGTTCTTGGGAGCAATCGAAATGCATATTAATGATTTGAAGACGTTTTCCCATTTTTCACACTCTAGCCTTGTCAAAATTAAAGTCTCAAGTTTTCATGGCATGGACGAGGTCGAGACCTTTCCAATGGTGTAAAATTTAATGAATTTCAGGAAGCTGGATCGAAAGATAAGTCCATTTAAATGTTTGAGTCAGATCCATACAAAAAATGGTGAAAAATAGTTAGTAGGACGGGTCCATGGGGCTGAAATTCACTTTCCGCCTTTTGCACAAAAATACAAAAATGCACAAAACACCCCATAGCCCCACAATTTATTCTTGTCAAAAAACCATCCTTGGGCCCACTGGTCCACATTTTACATTTGGGAGAATAGTCCTCCCCCGGCCCATTCGCCCGCATGTAATTTAGGCCTGACACGTGGCTTAGTGGATGTGCGACTCATTTTTATAGTTTACGCCTTTTTGAGCCAAAAGGTTAGAATTTCCTCGATGACCCTCCTTGACTTGAAGCATGGCCACGTGTAGAGATGGCACACATTTGGGGACCGCATTTGGATTTTTTAATTGAATTTGTGACAAAGAGACACATGGCACCATATGTGGATTTTCTCTATTTCTTTATCTTTTGGATAAGTCTTTTGTTTGGCGGGGCCATATGCCTTACTCGGGACATGTGGAGGCTCAGTACATATTTGAGTTTTCCCCTTGAGTTTTAACCTTTGGAGTTGTGTCAAGGATGACACGTGGTAGCTTCCACTAACCCTTCCGTATTTAGTCAATTTAAATGACCAGCTCTACCCCTTTCTAATATTTTGACACGTGGAAGCTCCATGCTCACTTGATAGTGGCCCTTTGGCTTCGCTCTATAATTTGCACCATGAGGACATGTTGCACCTTCCGCCGACTCTCCCATCTTGACTTTTCAACTATCGACTCTATCCCTTTTCGGACCTGGGACATGTGGAAGGCTAGTGGTAGTTTAGGATACCCGCTCTTAGATTTACCTTTGAATATGCATCAAGTGACTTGTGGCTCCATCCACAAGTCTGCGATACTTAGCTGATTCAGGCCGATGTATTTCTTGAAACTTAGACACGTGGAAGCCTCGCACTCATATGAGTAATTTGCGTCATTGAGAGATGTGGAGACATCCAGTGGTTCTCTATACTTAACTAATTTGGGCCAGCTGCCATTTGACTTCTATTGGACCCTGACCACATGGAGAGTTAGCACTAGTTTGAGAGTGGCCCTTGGGTTCTCATTTTTGAAATTACACTGAGCTAACTCGTGGTTCGTTCCGCTCATTTGGACTTTTCAACGGTCGATTGTGTTTGTTTTTGGACTGGGACATGTCGATATTTTGCGCTTATTTGGAGTAATCACCCTTGGCCTTGACCCTTGAAGGTGTGTCATTAAGACACATGGAAATTTCCACCATATTTCGATACTTAGCCAATTTGATCCCACTCTAAATCGTTTATGAATCTTGAAGTCTTTGAGCCTTTCTTTCCTTTGCTCGAAGAGCCTCTAGTTTCTTTAATGTTGTTTGCCTCATTTGCTGACCCTTATCCCACATCTTCAAGTCTACCTGGAACATGATTTTTAGATATGAAGAATGTGATCGTATGACTGAACTAACTTTTAGATTTCTTCCTGTGCAGGGTCGTGTTTGGTCAATTTTGCTAGGGGAAAATTAGGATAATAATTTGGTGACTCATGGGGACATCTACCTACTAGATGAAGAGATCAACTTTCTATTGTATCCATTAGGCACGAGTCATGGGTGGTGGCTTGATACTGGTCCTTTACTTTGAAGCTTGAATCCGATGTACGCACTTGGCGATCTTGAACTTTCCCCCCTTTGTTCTAGAAATGGACTTCTCAAAACCTGATTTTAGTTTCTTTGTATTTGTTCTATTTTAAAATTAGCAACTATCATGGAGACCATGGGTTTCCCTATTAAAAATTTGAAGGGTATAGGGCATTCACCTAGAGGCACATCAAAGCTGTATAAACATGCAAACACGGAGAAACAACAAGAAAAAAAACCTATGCCACAACACTTAGGGAAATAAAACCTATCATACAACAAGATGATGTGCATATGCACTTATTGAAATTAAGATATTATGCTAATATTTACATGGGTAGAAACATCCTTTTAGTAGAAATGCGAGATGGATCCTATTGATTGAAATCTGCAATTCTTTGCTAGCTAGTTTAGCCATTTGGAAAGGATTGCTACTTTTACACATTTTTATCATGTAGGGGCCACTCCAAATGGCATAAAACTTAGAATTCCTTCCTAGTTCTACCCAATCGCATCCTAATTTAGAACTAGGTCCCCTTCTTGAAAGGTCCTTGTTCTTACTTTATTATCAAAGCACTTCTTGATCAATGCTTGATCCTTCTCTAGGGTTTGCATTATATGCTCTCTTACCTCTCCTACTTCCATCAACTTGCATACTTGATTACCATAGGTTCAAATCTTGCCACTTCCAAGCTGTTTCATGAGCTCCAAAGTGGGCAACTCTAATGATATGGGAAATACTTCTTATTATCACAATAATTCACCGAAAAATTGACCAAAATCAACCCTACACAAGAAGAAATCTAAAAATTGGTTCCATCATACGAGCCCATGCTTCAAAACTAACAATCAAGTGTAGGAAAAATTAAAAATGGAGGTGCGGGGGTCGCAAAGGAGGTAAATAGTGTCAAAGAAACCAGAGGCTTTTAGGAGAAAAGAAGGGAAAGGCTCAAAGTCTTTGGGCTTCACAAACAATTTATTACAGGCTCAAATTGGCCAAGTATGGGATATCAAGGAATTTTCCATGTGTCTTAATGATGCACCTTTAAGGGTTGAGGAAAAGGGTGGTTCCCAAAGCAAGTGCAAAGTATCCATGTGTCCTAGGTCCAAAAGGGATAGATTTAGTTGTTGAAAAGTCCAAACAAGCGAAGGAACCACATGTCATCTTGGCATAATTTTAAAAATGAGAACCCAAGTGTCGGTCTCAAACTAGCACTAGCTCTCCATGTGGTAAGGGTCCAATAGAATTCAAATGGCAGCGGGCCCAAATTAGTTAAGTGTATAGAACTCATGAAGTCTCCACATGTCTCAACAATGTAAATTAAAAATGCGCAACCTAAAGTGGAGACTCAGATGAGTGCAAGGCTTCCACGTGTCTAGGGTTAGAGAAAGACGCCAACAAAAATCAAATAAGTATCGCAGATTCACTGAAGGAGCCACGTGTCAGCTCGATGCTTCTTCTAAGGTAAATCTAAGAGCGGGTCTCCTAAACTAGCACTAGCCTTCCGCATGTCCTAGGTCTGAAAAGGGATAGTCTACGGTTGAAAAGTAAAGATGGGAGATTCGAGTGGAAGGTGCCATGTGTTGGTATGATACAAATTCAAGAGGGGCAGCCCAAGGATAAGTCTTAAGCAAGCACAGAGATTCCATGTGTCAAAAGGTTAGAAAGGGGGTAGATCCAACCGTTTAAATTGACTAAGTACAAAAGGGTTAGCAAAAGGCGCCACATGTTAGCTCGATACAACTCCAAAGGTTAAAACTCAAGGGGAAAACTCAAATGTGCTCGAGCCTCCATGTGTCCTAGGTCAGGCATATGGCCCCGCCAAACAAAATACTTAGCCAAAACATAAAGAAATAGAGAAAAGCCACGGAGGGTGCCATGTGTCTCTTCGGTGCAACTTCAAAAATAAAATCCAAAAGCGGTCCCCAAATGTGCACCATCTCTACACATGGCCATGCTTCAAGTCAAGGTGGTTCATAGAGGAAATTCAAACTTTTTGGCTCAAAAGGAGTAAAGTATAAAAATGAGCTGCACATCTTGAGCCACATGTCAGACCTAAATTACATGTAGGCCGAAGGGCATGGGGAGGACTTTTCACCCAAATGGAAAATGCGGACCAATAGGCCCAAGGATGGTTTTTTGACAAGAAAGAATTATGGGGCTTCGGGGAATTTTTTGGAAAAGGTGCAAATTGAATTTCAGTCCCATGGACTCATCCTTCTCACTAGTTTACACCATTTTTGTATGGATCCAACTCAAACATTCTAATGGACATATCTTTCGATGAACGGCTTGAAATTCAAAAAAATTTACACCATTGGAAAGGTCTGAACTCGTCCACACCATGGAAACCTGGGACTTTAATTTTGATGAGGTTAGGTGGGTGAAAAATGGGAAAAAGTCTTCACACCATTAATATGCAATCTGATTGCTCCCAAAAACTAGATCAGATTTAATTTGATCTGATGTTCTTCCTTCTTCAACGTGTTGAGAAAACATAGAGTGATGGACTGTATAGATTGTGGGAATATTTTCAGTGGCATTGATGGCTAGTAGCTGAGCTCCGAATGAAGTTTCCTACCTCTTTTCTTCTTCTCTCTTTGTTGCATCTATAAAGGAAAGAGCTTGGCTCATTGTAAAGGGTTGGACACTTTTGTTTTCCACCCTCCCTTCTTCCCTTGTCTGCAAGTGAATTTGTGGAGTTTTCCAAACCTCCCATTCAAGTTGTAATACAAAGTTTTGCCTCTTGGCTAGTGTAATGTACTGTATCAATTCTGGAGAAATAATATATGTCTATGGATGATTCTCAACCCTCTCATGTATTCATTGTTATATTATGATCTCTCATTGCAGTTTTGTTATCTATTCATGGTGGTTGTATTGCATTTCTATGGTCTGTGTTAAATTGAAAAATGAGTTTTTAACATTCCTTTAATGCATCACCTGGTTAGCTTAGTTTTTTTCATCTTCTCAACCTTGTCTCCTTGGAAAGATAGAGTAGGTTTTTGAATATATCCTCTACAATTTATTTGTGTACACCTCAACAGAGGAATAGAACTAGCCATCATCCAAAGAGCTCTATTGATTTCAAAGACCCACACTTTAAGAGATGCTCCATGTTGTGCAGTCACACTGAGGATCTTAACCCATCAAGTTACTGATCCCAAGGGTGCTATGATTTTTCACTAATAGGACCTTCACTCGATGATCACCCCATTAGTAAGATTTTTCACATGTGTTTCCTCATGAGCTATCAGGATGCTTCCCGCATGAGATATATTTTCACATTGATTTGGTTCCGGAGGGGAACCTATCTCGCACGATCCCTATTGGATGACCACACCTGAGCTATGTGAGCTTAAGTTGAAGCTTGAGGGCCTTCTCGAGAAAGACCTAATCCATCCTTGTGTATCCCCTTGGAGTTACGCGGTGATTTTTATGAAGAAGAAGGATGGATCCTTGTGTTTGTGTGTGGACTATCATCAAAGTTAACAAAGTATCAATCAAGAATTATTACCCCCTTGCTCACATTGATGATATTTTTGATCGGATAAAGGTGGAGAATGTATTTTCTAAGATAGATCTTAAGTCAAGATACCATCAACTAAGGATTGCATAGGAATATATCCACAAGACAACTATCCACATGAGATATGGCCAATATGAGTTAATAATTGTGTCATTCGGTGTGATGAAGGTCCCTACAAAGTGTTCATGATTATGATAAATGGGGTGTTTAGGACCTTTTAGATAATTTTTAATTCATAGTCCTTGATGACATCTTGATATTCTCAAGTATGAATGAGGAGTGCGATAAGAACCTTTGTTAGGTTATGCAATGTCTTCATGAGCAGCAAATTTATGGGATCATGGAAAAGTGTGCATTCTTTTAGTCGAGAGGTGCAATATTTTGGACACATAATTTTTGGGGAAGCTATTGCAGTTGATCCTTCTCAGATTAGAGCCATTATGGATTGGCTAGCACCCACTAGTGTGACCGAGGTGAGTATTTTTATGGGGTTAAGGGCACGATACAATAGGAGATTTGTTCAATCCTTCTCTCGGGTTGTAAAATCCATCACTTCCCTTTAACGGAAAGGGAATAATTTTTTCTCGGTCACATAAATATGACCAAACCTTCAGAACACTAAAGGAATGCCTTACGAAAACACCTATTCTCATTGTGCAACACCCTTAGGGTGATTTCTTTTTTTGCGCAGATACTTCTTTGATAAGATTAGGAGATGTGTTGATGCATGAGGGGAGGGCTGTGTTGTAGCTTTTTTGTGTCACAAAATCAAGGATTATGAACTCAATTATCTGACTCGTGACCTTGATCTTGCATCTTTTATTCATTCCTTGGTTTATTGGAGACACTTTCTTCTTGGTAGGAGATTTCTATTTAGGACCGATCACTTGAGTCTTTGCCACCTCTTCATGCGGTCAATCTCAATGCTCATCAACGGTGTTGGATGGAGTTTTTTTACGAGTGTGACATGGTTATAGAGCATGTGAAAGGGAAGTAGAATGTGATTGTATATGCCCGAGTAGATGAATACATGTGATTATGGCTACCTCAATGAGTACAAATTTACGAAGAAGGATTTTGTAGTAACTTTCTCACGATGACTTCTACCTTGCCACTAGATCAAATATTGATTCACAGAGACCCTTGAGAGGAAGTTTGATGGATTCTCATTAGAGGTAGATGGTGTTTTGAGACATAGATGTCAAATATATATTCCTATATATGGAGGTTTGAGACATGATATCTTGGAAGAGGCTCATTGTGCACCTTAGTCAGCCCATCCAAGGGTATAGAAGATTCACGCCACTTTGAGACAACTTTATCATTATAGAGGTCTTTGGCAGGATGATACTTAGTTTGGGTCACGTTGTTTAGAGTGTCGAGGGTGAAGGCCCAACATCACCATCCAACTAGCCTTATTTACCCGCATGCCATATCGTAGTGTAAATGGGACACCATTTCCATGGATTTCATTAGAGGGCTACCGATGTCGATATATAACAACAATGCCATCCTAGTCATGGTGGATAAATTGATGAAAGTGACTCATTTTTCTCTCGAAGAAGACCACCTATACAGCTAATGTAGTAGCATGGGTATACCTTGATAAGATTGAAATTTTACATGGGATTCTTCAAAAGATCATATGTGATTGTGATCCCATATACACTTATCACTTTCGGACTACCATGCAGCAGGTTCTTGGTAAGAGTATCAACTTCGCACAACTTATTATCTTGAGATAGATGGGTAGATAGAGTGAGTGAATTAGATCTTAGTGGGCATGTTGCAGATGTACGTCATGGACCAGTAGTCTAGGTGGGAGGAGTACTTATATTTGGTAGAGATTGCCTACAACAATAGCTTTTAGAGTTTGATTAACATGGTTCCTTTTCAAGAGTTGTATGGTAGAGAGTGGAGGACACCCTTATGGTGGGATAGGTTGGAGGACATGGTTTGTTTTAAGCCAAATTTGGTACAAGATATGGAGAAGCATGTTATCTCGATTGGTTAGAGGTTTCAAGAGGCTCGGGATAGGCGAAGCAGGAAGAAGTATGCAGATCTAAGGAGGATAGATCATAGTTTTAAGGTGGGCATGAAGTTGTTTCTTCATGTCGGGAGTCATAAGAGTCCAATACATTATGGAAAAGGCTATAAGTTATCTCTAGTATTTGTGGGTCCCTTTAGGATATTGGAGTGTATCATGCCCTTGGCCTATTGTTTAGAATTTCAACCTAGCTTGTCTCACATGAACGAGGTTTTTCATGCATTTGTACTTAGGAGATATTGTCCAGATCCCTTTGATTTTTATATTAGACTTCATTATAGGTACGGGAGTAGGGGAAGGTGTCAATGGATATCATGTGCATCATAGATCATAGGACACTTTGGGACTTTGAGGTCTTGAGATTGACTAAGTGCAAGTCTAGTGGGGTGGATATGATGAGACTATAACGAGTTTGTAGGATGCTATTATTTTTGAGCTCGGTTTCCTCATATATTCCAGTGACTTCTAGGAGGAAGTCAAGTCTAAAGGAGAGGTATGTAGTGCCCACTCATCTTTGACATTGTTTTATCTTTATATTGAGATGATTAGATTGATGTTTAGACATTTGATTATGATACATTGATCAGTAGATGATAGATTATATTGATATATGGATTATTGACACTATGATGTTATGTTTTACTATGATACACTAGATAGTGATGTTAGATAGTTGATATATGTTGATTTTCATGATATGGATTTCTTACTAACACAACATGTTTTGGGATGTTTTGAGTAGAATTTTAATCTCATGGATGTTATGTTTAGAGTTTGACATATTGATGGAAAATAGAATTGTTAAATGTTGAATGATGAACATTGATTTTATATACATATGTTCTCGATGTTGTTAATAAAGCCGAAATGCCAGAGAGGTATTTTTTTATGTGCAAAAATTTTATCACAAACATCAAAGCGGATAGGGGACCAACCACAGAAGGATGTCGAGCATTGAGCAACGAGGCCAAATTGACAACTTGTGTAATGTTGTTTAGTGTGTGTTTTGCATGTCTTGTTTAGAAGTCTCCCATGGGGGAGTGATTTCACATATGTGGCCATGGGGTGAATTGTGTCCCTTTCTTTAATTTTTGTATGTGTTTATTTATGTTTTGTGTATTTAAATTTGGAAAAATTGTCACTTTATTAACATGTGTAAATGTGTGTTTATTAGACTTAACCCTTCTTGTTTAGTTTAACCAAAGTAGAGATGTGACTAATAGTGATGATGTGATCTTGTAGTCCTTGTGTAAGTAGAATTTATGTTGATTTGGGAGTTTTACTCCACCCCAAGTTCAAAATTCGGATTTTGACTTGGGGCACTTTTGGAGACTTGTGGGACAAGCAAGACTTGTCCCATGCCTCTTAATTTGACCCAACAACCTTACCTATGGGTTGGGAAGCTTAATTTTGACTTCTTTGTCCATTTTTGAGTGTAAGAGAAGGAAAATCATTGCACTTTCTTTCTAATCCAATTTATTATGTCCCTTGAAAGCATGGTGTGCAAGTTTGAGCCATGTGGGTTGTCATAGTATTTTCTTTTACATTGTGTTTCTTGGTCTTGGTGTGTTTGACTTAAGTGTGGAGATGAGGGATGATCAAGTGGCATCCTACATGGAGCCACATCATCATCCTCACTTTCCAATTATATTTATTTGTGTTTTTTTGTTGGAATGGGGATTACTTGCTCATTTTTATTTCTATGCACTTTTGGGTTTTGGAGCTTTTGGAGTGCTTGGAAATTGCTTGGCTTGGATTTGAAGAGGCTTGTGAGTTATTTTTCTTGGATCTTGATGGAGAGGTAGGCTCTCCACACTTTTATATTTATTCTACTTTGTTTTTGTAAGCAATTTTGCACTTGTTAAAATTATTTTTTTCTTCCGATGGTGCTTATGTGGGTTGGTTGAGTATTTGAACTTAGTTAGGTGTGTGAGAAGGGCTTATGGGATAATTGGGGATGGAAAAGGGAGTTTATGTGAGGAATTAAATTGGTGGGAGTGTGAATGGGAGTCTTACCTATGGGGAGAGAAAAGGGATTCATGTATTTATTTCTTTTCGCAAGGGATAGATAAGGATTTGTGTGATTATTTTATATTGTTTAAGGCTTAAGGTAAGACTCCCACTTCACTTTGGAGGAATAAGGAGGTGGTATCCCATAATCCTTGCTCTATTTGGTTTGATCCTTAAACCTTTGTGTGGTTGTGAAATTTTAATCTTGTGAACTATGTTGTCATTTTTGAGTTTAATGCCTTATTTGTGTTTGTTGTGAAGCGACCTTGTTCAAGTTATCATTGATTTCTCAATGCTCCTCATGGTTCCTTGGTAGGGGCTCGATGTGATTAATGGAATGGATTATTCCTTTAATGGATTTAAGGTTAGGCAAAGAGCATTTCCCACTCCCCCTTCCTTGTTTTGTGGTTCTTTTTGAAGTTTAAGAAGCCAAAGTTGGAGCTACTTTTGTGGAGAGGAATTACGTTTTGAAGACTTGAAAGTTGTCTTGTTTATAACCTTGTTGTAATTTATTAAAATTATATTTCCCACTTTGAGTGGATGCTTTGTAAAATTTTAAGTTTGTGATAAAGTTGTTGTATCTCTTGGAAATTATTTATCTTGTAAACTCTTTTAAAAGTGTGGATTGAGAAAGTTAAAATTTCAAATGTGATTAGTCTTGTGAAAGGAAATTATCAAGATTGTATTGTTTGGAAGAAAAGAAGGTTTGAATGAAGATGAAATGAATATAATTTTATTAATCTAGTATTGTATCTATATATCCAAGTTGATAAAATTTAATTTTAAAAAAGTTGTAATGTGTTAGACTCCATTTTGAAAGAAACAAGTAGTTTTGTTAAACAATGCTTCTTTTGTTGTTATATGTTTTACACACACACACCCACATATTTATATATATTTATACACATACACACACTTGTGTGTGTGTGTGTGTGTGTGGCATATATATATATATATATATATATATATATATATATATATATATATATATATATGATATATATATAAATGTACATCGCTATTTTGATTTATAAAAATTCATTGTGTATACCTACTTAAAACAAAGAGAAGAAATGTAACTTAAACTAGAAAAAAATGGATCTATTGGAAAATGTGGAATACCAAAATGGGTATTTTTGGTTGCATATTGCTCTTAACAAATTGGAAAATTTACAATCCCTTGGATAGGGAAGAATAGAAAATAATAACAACTAGAATAAATAATATTGGGGGATGTGTATATCCATCCCCCAAGCTTGCAACCTTCTCATCCATGGCTTCCTCCTCTCCCATACCTTCCCTTAACCTACAAAACAAAGAAATGAGAGAGAAATGAGAAAAAGAAAAGGATAAAAGCCTTCCTTAAGGATTTTTAGGGTTGTTTTGAAATCCTCTCATCCAATGGTCCATATTGGTTTCATCCAAGGGCCAATATTTTCCCCTACAATAGTTAGGTTGGGGTAGGTGAGGTGATCATTTGATCACATGGGTCTCCTTTTTGAATTGGGCCACGAGTGTGTTTTGAAAGAACTTTAGTTATTTTGTTTTATCCTTGAATTAAATTAAATAAACTTTCCCCTAATTAGTTTAGTTTCCTTTTAAAATGGAGAGTTAAATAATTAGATTGGTGTAATGAAAGGGATATTTTGACTTGGGATTTGATTATTTTTATTTTACATGACCTTAGGAAACCACTATATTATATTTATTTAGGAACATTTGAATGAAGTATGTTAAACGTAATTGCATATTAAACCAATTATTTTATTTAAATATTATTATTTAATTAATTGTGTGACTATCCTTTATTAACCTAGAGATTAGCTTAATGTTACATTTGTCCTTCAATAAAAAAATTACTGCATAATTTTACTAGTATAATCTATGTTTGGTTTTGGGTTTTGTGTGCAAAAATTTTGGGCGTTACAAAATGCAATGATCATAAGATATGCATAGAACTGGACATTATACACAATGAAAAGGTGTAAAATTGTTTTGAACCTATTCTTCCTTTGAGACTGACACAATGCCCCTTGTTTAGTGAAAATAAGGTTTTATAGATTTGATTAAAATAGATTTTCCAATAATCTCTTCAAAAATAGTGACCATGTTCGAAATGAGGGAATTGAATCACATAATCTAATGGAAGTTAAAACATAACCTAGTATGCTAGTAGGGTGTATCCTATATATGGAGTCCCAAATCAAGATTATTCCCTTCTTTGTTTCACTTTGTGTGTGCATGTATACTTTGCTTAATGCTAAATCAAATGAAGTAAGAACTACCACCTAAAATAGTTCTACAATTTAGCTAAAACAAAGCATAAACACCATCATGATAAGAATTAAACAAGGGTTAGATGCTAGCATTCATAAATACAAACTTTGAAACTAACAATGCTAAATATCTAAACTCCTCTATTCTCTAACAACAAATAAATGAATGAACCTAAGTAAGCTCCATGGCTATCAAAATAGTTGTCCTTAATGTTCCAAGAACCTAGGAATGCGTGCTAATCAAAGTTTGGCTACAAGACCCTTTTGACACCTCCCATATGACCCAAGCACTTTAAGAAAGAGGCTTAACTCTTCAAGATGATGAACTCTCAAAAGGGCAAGGTGTAAGCTCTTAGTCTCTTTGCTATATGCTTTGCATTTTCTCTCTTAGAAAGTTTAGGTGTAAGTAAAAAGGTAGGTGGAGGGCTCTTTATATAGCCCAAAGGATAAAGGATTCAACACATTCTCATGAATGTGGGATAAAGGTAAAACATGATTAGGAATGGATAAGGTTGCTTTATTAAAGGTAACCTTACTTTAGAAGGGTTTAATACATGTTTAGCAAGTCATGGGAGTTGGGGTATTTTAATTAATCAAAGGTGATTAATTAATAGGTAGGTGTAAGCTTATATAAGCCAATTAGAAGAATATTAGTGCGATTTAGGTTATTATAAGGGGATTAAATCAATTAAATATTGATTTATTGGTTAAATGGAAGGAAAACTAATTAATTAATAATAATTAATTAGTCGAGGTAGAAGGGTGATTTATTAACGAAAGGTCGTTAATTAGGTATTTGTTGGATATGAAACTTAATTAATTAGCTTAGTGTAATTAATTAATGATGATATGAGGGAAAATGAGTGCTTTCGATGATACGTCGTTGATTTGCGAGAAATGGGATAATTAGCACAATTTAAGTATTTAAATTGCTTGGGCGTAATTATAGGTGTCTACATTTTCCCTCTTTGGGGTGGCATAAGTGATGCCACTTCAAAGATAGTAGAAAAAGAGATTTTGAAGAGATGGAAGAAAAATTAGTAGGAGGGAGAGATGCCCCTCGAGTGTCGATGGGGTGATAGAAGAACTCGATCGACGATCGAAAAAGGTGAGAAGAGGCAGAAGAATGGGGACGAGGCGGGATGCCCGAGGAGAGGGAGAATTAGGGGTGAAAGGGAAGTGGTGGAGAAGAAATATGGATGAAAGGAGATAAGAGCTTAACCTCTAGCCACTTATTTGTTTGGAACAAATTTGATGTCATCATATTGCCATAGGAACTACATCATCAGTCCTTATGAAAAATATAAGCATACGACAAAGGTAGAATGACATGAAAAGCCATACTACGAACAATTTTCCATTATCTAAAGTACCAACTCGCATGCAACATACAATAATGCAATAATGAAACAAGCTCATATAACAGGGAAAACAAGTACAAACGCACATATCAACCCAACAATTGTATAAATATTTTGTTATCGGTGATGAAGAGATCCAAAAGTTTGTGATTGACGAAAAGGGTTAAAAATGATGCCCCAAGCAAGGATACATGCAAGGGGAAAGGAAAATGGACACGGGGTCCATGAAAAGCATTTGTGTGCAATGAAACAACACCAGGCAACCAAAAGTGCCCCCAGTAGCACGACGAAGCAAGCAACTAGCTTTTGTGAATGGTTTTGAATCTAGTGATTTGCGAGTCGTATTAATCGGGAATATGTGAGACAAACCAACAGGATATGGATAAAATACCATGAGCAAGACACAAGTTTTAGCGGTAAGAAGCAAGTTACCATTTTGTAGGGTGTTTTACTTTTTAGGATTTTTTGAAAAATTTTGCCTTGTTTTTGGATTTTTTTTGATATATATATATATATATATATATATATTGTTTTTGTTGTTTTTGCTTTCCAAACCATGGTGAATAGTAGAAGAAAGCGAAGGGCCTAGGGGCAACAAAAAGTGCCCTAGGTGGAAGAAAAGAGAAACAAACGACAAATAATGTCCTTGTTTAGTGGAAAAATGAAGAAAAAATAATTATTTACGAGGGTGTGAAGAAGAATAAAAAGGGAGCAATAAAATTGTCCAGGGGAGAAGAAAGGGGTATTGGACAAAAAATGCCCCAATACAGTGAAAAATAAGATAAAAATAATTATTTAATTAAAAATAATTATTCCACAAAGTGAGCAGAGGTGAAAACGGTGAGTGAAACGGGTGTCCCTGGTCATTCGATCGGTGAAAAAGTTAATATACCCCGGGAGGTAAATACATCACAATCAGTTCATTTTAACCACTTAGTTTAGAAAAATTACCATGAGGCTCTAACACTCAGGAGAGATGGTGAACGCACGTGATCATTTGAGGCATGCTATAGAGTGTAGATGATATATCTATAGACAATATCAAATGTTGTTTTCAAGTGTTATTTTGATGTCTATGGATGAGATGATATGATGATATTGGTGCGGGGGGAATAGATTTTTGATTATGCACAACCCCTCTTGCCCCCATTGATGATATGGTATGTGATGATTAGCTTAGTATACATGCATGATGTAAAATTTAGCATTTTTGTTTATATATGATGTATAGATGATGCTAGATGTGATGATAGTGATGGTAATGTGATGTGAATGATAACAAAACAAAGAATATGCAAGAAACATAGCTAAATGCTACAAAGAACACCAGGAATTAATGTAATACACCATGATTCACCATGTATTATTAACAAGTAACAAACACAACCAAATGTTCAAGAAAGAACATAATGAAATAACACAATACATCATGATTTCCCAAGGTTCACTAGCATGTCGAGACATACCGCAATATGCACAAGCAAGAATGAATCTAATCTAAGCAAGAAAAAATGAACTATGACAAAGTACACCTAAGCAACAAACAACTCAAAAGAAAGCACGCAAAACACTATACAAGCAACAAGCAAAGCAAGAAAACAAGACAATGCAAGTAAATGTTTTTGTAAGATATGTTTTCATAAACTAATTTTCTATTGTTTAGGTTTTTGTGAAACAATTTTATATTGTTTTTGTGTTTTGTGAAACAATTTTCTATTGTTTTTGTGTTTTCTCGAAACAATTTTCTATTGTTTTGTGTTTTCTCAAAAAACAATTTTATATTATTTTTGTGTTTTTCTCAAAACAATGTTCTATTGTTTCTATTTTTTCCTTGAAACAATTTACTATTATTTTTGTGTTTTTAATAGTTTTCCAAAGCTATGTGCAAGTAACCAAGAAAGCATGGATCCCCAGCGTTAGGTGGGGAATATACAAGGGCATAAGGCCACGTGCGTACCAGAAAGGTGAAGATGCAAAAAATTCCCCAACAATTAGGTGGGAGTATTCAAAGGTAAACTCTTCATAGGTAGAAATGGGACCCAAGGCCATTATGGATAGGTTCAACATGATGGTGAACGTAAACCCATGAAGTGCTGGGAAAAGGCAAGGATGCCCCCAGCATAAGTTGACCTAAAAGCACATGATAGAAAGGAAGGAGAAGATTATTTTTTTTGAAGGGGACAAAGGTTTCCACAAACATGGAAAATAAGTAATCTTATACACATGGATGTTTTGAATGAAGTAGAAGAATGATGTGAATGATATGAATGTAGCTTAGAAGCCTCACAATGAAGAAGTGATTAGCCAAAGGCATAAATTGTGAGACAAGATATGGACTAGAGTAAGAGTCTGAACAAGGTCAAAAAAGACACTTGGTAACATACTAATCTTGTTTATGCATAGAGATCCAAAGTGTGTGCACGTGGATTTTATTACCTTTGAAGTGAAGATTTAATAGACAAGTGAAGAGACCCTAGGCAATGTGTAGGAATGATTTATCTTTATAAGTGATGTTGTGAATGGAGGGTGAAAGGATAGCCATACATTGCTCCGCTGCCAGCCAAGCGTCCATAGCCCCGACAGAGATGTATTTGATTCTAATCACAACATTGCTCTACTGCCAGTCAGGCATCCATAGCCCCGATAGAGATTATTGGAAATACCCCAAGAGAGAGTTATATATTAATTTTCTTTTGATTTGTAGCTTTTAGCTTTTGAGTTTTGATTGATTTTGATTCTTTTGCTTTCTGAAAACTTATTTCAGCTCTCTTGTTTGACAAGGGGTTAAGAACCACTGATGGCTTGATAGAAGGAGGTGGAAGTGATTATGATGAAGACATTGGCTAGTGTCAACAAATATGTCCAAAATTTCTTCGCAACAAGTTTATTAGATATTTGAATGTGATAGGATCTCCATGAGGTCAGTTGTTCTTTAATTTACCAAGGTGATAAAAGACCAGGGGCAAACAGATACCATAGAGATAAATGTCACAAAATGCATGCGAATAAGCTAACCGAAATGTCACCGAAAGGATGAAAATGGTAGGAAGACTTGCAAAAGAATAACAAGGAAGGTAAGAAAGAAATATCCATGTGTATGCAAATAATCGGATTGCAATGTTTGATCTTTGTATTTTTTATTTTTGTTGTTGTTGTTTTTTGGTTTTTTTGTATTTTTATATTTTGCATTGTTTTTTATTAGTGTGATTTAGGCTATTATAAGGGGATTAAATCAATTAAATATTGATTTATTGGTTAAATGGAAGGAAAGCTAATTAATTAATAATAATTAATTAGTCTAGGTAGAAGAGGGTGATTTATTAACGGAAGGTCATTAATTAGGTATTTTTGGATAGGAAACTTAATTAATTAGCTTAGTGTAATTAATTAATGATGATATGAGGGAGAATGAGTGCTTTCGATGATACGTCATTGATTTGCGAGAAAGGGGATAATTAGCACAATTTAAGTATTTAAATTTCTTGGGTGTAATTATAGGTGTCTACACACCGAATCAGGAAGGAATGCAATTTATGAAGAGTTAGAAGAAGAGAATCACTCACAAGATTCAATTAAGATTCCAATCTTCGTATGTAGGTGTCAGCTTTCGGATCTTTCTAGATTTCAACTGTTTTGGGAGGGCATTCATTCAAGTAGTGTCTTGTTTTTTGTTTTAAATTTATCGTAAGGGGATTTTTAATTAAGGAGGATGATTAATATGGATTTAGTGTTTAGCTTCTTTTTTTTCCAATTTTATGTTTTTAGTGTGTGGAGTTGCCCCAATTGTTCAAAAAATCTAGAAAATAGAACTACATTTTCATATCCATTTTAGACAATAGCTTGGTGTTTCTTGCATTCCAAAATGTTTTTATTGAAGTAACCTATTTCATTTGGAGAATACTAAATTTTAAAAATGGGTGATCCAAAATTTATTTCTTGCAGCTTAGGTTTTTGAACATCATCACGGTCAAGTATTGTCTTCTTGGTATTATGTGTATCGAAAAAAGTAGGAGAATATTATTTCTTCTCAAAATGATATATATTATATTTTTACTTGAGTTGAATTTTTTTATCCAATCGGTATCTGTAATGCCCATAATTTTACCACTCAAACCCATGATAGAACCCAATAATTAATTAAGGAAAAATTATGGAATAATTTTTTTGAAAGTGGTAGAACATTAGCCAAGCATTTAATTAAATCCTAATTATAAAATTTTAAACAATTACATGGCAGTTGGAATTTAAAAATGAATAAATAAAAATTTACTCAATCCCCAATTAGAATTACGGTTTAATTTCTCTTACTAAGTACCAATATTTTATTTAAATAATCCTCATCTTACTTTTCGTTACTTAGCCCCAATAATTTCCTTTAAATCTATTTATTTAATTAATGACCCCTAATTAAATTCCAAATTTATTTAGGTAAGAATAATAATCCTCTAGTTTAGGATTATGTACATTAATATTTAGTTTATTTCATAAAAGGGTCAAGGTTGCACATCTAGGACTAACCCCTTAGGCCCCCTTTAAAACATTACCCATACTTTTAATTTAAAACATTCCCACCAAATTCCCTATCACTTAAGTGATGTAGGGTTCATCCTACACCATTGGATCTAATCTATTTGAGCCATTAGATCTAGGTTAGGCTAATGAAACCCTAGAAATCCTTATGGGATCTCTTATATTCATTTCTTAAACCTATTTTCTCATTTTATCTTTTTTATTTGCAGGTTAAGGAAGAAGGAGAAGAAGATGAAGCCATGAAGGCCATTAGAGAGGGTTGGAAGCTCTTCTTTTGTTAAATTTTTGGTTAAGACAAGGATCTACCCATTTCCTTTGTGGGTATTGATCTCTCTTCTTTATTTGTTTTTATATAGAATTATGTTTGAATGTTCAAGTGAAAACATGGTGTGCATACCCATTTGGGTAATAATCGAAAACCCTATATATATATATATATATATATATGCAAATAGATCTATATGTATCTGTATTTATAATTGTGGATAGATAGATCCATTATATCTATTTTTCTTGAGAATAACTAGTAATTAATATGTGTGTGTGTGTGATTATCCAAGGTTTCACCATTTACACACAGGCTGCGAATTCAAGGGCTAAGGCCGATTTGAAGTTCTACGTCCGTAATAACAATGGAGTTATCACTATATTGAAATACGAGGGCGATCATTTATTTGAGTGGGGTTATAGTGTTGGGGTGGGGAGGGGCACCAACCCCACTACAACCCCATATATAAATATGGAATTGGGGTGGGGTCGACACCACTCCCCCAACCTTATATCAATACAAATAAAACAATGGTCAAAATTGCCCAATGGATGACCACTCAAAACACATTTCACTTTTTAAAATTCATTCTTTTTACAACTAAGCCCCATAAGAACGTTTTTATTTTAATAATAATTAGTTACTAAAAGGTATTAATACATACATACATACATATATATACATACATACATACATACATACATACATACATATATATATATATATATATATATATATATATACATGTATATATATATGTATGTATGTATATATATATATATATATATGTATATATATATATATATATATATATATATATACATACATACATACATACATACACACACACACATGTATATGTATGTATGTATATGTGTGTGTGTGTGTGTGTGTGTGTTATATATATATATATATATATATATATATATATATATATAATACATATAAATAATACATATTGGCATACACACGCACATGTTCACACACACACACACACACACACACACACACACACACACATATTAAAATAAGTTTCCCCATAGAAATAGGGGATTTAATAAGAATAGGTAAATCAGTTTGCATCTATAGATTTAATTTTATATACATATTTATAAATGGAGAGGCTTATATTTGTATGAGATGGTGTATCATGCTTTAAAAAAACAAATTATCAAACTCCAACACATTTAGGTAACATCTAAGAGGAAAAATTAATTGTGCTTTATCCATATACTCCAACAAAAAAATTCTTAGAACAAGAGAACCAAATTATCTATTCCTTTTACACATCCATTTGGATAATAGGAATATAAATCATAATTAAATAACTCTGATTTCTTATTTCTTTATTTACACAATAGTGCCAATGCTACAAGATTTAATATTTTCCTTCCATTCAAGACCCTAAATTTTTCAAATAAATTTACATTACCACTTGATCAATACTTAGATTTAAAATATGTTTACTTCAATTTCAAACCTTCTCAAAATTTTCATTTCTAATTAAAAAAACCAATCATAATAAATCATTTACAAGAACCATCCAATAAAATAAGGGGTTACATCCAATGTACTCTTAAGTACAATTTAATAATTGTAGTGTCTTAAGAGAACAAGTTGCAACTCCACATGCCTTTCTCTAACAAGAGCACTTCTTCCATTGAGCTCAACCATTTTCATCAAATCAAGCACATAACAAAATGGGGGTAGGCAAAACTATCTACATAACCAATTATTTCAATGAGGGAGATAAGTCTTCTTCCTCATTGGCCTCCGAAAAGCCCTAACAAGGAAAAAATGGGTGGTATTAGACAACCATTGGCATATCTAAATGGCTTCCACATACACATTCAATTAAAACATTCAACACATGTAAATATACATATTCAAAAAAATTTACAACTTCCACAAACCACACAAAGGATTGATATCAAGCCAAAAAGGAGAAAGAAGTATAGGAACAACCTCCTTTTTGCCTCCCAAGTGAAGTAGGATTTTCACCAAAAGCCTCCATGTGCACAATACAAACAACAAAACATCCTTATCTCTCCCCTTGCAAGTATGCAAAAATATGTCCATGTTTTCCTTTTCACTCCCCATAGGTGAAACTCCCAATCACACTCCCTCCAAAATGCATGCCTCACAACTCCCTTTTCCCTCCCAATGGTCCCATACTTCCATCTCCCACTTCCTCATTAATGCAAACTACAAACCACACAAAACAACCACAATTACAATACTCATACAACATTTAACAAGAACAATCATCACATCTACAAATATAAATTATAAATAACAAAGGTAGAGATCATACCTCTCCAATATTCCAAAAGAATTCACACCACAATATTTGTGACATCGTTAAGCCAAACACACTCCGAAGCAACTCCAAGCATCTCCCCATTCCAAAAGTGGAAAGAAAAACAAAAGTAACCCCAAATCCATCAAATTCCATCAATAAATAGAAATGGGATGTGAGGATGATAAGGTGGCTCCATGTAGGATGCCACTTCATCATTCCTCCATTCCAATACACAAGTCAAACACCATGCCCAAGAAAATAAGTGAACATGTAAGACTTATGAAAAGCCCACATGACACTCAAACTTTCACACGAAGTCTACCAAGGACAAATTAATTTTGGTAAGTAGGAAGTGCAATTATTCTCAACCTTTAACAATCTAAAATGCATAAATAAGTTAAAACATAACTCCCCATACCACACGGGTAGGGTTTTAGGGAAATTCAAGAGGCATGGGATAAGATAAGCTTGTCCCACAAGCCTCCAAAAATGCCTCCCAAGTCCAAATCCGAATTTTGAAGATGGCAAGAGGTACATATCACAAAAACCAACGCAATTTAACCTACTGACCACCAGGTTTCAAGTACCATCTACCCTCATAACTATCTAATTTTCACATCGATATTTTATTTAACAAATTAAGTAGGATTAGATAGTTAAGACACATTAATGATAACTAATAAAGTGACTAAAATTTGCAATAATTAAAATCATAACAAAAAATAAAATACACACAAAATTAAAAGAAGAGAAACAATACCCCCATGGCCACACATGTGTTGTCACCCCCAAGGTAAACCTCTTGACTAGGCATGCAACAACACAACATAACATTACATGAGTTTCCATGGTGATTTGTTTCCAATACCCCACATTCCTTTGTTTTAGGTCTCATATCCCTCATACTTCAATGTGTTATAATTTTCTGCAAAATCAAACAATACCTTTCCATCCTCGTGGCCACATTAATGATGTCGAGATAATAAAACACATACATATTTACATAACAATTCACATCATCGAATATCATAATTAAACCAACATTAGAATCAAGTAATTCACCAATTGTTCAAATTTCTAACATTTTGATTCTACCAATCCATCAATTTGTACTAAGATCATAACATCAACAATCATCTAGAAATATCCATAAATCAAGTCCAATGTGTCAGTACAATAGTAACACTTAGAACATCAATACTGATATGTAAATCAAGCATATAAAATCCATCACATAAGTCACATCATGTCAAGATTCTAACACCTCCATACTATCTATCAAGTAGGTTAATCAAATCATATAATAATGTACATCAAATTCCATACTACAACCATATAGTCAATAACAATCAAAACACAACAATAATCATGATGTCCCGTGCATATTATTAGTATGCTAACTAGAATATAGTAGCAAGGTTCAAGATTATAATCAATTTGAAATTGAAAACATAGTTCAATCAGTGTTGAAGAGGAGTGGGCATTACAATATCAATTGTTTTTATAAAAAAATGGATGTTGTAATGCTCTTATTACCTGTTTGGATAGTTTCATTCTAACGTGTATGAAGGACATTTATCTTGGAATAGTTTCACTAGTATTGCTTCCTTAACATGATTTTTGTAAAATTAATTTGAATCTTTTAAAATAATTTAATAGTGAAAAAGATTTTATGAGCAACAATAGAGAAGAATAAAATCAAAACATAGCGCCAATAATAGTTAGGGTTTTCCAACTTTCTATAGTGCCCGATTAATAGAGTCTAACCGGAAAGTACCATATCATTTATGTCATTATTATTGTCCCCTGTATGTGACATTTTTCAAATTTTAATCTCATATAGTATCAAAAACATTTTTACAACCATATGTTTTCCCCTAGGTGGTTGTAGAAGAGGTAGGGCTCTTATTTTCCCCTTTTATTCTTCAACACCGATAATAAACTATGTTTCCCTCTTTGATATTCCATCCTCTCTAAGAGTGGGACCATTTACCTCGAGTTAAATTCAAAAACTATAGTTTTGATTCTAGAGTCGTGTGCACAGTCTTTATTTATATCCTTCTCACTTTGTAGTTTTTCTAAAAACACAACTTATTTTCATAAAGAGCCCCCAAGACAATTATCTCTTTATTTAAACTCCCTTTGATGCCATAGAACTTTTATCTTAAGAGATTCAAAAATGAAAGAGAATTTTCATCTTAGATTGCATTTTTCCTTAGAAAATGTGAAACTCAAGGCAATTATCTATTAAAAACATTATTCCTCCGATTATTTAATATTTTATTGATACATCATTTTGGCTAGATGAGATTTTTCTCCTCTAATTGTTTTAATCAATTTGTATTTTCCATGCACATGACTTTATTTTGGTCAAAAATCTTCTCCTATGTTCAATACAAATAGAGTTACATAGTTCAATTCATCATATCAAGATTAACATAAATATGATCACATCAGTCCACCTAATGTTTGGTTTTGTAATAAAATATACATCAAACTGGGAAATTATAAATGATTTACATTTTTTTAATTTTATTTTTATTGTTTGTAAAAAAAAATTGGGAGGGACCCTACCCTGGAGTACAAAAATCTCAAAGGAAAGAAAGAGCATGAAGAAGCAGTGTTTTTTTGATAAGTGGGGACCACACCCCATCAAAAAGGCCTAAAATTATAGATTGAGAAATAAACTAGCAAAGGAAGATACAAACTCTAATATAGAAAAATAAATAGAAAACGTAGCTACAAAACATCTACACAACTAAAAATAAAATAGAATAAAAATAGAAAGAATAAGGAGGAAAGAATCCTCCTAACTAAGACATTGCTGAAAAACCTTTTTCACTTCCTCCAACGCCTTAAACATGTTCAGGGGCTGGAAGCTTTTTAAGATATTTTCTATTAGAGGATATCACCTTCTTCATTTCCTTTCCCCCTTTCCATAGTTCCTCTAGAAGGCCACTCACATCGGAAAGTTGTTTAACCTAAGTATGAAATAAGTCAAGGAATGCTTTTCATATCGACATGATTAAATTGCTTAGAATTTTTTTCAATAATGGCTTCCTAAGCCTATTGATTCTTGATAAAAAATTTCCGATTTGGTCTCAAAACCCTCAAAATCAAGTTGTTTCCACTTACGATCGAACCGATGAAGAGGAACATCCAAGCTCTAATTGATATTTTAGCAAGCTCTTTGCAACATCATGTTATTTGTTCTTATCAGAGCTTCTAAGGACCCTCCCAACAAGTAGAGAGGGTTGCCTAACCCTTTTATATTTTCTTGAGTAGGAGGGGGATGGGGTTGAAATGGAAGGGTTCTTTGGATACCATTTCATGATAGTAGAGATGTAACAACATAATGACACCTTGATGAAGTGGCAGGGTTCTCTTATGGGTGTGCACTTCATGGATAGAATTTTCAAGGGACTGAAGTATATAGTAGGACAAACTAACCCTAGAAGCCCTGCAAAAAAATTTCAAGATAACCAAATGATGAAGGGGGAGGGTAGAGAATTGACCTTCCAAAGTCACATACCGAACAACCATGTGAGCCACTTCATCGAGACGGGGTTGGGATGGAAGAACAAATGATCTTGACCTTTTCGATTTCCAATTTCTCTGACCCTTCAAGGAACTTATTTTCCTATAAATATTTGTTGAACTTATTGAAGAAGAATTTAATTCCATCAGAGCCTAGTCCCGTAACAAAATAAATTACGTTCTCCTTGATAGTGAAATATTTTCCAATGTATGTAACTTGCATGTTTTTCCAATGCTTGGAAAAGAGAATAGAAATGTGTTTGTCATAACCCTTTATCCTTTGAATGAAAGTAGTAAAACTATCGACAACAATGGATTTCGACAATTCAACATTATCTTGCCAAGAAGAATCAAACATTGGTTAAGCCATGCACATAGGACCTACGATGTTAGTAGAGATTGGAACACCATAAAACAGAGGGCTATCAGATTAGAAAAAATTTCTGTAAGTAATAACACCACATAAATGAACAACCCAAAGTAAGATATATGAAATCTATGATATGGAGATTGGGTGACAATAATGCTCGAGCATGTAGAATGGCCAAGGTGGTAGAAACCATTTTCTCATGAGAAATATAAATACAAGCCGTAGATAAATCTATCAAAGGCTTCCTTTTCTATAATTTCCTTCGCATTCTTAGGGATTTATTCATGTTCAGCCCAAAACTTATAATTATTACAAGTTTCCCCTATGTTAGAAAAATGATCTACCAATTTTTTCTCTTCTCGGAGGGTGTGGCATATGATAACATTAATAAAGCTATTGAAAATATCCTTATCTTTTTGTGCAAAGTTTTTTAAATTCGAATTAGAAGGATGATGAACCTTAATATTGATGATTACGTTGAGTGAAATCCCGTTCCACTATGAGCTTGGCAATATTAAGTTTATTTCCTTCACGAAGACCCTATAGTAATAATAATAATAATAATAATAGGTTTTTACAGTCCATGATGCCGTGGGGCACCTTGTTTTTGGGTCTACAAGTGGCTTATAGCATATAGGACTACCTCGTACTCACATGTGGGAGGCAACTAACTTTGCTACAAACGAGGCGTACATACCCTACCCCCTGCAGGATTTGAACTTGTGACCTCTATTTCAAGAAGTACGTGTTCTTCACCATTAGGCAAACTCAGGTGTACAACAAGAGCTTCTACATAGTTGTTTAATTGGGTCCCCACAAGTCAGGCATAGGCCACCATAATATTCCCATGATGATCTCTAATGACACCCCTCGCAGCTCCAAGGCTGCATTTGGAGGAACCATAAAAGTTGATTTTGAACCAGTCATCCCATGCGAGAATATTTATTTTAGTTAATTAGTATTGTGCCATGTAAAAATAGCAACAATCATAGGTATTAAAGTGTTAATTATGTGTTATCCTCACTGACAATATTTTTAAGGAGAAACATTATTCAACATAGGCATGAAGAGACATGATTTAAAAATGATTGGGGTTTTGTTAAAATGAAAGGAAATATAAAAAAATTCGTAGTTTGATTAATGATTGTGATGTTTATTACACAATCAAATAAGGTATAAATTCTTTTAGATATCTACAATTCTATATATATTGGAGTCACATCTATGTATGTAATAAAAAATTAAGGGCGGGTTCCTATAATGTGTGTCCAATATATTTAACTTTACTTAATTTAGAAAATTTCTAAACATTAGGATTTAAGGAAGGAAGAAAAACATTGTGAAAAATTATATATAACTTGAGGGATTTTATGGGAATTGAACCTTGGAAAGCTTTTGTGACATTAAATAATGCCAATAAGAATTGGAGGGTCAAGAAAGATTAAAAGGAATTTATTTAGTTGACATATTATTTTAGGTCTTTCTTGTTTCTCCTCATGGGTCCTTTATTCTTCATTCAATTTGGAAGGAATGGGAAAGAGTGAAGTGCTTGGTTGTTGGGAAGCCTATCTTTTATTTATTTTGACACTAGGTTCGAAGCCTATAAATTGATTTCATCGAATCTGCAATATAATGAAAATATCCTTTCCTTGACAAGAGGTTTATCTACTCTCCTTTGGTTTGATAAAAATTAAAATATTTCATGAATTTTACATATTTGGGAAGTGGATGGAATGGAAAAAACTTAAATATTTTTATAAGCTTCCTCAATCTTAGTTTAGAATGTATAGAATTCTTAGAAAATCTTTCACAACTCCCTTTACATGAATAAATATGAAGGATGGGAATGAATTTTTGATACCATGACGTGGCTCAAAGGGCACCCTTTCTAAGAGACTACCTCCAAACAACTATATGAAAATATTTCCTTCTCCCCAAACCTTTCCCTAGGCCTTAACAATAAGTGTAATTTGTATTAGTCCATTAGTATATGGACTCGTAGATTTAGTGTTTTGTGGTGTTCTTGTATTAATTCATGCAAATATTACTTTAAATGGCTTGTAATTAATAATAAGTATTTTGTGGCTTCTAATATTTTATAGGTTTCTAACACTATAAGCTTGTTGCTTTCTTTAATTTTATATATTTTTAGTTTTTAAAATTATATTATACATAGTTACCCATAGCGTACCATACCTAAGGTTTTTATTTTTCTCTTTCATCATACCATACTCATACCCATACCCATACCAAAATAGTATAGGCTATAGACATTAGCTATTTGAAGCATTTAATATACATCCACCAAAGAGAATAACTCCAGTCCTCGTTTTTCTAATCACAAACATGAAAGGATGATTAACTATAAAGTCTTCAATAACATACCTTATTAATAGCTACAATATAAAAATTACTCCAAATTTTTTTCTTCAATAACCTCTTTATTAACCTCCACAAATGACTTATGGAAAAAAATTTAAATATAAAGTCTCCTAGTGGAGTCTACCAATTATGTGAAATTTTCCTCCTTAGAAAATGGTGAGTCTAACTTTTCAACATCTTAGTAACCTCAATGCAAATAAATTTTGAATTGAGGCAACTAGAAAGAGTGTACCTTCACTTTATTTGGGAAAGATGATGCTCAAGAAAATTAGGAGTAACATTTCTCTCTAGTTCTGGGAGACATTGATATCATTAGGCAAGATGAAATATAGAGAAAATGATTGATTTTCCCATCCCTTAGTATTAGGGAGTCTTAGTATTTTGCATTCAACACTTTCTTAATAAATTATTTCCCTACAATAGTCATCATTTGTAATTTCAAATTGTTCTAAATAAGAAAAATAAATGTACCTTATTTTGTTGTAGAAGAATCAAATTTCATCTTCAATGTACCTTTGAAATACAATGAATTTTCTAAAACCAACCTAGTATTTTCATCTACATAATCAGATGAAGTAAATTCTTCCATCATCTTGATTCTGGAATCTACTACCTATTTATTCACCTCCATTGTGATTTCAATTTACCAATCATAGTAAAAAAATGAATGATGAAATCACGTAGTTTTCGATTGATTTAAAAACCCTACAAAAAATCGACATGGGAAGACTGGTGAAATGAAAAAATGTGTTAAACCTCATTCTCTAAGGGTATAAAAATACCAAAATCTAGTGAGTATAACTAAAATAATCTAATGTAGGATAAAAATGATGTTTATCTTACGGAAAATGTGAATTAAACTTGCAAGGAAGTTAATATACCGTAAGAATAAGGAAACAAAAATTACAAATTTAAGTAAGTAAATCTTAAGGAAATCATAAAAACATGATTATGGATATAAGGAAATCATTTGGGATTTTTCCCCAAAAATAGAAACATGAACTAGATTTTTTAGGGACAAGTACGAATACGATACGGTATGTTAAACGAATTTTTTAAAAATTATATATATATATATATAACCAAAAGTTTATAGTGAATCATAAGCCAACAATAAGCTTATAATGAACTATAACACATCTAAAACTAGATTTCTTTGACTGGATACTAGAAAGCCACTTGCAAGAAATTTTTATAAGTCCATCTACTAATGGCCTCACAAACATTCCAATCATTGTTAAGGCCTAGTGAAAGATTTGGGGAGAAGGAAATCTTTAATTCATATGAAATTCTTTTAATTTTAATTCACATTCTATTCATAGGAAAAAACCAGGTGAAAGATATTGAAACATACATATAACCTCTAATTACTGCGAGCTATGTGAATTATGGAAGGGTGTCAATATGTATGATGTATCGACACCTAGTAATGATAAGATTTTTTTCATGCAATACTTATGTGAACAATTCATGATACTCTAGAACTGTCTGTGTGTTATGGTAACCTATTTATCATGGACATTTATAATCATTCTATTTATGTTAATATCATTTAAGCTGCAGAGGAGTGTTGAAATCACCGACTCTTATTGTTAACTTTATAGTGATCAATTAACTTTTATTTCACACCCAAATTCTAAAATATTTGATCTTTTTGTTTATTAACATCGACTAATAATTGGACTTAATATTATTATGTTTTTTCTCTTAACAACTATTGAGCTTCCAATCCCTTTCCGATGGTTTTTTAATTCAATTGTTTTATATCCGGATATATAATTTAAATTTTCATCTTTCCAATTGTTATAGGTACAAAAACATATTATTTCAATTGTCATTAGAGATGGAACAATAACATTTTTTCATGGTGGAAATAATAATCCACCTTCAAATTTATGTGGACTAGTGCCACTTTATAATTTATTTTGGTGGTTAATCTAATTAAATGTTTCACACTTGGAGGTTAATTGAAAAAAGAAATCAATAATAGGAAACAAATTTCAATATAATTCAATACTAATAAACATCAAGAAATAACCACCAAACCAAAAAGTAGTTGCAATCAAGGAACCACTTGTGTTCATTCCTCTCATTTCAAGCTTATTATAGAATTGGAATTTACTATTAGCTGAAAGAAACAATGAAAAGAACAAATAAAACTTTCATAGGAACAAATAATTAAAGATTCAAAGCCCACTTTGAGGTAAATTGGCACATGAAAACACCAATATGAAACACATTTTATTAATGATATACCCGTAAAAAGAGGCAATTGCAGTCATGGAACCACCATCCTCTTATCCTAAACTCCACTAAAAGAATTTTCTAATTTTTTTTCCAAGAACCTTTGTAAGCAAATTAAGGAGACATGTCATTTGATTGTTTCCTCCTCCATCAAATATTGTAGTGACCAATCCTCTTCGACACTATTTTCATTATGTTTATATTACTTTTGGACTGATACTTAGACATTTTGATTATGATACATTGATCAGTAGATGATAGACTATGCATATATTTGGACTATTGACATGTTGTGATTCACATTTTGATTATGTTACACTATATGACATTGGTAGACAATTCAATATATGTTGATTTACATTATTTGGATTTTTATATTGACACGTTATACTCTGGTTGTTCTAAGTAGAATTATAGTCTCATGGATGTTAGAATAAAATTATTTGATATGTTTATATGTGATAGAATTACTTAATTGTTTATTATGATTATTGATTTATATGTATATATATATTATTGGTCAATGTTGTTGATGTGGCGTTAAGCCGAGAGAGGTATACTATTTGTTTTTCAGGATATTTTATTACATACATTATAAGGGGATACGGGATGAACCATGGAAGGATGTCGGGTGTTTCGCAACATGGCAAAATTTGACAACCGTGTCTAATGTTTAAGTGGTGTTATTACATTCCTAGTTAGGATGTTTCCCATGGGGGTGACCTCACATGTGTGGACATGAGGTGTAATGTTTTCCCCTTCTTTTAAATTGATGCATGTTTTATTTTGTGTTATATGTATTTAATTTTTGAAATTATAGTCAGTTTATTAGCAATTATTAATGTGTTTCATTAAGCTAATCCAACGTAATTAGTTAACTACAATAAGGATGTAAAACCGGATAATTATGAGGGTAGATGGTCCTTGAAATCTTATGGATGTAAGTTGGATTTCTGTTTGTTTTTATGTTGTGTACTCTTACCCAACTTCAAAATTCGGATTTTCACTTGGGAGACTTTTTGGAGGCTTATGGGACAATCTAAGCTTTTCCCATGCCTCTTAAATTCACCCAACAACCATACCTATGGTATGGGGAGTTAATTTTAGACTTATTTATGCATTTTGGAGTGTAAAAGTGAAAATAATTGCACTTTCCTACTTACCACAATTAATTTGTCCTTGGTAGGATTGGTGTGGAAGTTTGAGTGTCATGTGGGCTTGTTGTAAGTCTTACATGTTCATTTATTGTCTTGGGAATGGTGTTTGACTTGTGTTTTGGAATGGAGGAATGATGAAGTGACATCCTACATAGATCCACCTCATCATCCTCACATCCCATTTCGATTTACTTATTGAATTTGATTGATTTGGGGTTACTTGTTCATTTTCATTATTTTGCACTTTTGGAATTTGGAGCTGCTTGGATTTTATTTTAGAGTGTTCTTGGCTTGAAGGTGTAAAAATGATTGTGGATTGAACACTATTAGAAGCTTGATGGAGAGGTAGGATCTCCACCTTTGTTGTTTTCTTATTTATGTTTGTAGATGTGAAAATTGTGCTTGTTAAATATTATATGAGTGTTGTGAATGTGTTTTTTTGTGGTTGGGTAGTTTTCCTTAAGAAGGGAGTGGGAGATGGATATATGGGACCATTGGGGAGGAAAAGGGATTTGCGATGCATGCATTTTGAGAGATTGTGATTGGGAGTTTGACCTTTCGGGTGTGAAAATGAAAACATTGACATATTTTTGCATACTTGCAAGGGGAGAGATAAGGATGTTTTGTTGTTTGTATTGTGCACATGGAGGCTTTGGGTGAAACACCTAATTCACTTGGGAGGAAAAATGAGGTGGTTCCCATATCCCATGCTCATTTTTGGCTTGATAACAAACCAATGTGTTGTTTGAGAAAGTTGTAAATTTTGTTGAGTATGTCCATTTAGATGTATTTAATGTTTTAGATTGTATGTTTTTGTTGAATCCATGCTTGTAAAAAAGGTTGTCAAATGTTGCTCTATATCCCTCATTTTTCTTTGGCTGGGTCTTGGGGGCCAATAAGTGGATGACTTATCCTCTTGTTGGATTAAATTTTGGGTGGAGAGTGTAAATATTCCCCCTTTCTTTGTATTGTGATCCAAGTTTTTGAAAGATTGAAGAATGCAATATTAAAGCTACAAGTTGGGAGAAGACATGCAATGAAGACTTGTGTTTTGGCCTTGTTGAAAGTATTTATGTTGTAACTTGATCATTCTATTATTCCCACTTTGAGTGGAAGATTGTAACTTTGTATGCTTGAAATAAAGTTGTAATATTTCATTTATTCCAAGTTGAAGTGATTTAGTGAATGTAGAAAGAACTCTTGGTTGTTTACCTTGTTGGAAAGGATTAGTCTTAGTGAAAGAAATGGATTTGAAGTCCTTGTATTGTAAAAGAATGATATGGTAACTTGTAGTTTTCATATTTGTATTGTAATGTTATAGTGAAAGGAAGCTTAAGTTGTTTAGTTGTCTTAAAATGAAACTCTCCTAAAGTTGTATGTATTTAAAGTTACAATATATATACATGTATATTTGGAAAACAAAGTTGTCTTGAAATGAATTATGTTGAATTCTTATTGATTTTTTTTTTTTTAAATGGAATATATGAAAGAGAATGAGCCAAAGTAATGTTATACTCAATTTAACATTTTATTGTAAAGGAAAGAATAGAGAATGAGATGATGTTATGCATTTATTATAAAACTAGAAATGTTATAAATTTACCAACCAATGAATGGAATACACCCTCTTTAAAATTAATGTTTCATTAAAAATAAACTTAAGAAGAAAAACTGTTAAAAATGCATTGTTGAAGGTTCTATTTTTAGAGAACAGAATCGCCATCCTTTGCAGAGCGATGGTTTGGAACCACCACCTAGCAGAGTGGTGGTCGATGAATCACCTCAAGCAAGGTGGTGATCATAGGACCGCAAACTTACGTAGGATGTCTATTTCGTCACTTTTGACAGAAAAATAAAAATCTATCTGTGAAAAACCCATTTTTAACATTAAGTAAAATCTAAGCTTAAAATAATAACAAGAAAACTTCCAGCAACTAGGAATCAATTAAATTTAATTGTTCAAGCCTTCCAATATCTTTTATGACAGCCAAAAGTGTAAAAATCATAGATTTAAAATAAATGTGGTTTTTCCCAATAGTTTAACTTTTAAAAAAGAAAAGTATTTCTTTGACTAATAAAATACATCTATAGTAGGATCTCTAAATTTAACAAATGGCTAACATTACAATGGAAAATATTTACAACTAATATCAAGAGAAAGTTTTATATGGTTGCTCTTTTTTCTCTCATGGCTCCTCCTCCTCCTCTTCCAAAACCTGCAAACAAGAAAAGAGGAAATGAGCATGTTTGGGGAAAATAGAAATTAAAAGGAGAACCATAATGAAATTTAGGTCAACCTAAATCTAAGGGATAGGATAGATTAAATACTATGGCCCAAATTAAACCCTAACTCACTTAAGTGGGAAAGAATTTTGAGGTATTGTAACTTTAAATTAAGAAAATAACATGAGTAATGGAGTGAATGTGGCCACTTAGTGGCTAGGTAAAACAATTAAAACTTTGAATTAGAAAATAATGTAACCTTGGTGCTTGATAACTAATTTTTCTAATGGAGCTTAGTAGAAGCTTTAAATTGTAAATATAGCTTAGGAAGTAGAATTTAATTATTAATGTAAAGCTTCTAGAAAGCCCGAGAAATTTATTAAGTGTGAAAATGCCTAACCTTGAAATTTTTAAAAAAATTAAAACTTTATTACCGTAAACTTAACTATTAATTTATTAGTTCTCTTTGTTTTGAGAGTAGAAAATTGTGGGAGTTACAAATATCTTTATTAATATTGTGTTTTCTTAGACATACATTGAAACATAATGAAATGTTGATTTTTCTACAAGTGGGCATACACCCCAGAAAAGGAAACACGAGTATTTTCTTACAAGATTTGATTTCAGAATGACCAAGATTAAACCATTGAATGTAGTATTTACAAGATTTGGGAATAAAGTGGAGCACCACTTTGGTTATTTCATTAATAGCACCAAAATTATCAAAATTAGTGTGTCTAATTGTTTTCTCCCACTTAACATTAAGGGGGAGTGTTGGGGTGATAATGTCAAGTGGGATTAGCCACTTGGGAATGCCCCAAAATTATTAAATTTTCTCTAATCAAACTTAAAGTGTGAAGTCTTTCACACTCAAAGAGTGAAGCATCTTGACCGATTAACCCACACAATTTAATAAGTGATCCATCTTGGGATTGACTTCCTGAATGTTTACAATGGCTATGCAGGTTCGTATTAAAGACTACGAGTTGTATGTAGGATGGGTTGATTAATTGAATGTTTTATCTATTAAAAAAATGTGATACATAGCTTTGAAGATGTGAAATATAGATAAGGAGACAAGTGGAAGTACTAGGTGAAATTTTATCAGATTCTTAATTAAAGATGATGATTTACCACTAGAGTCTTTCATTTAGGTTTCTCCACTTTGTTGGGTTTTAAAATTGTACTTTAACAAACCACGGTTAGAGGACAACAAGTCCCTCCTTATGGGAGAGGTTACCTTATTGAAAGCAAGAAGCAAAGATTATATACAAATGTAAAAATTTCAAAGTGTGGATTCTTGATACTTTGAAATGTTTTATGCCCAAAGATCATCAATACAAAAGAATGGAAGAACTAAGGAGATGAGAGAGGAAGAACATAACAATACTTTCAGGAAATATAGATAGAAGAGTATAACCTTATACATATTGATCAAAGGAGATGCAGAATGGAATCATTTGCATTTATAACAGATATAATTTCATAGACACAAAGTTCTTGAAATCATATTAACAAGAACACAAAGTTTCTTATCATGCAAAGATGGATGATTTGTCAACTTGAACAAGGAAAGAAGGAATAACAGAGGAAGAAAGGGAAAAAATCTATATTGATTACTTTCAAATCTATTACATCTACAAATTACCATGATCCAACCCCCATAATGACATGGAGAAGCCATTAAATAATCCTCAAAAATGGTTACATTCATTTTCTTGGTTTTTGTAGATGTGTTAATGCTGGCAAAAAATGATGCTCTATAAATCAGCCGTTAAACCTATTTTGTAACTTCAAATATGATCCGTCCATATGAAAAAGATGTAATCTGAAGTGGGCACGAGGGTGCATTTTGTATTTTGAGACTTTGTAGAGATTTTGCATTTTTGTACATTTTGTCCTACCCATCCACTTTTGAGACTAGTTTTACACGTGGCTTTACTTGAGTGGGGATGGAGTTGCAGATCACTTTTACAATTTTAACTCTTTTCAAAGAAAAGATAAAAAATCAAAGATCTATTCCGATCTGCCTCTTTGATTTGAATTTTCAATGTGGGCTCAAGAACCAAATGGAGTCATGGATAATTTTATAGCTTTTAATTTTTCAAACAAAGCTGAAATATTCTAATTGCTCGACGATCCGCCTTCCCTCTTTGAATTTTAAACACACGCATCAACATGTGGCTTCACTTGGGCATCAATGGGGTTGCACTTCTCTTTATAACTTTATGCCCTTTTGGAAACAAAGGTAAAATTCCTAAAGTTTCTGACAACCCGCCTCCCGCTTTGTATTTTGAAAACAACCACATGTCCCTTTACGGGCCTTAGGCATGCTTTTAAATTTTATGCCTTTAGCCATAATTCCTCAAAACAAAAAAAGGACCCACCTTTTGCCTTGGAACTTTCAAAGGATAAAAACAAAAAAGGGCACGCCTTCGCTACCACTTGTTTCATCCAATTAGGATCCTTTGGCCATGGGGCCAATTTGATACATTTGCAGAGAAAATAAAAAAAAGTGACAAGTTTAAGTGATAAAAACACAATGCCACATCCAATTAGAGATGTCCATGTATATGAAAATGTCATGACAAAATTTTATTCTCATCATTCATGATTTGTGGAAAAAAATGAAAAGAAAACCCCACCATTTGCACTGAATTTCAAATTATTGTCCATGGAATGAGAAGCTGCAAACAATACCGGGCTTGACGTGATCCAAAGCCAAAGAGAAGGTTTGAAAAAAACATTCGAATGAAGGAAAATATTTTCAATCATCTAGACGGGGAAATAGAAAATACTTCAAACTGCGAAAATGAAGAATTTTCAAATTAAAGGAAAGATTAAAACCAAGCACCCACTACATCAAAACACGAATTTATCCAAGGCACCAACTAAAAATTCACAAAACTTGACTTCAAAAAGAGGGGGAATTTTAGGGTGAAAATAGTTGGCTCTTTCTTACGATGACTTGACAATGGAACGAGGAAAGATCAAGAAACATATAAAAATATTAGAAATAAGACTAGTTCCTTTTCCATTGGGAAAATAGAGTCGAAGGCAACACAAAATAGAAGACAACACACATGAAAGGGAAACAAACCAAAATAGGGAAAGCTAAAAAAAAACACTATACATAATATACATAAGGACTACCTAGTCACCTAGGACTTGAAAAACTTCAAATACTGCCCACTATAAGGAAGTGGGAGAGGAGATCCATCCATATAATCCAAATAGAAAGAATTTTCTCCAGAAAAGTGCCTTATTTTGAAAGGTCCAAGCCAAAGAGAATCAAACTTACCATGGCTTCCTCAAGGTTCATGTCTTTTTCCCACAACAAAACAATGTCTCCTACTTGAAAATCTATGGATCTAGCCTTCTTATCAAACAAAAATTTCACCATCAGTTGATGAGCTAAGATTCTATCAAAAACTTGCATCCCATCTTCATCCAGCTTCTAGAGATACATGATCCTCTTATCTAAAGAACAGGTGAAACTTGAATGTTTAATAGCTTTCATTAAGGGCAATTTGGTAATTCAACTTTTACTTGGCAAGCTGAGCTTCAAAACCATACACCACTTGAAATGGAGACATCTCAATTTCTCTTTTGGGTGTAATCCTATCTACCTAGAGAGCATCATAGAGCTTATTGTGCCAATTCCTCCGAGAGTTATTGACAAGCTTCCGAATGATGGTTACCAAATTCTTATTTGTTAATTCTACTTGTCCATTCCCTTTGGGGTAGTAGTATGAAGAATGAGTAAGGGATATTCCATAACCATAGCATAAATCCATCATCTCGAAAGAAGAAACATTTGAAGCATTATCAGTCACAATATTGTTTGGTACCCCAAACCTTATCAAGATGTTTTCTTTGATGAACTTACACACCACCTCGAAGCAGTTCTTTTGATTGGAATAGCCTCTATCCACTTTGTGAAGTAATCTGTACTAGTTAGAATGTGAGTATGCCCAATAATGGAAGGTGGATTAAGAGTTCCGATGAAATCCAATCCCGTTGTTGAAAAGGCTCATCAATCACTACTAGTTTTAGTGGTAAAGAAGCCAACTTAGGTCTCTAACAAAAGTCGATAGGCTTCACACTTACCTACACATTTTGATGCATCTCTAAACAATATAGGCCAATAGTACCCTACACGAATGATCTTATGGGAAGTGATAGAAGAAGATAAATGCCCACCATAAGCCTGATCATGAAAATTTGAAACCAACTTCTTTTGTTTCTCTTTGTCTACACATTTAAGGATTCTTCCATTTATGCCTTGCTTCAATAAAACATTTTCCATAATACATATTGTGTAGACCTTAACTTAATAGATATATTTTCCTTGGCACTCAAGTGGGATTAAAACTCTCCATAAGTAAGAGAATGTGCAATACAAACATACCATTCATCTATTGAAATGAGGAAGAGGACAATAGGAACATAAAGCTGCTTCTTTGGACAATTCTACATCAGCTCCTTCAACAATAACCTCACATAAACTGTACCCCAACCTAGCTTAGTTGGCTTGATATCAAGGTCATATTCATGGAATTTTTCAACCCAATTACCTCTCTTACTTCCAAACTCCTATTGTTTAAGAATAGACTTGATGGTTGTATCAGATACGAGCACAATAGAGTGAGAATTAATAATATAGAAACAAAACTACTTAACGGCTTTGACCACTACAAAAACATGTTTCTTTATCATAGTATATTTCAATTCATGAGATTATAGAACATATCTCATGAATGAAATTATAATTTCAAGATACTCGAAATTTTATTTGAGTTAGGATAGTAGCCTGGGGTACTCTCGTAGCATAGTAATAGATGATAAAATCCTTGTTAAAATTAGGACATGCTAAGGTGGGAGTCTTAGCAATGGCTATCTTGATACCTTGAATGTTTCTTTAACTTTTGAAGTACAACAAATTTTTATTTCCTTTAATCATGTGAGCAATGCTCATAGTCGGTTTTTGTAAAATAAGGAATGAATCTCCTCGGGAAGTTTATCTTACTAATGAAAGAGTGAACACCCTTTTTTTACTACGGGAAAAGGAATCTGCTGGATTGCTTGAAATCTTTCTAGATCTATCTTCATTGCTTCATTGGAGATAATATGCCCCAGTAACTTGCCTTCAGTAACACAAAAGACAAAATTCTTAGGATTGAGAGAAACTCCATGTTCTCCACATTTATGGAGGACTACTTTTCGAGATGTTGAAAGTGATTTTCCCTCATTTTGAAAAAAATAGTCAAATCATCAAGGTACACACTAATAAACTTTCCCTTAAGACTGCCAAAATCCAAGTCCATTTCACTCTTGAAGGTGGCACTAGCATTGATAATACCAAAAGGCATTCTCTTGTTGGAAAAGGTGCCCCAAGGAGTAGTAAAAGTAGTTTTGTGTTGATTTGGAGTACTGACTTTCACTTGATTGTATCCATAGAATCTATCAAGCATAGACAACATCTCGGAGCTGTGACAACTTGTAAAACTTGATCCATCATGGGGAAAGGATAGTTTTCTTTGAGAGAGGCCTGAATCAAATTCTTGAAATCTACATAGATGTGGATCTCATCATTCTTCTTCCTAATAGGCACAATGTTAGTAATCCATGTTGAATGATGTATAGGAAAACATTCTTTTCCTTAGTAACTTCTGGATCTCTTGAGAAATAGTTCAAGCAACCTTGGGATTGTATTGCCTTTGTTTGTGCTTGAACGGTTTGATCCTAGGTTTCAAAGCGATAAATTTTTTCATTTCCTTTAGCTGGAAAGCCTCTAGATCATCATATGAATAAGAAAGAACATCAACATACTTTTTTAATAGATTTACTTCTTTCTTCTTCTCATTCTTGACTTGGTAAATATCCTTGGCTTGTTTCAAAATCATCTCTGCATCTCCATGAGCAAAAATTTTCTTCACTCCCATTTATTTTTCCATGTTCAATCCAAGTATGAGTGTCTCATATTCAGTTGTATTGTTTGTGTTTTCAAAATAAAGCTTGAAAGAAAATGGATGAATCTTCCCTTTTAGAGAGATAAACACCACTCCTGCTCCAATGCAAACTAAAGAACAACTTCCATAAAAATATAGAGTCCAAATGCCATCGGGATCGGGAATCACTCTGTTAGGAAGTTTTTCCTCATCCTGTGACATAATCATATAGTTCCCATGCCCTATATCTTCATAGAGTATCTCTACTTTTAGATCATCATTATTTTACACAATATATTCAGTCTGTTTCTCAAGTAGCAACTTATTTATTTTTCCATTGGTGGGATCAAAGTGTGTGACCAATCCATTTGAATTTCATCTCCTACCTCCTTATAGAAATTTCTACTCAAGAGCATCCAATATGAGGGAGGAATATCAGCAACCAAAATAGTGGCTTTAACCCTTTTCCATGGAAAAGTAGCGAAGGCTACTTATGCATATTTAATCCTCTTAACTAAAGGCACTTCTCTACTCTCCATGGAATAATAGTAACCAAAGGTACTTGTTAGAGTAATTCTCAAAGCATGAGCTACTTTTGTAGGCATTACATTGTTTGATGCTCTTGAGTCTATAACACAATTACGGAGTTTATGGCCAGCTATGTGAAGAGTCACATAGAATGCTTCAATTTTCTCAATAGGCAAAGTGATTGCAGCCACAAGGCTTGGTTGAGGTGAGGAAGAGGGAGTGGGAAAAATACCTTTAGAAGTATTGGATGTGGCTTTTGATTTGGAATTCAAAATTTTACCATTTTAGAAAAGCTTTTGGATGAGTCTCGGTAAAATTCTTCCTAAGAGATTTAGATTTTGGTCTTTTTGAGGTGATCAATGATAACAAAAGATCTAGAGGTTGATGGAGAATCATTTCTAGGAACCTGGAGAAACTTTTGATTTATTAGTTTTAGGATTTGAAGGAAAATAAGTTTTGGAAATAGAAGTAGAACAAGGAGGATTATCATTACTCACCATTTGTGTGGAGGCGGTGGGAATAAGACCTCCTCCTCTCACAACTACTGGAATAGTTATAGGATACGTTTTGGATTTCTTAGTTGGGTGCACCACTTTTTCTTTTCTATTTGTTTGCTCTAAGTCATGACAACATATGAATCAATATTCATAACTACTACTACTTCATCATACTCACCTTCATCAGCCATACCTTCAGTGGTGAGGAAGTTAACTTGAGATCCACCAAGGTCATCTAGTTCTTCATCAACCTCTTCTTTGGGTTCTTCAAAGAGTTCATTAAAATCCTCATCGTAGGGTTCTTGAACTTCAAAAGTTACATTGACTAGAACCTTAATGGGTGGACCTTCAATACCCAATTGGGTTTGGGAATGAGGTGTAGCGATTACTAGGATAATTTTTTTCCTTGGGATGTCTTGGTAAGGATTATGTTGTGCCAATTATTTCTTGATAGAAATGAGATCATTTGCCAACTTCTAAACTAATTGATCAGAATTGGCTCCATGAGAAAAAAATGAAGATGATTTAGATTTGGAGGGTTCTCTTTTCAATTTACGACATGATAACCTCAACACTGATAGATAACCATTGATCATCCTTTAGAGTTGTAAGGTTAGCTCTCCTTATTGCATAACTCACTTCTGGTAATTGGGCATTGAGGAAGAATAATTTTTGATTTGATCTATAGGACGAGTGTTCTATGGAATTTTATGAAATATCTTGTTGAATTTTTCCATAAACTCCCTCATGGGATTGAATGGTTCCTTCTTGATATGAGATATTTGAGCTAAAAGAGCATGCAAATATTTTGTAGGTTTGAAATTATACTCAAACTGAGTTTTCATGGTGTTCCAATTAGTGATCGACCTAGTAGGAAGATGATAGAACCAATATGCAACATTTTCTTGTAATGTCTTCACAAAAAGCTGAAAGAGACATCCTCATGTTAAACCCCAAGAATCCAACATGCAATAATGAAGGCTCTGATGTGTTCATCTATATGAACCTTCCCATCACCCAATAATTTGGGAAAAAAATTCCTATTACCCCTAGGTAACTCATGTAATGGCTGAGGAAGAGCAAGAGGCCCAAGCTGTTGTCCCCAAGGAAAAGGGGCTGCCATCTTTCAAAAATTGATGAAGGGGAAGCTGAAACACTGGAAAGTATTAAAGCACAAATATTAGGAATGAGTTATTCTTGGAATTTCTATCTTTAACAGAAGGTGTGCTTGTAGAGAACGAGTTCTTCTATTCCTTCTTGCCGGAAGAAGAGAGAAGTTTTGTTGCTCCAAAAGTTGAAAATGGGAATATTATATTGAGAGATGCTTTTCCGACAACTATATCTTAGAGTGTCTAGATGAAAAATGATCTTGAAGTTGTTATTTTAGAAAGGGATACATTTGAAATGAAATCCCCATTAGAGTCGCCAAAACTATCGGGTTTTAAAATTGTACTTTAACATACCCAAGTCGGGTGAAATCAAGTCCCTCCTCTTTATGGGAGGGGTCCCCTTATTTAAAGCAAGCAACAAAGATTATATATAGTTGTACAACTTTCAAAGTGTGGATTCGATACTTTGAAATGTTTTATGCCTAAATATCATCAATATGAAAGAATGGAAGAAATAAGGAGATGAGAGAGGAAGAACATAATAATACTTTCGGGAAATATAGATAGCAAAGTATAACCTTATACGTATTGATCAAAGGAGATGTAGAATAGAATCATTCACGTTTATAACAAATATAATTTCATAGACACACAAATTTTATTATAATGCAAAGATGGATGATTCACAAATTCGAACAAAGGAATAACGAGAGGAATAAATGTAAAAACTTATGTATTGATTACTTTTAAATCTATTACATCTACAAAATACCAAGATCCAACGCCCATAATGACATGGAGAAGACATTAAATAATCCTACAAAACAAAAAAAAGTGATGCTCTGTAATATAGTCATTACACCCGTTTTGCAACTTCAAATATGAGCCATCCACATGGAAAATATCTAAACTGAAGTGGGCCTAAGGGAACCTTTTGTATTTTGTGACTTTGTAGAGATTTTGCATTTTTTTACATTTTGGCCCGCCCATCCGCTTTTGATACGGGCTTGACATGTGGCTTTACTTGACTGGAGAAGGAGTTGTGGCTCACTTTTAATATCTTAACCCTTTTCAAGGAAAAGATATAAACCTCAAGTTCTCCACTGACCCGACCTCTCCGTTTTGAATTTTCAACATAGGCTCAAGAACTCAAAGTGAGTCATGGATCACTTTATAACTTTTAAAATTTTCAAACAAAGCTGAAATCTTCAAATTGCTCGACGATCCGCCTTCCCACTTTGAATTTTCAACACGAAATAAACACATGGCTTCACCTAGGCATTAACTTGAGGATGCGCTTCACTTTATAACTTCACGTTCTTTTAGAAACAAATGTAAAATTCCTAAATTTTCCCGACAACTGCTCTCCGCTTTGAATTTTTCAAACAACTATGCATCCCTTTGTGGGCCTTAGACATTCTTTTTACATTTTATGCCTTTCATCATAATGTCTCAAAACACAAAAAGAACTTGCCTTTGACCTTTTAAATCATCAAAACACAACAAGGGCCCACCTTTCCACCACCACTTGTTTCAACCAATTAGGATCCTTCAAGCCATGAGGGTAATTTGACAGTTTTCTAAAAAATAACAAAAGTGACAAGTTTAAAAGATCAAACCATCACGCTGCATCCAATCAAAGATGTCCACATATCTATGGACTTGAGGATATAATTTGATGCCGATCATTCATGATTTGTGGAAAAATAAGAATGAAAAGGAAAACTCCACAGTTTGTGCCCAAATTTCAAATTGTTCTCCATGAAATGATAAACTGCAAACAATACCAGGCTTGATGCGATCCATAGCCAAAGAGAAGTATTGACAACAACATTCGAATGAAGGAAAATATTTTCAAGCATCAAGATGGGGAAATAGAAAATACTTCAAACTGCGAAAACTACATAATTTTCAAGTGAAAGGGCAAGATTGAAACCGAGCACCCATGACTTTGAAGCACAAGTTTCTCCAAGGCACTAACTCAAAATTCACAAAAATTGACTTCTAAAAGAGGGGGATTTTTAGGGCAACAACACACTTATATCTGGTGTAATGTGTTATTTTTCTTGTTCTTGTTATTTTCTTTAAGCTCTTACTCATTTATCTCTTTTATTCGCTATCTATTTCAAGTTATTTCTTTTTCTAATCGATTGTACATCATAATCTATAATCTTCGGCCTTTAATGGCATATTTGTGATATGTAGATATCATTTTCATTGCTAAATCTAAAAATCTTAAGGGATGTCCCATGTTTTCAATATGATTTTCATGTTATACTTTTTATTTCTCTTGCGTATTAGCTTAGACATTGTTTACATAGCTTACATTTTGTCTTATATGTGACTTTTGTCTTTGCTTGTAATAACACTTATTTTCCTAGCCACATTTTTGCGTGTGTCTTGGTTTCTACTAAGTACACCCCCTTCCCCGACAAGGAATAGTTTTATCATATCGGTTGGTCCTATTTGAGCTGCATACTTCTTTAGTGGCATCACATGCACCCCAAATGAGGGTGGAAATCATATGGGTGAATCAATCACCCATTACAAAGTTACACACAACATGGTACCGATACAACACAATTTCAAGTTTGGATAGGGCTCAGAATCAGACTTGGATCCTTAACATAGTGCCCTTTCCCGGATGTCTAAAACAAGGGACAATAAAATGGTCTTTCCTGGAATACTAGTAACCAGGGGACAATTACGTAGATCTTTATCTTGTCACAAAGTATTTTGACAGGGCATAGAGTTCTTTAGCATTAGGTATTTACAAAGTGTATTTAACATGGAAGATAGCCCCTAGCACATACACAATAGGTGTAGTTGTTTTTACTAATTGGAAGCAATTAAAGGTTGGCGAGACCACACGAGATAGTTCTCCCTAGATTCTTCCATTGCACTAGTATGAGATCACCCAAAAAAGACGTGCATCGAATTCATTTAATTTACACGTTTTTAATCATCAAGGATTAGGTGCACATGTTTCTATGTCCGACTCTAGACATTTTTACATACATATTTACATACTTTCCTTACACATTTTTACTTTATATATGCATATTTGACTACTTTTCATATCCTTTATGTAAGTCCATCCATATGGAAAATGGTATTCAACATCAAGAACATCACACCCATAAAAATCAACAATAGGTACATTATTAAATATACACATGCATTTCCATCGTAGGTTAATTTTCATTTCTTGTTCTGCACTTTCTCTTGCTTAGCATCCATGATTCACATTTTATCACTCCACACTCTTTCTAGTCACGCAAAACATTTAATACATCGATCTACATGGATATTAGGTACAAATTTCTATCTATGGTAATTTACCTGAGCTTTCTAGACACTAAATTCAACTGGGAAAATATAGACACACAATCACACACTTTAGGTAATTATCTAGTCTTGATTACATACTACTATTAATGTGACTCGTAACTAAGAAAGGTACAAATTAACCCATGTCTTTTACCACCTTGCTTTAGTTTATGTTCTTTCATTCTTTCTTACACCCTTACTCTTGCATTGTGTATTTTTATTCTTTGGAATATGTCATACTAAACACTAGCACCCAACTAGGATGCCACCACCGGGTGCCCTCATCCAATCTACATGCACTTATCCTATTTGTACTTTAGTCATCCTTTTTGGGTCTATTCTAGTCATTTAAGCATATTATCTTTACGTTATTCAACATTTTGGGGCTAATTATGAAATTCAAGAAAAGGAATCATATGAATATAAATTTATGAGATCATAATAAGGGACCAAACACTAAGCATCTACTATATCCACCTAAGGTCACATCCATCAAGGAATCTAAGAGCTCAATTCATCCATATAGATCCATCATAATGGACACAAGGGCTGGTTCATCGTCATACACTTAATAGGAGGAAGTTTTTTTATTCCATCATATGATCCATTCCTCGACACAAGATGGTGGCCCCAAGTTAATACCAAATTTCAATGAGATATTATGTAAAACACTTTACATGCAGTCTTTTAATATGTTATACGATGTATAGAAGCACTAGTCAATATATAAGACGTTTAATTAATTGATCATTTGTAGTTACACTTCACTTATATACACATTCAAGATGAATGTATAAATCAAATGTATATATTGTTACATTATTTAATCTTAGAAATTATTATGTTTGAGATTCGGCTCAAGCAACATTCCTGAATTTTTCTTTTCTTTTCTTTGTTGCATCATTGATTGGAATACCCAATAAATTGAATGTTGACATCCAGTCTAGTGCTTCTCCAAATGATTACAGTAACTCTGTTATAGAGATAAATGTATATCATTAGTTAAAAAATGAAATATTTCTGGTGTGACAATAGCCTCTACAACCTTTCCAAAAATCCTCCTGGCATCTTCCAAAATGGGATATGTAGAGCACAACACAGACATTCTTTGAAGCATACCAAAAGTAAGTTATTTTTAGATGTAGTTACAAGTGTCCTAGATGCATTCCAATTAAATAAATCTCTTCAAGGATCTATCGAATAGTTCATGTGGATTGTCTATGCTTCCACATTTTTTAGACATATGTAAAAGAGGCTACAAAATTCATCCGAATTGTTTCCTCTTGCATTTATTGTTTGATGGATGTCAATATCCTATTCCAAAGCCTCGTTTTTGACACGGGAAGGTAGGATGATGGCCAAGGTTGTTGAATTTAGCTTTAAACACGACAATTGTATTTTCAGTTTTTGCATAGCCTAAAATAAACTCTATCCATGAGTACACATTTATTTAAGGCATTATTTAAAATACCTCATGTTCTTTGTCTATGTTTCCACATTTTGCATGCATGTCTAATAGGAAATTTCAACCACAACATCTAACAAAATTCTTCAATCCTTTGTGCTTTTATGGATGTCCATACCTTGTTCAAAATCTCTCCAATTTTGGCATAAGGTGGTAGTATGTTGAAAAATGTAAATTGGGGTTAGAAACATGTTTTTGCATATAGTGAAAGCTTAAAAATGAGAGGAATCTTCAATTGTCAATATAAATATTTTTTATACCATCACCTATTTGGAAATTGTAACTTGGCATTATTGACTTATAAGTTTAGAGTGTATGCAACAATGTTGAAATCATTATGCAATATGTAATGGTGCATGTTAAAAAAAACCAGATGTATTGAATGTGATAAATTGGGAGGTATAGAGTAATGTTTGGTATATTTGAGAAAGTTGTTGCTTACACTAGAGACTAATATGTCAATTGTTTAATGTTACAGTTCCATTTAGTTCATGGTATGTAAAATATTGATATTGAGTATACTATTATGTATTTTCTTGGTGCATTTATGAGAGTTGGATTAAAAAGTACATTATCAAAGATCTATCAATCACTATTACCTTTACATTGAAAATTGTAATAAAAAATTTCAACATATTTTTAAAATTAGTACTCTCACATGATATATTTTATTGCAATTAAGTATTAAAAAATAAGATATGTGTTAGTATTTCATTTCATGATTTACATTAGACATTATTTAACATAAATAAAATCATTCTCTAACAATTAGAAATCATGAAATGAAATACTAACGCATATTTTGTTTTTCCCTTTGATAGGAAAGTCTGTACTGTGAAAATCTATAATATTTGACGATATGTCAAAAGTATATAGGAATACTTTTCTTAGTAAACAAAGTGTGTATAGCCTCTTTCATGCAACACTATAGAAAAAATCACCAATATTTTGACGGGTGATAGATAACGTTGGAGAATGTGTCTTATTGTTTAGTCTGTCATAACAAAACACTATTTATTCGAGTGATAATGATTTATTACACGCATTATTGGTTCCATCTCTTGGAAAATACTATCATTCCCGACAGGTCCTTAATGAGGGAACATAAATTTGAAGTAATACAAGATAATAAACCTATTATGTAAATTTGGATCCGAATAGATTATGCTAGTGTGGATTACTCATGTCTAGTAGAGCGAGTTATTAAATCATTTATGATAATTATAAAGATTCTAAACTGAGATTTAGGAATCTTATAGAAAACTTTAATGTTTTTCATTCCATCCAATTACAAAATTGTACAAGTAATAAACTATTTGAATTCCTTTCTCAAACCAAATGAGAGTAGAGTGGCCTCTTGTCAAGGAAAGGGTCTTGACATTATATTTCGGATTCGATCAGATCAGTTTGTAGGCTTGGTAGAGTGCCAAAGGAAGAGAAGATGACCTAGATAATTTATACAGAGGATCTCCAAATAAATCATTATAAAGAGACAACCATCACAAGATTATCATCATGGTATTTACACCCATATCCCTAAGGTATATATCATGAAGCTCATGGAAGTCCATCCCTTTACTCACATATTAATTTAATATTGAAAAAACATCAGACCATATAGAAGAAGTAAATTTTTGTGGATAACATGAGACCATATTGCAAGAGCATGAGACCATTTAATATCGCAAAAGCATAGAATAAGAATGCAGGTGATCTATGGAGCTGTGCCCATATATTTAATCCTTAACATATCGAGAATAAAATCATTCCATTCATGCTTCCATCACAACAAGGCATGTATCTGTCAATCAAACAACCTCATTTTGATAAATGACAATCCATTGTACAACCTATAACAAACAATAACAACAATGAGTTAAACTTAATGGGCGAATTTGATGATGGAAAACATATGAAACTAACTATATCAAAGTACCTTAATAATCAGTAACACTTTGCTTAAATAAATTATGTCTATAAACAAAAATTGTGCAATTTTCAAAACTCCAAGCATGAAATCCATTGGTTAGGGAAACATATGATCTATTATTCGAAAATCCTATTGTCTAAGTAGTATGATGTAGATTATTCTATATAACCCCAACATGCAATTATTCATATAACACAATAATTCTAGTCGAAATATTTATTCAGCATACTTATCTGATCATACTCACCCCTTTAGCTATAATAGGAAATAAAAGAGATGAGAAAAAACCCATCCTAACAAATTTTTATTATTAAAGGATATTTATTGAATACAGTTTATAAACAATTAGTTTCTATTTTTTAATTTATAATCTTGGTTTTTATGCTTTTTCTTTGTTACAGTAATGAATTCATATTAAATACATTTCACATAGTTTTCCTTTCTATAATAGCTCATATATCAAGCCTCATAAGTATAAATGCGTTCTATGGATAGCCTACAATCAATGATGTATACGCGACAACATATCTTTGATGCATTCTGTCAAACAATGCACTTTCCCTATCACTGATTCCACATTTTTCATGCATATCTGTCGAGGCAGTTGCAACTACTACATGTGAGAGATTTCCTCTATCCTTTATGGTTTGTTGGATGTCCATACCCTATTACAAAGCCCCCATTTTGGAACAAGTAAGTAGGATGATGGAAACGGTTGTGGAATTTGGCTTTAAATCTGCCAAATGCATTTTCTTGAAAGTTTCTAAAGCCTCTACATCAATGAATTCATTTTTTGTATAGCCAATCCTAGGAGGAATTGGTATACTCTCTGTAGTACTTATCTATAGTCTATCTTTCGTGGCCAATTAATCTCAAAATATAGAAGGAAGGATATGGTAGTACATGCCTGTCCTCACTTTATGATTTTACTACGAGTAAATAACTTGTCATTGACGATGGAGAGAAGCATACACATTATGCTTGATTTGCAGATAATGAGAAAATCATGGCAATCTATGGCTAAGGCTGACACCACACTAAGAGTGATACCATCTCACAGATATTTCACAATTTGCGTGTTAAACTTTGGGTAACCAAAGGGTACTTGAAAGAAACTTTAATCGTACGAGAAGCCTTACAAATCCTATGCAATAATCTACTTATGCAAATGACAACCTCCATCCCTAGCACAAATACTATATGTGCATAATCAAATTATTGGTACATAATCCAATTATGTAATCATGATAAATTGACTGTGTCATGAATGATGTATTACAAGGAGACCATGGATGAGTTTACAGAGGAAATGGGTGGTTTGGCAGATAGAATCTTAAACATAATGTGTGAAAATCTAGGAATAGAGAAAGGCTATCTGAGAGATGCCTTATCAAGGAATGATGGTCCTCTCTTTGGTACTAAAATATACCATTATTATCTTCTGTCCCGAAGGCCTGACCTCATAGATTTCCTGTTTTGATGTCCAACCATTAATCCATGTAATTGTTATAGACATTGGAGATCAGTTGGAGGTAACATCAATTTAAACAATGTTTTCATTTTCTAAAATTAGGTAGTTTTTTCAATGTTAATTCTCACATATATATTGGTAATCTGATTCTTGAATATGTGTAAATTTTGTGGGCTTTAAGTTGGATCTGTATCTGTTGAAATCACTAATGTTATGTAATGTTTAAATTGCAATGTATCCTATTTTAAAACATAAATCTTGTAACCTTAAATGGATGAATTTTTGGTAGTATCTGCATACTTCTTGTACTTTATTGCAAGTGCTAATAACATATACATTAGTATCTAAATTTTTAAAACAATTGATATCTCTGAGCGTCAAGAATATTTTCTTTAAGACGAATCTTTCCTAGTTTTTACCAAATGTTTTTAAAGATTATTTTGTATTGAATCCAATGTTTTGCACATTGGCTTTTTCTTTCTGATTCATTCATGGTGATTACCAATGGAAAATACAAAAGCATGTGGCATTGAGTGCTGGCAAAAATTGATGGTTATAAGATGTAACCGTAGTTGCCAAATTTAATATTTTCTTGTGATTTTTGTTACAAGGTTTGCATGTTGCAAATTATTATGTTTTATTTTGTATATGTAGACTTCTCATGCTTTCTTGTTTTAAATTCTCTTGGATTACATGGATTTGTCTGATCACATTTCTTCTTCCTTTCCTTTTCTCAAAGTCATCTTGTTTCTTCTTGCTTCAATGAGTTTAGAGTCGATTGAATGTAAGAATGTAAGATGAGTTTGGTGTTCATTATTGATTGTATGATAGTTTTTGTCTCTCCATATAAATTCCTGAAATCATTATGATTGAATCTAAATAATTCCTTTTGCGTAAATGTCTTGAATCTGAAAATGTATTAACTTTGAAAAATACCTTACTACCATCATCTCCCAAGCCAATTTCTCCAAATTTTCATATCTCTCTCATGTCTATGAAAAATGTCATATGTGCACAAATGTCATATATTGTAGTGCTCACTTTCCTTTGACACCATTATCTTTTTGATACTAATCATGATACTTTCGATTATATTATGAACATGATTATGAACTTTATTATAGTATGATGTTAAATGTTGGATCATGGATTATTGTTGACTTGATTCAATTATGATGCATGATGATTATTAGAGGCATTATATATGTTGATGATATTATATTGTTGCACATGGTTATATGATGGATGTTGTTTGAACTTGTGATTAATATATCTAGATGATTTTAGAATTTTAAATTATATTTATATTATTCTAGACGTTTTGATATAGCCACGAGGCCGAATGAGGTATTTGTCATTTTGTAGGTTAAAATATCACAACAAACATCGGGGATTGAGACAAACCACATTGGAATTCTAGATGAATTCAACAAGGTCGCCATGACTCAACTCTATTTGTTTGTGTTAGGTTAAAATATCACAACAAACATCGGGGATTGAGACAAACCTTGGAATTCTAGATGAATTCCAACAAGGTCGCCGTGACAACTCTATTTGTTTGTGTGTATTTGTTTGTTAGGGATTCCCATGGGGGCGGGAGAGTCACTTTTAAATGTGACCAAGGGGTTTTTTGTATTTATTTTATTTTGGTCCCTTTTCTTATGTTTACATGTTTTTTTTTTTTTTTTGTGCACTTACCCTTTTAATTATTTTTTTAATGGTGTGTAAATATTGTGAGTAATCATATTGTTTAGTTAAATAATTAAAATATGTCATAAGAATGTAATTAATAGAGTTGTTGGCCATGTTTTAAAGTGTTGTAAGAATGTGTAAGTGACATTATAAGCGATGTGTAAGTTAAATTTTGAGTGTGAAACACTCCACCTTCTTGGAAATTAGAATTTGTCCTTGGAGATCTTGGTGTAGGTGGTATATTTATTCACTTATTTAGTGTTATTCCACCTCACCAAGTGAGTCATCTCACTTAGGTGGACATGGATCTAGGTGTCATCTTAGTTATGATAGATTCTCTTACTGAGAATCTGTCTGTCATATGTGTAAGTGTCATAGGAGTTACATTCCCATTTGGGAAAGTAACTCCTCTTCTCCATTATGGAGGAATCTTCTCTTATATGGGAGTTACACATTCACTCCCCTATATGTACACCATCTCTTTTGATCTATGTCAAGCCAATACAAGCTAAGCTAACGCTTCCATTCCACTCCACTTTTCGAATCTTGAGCTCTCATATGCATGCACATTGCTTTACAAAGCTTGCTTGCTTCAATCTCGCAACTCCTACACTTTGGTGAAGTGCAACTATTCGATGCTCGTGAATTCCTTCCAGGTCTTCGTCCTACACTCCTTCATGGTATCAGAGCGTGGGGACCGGAATCACGTTGCTCACCATCGTTGCTCCATCGTGTAGTTGCTTGTGCAAGCTCTCACTTTTGCATGTGCTCTACTTGCATATTTTGAGATTCTGTGGGTGTATTTTTTGGGTGTTCGTGGTTTTCCAGCTTGTGCATGCAGTTTCAAGGGTTTCAGTTCCATACTACTTGCTGGGTTTTTGTGTTTATGGTGTTATTGAAGTGCTCCCTGGGCCAACTCGCCACCTCGGATAACATCTCAGCTCGACTGAAACTCCTTCTGCCTCTGCAAATCACAGCGTTTGCATCACTAGTGTTTGCATCGTTGTTTTTATGTGGGTTTTGTGGCTTCCTCGTTGGGCTTGATTGGTGCTGGGTTATTTCACTCACTCCAAGTGCTTGCCTTGGTCTCTTCCCACTGGCTCGTTGAATAGTTGAACTTGGAGTTTAACGTTATCTCGGCGTGCACTACAGTTGGCTCAGTGAAGACTGTGTGTCTCCTGCTCGTGCTCCACGTTCATGGTCATTTGGTTCTTTGTGCTCGCACTTCCTTTTCGTGCCTCCAACGCCGCTGCAACTCCTGGTCTCCTCTGAGCCATGGAATCCCTGCATGCCCAGCCCGGTCCACATTCCCAGACCGGTCTCTTCAAACACGTTGTTACTCCATGCGTTCAACTCACCTGCATTTTTTTCGCATTAGAAACGTTACAACCTGCATTTGCCACGCCTCTGCAGGGTCATTTCACTCTTCTGAACATTTTGGAGCCCTGCATTGGAAAACATTTTGAATTTGGCGTTGACAACCTGCCTTGGAATCTTCTCCACGTGGCTTCCCGTGCTCATCCATTTTTTGAGCTTTTTTGGCACTTTTTTTGCATTTGGGGTCTTCTTGCAACCTGCAACACCTCCCTCCCAGCTCCATGCCTCTGCTCAACGTCCCTGAAGCACCTGGCACACTCAAACTTGGTCTCCACATGGCCTCCAGTGCCCTGTGCGACCTTCATGCACAGCGCAACACATGGGCTCTCCTCCAGCTGCTCCACGTGGGCTCCAAATAGTCTAGCACACTCAGCTCTCTTCCAATGTGGGCCCCTCCTATCCATCAGCCCTTTTTTAATGTTTTATGGCTTAAAACAAAACATTATTTCATTTACATGGCATTGTAATAATTTTGGGCTTCTATTTTGGCTTGATTTATGTCCTTCATTCGAGTGACGAACACAGAGGCGAGGTCCGGGGTTGGCAGGAGGCTAACCCCCCCTCGTAGTCAAAACAAACCCCTACTAAAATTTGATGCCATTTCCAACGAGTACCCACACGATACCCTTTGCACCCATCTCGTGTACTTTTTTAATGTGTTTACAGTATCTAGTGCATTTTTCCATCAGTTGCGGGAATTGTATTTATGCCATAACTTTTGACTCGCTGCTCATTTTTAGCACTTCCTTGGTCAAAGTTGCATTATTTTTCACACACTACGTGATGGAATTGCCAATTTTGTAAACGCACTACTTTTATAAAGTGCCACATTTTGGGGGGGTTGCTTGTACTCTTGGGCCTACACACGCAGACGCATTATCGGCCGAGTCCGACGTCTTGCACCTTGCATCTTGCATTTTTTCATCATGGAGAGTGCTCTTTCTAGACGTGAGCATTATAGGATTTCTTACAGCCTCCGCCACTTCTCACCGGGAGAGAGACCTATTCAGCTTGGCGTGCTTCCATGGAACGTTACTTCACCCATGAGGGTCTTTTACCCTTCTTGCTTGGGCCAATTCTTGCACCCGTTGATCATCATCATCTAGAGGACTTCCTTGACACTTGTGACCATGTCTTTGGTCACATGATGATGCATGTCTCTCGTTCTCTCTGGTTTCACGTGGCAGACTCAGATCCACCTCACCGTGTCTGGAGCATTCTTCAGTCCTTCTATGGAGACCCTTCACATACTGCCACCATTATTGCTGCTATTGATTCAGTTGTCTCCTCCATTTCTTCGTGTGATGACAATTCCACTGACACAGGATTGCTTGGTTCTACTTCTGATGACGAGGATTGTGCATCCAGTTCTGATGTCGAGAGTACTACAGAGGACTCTTCTCCTCTTTCTCTCACTATTCCAGACATTGTTATCACCCCCCACATCTCATCAGATATCGAGCAGTCTCCTACTCAGTCTCATACATTCATCACACCTACCTCTTTTCCACCTTCAGTGTGCGAGGCCCTTTTCACTCCTCTACCTTCATTGGATGACTCATACCTATCTGACATCGCTCTTCTGTTTGTTGAGCCCCCTCATTGGGATGAGTATCTTCCTGACCTTAGTCATCTTTTTACAGAGTCTACTTGTGATGCACTACAGGTTCCTCATCCATCTATAGGTGTTTTAGAGGAGTTCATCATCTCCGTTGTTGGGAGTGCCCCTTCTGGGACTCTTACCACTTCCACTTTTCCGAGAGACCTTCATTGATCCACCCTCAACTATGGATCCCTTTTCTGTTGTGGAGGATGTTTTGTTCCCTTCACATCACTTAGAAATCCTTTTTGTGGGTGTTCCTCTTCACTCTGATAGTTCTACGCACGTGGCATTACCTTTGGTTCCTTGGCACTCACTCGCTAGACCTATGTCACACTTGATGCACTAGACTCAGAGTTCTTCGTGTTGCTGCCTTTAGTTTCCTTTGTGGAGTGGGCGGACTTTTAGCACGTCATTTTTGTCCTTCCCAAGGGTAGGCACATAGTTCGATGTAGGTGGCTCTCCTTCAGTCCAGAGGCGAGAGGATCTCGTCATCGAAATTCTTTCGGGAGACCTTCTAGAGCTGCGAGTTCGGGATCTGTCCATGGCATCTTCTTCATTCCTCTCGTCTCCCTCTTCTTCTCTTTTTCTTCTTTTCGAGAGAGCTTTCCTCCTTGTACATGGGTACCCTTTTCAGGCTCGTCTATGGCCGGACCCATATTTGGCATCTTTCTTAGATTAGAGAGTGTTTTCTTCTCTTGTGGTGGATGTTTTTCCCACTAGGTTTTCCTTCACTGCTTGGGACTTCTTCTTATAGACGGGTGCCTCATCAAAGCTTTGTCGGGACCCATTTCTCGTTTCTGACTTGCCTCCTCATCCTAATTTATGATGAAGGGGAGGTGTTGGTGTAGGTGGTATATTTATTCACTTATTTAGTGTTATTCCACCTCACCAAGTGAGTCATCTCACTTAGGTGGACATGGATCTAGGTGTCATCTTAGTTATGACAGATTCTCTTACAAAATCTGTCATATGTGTAAGTGTGTCATAGGAGTTACATTCCCATTTGGGAAAGTAACTCCTCTTCTCCATTATGGAGGAATCTTCTCTTACATGGGAGTTACACATTCACTCCCCTATATGTACACCATCTCTTTTGATTTATGTCAAGCCAATACAAGCTAAGTTAAGGCTTCCATTCCACTCCATGTTTCGAATCTTGAGCTCTCATATGCATGCGCATTGCTTTACAAAGCTTGCTTGCTTCAATCTCGCAACTCCTACACTTTGGTGAAGTGCAACTATTCGATGCTCATGAATTCCTTCCAGGTCTTCGTCCTACACTCCTTCGGAGAATGATTTTGGAGGCTTTTGGGACAAGTTAAACTTGTCACATACTTCTAAAATTTACATACCAACCTATCGTAGGGTTGGAGGGTTAAACTTAGACATTTTAATGCATTTTTAAAAGTCAAGTTGAATGTTGTAATTGCACTTTTATTACATAATTTAATTTCAGTCCTTATGGGGTATGGTCTTGTTTGAGTGTGTAAGTAAATCTGTCATATTATTCACCCACTTATTTATTATGAGTTGGAGAATAAAGTTGACTTTTTGGGGATTGGGGTTGAGGATGTGTGATGTAGCATCCTACATGGATCCTCCTCATCCTCTTCTATTCCATCTTCTATAAAATTTGAATTTCTTGCCTTGTTTTGGGTTGCTTGACTTTTGGAGACTTGATTTTGGGTGAATTTTTCTTCCTATTTTAAAAGCTCTTGCTTGGAGAAATTTTTGGAAGATTGTTGCATGCTTGTGCTTGGTTGTTTTGGACTTCTTGCATTGGGATAAACCTTGTTGTCTTGGAACTTGCAGCAACTCCATCATGGAGAGGTAGGACCTTGGATCTTTAAATGCTCTTCTTGTATTTATGTAATTGTTCTTGTGTGAATGTTTTGGTATTTATTGTGGGTTGTTAGGTAGATGGCCTAGGAATGGTGTAGGAGAAGAGTATGGGGTTATTTTTGGGACGCACAAGTGTGTTTTAGGGAGGTATAAGGGTGGAGGTAGTTGGGATTTGGGTTGCACCTTACAAATAAATTACTTGCATTTCTTTACTCGTTATGGGGTGCCATAACAAGTTGGGGAGACATAAGAAAATGTGAGGAATAAGGAGTACTTGGGGGAGGCATAATGGCATGAAAATGTTTTGAAATATTATTCATATATATATATATATATATATATATATATATATATGGTGGGTTGTTACGAGGTAGTGATACCAAATTTTCCCTTTTTGGGAGGCATAAGCAACATCCCCATAGCTTCTTACTCCTGTGGCTTGCTTGTTGAAACCGTTGTATTGTTTGTCATGCTTTAATGTAGTTGTAAACTACATTCTATTTGGGACTGTGTTTGTTTGTGAAAATGTTGCTTGTATGTTTGTCAAAGCTTTGTTGTTGCCATGAGTTGGATCACATCATTTATTGTATTGTGGTTGGGGCTCGGGGCTAATGAAGAAGGATGGATTCTCTTCTTCATTGGCTATCTTGGTTGGGTGGAAAACATTGTCATTCCCTACTCCTATTGTGATCAAAGTTGAACAATGTGAAGAATTCATGTTGTTGTTCTACAGCCTAGAAAGGATAGTTTGATAGTTCCTTGTGAAATGAAATCTCATTGTAACCTTTCCCACTTGAGGTGGATGAACTTGTAAATGTTTGTAATGGAAAGATGTAATGATTGCAAGTGAAATTTTGAAATGTAAAAGAGTTGTACTATGCATTCTGTTTTGGAAAGAATGTGAAAGAATGATACGTGTTTTTGTATGTTGCATTTTGGAAGCAAATGGAAAGGAAGTTGTAAGATTTCATTTAAATAAATGGAAGTGGTATTGTCTTGTCCATATGTTTTTAATTCCATTGGAAATATGTGTTTACCATACACTATGAAATCCCGAGTTTGAAAAGTGGTAAAGTAAAACACGTGAGAAGAAAATGTATTATTCTGTTTTTGTATATAATATATGTTTTGGAAGGAATAAAATAAGAAAGGTTGTAATTTTGAATTTTTGGAATCAATAAAGGATTGCATTACCTTTTTCAATCTGTATTGTTGTATTGAAATTGATCATCTATTGTGTTTGAAATCTCCGTTGAAAATGTGAAATTCATGTGAGGAAAATATAATGCTCTGTTCTCCTTAAAAATGTTAAGACTGGAAATCAGAATTGTATTTTGGCTTTCGAATGGTTGGATTAAATCAACTAATGTGTTAGATTGGAATTGGAATGTATTCTAAATACTTGGAAGAAGAAAGTGGCAAATAGAACCATTAAAATTTGATCCCTATTTTTTGTAATTTCAAACTGGCAATTATCAAAACAAAAAAATGCACAGTTCAAACTTGCAATAATAAAATAACAAATTAAATGATTAAATTGAAGTAGTAGGCCCTAAACAAACTCAATTAGACAAAGGCACTTAGAGTCAATATTTCAAATCTTAGCAAAATCGGCCTCAAACCGTTTTGCAATTCGTTTTGCTATCAAGAAATGAAAATATTTAGATTACAACATGTCTCATCATTTTGCTATCTTGAATCCTTCCTTAAATCCATCTAAGAACATGTCCCCATGTCTATTTGACATGTTGAGAGAGGAAGAAGATCAAATTGAATAAATCTCACAAGTTAAAATTTACCAGTTCGCATTGTAAAATCCTGCAGGCCATTTTCTAAAAATGGATCCCCTAAAATTTATCAAAATCAAAAATAAATTATCTTTGTGCAAAGAGATCATCGAGAAATTTCTATAAAGTCCTCATTTTCCCAAAACTGAGTTCTCTATCAAAACTTATGGCCCCTCAAGTTTTTCCTTCAATTGACATATAAAAAAATTGGGAAAATATTCATTGGCGGGCCGCGTGCTGAATTTTTCCTTAGAGCTCAAGAAAATTTTTGGGAATTTTTTCCAAATTTTCACCACCACCCAACCACCCCACACCAAATTAGAGGGTGCAACTTGGCACCATGAGGTGTTAGCGGTGGGATGGATCTCTTTTTAACTTAGCTCTCGGAAAACTTTGGGAAAATTTTCCAAATTTTCCTCGCTGACCCATAACCAATCAGGTGATGCCACGTGGCATTATAAGGCATCGGAAGTGGAGTGAATCCCATTTGTCTTTTTACATTTTGAAAATTTTTATGAATATTTTGCAAGTTTTCCTCACCGTCTCGCTAGCCCGCACCAATTCGGAGCTACCACATGGCATCGCGAGGTGTCGGCGGAGGCACGGGTCCTTGTTATCCTCTTAGCCCTTCGGGGTGTTAAGTGAATTTTCTCCCTACCACCCCACTTTCCCTGCATTGGCTTAGGTGATGCCACATGTCCCCTATGGACTCGCAGGAGTGCGGGAGCAAATTTGGCTCCTCGTCCCATGCAGAATTATTTTCAAAATGTCTCCCTGCCCCGCTTTTTTCCCATGCTGACTTAGGGAGTGCCACGTGTCCCTTGTGGACTTGCGGACCCATGGGAGCATGGGTGAAAATGTGTTTTTTTCCCTGATGTAGGAATTTTTCCAAAAGTCTCCCCCACTCTGCCAACCCACCCTTTGGGCAAATTTTGACCCTTGGGCCCGCAAGCCCACTTTTGGGGAAAATTTTCACCCCATGGCCCATCGGCCCATAACTTGAGAAATATGAGGAGTTAGGAGGAATTATTTATATCAATGGAAAGGTGATGAAATTTTCTATCCAATGAAAATGATTAAGGGAACTTTTGAAAGTGTTAAGTGTGAGAAAATTCAATTTAATAATTTCAATCATGTCAGAGGGTGGGTATGATGAGGAATTTCCCTCACGAACCTAATTGAACCTTTTAATCCTAAAGTTTGGACCTTATGACCTCTAATAATTGTTGATAAAAGAAAAGTATGTTCTAGTGGATTAGAATTGTTCTTGAACTTATTAAGTGGTAGTTGTTGCCTTGTAACTTTGGTTGTAGAGTGTTCTTATTAAAAATAATTAGTCCATAATTTTTCCTAACTAATCGTAGGTTGTTCTTGGGTCTCAAGTGGGTTGTTTTTAGCGGACGTTACACTTGGTATTAGAGAAGTGGTTCAAAAGATTTGGCTATTGGGCACACTAGAAAACTTGAGACATGAAACTTAAACCTATCACACTTTTAAATCTAGAAAGCAACTTAGTTAGAAATTACATATTTTAGTAAACATGGAAATTAAATAAAACTTAGAAAGATGAACTAACTCTCGCCTTGGTCTATGCAGGAGGAATAGATGAGATGAGGGTTCTTTTCACATAGACCCAAACTTACCACCACCAAATCATGCTATAGCAGCCATCCTATCCTAGATTTTGAAGACTGTTCAGGATGTTAATGCTACTCTACACAAAGGATTAGTAGGAGGACATGCAGCTAGACATAATACAACGCCTTCCATTGAGGGTTATTTATCTCCTCGACCCAGCAAGGATCATGGAGGAGAGAATTCCCATGCAAAGTCAGCTAGAGAAGAGTCACCATAGAGGGGACAGGGTGTCCAAGTTTTAGGACATAGAGATCCTAAAGCTTCATCCATCACATAGCTATAGATCACATTAGGGAGATCCTAAAGCTTCATCCATCACATTATTCAAGTGACATAGCTGGATTTGAGGAAGAGGCCATATTGGTGAGCTTGAGTGGATGCTTCAAGCTCTATCCTTTTTCTATCCACATGAATGCTCGTGTTGCGATCCATCTACTTAGGGATGGACTTAGTGTGCGGTGGCAGACAGAGGAGCAAAAGCTCCATGTTGATTCTAAGACAATTACCTAGGAGCTCTTTGAGGAGTGTTTCGAGAATAGATATTTATGACAGAGAGGTTCATAGTAGTAGATAGATGAGTTCCATGACCTCGACGGGCATCTCTTACGGTGGTGAGTACTAGAGTAGATTTCGTGATCTACTACAAAAGTATGTTGGTTACATGTAGGATGAGTAGGTGCAAATCAAAGGTTTAGCTAGGGACTGAATCTAAACATTGGAGGTGCGGTGTGGATCCATTTTCAATAGACATTACTTGAGGCTATGGAGAAGGCCTATATAGAAAAGGAGACTGGGAAAGACCTAGCAGGCTAGAGACCGAGTCCAGAGTTGGATACAGCAGATGCAGGAAAGTAGATCAAGGGGGTCAGTACCTCTTCCTTGTGGTGGACAGGGTTCAACATAGTACATCTTTTAGACCCCAATAGCAGAGTCACGCCCACCTTATAGACCTTCACAGAGGTTTGATGCACAGATATGATGGAGTATGGGGCCTCCTCCTAGGGATCCCATCAGGACATTGGGTGCCCAGAGAGATCACTCAATAGGAGCTCACTAGTAGAGACCTCAATAGACCGTAACCGGATCATCAGGATCACACCACAAACCTCCAGAGTACCAACCAGACATGTTACATAGGGGAGAGGATCAGGGGGGTTTTTTGGTTGTGGTGTTACTGGACATTTTTGAGAGACTACCCACATAACCCTAATAACAAGGGTAAGACAAAAATTTCAAAGCCTATTGTTGGTGATATGTGACACGGTCACAGGATGTATGCAGCTGTCAAGAACCACCAGGAAGAACATTAGATTACAGTTATTGAGACCACATGTAGTATTGGTGGTATTCCTACCTCCATCTTGTTTGATTCTTGTTCTTCTGATTCTTTCATTGCACCATCTTTAGTAGAGCGATGCAAGCTGGTGGTAGTTATATAGGGTCATAGTTAGGATGTTGAGATGGCTTTTGTAGCCAAGATCTCTATACACTCCTTAGTTAAGGAGTGTGTGGTGGATTTAGGACCTTTCACCACTACCTTAGATCTTTTTATCCTTCCTTTGGGATCTTATGGAGTCATCTTGGGTATGGATTGGTTGTTTACACACAAAGCCAAAGTGGATTGTTACCACAAGATTATATCTTATGTAGATGATTTGGGAGTTGAGTCAGTGATTTCAGGGGTTAGGAGACGTGTTTCTATTCACACCATATTTGTTATGCAACTTAAGTGGTGTGTGTGATAGGGTTGTCGGATGTATCTTTGTTACATTTAGTGTGAGATCGGACGATGGGTCTAGTGGACCATCATTAGATGATCACCCCATTTTGAGATATTTTGCGAGATGTCTTTTTGAGGAACCTACCGAGGTAACCACCCCACGTGAGATTAATTTTCATATAGATCTGGTTATGGGATTAAATCATATCTCACAAGCACCTTATCAAAAGACCACACTAGAGCTTTATGAGCTCAAGTTGCAGCTTAAAGGCCTTATCTATCCTAGTGTATCCCTTTGGGGTGCACTAGTGATTTTTGTGAATAAAAAGGATGAATCCTTGTAGTTGTGTATTAATTATCGCCGAGTTGAATAAGGTAACGATTAAGAATCATTATCCCCTTCTACGCATTGATGATTTGTTTAATCAAATGAAAGGAGCCATAATTTTCTCTAAGATTGATCTTAAGTCAGGCTACCATCAGCTGAGGATTTCAAAGGCAGACATTCATAAGACTGCCTTTCGTATGAGATATGGCCACTATGAGTTCAAAGTGGTGCCTTTTGGTTTGACTAATGCCCCACAGTATTTATTAGTTTGATGAATGGGGTATTTAGGACCTTCTTAGATCACTTTGTGCTCATATTACTTATTGACATTTTAATTTAGTCACGTACACATGAGGAGCATCAGAGGCACCTTCGCTAGGTTCTTTAGTGTCTTCAGGAACAACAACTTTTAAGGAACTTGGAGAAGTGTGTATTCTTTCAGACGGAGGTAAATTATTTAGGACATGTCATTTATGGGGAAGGTATCTCCATCGATCCTTCTAAGATTAGATCTATTATGGATTGGCCAGCACCCACTATTGTGATTGAGGTGCGTAGCTTCATGGGATTAGTAGGTTACTACCAAATATTTGTTTAGGACTTCTCTTAGATTGTACACCCCATCACTTCCCTAAAGAGGAAAGGGAAGAAGTTTTTTTGGTGGGATAGGTGCACGGGCCTTGAAGACACCGAGGGAATGTCTCACTACAACACCTATTCTTATAGTGCCAAATCCACATGATGATTTTTTCATTTGTAAAAATGCTTCTTTAGTAGGGCTTGGAGGTTTGTTAATGGAGGAGGGTAGAGTAGTGGATTTTTAGTCTCACAAACTCAAAGATTATGAGCTTAATTATCCAACTCAAGATCTTGAGCTTGCGGAAATTGTGAATGCTTTGGTTTGATGGAGGCATTTTCTACTTGGTCGGAGATTAACACTTAGGATAGATCACATGAGTCTTTTCACCTCTTCACGTAACCCAATATCAATACTCGTCAACGGCGTTGGATGGAGTTTCTTTGTGAATATGATATGGAGATAGAGCATGTGAAAGGGAAGGATAATGTGGTCGCAGATGCACTCGGAGATAGAGATATGTGGCTATGGCCACCTCAGTGAGCACATATTTGTAGAGCAAGATTATTCAACATCTTCCTCTTGACATCTTCTACATTGTAGTTCTAGTAGAGTTTGAGTCTCAGAGACCCCTCGAAGGGAAGTTTCATGGTTTTTATTTAGAGGAAGATGGTCTTCTCGAGAACAGAGAAATTTGGATTTATGTTCACAGAGATGGAGGCTTAAGGTAGGACATCTTGGGAGAGGAAAATCATGTACTTCTATTAAGCCCATCCCTGGGGTGAAGAGGATGTATGACACCTTGAGATAGTTGTATCATTGGAGAGGACTTCGTAGATATGTGGCCCAGTTCATGTCACGATGTTTAAAGTGATAGAAAGTGAAGGCTGAGCATCAGCATCCAGCTGGCCTTCTCTTTCCTCATGCTATAGTAGAGTGGAAATGGGGCACCGTTTATATGCACTTCATTATTGGGCTACCAATGTCAAAATATCACCACAATGCCATTATGGTCATAGTTGATAAATTGACAAAAGTTGCTCACTTTTGTCCAAGATAAAGACCACTTATACAGCTAGTGTAGTGGCATGGGTATAGGCTGGATGAGATTGTCGAGTTCCATGGGATTCTACGGAAGATCATTAGTGACCGCGACCCTTTTACACTTCCCACTTTTGGACTACCACGCAGCATGCCCTCGGGATGGAGATTAATTTCAGCATAGCATATCACCCCGAGACATGGAAAAATTGAGCAGGTGAATTATATTTTAGAGGACATGCTTAGGATGTATGTGATGGATCGAGTAGTCTAGATGGGATGAGTAACTATACTTAGTGGAGTTTGCCTACAATAATAGTTTTTAGAGTTCTATAGGCATGGCTCCTTTTCAGGATTTGTATGGTAGAGAGTGTAGGACACCTCTTAAGCGGGATAGGCTAGAGGAATGGTTCCTCTTAGACCATCTTCTTTGAAGGACATGGAGCGGTAGGTGATATTGATTAGACAAAGAATGCGGGAGTCACAGGACAAGCATAAGAAGTACGTAGATCATCATAAGGTGACTGTAGTTTTGATGTGGGCATGAAGGTGTTCCTTTGTGTCAGGCCACATAATATCCCTATCCGTTATGGAAAAGGTTCTAAGTTAGCTCCTAGATTCATGGCTCCTTTTGAGATCTTGGAGTGTATCAGCCTTTTGTCCTAACGTTTAGCATTTTCACCTAGCTTGTCTCATGTACATGATGTGTTTCATGTTTCGGTTCTTAGGAGATATGTTGCAAATACTTCTCATGTGTTAGATTGGACATCATTATAGGTGAAGGTGATGGTGGAGCCTGTTTGCATCCTAGATCACAGGTCCCTAGGCCTTCAAGGTAGAGAGGTTGATCGAGGTTTGGGTTAAGTGGGACAGATATGATGAGACTGAAACTACATAGGAGGATGCTACTTTATTACGAGTTCGAGTTTCCACATTGGTTGTAGTGACTTCTAGGAGGAAGAAAAGTATAAGGGGAGGGGATGTAGTGCCCACTTCCCTTTGACACCTTTTGATACTAATCATGATACTCCCGATTATATTATGAACATGATTATGGAATTTAGTATAGTATGATGTTAAATGTTGGATCATGGATTATTGTTGACTTGATTCATTTATGATGCATGATGATTATTAGAGGCATTTTATATGTTGATGATGTTATAATGTTGGACATGGTTATATGATGGATGCTCTTAGGACTTGTGATTCATATATCTAGATGATTTTGGAATTTTAAATTATATTTCTATTTTTTTGGACATTCTTATATGACCACGAGGTCAAAGGAGTTTTTTTTTGCAGGTTAAAATATCACAAAAACATCGGGGAATTGGAGACCAACCACATTGGAAATCTAGATGAATCCAACAAGGTCATCATGGCAACTGTATTTGTTTGTGTTAGGGATTCCCATTGGGGGTCTCCTTTAAATGTGACCAAGGGTTTTTGTATTTCTTTTATTTTGGTCCCCTTTGTTACATTTGCATGTGTTTATTTTGTGGTGTACTTACCCCTTTAATTATTTATTTAATGGTGTGTAAATATTGTGAGTAATCATATTTTTAGTTAATTAATTCAAAGATGTCATAAGAATGTAATTAATAGAGTTGTTGTACATGTTTTAAAGTGTCATAAGAATGTGTAAGTGACTTTATAAGTGATGTGTAAGTTAAATTTTAAGTGTGAAACACTCCACCTTCATGGAAATTCAAATTTTTCCTTGGAGGTTGATTTAGGAGGCTTATGGGACAAGTTAAACTTATCTCATACCTCTTAAATTTACATACCAACCTTGTCTATGGTTGAGGGTTAAACATAGACCTTTGTATGCATTTTTACAAGTCAAGTTAAATGTTGTAATTGCTCTTTTCTTACATAATTTAATTTTAGTCATTATGGGGTATGGGCTTGTTTGAGTGTGTAAGTAAATATGTCATATTATTCACCCATTTATTTATTATGCATTGAAGAATGAAGTTGACTTTTCGGGGTTGGGGTTGAGATTGTGTTATGTGGCATCATACATGGATCCTCCTCATCCTCTTCTCTACCCTCTTCTATAAAATTCAAATTTTTTGCCTTGTTTTGGGTTGCTTGACTTTTGGAGACTTCATTTTGGGTGAATTTTTCTTGCTATTTTAAGAGCTCTTGCTTTGAGAAGTTTTTGAACGATTGTTTCATGCTTGTGTTTGGCTATTTTGGACTATTTGCATTGGGATAAATCTTGTTGTTTTAGAACATGGAACAACTCCATCATGGAGAGGTAGGAGCTTGACTCTTGAAATGCTCCTCTTGTATATATGTAACTATTCTTGTGTGAAATTTTTGTATTTATTGTGGGTTGTTGGGTAGATGGCCTAGGAATGGTGTAGGAGAAGACTATGGGGTTACTTTGTGGGAGGCACAAGTGTGTTTTAGGGAGGTATAAGGGTGGAGGGAGTTGGGATTTGGGTTCCACCTTACAAAGAAAGTGCTTGCATTTTTTTACTCGTTATGGGGTGCCATAAGAGGTTGGGAGACATAATAAAATGTAAAGAATAAGGGATACTTGGGGAGCCATAAGGGCATAATTATTCATATATATATATATATATATATATATATATATATATATTGGTGGGTTGTTCTCAGGTGGTGATACCTAATTTTCCCCTTTGGGAGGCATAAACAACATCTCGCATATCTTCTTGCTCCTATCGATGATAAAATTTTCCTCCGTAATTTCTATTTTATTAATGTATGTATTAGGAATAAGATGTTAAGTATAATTAGTAGTGGTTTCTAATAGTAGATAACGGCGACGTCGAGTGACGGTGTCACCAATAATGTAGAGTATGGTAACATTGAAAGTACAATAGGAATGTTGTAAAAAGTAAATATTTTTCATAAGTGGTCCAAGTAATGTTAAAATGTTAAAGTTGGGATAAGTACTGAAGTAGGGTCTACATGATTAGGAATTAGAAATATTATATTTATAATAAGGACAAAGGGTGATGTCATAAATATTTTGTGTATTTTATTTGTGGAAAAGTCTAAAAAGGTGGAATCCATGTGAGATGATAAGGTTTATCTTATCTTAGAAGATAAGCCTACATGTAAAGGCAAGAGTTTAGGCATGGAATATGATTGGCGGAAGGGATTTCCTATCTTATCTTGGAGATAGGGTGGATAAGCCTAAATTCCTATAAATAAAGAGGTCACCTTCCCTCATTTAGCATAGAGGGAAGTCTTGAGAAATATTGTATGAGTAAGCGTGTAAAGGAAGCCATGATTTTGAAGGTGTGAAGAGGTGTAATTGTGAAGTTTATCCCATAGTTATTGTTGGAAGGCAAGTGAAGTAAGTAACCCTTGAAGTACCTCATGGGTGAGATTGTAACAATTTCATGTTGATATTATAATTTACACTAATATTTTAGATTTATCATTATTCCTTCTTATCATAGTCTATGGTATTCTTGTGTTATGTTTGTTGTTGTGTTTATAGATTACATCCACCAAACTAAAAGTTTTCATTAGTAAATAATCATAGTACGAGGAGTTCCAGTAAAGAATTATCATAGTGCTGGATTGGTGATGACATTTTAGTTCCGTTGTTGGGACAATTCCTCATTGGTGGATTTTTTGGAGAGATATTCCCACTTAGTCAGAAAACGTTTGGAGGGTAACCTTGTTTTTACTATACATAGTAGTTACCATGGTAAAGTCACTTTTTATAGTGAATAGTATTTACCATAGTAAAATCATTTTTTTACCGTGAATAGTATTTACCGCAAAGAATAACTTCACTTTTATCGTAAATAGTGTTTACCATAGTAAAGTCATTTTTACCGTAGTAAGTCAAGTTTTACCATAGTTACCATGGTCATTTCTATTTTTATTATAGTGATTCCAATTATTTGTGCACATAAGTCTTGTTGATTGTACTTGTGGGCTGGTATTTCACTTGTGGTTACTTTTGAAAATGGGGAAGATTCTGCTTTTTCAACCCAATCTAATGAAGATGCTTCCTCTTTCATTCAAGAGTTTAACCAATCTTGAATTTGTAATGGCCTCATAAGAAGGGAAAAATGGACTGAATTTTTCCTACCTTTTTGGATGGTTTAGCCCTTAGGTGGTTTGAAACACTAGGTGATAATGTGAAAAATTTATGGGATTTATTAACTGAAATTTTTCTTGAAGAATTTGGTAACAACAGAAATATGCATATCTCATGATCGATATCACAAAGCTATCCCAAGGAGAGAAAGAGAAGATAAGGGATTATCATGCTCATGTTCTAGAGCTAAGGAGGAAGCTCGATGCCCAGATCCAGAAGTAAGGATTAGAAGACAAGTTGATGAATGACATGGATAATCTCCTCTATAAACACTTCATTCTTGGGATGAAGCCGGAGATCGAGACAACAAGTGAAGTATGACCTCTCGGCTACCATTGAACAAGCAAAGGATATTACAAGAAAGGCGAAGAAATCATGGAAGAGGAGCCCAAAGAAATCGCTGCTAAGGTAGAGCCTACACCAATACCTTTGGTCTAGAATCCACAACCACTCTCGGTGAGTACAAATGTTTCTCCTAGTACATCTATTGAGTATGAAGATCTGCTCGGGAAAATGGGCGATTAACTATTAATATTCTTCAAGGAAAAGAATCTAGTTCTCAAGGAGGAGATAGAAGTCCAAAAGAAATATTTTTGAAGTTGTATGTTATGGTTGTTATAAAAGGGCCATTATAAGTATAATTGTTCAAATAGAACTTCTACATACAGTACAAGAGATAATGATAAAGGAAAAGAACACCGTGAATTCTTTTGATGTAGTAGATAAGAGCATAAATAATGAAGTAGATGTGTTTATAAAAAAAAAAAAGATAACCAAGATGGAAATGATCCTAAGAAGATGAAAGAGAAACTAGTAAGAAACATAAGAGAAGAAAGTTGGGTGTGCGGGATTTTACGATTTCACATGGACAATGACCATACTCCATCTTAGAAGATCTATCCAAAAGGCACGCAAATATTACATATGGTCAACTCTTGTTGTATCTTCGAGAAGAGGTGGAAGCTGCAAAGTGGACTCAATACTCGGCGAAGGAACTAGGTTGATGTCCTTGTTTGGAGGTAGAGGCGGATCCCTACGCTCCACAAGTGAGGTACTATGTAATGGTATTTCGATTCATGATGTCTTAATTGATGGAGTGCTGAAGTTAATGTAATGACCTAGTCGTAATGAATATGTTGGGTTTAAAATTTGATTACCCCTCAACACTTATGTTAAGGTCATTAAATAAGGGAAAATCTAAACTAGAAGGTGTTGTTTCAAATGTGGCAATATTTGTTATGGGTGTTGTATGTGTGGTAGAATTTTAGGTGATGAAAAATGGTACTATTGCGTACCCGATGTTATTGGGAAGACCATGGCTAAGGAGAGTTCATGCAAGAAACTACTAGAATGAAGGCTTCATGAAACTTAGACATGGTAGAGAGAGGGTGAAGATAAGCATGATCCCTCGGCATCATAAGATAGAACCTGTGGATTCAAGTGATGAAACTGATGATTGGACATCCTTTGATTACTCTAGTACCAGTGAAGTGGACAGAGAAGATGAAGAAAGTGAGGTTGATGTTTCGGTCATGGATATTCTTTCACCACACCCGACTCATGAACCCATAAAATTATCTAAAGAAGAAATTGATGATCATCTCCAACAAACAAAGATTAGTGATTCTATGATGGAGAGTGAGAAGGAATCCTACCTCCAACTCTTTTGAAGGTACATACACCTATTCACTTTTTATTACAAGGAACTCCAGCAAGTGGTAGAGGGTGTGAAGCCCATAAAGCAAATGCCATATAGAATGAATCCTAATTTTTCCAAGACTATAAAAGAAAAAATAGATAAGTTGCTTGATGTCAGATTCATATTTGTTGTGGAAAATTAGAATGGGTTTCCCCCATTGTGCTTTCAATAAAAAATAATGGGAAACTATGCATTTGTGTTGATTATAGGAAGCTCAACATGGCAACAAAGAATGATCATTACCCTCTTCCATTCTCAGATCAGATCTTGGATGAAGTAGCTAACCAAGAGTGCTATAGTTATCTTTGATGGATATAGCGAGATACAACTAAGTTTGTATAGCAGAGAGAAAATTAGCTAAGGACCATGTTCACCACTCCTTGGGAATGTTTGCTTATAGAGTTATGCCTTTTGGGTTGTGAAATACTCAGGAAGCGTCCAGCGCTTGATGAATAGGGTTTTGAACCCTACATTAGGAACTTCATCAGAGTATTTATGGATGATTTTTGCATCTATGGGAGAAAGATGGACCACCTACACTAGATGGAGACATCATTTCAAAGGTTAGATGAAGCACAAGCCTCACTAAACCCTATAAAGTGTGTCTTTGGATGTTCTAAAGGTGTTTTGTTAGGGCATGTTGTATCCAAAGATGGTATTAGTACTGATCCTGATAAAGTTTCAAAAATCAAAGAGTTACAATTTCCTATGAATAGAAGTAAGTTGAGATCATTTTTAGGCCATGTGGGTTACTATAGAAGGTTCATCAAGAATTTCTCAAAGATTGCACAACCACTAACCAATTTCTTGAAGAAGGATGTTACTTATGAACCAGGAAATAAGGCGCATGAATATTTTGAACAAGCTGAAGGAGGCTTTGGTGTCTTCACCTATTTTAAAGAATCCCGATTAGAGCAAGCCATTCATTATTTATACTGATGCCTCGGATTAGCACTAGGAAGTACTCGAGCCAAAAAGATGGAAATGGGAATGATAATCCATTTTACTTTGGGAGCGAGAGAAATGAGTAGTGCTTAAGGTAAATTATCTTTAGAAAAAAAAGGGGTGTAGCTATCATTTTTGTTGTAAAGAAGTTTAGAAATTACTTCTTTGGGGTAGAAATTTATAGTTGTAATAGACCATTAGGCTCTAAAATATATTATAAATAAGCCTAACTTATCGGGGAGGATAGCAAGATGGATAATTTTTCTACAAGAATTTGAATTTGATATTATAGATAGGCTAGGAAAGAAGCATGTCAATGAAAATGCACTCTCTCGAGCCTATGATGGTTTAGGTTCATCTTGTGATGATGATGATTTCCTAGATGTAGCATTGTTATCCCTTGACACAATCCCTAGTGAATACATAGATATTTGGAATTATCTAAATGAATTCAAGTTTCCTGATGGTGCCAATACAAAGACTAAGAGGAAGATTACTCAAGCCAGTCATCCATATTCTATTCTACATGGAGTATTATTTTGAATAGGACCTGATGGATAGTACAAGAGGGTAGTTGGACGTGATCAAGGGAAGGGGCTGATAGAAGAATTACAAAATGGTACATGTGGAGGACACTTCTGGAAAACTTACAACAAGAAGGATCTTAGATGCGAGTTATCTTGGCCCACTCTTTTTAGAGATTGTTACAATTATTATTGTAAGACATGTGATATTTGTCAAACACATGGTAGCGTAAAACTTCATCATCTCCATTATGCCCTATTCTTCCACTTGGTCCCTTTGAAAAGTGGGAAATATACATTATAGGTCCACTTCCAACTACCCCATGCCAAAATAAGTATATTGTAGTTGCCACAGATTATTTAACCATGTGGGCTGAAGCTAGGCCATTGAAAATAGCTTCCATGGATGAAGTGGCAAGGTTCATATATGAACACATTGTCACCATATTTGGTTGTCCATTAGAAATTGTAATAGATAAAGGAAGCCACTTCATTAATGAGGTGGTAGAAGCCCTAGTCAACAAGTTTTCTATTAAACACAAGAAGGCGACAACATACAAGCCAAGCACAAATGCATAGATGGAATGAAATTTTTTTGTGTTGTGTCAAATTCTAGTAAAGATGCAGCCTTGCGCAGGTAGATAAGTGGGATAAAAGGATTCATGCGGCATTGTGGGCATATATGGCAACATCAAAGTCAATGAGTATACTCCCCATTTCGGTTGGCTTATGGCATTGATCAAGTTCTTCCTATTGAGTTTAATATTCCCACTATGAGAGTTATGAAAAAGGAAATGATGGATGAAAGTGATTAAGTAAAAGAAATGTTGGTGCATCTTCATTTGCTAGAGGAAATGAGGGAAATAGTGAAAGATACAAGCTATAAGAATAAAATGATGTAGAAGGAATATTTGATCAAAAGATCATTGGTCTCCATATCATGTGAATGACTTGGTTCTAGTATATGATTCCGGATACAAAAATAAAATGTAGAGAAAATTTCTTCCCAAATGGATGGGCCCCTACAAAATAGCAGTTGTGCATGAAAATGGTACATATCGACTAGAGGAATTGGATGGCACTCCCATTACAAAATGGATCAACCATGAAAATTTAAAGATTTTCTAGGCACCAGCTTCAGAATGTCAATAAGAGTCTACTCCGAGGACGGAGTAGAAGCTAAGAAGGGGGAAAATGTTGACATTAAAATTTTCCTCCATAATTTCTATTTTATTAATGTATGTATTACGAATAAGATGTTAAGTATAATTAGTAGTGGCATCTAATAGAAGATAATGGTGCCGTCAATATGGTGCCACCAATAATGTAGAGTACGGTAATAGTCAAAGTACAATAGGAATGTTGTAAAAAGTAAATATTTGTCGTAAGTGGTCCAGTAATGTTAAAATGTCAAAGTTGGGATAAGTAGAGAAGTAGGGTCTACATGATTATGAATTAAAATATTATATTTGTAATAAGGACAAAGAGTGATGTCATAAATATTTTGTGTATTTTATTTGTGGAAAAGTCTAAAAAGGTGGAACCCATGTGAGATGATAAGGTTTATCTTATCTTAGAAGATAAGCCTACATGTAAAGGCAAGAGTTTAGGCATGGAATATGATTGGCCCGAAGAGATTACCTATCATATCTTAGAGATAGCGTGGATAAGCCTGAATTCATATAAATAAAGAGGTCACCTTCCCTCATTTAACATAGAGGGAAGTATCTGAAAAATATTGTATGAGTAAGTGTGTAAAGGAAGCCATCATTTTGAAGGTGTGAAGAGGTGTAATTGTGAAGTTTCTCCCATAGTTATTGTTGGAAGGCAAGTGAATTCAATAACCCTTGAAGTACCTCATGGGTGAGATTGTAACAATTTCATGTTGATATTATAATTTACACTGATATTTCATATTTATCATCATTCCTTCTTATCATAGTTTATGGTATTCTTGTGTTATGTTTGTTGTTGTGTTTCCAGATTGCATGCACCAAACTAAAAGATGTGCATTAGTAAATAATCGTAGCACAAGGAGTTCTCGGTGAATAATTATCATAGTTCGAATTGGTGATAACACTCTCTTGGCTTTCTTGATGAAGCCTTTGTATTATTTGTCTTTTTAATGTAGTTGTACACTACATTCTATTTGGGACTATGTTTCTTTGTGAAAATGTTGCTTCTATGTTTGTGGAATCTTGTTGTTGTCATGAGTTGGATCACATCCTTTATTCCATTGTGGTTAGGGCTAAGGAACCAATGAAGAAGGATGGATTCTCCTCTTCATTGGATGTATTGGTTGGGTAGAGAGCGTTGTCTTTCCCATACTCCTGTTGTCATCAAATTTGAAGAATGTGAAGAATGCATGTTGTTGTTCTTGATTTGAGAAAGGACAATTTGATAGTCACTTGTGAAATGAAATCTCATTATAACCTTTCCCACATGAGGTGGATGAATCGTAAATTTTTGTAATGGAAAGAAGTATAGATTAAAAGTAGAAATTTGAAATGTAAAAGAGTTGTGCTCGTATTCTATTTTGGAAAGAATGTGAATGAATGATACATATGTTTGTATGTTGCATTTTGAAACCAAATATAAAGGAATTTTAAGATTTCATTTAAATAAATGGAAGTGGTTTTGTCTTGTCCATATGTTGTTATTCTATTAGAAATTTGTGTTTACCATACACTATGAAATCCCTATTTGAAAAGTTGTAAAGTGAAACACATGAGAAGAAAATGTATTACTTTTTCCACATATAATATATGTTTTGGAAGGAATAAAAGAAGAAAGGTTGTAATGTTGCATTTTGGAATCAATAAAGGATTGCATTACCTTTTTCAATCTGTATTGTTGTATTGAAATTGATCTTCTATTGTTTTTGAAATCTTTGTTGAAAAAAATAAATTCATGTGAGGAAAATATAATGCTCTGTTCTCCTTGAAAAATGTTCAGAATGGAAATCAGAATTATATTTTAGCTTTCAAATGGTTTGATTAAATCAACTAATGTGTTAGATTGGAATTGGAATGTATTCTAAATACTTGGAAGAAGAAAGTGGCAAATAGAACCATTAAAATTTGATCCCTATTTTTTGTAATTTCAAACTGGCAATTATCAAAACAAAAATGCATAGTTCGAAACCTGCAACAATAAAATAACAAATTAAATGATTAAATTGAAGTAGTAGGCCCTTAACATACTCAATTAGATAGCAAAATCAGGCTCAAACCGTTTTGCAGTCGTTTTTCTATCAAGAAATGAAAATGTTCAAATTGCAAATCTATTAGACAAATTGAATCTTTAATCCTTCCTTAAATCCATCTAAGAAAATGTCTCCATGTCTATTTAACATGTTTAGAGAGGAAGAAAATCAAATTTAATAAATCTCACAAGTTAAAATTTACCGATTCGAATTGTAAATGTGTGCGGGTAGTTTTCTTAAAATTGACCCCTTAAACTTTATCAAAATAAAAAATTAATGATCTCTAGTGCAAAGAGGACATCAAGATATTTCCAAAAGTCATCATTTTCCTAAATTTGATATCTCTATCAAAATTTATGGCCCTCTTAAGTTTTTCCTTCCGTTGGTATAAAAAAAAATTGGGAAAAATTTCCTTAGCAGGCCAGCGGGCTTGAATTTTTCCCTTATAGCTTACGAAAACTTTTGGAAATTTTTCCAAATTTTCCTGCCAACCTGCCATCTCGTAGCCAATCAAAGGTTGGAACATGGCACCATGAGGTGTCAACGGTGGTATGGATCTCCTTTTAACTTAGCGTTCCAAGAAAATTTTGGGAAAAAATTCCAAATTTTTGCAGCCGACTATGCAACCAATCAGGTGATGCCATGTGGCATCATGATGCATTGGCAATGGAGCGATTCCCTTTTGTATTTTTATATTTCAGAAAATTTTGGGAATATTTTTCAAGTTTTCCCCCCGGCTTGGAGCCAATCGGGAGTTACCACGTGGCATCGCGAGGTGTCAGCGAAGGCATGGGTCCTTGTTATCCTCTTAGCCCTTTGGGGCGTTAAGTGAATTTTCTCCTCATTGCCCTGATTTCCACGTTGGCTTAAGTGATGTTGCATGTCCCCTACAAACTCACGGGAGTGTGGGCACAAATTTGGATCCTCGCCTCACATGGGATAATTTTCAATGTCTCCAGCCACCCCATTTTTCCCGCATTGACTTAGGGAGTGCCATGTGTCCCTGGTGGATTTTTGGACCCAGGAGCGCAAAACGAAAATGTGCTTTTTTTTCCCCTGCACTGAAAATTTTCCAAAAGTCTTCCCATGGCCCACCAACCCGCCCTTTGGGAAAATTGTCCCCTTGAGCCCATGCAAGCCCGATAACCCATAACTTGAGAAATATGAGTTAGGAGGACTTCTTTATATTAATGGAAAGGTGAGGAAATTTACCATCCAATGGGAATGATTTAGGGATTTTTTTAATCCATTAAGTTTGAGAAAAATGACGTCAAAACTTTAATCTGTCGGAGGGTGGGTATGATGAGGAATTTCCCTACGAACCTAATTGAACCTTTTAGCCCTAAATTTTGGACTTTCGATTTCTAATAATTTTTGATAAAAGAAAAGTATGTTCTAGTGGATTAGAATTGTTCGAAACTTGTTAAGTGATAATTGTTGCCTTGTAACTTGGTTGTAGACTCTTCTTATAAAAAAAATATATTCCATAATTTTTCCTAACTAATCCTAGGTTATTCTTGGGTCTCAAGTGGGTTGGTTTTAGCGGTGTTAAATATATTCCATACGCAAAACCCATTTATTATATTTTGTCATTTAATCCAACTACATCATGAGATATTTTTTATTCCTATATTTTTCATCAATCTCCTTAGTATCGAACCTCACCGCACCTACCCAATTTTGCATTGATTTATGAGAGAAGAAAATTTGTAGTATCAATAAAGTTTAATGTTCAAAAGCCCCTACTTTGGCACATGATGGTAGAATTTTATAAAATTTTATGGAATTTGGATTTAAATATTCCAAGTGCATTTTCTTAAAAGTTTCTAAATTGTTTATAAAATAACCATTTTGTGCATACGTTGCAATCAATGTCATCGATACAAACACGTCTTCTCATCATTCAGTTAAACAATTCACTTGCCTTATCTATGCTTACAATTTTTTCATGCATGTCTATCAATAAAGTTGCAATCACAACATCTAAAAACCTTCCTCTCTCCATTAAGCTTTGTTCCAAAGCACCCATTTTGGCATAGGAAGGTAGGATGCATGAAAAGGTTGTGGAATTTGGCTTTAAATCTTCCGATTGAATTTTCTTAAAAGTTTCTAAATCATTTTTCAACATATCCATTTTTTACATAGCATGCGATCAATGTCATCCACGTGAACACATCTCTTCTCAACATTCTGTCAAATAATTCACTTACCAATTTTATACTTCATTTTGCATGTATGTCTACAAAGGAAGTTACCACCACAAACATACGGTAATATTCTTTCATTCTTTATGTTTTATGGATATCATACCTTTTCAAAAATCTCTATTTTGGAATGAGAAGGAAAAATGTTGGAAAATGTTGTGGAATTTTTCTTTAAATCTACCAATTGCATTTTTAAAAAAATGTCTCAATTTTTTTCAAAAAACCCATTTTTCGCATGGCCTATAATAAATGTTGTCTATGAAAACATATTTTTTTAGGCTTTCCATTAAAATTTTCACTTTTCTTGTCTAATCTTCCACATTTGGCATGAATGTCTAGAAAGGTTGTTAAAATTTCATCATCTAAATTCAAATAAAATTTATGTTTTTATTTATTTCTTAGAGTTCATAATATTAGCTGAATTATGCTTCAATTTATTAAGGGTATGAGCACTTTTTACCAACATGTTCCTATTTTGATATTAACTCAGGGGTTTCATGTTGTTTTTCAGTTCTTGCTATTACAAATGGCCAACAAACATGAAATTTTTAAGAGATTCAAGTTACCATAACTTATTTTCAAGGGATTGATCTATAATTTAAGATCGGTGCATGAGTCATCATATTAGCGAAAATATTTCTCATTTTTATGTAATTTATATAACTAAAGTAACATTTAATTTTATTAAAGATCGATATAATGTTGTCTTATAATTATATTAATTAATTATGTAATGATAATGATTGTGATTCTTCTTCTTTGGAGTGATGTCAGAACATGATACTATGGATATTGTTTCAAAATTCCTCTCATAGGGAGTTTTATATTTAATTTTAAAACTAGTTAGAAAGAATCTATCCAAGCATGTTTGAAGAAGGTATCACTTTGTCTCGTAAAATTGGTTAGAAGGAATTTTTATATAATGTATGAAACTATGTTTTCATACAGTGCCATAATGAAATTGAATCGAATAATTAAGTATGCAATTCTATGTCAAGGATTAACGAATTTTAGGTAGCCTTCTTTTTATTAGATAAGGCTAAAATAAGGGATTATGGCTCCCAAAAGCCATACATAGAGAGATGCATCATGAAAAATTTGAAGACAAAAATAAGAAGAAATAGGACCTCAAGGGGATTTAAACAAACTTAACTCAAGAAACTAGGTCGACGACGAATAAACCAGGTAGAGGAAATTCTGCTTGAAATCCACAAAACATCCGTACATAGACAAAAGTTCCTTTTAGATTTTTTGGTTTGCATAGTGTTCCATCCATTTTCAGGATCACTTTCACCCCCAAATATCTGCTTCATTTAATATTTTTATCTCTCACCCTCCCAAAAGGTAAGGACCTTTAGGGAATCGGGATAGATTTGGGATTTAGATGATTAATCTTCGATTTATCCTCCTTTTGATCTCCAAAAACGCATCTAATTTACGTTCCTAGGTATCCATCATAGCTCAATTAATATATTTAGGTATGGTGCCCTTATATTTACTCCTATTCTATTGGATACTATTTTTCCTTTTTTAATACATTCATTTCGTTTCCTCGAATGAATCAACTATTTCAAGTAATTTTTCCATTGAATCAGAGGGTAATAACATTTTTATTTCCATAGAATCATATGATTCATCCCCTAAGACTTCCTTCTCCCCTTTTTCAATGGACTAATCTCTCTCCACATCACTATAATCATCCAAGTCCAAGGAGGACCCACTATTTGCTTCACTGTTATCATCCGATTCGTTACAGTCTGATATGAGGCTAGCAGAGACAGGAGGCTAGCCCATAGGAGCTGCAAGGGTGCATGTGCAAAAATAAACTCATCCACAATAAAATTAAGCCCCGCATTTATAGAAAAGCTTCACCACTGACAGAGAACTGAGGAACAACATGCGGATTTGAAAACCCTACAGCATCTCAAACCTAGAGTTTCAACCTCTAATCGAAATATAAGACTTTGCAAGATTTAGGTCCATGACCAACAAACCTACACTTACACTTGACAGAGAACACAAGAGTGTTCATATTGAAGCTCCACTACAATAGCCAAATGACTTGAATAGAGACAGATGGATTAATGTAGCTTTTTCCCAGGGGAGACATTAATACGGATTCTCGCAGAGACAAACCTTATTCTGGTGAGAGTCACTAGATCAATGACTAGTAGATTTCAAATGGCATTAAATATTCCCATCAACACATAAACCTACCATAACTCAAGATACAAATAAAGTAGTTTCACCCAAACTCGGAAAGCATTAGGTTTAAAAATTTCATATCTAACAATAGAGCCAAGGTCCCCTTTAATGGCGTTGAGATATTCATCCTCCATGCTTAAGAGGAAAATGAATTATTGGTTTGATATGGCCACCATAGAGTTTCCATTATGAGGAGTGGATTTTCTTCTATCCCATGATCTGATAAGATCAACATTGGTCTTAATTTACCAGATCCTCTCGGCACAAATAGGGTCAGCACATTCTACTACAATATCGGATTTAGGGAAGGAAGGGGAGGACAACGCACATAACTCTAAGAGGACTGATCAGCCCATGACTCTTGTCTATAATTAGAAGGAGAGATCGACGCAACATCCTAGACACCTCCATTGAGCACCCTCAAGAATTTTGAAAACCCTTTTCCCACTCGACATGCCTCTCATTCCCGTCCATGGTAAGAGAATAATGATATGATATGATCACATAATTTAGGAACCCTTCTTTATTCTCTTATTTTGATATTAATTAAATGTTTTTGAATCCATTTGTGAGCAAAAAATTATAATATTGATCACTAGATTCCCCCTGGTATTCTTGATGATGTGTATCCATTCATTGCACTAGAAGACATTTATTTATTTATTATTCTTGAAATTCAATTTTTAATTCTTAAAATTTGTATTTTTGTATGGACAAATTTATATTTTGTATACTCTCTACAAAGACAAAAATGATATTTTCCCTTTAGAAAAAATGTGTGTCAATTTATGTTATCTTTGGAGAGACAATATTTAGAGATACCGCTTTGAGACAATATACAACTTTTTTATTGTCTCTATTTGAGAGGATTTTTCTAAGAATTATCTCTAATATTATATCAAAACACCCCTCTTTGTAGTAGTGACCAAACAATAGACATCCCATAAACTATCAACAATATATTAAAAGTGATAAAATAACCATTAAATATTACATATAATGCACAAGAGAAATGGATCCTTAATTGTATTCCCTATCTAGTGGTGTCCCACGAACTTCATTAATATACGGAAAACCCTAGGTTTTGTTTTTACTTTGAGGAGAGAATATGCCAAGGAGTGCCTCTATTTTCTCAAACATTTCTTCACATTAATATTATTATTAGAACTCTAGAAAAATATATTTACTTTACAAATACTTTCCAATTATATATATTTATTTGTAAAGTAAATAAACTTTTTGAGTGTTGAAATAATAATATTCTTGTGAACAATTTTTGAGAAAAAGAGGCACTCCTTGAAACTATTTCCTCCACACACATATACCATAAATTTTATTTAAGCATTAACTATTTACTAATATTTTATATATTAAAATATATATATATATATATATTTTAAATGATCGATTGGTAGAGTTAGTATAAGCTCAAACATTGAGATTGTGGGTCGCTTTGGATGAGGTTTTTCTATATATTACATTAATTTAAAAATGACTCAATCTATATATGAATGAAAATATGAGATTATAGTATATAATATTTTTGTTTACTTTATGGAGATATGCTCCAACACATTATCATTTTTTCGGGCAAGCACCTCCTTTGAACATAATATACATAAAATAAAAGAAAAGCGAACTTATAGTGCAACATGATTTACATTTCATGTTGTTCCACATTAGCTTCAAAATATGCAAGACTATTTTATTTTATAGTTATAACGGTATTAATCTAAGTGAAGACTTTATTCTAGTGGGTGGAAAACGGTTCGATACTGAGGACAAATATCTTTACAAAAACAATATTGTTCCTACCTAGTTGTCTCTTTCATTTTTTCGTAGTTGCTTTTTTTTTTTGTTTGTTATTGTTTTATCTAGGATTTTAGGCCTTGTGTACCTATTGGTGTATTGTTTCATTTGTTTATTGAGCCCTTTTTTTACTTTGGGGTATGGTCCCATACAAAAAAATTAGGCCTAAATTAGACGAGAATATTTTGTATCGTTTATGTCCCCTGGTTAAAATACAAGCCAATGATGTCATTATTTCTATACCTTAAAATAATTTTAAAATGGTAACTGAAAACCATAAAGGGCATATCATAACTACATGTTGATTTTTTTTTAATACCATAGTTTTTCTAATGAAATTGTTAAAATATAATCATGAAAATATTGAGAAATAAAATCCCTCAACATCTTAAAAGTTCACAAACATATGTTTCTTTTAATATTTTTTGATAAAGGGTAAAAGGAGGATTTTTGTAGGGTCCCTTCCTATTAGAAACAAGTATAAAATTTCAATATCATTTACTTTACAAATTGTATAAAAATGATAACATCTTTGAAACATTGAACTTCACATCTTCCGGTCAAATAAAAATCTATTTATTATTACTATTGGTAAATGCTTTTGAAGGGGCCATACCCTAGTACAACAAGGATCAAAATCTAGATTATACAATGAAAGGAGATTGGTTTGTTGGTACATTGGGGCCACACCCCAATAAAAATCCAAAAAGAAATATAAACATATAGAAAACTAAGGAAGGGGCCAACTGCCTACAAGGAGCCCAAAACTAGCACAAAATTGTGAAACAAGAGTATAAAATCAATAAAACAACAACACATAAATAAGTAAAGTACAAAAACTAAACTAACTTAGGTATTTTTCATATACTTCTAGAATAATATCTAGGATTTTGTAGAGATTAGTTGCAGTTTAAATGAATGGTTCCCACATGCCCTTTGTGAATGTTTTCTTCTTAAGAGTACCATTCCTCTAAGTGGCCTCCGAATTCGTATGTATCACAAACCTTTTTAACATTGACACTGAATATAATACAATAGTTCCCTCTCGTATAGAAATATTGTTAAACTTTATTTCTTCCATATTAAAAACTCTATCCTCCGGTTCAAAAGGTGAGAAGCAAGGTTTTCCCAATTCTTACGCAAGTTAGAGAAACTAGAAGGATCCACACTACTTTTAAGACCTTCTTTGATCGGGAGACTCACATTCTCTTCAATTTATTTAATGTTCTCGGCATGATGTTTGACCCGTGCTTTGATAGACTGAGATATATGGGAGGATGATGATCTTAGCTAAATTTTATCAGGCTCTACACTACAATGGTATCCTTGAATTTGGAGCTACTACGAGAATGCATTTAGTAGGGGGATTAGAAAGGTCAAACATTGAGGTTCTTGGACCTAATTATTAGTTTCTAATGGGGGTGGGGTAGATAAGGGTAGGATGATTAGAAATGACATCAAGGAAATAGCAATGCAATATCAATATAACCCCTTGATACAAGGGAAAGACACATGTGTGTGTATGAACCTCCTTAAAATAATTTTCAAGTGAGTGCAGGATGTAAAAGGTAAACTCACCTTATGTGCATGGTGGAAGTGATTTAGAAAGTTAGGATGATGTAGGGGAAGTATCAAGAATCTTCCTTCTAAGGCTACATAATGTACAACCATTTTTTCCAATTCATTATAGGTTTGAGGGATGGAAGAGCAAAGAATTCCCATTTTCCAATTATAAAATTCTCGTTCCCTATCACAAACCATTGTTCCTCGAATCTTTATTGAATTTATTTAAGAAAAAATTCACCCCCTCCATGCTCATACCTGTGATGAATGAAATCATATCTTCCATAAAAAAATTCCTTGTCCTTGAAATAGATGACTTTGTCTTTCCATTTCCTAGAAAAAGTAAGGGAGATGTGGACGTCATTACCCTTAATCCTCTACATAAATTCGGTGAACCATTCAAAGATTAAAATATTCCAAATTTCCACATTATTCCACCAAGAGGGATAAGAGATGAGCTCCACTTTTCATGATAGACCCCTCATTATGAAGTTGGGATTAGTAAACAAAGCAATATCTACCGAAACGCGACTATGAGATAGCCTAGCAGCAGAGTCATTGGCATTTGTTACTAAAAAAACTATCAAACCTGACCCTTTTGGATGTAAAAAACAATTGAATTCATTTCTATTAAGGCTCAGGATCAAAAATAAAAGTGAAATGAGCTATTTAAGAGATTATATTCACACAATGCAAGAGTAGCTTGCCCTCATTTTTTCACATGCACCCTGTCCGTAAACTTAACATAATTAAAATGTTAAGTTTCCATATCCTCATTAATAATTATGGATTGGGGTGCGAGGGGGATCTCCTCCAAATCATACCAAGTTTTGAATTTATCTATGATGACCCCATCATTATCATGTTATTCCACTACCCCATTCCATTCTCTATTGACATGACGAATTTTGATGTTTGAAAAGCCTTTATGTAACATATTAGATTCACTAATGAATTATTTCATGGTCTAGCTTGAGGGATGAGAACAATTAAGATTATTAATAAAAATCAAGTAGTCCACTTCAATGATTAAATTGGTGATGTTGAATTCCATAGTAGTTCGATTACCCAACAAGTTTGCAAGGGCTTTAGCATAGTGGTTAGATTGTTTCCCCATAGGGATGGCATAGGGAGATATTGGGTGCCCTTGTTGATTTATAATGAGACGTCCACCAACAATAACATGAAGGTTTCCCTTAGAGGCCCCATAAAATTTTAAATTGTGCCAACCTTCTCAAGGGGAATCCACTTAACAAGAGACATTTTAATGTAGGGAGAAGATAATTGTCCTTGCTACAAATAAATAGTATAGGACTTCAAGAAATTTTATTCCTCTTGTAGACACCAAATTTGGGTCACACTCCTCTTGGTTCGCTTGAATCAATTAATGTAATATATTTAATTAGTCATGAATGTTTCATCATATACTAATATTCATCCTTCCATTATTAATTAATTTAATTTCACCCTTACATATCGGCCTCATCATTATAGCTCACCCTAGACCCAATTCCAAGGGCATTTAACTCATAATGACCGAGTCATCACTCTCAACATTGAGTCACTACTCCCGGTGTTGAGTCACCACTTAACTAACTAATAATTCTTCCTAAACCTAATTGGACATTTTCTATGACCTTCCTTCCTTCTCTCACATGAAGTCAACTTCCTAAGTGGACTTAATCAAAATTAGGCCAAAAATACCAAATATCTACCAATTTTTGCTAAACCAAGACTTTTCCACCTTAATTGAAATTGGTTGTCCCTCAAGTGATGCAAGTCACCTAACCACCATCGGTTATAACATATAAAATTTCAAAACTCTTTACAAGGGTTGGTAATTTAGTTATTGGAGTCTCGATTACATTCAAGTGTGAATATTCAAGCCCTCTTACATCTAAATGATGAAAACACACAACCACAATGAAAAATAAGGAGTCTGTTCGGAGCATTGGAATACTCACGGAGAACATAATTCGTATTGCCTCAAAGCATTGGACTCAAGAAATTATTCTCCAATCAACCATAAACCATTCGAACTGCCAAGATCTACAATAAATTGAGTAAGTATTTTGATTCAAATCATTTTTCTTATTGTTTTTGTAGATCTTTTGCTCCTTTCAATAGTTTGTTTCTCTGTTGTCTATACATCACCTTCTTCCCATCAACCCACTATTCAACCATCCTAAACCTTGTGATCATTCCAAACCTATTTCTTAGTATCCCTAAGTATTTTCAACAATATTACAACCAAAACCACACTACCCTCACTCTTTGTGCAATCACAGAGAGCCTAAAAACCTCTTTTTAATACTTTAATATCAAATTTCCCCTATTAAAGCCGGTCACCTTAACCATCATCGTCTCCTCCCTCTCTACAAAGATCGATCTTCAAACCTGATATCGGTCCATGTGTTTTATGTTAACCTTCACCAAAATACATCTAACATCACCTAAACTACACCTAGACCTTACTAGATACATATGTGACCTTACCTATTACCTCTTTGACCTATACCAACGAAAACCATACCTTTCTTGATCCTAAATTAGTTTAGATTACGATAATTTTCTTAATCTAATTTGTTGATAACATTTTGAGATACCTAAATAGAATTTCTAGCTATAGGTCCTTTATTTCTCATAATTACTTTCATTGATTTGATAAAAATAGAGGATTGACATCCATTCGAGGAAGCATCACGCTTTCTAGATCTAGCCTTTCTAGGAATTCCTCGACTCTTGCTATTTAATATCATCTTTTTGTCTTTCTTTGTATCTACAGTAGTCATTCCCAAAAAGGAGTTCTCTAAAATTATCTTGGATAAAGTCAGCAACGTGCGCATTCAACCTTAAAACCTACACATCACAGGTATTCCTCCTTGATCTTTTACCTTCCTCTTCACCAAAAGATGAACCTACCTCATCCTCCTTGTCATCTCCGCTACCCATAGGGGATCCATTAGCATCACCCCTTCCTCTTGCTGACAATTATCACTTGGCTTTCAACAATCCTGTTGATGTTCTCTCGAATGTTTAACCCACCGAGTCGAAGCCAACCATTTTCCTATCTCACATACATTATTTACAGGGATTACTACTAAGTCAAGATCACCCCCCTACAAAGGTGTCATTTTCACGTTTGGCTGACCACTTGAATTATGTCGACAATTATGTCCTTTGGGGATGCCTTCAGCTACCTTTCTCAACTCCGATGCATATGAGATCTCTTGATACTTCCAATATACATAAATAGGTGTTTTAGACAACCAAACCAACCATGCTCATGCCAATTGCAGTGACCTCTTCTTCGTCACCCTTGCCCATACTTAAACCTTTATCATCAACTAAAATTTTCCAATGCCTAAATCCTTACCTACATCTATATATCTTCCTTTCATGACCAATCCCATTCCTAGAGTGGGAGTCATGCCAACATCTAGCCTAGTCCATCCCTCTATCAAACTGGATTTAGCCACATCCTCACAAGCCAATGCAAAGACTATTCCCCCACTTAATAGGAAGACCCAACTTCTTATATTGCATACATATGCTTCACCCACTACCCCTCTCGTCACCTTCACAACTTCCATCTATCCTAAGGCCCCACCTATAAACCTTGGCCATGCATCCTCATACCCAAGATAAAACAAAATCATAGAAGCTCACCTCCTCATCATGATCCTTTGTTGCACTAAAATTATTTGCACATCTTATGCCTTCTTCGGCACCTAAATATTTTCTACCGCCTATACCTACACCAATTCTAGTATCCTCATCATTACCTATGATATTTCCTTCTCTTCAAATAGTACATTCCACCTTACCTTTTCCCATATCCTTCACTGCACCACCATTATCACCTTGGCTAACCCTTCCCTTCCGCCATCTTCCTTCCCTTCTACATCACGTACTCCATCTTCACATTTACCCAAGAAGGTGTAAAAAAGTCTAAAAACCACTACCCTCCAAAGAGGTAGTTAAACCTCTACACCTTCAATCGTTATCTCATCGCTACATCATTACCCAATAAGGTGCAATCCAAACCTAAAACCATACTACCTACCAAAGAGGTGTTCAAATTTTCTCATTGCCCACAATTCCATCTAGACCCACACTTACTTCATATTGTCATCCATTGGCACGGTCTTACTCAAACATCTTACCTAACCTTTTGGAAACCTCTCTCATCACATTGCCACCACTTTGACCTTACGACCCACTCAAACATAAACCAAAGGGGTTTGATAATACAAAAATTTCACTTACCATCATGTGCCAAGACATGATGTTGAAAAATTTATATCTCTTAAGACTATTCTTCTCTAATTATGTCCTCCCGAAGAAACCTTTGATGATGATGATATTTTAAATGAGGACCCTATTCCATCTCCATCTATCACCACACCTCCTTTCCATTTACCTATTAATCAACATTCATCTCCCCTCCATAACCCTTTTATCCTCCTCCAACATTTGCGATCAATATGGCCTGCATAAGAGAGCTAGCCAAACCTTCGCCAAAATTCCAATGTGTTGCATTATTTTCAAAACACCACTATATGCCCTCACCATATTGTTTCCTATCATATTTCTTACCCTATCATGAATCACTCGCTCCTTTAACAAAAATTAATATGGTTAACATTACCACCCAATCCAGAAGGAAAAAATAAAGGAGGAAATAACCAACCCATTAGCCACTCTTTTACCTAATATCCCATCTACACCTACATTAAAAATCACTATACATGGACCCACATACCATATTTATGATGGGTTTTCCAATCGTATAATTCTTAACAATTACACCAATTTCCTCTAAAAATTTCTTCGTACAACTTTGTCCAAACCTTTGAGTCTCATCGATAGGGCCTCATTTAGTTTTTGTAATTTATTGGGATTTTACCTAATGACCCTACTCCTATGGCATCCATTATCAATCCTCACCATGTGGTCTCTCTCACCACTCCATCCCCTTCCTCTACACCCACTACCACTCGACAAGGAGCCACTCTTAGTTTCTCTAATTACAAAATTGTACCTCTCTAATCAGATGATCATTATCCCACCCTTTTAATTTATGTCTAATTTGATAATATACACATTCGACAGGTTATGATCGATGGTGGTGCCAATATCAACATAATTTCTTCCATGCATAAAATCAAATGCACATCATTACCAATTGCATGAAGAATAACCTAGTTATATCTCATTCATTCAACAATGCCATGACTTCCACCCTTGACACCATCATTCTCCACATTCATGTGGGCCTCTCGTACCATTCTTCAATTATTTTATGTCTTAGAGGGGAATTCCAATATAACATGGTGGTTGGCTGACCTGAGATTAGTGCCATGGATTGTGTTCCTTCAACCTTACACCGTTGTTTAAAATTTAGATGTGAAGGATACAACTATACCATTCCAGCTCACCCTTCACAACTCAAGACCTGTAACACATTGTATCAGCCTAATGATGTCCTTATACAAGTTAATGCATCTACCACTCCTACTACTTCCCCTTCATACATGGCCCCATCCACAAAAATTTCCACTACATCTTCCACACCTAACTCCTCTATTTCCACTATCACCGTATCTTCTACGGATGACTTATCGGATAACCCATCTTCCAATTTCTATTAATTCATCCATTCCCATTACTCACATATTGAGTAATGATCCCTTAGAAGGTTTTTTTAAATTTCTAACTATGGGGAATACCACCTTTATAATGTTGACACAATCCTTACTCCTCAAGAGTATTTTAAACTTCACCAATATCCCCATGATGATCATTACATAGGAAAGGTTTTCCCCTACAGTCCTCCCCACCTTTATACCAACTTAACATATGGGGGAATTGATGCTACTCACAACTCACCCAAGCCACCTTCCTAAACTCAACCATTTTCATTCGAACTTCAATTCCTCACCAAATTTCACTTTGCCCACAACTTCCTCCATCGCTATGTTTGGAAGGGCTTTATCTTTGGTTTTTATGAAAAATTCCACCATATTTTCATCACATGCACCACTCATAATCATAAAGACCATAGTGGTATTGGATTTTTCAAACCATCTCCCAAGAAATCCCGAGTTGAACTCATTCGGGATGATAAACCTTCCCCACCCCTGTTCGCCAACTTCACCACCTTCACCTAAAGAGTTTATAGATCCAAAATCCATTCCTCCTAAAAAAAATTCATGAACACCATTTCCGTGGGACCTATAACTTATAAACAAGATGGTGAGGCTCCCTCTTCTCTTCGCTTCCTATATCTTGACATGATCGATAATGATACACCTTCTATTAACATTGCTTAATGTCAGGATGATGAGTCTATTCTCACCTACCTTAATGTGGAAGATTATTATTTTCACTTTGGTCATTACCTTTTGAAACACAACCCATGATCAATGAATCGACCATCCAAAAAAATATTCACACTCACGACGACCCACACATTCTAAAAATATGCTAATCTTTAGATGCTACTCAAAAATAAGCTTTCACTTCTTTTCTCCGTGATCATAGAAATGATTTTGCTTAGTCCTATGCTGATATGCCCCGTATTTCCATTATTTTGAAAGAATAAGTCCAATTCCTTCTTTAGTTTCCCTCATCCTACCCATTGGATCTCTAACATTGTTCTATAAAAAAAAACAAAGTGGGACTCCACATTTGTAAGGATTTTTGTGACCTTAACTTAGCTTTCCCGTAAGGTGAATTTCCTCTACCAAGTATTAAATAACTATTTGATCTCACTTGCCGGCTATGAGATGTTATCCCTCATGGACGGTTTCTCGGGTTATAACCAAATATTACTCATCCTGAAAGATCATGTAGAAAACCACCTTCATCACCCCTTTCGGAGACCTTCCATTATTGTATAATGCCCTTTAGCCTTAAAATGTTGGTGCTACATATCACCGAGATATGAAATATATATTTCATGACATTATACATCACATAGTGGAAGATTACATTTACGATCTTCATTGCAAATCCAAACATTGGGATGAACACCTTACATTCGTTTAGGTCATCTTCGGTCGCATCGAATATTATGTTCTCCTCACACCTAAGAACTATTTATTCACTATTCTCTCTGGAAATATTCCTTTTTTGTTCACATGACATTGAAGTTTATGTTGCTAAAATATAGGTTATTCTTGAAATTCCTCTACCTACTAACCTTCGTCAACTTCATAGTTTGCAAGGAAAGTTGTAATCTATTTGTCACTTTGTTTTGTAACTTTTTGACCGCTAGCATGCCTTTCATCATCTCCTCGAAAAGGATGTCTCCTTCAAATGGGATGATGAATTCCACAAAGCCTTCAACACCTTAAAAAAATAGCTCCTCTTACCACTTGTGCTCATTCCCTATGGAAGACCAAGCATTTTGCCTTTACATTTCTACTACTTATCATTCCCTGGGTGCCATGCTCACTCGGTGTGATGAACAACATAGGGTGAAAGTGGTTTATTAAATAATACATACACTTTTAGACTACGAAACTAGATATACTCACACCGAAAGACATTGCTTTTCCTTAGTTTTTTCACTAGTTAACTTCACCATTACCTACTCCACCACAAAACCTTGTTTGTCACAAATATCGACCCCTTACATTATAGGTATGCTAAGCCTTACCAAAATCAATGTGTTGCACATTGGCTCATGCTTCTTGTAGAGCTAGATCTTGAATTCACAAATCAAAAGTTTGTCAAAGGAAAAATAGTTGCATACCAACTCACGGATGCACCTCTCTTCCGAAATCAATCCTCTAACTTTGATTTCCCTAATGAATCCATCTCTACCTTCTCTTTCAACAATATCATTTACCATATGACCTTATTATTCGATGGCTCAAAATGTTATAAGGGGCATGGTGCCCGAGTTATCCTTATCCCTCTTGATGGTGAGCCTATGCCATTATCTTTCAAACTTGATTTCGATTGCACTAACAATATCTCCGAATATTATGCACTCATGTTAAGTATTCAAGCCATTATAGCCTTAAATGTTAAATCAATTAATATCTTTGGCGACTCTCAACTTGTTGTAAACCAAGTTAATTGTGTATATATCATTGTAGTAATGAGATAATTCAAAAGTATAAATATCATTTTGACATAATTTTGAGTACCTTTGACCGTTATGAACTTCAAACCACTCCACGTTCCACTAATAAATTTTCACATACCATGTCTTGTCTTACTTCTTAAATCCCCACGGAACTCCGAATCAAAAATATTTTTCATGGTAATAATGTTGCAATCAACCTCTTATCTATTTCGAGACTTCAACTTTGTAAAGCAACCATTCAAACCGACCCATGTGACCTTTGGTATAAGAAGTTTATTTAATTCCTCTCCCTTTCCATTCTTCCTCAAGATCTTCTTGACAATGGAAAATGAACCTTTCTCAAAAGTGTCTCTTGCTATGTAATAATGGGTGGTCTTCTTTCTAAATGTGGTTTTAACACTATTATCTTACGATGCCTTAAGAGTTCGAAATTCCATACACCATCAAGTAAGTTCGTAATGGAATTTATGGGGTCCGGCCCATGGTTTATCTATCGTTAAGCACATCATGTGCCTAGTATATTATTGGCCAACCATAAACTATGATTATTATGACTATGTCAAGTGCTATGTCATATTTACTTAACATGCTAATCTTCATCACACCCCAGTCATGCCTTATAAGTCATATGATACCTTTGGCCTTTCTCTCAATGGGTTTTGGATCTTGTCGAAGAGATTAACCCTAATTATTCCCAATTCCATCAATGGATAATAACTACTATCGAGTATTACACTAAATGGGTGGAAGCCATACTTCTTCTATCTAAAAAATATGAGAAAACTTGTGAATTCATCAACCATCACCTCATTTGTCTCTTTGGGATCCCTCATCACCGATAACAACAAACGGTTGAAAAACATAACCCTTCGAAACTCTATGATGCCTTCAACATACAACTCAAATTTTCTTCACTTTATTATCCTTAAACTAATGGCCAAGTTTAATCAAACAATAAAACATTAAACAAAATTCTTATGAAATTGCTTTACGATCGTAAAGGATTAGCACACACACATTCTTTTTTTAGTATGGTCTTATCACACTAGTATTCTTACCTCAATTTATGCCACACCTTTCTCTTTGGTCTAGGGTACAGAGATTTTCCTACCTCTCAAAGTCAAAATTCCATCTCTTCGTATATCACTCAAATATATGCTCAACGATGATGATTTTCTCTAGGATTTTTTTGAGTACAGATTGAGTTATTAAATGAGCTTCATCTAAATTATCTTGATCACCTCCAAATCTATCAAAAATGTATCAAATGTGCCTATGACGAATGTCCATGAATGAACCTTCAAGTTTGACAACATTGTCTTGAAGGAAAATCAACATGTAACCAAATGTGAAAAAAATTTAATGGGGAAAGTTTTACGCTAATTCGTTTGGACCCTATATAGTTACTCATGTCTATGGATCGGGTTCTTATCATTTATCTTCACTCGAAGGTAAACCCGAACTTGAGCCCCTCAATTCCTTGCATATTTGACCATTCTATTATTGAGTCAAGTCCTATATCACTTTCTATCTATTAAATGCTCATCCCTTGAGCACTTTTCACCTTCCACTTACCTACTTTAAGGATCAACAACTAAAGAAGAATCATGTGATTACCCATCACCTTTCAACATTATCTTCAATATGAGTTCCATGTCTCTACTCATTGCATGATACTCATGGTTAATTTTCATCCTTCTAAAAATGGAATCCCATGGTCATTTTTCACTTCAAATCTCTCTTTCATAGTTAACCCCTATGTTTTATGGTTTTTTTCATAAAAGAATCCTATACTTCTCTATACTCTTGTCCATGACCAAAAAGTCCAAAACATAATTCAAAAGAAATATACGATATTTTTAAATTGAAAAATCCTTGAGTGAGACTTCTCTCAAAAAGATCATCTCCACAAAATAGGACATCTAATATTTATATCTTGTTGCTATAAAGAGACTCCTCTCTCGAAGGAAAACTATAATAAGTTAGCCATATTGTACATAGTCTATCACGAAATAAGACTATTCATTAAAAAATTAAATAAAAATATCCTAAAGCTTCTTGCATCGATCACTTCACAAAGACCTCAAGGAGACTCTCTACTCATTACACATAGACTTCCCCATCAACAAGTCTATAAAAATAATAGCACAAATAATAAAGACTCCATTTTTGTCATGGAATTTCTTATTTTGATCTTCGGTCTCTTCCAAAGAGGCATGTTGTCTATCACAAGTTTATGCAAAACAAACTTCTTTCACCTCACCGCCTTTCCTCTTAAATGTTTTCCTACTCAAGGATGTGCCGTAAATGTGAAATTTCATGATCGTGTGACTTTATTCACACTTGAAAAATTCAATCATCCAACTCCTATAGGGTTTTATGTTTATAAGCCAATCTTTTGTATTATAGACTCATAATGGTTCTTACCAATTAGCAAATTTTTGCCTCCTCTTACCATTTGTATGTTTTTTCATTATTGATCCTCCTTCACAAGACAAGACCTTCGACACATACATTCTAGGAATTACTCTTCCACAAAAATCAACCATGTCTATTCAACCTATACTAAACCATGCTTAAATGACCTAATTTACACCATGCCTATTTGACCTAAATTTAACCGTGCCTAAATGACCTAAACTCATAATTGCCAAAATGACCTAGAATCAATCATACCTATAACCTATCCATCAATACATCTCTCCTCATCATATTTATCCCTATCTTATGGGAGAACTACATCATCTGAGCGTCTTTTTGTTGGGTATATATAGGAAGCACTTTGAGGAATGTGGCCCTTGGACATTAGCTCAGCCACTCTTCCTCCTAATCCATTTCCCCCTTGATATTCACATTCTACCTTAGTGTGTTTTCCATTTTACAAAAATAGGGAAATCAAACAATCATAAAAAAACACGTTCCTACCATTTTCAAACATCAATCATTTCACATTTCCATGATATCAAATATTTGGAAATTTACACCACAACATACATATGCATCATCATTAATTTTCCATACTAACAATAACATGGAAATAAAATCAAAGGTAATAACATAACCAAACCATGCCTATACCTTGACTCCACCATGCCTATACTGGACTCCACCACGCCTAACTCACCTAAACTCAACCATGCCTAAATGACCTAGACTCCACCATGCCTAAACCTAAACCCCACCATGTCTAAACCTAACTCCATCATGCCTAAATCACCTAAAATCAAACCATTCCTATACCTCAGCGTGACACCTCGTACTGTCATTTTCCACTCCTCAAATTCTCCTTTTTCATTTTCTAAAAATGGAAAGGTCAAAATGAATCCATAAAAAGTTGAATTATCCCTTTTTAACCTCAAATTGACATAATCAATGTCAATTACACTATCACCAGTATCGGTCACCTGACATATCCATTTGACCTACCCTATGCCCATTTTGGCCTACAAACAATGTTTCTCCAAGAACATTTTACCTTACTAGCAAGCCTACATTACTGTAAATTTCCTTAACTATGTTTAGGGACATGTTTTTACCTATACCTTGACCTTACCTATGTGCTAACTTTCATACCCTAACCTAAATCACCTTTTTTGGCATTTGAATTTGTGTACTCCTTATACCTTGTAGTGTTCTTACCCATGTTGTTTAGCCTAATGACCTTACCTTACATAATGACGTTATTTTTAACCCGATGATACCTTTGGTGCCATGGAACAAAACTGTTATGTGTTCGTACACAATACCTCATTGTGCTTCATGACAATATACTATACATTGGATATTTGAATCACTTCAACCTTGTTTGGATAAACATATCACACTTTTGACAAATTATAGTTTGGAAGATCTTTCTTCTAGTACCGTATTGAAATCTATACATGCATGCATTTGATTTCCATTACCGATTACACAATATTAGCATTACACATTACACGAAAGACCATAACCCTACCTGTTGACCCTCACTTTTATCAATCACCTATTTATCAAACAACTCCCTAACTATTTTACCAACCTCATTGGTTCGTAGTTTGAGGGGATCATCTTTAGCTCTACTTGGAGGAACCTAACCTTTTCTTAAACCTAGGACATTGACTCCCTATTATTTTCAAAGCATAGCTAGCTTACCAAGACAAGATACGTGACAAAAGGGAAAATGTAGACACAAAATTTGGTTCACACACTCCCTTGGTCCCCTTAAATAAATTAACGCAATATATTTAGTTAGTCATGAACCCTTAATCCTATATTAATATTCATCCTCACATTATTAATTAGTTTGATTATTTTAATTAAGTTAATTTCACCCTCACACCTCCGACTCATCATTACACCTCACCATAGCCCCATTCCAGGAATTTAATTCATAATGACCAAGTCATCATTCTCAACACTAACTCATCACTCTCGGTGTTGAGTCAACACTTAAATTAGCTAACTAAGACTTATTCCTAAACCTAATTAGATTTTTTCAATGACTTCCTAGCTTCTTTCAAGTGAACTCCAATTTCCTAAGTGTAATCAACAAAAATCAAGCTAAAAAAACTAAAGGTTGACATATTTTTATAAACCTTGACTTTCCTTAACTAACGTCGGTCACCTAATCATCATAGCTTACCTTTATATACACTTTTAAAACACTTTACGGGTTGGTCATTTAGTTATTCGATCTTGATTACATTCAAGTGTTAATCTTAAAGCCCTCTTGCATCCAGAAAATGAACACACACAACCATAGTGTAAGACAAGTAGTCATTTTCCTTTCTAAAGCATTGGAATAATCACCGAGCACATAGATCATATTTCTATGACACTCGGAATCAAGCACTTCTTCTCTGATCAACCATCAACCATTCCAACTCCCAAGATCCACAAGACATGAACTAAGTATTGTGATTCTAATCATTTGGCTTATTCTTTTTGTAGATTTTTTTCTCCTTTAATAATGTATTTCCTCGTTGATTATACATCACCTTCTTCCCACCAACCTACTATTCATCCATCCCAAGCCTTTTCCTCAATCCAAAACTCCTTCTTCGTATCCCCGAGTTTTCTCAATCAGACAACTCAAACCACACTACCTTAACTATCTTTCTAATCATAGAGATCCTAAAAACCTTTTTTTAATAATTTAATATCAAATATCCCCTACATGATGACAGTCACCTTAATCATCATCAGTCTCCCCTCTCTATTGGCATTGGTCATCAAACTGATATCGATCACTATGTTTTCTATTAACCTTCATCAAAATGCCTCTAACATTACCTAAACTCCACCCATACCTTACGAGATACATCCGTGACCTTACATACCACCTTTGTGACCTTTCGATGCTAGCTTAGTTTAGATTTCAATAATTTTCTTAATCTTTTTTTTTTTTTAATAACTTTTGAGATAGCTATATCAATGTGTTAGCAATAGGACCTTTATTTCTTGTATTTAATTTCATTGATTTGATAAAAATAATGGATTGACAACCATTCGAGGAAGTGTCACACTTATTTGATCTATCCTTATGAGGTAGTCGTTTGAATTTTTCTTTTTAATATCATTTGTTGGTCTTTCTTCGTATCTAGAGGTAGTCCTTCCCAAACAAAAGTATTTATCTATAATCATCTTGGATAAATTTAGTAACATGCACATTCAACCTTCAACGTACATGTCACGGGGATTCCTTCTTGACATTTTACATTATCTGCTTTATCCTACGACTTATTCATTAAAACACCTCTTTGGGGTATGTGGCATTTCTAGAAGGCTTGAATCTAGAAATTTTTTCCTTTGATAAAAATGTGATTTCATTGAGGATCCTTTTGATTGGTTTATTTACATCCCTAAAAATGAGAGAATTTGGACCTTCCAAATTCTCCAAATAGTGTGTGGGAATAAAAGCTTCCAAAATCTCCGAGTAAGCCATGTTTGAAGGGAGGTTTCCACTATTCCCAAGCTTGAACAATATCCTCTGGGAACTTCCAAGAAATTCCAAATCTAGAAAATATGAGCTTCCATAAAGCAATAACAGTGGGGTAGTGTAAGAGTAGATGATGAATGGTTTCGTTATATTTTTAAAGAGATAACATTTGTTCAACATGGTGGGCTCCTTCTACATAAGATTATCAATTGTAAGGATGCTTTTTTTCAAGACCTTCTAAACGAACTAATTGATCCGAGGGGTGAGTTATTTGACTTATATTAAACTCCATGAAAAGCCATTGTAGGTTTAATTGTGAGCACTTGATAGCTGGTTTGGTGGTGTAATCTCCATCAAAGGAATGGGGATAGATGAACTCATCATTAACATGTGTGAGGCCTATTCGAATGTGACCGAGGGTGTTTTACAATTCCAATAGAAGATCTTCATTACCTATAATTTTGTAGCTTAACTTATTCCATCAAGGATTGTAATCAAAATTGTTGATGGAGCTACCGACTCTTTGAGCAATGGCCATTTTGCAACTATTTTTAGGCTATTACTAATGACTCGTTGTTTTAAAGATTTTTAAAATTAACCCATTTATCTTTCAAGAACTAGATGCATTCTTCATTTCCAAGATTCTATTTATAGCTCTCCTAAAGATTTTTACCAGTCTAGACGCGATTGTTCAAAAAATGGAACCACTAGGGAGTAGCTCAAGTTTAAGGAAGTCTTGGGATTTACCTTGATTTTTATGTTTATATTTCATGATATCAGTCCAATAGAGGTTCTCCTTTAGCAGCTGCCTAACTCATATTAGAGACCGAGTAGTGTTCATGAGATTTATATTTTTGATACCTAAATCCCCCACACTCTTGCTTATATAGGATCTATTCCAGGCCACAAGATGGAATATTTTTTTCTCTTCCATGCCTGTCCAAAAAAAATATTTTAGATTCTTTCAATCCTATGTAAAATAGAAGAAAGAATAAAATAAGGACACAATGTAGATAGAAAGATTCTTAAGTGTTCTCTTGATAAGAAAGCATTTTCCTACACTTAAGAGAATGCTACCCTTCCAACTAGCCATCTTCCTATGAAACCTATCCAACAGGCATTCCATACATTCAAGGAAACATTTTAGTACCTAAAGGAATACCAAGATAAGTTGTTGGAAGAAAGCTAATTTTATAGCCCAATATACGAGAAATTTTCCTTTGTCTTCTGGCTGGAATGTTGAAAAAAAAGGACCTCCTATAATTTTTTTCCCATTGTTCGAAATCCATGTCATAGGTGCTGAGAATAATTTTCATCTTCTTTACTTCCAGAATGGAGGTGTGAGTAGCAAGATACTATCATCGTCAAATTGTTGGTGTGAAACGGTAATAGTCACTTAAGTTGGTTGGAAACCATTGAGGAATCTTGAAGAAATTTCTTTGGTAATGGATCTATTTTAAATGTCTTCCATGAAAATGAAGAGAAGTGAGGAGATGAGATCCCCTTGTCTTATGACTTTCTTTGTAAGAGAAAAGGCTAAACTCTACTAGTAAGAAATTTATTGAATATTTTATAGTTGAAGTTTTTGAGACCGATAGGTCTAGAGTGTTTGAAATATTTGGCTCCAAGTTTCTTAGGATCTAGAAAAATGAAGCTGCTAGTGATTTCCTTCAAAAGTCATCCTATCATGTAGAATTCATTTTCTGCTATGAGGATATCTTCAACATAGATATACCATAATTTTTAATATAAATTTTTGAGAACCCATCTAGGCCCAAAGATGTTTCTCCATCCATCAAGAAGACCACCTTCTATAACTCCTTTGAATAGGCTAGTTTGCTAAGAGAGTTGAAGTCATCGGATTGAAAAGACCATGAGGAATAAAATCTAGCATAGAGTTTGTTTCCTCGGGAGATATAAGGGAGTTATTATTCAAGAGGTTCATGTAGAATCTTAAGGCTTCATTATTAATGTGGTTTTGATCTGAAGTAACTTAACCATTTTGAAGGAAAACTTCTAATATCTTTATATGATCCCTATGCTTGAGATTTTTCATATGATTTTTTTGTGTTTCTATCACCTTCCTTTAGCAAAACAACTATAGATTTCTTTCTCTAGAAACTTTCTTCTTTAGCACAAGGGTTATGAAACTAAGATAGGAGTATTTTTCTTTCATAAAAAAATTATTAATCGTTGCATAGATATCAATTTTTGTTCCTTCACATATTCATTTAAATAAATAAATTTTGACAAAAATATTGAATTTTAAAGTCACCTAATTAAAATTATCTAGTCGATGCATTTCAATTGTCTTTCCATGTATAATATTATTAGAAATATATGTCTCTATTGTATCAGGCAGTAGTACAAGGGGGTTTTTTTGAGACATTAATTAAAGAAAAAATATTTTTGTCTCAAATTGATAAACTCCTCATACTTTAGTCTCTAGTACCCTTCCTAAAGTGTGGCACCCTTTAATATAACATTTTAATTATTTTTTTGTAAACTCCTCTTATGTGGTAGCTTGTAAACCATTGAAAAGAGGGGAAATGAATTGGAGAGATGAAAAACTAGGTGGAAGATTATTTGCATGCATTAGGCATGAGATTAGTAAATATATGATGTGGATCATGGGCTACTCAAAAGGTATCCGAAAGAGGATCAACATGTATCCACACCCATTAATTCAATTTGTTTGTCTTGTTTTTATTTACGGATCTGCATTTTCTATCTCTAATATGCCTTGGCCATTTCTTATGATCCCACATGTTCTTGCTTGACCTAGGTTTTTCTCGGATGTCGTTGTAAGTGTTTTATTTTTACTAGTTCGGGTTTAATTCGGTTAAGTTTTATTACATATTTTTGAGGATTTCGATGGATTTTTTTGTTCATGTGGTTAAATTTGCTCAAAATTTTCCTTCGATAGGTGATTTAAATATTCCCGAATTTGGTATGATTTTTTTGTAATGTACTAAATTTATTTATATTTTTATTGTTGGGCCTGTTTTAGAGGAATTTTTCCCCCATTATGTATGGGGTTTTCAATGAATTTACAAAAAATTGTTTGGTTAAATATATGCACAACTTTCCTACAAAATGACTAATAAATATTTTAGAATTTTACATGATTTGACATTTATAATGTCCTACAAAATTTACATTCTAGTTGATGAATGGTTTTTAGATAAATATTCTCATTATCAAATGGCTTTTCTCTCAAGGTTTATTTCAATCGATAGTTTACCATTTTTGATCCAAAATCACAGCACCCACGAATGGCCTCAGATTTTAGTTGGGCATATGATGTGATTGCATAACAAGGGACCATATCTCAAGTTGTGGGACTTTGAACTTGAGATGGACCTCTGGAGAAATCTGGCCTCTTTTGCCTAATCCTAATTCTAAACTACTTCTAAGGAGGAAATGTGCATAACTACACCTATCCTATCAATGCCAAGGAGAGATGAAAAGATAAAGTGCATAAAGAGGGAAATCTTACACTACATAGGTGATAACACGAAGAAAAGGGGCTTGTTGATCAGAAATCCAACTACTTAAAGTTGGTCGAGGTGAGCAATGGAGAGGATAGATGGGTGCATAAACGACCAAAGCTAGAGGTCACATGGGACACCACTTCAAACCCATTAAACATGGCTCCCAAAATCTGAAATGGACATTAGAAGTATGCACAGTATACCATTTAATGATGAGAGGAAAGAAGAGACGATAAAATAAGAAAAGGATGGATAAAATGCATCACAAAAAAAACTTTATTTCTCTAAGAGTTCACACGGTACATCACCAGTTGAAAGAGGCAATAAAATTCCATTACCAAACCAAGAGAGGAGGCTTAGAATCCACATTATACCTTAAGGAATAAAGAGAGGGGGGAGAAGAGAAGAATGACGATAATTTTAGAAAATTCCCCTCTTTTACAATCTATAGAAGAAAGAGAGAAGGAGAGAGGGAAAATTTAAACATTACTTCAACCACCCCTATAATGCATTGAATTCACCTAATCTAACCACCCCTGAAAGAATTAAAATCATTCTATAACAATGATGGGATTCACTATAAAAACCATGCCTCTATGTGTCGTTCCTTGTTGGGGAAGAAAGAAGGTCTATCCTTCATCATGGTGGCAGATGGGAGGCTTGACAGTCTTAAAAATGGAAAACTAGATCATTAATGGTGGCGGGTGAGTAATGAGCACCGAGAGCTTCCCAAAAATTTCTCTCCCACTCGTTTCGAGCTTCTAATTGAAAGATATGACCATTTGAAGGTGCTCGAGTTTTGAGTCTATTCGCGCAAGATCCATATGGTAGACCTTTGCATCTTGAGATTTTGGCCCCTCTTTCCATTCTTGAAGTTGCACTAAAGAGACATGTTGCATCATTCGTAGTGATGCACTCATTCCTTTGTGTTCTCGTATGAGTCCCTCTTGTTGGCAAAGACCCTATGCCTGGCAGAGACACATAGAGGCTCGGGCGCTTATTTGAGACCTACCTCCGATTTTTCCTTTGAAGTTACGTGAGACGAGGCTCGTGGAAGATTTTGCTGAATTTTTGTACTTAAATGAATTGACCTATCAATTTTCTCATTCTTTGACTATGTGGTAGACTAGCGCTTATTTGGGGACCACCTTTGGATTTGACCCTTGAAGGTGCGCTAACGTGACACGTGGCATTGTCGTAGGAATGTCTCAAGCTTGGACCTTTTAATGGCTAGCTCCATGATTTTCGACTCTTATCACATCACCACCATGCAATCACTTAGGGTCTTCCTTAGGATTTTAACTCTTAAGTTGCATCGATCGATGCTTTGAGGCTTCCGCCAATGCTAGGACTTTTCAATGGCGAATTTCACTTTTAAGACATTGACCATGTGGAGGGTTAACACTTATTTACAAACTCACTCTTTATTTCTCCTCCAAAGTATGCCAAGTTGACACATGAATGCTTTTGTCAATCCTTAGAGTTTTCAATGGCCAACTCTACTTTCTCAGGCCTTGGACATATGAAGGGTTAGCGCTAGTTCAGGGTCTTTCTTTGGGTCATGCCTTTGAAGTTGTGTCGATCAAGAATGTGGCACCTTCTATGGCTTTGATCTAATTTTCTCGTGTTTTTCCTATGTCCCTTCTATTTGGTGGAGGTAATTTTTTCGATCTCGAGACACATGGAGGCTTTGCACATGTTTGGGATCTGCCTCAGATTTTCTTTTGAAGTTGTTTTGAATTGACACATGGGGGATTTTTCGAGTCTTTAATACTTAGCCAATTTAATGTCAAACTCTACCCCATTTTTAACTCGGACCACATCGAGAGTCTATGAACATTTGGAAACCTGTTTGGATCTACACTTTTGAGGTGTGTCGTTGAGACACATGGAGGCTCCCACTAATGATTGGACACTTAGCATCATCCACAACCTTGTTACGTGCCGAGATCCACATGGGGTGCGTGCGCTCATTTAGGGTCTCCATTTTGTCGATCATTTTGGAATTACACCAAGCTAACATGTGGTGCCTTCTATGAGTCTTCTTCTTGGCCGTAATTCAAGTTGTATGTGAAGTTTGAAAAACTTTGAGCCTTTCCCCATTTTTTTTTCCTATGAACTTCTAATCTCTTTTAATGTTTTTACCCTCATTCACTAACCCTTCTCCTCTATTGTCGAGCTTGCCTTCCCCTTGATTGTTGGATTTTAATTGTGGGCTCACATGACTGAGTTGACCCTTCCATTATCTTCTATAAAGGTTCATGTTTGATAAATTTTTCCAAGAGGGGTAAAATTGAATAACAGTTTGGCGACTCACGGGGACATCTACCTACTAGAGGAAGAGACCATTTTCCTTATTGCATCCATTGGGCATGGAGTCATGAATGATAGTATGATACTAATATTGCATTAAAACTTGAATTCAATGCTTCCACCTTACCAACCCTAAACTTGCCTCATTGTCTCGCACTCTCAATTTTTTCAAGAAACTCATGTAGATGAGGTTTCTGAGAGTAGAAAATTATATTGACCTTGGGATTTCACTGTCCCTTGAAATGGACTCCCTTGAAACCTGATTTTAGTATCTCTATATTTGTTTTATTCAGAAATTAGCAACATTTATAGGCAACAAAGGGTTTCATGCCGTAAATCTTGAAGGGCTTGGTGCATCATACCTTCAAATCAATACAAACAAAGCTTATATACAAATTTTAAATCATATATGCCTCAAATAAGACATGTAAAGGGTGCAAAATCACATATTCTACTAAAAAAATATTCTCCTACTTCTACAGTAACCCTAATAAAGAAAAGCTAAACAAATCCTACTACAGGAAGGGAGAAATAGCTTCCCTTTCTCAAAAAATGTGGCCATGTATATGATTTGGCACTGAACATGGATCTTATTATGAGTGAGAAACCAACAAGAGGTCGATCCTCCACCAAAATCATCAAGGTATCAACATCAATCAAAAATACCTCCTTAAACTGATTGACATTAGACTGCTGGAGGCATTGATGGTGACCCATGGTGCTTTGATACTCATCCTCATGCCCTAGAGTAGGCATGACTAGTTTTGGCTTCTCCATTGGCTCCAATGAAGCCAAGTACCTGATTGGGCATAGTTTGATCCAATGGATGTGCCCATTGTTCTGAAATTCAACTCCAAGAGTGGAGTCTTCCTGCGGACCTTCCTGGGTGGATGGTGTAGGAGAGATGGGATCCTTGTGCTCTTTTCATTCCTCCTCCTAAGAAGAACATGGAATATTATGATCCTCCAAACTTGGTTCCAAAGGGTCATTGTGTGCAATGTAGGATGCTTTCCTTGGATGCTCTCCTCTATGGTAGGGATGATGAAGGATAAAATGATGTGATCTCTTAAGGATTCTCTCAATCGAAGAAATCCTCCAATTCGGACAAATAATCTTCCTCCTCATTGTGTTGCTGCATGTACTCAACCTCCTCCACATTTGTCCCTCAGATCTGTAATTTTCTCACCATGGTTCCCCTCATCCTCAAACATGAAGTTTGAAATCTCAAACTCTTCTTCAACATTAGAGTTTTAAGGGGATGAAGTGGGAGGAAGAACTAAAGGTTCTTCTATGGCCTACTCTACACTTGAAGCCTATAGAACCGTATGGTTCTCCTCCACAACTGAAATGTACTCCTCTTCTTTTGGATTTGGAGTAGCTCCTTCTTCACACGCTTGTGTTGCGGCTGAATCTTCCACCACTTGTGGCTTGACATCACCCTCCTCCATGGGCTTAACCAACATTGGAATCTTTCTGATTTTGCATCTAAGAGCCAAGCTCACCAAGTTTCTAATCATTTCTTCTTTGGGTGGCTCTTCTTCTTGTTGATCTCCTTGATTGGTTTTTGGAGTCTCTCCCCGACATGGACTTCGGAGAGTAGGAGTGGTGGATGGGGTTTCCTCTAGTTGTTGCTTTATCTATGGTGGGGGAAGGAGCTGCCTTTGGCTCTTATGGAGGGGACTTGGATTTGGAAGGGAAAAGGGTAGAGGAAAATAGATGAGATGGAAGACTAGGCGATGGAAAGGGGAAATCAACACTTGGGGCAATAGATGGGAATATAGACTCATGACCTTGCTGTGATGATATTGATTGAGGAAGAGGAAAGGAAAAGATATGAGGTGGTAGACTTACCCATTGACAAGGTTTTCTAGCACCAATCTTATAGGCCTTTATTTCCTCGAGTCCATTTGTGCAAGTTGAGGTAGATTTTTGACCTTGAAGTCAAGCTTCTCTTGTGAACTATAATGTCTTGGAAAAGGGCCTTCCCATGGACAAGGTTCCCTGCAACTAATTCTAAATGCCTTCATATGAGATGTATCCTTGGACTACACCATACTAGACTCCATTATTTGAATCTTCTCTAGTAAACCACCATTCTCTATGTAGGTGTTATCGTTGTATGTGTCCCCTTGTTCTTGATAAGCTTCATAAAAAAATGGTTTTTTTACTATTCATATGGGTAAGCATAATGGTTCTGGATTTGATCATAGTGCTGATCTAGAGGAGTTGTGAAATACATTGAAGGTCGATTACACTGTTGCTATTGCAAGTGTGAATTCCAAGTTGGGAATGAATTCATGATTTCACAACTTCATGGAATGGAAGAAGATGAAAGATGTGGAAGGAATAATGGGTGGAAATGGGAATGCGGAAATTAGAAACTCATAGAATTATTTGTTGACTAGATGGAGTTGCTAGATGTGCTTGAAAGTTCCTCCAAAGGCTATAATCTTCACCAAGAGCACATTGAACCTAATGAAGTGAAGTGGTAAGGTGCTTTAGAACTGTCCCACCAGGTGTGCCAAAATTGTTGATGTGGTCACATGGTGGCTTAAGGTTTTCTATTTGATAACAAGACACCTTAGAAAGATGAGAAAAATCTAACCTTAGTATCCCAACGAGAGTGCCAAAAGCGGTTGATGAAAAATCACAACACCCCTGAATGGCCTTGAATTTTAGTGGGGCATCATGTGTGATTGCATAACATGGGACCATCTCTCAAGATGTGGGACTTGTGAACTTGAGATGGACCTCTAGAGAAATCCAGCCTCTTCTTCCTAATCCTAATGCTAAACTACTTCTAAGGAGGGAATTGTGCCTAACTACACCTATTATAACAATGACAAGGAGACAGGGGAGAGAGAAAGGGCATAAATAGGAAAATCCTACTCTACATAGGTGATAGAACCAAGAGAAGGGGTTGCTAATCACAAATCCAACTACCTTAAGTGGAGAGAGATGAGCAAAACGAGAGGATAGAAAGGTGCATCATAGAAAAAGATAGAATTCACATGGAACACCACTTTAAACCCATTAAACACGACTTTGAAAATCTGAAATGGACATGAAAAGTATGCACAATATACCATGTAACGATCATAGGCAAGAAGAGACAATAAAATAAGGAAAGGATGAATAAAATGCATCATGTAAGATATTTTAATGCTCCAAAAGTTCACACCGTACATCATCAAGTGGGAAAGAGGTAATAAAATATCATTACGAGAACCAAGAGATGAGGCTTAGACTCCACATTATACCCTAAGCAAGAAAGAAAGAGGGGGAAAGGAGAGAAGAATGAAAAACCTTTTAAAAAGTGTCCATCCTTTACAATAAATAGAAGAAAGAGAGAAGGAGAGAGGGAAAATTTGAACTATGCTTCAACCACCCCTGTAATGTATTGAATTCACCTACTCCAACCACCCATGAAAGCATTGAAATCCACCAGCAACAATGATGGGATTCGCTATAAAACCCATGCTTCCATGTGTCATTCCGTGGTGGGAAAGAAAGGAGGTCTATCCTTCATCATGGTGGTAGGTGAGAGACTTAACAGCCTTGAAAATGGGTAGGCTGAATCATTAATGGTGTCGGGTGAGTAGTAGACACCGAGAGCTTCACAAAACATCATATCCCACTTAATTATGAGCTTCTAGTCAAAAGATATGGTTGTCGAGGGCACCCTAGGTTTGGATTCTATTCACATGAGATCCACATGGTAGCCCAGGAGCCTTGAGATTTCACCCCTTCTTTCCACTCTTGAAGTTTTGCTGAAGAGACACGTGGGTATGCTCTAGTTCCTTTGTGTTCTACCTGAGTCCCTATTGTTGGCAGAGACCCTATTCCTGTCGTGAGACACATGGAGGTTTAGTGCACATTTGAGAACTACCTCTAGATTTTTCCTTTGAAGGTGTGTAAACAAGGCACATGGAGGCTATCGCCGACTCTATCGTAGTTAACCAATTTTCCCTGCTGCCTTTATCGGTCCCTAACTAAGTGGCAGGTTGGTGCTCGTTTGGGGACCACCTTTGGATTGGACCCTTGAATGTGTGTTGATGATACACATGAAATCCTCTGTGGGCCTGTATTGAGCTTGGACCTTTCAACTGCCAGCTCATGCTTTTTTTACTCTAACCATGTGGCAAGCCTGCACTCACTTAGGGTCTTCCTCTAGATTTTAACTCTGAAGTTACACCAAGATGAGATGTGGAGGCTTCCACCAATGCTTGGAATTTTCATCGGTCGATGTCCCTTTTTAGACTTTAACCACATGGAGGGATGGAACTCATTTAGATACTCTCTCTGTATTTCTCATCTAAAGTTACACCGAGCTGACGTGTGGTGGTTTCCATCCATCCTTAGAATTTTCAATGGCTGACTTTACTTTCCCAAGCCTTGGACATGTGGAGGGCTAGCGCTAGTTCAGGGTCTTTCCTTAGGTCATGCCTTTGAAGTTATGTCGATGAGGCATGTGACAAATTCTGCAGCTTTGATCTACTTTCCTCATGTTCTTCCTAAGTCCCTTTTGTTTAGTGGAGGTACTTCATCTGAGTTGAGACATGTGGAGGATTTGCACATGTTTGGGTCCTACCACCATATTTTTCTTTTGAAGTTACACTAAAATGATGTGTGGGGATTCCGCTAACACTTCAATAATTATTTGATTCAATGGTCAGCTATACCCCCTTTTTGAATTTGACAACGTGGAGATTCTATGCACATTTGGAGAACCTATTTGGATTTGACCTTTGGAGGTGTGCCATTGAGACATGTGGATGTTGTTGCTGATGGTTGGACACTTGGCATCATTCACAAGCTTGTTATATGTCGAGATCCTCGTGGGGTGCCTACACTTGTTTGGGGTATCTATTTTGTAGCACCTTCCGGAATTGCACTCGATTGACATGTGGTGCCTTGGATGAGTTTGCTGCTTGGCCCTACATCGACTTGTATGTGAAGTATGAAAACCTCGAGCCTTTCCCCATTTTTCTCCTGTGAGCTTTTGATCTCTTTCAACTTTTTTGGCCTCATTCACTAACCCTTCTCCTCCATTTTTGAGCTCGCCTGCCCCTTGATTGTTGGATTTGAATTGTGGTCTCGCACGAATGATTTGACCCTTCAATTATCTCATGTGTAGGGTTGTGTTTGATCAATTTTTCTAGGGAGGGGTGCAAAATTGGATAACACCATTATTGTCCTTGATAAATAACTAACTTGAACAATCAATCTCATGATGTGGAGGTTTGGATAATTGGTGCTGCATTTATTTTAATTTAAAGTTATTTATAAATCTTATGCTTAGATGGCACAAATATGGAGTACTATTTATTTTAAATAACTATAGGACTTGCACCTTCCTAGATATTTTGAGATATGCTCCACCTAAAATAAGTCTCATTATATTCCACATGCATTTTAGTTGTTAGATGAAGCACACTTGAGTTTGGGTATAAGTGAGCATCCAAAAACCATGATGATATTTTTATTTTCACCTTGAAATATGGTGTTAGCATTTTGAAGTTTAATCCCTTACTAGAACCACTCTATAATAATTTCTTGTTTTCTATGTCTCTCACAACCTTATCTTACATGAGATACTCTCATGGATAACTTGAGGAGACATGATAATTTTACCTAATTCCTTTTTAAAAAGTTAGAAAATCCTATCAATATGATTTCTCCAAAGTTTTTATGGATTTAGAAATTTCTACTATGAGATAAGTGAAATTTCTACTTCATAACCCTAATTTGATGCTTTCCATCTCTCGTGATCACTAGAGAATGATATTTATACAATGAAAAGACTTATTTAAAATAACAAAATCTTACCTAGAAAAATATATCAACAACCTCAAAGCATGTTATAACCTTCAACGGATCTTTAATGATCTACACACATCATTTAATGATTTAAATTTTACTATATTGCTCATGAAAATAGAGATATCTTAAGGTTTGGGATACATCTAAGCCGGTATGGTATTTTCCCTCTATGAAGGTTCCTCGGGGATAGCTAAGGTTTGAAAATATTTGTGAACCATTTTCCTTATTTTGTTTCCAATATTCTTCTCTATTACAGTTTGACTTCTTCTAGGATCCAGACGGATATAAGTATACATACTCCTACATAATCACTTGTTTCTTCATAGTCTCATATTCTCTCTCTAAAATACAATTTCATAATAACCTTTAACCAACGAGATGAAAATCACCTTGATCAACTTACAGGACATGACACATTTATGTTTGATTCTCTCATTTAGGTGAACTGGTTCATACCACCATGACATATTGTTCAACTAATAAAATATTTAAGTCTTGTATATAGCTAAATTGTCTTCACCGAGTCCCTATCACTTCAATTCCAATGTCCCCTTACCTTGATTGATCTCCTATGATTAAAAATATTTCACTTTACATAGATGCCACTTATTAAGGATTTCACACCAGTTTCTCAAGACTTCCCATCCTCCAACAAAAAGAACTTAAACACACAAACAATCAAGTTCCAATCAACTTACAAAAATCCTCATGATAGGTCAGTCACATCCTCTCTATCAACTTTCATGAAGTCTCTATTAGCACTCAACATGCACAAAAATGCTTCACACTATTACAAGAAAACATGCAGACACAAGAATAATATCCTTTTCTTCCTGAAGCTTCATATTGATTTCCATTCAAATGGGAATGATAAAATCTAGTTATAATCTATCTTTTCTCTTTGTCTCATTATACAAAAATTGGTGAAGATATTTTCATTATAATTTACAATGACGAGATATGTTCATTGATAAGAGGCTTCTCTATTCTTGTTTCATTTGAATAGTTTTGAGAAGAAACTAGAAAAAAGTTGGAGAATGATATAGGGCTACAAACAAAATTATTAAACACATATAGAAAATGAGTAAGGAAATGGAAAATAGTGGTATGGATCTTAGGTGATTATAAGGAGGTGGAGTAGGAATAAGATAGTGTGGTCGGTTATAAATTATTATATCATTGAAACTATACTAACATGGACACACATTAAACAAGCCTAAAGATAGTTTGGTTAAGAATAGTAATCCAAAGAAATTAGGAGGCATCTAATATAAACCAAGAAATTCTAGAAAAGAAAACAGGGCTTTGACTCAATGTATTCTTGCTCCATAGAAAAAAAAAATCCATTGGAATCCTAAATCAAATGAATACAATGAAGTGGGTACCAACAATAATTTTTGAAAAATGGATGTATGACAGATCATTATGAGGTAAATCTAGATGATATATTCTGTAATGTAGATTATAATCATGTATATATGAAACATTGAAATTATAACCATGTTGAATGATGAATCTTTATAACTTCAATCAATGAGGTTAAGAATTTCTCACTTATGTCTTGGAATGTTGACAAAGATGAAATTGAACTTATTATTGTTAATTTAGTGTTCATTCTCTATTGTAGGTTTCTAATTTCACTCAAGATGATACCTGAGAAAATTAGGGTCATGATGTAATCACATGGTCACTTTTACTCAATTTACAATGTGGTAAGATTCAAATATTAAACTACTCTTCTCAATACTTTACCAGAATTTAATCCTTTTGGGTGAATACTATAAGAGTAATGAATTTTATGTGGTTATTCTGAAACTTGAAAGAGAAAAAATTGGTATTAGGATTACAATTGATGCATTCTTTGGGATAATTGACCCAAAACAATCAGACAAGTGGAGCAAAAATTTAAATCATATGGAGGAGAAGTTGATGCGGGAGAGCATCAAAATGTAAATAGACTAAATTTTGATTTGGTAAGGATTTAATAGGTATACAACCTTAATTTTGATCAATAAAGAGGTGTTAGACTTTATTTCATCTCCAAATTCTTCCTTATTCTTCTACAAAAAAATTTCTGTAAAATGCATTATTTGGAAATTTAAATTTTTTTGTCTATTTTTAGGCATTTTCAATATTTGAGACTTCATGTTAAAGCTTGAAACTCATGTGGGAGTTTAATGAGGTCTAATTACATGTCTATCAATGTTGGTCACTTATGATCCTTCCTCTTACATGTGTTAAACTCAACCACAAACATCTTAACATGGAAAAACATGACTATATTTAAGATAAAACTACTTATTTATCGAGGATAAAATAGGAATAGGATTCGGAATTTGATGGAGGGTGAATAAGAAAGTCAAATAAGGAAAAAAAGTGAAGGGTTCAAATAGATAAGACAAAAAAATAATGAAAATTTGCTAAAAACTCAGTCCAGACTCTCATAAGTTTGCATATTGACCTAAGAAGATTAAGATTTCTCATACGTGTTGTACATTTGATGTAGGAGCATCCTCCATGATGATTAGAGAGCATAAATGATGTTGAATAAGTGTTGAAAGGAATACAATTGTATTCTTTGTATTTTAATGTGTTTCCCTCCAAATTAGCATAATTGAACAATTCAAATTGTGATGTAATAATTCTCTATGAGTAAAATAAAAAAGGTTGTTTTGGTGATTATGAGTTGTCTAAGCTATGTTGAAAGAAAAGTGAACTCATCTAAGATATTGTGTTAACAATATATAGCTATCTAAGGTCATGTTTGACCAATAACCTCCTCAAATTTTAAACTTGTAGTTGAAAACATTACCAAAATTTGGGATTTTAGATCTTGATTAGGAGGATCATAGTTAATCAAGAAATTCAGGGGGGTATGAGGTCAAATCCAACATGGAAAGAAGATAATGGTGGATAATAAGCATGAAAAAGTGATAATCAGAGGAGGTATGCAAGAATTAAGTGGAGAACAATGTTGTATGAAAGCTCTTGGAGTGAATAAGAGTTGATGATTTGAATTTTTGAGTTGGCATGTCTCTCATCCTTCATTATTGCTTGTATACTCTGTGATTGGTAATGTATGATTCATGTTTCAGGTTTTAATAGATTTGTTTTGCATGTTTATTAAGGATTGTATGCAAAGGTTTAAATAGGGAAATGAGCTATAAACCCTTAGTGCCATGAAAATGATATGAAGTTCTTGACTGTTAGGTTAGAAAGATGTTATAGGGTGTAAGGAGCATGAACATAATTTTTACAAGCCTTGACAATGACTAACATGGATTTTATAGAAAAATACCTCATCTCGGGCCCGATCTAGGGAATTGAATAACTTCTTATTCCTCCAATGAAAATACATGAAACTTGGTGAAAAGTTCTTTCCTAGATAGATGAAGAAGACCCCCAAATATTAGTGTAAATGGATCTGTGAATGAAAAGATATTCATGAATGTGTTTTGGCTGTGCAGAGGAAGGAATACAAGAGTGTAGAATCTACTGATAAAGAGAGAAAATATGATAATACCTTATTCATATTGCTTCTCAACTTGTCATGCAAGGTGATTAGAGTGCATTTAATGTATCAAAACAATTAAGGAAATAACTCTTTGAAATGTCAAGAAGATATAGTTGACTTTTATAGAAGGGCAAAGTTATACAATGAAGAATACTCATGAAAGGAAGGTGAATTATATGAGGCTGTATAAAATATACATGGACGCAGAGTTATGAAAGTTTGGGAACATATTTGTCTTTCTGAAAAATATCTTAAAAGTGTGGACTTGTTTTAAAAACTCGCTCGTGTATATTCTTGTTCTTACTTTAGGTGTTTAAAGATCCACATGAGTCCTAGGGAAGAGCATTAAAGAATATAAAGGGAATACATTGCATAGACAATTAAAAGCGAGTCTAACCCCTCCGAGTACTATCGACACCATGTAAAAAGAGTGTGAGTGATAACTTGGTATGAATTCCCATCTATTGAAAGTTTATTTCATACTCCTAGTCTCTTCATTTACCTTCTATACAAAATACTATACTCCCTGGGAGTATAAATTTGAATGTAGGATCTTAACATGAAGATAATGGTGATTGAATGATCATAAATCTTGTTTTCTAGTTTCATGAATGTATTGGTTCCTATAAGGTCACTAAGATGGTTATAAAAATAAGGTGAAAATGTAAAACTAATTATCTTTCTCTATCCAGGTGATAACTAATACCACTATAGACTATGATAGAGTATGATAGATGAATTATATGATTTGGGAAGTATCCATGTTATACATCACCCCAGGAGGACATACCTAGTGAATTTGTGGACAAGGGAGTCTAAATAAATGAACTTTTTCTATGTTATTGTTATCCCAAAGTCACCACTCGAGGTAAATTTTGATAACTTGCATAATCTCCTCATAATAGAGCAAGAAAAAATAATGGAAGGACCAAAATTTGGATTTTGGGGGCCCATCTAGTTTATCTCTAACTTCCCCATGCAAGGAAACAATTCAATGAGTAAGAAAAAATTGAAAAAATCCAAAAAATTGGCTTCAGCTAGTGTATTCGGAAAAGTTAGGTTTTTTGAAGTGCTGGCCACAGGTATGCGTAGGACATCCAGGACCCGAAATGCCAAAATGGCTAAAGGAAGTTCAAATAAAAAAAAAAGGTAATTTTTTCCCGCATGGTCTACGTAACATCAGAACACGAGTTCTCCACAGATCCAAAATGGCTAATTTACAAGGAATCAACAAAGTTGAGTTTTCTTAGCCCAAGCCACACATGTAAGCGAGGACATCTAGGACCTAAAACACCGAAAAGTGAAATCCAAGAGAAAATCAATGAAGTAGTGTTAAAATGTCCCGCACGTTCCATGGGATAGTTGGGACATTAGGATGTGTAGGATCTGAAATTCCTAAATAAGCGACTACAAAGGATATGCGGCGAAGGCAGGAGTCAACGGCCTTCACGGCTGATCAATGGCAATACATGCAGGACATGAGTTCCCCGAAAATCCAACTTGCCCGATTTGCAAAGCGGGTCAAGTGTAGTGTAAATGAAGCAAGGGTTTTCATCTGAAGTTACACAAGGGATATCTAGGACACCAAGACCGAAATATGTGATATGCTTTGACATACAAAGGAAAACTCATTGCACGACCCTCCCAAACTTGAAACGGCCATAACTTTTGACTCGAGATCTAATTTTCACAAAATTTGACATTTTGAATGAGCACAACATCCTCTACACTAAAAAGAATTAGATTTATTATTTTCATGAGGGTAGATATATAAAAATAAAAGAAAATTATTCATCTCCAGTAAAATAAATGCTCAGTCCCGTTAAATGACAAAAATTCCTCATGAGACCTAAAGCACTTGCCCACACTTAGAAGGCCATAACTTTTGCATTTCTCAACAAAAATTCACAAAAATTAAAAATATATAATTTTATGAATATTATATTGTGATTTTAGAGAAAACATGCCGAGGTTCGAACAATGTTTTATTTGGTAGTTGGGATGCATTCAATGAAGCATGGGCTGACATTTTTCTCTACTATAAGTCATGGGACATTATGGGGATACTTTTTCAAGTAACATAACATCATGAAACTTCATTTACTACATCTTGCAATTGATTTAAGGACAAATTTCAAGATTTTCACTATCCCTCTTTCTCTCTCCTCTTAGAAATCTATAAATTGGAGTGTTGGGTTCATTGTAAGAAGAGATAGTTTTTAGAATAAAAATTATCAAAATTTTATTTGTGAAGCCAGTGTATTGTAGGCCCTTAAAGTGGAATCCTTGAATGTTCTCTAGGCCCTTTTTCAATAATAGTTTGAACTATGCATATCAATTAAAGTAATAGATACTAGTTTGTGGATTTCTCTTCCCCTGCTATGTTTGTTTGCATTCCTCTTGCCCCTTCAATATCTTCACACACACACACACACACATATATATTATGTCTATTTTATGCTATTACAAGGATTCATTATCATTTTGTGTGCATGAAATATTGTTAGGAATGTAGTTGCTAGATTGTGTAGAAGCTGTTTTCACCCCATCTAGTTCACACTTTGCTCTACTTTACACATTGGAAGACTATTCTTATTACTTTTCTTTTCGTGTATCACCACTTTAGTGTAGGCTTTGTTTTTATTCACTCTCCCTCCTTGGTTCCTTGGAAATTTAGAATAGGAAAATATAGTTTTGCGTGCATTAGAGTAGATTGTGGCGGGTAGTTTAGGAGAAAGAACCAACTTTCTATGGAAGTCTATCTCAAGTAGAAAGTCCTACAACTTGGAGATAGTACCCACATTTTCTAATCACATTGTGAGCTCAAGCACACACACTTATGCAAACCATAGGGTTCTGTGATTAGGATATAATAGTTACGCTAAACAATATAACCGCTTAAGAGATGATAGAGTGCATGAGGTCTTTAACTCAAGGTAATTGATAATCGATTATTACATGGAAGCTAATTAGGTACATAGTCCAAACCTAATTCATCTTGACAATTTAGTTATTGATATTGGAAGAGAAAGTGTTATAAACTAAATGACAGTATATTGATCCATGAAGGATAGGGCATATAAGGCTAAAGACCTATTTGGAACCTCAAGAAAGACACATCATTAGCATCAAGAGATCTAACCTTGTTTGATGGCCTTAATTGACTAATGCATGTGATGTATCATTTGAATATCTCTAACCAAGTTTTTCTATGATCTTGTGAGGTTGATATATGCTTCTTAAAGGTGGATTCAAGCTTGCACATTGAATTCCCTCTCTTTATGGGTCTCATGAAGAACATGTAGCCTAAAGGAAGGCATGTGGGTTAATTAGGAGGATGATCTGATCAACCATTTTGGTATCAAATAAATGTTATAACCATATGTTCTTTTTATTTTCACTAAAATTCACATGTGGTTTATGATTGAGAAGAGATTTAATGGATGATTGTTTTGAATAAAGTGATGAGTGTTGATATAAAAGGAATGTAGGTTTGAGAAGCAAGGAAGTCAATAAAATCTATAAGAAGATATATTCAAGATCAAGTGAAGGAATAAGAAATAATGGAGATAGGAATGCTCCAAGAGCTAATTAGTTTGTAGACTAGAAAAATGAACATGAAGAAAGGAAAAGGTGAGATAAAGAGAGAAAGAAGAAGAAGAGAGAGGATAAAATACAAATAGAAGAGAAGTAGATAAGATAGATAAAAGAAAGAATTGAATATTTAGAAGCAATGAAGGAAGCCAAGACTTAGATGCCAACCCAAGGGGTTGGATGCGAGATGAAAAAAGAGTGAAGTGACCATTGAAACTACTTATGAGGAAAACAAGGCAAGATATCATTTCCATGAGAGAGAGAGAGAGAGAGAGAGAGAGTTAATCACCATCTGAAGATGAAGAGGTGATAAAGAAATTTATCATATTGGAGAACAAGGAAAAGGAAAAAATGAAGAGTGAAGGTGAAGTGCTAAGAGGAGAAGTTCAAAAAATGAGAATGTCTATGAAATATGCTTTCATGGGAACCTTTTGGTCACTTGTTTTTATATCTAATGTTTTATTTGAATGGATAATTGTGGATAGAAGTAACCTTGTGGAGAAGGTCAAAAGAAAGACTTGGAAAGAGAAAATAGGTGTGTAAGAAAAGCCACCAAGCACAGAAGTGAATGTGTAAGAAGGATGAAAGAGAAGATTGTTGTTATTTACAAAAAGAACAAGGTGCATAGTTTAATGCATTAAAAATGTATTAAAGAATTTATAACAGCTAAATATGAAAAAGAGGAAGAATTTGAGTTCTATTATGTCATGGAATACTCATAAGAATCTATTCAACAGTCATGCATGCAAGAAGAAGATGGTGTAAAAAATATGAAGTTAATCAAACCAATGAATCCATGGAGAAGCCTATCAAGAAGTTAAAAGTGAATGAAATTATGAATCTTTCTTAGAAACATATAGCTTCTTATGTACCAGTTGGAGAAGAAATGAGTATAATGAATATATCAAATAGGCTGTTGAACATGGATGCATAATACCAAAGTCGATATTGAAGCAAAAACCTAAGCAATAGGTGATTGAGAAGACAAGTTTAGTTGCTAAGTCTATTTTTTCTCATACTTTTGATAAGAATGCAAATGTACAAAATGATGAAAGGATAAATAATTTTGATATTTTAGTTTTAGCATAGAAGCATGGTTATATAGTACCTAAATGGCTCAATAAATCAGATTTTCAAACAAAGGAACAAGTTTGGATACCTAAGAACATGAGAAATGGTGATGAAGTATCCCATGAAGATGAAGATGCAGATGATGTGCTTGTACATAGAATCTTGCGGTGAAAGGTTGAAGCGAGTTCATGCAAGTGAGAGCATGAAACCGAAATGATGAAGAAGGAAGAGACATTCCATGAATACAAAGAACATAAAAGGTATAACATAGACATGAAAGGTAAAAGGGTTTTTTTTATGATTTGAATGATGATGATTATCAAAATACTTTTGATTTATCTTCTCAAATCATCTTGAATGATGAAATGTGGAATGATTTGTCTATGAAGACTAATATGCGGCAGGTGAAACCTCTAGAATGGGTAATGAAGAACATATTCATTAGCAAAGAATGATGCAAAGTGAAAATATATTGAATTTAATTGATGAAATATTCTTAAAATAAGAGGAAATGGAAGAGTATGCTGATGAGAAACAAGTTATGGAGGATGAAAACAATGGTTTAACACCAAAATTTGATGAAATAATCAATGAGATAGATAAAAAGTATTGAATGAAGAGTTGAGGATGATAGAAAAATTATTGAATCCTTCTAAGGGGTTATTTTTCAGTTCAAATGAGACTAATATTTTAATTTATTAGCATGAGGAAGAGGTAAGAAAAGAGGAGAACCAAATGACAAAGACAAATTTAAACATGGTATATGAAAAAGAAGAGCACTCGAGGGAATTCAAGAAGCTTCATGGCCTCAAAATATTACTTGTAATGTTTCTTTTGATGTTGTGGATACATGTTTAAAATACATTGGGATTAATCAAGTGTATGATTCAACGAGAAAGATCATAATACAAGAAGAACAATAATGGTTTGAAGACATACCAAATGATAAAAAAGAAGCATGGAGCTTTGAAAATGAGAATAATCCAAGAAATATCATATGCAAGAAGAGAGAGAGAGAGAGAGAGAGAGAGAGAGAGAGAGAGAGAGAGAGAGAACAAGAAAATGAAGGACAAATACAACAAGGATACTCAAACACTCGCATGTGAAACAAGGACTTGGGATTCAATTATACGGTGAAGACTAGAAGACATCTCATTTGAAGCGGAGTTCAAATCCTTTCTAGTGAGGAATCCTGATGCACGAGCATCCTCCATGATGTTTTGAGAACATAAATAAGGTTAAATAAGCCTTGAAAGGCATGCAATTATATTCTTGGTATTTCAATTTATTTCCCTCCAAATTAGCATAGTTCAACAATTCAAGCTGTGATGTAATAAATCTCTATGAGAGTAAAATTAGAAAAATGTTGTTTGTGTGATTATGAGATATCTAAGATACGTAGAAGGAGAAATGAAATGGTACGAGATATTGTGTTAACAATATCTATGTCTAAGGTCATAGTTGCCTAATAACCTTCTCAAATTTTGTGTGTGTAGTTGAAAAACTTACCCAAATTTGGGATTTTAGATATTTTTAAGGAGGCTCATAGATAATCAAGCTATTTAGTTGAAGTAAGAGGTCGAATACAAAATGGAAAAGAAGAGAATGATCAATAATAAGCATGAAAAACTGATAATAACAAGTGGTATGAAATATTTAGGTACAAAACATTGTGTTATGAAATTTGTTTGAGTGAATAAGAGTGGATGATTTGAATTTATGAGTTTGCATGTCTCTCATCCTTCGTTATTTCTTGTATACTCTATCATTGGTAATGTATGATTGATGTTTCAAGTGATAATAGATTTGCTTTGCATGTTTATTAAGGAATGTATGCAAGGATTTAATCAAGGTAGAAATCTATAAACCCTTAGAGCCATGAAAAAGATATGAAGTTATTTCTTTGTTAGCTTGGAAATATGCTATAGGGTGAAAGTAGCATGAACTTAATTTTTACAAGCCTTGAAAGTGACTAACATGGATTTTAGAGAAAATTACCTCATCTCGAGACAAAATCTAGAGAATTGAATAAATTCTTATTCCTCCAATGAAAATACTTGAAACTTACTAAAAAGTTCTTTCTGGATAAGTGAAGAATACCCCCAAATATTAGTGTAAATAGATCTATTAATGAAAAATATTAATGAATGTGGTTTTCTGTGTAGATGAAGGAATATAGAGTGGATAATCGAGCGAAAAGAGAGTAAATTTGATAAAACCTTATTCATATTTCTTTTAGACTTGTTATGCAGGGTGCTTGGAGTGCATTCAAGGTATTGAAATAGTTAAGAGGAGAATTCTTGGAAATATCGGGAAGATCTAGTTGAGTGTTGTAGGAAAGAGTTATATAATAAAGAATACTCATGTAAGGAAGGTGAATTATACAAACTATGGAAAATATATATGGACCCTGAGTTATGAAAGTTTGGGAACATATTTTTTCTTGCTAAAAAGTGTGCTAAAAAGTGTGGAATTGTGTTTATAAACTCACTCTGGTATATTCTTGTATTATTTTGGGTGTTTAAAGAGCCACATGAGGCCTAGGGAAGAGAATCAAAGAAGATAAAGGGTATCGAGTGTCATGGAAAATTGAACATGAGTCTAACCCCTCCGAGTATTTTTAGACCATGTTAAAATACTATGAGTGATCCCTTGGTATTAAGTACCATATATTGATAATATAGTTCATACTCCTAGTCTCTTCATGTACTTTTTCCACACAATACTCTAATACCAAGGACTATAAATCTTAATGTATGATCTTTACTCGAAGATGATGGTAATTAAGCTATCCTAATTTTTTTTTTGTTATTTTCATGCATGTATCAATTCTTTTAAGGTCACTAATATGGTTGTAAACTCAAGGTGACAATGTAGAAATTGTTATCTTTCTCTATTAAGGTGATAAATAATACCACAACAAACTATATAAAGTCTCAATGTTATACACCCCCTTAGGAGGATGAAGTTAGTGAATTTGAGGACAAGGGAATCTAAATAAGTTACCTTTCTCTATGTGATGATAAATAATATAACCTCTTCACAATTTCCAAGTATTTTATACCTTTTCACAATTAATCCTTCTTCTCTCCAGCTATTCCACTTTCTACAGGCCCTTCCTTAGGAGATTTTTTCACTTAATTCTTGATGTAATCATCTGCTACATTAGCACACCTTCACCAAGACACTTACTTAATATATATTCATAATCCTTCTATAGTTCATCACCAACCTAATTAATTTCCATGAATTTGAGTAGTCCTTTACCCATAAAACCTATTCAACTTGTCACATAAGGCCATTCAAACATATTAATAATCTTTCAAGTGGTTAGAAACAAGTATTAACTAAAATACCTTCTAGAATTTCTTTATAAGATCCCAAAAATGGAATAGTTGCTCCACTAAATAAATATAGGTTATAAGGCTAATTAATCATGTGTAACACCTTTGATAGATTTATTTCATTGTCTCTGACTTGCTTATAGAGTCTATTACCTTAACTCTTCAATAAATTTTTCCTATTCCACTTTTAGAAAATTTTCTTCTTTAAACTTAAGAATAGAGCCTTGCCATAATAAGGATTTTCTCATTTCCCAATGTAGTCAAATGAAATTAGAGGATTCATTAGTTTCCATTGGACCATTTAGTCATGTAATCAAATTTTGAAATGCTAACTCATTCAACAATTCTCTAAACTTCTCTTTTTGTTATTTTGACCCCAAACCCCTTCTAGGACAGTATGGGCACAATGTCAAGAATTTATTTATTCTTTGAATTTTATGAAGCATATTAATTATGGTTTTAGGTACTAATTAAGGGATCAAAATTATGTAGAATGTTTTAATATATGACTTCAAGTGAAACTATAACTTCTTTTGAAAAAGTCTTCATGAAGTTACGTATTTACCACCTTAAATAAAGTATTCTTCTAGACTGACACGAAATATCTCTTTTTCCAAATGGACCAAAAACTTTATTTTAAAATATTCAATTATACCTTCTAACAGAACTCCCTTGCAATTTTCATAGAAAATTTTGATGATTTGACTATTCAAATAATGAACCCTAGTATTAGTCGAGTGTATTTTACCATTAAGCCGAGTACTTAATTTTGTAATAAATTTTGTAATGAGTGACTCAGAGTTCCAAATTTGACCTGTAGGTTGGAAATGGTATTGTATTCAAAGAAATATTACCATTAATCTTCAAATAATGTCCCTCCATGAAAATATATTTCTTTGTTATGTTAGTCTAAATGTGCGTGTGAGGTTTAAGCATACAACTAAGAATTTCACACAAGGAAATGGATTCACCACTTTATTCTCAGGATTTTTAAGCATTACACAACCCTTTATCAAAAAGGAAAGACAAAAACTATATTCTTCTTTGCAACTGTATATTCGTGGTTTGAGTTCTAAACCCTCTTACCAGATATAATCAATTAAATCAAACTTTCTTGAAGAAAGCTTGTTTAATTATAGAAAAAAATATTCATACCTTCCTCCAGTGATATCAGCCACCTCAAGTATTTAATACTTTATCGATAAAATAAATTTTGTTCCATCGATTTGGGTGGTGTGTAGTCACATATTCAAAATTTGTGGTGTGTTCTAACAAGCAAAAAGGATAAATAGAAAGATTTAATCTCTAATCTCTTGTATACCTTTCCATCATATTCATACACACTTGCACCACATGAATCCACTTCCCATAATCCTTATAACACTTACAAATTTTTCATTTACGAGAACATAGTAATACATATTATCAAGCATGTTTCAAACATCAATTTTTATAACCATACCTCAGACACACTAAAAAGAAGGTATTCACCATCTACCATTCCAAGTACATCACAACCATGTTCATTGATATTAATTTAAAGATATTTTACAATACATTTGCAACTAATCACAATCTTAAGTAAGATATGGCAGCATAAAGACTTACAAGAACAATCTCTCTTTCTTCCTCTTTTGTACTTATGCAAATACCACCAATAATGCAATAAAATGACTTAAGGATCAAGGAGCCAACAAATATAACATAGAATTAATGTTTTAGTCATTGAGTTTCATATATTCATGAACTATGATCACAATATTTTGTTTTCCTCTTGTAAAATAGAGTATCCTCCATATTTTCCTTATATTTCCCTTATAAGAAACTTTTCATCTTTCACCCTCTCACCCCTGAACTCTCCTCCAGTTGAATACCTTCTTTATGGTTAATAAAATTAATTTCTAAAACCACCAACTACTACCTAGAAGTCAATTTATAACTATCATGATTTGATTTTATCCCCAAAGGTTTCAAAGCCTCTAATCACCATCACCTTGTATGATAGGACTCAATAGACCTTATTCAAAAATATTTTCACTTGTCTAACCTTCTATCTCTTCAAAAACTCCTACATTTCAAACCGTAGTGAGGGTTTTTCTACTCTCTTCAACTTGAGAAGAAAAAATCGAATGGTTCTTTTCTTATTTTATCATTTTGGTTTTTTTAGGATTGTGCTTTCACCTTGACCCAAGAATCTCCCCTTAGAAAACTCAACAAAATTTCAACTTCATCAACCTTGCACATAGACTTGATCATCATGAAAATCCTTTCACAAGAGATAACTCTCTTTCCTCCACAGACCCTAGGATCATAGTAACTAGAGAAAACTCATGTATTTCTTACCATATTAGGCATTCTCAGGTTCAAAAATAATGAAATTTAGATGTATTAAATCTCATTCATAGTTTCTATATGCATAACGGAGCTATTTTTTGATACAGAGTACATATTTTCTCAAGAATATCTTCCCACGTTTTCATATAAGATTCTTTGTTGAAAGGAAAGGTCTTTAGATGGTAATTATTTCTCTCTTAACTACTCTGTTAGCCTTCCAAATAGGTACTCACTTCACTAGTTACTTCTCACTCTCAACTAACCCCACAATGACTATCACAACTTAGTACACTAGATATATATGCTTGACTCCTTTCAAAAATGAGTAATACTACACTAGCATCGATGTAAACATACAATATAGAATGTCTTACCAATATAATCTCTCAGTTACATACATACACATGATTCCTTGTCCATTACAATACTCAAACCCTTAAAACCATCACATAACCCGCCAATACAAAAATCGCTCCTTTAAAATTCTTGGGGCATGATTCTTATTGTATAATCATTTGAATGATAGTGCAAATAGTTACCATGTATCCCAAATTATTTGAGAATGACATTTAGACAGTGCCAAAGAATGAGGGGAAAAACTGCAAATATGTATAAGTTAATTTTTTAAAGGAAAAAAAGACCACTATAATCATAATTAGGACTCTTGGATATGAGTGGATGAACTCCAACCATAGTATTTGTGTGGTGAGGCTATTTTCTATCTTGGTATTTCTTGGTTTCTACTATATTTTCCTACTTTCTTTATATTACTACTCTAACCCAAACTATCTTTAGGCTTGTTTAATGTTCCTCCTTGTTATTATAGTTTTAATGTTATAGGACTTTACTGTTTGAGCACTTTGTAAATTATTATTGGGCTTTGAAATTTCTCAAAACATAAATAAAGGCTATATTTAAAAGTATTATGTGGAGTAACACAACAAGAAACTAGAATAAAATCTTTTCATTATAATATATAATGAAAAGATGCATTCCTTGATATGAGCTTGCTCTACCATCCTTTCATTTGAGAAAGGAATTAAAATATTTTTTGATTTGTACATTTGGGTAGAGCAGCCTCTTCTCAAGGCACATATTTGTTCATTAGATATTATAATGACGGAGCTTGTAGATTCTGACTTGTTTTTATCAATTTCAGAGAACCATTTTTGTGCATGTAATTTGTAATCATTGCCACCATGATACCACATTGCTTCCTAAAAATAATTTGATTGATATTGGATACTACAGAATAAAAAGTAATCTACTTTATCTCTAATGAAAACATAGACTGTGATATGTTTCAAGAATCATGTTTTCTTCCAAGTTAACCTTGTAACTTATTGTAGGCCATATTGCAGCATGGTTTTGAATATGTGGACCTTCTAAAGATTTTTTTTTTTCATTTTTAATAGATCAGATTTCTCTTCCTTGACCAATTTCTTCATTTGTTCCTTTTTCCATGTTTCATTATCTTATCTTGCTCTAGTTAATGTTGAGTAGCTTCACCTTTGTAAGAAGGTAAGATAAGATGACATTCTAGTCCTAGATATATTGGTAAATAGTTAGAACATGCGAGATAATTTTATTCATTAGTTTTATATATTTTCTGTAATACTATCACAAGTGTTACCTTTTTTCTAGGACTTTATTACCCAATTAGCCACTATATACGGACAAAATGGAAAGTCGGTACTTTTATTTTCAGCCATCTGCATAATTTATTTAATGAATTGAATCTCAATGGAGATTAGTATTATCATAGTCACGATTTTTTTAATAATACTTAGATCTTAAATAACACTCGTAATGAACCGTATTTTAACTTACAAAAAAGGATAAGTAAGGACCAACGACCATATTTTTCATGAGTAGATGGAATATATAATGGCACAAATGACCTCATAGTTCATACTAATAATTTTTTTGTTTATGGAAACATTATAATGGAATTATCTATTTCCAAACAATACAAATATAAGTCTCAAGCTGAGAGGTAGATGGTCATTATTTAAAATATCTTATTTATGCGGAAAAATAGTATATCTTTATCGAATATTTAGATGAGCATGGACCGAAAGCTACTCCAAGGAAAAATGAATATTTTAATGAAATGATATATTACACTTGTGAAAAGTGTAAAAATAGAAAATTAAAGAAGAATTGACTCATTGGTATCCATTGGTTGAAGTGTGGAGTTTATATATCAAGGGTATACTATAATGAAAATTCAAAAATGCTTGTTATTAAGAAATATGAAATTTTTATATCGCATTATTATTAACTATTTTAATCAATATTATAATGTATAGTCAATCCAGGTTCATAATAATGTTGATGAAAGGGCATATGACATTGATGATAGTGACTCTCACAATGAAGAAAAAGACACATATACGGGTGATACAACTTCTCAATTGAATTAGAATGGGGAGAAAAAAATTTATACAAGACTTATACACATATGTTGAAGAAGTTGATGATTTTCCCCTAACTCAACTTGCTAGGATGCCTCTTTACCCAAATGTAAATTTTTAGTATTGCAAACACTTATGTTATTTATCAACTTCAAGGTTATGCATGGAATGAAGTATACATACTTTACGATATCTTGAAGTATATTTAAATTCATCTAAACTGTATCTCTTCATGTCATTCAAGTTTTAATATGGTGTATAGCTAACAATATAAAGATATTTTGTTATTTTATGTATAATTTTGGTAGGTAAAATCTTTCCAAAGGAAAAAGGATGCCTCATTCATAGAAGGAAGTATCTTAAAAAGGAATGATATTGGCATGGAGTATAAAACATATGATGCATGTCCAAATGACCATATCTTATAGTATGGTGAAAATGATAATTTATAACAATGCCGAATATGTCACACTAATAGATATCATGAAGATCAAATGTACAAAAAGTTCCATATAAGGTTCTACGCCACATTTCAATAACACTGAGGTTTGAGATGATGTTCAAATGTAAGGATTTGGCTATATTTATGGACTATCATGCACTAAGAAGGAGACAAGATGGTGTCATGCATATGGTTGATGATAACAAAGATTGGAAGGAGCTGGAAGAAAAATGGATTGTTTTAAGAATTGAGTCAAGGAATGCAAGAATTTCATTGGCAATGGAAGGTGTTAATACTTTTGGAGATATTAGAACAACATACTCTATTTGGATGGTTTTCCTTATGAACAACAATCTTCCCCCTTGGATGGAAATGAAAAAGGAGCATCCAATTTTAACTCTAATAATACCAAGTACATGAACTTCTTAGTGTTATGTTCTCTTGAAGATGATGTACATCTACATGAACATATAATTATTTTAATTCACATTCTATTCATAGGAAAAAACTAGGTGAAATATATGGACACATACATGGAGCCTCTCATTGATGAGCTATGTGAATTATCGATGGGTTTCCATATGTATGATGTATAGAAACCTAGAAATGATAGGATATTCCCTTTTTTTGTGATACTTACGTGGACAATTCATGATGATCGGGGCTCTATATGTGTTGTGGTAATATATTTATCAAATTAATTTGTAATCATTCTATTTATGTTACCTCTCATTTACTAACAATGGTTTCCATACTAGTTTTTCAGTCCAAGAGACTAAAGGGAAACGTGGTTGTGCATCATGTGGGACAAACAATGTGTATGGGAAATCAAATGATATTTAAAAATGAATACAATGAATAGAGGAAATTCTCAGCTCAAAACCATTATTATCGCATGCATGAGAAAAATAAGTTCAAAGGAAAGGAAGTGAAAAATAGGATGCCAAAAAGAATGAACAATTTGTGCTCGAAATCAGCATATGACAAAAAGGAAGGGAGAGGTTATCAATTTGGAATGAAAAGAAAATCTAAGTTTTATAAGTTAGAGTATTACGAGGACCTCCCAATAGTTCATCTATTTGATACAATGAATATTGGACAAAAATGTCATAGAGTGCTAATGGAAATATATAAAGGGAACCAATAATGAAGACTCTGAATAAAATTAAGGACCTCAAAGCCTTCAATATGATGCCAAACATGTGGTTACATAAAAATAACATGATTATCTTGTTCCATGGGTTCTTACATCAAAGGAGAAATAATACATGTTTAATACTATGTGAGACATAATATTTGCAGCTAGTTTTGGTACGACATTAAAAATAGTATTCAAGAGATGGTTCGAGTTTTACGGAATGAAAAACATGATTGGATTAATTGGATAAACATAATTCATGATATGCTATATTTTTGGTAATATAATTGAAAATTTCGATTTATTAGAAATGTAGAAGATAACATATAGTTTAAACACTATTTCTTTATGTTTTAGTAGTTTATGCTTCCTACAACAATACAAAGCACTATCAACCATGACATTGCAAATGTTTTTACAAATTGTCCAAATATTTGAGGTATTCAAAACCATCATTTTTATTTAATAATTAATTTTTTTCCTTCTATAAATATCATTTTCAATGTCTATAAAAATTTTAACATATATTTTGTAAATATTATAAGCTGGGGATATGTTAATTCTTGTTACTAAAAATTATAGGTGGGTCTCATCTAAAGAGATACATCCACATGAGTTAAACTATTGGAAGAGGAATGTTTCATTTTTATGTGTTACTTTAAAATGTTTTTCCCTCCAAGTTTCTTCAATTCTCAATATCACAACCTTATACACTTGGTAGAAGAGATTGAATAATGTGGACCCATCCATATTAGGACAATGTCGCTTGAATTGAAATTCAAAATGGATAAAAAGTAATCTTAAATGTTAGTATTAGTTTTTAAATATTAAGTATTGTATGATGTATTCTTAAAAGAATGGTTAGTTCAACGATTAGTTAAATTTTTGTTGTAGATGCTATGGAGTGTAATTCATTGAGTTTTTATGTTGCATACAACTGTAAATTTATGTTTGAATGCATGGAGAAGTATGATGAACAAAATAAAATAGAAGATGAGAAGTCATGGGCCAATGTATATAATTGGATTTGTCAAAAGTCTAATGGAGGACTTCTGCATGCCATAAAATAAAATGGCTAAATAGATGCTCATGTCTTTGGCTAAAGACAAATATTGAAAATGAGGCAACAAGGGAATGGAAGGAGTGAAAAAAAAACAAGTATATTTTGTTAAAGGATCTGTAAATGGGGAGGTAATATCCAAATAAAGTATTATGATGAATGTTAGAGTAGGTATTTACCTTAGCTCATGTTCACCTACGTACATTATTTACCTTTATTATATTTATCCTCACTATATTTCATTTATCTTATTTATCTATTAGGAGATATTATCTAGTTGTTAGGTATAGTTCTTTCCTTAATCTATGGTATTGACTAGATCCATGATATCTAGTTCTCTCCTAAATCTATGGTCTTGACTAGTTCTTTGATGACTAGTTATTTCCTTGATTTATGGCTTGATGTAGGACCTTGACTAGTTCTTCGATTTTTATTCCTTGCCTATATAAAAAGGCCTATTCTCATTGTAATTAATTGAGTTCCTTAATAATATATGATATCGTTGCTCATTTATTTGCAAAGGTTTTATGTAAAGTTATTCTAGAAAATTGCTTTCATCTTATTGATCATGGTGTTTGATTATCATCTGTGTTCTTGTCTTGGTACAATCTGGTTATCATTCCTTTTACAATATCAGAGCAGGAGATTGCTATAGACATCCGTATGTAAGTTTTATTTTGCAAATAAATTGTTTGTAAATTCATATATTTGGGATTTGGTCATGTTTTATTGTTACATGTTGATTTATGCAAATGGTTCCATTGGATCTAGAAGGTGGAAAAACCCTAAGATCGACTTTAATCTCGACCATTTCTAGAGGAAGTCATTTTTTTGTTTTTGTGTTGTTGTGGAGAAATGCAGTGGTTCACCTCAGGATCTATGCCATCAACAAAGGAATGCAAGAAAGTTTCTAGGTTTTGTTGATTTTATCAAGATCTACTATGGGTTTTTGTGCTTCCTTACACTGATTTTGGATTGCATGGGAGAAGCATTTGGATTCTTTCCTTTTTGGTAGGGGTCCATGGACTGTAGCGCACAAGTTACTATTTTGGGAAAAGACAAAATATCTATTTTAAGTGGGAAGTTATTTTTGACACGGTCAAGAAATAAGATTTTTACCAAAAGAAGTAGTTAGATGTGACTTTCTTGAAAACAAGCAACATACCCCAAAATAGTAAGGTTATCATTGTGTTTGATTACCATTTATGTTTTGTTATTTATTTTAGTTTCCACTAAAACAAAATAAAATGTAAGGGGGCTGCGGTTAAGCACCTAATAGTAGGAATCACAAGATTTAAGCCCTCATATAACCATACCATATGACCGGGGGCTAAGGATTTCATATTATAACAAACACTCATTATAAAGCACCAAATATGGAGGAGTGTTGTAATTAAGTGAGGATGTAATTTTGGTGAGCTCGACATCCTAAAATTTTGGGAGTTGAATTCTTTTATCTATCATGGATTCGACGAGAATGATATGCTTTTATTTGAAGTGTGTGAACTGTAAGAGGATATTGTAAAATTTTAGGAAAAAAATACATTTCTCAAGAAAAGAAATTTTCTTCTACAATCACTCATTCATGATAAGGATACAATAATACACTCCCTACAAAAAAACCTTACTAGCCTACAACATCACCATCATATTGTGGACAGCCATGACCATGCTCTTAGTTCCCTTGTAGTAGTTGATATTGTACCCACCGACATTGATATTTAGTCTTTGAGCTCACATTCGCTCTTGATGCTTGTAATCCTATGAGGCTTATTATTGCATGCTCTTCCACATATGTGCCTATTCAAGTAACACATGTTGTGTATCCTACTTCTACTCATTTCCATGGATTTTTTTAGAAGCATACCACTGCATTCAATTTTCTCATGCTCCATTTTATGGGTTTCACTACCGAAGGCATTGGAAGACATTCACAGGGTTTTGTTTCTCATATTCAACATGTTAAGTGGAATTCTCACCATGGCATTAGTTTTCAAGGAGATACTTCATTGGGATCACACATTGATAGAGATGTTTTTTTTTTCTTGACTCTTTCTGAGGATCATGAGAAACACATGAGTTCTACACCTTCACTCAGGATTTAGAAACCTGAGATTTCAGTTATCATACATGGTCAACCTGACACACATTTCAATGTTCCTTTGCATGCACCCATTGTGCATATTGCACCTAGTCATATAAAACGATCTTCATCATCCATCTATGTTTATTTGGGGTGGATATCTAATCACTCATGGTGGAAATATAGGATTCATTAAGAGGAATCTATGGGAAAGTCTCCTCCACCATTCGTCCTCTTGCTCCACCATTTTATAATTTTTACATTGTAATGCTTCTTATTTTTAGAAATTTTTCTTTAGCAGGTGTAGTGTATCTCTCTTGTTTGTTGAGAGATTTTCTATTTGTATTTTCGACACTTTTGGCATGTGGAAAATATCTCTTCTGGGGGATTTATTCTAGTGAAGTCTAGTGTTATTTTGTTAGTGTTCAAGAATTTGATTTTTGACAACTCATATAGATTTGTGGTGTCACTCAACCAATTCAGCAGTATGGGAGGGTGTGGTGCTGATCCTTCTTCTTTGGGTTTCATGACCTTACCTTGTTACCTTGTCTTTTCTTGGATCATGACACTTTGGAGTGTGTGTCCTTGCCTTGTTGCTTTGGTTATTATTCTTGGATCATGGCACACCTATTTACGAGTAGTTGATCGAATTATATTTGATGTTTTTCTTTCACTTTCCACACCACTCCATTGACAATATTCTTATATGGAGCTATTCGGTGAAGCCCAGTGTTAGCTGTTTTTGAGTTTTGTAATCGAGTAGTGGATTCACATCATAGTGTACACTAAACTTCTTCAAAATTGTACAATTTTTTTGAGACGAGCTTCATGGGATGCCTTGTAGTAGGTTTTTAATCTCTTTGATTTGTTGTTAGTGGTATTGGGTACCTTGTGGGGTCCCTTTTTACGAGTTATTGTATATGAGTACCTCATCAGGCCTAGTTTCTAAGACTCATACTATGGACACGCCACTTCTATTGTTGCCCCTATCTTCACTTGAGTGGGGTGTTAGAGTAGGTATTTACCTTAGCTCATGTTCACCTAGGTACTTTATTTACCTTTATTGTATTTATCTTCACCCACATATGTGTGTGGATATTTGTTTTATCTTATTTAGATATTAGTAGATATTATCTATTTGTTAGGTATAGTTCTTTCCTTGATCTATGGTATTGACTAGTTATTTCATTGATCTATAGTATTGACTAGATCTATGATTTCTAGTTTCTCTCCTAAATCTATGGTCTTGACTAGTTATAACATGAATAGTTATTTCCTTGATTTATAGATTGATCTACGACCTTGACTAGTTCTTAGATTGTTATTCCTTTCCTATATAAGAAAGGGCCATTATCATTGTAACTCATTGAGTTTATTAATAATATATGATATTGCTTCTCATTTGTTTGCAGAGGTTTTATGTAAAGTTATTCTGGTGAATTTATTTCATCTTATTGATCATGGTGTTTGATTAGCATTTGTGTTCTTGGCTTGGTATGATCTGGTTATCATTCCTTTTAATAAACATTGTTTAATTTAAATACTTTTTTATCATTGAAACTATTTAGTTTACCCTTTGTGTCCTTAAATATAATTGGATAATATTACATACGCATTTGCATAACATATTACAAATGAATATGGATTAGCGGTTATCATTTTAGAATCCGGAAGATTGATGAGAAGCGGAAAACTAATGATATATAAATTTTAGCACCATTTGAAGTGGAATGTTGTTCACATGAAAATAAAACAAGTAAAATCATAAGTACACTTTGATATAATAGAGTGTTGGAGGATATAATAGAGCTTGATTTCACATATTTTGAAAAAATATTTTTCATGTTTAATAGTATAGGCTCATTGAAGTAGGCCCTAACAAAAATATTTTGTTGCATGAGAATGGATTCAATGTGATAAATATATCGAGGTTTGAATCTACTTTTGAACATTATTTTTTCCGAATCAATGTAGTCAAATATTTTTTGTTCAAAGTTTAGAACAACTTGAATTGTCCTTTATGATAGATTATGATCCAAGAGGATGAAGACTAACCTTTTCTCGAAGATGTAGAAGGAAATGATATACTTGAAGAGATACATTATACACTTGAGGACATAGATGACCAAGGGGAGGATGTTGATAACATGAATATTTAAGATAAATATGAACAAGATGAAGTTCTAGAAGGACAATAACAACATTTTGGTGATATTATACATGAACATGATGAGTTTTTAATCATCCTTTATCTATGGCTAAAGCAGATGAATATCATGAGAGCTATAACATTAATTTATTTATGGATCTGGGCCCCATTAATTATGGTGTATTCATGCCTCTAGATAAGGAAATTGTAATGTCGGATGAAGATGATTTTATTTAATCATAATGTAAACCTTAAAATAGTTGTAAGGACATAACACACTTTGATATATTTTATAAAAAAAGATTATTATCTAAATTTTATCTATGCATTATTATTTTTGTAACATACCCTATAATTTATGATTGGATTGCTAATGTTTTTATCTTTATGTCAATGCATACATTAAACATGTTTCCATGTTTCATTAAATGATTCCTTATTGCAAATATATGAAGATGCACACATTTTGTTCCTTTTTAATATATATATATATAATGATATATATATATAATGATACATGAAATGAAATGGAAATTTATTATTACATATGTTATTATTCATTTTTACTGAAGTTATTCAATGTTACATGTAATTTTGAAGTGTTTTTGACTATTAATAATTTTTCTTTGTTATATTTTGTGCTTCTTCAACAATGTGCCTAAAGGGTTCTCTTACGGGATTAACTTCAACACGAATGCATCTTTTTGGTGAAAGAGGATTTAAAACCCGCAAGCGAGGATCATGAAGGAGGATGTGCACATCAACGGACATGTAAACAACAACGTGAATAGATCTCGGGATGAGTGAGCATCAACCAAATGTGCATGCAAAGATTTGAAACATGGGCGAACTGGTTAAGCCATAAACTCTCCTCTATCTCATAGATCAAATGGGGTGTAGATATAGGAGGTGCCTTTGAGTAACCCCGAGTGCTGCAATCATGACAACTTGACAACTTAGAGTAGAGGGGAATTACATTCCTAGAATAAAAGTGTAACTCCCAATGGCGCATATGATGCACTAACGCACTGACATGTAAGAGAATCTCATAATGACCCATAAATGACACGTGGACCTATGATCTCACCTAAGTGAGATGACTCACCTAATGATGTGGAAAATAATACACACCAACACCCCCCTTCATCATAACTTAGGATGAGGCGGAAAGTCAGAAATGAGAAATGGGTCCCGACACAAAGCCTGATGAGGTACCCACGTACAACAAGAAGTCCCAAGTAGTGAAGGAAAAATCAGTGGGAAAAACATCCACCAAAAGAGGAAAAACACTCTCTAATCTAAGAAAGATGCCAAAATGGGTCCCAACCATAGACGAGCCTGAAAAGGTACCCATGTACAAAGTGGAAATATCTCGAAAAGAAAAAGAAGAGAGAAGAAGAGGGAGATGAGAGGAATGCAGAAGATGCCATGGATGGGTCTGAACTCTATAGCTCTAGGAGGTCTCTGAGAAGAATGTCGATGATGAGATCCTCTATCTCCAGAATGAAGAAGAGCCACCCACACCGAACTGTGTGCCTACCCTTAGGAAGGACAAAAATTTCATGTTGGAAGTCTGCCCACTCCATAGAGGAAATTGAAGGTAGAAAGATGAAGAAATATGAGTCTGGTGTATGGAAGTGTGACATAGGTCTAGCGAGTGAGTGCCAAGGAACCAAAGGTAATGCCACGTGTGTAGAAATATCAGAGTGAAAAGAGGAACACCCACATAAAGGATGTCCAAGTGATGTGAAGGGAACAAAACATCCTCCACAATAGAAAAGGGATCCATAGCTAAGGGTGGATCAATGAAGGTCTTTGGAAATGTGGAAGTGACATGATTCCTAAAAGGGGCACTCCCAACAACAGAGATGATGAACTCCTGCAAGGAACTTGTAGATGGATGAGAAACCTATAGTGCATCACAAGTAGACTCTATGAAAAGATGACTAAGGTCAGGCAGATACTTGTCCCAATGAGGGGGCTCAACAAGAGCGATGTCATATAGGTATGAGTCATCCAATGAAGGTAGAGGAGTGAAGTGGGCCTCACACACTGGAAGTGGAAAGGAGGCTAGTGTAATGACGATGTGAGACTGAGTATGATACTACTTGATATCTGATGAGATGTGGGATGTAGTAACACTCTTTGGAATAGTGAGAGAAAGAGGAGAAGAGTCCTCTATAGTACTCTCTACATCAGAACTAGGTGCACAATCCTCATCATCAGAAGTAGAACCAAATGATTCTATGTCAATGGAACTGCCATCACACAAAGAAATGGAGGAGACAACTGAATCAACAGTAGGAACAATGGTGGTAGTATGTGAAGGGTCTCCATAGAGGGACTAAAGAATGCTCCAGACACGGTGAGGTGGATCTAAGTTTGCCACGTGAAACCAGAGAGATTGAGAGACATGCATCATCATGTTATTAAAGACATGGTCACAAGTGTCAATAAGTCCTCTAGATGACGATGATCAGTGGGTGGAGGAACTTGACCAAGCAATAAGGGTAAAAGACCCTCGTGGGCAAATTAGTGTTCCATGGAAGCACACTAAGTTGAATAGTTCCCTCTCCTGGTGAGAAGTGGTGGAGGATGTAAGGCAATCCTATGAAACTCAAGTATGGAAAGAGAACTCGACTTCGATAATGTGTCTCGCATGTGAAATCCCAAGAGTACTAGTCAACCCCCTCGAGAATGTGGCATTTTATAAATTAGTGTGTTTACAAACTCGACAATGTCATTACGTAATGAGTTTAAAATCATGTAACTTTGACTAAAGAAGAATTCTAAAAAAAATGAGTAGTGAGTCAAAAGTTATAGCATTAAAATGATTCCGCAATCGATGGAAAAAGCCAATAAACATGCAAACCGATTAAAAAAATTCCGAAATGGGTGCAAAGGGTGTCATGTGGGTACTCGTTGGAAATGGCATCAAATTTTAGGCAAGGTTTGTTTTGCTTGCGAGGGGGGATTAGCCTCCTGCCAACCTTGGACCTCACCCTCCATCTTCAACACGTGTAGGAAGGGCATTCATTAATAAGCAAATAAGACCCAAAAAATAATACAATGCCAAGTGAATGTTTTTAACCTTAAAACATTAAAAATAGGTTTGTTTTAACCTTCAAACAATTTCTAAAAGGAAGTGGGCCACGTTTATGCAGTTATGACCAGGTTGTTGTGACCACATGCCACGTTCAACATGTAGAGTGAAACGGTTCAAGGCATGATGCCAACACAGGTTTGAGAGGTCTCAAAGAAAGTGTGGAGAGAATAGAGAGAGGTTTCGCCCACATGGAGAGAGAAACTACCAAGGAGACTACTGTTAGGCCTTGTAGCTAGTGGAATGGAGCTGGGAAATGCTGCAATAGGTGCAAAATCCTCAAAGCCAATGAAAAAGGACTGAGAACCTGGTCAGTGGCATAGAATCCAAATGGTGCACTTAACAACCAAGCACCCAAACACAGCAACCAAACAAAAATGTTTTCAAATGGCCAAGTATAGGTTGAAAGAAGAATTCAAAATGTTTTCCAATGCAAGGAGCAGAACAACCATGCAGAGGTAGGGAAGAACTAGTAATACGTTGAATGAAGATCAAGCATGAGGCACTAGAATGAACTGTGCATGAGTTGAGGGAAACAACCAAGGTGTAGAACCAAGGCACGGAGTGGAAGACCGTAGGAGCCTAGAAGACTAATGCAAAAATGTTCATGTGAGTGTAAAACTTGAGTCAAGTTGGTTGAAAAACTATCATTTTTAACACTGTCAAAGGCCCAATGTTGAATCCAAGCATGATACACGGGCATGATAGTAGCTCAAAGCATATACTCCAAGGACCAGGCTTCAAAAAAAGTAGCAGGGGTCCTCCCATCCAAGCACAAGTCGATATAGGGAGCCTGTGGTCGTGGATCAAGCCACAATGTAAAAAAATGAGAATCCAATGTAACGTTGCATGAGATACCACAAACAAGGCCTCTAAATCAATGCAAAGGATATGAGTTGGTTAATGCAATGGATGGGCTAGTAAACCAGTGAGTAACTCAAAGCACCAAAAAGCTCGAATCATGCACGAGCAACAAAAAATGAGCCTCTAGATAAAAAAAGTGCCCGAGTAGAGGGTTCACCAATGCAAACAAGTAAGCAAGCAAGAAAGACCACAAACACCCAAAAATAAACCTCAACCACATGAACAACTCTACAAAAGGTATGAAACCCAAATTAGTGCAAGTAGCGCATGATAAATGAAATAACCATTATGACACACGCAACAAGAATCTAAATATCACATTAGAAGCAGGAAAATGCATGAGCGATGGCAAGAAGTGTACGAATCCATAAGATCTAGTCTTATACCATGAAACAGGTTTAAAACCCACAAGCGAGGATCACGAGGGATGATGTTCACATCAACAAACATGCGAACGACAGCTTGAAGATATTTGGGGAGGAGTGAGCATAAACCAAATGTGCATGCAAAGATTTAAAACACGGGAAGAACATTGTTAAGCCATAAACTCTCATCTATCTCATAGATAAAATGGGGTGTACATATAGGAGGTCTTTGAGTAACCCCTAGTGCTGCAATCATGAAAACTCGAGTAGAGAGGCGGAGTTACATTCCTAGAATAGAAGTGTAACTCCCAATGACACATATGACACACTTACACACTGATGCGTAAGAGAATATCATAATGACCCCTAAATGACATGTGGACCTATGATCTCACCTAAGTGAGATGACTCAGCTAATGATGTGGAAAATAAAACACACCAACAATTGGCATGAAGGATAGTAGCATTCCCTCTACATATGCACTAGAAAATACTAACATGAGAGTTCCACCAAGAAGTAATTCCCATATAAAAATTTCTACATCCAACATATAAACTTTTAGTGTTCCAATTCCGTCAAACATACCAACACATAGGACAAATTTAAAGATAAAGAGTAACCCTTCATCGGTGGGTTCTCTTTGAATTCACCCTCAAACACCACAACATGTTTCATTCACAAGTCTCACAGAATCAAAATATAAAATTTTACATTCCTACCAAATACTCTTAAATTTTTTGAAGTTAGAAAGGAAGTAATTAATAAAGTTCATGTATTGGAGCATACATTTGTAGAGAGTACGGGTCTTACTACACCGAACATGTATGTTGAGGATAATTAATTATTTCTAACTTAGTTGTAATTAACGTTTATGTGCTATAGAATAGTCATACAAATAGTTTTTCATATTGCATGGTTTACAATAGTCCTAACAAACATTCATGCTCTATACATGTAGGAAGAAAATGGCATGCCCTCTGATGTACCTATAAGGGAAGCTACTACGACTCCTACAACCGCAATAATCTCCACGATGAACACAAAATGAAAGAAAGAGGTTACAATGTTGTTAACCTCAAACGGAAATGTTTCAAAAGATGAAATAGGGTATAATTTTTTCCAATTCCTATTCCATCATGTAGAATGCTTATTTGGAAATACCATACAAGTGGATAAGAGAAATGAATCCAATTCTAAGAAATATTAACTCTTTAAAGATGTCATAAAAGAGTTTGGAAATCCTAGTTTTAAAAATGATTTCTTAATGGATAATGCACGTAAATTCATCCATTATAGAAGAGACAAAATAATGTCAAAGTTAACAAATGACTTGAGATACCCTTGACCAACTTGGATCACTAACCAAACAATATGGGATGAGCTTATTAAAGATGCCAAATTAAATAGAAAGTCCTTAAAGAATCAAAACTACATTCCATCTCCACAAGAATTACGTTAATAATTCCTTTGAGATACAAAAAGGTTTCCCAAGCTAGGGTGTCAAGTATTGGGTCCCATAATTTGGGGTCGGTGGTTATAATAGTATTTATGGGAGCTTGGTAAGTGAATAATTTCATTTATTTTTTATATTTTTTGGTAAGTGAGTTGAATATATTTGATGAGAAATGATACTTGACAAATTAAAATATATTTTTATAGTTAGGTTCACTAGTTTTCAAAGGATGCTTCAGATGAAGATCTGAAATATGCTTTATTGCATGGTTCCTAAGGCCTTTAACAACATATGATAGATTGAGGGGAGAAATTGGTCATTGAGCATGAATCAAGTAAGTTTATTATCATATTTGATGACATAATAAACCATTTAAATATCGATGTTTTCATAATTTAATTAACTAAAGTATGTTGTTTGATAGGATGGCCAACAAACAAACTCCTTAAATGGTGCAACTGGTAGTTAACATGAAGAGGCCATACAACAATGTGATGATTTTTTTAATACAAAATAAACAGATTAGCCTTCTTGCAAATCATCTAGAAATAAACCAAGGAATCCAACAAACAAGAGTTTGGGGTGATGAGGATGTTCAACGTGATTATAATGTTAAAAATCTATTATTGTTCCTCCTTAGAAGAGGACATAAAAGAATAGCCATTTTTTCCTATTCGCTAAATAGAATTAAATGATTGTTGTTTATGACTTATTAGCTATTTAATTAAAGATGAAAAACATAATTCGCCATCGTATTTTTTTGGAAAACATTTTAATTTTAAGAATACAAGTGAACTTGTAAAAATTCTAATTTTTCCAAACTTTATTCTTGTCGAACATGAACTCGAATTGTGAAACATAGTGAGGGTATGGATTCTTGATATTTTGTTTGAATATGGGCCAAAAATTGTGAATAAGTATTTCCACACACACACATTTACAAACACCTTATGTATGAATAAATATGTAGTAGAAATGAAATTTCTTGTATTATGAAAATCCTAACACAAATGTTGAACTATTCCTATTATTCCTATCATGACTGCTTTTATATTACGAATATAATTGCCACAAAACTTGTGTGTGATTTGAAAACTAAACCACAAACATTCTTGTCTCTAGACTGAGATTTAACAAATCTAAAAATATTTACCCATTAAGCCTATTGATTTAGAATTGTCCGTATTGCAGATCTATTATAGAGGTGTTACAAGGTATTTCAAACATATTTTCTCTATTGTAAATATGACTTCACATTAAGCTTAACAATGTTCTTGTACTGTTGAAGCAATGGACATTAAATTATTGTAATTATTATCATGAAATCATGCAAACACGAGATGGACTCCATGTAATTGTAATTGTTATAATGAAATCTTTGTTATTATTATCAAAGACAAATGGAATCCTTATTATTGTAATTATTGTAATTGTTAATTTTGTACAAATTTTGTTAGTATACTTAAATGTCATTGCATTTAATGGATACATTATTTTTTTGTAATCTTGAAATGATTCCTTCTACACCCATTTTTTTAGTATGTTGAAATTGTGTTGCATTTAATGCCCACATCATTTTTTCATCCTAATACGATTTCTTCTAATTTTATTTTCACTAAAACTTAATTGTGTTTATTGTTCACATCATTTTTTTGTAATTCTTAAATCATACATGTTATCCAAAATTCACCCCTCAAGGTAATTTTGATAACATGCATCAAATTCTTCAGTCCCGAGCAAGTAGATTGATTCAAGGCCCGAAATCATGTTTTGGGGCCCATTTGGCTTCTCTCTAACTCTCCCATCCAAGAAAAAATCCCAACGAGTTAGAAAAAGTGGAAAAAATGTAAAAGTAAGGTTGCATGATTGTTTTAAAGCATTTCGGGTCTGAAGGGTGCAGATCGCTCCAATGCGGGTGATACCAAGGTTCGTCATTCCAAGTTTGGGACCAAAAAGGGAAGAAAATCAGATAAGTCAGACATTTTTGTCCGGGTGGTTTGTGGGGAAAGTTGGGACATTGGGACGCGTGGGACACGAAAAGGTAAAACGGCCGCAGGCAATAAAAATCATCAAGTTTTTTGTTTTGCGCATTTGGGATAAGCCGAGACAAAAGTATGCACGAGACATGAATCAAAAAAATTTCCACAAGATGGTCTATTGTAGGTAGTGCGGAGATTTTTTTCTAGGACAATCGGGACACACGGACCCGATTTTTCCCAAATAGTCTGCAGTAAAGAAAGAAGAAAAGTCAACATTTGACCCGTGAACTTCAAATGGCCATAACTTTTGACTCCGAGCTCGATTTTCACAAATTGACTTTCTAGAATGAGCACGACATCTCTACACCAAATTTAAATTAAAAAACATAGTCAGCTTCAATCAGTTAATTCTAAATCCCGTCAAAAGACAGAAAATGCCTGTCTGACCCAAAATAGCTGCCCGCACTCGAAGGCCAAAACTTTTTCCTTTCTCAAAGAAATCATACAATATTGGTACTTGTTGGAATCATGGCTCCAAACCCGACACATAAAATCAAGAAATTTTGGATTTGATGAGAAATCGGTGGGTAGTTTTCATAAAACGTGGCCGTGTTCATAACAAAGTGTTTTATTTGGTGGTTGGGAGTGCAATTAAGAGGCATGGCCATCATTCTTTCTCGGTGCAAGCATCTAGGACAGTATGGTGATCCTTTTTCAAGTAATATATAATCATTTCACTTCATTTAATGCCTCTTACAATTGGTTGAAGGATAGATTCTGGATTTCCATTTCCCCTTCTCTCTCTCTTCTCATTTTCTTATAAATTGGGGTGTTGGGCTCATTGTAAAGGGAGGTAGTTTTGTAGCAAAGCTTTGACAAAATTGCTTTGTGAAGCCAATGTGTTACAGCCCTTGTTGTGGACTCCTTGCATGATGATCTAGGCCCTTATCTGTAATCGATTGATCTATGCATATCGGAACCAATAAAATATAAGTTTGTGGATGCATCTTCCCCTGTTGTGTTTTCTTGCATTCTTCTTTCCCATTAAACCTTGATTACAAGAATATTGTTTCTATTATTATGTTCTTGCAGGGATCCATTATCATTGTGTATGTTTGAAATATTGTTGTGAATGCATTTTGCTAGATTATGGAGAACTGTCATCACCCCTTCTAGTGTGCGCTTTGCTTCTGTATCTCATGCATTTGAAGACTACTCTCACACCCTCCTTTTCTGGTGTATCACCGCTTTAGTGTAGGCTTTCATTTTATGCATTCTCTCTCCCTGGTCCCTTGGAAATTTAAATTAGAATAGTTATTTTCCCCTGCATTAGAGTAGATTGTGGTAGGTAGTTTAGGAGCAAGAACTAGCTTTCTCTGGAGGTCTATCTCAAGTAACAAGTCCCACAACTTGGAGATAGTACCCATGTTATCTAATCACACTGTGAGTTCAAGTATGTGCACTTGTATAAACATATGGGTGCTGTGATTCGGTGATAACAATACCCCTATACCCCTTCTCGCTATTAAGATGAAAATTGATTGCAATCAATGCCCATATCATTTGTATCTTAGACTAGAAAAAGCAATGATTTCATTTGTACCTATTTTGTTGGTATGCTGAAATTTTGTTGTATTTAATACTTAAATTAGTTATTTGTGATATTGAAATTATTTCCTCTATATCCATTTCTAGAGTATGTTGTATTTTCATTACATTTACTAGCCATATCATTTGTTTGTGATCCCAAAATGATTTCTTCTATACCCATTTCATTTCTATGTTTAAATATCATGCATTTAACAACCAAATCATTTGTTTTTATATTATATAATTTATTTAAAACCCATTTTTCTAGTATTGTAATGTCCACTAAATTTTTCGCACGAAACCCAAGAACAACCTAGGGCAAGCTAAAAAAATTAAACAATAATTTTATTTTATTTTAAAAACATGCCACAAAAAGTTTTTAATTAGCGATTGTACCAATCATGTTTCTAAGTTACTTTAAATTAATAATATAAATTTCCTTATTTAATCCCCATTATAATAAAAATAATAATGCCCTCAATACCTATGAATAAACTAGGTTAGTCTAAGGCTTGGTTTAGTTTCCCTTAAATTTTATTTTGATATAATTTAATTTAAACAAGACTCGAAAATTGTACACATTAATCCCATGGGTACAAGGGTATATTTAAATAAATACTAAAGTTATTTTAATCTCACAAGATGACCAGGTTTAGAAATAAATAACAAGGTCATCAATTTATCACAAGGGTTAGATAAATAATCCCACCTCATACACAACTCAAGTGGGCCCCTAAAAGTAAACCCATGCATTTAAAATTTGAATTTTACTCAACCACTCCCCACCTACTTTTTCTAGGAATGAATCTCATCCATGGGATGGATTCATTTAGGTCCATAAGATTAAAGGATTCCACTAACCCTAAGTTTTCTTATGAAAGGCTTCTTTGTAATGCCCACAAAAACAATGTTCTAGGAACACGATAAAACATAACACTTATCCCTAAAATTGTGACTAATTTTTTTTTGTTTAAGTTGAAAGGTTACAAGGGTGTTAACCCCTAGGGTATAATAAATTAACTTACACTAATAAAATCAAATTTACAATTGATGAGACCAGGTCTAGTTAAATGATTAAATATTAAAAATTACTTTACCTCTAAGGTCGATTTATTAAAAGTCACTTAGTAGGGACCCGTAATTTAATTTACTTGGTTAAATGTTTCCTCATATTTAGTTAATGTTCAATCCAAAATGGGTAACCTTATACTTTATTTCTTTAGTTTCATTATCATACTTACTTAAAGTCCTTTCCATTAATTTCATAAGGTAAACTAAGAACAAATAAAGACTTTGCACTCCAAGGAAACTAAATGGCTCCATTCACCCATCTACATTTACCCTTGAGGATTTAATTTAAACATTTAAAAAATACATTCCTACCATCAAAAGTAGGGTTGATCCTAGCTTGTTGTGTCTTCCCCATGTCTCCTCTGTAATATATATTTTCTCCACGGCCTCTCGTTGATGTTTGTCAGGCAATGAATGCACACCACACCACCCGGAATCCAAGTTCAAGCCCCTAATGAACATGTGAATCCATACCGCTCATCTTGTATATAGTCAACATAACTAAGTAGGTCTAAAAATTGACTCTCATACTCAGCTATAGTGATATATTCCTGCCGAAGGTCATGAAACTCATCTATCCACTATTTAACAAACCTCCGTGTAAATACCTACTTCTGTATCATTCCTCAAGTAGTTCCTAGGTAACTGTCTCTGATTCAACATGGAGTTTTTTCTCCTCGGTCTTCAATAAGACTCCTACTCCATCCCTCAAAATATGGATTGCAACACATGCTTTCGTGTTAATATTACAGTGGCAGAGCTTGAAGCATCAACAAAGGCTCACCAACCCATCCTCTGCTTTAAACCCACATGTATCTCAAAAATAGTGAGATGGTTGTAGCTTCAAAATCTCCCTGATATGGTCTGTAGCTGATGATTGAGGATCCCTAGGTCTCTCTGCATGCCCCTCCCTCTGTCTTGGACTCGAGATCCGTCCCTATATCCACGAAATCCTGTCTACATGCCCTCTCTGTGGTGACTCTACCTAGGTGAATCCACATAGAAGTTCTCTACCTTATAATCCTTATTGTGTTAAGGGGATGCATGGGCCTCCACCGATGGCTCCATGTCATGTATAGAAATTCTTCCTCCCAAGGAACCTCTGCGTATAGCACCATTGATGTCCTAAAGCATGTGTAAAATCTAAGGTAGAATGGCCACTATCACCTACTCTGGAGGTTTTATATCTAGGTTTATGAAAAAGTACCCTCGTCCCGATCCGTGCCTCCCGCACACACAAAGGTGAGAATTAGTTCATCATTTTATGTCTTTTTCATGTTTTGTATGCTTTCTAAATTATACAATTATCAAAAAGTGTGGTTTTCTATGTTTAAAAGAAAACAAATTTATGTTAGGTTAAAAGTTCATGTCTTGTGTTTTCTAGTGTGCCCAAGGGTCCAAGCTTTGAACCCACGGCTCTGATACCAAGTGTAATGCCCACAAAAATGACATTCTAGGAACATGCTAAAACCTAACACTTATACTGAAAATTGTGACTATTTTTTTTTTGTTTAAGTTGAAAGGGTACAATGGTGTTAACCCCTAAGGTACAATAAATTAAATTAAACCACTAAAATCAACTTTATGATTGATATTCAAGGTCTAGTTAAATGATTAAATATTAAAAATTGCTTTACCTCTAATGTCAATTAATTAAAATTCACGTAATAAGGTGCCCTAATTTAATTTACTTAGTTAAATGTTCCTTCCTCTTTAGTTAATGTTCAATCAAAATGGTTAACCTTATACTTGTTTTATTTTCGTTATCCTACTTTCTTAAAGTCCTTCCCATTAATTTCCTAAGGCATACTAAGAACTAAAAACTACTTTGCACCCCAAGGCAATTAATGGCCCCATTCACCCATCTACACATACCCTTAAGGATTTAATTTAAACATTAAAAAAAATACATTCCTACCAAAAAAATAGGTTTGATCCTCCACCCTTAGATCCAATCAATTTTGACCACTAGATCCTAGGGTTCCAAACTAACCCTAAAAATCCTTATGAATTTTTATTTAATCTCTTTCTTTACCTAAATCTCCTCATTTGGTCACTTTTCCTTTGTTATATTTGTAGGTTAGAGAGAAGCAAGCCATAAGAGCAAGAGAGGAAGAAATATGGAGGATTCTACAAGGAGATCAAGCTTAGATTAGTTTAGTTGTAGTTTTATCATTGTAATTTATTTCATTCAAGGATTGAAGGGGGTTTTCCTTTCCAAACTGGTTTTATTTCAAGCCATTTGTATTTGGGGTTCTCTATTTGGGGAAAACCCTACCCCCATTAATATAAATGAAAAAGAGTGGTTTTAATTTACCATTTGTAGATGTATTTTCTTTAAACAATAAGATTTAGCCATTATTTATTTGCTAGAAGTCTCCTTGGTAATTTTACAAGCTTAAAATTTTGATTAGGCCAAGTTAAAGTTTTTACGAAGATCGAGATCTAGGGATTTATGTTGAAATTGATAGAACCGCCACCCAGAGCAGGCTGGTGGTCCTGGGACTGCTACCCTACCGGGTGGAAAAACATGAACCGCCACCTTATAGAGTGACGGTTCTAAGACCGCCACCTTACCCGAGTGGCGATACAAGACCACCACTCTGCACCTTTGGGTAGCGGTCCTATTTCTTAGAAACAAAACCTAAAATATGAGATTTTCACAAAAAAAAGTTACTAAAATGTTCTAAAATACATTTTGAACCCGATTTTACATGTCTAATTTTTTCATTTGCAAGGTTTCAATTCATTTACTCATTCCTATGGCAATAATTTACTCAATTGAAAAATTTCTTATTTTGATAACAACAACATCTACAAGATTCATTTTGATTTTATTTAACAACTTTCTTTTAACAATGTAAAGGAATGAACAAGATAGTCTAACTTCTTCTTTTGCATGCCTTTCAAATAACACTATGAAATATACTATTTCTTCATACAATTTTCCCTACATTCCACAAGAGAGTTTTCAACCATTTTTCCAATAATTTATTTAGAACAAGAGCAACACATTTATTTTTGAAATAAATCAACTACAATGAAGTAAGGTATTTCCTTTTTAAACTTCCTTTCAATTTTTACAAGACTAGTTTTACAACACAAATATTTCTTTCCTTTTTCGACATGTAAATCAACTTTCACATCTAATAATGAATATAACTTTTCTTCACAAAATTTATTAAATTTATTCCACTTAAAGTGGGAAGATTTATAAGACTTAAACCAAGATGAACTGCAATATTACAAGTTCCTCCACCTTAAGTGGGAATAGAAATAAGAACGTTTTGTCACAAGGGAAATTTCTTAAGGACTCCAACAAAGCTCCAAGCTTCACATCACCAACAAAAGAGATCTATCATGCTTCATTTGATTCACAACAAAATGGGGGAGATGAAACACTTTCAACCCAACCAAAATATCCAATGAGGAGGAGAAGCCATCCTCCTCATTGGGCCCCAAGCCCCAACCACATTACAATAAGAGGTGATTCCAACACATGGAAACGAAAATATTCCATAAGACAAAAGAAAATCTTTAAAAACCATTCCAAGCACATTCAACTCAACTATTACATAAGAAGGAAAAACAACAAAATATATAAGACTTCTAAATGAATAGCCAAATGAGCAAGAACCTATGGGAGGTAACTTATGCCTCCTAATGGGACATGAGTGCCCACTTGAAAAACCTCCAATACATATCTCAAAACCCTTACACATTCGTATGCCTACTTCAAGTACCCCTTATGCCTCCCATGTACTCTTATGCCTCCCTCATAAACTAAACAAGTAAGAAATACAAGCATTCCTTATCAAGGTGGGGCACCCAACCCAAACTCTTTCCAAAACATAAAATAAACTCTTATGCCTCCCTACATGAAATATCTCCAAAGTCCCCTCCTACACCACACTTAGGAAATCTACCCAAGCACCCAACAAGCATAAAAAAACTCAAAAACAAGCACACATGCTTACAAAATAAAAGAAAGCATTTAACAAGAGTTTATCTCTTACCTTTCCATGGTAGATCTTGATCGAAGAGCCACACACCAAGTTTCTTCAAGCCTAAACAATCACCAAGAAGATCCAACAAATCCACATGCACTCAAAAATCCTCTAACTCCAAAAATTCAAGAGCATAAAAGAATGAAGTAACCCCAAACAAGTAAAAGAACTTCAATAAATAGAAAAGGGAGAGAGGAGGGTGAGGTGGCCCAATGTAGGATGCCACATCACTCATTCTCAACTCCACCTGAAAATTAAAACCTCAACCCCAATGCAAAATAAATAGGTGGGTGAGTGAAATGATAAATTACTTACACACAATCTAAGCCCACACCCCGTAAGGACAAACTTAAAGACCCATGTAAGAAATGTGTAATAAATTTCACTTTTTAACTTACAAAACACTTAATGTGGTCTATTGTTCACCCCCAATCCATAGATAGGGTTAGCATAGAAATTTAAGAGGTGTAGAACAAGTTTAACTTCTCCCATAAGCATTCAAATTTGGCCCTTAAGGCCAAATTCGAACTTCCAAGAAGGGCTACGGTTTACAACACTCAAGATCACAAGCACTCAACTTAAAACACAAAATCCAAGAACCATCTACTATAATAAATGAAAACTTTTTTCCCATCCATGATTAGTTTAGAAAATATTAGTTAACTTTAAATAAGACACCTAAAGTCATGAAGGATAAAAAGGGAATATACACCAACACCTAAATAATCAATACAAGGAAATTACATCACTAAAAATCACACATTAAACATTAAATAAAGGAAACTAGATAAAAGACAACACATAACCCCTTGGTCACAATTAGAGGTAATCCCCCATGGGAACCGCTCTAACATTAATTCAAACACACACACAACAAAATACATTTTTCCATCGTGACCCTTGTTGAATTAACCTAGAATTCCAATGTGGTTGGTCACTAATCCATTGTTGTTTGTTATGAATATATTTACTTGAAAAACACATAATATCTCCTTGGCCTCATGGGACGCAATAAAACATCCAAGATAAAATATGTAATATAAATCTACAATCATCTCTATATGCATCAAATCATCATCTAGGAAATTTTGATATCATTTACAATTTCTAACATCTCAATTCTACATTTCATCAATATCAATAGGATCACAAAATTATTTCAATTATCAAGGTCTACTCGGTGTGACAAAATATCGCATGTCTATATATATATATATATATATATATAGAGAGAGAGAGAGACAGATACAAATATATAACCATGTCAACAACATATAAACATCAATATAAAATGTCTCTAATAATCCAAATGCATCATATATGAATCAAAATCAACAATAGTCCACTATATCTAACATATAACATCATGCTAAATCAAAAGCTACAATATTATCCATATTTATTGTCGAAAGTATCAAAATCAATAAATAAAGGTGTTAAAGGGAAGTGGGCACTACATTATTTCTTCTCCGTTTGACTTATTATTTCTTTTTTTGTTTTGCAGATTGGTGGAGGAGGAGGAAGCCATTAGAGGCCATCTCAAGATTTTGGAGAGACATACATGCTTCATTTATTTTCTTATTTTGTTTACACCCTCCTCTAGGGTTGCAATGTGTTTGTATATTTTATTTATCTCATTATTTTAATATTTTGCCTAAATGGCATGTGGGTTTTGCCCCATTTTGATTAAATGGTTAAATTTGGTATGTGTTTTCATTTGTGTAAGAGAATATATACATACACACACACACACACACACACACACACACACACACACACACATGTATATATAATTTTATATACACATATATATGTATATATTTTGAAGATTTTAATTGATTAAAGACCCGAATCGAAAATATTAGTGATTATAATTTTTTTGTATATATGTGTCTATATATATATATATATATATATATATATATATATATACTAAAAGAATATAATACTCGGCCACGGATCATGTATTGCATAGTTCGCAAGAAGAATTTGTGCAGATACTTATTTAGCCGTAGGGGATTAAGGGTCAATGCGGTTATGGTTTTCAATGTTTTAGGATTGGGGGAGAGTTCGACCCCACCCCCATCCCATTTTTTAATGGGTTAGGGGGTGGGGTCGGCGACACTTCCCCTAGCCCTATTCCCTTTCAAAATAGAATAGCATGCAGCAATGCAACTACTCCTACTATGTGGTCAAAGCATTTTCTTTCAATTTGTTTAAAAATTATAGTGTAAGACTTATACACACACACTCACACATTAAAAGTATATAAATATAATAACTATATATCCATTACTATTATTAACAAAATAATAATTTTTTTATTATACCTACTATTACCGAAGTAAAATACTTATATTTTTTGCTAAGTGTAATATTGGACTTAAAACTTTTTTATAAATTTTTATAATATTACCAAGTGTTCATTTAGACTTTATTTCATCAATCCTTGCCATATTTCTAGATATTTGATTTTTAATGAGTTAATTTGACCTAGTAATACATTTACAAAATCAATAGATCTATTGTTTACTTACAACTATGTAATTTCTTTACACAACTAGATTTATAAATTAACCAACTTTATTGGCAAAGTAAATGACAATTATAATTTAAGTTCTTTCTATCTATACATCCAAGTTTTGGCTTTCTTTCAAACAATACAAAAAAATATACAAAATAGTCTAACTTTTCCATTATATGCCTTTCAAGTAATACAATAAAATTTAATATTTCCTTCATACAAATTTCCAACATTCCCATGAGATAATTTCATCAATATTTCCAATAATTTAAAAAACCAGAATGTCACATCCATGTGAGGTAATAAATCAACTTAATATGGACAAGTTGTCTTCCTTTCAATTACATTTCCATTATAACAAATCTAGCTTTACTAAAATGTCTTTCTTTCCTTTACAACATACAATACAAACTTGATAACTAATAATCGATGTAACTTTTCTTCCAAAAATAATAAAATAAATCTTCCAGTTGATGTGGGAATTTTAAAAAAAGGTAGCGATAATAGAGGAATTTTTAGTCTTCTACAAGTGCTCATGGAATCAAATCTCCACAAGGCTCTATCTCCTGTTCACTTGATCACAACAACCAAAAATGGGGGAGAGGCAACACTCTCCACCCAACCAAAACTCCAATGAGAAGAAGAATCAATTATTCTCATTGGCCCTCGAGCCCCAACCATAAGGAAATAAGGGATGGATCCAACACATGGAAACTCTACAATGCTTCCACACTTACTATAAAGAAAAAACACATAAAAAGATAACCACACAAAAACACTTATTTTTAAGCACAACAACTTCCCAAAACAATGGCTCCTAAATAATCCAAGTAGAGATAGGAACATGGGGTGCCCTTGTTCCTCCTAAGGTTTTGGATTCCCACCTCTAAAATACTCCACAACACTCTCAATCCCAATATCTCTTATGCCTCCCCACAACAACAAATCTATGTCTCTTATGTCTCCCTCACTCTTATGTCTCCCTCTCTCTTATGGCTCCCACAATACACAAAATAACAAAATAGAATAAGGTGGGAAATATAAATACCACTAACTCCTAAACACACAAAGAAACTCTTATGCCTCCCAATATATTTCATCCCCATTTCCATATCTCAACACAACCTAAGATCAATTTACTACCCAACACTTCAAACAAGAACACACATCCATACAACACATAACATACAAGAAAACAAGAAGAAAAAAGAGTGCAAGATCCTACCTTGCCATGGTAAAGCTCCACTTTTCAAGCAAGTCCCAAAATATTTCAAACTCAAGAAAATCCAAGCTCCCTTCTACTCCAACAAGCAAGCACTCCAAAAATCCAAGATCCAAAGCTAAGCAAGTAACCCCATTTACTTCCCAAAAATTTCAATAAATAGAAAAGAGGAGGAGGGAGATGATGTGGCTCCATGTAGGATGCCACATCATTTATTCTCCACCCCACATCACCCAAGTCAAACCCATACTCCAAGAAAAATAAATGGGTGGTTGAGAGGTATGACAAACCTCTTACACACACCACTCCAACCCATACCCTTTAGGACAAAGAAATAAACATATGTAAGAAAGTGAAATTAAAACTCACTTTTTTCCTTCCAAAACACATAATGGGGTCTATTTTTGACCCCCTAACCCATAGGTTGGGTTGGTATAATAAAATATGAGGTGTGGGAAAAGTTTAACTTGTCCCACAAACCTCCAAAATTGGCCTTTAAGGCCAAATCCGAATTTCTAAGGAGAGGTAGAGTGTACAACACTAAAGATCACATACACTCAACTTAAAACACATAAACCAAAGAACCATATAATCTAATAAATTAATTATTTTTTTCCCATCCATAATTAGTTTAGTAACATGATTAATTTACTAATCTAGACACAAATTAAATAATTGATAAAAGGGAATTACATCACCATAAAATCACATACTCTAAAATTAAATAAAAGAAAATAAAACAACACACAAACCCCTTGGTCACAATTGGAGGTAATTCCCCCATGAGGACCCCCTAACAATAACAAAACACACACAACATAACACAAGTTGCCATGGTGACCATTTTCAAGTCCATCCAACATTCCAATGTGGTGATCTTCAATCCCCCTTCATCATTGTTGTGATATAATTACCTAAAAACACACAATACCTCCTTTGGCCTCGTGGCCACATCAAAACATCCAAGATAAAATATATGCATAAATTTCAACAATCATCCATACATAAATTAAATCATCATCTAGGTAAATAATGTTATTATTTTAAAATTCAACAACATCTCAATTCTAGATTTCATCAATACTAATAAGATTACAAGATTAGTTCACTGCTAAATCCTACTTAATATGATGAAAATGTCAAATTTTAGAAATATATAAACATGTCAACAACACATCATCATCAATATAAAATGTCTCTCTAAGAAATCCACACAATCACACTATGAATTGAAATCCGTCAATAATAAAAGTATCCGTATTTTCTAATCATCGTGCTAAGCCAAAATGATATAATAATATCCCTGTATATAACCAACAATAATCAAAATAAAAAACATAATAAGTGTTGAAGGGAAGTGGGCACTACAAGTATGCTAAAATTTATTTACATTCAATGCACATCTAATTTGTTTGTGATCTAAATTTTTTTCACTTTGTGCCTATTTGGTTAGTATGTTGTATCTCTATACATGTGATTGATGGTACAGTCCTCTATTATTTTTGGTCTTAAAAGGGAACTTGAGTATGTTATGAGCTGACTAATGAAATTATTATTCCCTAGTATTATCATCCAAGGGTTTTAAAGCCAAGTTGTGACAAGCTATAATAGGGAATTAAATGTTCAAACTTTCCCATGAAACTCTCTACCTATTTTCTCATTGATGGAGTGAGATCTCCTATAAACTAACAAATGTCACACCTGACTTATCCATTTCTTCTCTAATAGAGACATGACATTGTGTAAGATTGATTATTAATTAATTTTAAGATTTTATTTCTTCTGATAACCCATTTTTCCAATACCCATATTTTTTAATTTTGGTTTTGAACTTTTTCCTTCTATACCCATGCATTGTTATAATGAATGTTATTTACGTTGATGGTACTAAGATGAAAGGAACTTCTAGTACATAAATTTGGTACATATTACCTGTAGTCACATCTCTTTGGTTGAAAATTTTACATCATGTGTTTAATGAGACAATAGAAGCACTAAGGTTTTCTTATAGGAAAAAGAACCCATTTTTTGTACCTTTTACAAAAAGAAATATGGGATCTGTAATAATGGAAATGGATCTAGTTAGTGGACTATAAATTTAGTAAATTTATACCCAATGTTTCTTGCTATGAAAAATAAATTCAGAATTATTATTGAATACTAAATGCCTCAATTAGAGGGATGGATGGGTGTTGTTGGTGCTCAATTTGGTCTGCCCCATTTGCCATTGAAATTATTTAGTTTTGGGCTCTCTCGTGTTTTCTATCTCCCCTATTAATGCATGAATACTCATTCCTCCATTTGGTTTCCATCATCATTCCCTTCCTTCGTCGAGGATCACTTAAAAGTCCAAAAAAAAATTCATTCCTCTATCCGTGTGAAAGAGTCTCAGTAACTTTGGTGTAAACTCATGGTTTTTTCCTTTCCTTCCATTTTCCATAGTCACGTTTTGTTGTCCCTGTCATTTTAGTCAAAAATATATATGAAAACATGATTGGATATAACTTTGATGATCATATTTGGGCCTTATATCATTTCCAAATCTTTCTCCTTGAAGAAATATTCATTTAGGGCTCAAATGGTGATTTTCCTACATTTTACGGTTTGATGGGTGTGTTTTTACCCATCAAACTTGCATCTCAACATATATGGAAATGTGGTAATTTTTCATTAGATGTGGCTCGGAAAAGCACTTTGAAAATCTAAGGTCCACTTAAACTCATAAACTTGTCCATGTTGAGGGCCAACGCTTATCTGAAAATTCACCTTTTGGTTTGGGCTTGGAGCTGTGTTGGGGAGACATGTGGAGATTTCCGCTTCCTTGCCGAGACTTAGACAAATTTTTCATTCAAACGGTATAGTTTTGGCGGACCATGAACACGTGCATGGTTGGCACTTGTTTCAAGATCTTCCTCAAGGTCCCACCTTAACAATTATGACATGGAGACATGTGGAGGCTTCGCAGGCTCCACTCTATACTTAAACATTCCACGGCAATTTTGAAAGGCCTAAGACACTTAGAGGGAACACACCTTTTAGGGACTAGCCCCTAAATTTTATTTTGAAGAAGCACCAAGAGGACACTTGGAGGCTTTGGCTCAATTTTCCCTTTCTTGGAGATTTTTTCAATGGCCAAGGAAAACTATCTCAGACCCTAGACACATGGCACCTTTGTTGATCCTTCAACTTTCTTAACAACTCTATCAAACGGAGACACGTGGAGAGCTCTCACTTGTTTTGAGTCTCTACTTTTGGGGACAATCTCAAGGTGTACCAATGTAACATGTGGAGGCTTCCGCTACCTCCTTTTTTAGACTTTTCCAAAGGCTAAAAGGCATTTTTATTGGGCCCGAAACGTGGAAGGCCTGCGCTTGTTTGGAAGCTTTACCCTATACTTCTCCTTTGTAGTTACACTAAGGAAAAACATGGACGATTATAAAATAAAGTGGAGAAGGTTCAAAATATATGGTTGATGTGCATTGTGTCTATTTTTCTACCATTTTTTTCCCAAGACTCTGGAGATAATAATACGACTTGCTTTTTCATCATTTTTGATGAAATTCTTTGTCGTATGTGTTTGTCAAAGTGCCATTGAATGGATTCGAAACATAATTTGTGAGTCCAAGGAATGTTAAGGTCGATATTTTGAAGTTGGAATTGCTTAGGGACTTACAAAAATGGGAATTACTAGAGAAACTAGATGTAGGATAAAGTTGTTGAAGAAGGAAAGGGAAAAGGATGAAATGATGAAAATTATAAGTGCAAATGATGAAAACGGTGCTGCCTCAAGAGTGAAAAGGATTACTGTCATATTCAGCTATGCAGAGCCTCCAGAAAATGATTAAAAAGGGGATTTCTCACATTACATAATCAAAATGATTAGAGGGATTGCTAAAAAGTTGTGGCATGGCATCCTAGTCATTAGTCGAGGGCCCAAGAAATGTGATCAGTTCACAATTGGTCCGCCTAGCAGCTTTTAGATGTGAATTTGTTAAATTTCATTTTCTGAGGAAATTGGTAACAAGCAAAGGTTCCTTGAATATTCTTCTCTTTTGGGGGAAAATTGAGTGAGTAAAATGTATAAATTCAATGAGATTACTTTTGCAAAGGGTCTAGAGTTGAGATCTTAAGAGAAATTTTGAGAAAAGTCGTCTTCCTAAGAGACCAATCTGAGATAACATATTAATTTTTTATGTTTTAGATTTTCTACCATGTCAAGTTGGTTACGGATGTATAGCCATTGATGAGCACTAAGATTTATTTGAAAGCTTTCCCCTTTGATGAATTTAAGCAATTTGGAAGTTAATTTGTGTCAATCTTGAGTAATTAGTGTCTAATTTGTTTGAATATCTACAAATGGTTTCTTTCATTCCTATTGCAATCTTACATTGAAATCATTGTGAAATCACACAGGATCTCATTCTGCGACAATTTAGTGGCATTTGTAATTCCATTTCAAGAAGATCCTTCATCTTATGATGAGATAAACAATTTATAATCACTCCATTGTCATCTCATTGAAATATTGTGTGCATGAAGGGTGGCACTCATCTAAAAATTATCCTTTTGGTTTCACCTTGGAGTTGTGCCACGAGAGACACGTGGATATTTCTACTAATTTTTGTAGACTTAAACAAAATTTCATGGCTGGTATAGTTTTGGTAGATCATGGACACGTGGAGGGCTAGCACACATTTTAAGATCCACCTCAAGGTCCCACCTTAAAATTGCAACAAGGAGACATGTGGAGGTTTTGCTTTATCTCCACTCTATACTTAAACTTTCCAAAACAATTTTGAAAGGCATGGGACATACGGAGGGACAGCTCCTATTTGGGGACTAGCCCCTAGGTTTTATTTTGAAGAATAACCAAGAGGACCCTTAGAGGCTTTCTCTCACTCTTCCTTGCCAAGGAAAACTGTCTTGGACCCTAGACACATGGCACCTTCCATTGATCCTTCAAATTTCTTAACAACTCTACCAAACCGAGAGACGTGGTGAGCACGTGCTTGTTTGGGGTCTTAACTTTGGGGACCATATGAAGGTGCACCAAGGTGACACGTGGAGGCTTCCACTAGCTCCTTTTTGTTGAGACTTTTTCAAAGGCCAAAAGTCATTTTTCTTGGGGCCAAGGAACGTGGAAGGCCCGGGCTTGCTTCAAAACTTGCCCCTATACTTCTCCTTTTCACTTACACTAAGGAAACATGTGGACGATTATAAAATAAAGTGGAGAAGGGGCAGAATCAATGGTTTTTGTGCATTGCATCTATTTTTACACCATTTTTACCCCAAGACTCTTGGAGATGCGAATACGCACTATTTTTCAACATTTTTGATGAAATTCCTTGTCATCTCTCATCAGTAAAGTGTCATTGAATGGATTCGAACTTGATTTGTGACTCCAAGGATTGTTAAGGTTGATATTATTAAGTTGGAATTGCTCAAGTAGTTGTAAAAATGGGAATTAGTAGGGAAGTTGGATGCAAGAAAGAGTTGTAGAGGAAAGAAAGGGAAAAGGATGAAATGATGAAAATGTTGTTACCTCAAGAGCAAAAAGGATCACTGTCATATCCAGCTTTGCAGAGCCTTTGGAAAATGATTAAAAGGGGTATTTCTCACATGAAATAATCAAAATGATTAGAAGGATTGCCAAAATGTTGTGGCAAGGCATCCTAGTCATTAGTCGGGGCCCAAGAAACATGATCAATTCACAATTGGTCCACCGGAAGGTTTTGGATGTGAATAAATTAAATGTCACTTTTTGAGGGATATTGGTAAAAAGAAAAGTTCCCTCGAATATTCTTCTCTTTTGGGGGGAAAATTGAGTGAGTAAAATGTATAAATGAAATCTGATTACTCTTGCAAAGGGTTTGGGGTTGAATTCTTAAGATAAAATTTGAGAAAAGTCATCTTCCTAAGAGACAAATCGAAGAAACCTATTAATTTCTTCTGTTTTAGATTTTTTATCATGTCAATTTTGTTCATGATTTATTATAGCCATTGACGAGCATTGAGATTTCTTTGGAAACTTTCACTGTTGATAAATTTAAGCATTCTTGAAATTAATTTGTGTTAATCTTGGAAAAATTAGTGTCTTCTTTGTTTCAGAATGCCTATAAATGGTTTCTTTTGTTCCTATTGCAATCTTACATTGAAATATTTGTGAAATAACATAGGATCTCATCTTTGTGATAGTTTAGTTGCATTTTCAATTTCATTTTAGGAAGATCCTTCATCCTGTGATGAGATAAATGATTTAAAATCACTCCACTATCATCTGTTCATAAAGATTATCTGTAAGTCTTTGGGTGTACCTTAGGCATGATTGATAAGAGATTTTTGTGTTTAATTGATTCTTTTAACTTGATCCTTCATGCTACATTCTCAAATATTGTGTGAAAACATGTTGATCTAGGCCTTCATTGAAGAACACCTTCTCGTTGAAGGAATGTCTTAACAATTCTTAAGTATTCTATTGTTGAGTTGTCCATTGTTTTGAAGTTTCTCAAAGATCTAGTATAATAAACTTTATCCTTCTTAATCTCTAACCAAAATTATTCAAAAACCATGAATCCATCTTTAACTACCCCTATTTTCCCCGTATATAAAAAAGGAACAAAATCTATTTACTAAAATATGCAAAACAATCAAGATCTCATAATGTCTTCTTGATAACCTTAGCCTTGTTTTGAAAGTATCTCCATCTTTAGAATTCACAACTCTTAAGAGTTAAATTATGGAGTATTCACCATATTTTCCCAATTTTTTTCTTTAGAATATTTGTGTAAAATAAGGATATCTCCATCTCCTTCATAAAACAAAGGTTAAAAATGGATCCTCTCACCCTAGTTGAAAGGCACGACACAAAGCAATGAGGATAGGTCAAATCCTCTTGAAGGTGATATCCATCTCTCCACAAATCTTAGTGACAATGGGTTAGTTAGATCTCATCCCCAGCTACAAAATGACACACATTATGATCTCTTTGTCTCTAAACTCTATACCAAATTTGTGATGATGCTAAGCTTAAAAGGGATAAAAAATTTGGATACCAAAGCTGGTGGCATTTGTTGTTGTCGGGGATAATTTTTGATTTGTTTCAGTTCACATTTATTTGTCCTGTCACCAACACTAATGGTGCCATTCTAGGGACAATTCGTTGATTTATTTCTAGTTCATATCCATTTTGGTCCGTCAACAACACTTTGGTGGCATCATTTCAAAAGAGTATTTGAACAAATTTATACACGTAAAGACCTTGGTAATGTTTCTTACATGATCTCAATGTAAATACATTATTGAAACATCATTTTCTATTCAGATCTATAATAATTTGTCAAATTTGTAAGTTATGAGTGCAATATTTCCATCTTATACTATTATTGCACTAAATTTGGTATCATCATTGACAAATTTGGGTAGAAGAAGAGAAGATCTTGTAAGCTTTGCATGAATCTGGTATTGTGGACATTTTATAGGTCTTTCATAGTGCATTTTCACAAACTAAGGTGAAAATCCTTGGTGCCGACTCAGTGCAATTAAAATTCTTAATAAATACTAGTGTATTAACATATATCAAGTAAGATTTCTCATTAATCTCTACAAAGCTGGAAGGAAGAAGATCTATCTTCACCAGGGACCCTAGTAGAAGGTTGTTTCAAGAGTTGGAAAAGTCTAATTAAAAAAGAAGAAGAATTTAGAAGGTTGTTGGAGATCAAGCATCAAGAAAAGAGATATCCATTGGTGAAATTGATCATCCTGTGATTGAAGATTACAATACTTCCTCAAGTGCTTCTGAATCAATTAGTCTCTTTGTTGAATTGAATTATCCATCTGGAGAGGGTCCTTATTTTTATTTGAAACATTTGCTTCTCAATCTACCCCGGTATTTTCCAAATCTAATAGAGTTTTCCAAGAAACAAAGCCTTTAGAGGGAAGTCATTCTAAAAATTGCATCCCTGTACCACACAGACCTCTCACTCCTCATCATTTTACATCTCCTCTAAGGTCACCTCCTCAAAATAATATTTCTCAGCCTCCACCCAGACCTCCATTTGTTGTTAACACTTTTGGTCCCATCAATTTTAGAGGTATAGTTGGATATCCAAATGTTGTGCCACAAGATGTAATAAATGGATTGCCTAAGTTTCAAGGAAATAATGCAATCACTAGTGATTAGCACTTGAAGCTCTTTGTCAATATGATGGAGGAATTTGAAATAGAATTTGGGGATGTATACATTAAATTATTTATCCATATTCTAGAAGAAGATTGAAGGGACTGGTATAAATCATCAGATAATTCCATTGATTCTTGGACTGAGATGAAGAATTCTTTTAGAATGCACTTGTGGAGATAAAACAGACCCTAGGTTTCTTTTATCAGAATTTGAAAATATAAAAATAATCCTAATGAATCAGTGCATGATTTCAATACAAGATTTAACAAAACATTGAGAAGACTTCCTGTTAATTTTAGGCCATATGATGAATCATCTCTCGATAAAGTATTCGGATGCTTTTGATAAGAAAAACACTTACTATTTGAGGGATAAGAACACAAAAACTTGGAGGTAGGCCTTTACCATGGCTTTGCAAATTGGGAACAACATTAAAGTAGTTGAAAAACCACCTAAGAGGGAGGGTGTTAAAATGATTAACCTAGAGGAGCCTCAATCAATTAATGTTGTGGATCTTGAGGAAGTTGTAAAGACTTTGGCCGAGCTGTAAAAGAAATCTCTTACAAGCTAGCCAAGGTAGAGAAAGTAATCGCATAAGGTTCTCAGGGGTAGCATAGACAACAAGGACAAGACAGATTTGTAAATCATCCTCGAAATGATTAGAGATATGATGATAGAGGTAAAAAAACCGTGGGAGATAGACAACCCCAAGCTCCCGAGTTATTGTTGTTGAAGAGATAAATGAAATTAATTGGTCTAAAAGTGTTTCTTTCCCCACCTACCATGTGAAGTAGATTAGAAAGTTGAAGAAGCTGATGATGATGCATACATGGTGGACTACTCTACAAGCTCACAACAAGGAGCAACTTTAACTGAAGTACTAATTGCAAGAAGCGCTACAATTTTTTGGGATTGCATTCACGGGTACCTCTTCTTCCTCCCTCTCATACTTTATAAATAGATATGGTACAAGATTTTGAACTTCCTAATAATGATTTTGAGTATCTAAGATCTCTAATGGTTATGAAGTATGATGGATGAATCCCATCAGAAGAGGATAAATAGTTGTTAATGAATGTTGTTGTTTCCCAAGAAAAGGAGTATAACAAAAGAAGTAAAGTAGTCAAATGGGTAGGGCCTCAATCCGAATAAAAGACCCCGAGTTCTCACCAATGTCCCAAAAGAAACTCCAAAGAAAGATACATTTGGAAAAGGCCTTATTGTGTCAAGTAGAACTAGTGTTCCCACCCATGCCCAAAATGTGAAAAATATTGTGCCATCTAATGAGTTTTTCAATCATTCTCCAAATTTTTATTTTCCCAAATACATTCCTTATGACATTACCTAAAGATTCGGATCAATATTTATGTCCCAATTGTTGAACCGCTTAATATTCCTGAGCAAAAGAAGAGGGATTTTAAGTATTTGGGATTGGAAGAAGATAGGAGTACCCAAGGTAGAAATATAAATAATATAAACACTTCTCATCCAACCATTACAGACTTAGAAAAACCACCAAGCATTAGAGGAGATAGGTGAACTCTCTAAATTTTACTTGGGAACATATTTGGTTAAGTCTCAATTTAATGTTGATCCATTTTCTACAATGCTGATTATTAAAGATATACTCTTTGCAAAATTGTATGTTTGAATCTTGATCATCATGCAATGTTATGCCTTTGGAAGTCATGAATGAATTCAATATTAAAGTGATGTAGCTTATGGAAAGCGTAGTGTAATGGATTCTAGAGAGGTGCAAGTTATAGGATGCATAAAAGGTTTGGTGGTATAACTTGCAACTTATCCCGTAAGAACTCGAAACTTGATGTTGTTATTGTTGATTGCCCTGCCAAATGGGGTATGTTGTTATCAATAAAGTGGGCTGCAAGTGTTGGTGGAAGTGTTCAGATGGATATGTATTTTTCCACCATTCCAATTGAAGGCAGCCTTGTAAATTTGTATGGAGAGAAGAAGATGTTGCGCCTCATTTCGAGTTCCCAATAATGCTTCTTATGAAGTCTTGTATGATGATGTAGATGATGATAACTTTGTTGGGTTTTCTAATGGCAAAGAGCACAAGATTGATCACTTTGTAAATGTCTTGAACTAGTAGGTTTACCTTGGACCTTGTTATAAGTTTGGAAATGGTGATGGCATTGTTCGATTTCTCCAGGCCAGAAGAGTTTTTCTTTCTTTTAAACTCAACTTTGAATGCATTAACAACATTGCTGAATATGAAGCACTATTATTAGGTTTGATAATTGCATGGAAATATGGCATAAAGGATATCATTGTCAAAGGGGATTTAGAATTGATTTTCAAGCAAATTAGAAAAGTGTATCCTACTAGAAACCAAATAATGAAACAATACAAGCATGTAGTATATGATTTGATTGAAATGTTTGACTATTTTAATATTGTGCACCATGATAGAGAGTTTAATGTTGTTACTGAGACAAGTTATCAATGCTAGGATCTAGATTTGGGAATTGTACAGTATCTCCATTTTGTGAAAATGATGTTGAAATACTAACACGGCCATTTGTTCTTGAAAACTTTAAAAATTGGCAAATGTTAAATGATGATGCCTAGGTGAAACAGTTTGTATAGAACCAAGGTGAGTTTGCTGACCAAAATATATATTGGGAACCAATGGTGTGTGTTGCTAAAGGAAAGGAAACTTTATTTGGAAAAGACATCATCTAGCTGAAGACAAACACGATTCCCAGAGGTTTGGTGGCACTTGAATTGAACTTGATAATGCTGATTGCATTATTAAAAGAATTATGTCGGTTTCAAGAGATGTGGAAGAGCACGACCTAGGCACAAAGGAAAAACCACGTAAAATATGGTTAGGAAGTAATCTCAGTAAGGAAGAGAAACATTCCTATGTTAAATTGGTAAAGAAATATCAAGACTACGCCTAGCTTGGTTATACTGAGTTGAAGGCATATAGGAAAAATTTATTCCAATATGAGATTCCTCTTGAATCTAATGCCAATCCTTTCCGGAAAAAATAGAGGCCAATCAATCCTTTCCTTTCTTTGAAGATGTAAGAATAACTAAAGAATTTAAGGGATGGGGGGATCATTCAACCCACAAGGTACTCATATTGGGTTGCAAACCTAGTGCCTGTTAGAAAAAATAATGGTGATATAAGGCTATGCATAGATTTGAGAAACTTGAATAAAGCATCACTTTGAAAGATAATTACCATTTTCCAAACATGGAGAATATGCTACAATTTGTAATTGGTCCTAAATTCTTATCCACTTTGGATGGTTTCTATGGCTATAACCAAGTTGTTGTGAAGGATTATGAAAGAATAAAGACTGCCTTTTTGACTCATTGGGGAACTTATGTCTATGTCAGGATGCCTTTTGGCTTAATGAATGTTGGAGAATCTTTCCAAAGAGTATTGGATGTAGTGTTTTTGGTTATATTAATGATTTTATTATTTTTTATCAAGATGATGTAACTCTGTTTTCTAGAAAAAGAAATGATAACTTACAACACCTAGAGAGAATTTCATTAAGGTGTAGAGATTATGGCATATCATTGAATCCCAAGAAGTTCCATTTTGGAATGCAAAAGGAAAACTGCTTGGTCACATTTTATCAAAGGAAGGGGTCATGATTGAAATAGACACAATGGAAGCCATCAACAAGGTTTCGATTCTTAGAACTAAGAAGGGAGTTCAATCCTTCTTTGGAAAAATAAACTTTATCGAAGATTTGTGTCTAAATTTTTGAGCGAGACTATCCCCATTACGGCATGCTTTGAAAAAGGAAAAAGTTATCAAATGGGAAGAAACTCCCATTCAATATTTCAATCAGATCAAAGAAACATTAAAGAATGCCCCTATTTTAGAAGCTCCAAACTACAAAAATTTTTTGAATGTTTTCTTTTGCTTCAGAAAACACCATTGCATCTGTCTTGTTACAGAAGGATGATGAAGGGGCTGAGAGACCAGTTGCATTTTTCAAGTAAGGCATTGCAAGGAGTTGAGTTTAAGTACACCATCATGGAGAAGAAATCATTTTCCTTGGTGAATGTAACAAAGGTTTTCAGACCCTACATCTTGAGCTCTAAATTTGTTGATTATGTTCACCACACCTTGGTGAACGACATCTTATCAGAGATGGAGGTCACAAGTAAAAGATGTAGATGGGTGAACAAGTTATAGGAATATGAGATGGGTATCCAAACCATAAAAATTGTAAGAGATTTAGGCCTAGCTAAGCTTATGGATGAGAGAAACTTGCAGAATATTGAGGTGAATGAGGTAAAGGAGAAAGGGTGTATGTCCTTGAAAATTTGGTAAGCTCTAAATGGTAAAAATATATAATATTTTATCTTAGACATCTATGGTGCCCTGAACCTTTGAGTAAAAATTAGAACAGAGCTCTTAAGTTACCCTTTCAAAAATATGTCATTATTGATTTTGGGTTAGCTTGGAAGAACCCACGAGGAGTTCTCTTAAGATGCATTCTTGAGGATGAAGCCCCAAAGGTAATTGATGATCTCCATGAAGGATTTTTTGGGGACATTTTATAGGAAGAGATATAGAACATAAAATCTTGAGGGATCATTATTGGTGGCCAACTCTCTTCAAAGATACAACTCTATTGGTTAGGAAATGTCAAAGTTGCCAGCATTTTTCCGGAAGAATGAAAGCTTCAGGAACCCTTCCTTTGCAATCAGTGTCAGTTGAAGCCCCATTTAAACAATGGGGAATGAATTTCATTAGGGAAATTTCTGATCCTTCCATTGCTGGTCATAAATGGATTCTTGTAGCCTCTAATTATTTCACTAAGTGGGTGGAAGAAATCCCCACCAAGCAAACAACACACCAAATTATCATGGAATTCATGTTGAATCAAATCATATGCTGATAATGTCATGAGTTTCAAAGCCAAACCTTTGGTGGAAATGTACAAAGAGTATGGAATCAGTTTAACTTATGCTTCTAACTACAATCTCTAAGGAAATGAACAAGTTCGAGTCCAACAAAAAAACTTGTTGAAGCTCATTAGAAGAACCTTGGATCTGAACAAAAAGAAGTGGGATAAGCAATCTGAAGTTTTATGTTTTGGCTAGTAGAATCACTGTTAAAAGAGCTACTGGTAGAAGCCCATTTGAGTTGATATATGGAAATCAAGCTTTGCTTCCCCTTCATTTCCAATTGTCTTCGTTTTTAGTTTGTTCAACAAATTGAAGATCAAGAGGTTAGTCTATATGATTCTCTAATCAATCAGATTATTGAGCTAGATGAAGAAAGAAGGGCATCCCATTAGTGGCATGTGAATTTTAGAGAGAGGATGAAAATGTTATTTGACAAGAAGGTGACTACAAGAGCTTTTAGCATTGGGGATCTTGTGCTATTATGGGATAATAGGAATCAAGATAAGTGTAAGCATGGTAAATTTTATGCATTGTGGATGGGAACTTATTCAATTCACATTCAAATTGGTGAAAATACCTTCTTCCTAAAATACATAGATGGGGAACTACTTGAATTGCCTATTAATGGAAGGAATTTAAAATATTTCCTTGATTGATTTCGAGAATCAAGGTATAATCCATTATATAGTGTATAGTTCTTTGTTTTCATTTTGTGTTTGTGTTTTTATTCATTTTGGTCCATGGTGACCTAGTTTTGTTGGTTTATCGGTTCATTTTTTTAGGTTGGTTATGGCTTCTCTGCTTTATGAAAGCTTATTCTTTGACTTCATTGCCCAATGGTTGGTTTTGGCACTTGGTCTAATCTATTTTTTCTTTTGACACTTGGAAGGAGGGCCCATCCTTCGAGTCGAGCTGATGTTGGTGCTCAACTTTGTCTCACCCCGTTTATCATTGAAATTCTTCAGTTTGTGGGCTTTGTCATGTTTTCTATCTACCCATATTAATGCATGAAAACTCTATCCTCCATTTGGTTTCCATGATCAATCTGTTCCTTAGTCGAGGATAACTTAAAAATCTAGATTTTTTTTCCATTCCTTTGTCCGTGTGAAAGAGTCTGTAACTTGGGCATAAAATTAGGTTTTTTTCCTTTCCTTCCATTTTCCACAATCATGTTTTGTTGTCCCTGTCATTTTTATCACAAATATATGTGGAAACATTTTTTTCATGTTTTTTTGTCCTGTCAATTTTATATCTCAAAGCATATGTGGAAACATGGCCCTTTTTGGTTAGATGTGGCTCGATGAGGAACTTTGAAAATATAAGGCCCACTTCAACTCGAAACTTGTCCATGTGGAGGGCTAACGCTCATCTGAAAATTTTCATTTTGATTTGGCCTTAGAGTTGCACCACCGAGATAGGTGGAAATTTGTCTTTGCCTTGCCGAGACTTAGATAAATTTTTCATGCGGCTGGTATAGTTTTTACAAACCATGAACACGTGGAGGGCTAGCACTCATTTGAAGATATGTCTCGTGGTCCCACCTTAACAATTGTGATAGGGAGACATGTGGAGCTTTTGCCATCTCACTCTATACTTAAACTTTCTGAGTAATTTTGAAAGGCCCAGGACACATGGAGGGACCGTGCGTTTTTAGGTACTAGCCCCCTAAATTTTATTTCGAAGAATCGCCAGGGAGGACACTTGGAGGCCTTAGCTCACTATGACCTTGCTTAGAGTTTTTCAACGACCAAGGAAAGCTGTCTCATACCCTAGACACATGGCACCTTCCACTTATCCTTCAACTTTCTTAACAACTCTAGCAGCAACCGAGACACATGGTGAGCTCGCGCTTGTTTGGGGTCTCTACTTTTCGGGGCCATCTTAAGGTGCGCCAAGGTGACACGTGGAGGCTTCTGCTAGCTCCTTTTTTTTAGACTTTTTCAAAGGCCAAAATACATTTTTCTTGGGCCTAGGGCACGTGGAAGGATCATGCTTGTTTGGAAAATTTCTGTATACTTATCCTTTGCAATTACACCAAGGAAACATGTGGGCGGTTATAAAATAAAGTGGATAAGGGGAAGAATCAATAGTTGATGTACATTCCATCTATTTTTCTGCCATTTTACCCCAAGACTCTGGACATGAACATATGCACTATTTTTCATCATTTTTGATGAAATTCCTTGTAATCTCTATCTGTAAAGTTTCATTGAATGGATTCGAACTTAATTTTTGAGTCAAAAGACTATTAAGGTCGATATTTTGAATTTGGAATTGCTCGGGCACTTGCAAAAATGGGAATTACCAGAGAAGATGGATGCGGGGTAGAATTACAGAGGAAAGAAAGGGAAAAGGATGAAATGATGAAAGTTACAGTGTAAAAGATGAAAAAGGTGTTTCCTCGAGAGAGAAAAGGATTACTTGTCATATCCAACTATGCAGATCCTCCAGAAAATGATTTAAAAGGGTATTTCTCGCATGAAAGAATTAGAATGATTAGAAGGATTGCAAGAAAGTTGTGGCATAACATCCTAGTCATTAGTCGAGGGTGAAAGAAATGTGATTAGTTCAAAATTGGTCCTCCTGGTAGCTTTTGGATGTGATGTTGTTAAATGTTGATTTATGAGGAAAATTAGTAACAAGAAAAGGTCCCTCAAATATTCTTCTCTTTTGGGGAGAAATTGAGTGAGTGAAATGTATAAATCCAATGAGATTACTCTTGTAAAGGGTCCGAGATTGAATTCTTAAGAGAAAATTTGAGAAAAGTCGTCTTCCTGAGAGACCAATCTGAGATAACCTATTAATTTATTATGTTTTAGATTTTCTATCATGTCAAGTTGGTTATAGATGTATAGCCATTGACGAGCACTGAGATTTCTCTAGAAGCTTTCCCCTGCTGATGAATTTAAGAATATTTGAAATTAATTTGTGTTAATCTTGGAGAAATTAGTGTCTTCTTTGTTTCAGAATGTCTGCAAATGGTTTATTTTGTTCCGATTGCAATATTACATTGAAATATTTGTGAAATCACACAAGATCTAATGCTTGTGATAGTTTAGTGGCATTTACAATTCCATTTCAAGAAGATCCTTTATCCTATGATGAGATAAACAATTTTAAATCACTCCACTGTCATCTGTTGATAAATATTATCTATAAGTATTTGGGTGTACCTTAGGTGTGATTGATCGGATATTTTTGCTTTTAATTTAGTCTTTTAACTCAAGCCTTCATGTTTGATTCTCAAAGATTGAGTGAAAACGTGATGATCTCGGGCCTACATTAAAGCACACCTTCTAGTTGAAGGAACATCTTAACTATTCTAAATTTTTTGTTGGTGAGTTCTCCATTATTGTGAAGTTTCTCGGAGATCTGGTACAATCAACTTTATCCTACTTAATCTCTAATAAAAATTATTCAAAAACCATGAATCCATCCTTAACTACCCCTGTTTACCTTATATATCAACAAAGGAACAAAATCTATTTACTAAAATATGCAGAACAATCAGGATCTCATAATGTCTTCAGTAACCTTAGCCTTGTTTTGAAAGTATCTCCATCTTTTAGAAGTGAGAACTCTTAAGAGTTAAATTATGGAGTATTGACCATATTTTCCCAAGGTTTTCTTCATAAAATTTGTGCAAAAGAAGGATATATATGTATCCTTCACAAACAGAGAGGTTACAAAATAGGTCCTCTCACCCCTGGTCGAAAGTCACGGCCTAAAGCAGTGAGGATAGGTCAAATCCTCTTGAAGGTGCTATCCATCTCTCCACAAATCTAAGTGACAAAGGGCTAGTTAGATCTCATCCTTAGCTACAAAATGACACACATTATGATCTATCTATCTCTAAGCTCCATGCCAAATCTATGATGTTGCTCGGCTTGAAAGGGAGAACAAATTTGGATAACAACTAGTGCGAACTACTCTACTTCTACTACTTGTGCAATAAGTAATTTCTATCTCATAGGTTTTGTGAATCATATAATTCGGGGTGAAGCTGTAATTTGTTTACACTTCTCTTATTACTTGTTGGTTACATAAGAGATGCATTTCATTAAGGAGGTATTGAATCTAAAAGTTTTGAAATTGGTGTATTTTTAGGATGTCATGATCTTTGATGGCTCGATCTGCTATTATTCCAATAGGTAAATTCTAGTTGCACTAAATCAATCTAGAGGTAAATTCTATAATCTAAATTGAACCGCACAACATTGTGTTAATAAGTATAAACTGGATAATTTACTAATTCATCATGTTTTCCTAGAATGTTTATTGTTGCATTGAAATCAACAGATTTATCTCGGTGAGCATCAAAAACTAAACATGGGAATGTATTTTATATCTTTATATCCATTTAACACATGTATTTTAAATGATTTATTTGGGATGGTGTAGGAGCATAGATTGATGAATAATATTTTACACATGCTTATGATCTTGTGGATCTCAAATACCGGGGGCTAAAACTATGCTTAATTTTAAATGTAAGAATAATGCATTCATTAGTGTTTACACTATGTTATGAACATTAATCAAAATTTTGGAAAAGGGTACAATGCATTAATACCTTTCATATGCATAATCATATTATGATGTATTTTAAAGAAGTGGAGGAAATGAAAATTATTTACAAGGAGGAATACATCTACTCTCTTAGGAGGTAAATATAAAATCAGTGAAGCAAATAATAAGTACATGGGTCACATTTTACCCAGACCTTATATTAATGAATGTGCATGAAGGTAGAGTAGTGGCTTCTCAAGAGGAGTGTCTAAATATAGAGAAGTTACAATGTTGGAAGCCTCTTAATTATAACCCTAGTAATAGTTTAAGAGGATTTATATCCAAGCCTACAAAAATGTTTTCTTTGTTACTAGACACCATCAAAATGGTTGTTGGGAAGGAAAATTTGGGAGAATTTTTGGGAACAAATATCTCTATTTAGGGAAGTTTACGGTAAGTATTCATAATTCTCACCGATGGATATGCAATAATGGAAATGGGTCTAGTTAGTGGACTATAAAGTTAGTAAATTTATACCCAATGTTTAGAGCTATGCAAAAAGATGCACACTTAGTCTTGCGTATTGAATGCCTTAATTTCGAGGGATGGATGGGTCCAAACTACTCTATTTCTACTACTTGTGCAATAAGTAATTTCTATCTCATAGGTGCTGCAAATCATATAATTGGTCCAGGTGAAGTTGTAAGTTGTTTACCCTTTTTCTTATTACTTGTTGTTTACATAATAGATGTATTTCATTATGGAGGGATTGAATCTACAAGTTTTGAAATTGGTGTTTTTTCAGGATGTCATGCTCTTCATTGGCTCTAATATTGTTATTATTCCAATAGGTAAATTATAGTTGCATTGAATCAATCTAGAAGTAAATTCTATAATCGAAATTGAATCTTACAAGATTGTGTTAATAATTGAACTTGAGAATTTACTAATTCCTCATGTTTTCCTGGAATGTTTATTACTGCATTGAAATGAGCAGTTTATCTTGGTGAGCACCAAAACATAAACATGGGAATGTATTTGATCTCTTTATATTCATTTAACATGGTCTAAATGATTTATTTGGGATTGTGTAGGAGCATATGTTGATGAAGAATTTGTTGCACATTCTTATGATCTTGCTACTCTCAAATATTGGGGGCTGAAATTGTGTTTAAGTTTTCTAGTATGAATAATGCATTCATTATTGCTTAAACTATGTTATGAACATTAATACATTTTTTGAAAAAGGGTACAATGCATTAATACCTTTCCTATGCATAATCATATTAGCACGTAATGTAGCCAAATTCTAAACAAACTCGATATACTGCAAACAATATGAACTACAAAAGAAATTATAACTCCTTATTTTTATTGAGTCATAAATTAAAATGTTTCCTAAATAGGAAAAAAACTCCCAACTTGAGTTGCAAGCAAAATCTAATTAAATTTGACTAAATCTACTCTAGGTGGCAAAAATTAATATTTTTAGCAGTTTGTGAGAACATGTTATTCTTAATAAGTTCACATGCTTATTTGTACAAGTAGAAAAAATCCATGCATCTTCTATATTCCTAAATTAGATTAAATACAAACTTTCCAACTCATAATACAACTAATAGACTAAAATTAACTAATGCCCTAAAATAGGAAAAAACAAAACTACAACCTGAAATCCTAATTTTTGGCCTCAAGATGGTAGATTTGGGCCCGAAAATGTGCCGAAACTTTCTCCAATTGGTAGGGAAAGGGCAGGTTTATCGATGCATTCATCTTATCAAAACAAGTCATTTCAAAAAACAAACAGACTCAAATGGACACCCGGAGCTTAAGTTATGACCTTTTCAAGTTCCTTCTAATTTTGGCGCATCAACATGTATTTGAAAGAAGTGGAGGAAATGAAAAGTATTTCAAACGAGGAATACATCAGTTCTCTTAAGAGGTAAATATAAAATCAATGAAACAAATAATTAGTACATGGGTCACATTTTACCCAGGGCTTATATTAATGAATGTGCATGTAGTAAGAACAGTGTCTTCTCAAGAGGGGTGTCTAAATATAGAGTAGTTGTAAGTCTGGAAGCCACTTAATTATAACCCTAGTAATAGTTTAGGAGGATTTATATCTAAACTAACAAAAAAAAATCTTTCTTATTAGACACCGTCACAAAGGTCGTTGGGAAGGAAGAATTGGGAGAGTTTTGGGAACAAATGTCTCGATATAGGGACTTACAATAACTATTAAGAATGTTCATAGCCTGCATGGTTTCTTTTCAAAATTTGTATGTATTCGTTAGTAGTATATATCATGTCAAATATTTCACAGCAGCCTCACTTAAACAACCAGTGTATTCATGTCAAATGTTGTTAAATGTGTTGATTTTAACAGTCAAAAATAATAAAAAGTGCTAAACAATTCACGGATACAATCCGTCAACACCAAATCACAAGTTATTTAAAATCTTCTAGGTTTTTATTTTTAACTATATACCATATTTTTAAACTAGAGGGGGAATGTAGTATGTAGGCTCCCCACTGAAACTTAATTCTAAACTTTAATTACATTAAGTAAAAATTTTGAGGAGAAAATATAAGCTCATTATGATAAAAATGGTTTTTCATTTTGATTGAAAACTCCACTATCTTTGTGCAATCGATGGAAATATTGCTCTTGGAACCAATGGAGTTGGGGCCTAGATAGTCTTATTCTAAGTTTAATAGGGTTTCCTTTTATGTGCTCTCCCTTCATTTCTTTGGAGTACCTCTATTCCTTTTGGTCGCGTGGATTCCATTCATTCCATGAGTAGCATATAACCAACTAGACTTAACAAGAATTATATAAATCAAATAGGCATAATAAAAGTACTTATCACGTGAAAATAAGTCAATAGGTCATAGAACAAGGAAAATCATAAATTTTAGTTTTAAATGTTTTCTATTGGAAGCCAATTCTAAAATATTTTATGTTATTCAATGACATATTTTTTTCCTCTAGTACATTTCTGTCCCTCTTGATTTCTAATTCATTAGCATTAAGGGTACCACATTATCATCAAAACGGACACTAAAAACTTCATCTAATCTTCGATGTCAGCATGTCTTTCTTCTTATTAATATATCCTCTTTTCTATTTCTTTAATTTCATCCCTGAGACAGATAATATCATCTTGATTCTCTTCAGTTTCCCTTAATATGCTATTCAAATTTAAATCCATTTTCAAATTCCACTCCTCCTTTGACCTTATGTCATTGTTTACATCCCCAAGTTTCCCTACCAATATTGCTTCATCTTTTTCCTTTTCAGCAAGTTGTAGTCTAGCAAATAAGACTTCATTTTTAAACTGCTCGACCATAACCTCAAATTCAGATATTTGGTCTTCTTTGTCTTGAAGACATTACCTAGTGTATTCACAAAAACACTTCACACATTGTATTTTATTTTCAGTATCTAATAGTTGTTTGTAAAGCAAATCACTATGTTTTAAGTTTTCTTACACTTTGGTGATATTAGTATCTTGTTAAGTCAATTCAGAATCTGTAACTTCCAGTTTGATGCATGCCTCTTGCAAATCCAATTTGATTTTCTCATTCTCCTCAGTTAGCTTTTTATATTTTTCTTCCTGCAATTTGATGGAATCAATGATAACACTCTTCTCTGCAATGAGTATTTCATTTTCCTTAACTTCCCTAGATCAGCTTCTTTACTTTCAATGCATTTTTGGAGTAAATCCCTTTCTTGCTCTTTATCTAAAAGTTGCTTTGAAATTGACTCAAGATTTGCATTAGCAACACTCAGAGACTCAAGCTCTCTCGCTCTCAGATCTGATAATTGTTTGTGTTGTGACTGCAGTTGAACCCATGTCTCCTCTTGCTGGCTCAATTCATTCAAGCTTTGTTCAAAATGCACTATTTGATCTTTCAGCTCTTCTATATTCCTGTCTCTGGCCTTTATAGCCTTAAACAACCACTCTTTGTCAGTCTTGTTTTTCTTTTTTGAAAGACTCAATACATGATTGGTTTCAAATATCTATTGCTGCAATGGTTGCAATTGATGTTGACATTCTTTTACCTTAGACTATGAGGCTACACGGGTAGCCTCAGTTCTCTCAATTGTTTCTTGCAACCTCCTCAGCTCATCCCTGAGACACAGAATTTCAGCTTGTTTCTCTTCACTCTCCCTTAATATGCTATTCAACTTAGGATACATTTCAAAAATTTGGTTCTCTTTCAACCTTAAATAATTACCTACATCCCTGAGTTTCCCTACTAATATTGCTTCATATTTTTCCTCCTCAATCAGTTATATTAGCAACTAAGACTTCATTTCTTAACTTCTCGATTGTAATCTCAAATTCACATATTTGATCTTCCCTATTTTCTAAGGGTTCATTTTGTATTTTTCGTATTAATTTTCTTATGTCATTTTCATCAACGTCTCTGTAATTTTTGTGTACTATTAGATGTGAATATGCGTGATAATATAACATATCTACTTATATTTTTCTTTCTTTCTTTTCTTACTTGGTGGATCAAATGACACAAACTTAATCCATCTTTTGTACCATTTCATGCAATATTTCAAAAATTTGTTCAATCTTAATTTTTTCTTGAGATAATGTTTTGGATTGCCTTGACCCAGGTTCACTACGAACTAAGGAATTTTATTAATGTAAATGTCAGTCCTGAACTAGTAGAATTAACCCAAATTATCTATGGTGGTAACTAGCTTCTCTTAATATTTCTCTCCTTACAATTTGAATTTTTTTGTTCTTATCATAATTGTCATATTCTTTTGGGTTAATGATGGAGAAACAAACCTGAATATTGCTAAAAATTTAAGGTCATTATAAAGAGTGGATAAATCCTCTATGTTCATGTTGGATGACATGTTCTTACTCATGTCATGCAGAATCATCTTAATATGCGTCAATAAGCTCTTGTTTGATTGGAATAAATACACCATTACTTGTTTTGCATATCACAGTTCAAGTAAATGCTAGAATTTGTGTTGAGTTGGTAACACAACTTGATGTTGATGGATTTCTAGTTGGATGGGCTTCTCTCAAGGTTGGGTAAAAATTGTTGTACCCTCTTTATACCTTTTGGTAAAGTTATTAAAACTCTCAGCATTTGTGTAGTTCAATGAGACTTTTCTCATCCAGGCCTATAAAAGCTCATGGTCAAGTTATGCTTAGAGGTGAGTATACACTTTGGTATGTGAGCTTGTATAATCATAATAGATTCAAGTATAAGTGAAATTTTATCGGGTATTATCTTTTCAAGTTACCCATCACATTATGCAAAGGTGAACATAGGCATGCCTCGTTATTAAAGATGGCCTTACTTATGAAAGGCTGATTTTTATTTGTTACATTTTTAATTCAACCTCGGTATTTTAATGAGATGTTTTTCGGTTATAAAGTTTCACATAATAGTTGATAAACACAACAAGTTATCATTATTTTTTTCTAATGTAGAAAATAAATGAGTTGCTTGGTGTTATTGATAGAAGAGAATTTTATCGAAATTGAGATAATCAAAGTGAACAATATAAAATGATAGTTAATAAAAATTAGGAAAAAGAACCTCAAAGTAGTACCAATGAAGGAGACAGATCTCTTAAAGTAGAAGGTGGAGAGAAGGTGTTGATATTGTATGAAAAGGAGTAACGACATTTAGGCACCATTTTATATTTTATCATTGTATTTAAAGGGTTAACAACATTTACACACCCTTATTTATTTTATCGTATTTGATATTAATAAATTGTTTGTGGACCCATTTGTGAACGATATGTAGTCGCGATTCCACTATATGATATTTGGTTATTCTTTATTCTTGAAATTTGTATCGCTCTAGAGAAAAAATAAAAATTGAAATTATTATTGTCTCTAGAGAGACAAAAACTAGTATTAATAGATAGTTAATGATATTGTCTCTCAAGAGACAATATATGTATCAATTTATATTGTCTCCGGAGAGACACTATTAAACAAACCCACTTTGAGACAATATACAACTTTTTTATCGTCTCTATTTGAGAAAATTTAGTTAAGTATTGTCTCTAATATTGTCTACACCACCCTTGTAGTAGTGATGCTTTTTTAAAATATTTTTGTAATGGCAACATGTTAATGATAAAAAATTTGTAACCTTTTTAACATATAATTTGGATTTCTCCACGATATTCATAAATAATATGATTGATGTTGATGCATACCACATCAATTGAAAATAGTCAAAAAATTTGATAAGGAAAAATTAAAAAAACTTAACCTTACTTTCAAATTGATGCTCGAAGAGACGTCTAAACTTGTAATTATAGATATATCTCAACCTCTCCAACAAAGGAACCTATTTATTCCAATTTAATGTTGATTAAATCTTCTAACTAATCAAATTTAATTAAAAATATTTATCTTTATTCATTTAAGATTTTTTCTTTCATTTAAAAAATTAAATAACAAATCATTGAAAGTTAAAATTGTAGGCATTTGTGTTTTGGTGAGGATTGATCCACTACAATCAAGAACTATTATAAAAATATCAAAATAAATGTGATTTTCTTTTAATAGAGAAAACAAAAATGTGTTCTACTATTGGAGCTTCCCATTATATAGTCCTCTTGTTTCTTCTTGAGAAAATGTGTCAAAAATTGTCATAATTGATTATGTGTTTATACATCTAATTGTATAACAATTTTGAGGTAGTAATGTTAGTACACAATCCCAAAGCACCCCCAAATGAGTTCTATAGATCTACTTTTCTAAGGAAGAGTCATTTGGTGTGATTGCACAACATTGAGATTTTCCTAATGTGTGGGACTTTCCGAATTACAAAATCTCTTCGAGGTTAAAGGTTGGTTCCTATTCCTCTATTTAGGTTCATACATGAGAACTTGCAGAGGATCTATCTCTACACCTAATCTAAAACTTTCCAAGGAGATAGGAAAAGAGATATAAGAAATAAGAGATAACTAAACTACAAGGTGACGCACCACAAGAATGATGAACACTAGTTCTACCGATGGACACAAGCCAACAAAATACATCCAATAAGCAAGCACAGATAACCAAATTGATAATGAAAGACCATATGCAAGAAAAAAGAGACATAAAGGATCTAGAATCGATCACAGATGTGTTTTATTTCTCTACATATTGGTAGAATGCATTACAAAAACAACTACGAGGAAAGAAAACACACTTGTGATTTTAATGGAAGGCCTCGAACTCCAAAACTCCTTTCGTAGAATGAAAAGGAGCTGAAAAATGAATAATGTGAAACCCTTTATAATGAATCCTTCCCTACATTTATAGATTCCCTAAGAGAGAGGAATGAGAGAGAGTAGTGGGAAAGCAGATCAAAACTCAACCACTTCCGTTAATGCCTCTGATAAAATCTGCCCCCAAATCCGTCTTGACTGCCTCAACCACTGGTTTGGTGCCTTGAAGGGAGGAGAAATGGCAGAACAGATTGAATCTAATCTAGTTATTGAGGTAGATGGATCCCGCTTTAATGTCCTTTGAAGACATTTCATCCATTTTACACTTACCAGTGGCCTAAGAAAATGATTTTTTATCTTTCCATGGTGTAGAAGACATTGAGATGCTTCTAACGGTGTCAAATTTGTAAAATTTCAAGCCTTGAGTAGAAATATATGCCCCTTTGAAGTTTGTATTGGGTCCATACAAATAGCTGGTCAATTAGTTTGAAAAATGGGTACCCCTTTACATATGGGACACGTGACAGTTAGATTAGGGAAAAAATTGGGTTCATGGGTCTGTAATTTATCCTTTTCCCCTTCTCCACAAAACTCGGAAAACCCTCGTGGGCCACGAAGCTCCACCTAAGACATGTGACACCCTTTGGTTGGTTGGGGAGATGCACCTCAATTTTGTCTCTATGCCCTTTTGTCAAAATAATTTCTTTTTTCTTTCCCTGCGACTCCCGGCTTTGGCATTGACACAGCCCGAACGCTGAATTTTCCCTTGGGCAGAGTTGCACCCCATTTTGTGACTTTTATCCTTTCAAGATGACAAAGGAAAAAAACCCACTTTTCTCCCGATGGCCCATTTCCTTTGACTCAGGCCCAAATGCTGAATTTTTCCCTTGGGTAGAATTTCAACCCATTTTGTGACTTTTTGGCAAAGTCTTTTGCTTGGTGGGAGCAAATATCTTGACTTGGGACACGCAGAAGCCTGGTGCTCATTTGGGAGCCTTTTCTCTATTCAATCCTTGAATTAGCACCATTTAGACACCTAGTAGCTTCCACTAGTCTACCCCATTAATTGACTATTAAACTGACTATGTTCCTTTTTTAGACTAGACACGTGGAGACACTGCACTTTCTTGAAAGAAAACTCAAAGTTTACCTTTGGAGGAGTGTTGGGTTGACACTTTTCATCTTGTGTAGGTCTGTGGAATTTTCAACGGTCCTTAATTTTTGGGACTTTGGACTACATGGTGATCTCACGCTCATTTGGGTCTTCGCCTTTGGACTAAGTTTTGGAGATGCACCATTCTGACACTTGACATTCTCCACTCACACTTTTATACTTAGCCAATTTTGAGGCCCTCCCTGTCTACCTTTGGACCCTATTTGACCATTTGTTACTAGGAGGGTTGGCACAAGTTTGAGTCTCTTTTCTGGATTTAACTTTGGAGAAGCATTGTGTAGACACATGGTTCTCCTCGCTACCTCCTCCATGCTTAGTCATTTTCTAAGCTCTTTTCGACCCATTTCTATTCCAAAGACCTCGAATATTCACCATTTTTCCCCTTCTTGATCCTAGTTCTTCTCGCGGCACTGCACCTTCTTTTCGACTCTACTATTCCACAATTAAGTCTACCTCAGTAACTTGAAAATGGATTCAAGACAAAGAATTAGCTTGATAGAGTCGTTTCTTTTTTGCATAGGGTCATTTAATCTTTCTCTTCCCCGCCACTCCATTGTTGAGTCCTTTTGTGATCGATTTACGGATCTCGAATGATATTTCTCAGTTCCTTCTATGCGGGGTTGTGATTGATCCAATTTTCAGCCCTGAGGGTGAAATATGGATGATAATTTGGCGACTCATAGGGGTATCTTCTTGCTAGAAGAAATGACCAATTGCCTTGTCATATCCATTGGGCATGGAGTCGTGAATGACGGTCTAATACTTATTCTACCTCTTATTCATGAGCTTGCTGCTGTTCGCACTCTCAATTTTCATAAGAAATCTCAAAATGAAGGTTTCTGAGAGTAGAAAATTGTTTGAACCCTGTGCTTCATTTGTCTCTCTAAACAGAATGCACAAGAGCAACAAAATAGTACCACAACTATGTACAAAATTTAAATCATACATACTCCAAATAAACATGCAGAGCATGCAAAGTAGTAGGAGAAAAGTAACCTAAACTACAAAAATGTGATGTGCACAATCACTTAGAGGAAAGAGAAACTAAATTAATATATACAAAGTGTGAGGAATTTCCCTTTAGTATCGAGTGTTTAAGATAGATTCCATTTACTAGAATATGTAATTCCTCTCCATCCAACATAGAAAATTGGAAACCATAGCTACTTTTACATCCTATGACCATGTAGGGGCCACTCTAAACAACATAAAATATTGAATACCTTCTTGGTTTTGCTCGATCTCGCATCCCATTTCAAAACTAGGTGTCCTTCCTAGAAGGTCCTTGCTCTTACCTTCTTGTCAAAGCACTTCTTGATTGAATCCCGATTCTTCTCTATTGCACCGGAGTGCATATTCTCTTGATTCTTCCAATTCTATTAGCTCCGCATACCTCACCTCCATTGGTTCAAATTCAAACATCTCTAACTGCTTCACAAGCTCTAATGTTGGAAACTCAAGTGTTATAGGTAACACTTCCTATTTCCCATAGACAAGTTTGAATGGAGAGCTGCCTATAGATCTCTTGAGCATTATCCTATCAGCCCATAAGGCTGATTTGAGATTTGTGTGCCAGGTTCTCTCCGATTCTCATTAAGAGTTCTTATGACGATCTTTAGTAGGTTCTTGTTTGTGGACTCAGCCTGGCCATTACCTTAAGGGTAATATTTTGATGAAGTGCTCAAGTAAGTATCATTCTTAACAATCCATCTTGTGATTCTCGAACCTATTAACACTAATGCATTGTTTGATATAATGGTGGCTGGCACTCCAAATCTGGTCACTATCCCTTCATAGAAATTTAGTATACTAGACTCATTAGCTTCCTTGAGTGCCACTACCTCAGTCCACTTGGTGAAATAGTATGTTGTTGTCAGAATCCATTTGTGACCTTGGCTTGAATTTCGATTGATGACTCCAATGAAGTCCAATCCCCATTGCATGAAAGGTTGGCTGATTGAGATTGGCTGCGATGGAAGTGTTGCTATCTTTTTTTGCCTTTAAAGAATGCACAATTTTTGCACTTTTTGATCCATGCATAGAAGTGACTAAACCCTTTGGGCCAATAATAACCTACCTTCATGATCCGAGTATTATCACCCTTGGGGAAAAATAGTTTCCAACCGCTTCAACATGGAATTCTTATAGCACTCTCTCAACATGATCTATCTCAAAGCATCTCAAAGAATGTCATTGATGTCTGTTTTGAACAAGACACCATCAATAAGAACATATGGGATGGCCTGTAGTTTGAAATGTCTCCTTTTGGATTTACTCATCTCATGAGGACACATGACTTCTTGAAGGAAGTGCACCATGTCTTGAGTCTAACAAGGAGTAGGTACATCGTCACTTCCTTCTTCTTCATTATCCTGTAGAACAAAAACAACCTCATTTTAGCTACTTGCTTCATCTTGTCAACTTGTGGCTAGTTTTTCACACAACCCCTTCCCATGGACTAGCTTAGTGACCTTGATCTCAATGTCATATTCCATGACATGAGTGATCCATCTTGCACATTTTTCATTCAGGTCCTTGCTGAGAAGGAATTCCTTAACTCCTACATGGGAGACCAACAATTAGATTTTATTATTTGAAACCGGAGATGCTTAAACTTATTTAATCCTATGATTTGTCAGTCTTATTTTTGGATGAAATATTATCTCACTTCATAGTCTTCCATACCTTGTGAAGAAAGAAATTGGTTGTTCTATACCTTCTTTGTTCTGTTGAAATTGTGTCACTGCCACCAAAGGCATACAGTGTGAAGTCTTTAGAGAAATATGGATTTACAAGAGTTGGGGCTTGTGATATAGCTTCTTTAATAGCCTCAAATATTTCCTTTCCTTTAGCTATCCAGCTCAATGCTAATCTTTTCTTCAACATCAACGTTATTGGCTTGACAAGGGCAACAAAGTTTGGTACAAACCTGCGACAAAATTGATTTTTTGCAAGAAGCTTTGAAGAGATTTCTTGTGGCTTCGTAATGGCAATGCTCTTATTACTTCAACTCTCTCTAGGTCAATTACCAACCATTCCTTTGATACAATATGACCTAGAAGTCTTCCCTCATGGGGAAAGAATATACATTTTGAGGGCTCAATGAAACCCCAAAACTCCTACATCTTTGAAACACCTACCTTAGGTGGCAAAGGTGGTCTATTGCATTTTTGGAAAACATCGTAATGTCATCCAAATAGATCAGTACTATTTTTTTGATTAGTCCTTTGAATTACATATGCATTTCCCTTTGAAAAGTTACTCGACATAAGACAATCCAAATAGCATTTTTCTATAGGCATAGGTGTCATATTTGGTGGTTAAAGTTGTTTTGAACTCGGTCATCTTCTTTCACCATGATCTTGTTGTACTTCGACTCACCATCTAGGAGACATAATCTATCCGATCGAGTCACCACTTGCAAGATCCGATCCATTGAAGGGATTGGGTAATGATCTTTGAGGGAAGATCTATTCAAGTCTCAAAATCTACACACAACCTAATCTCTCAAATTTTCTTTCCGATTGGGACCTGGTTTGTAACCCAACTTGAGTGTTTGATTGAAAATATGATACTTACCTCTATCAGCTTGTTAAGTTCTTTCTTCATCAAGGAGGCTCAATGTGTGCGTTGACAGTCGCCTTATGTCCGATGGGCTTAGTAGCTGGATCTAGGTCAATTGTGTGTTGGGATAAGTTTCGATTAAACCCTCTTAGGTCTTGATAGCTCCAACAAAATACATCTAGGAATTCTTGGTAAAGTTGTATGAATTCATACCTTTATTGGTCAAAGTGGCCACTTTGCCAATTTGAAGTGTTTTGCCTTCTCCAACTTGGATTGAATCAATCTTCTCCTTTGATCGTATGTTATCCTTCTCTTTTCTAAACAGGTCTTTAGGATTGAAGATAGACTCCAATGTCACTAAGCCTCTGGGAAGCTTGTTTGTATGCAGGTGTACTATTTGATTCCCATATAGCGGCTCTAATCTGCTTTGATTTCTAGCTGAAAATTCAGCTCCTTCTTGTAGAAAGTTAATGATCTCGTTGATCATTCTTGAACACCTACTAGCATGTGTTATTATCTGTCATTGCTTGACCTCACGGCCTATATGGATATGTGGCAGTTCTTTGTCTCTTTTAATGTTCTCGACCACATCAAACATTGCTCCAACTACTGCAAGTCTCTCAAAGAGCTTCATTCTCCTTTCTAGGTATGGACACAATGCTGAAGGCCTCAAAATCCTCCATGAGATCCCATACCCTACTCTTGTAGTTCTTGAGTAGGTCATTTTTGACAGCATTAATTCCTCTAACTTGATTGGCAACTAGTTCATTGTCAATGAACACTTGCAAGTTCTTGATTCCAAGCTTCCTTGCCCAATGAAGACCATGGACCAAAGGTTCATATTCACCAGTTTTGTTTGAGAAAGAAAAATGAAATCTAAAGGCTGAATAATATTTCATAACTTTGGGGAACACAATCATAGCCCCTCCTCCAAATCCTTGTCTATTCCTTGAGCCATCAAAAACTATTGCCATACCTCATTATCATCTTTATATTCGGCTTAATTAGGTCGGGAAGATGATGATTCTCTTCATATAGGCAAGTAAACACCTAGCTCAAATTCTTCCATCTCCTTATAGGATTCAAAATAATGTCTTTTGTTGGCCCACTCATCGAGATTCATTGGGATACATCTCACCTTGGTGTCTCTTTGCCTGCACAAGTGCTTAGGATGCCTTCTTGATCAAACGCTCAATAGTTTGCATTGATTGGGTTAGGCACATAGGATTCAATATGATAATCAATAATAGGTTCATATCGATTGTGGCCTTCGCCCCATACCTTGTTCTAAAGAGCATATGTGACCAATTAGCAGACAAATAACCTCTAATTTTGGCGGTGAAGTCCCCGAAAAAACATAAGGAAAATGTGGTGGCAAATCTATGATGGATACGTTCTACAAAATAGTCACATTGGGGTAGGTATGCGAGTAAGGCTCAAATCCTTGATGATCCCAACGGTTGTCACTTTGTTGTCCCATATAATTGCACTACCCTCTAGAGATGACTTCATATTGGAGATGTGGTTGATGAGCTATTTGCTTAGGCATTACATAACTACTTGCCCTAGAATCAATCATACAATTGTGCACCAATTTGTCTCCAATAATCAATGAAACATAGAATGGAGGAGGCTTCAGATTCTTACCTCGTTGTTCTCCATGGTTTCCCTCAGGTTGAGCCACATTGGTAAGCACTTTCTCTTGCTTATTAGGGGGTTGGTTTGAGTTTGACCAATTTTGCATGGTAGTCTGTAACAGTCTCTCTACCCAAGAATGGCTAGTGACTCCCATAGTGAAATGTTAAAACTTGTCCTCTTCATTTTCTCAATGATATTGAATGAGCTATCTTTCTGTTACCCCTTCCTAGGCACATTTTTTCTTGTACATGGGTTGTCACAATCGGTGCTTGAGTGGATTTTGAAGGCGGCTTGGATTGGTTCTACATGTTGGGAGTTATATTTGGAGCACCAACATCTTGCGGAGTGATGGAAGATTGAGGGTTACCTAAACTCAATGGTTGACCCTCTCCAATATTTCTCTTTTTGACCTGTGTATTGGCAGCCACACTTTGAGAAGGGAACTGATTCATCCCACATAAGTCTTCACCTACCAATTGACAAGCATAGTCTCACCCAGAGGTCTCCCTTGTTGAGCTCCTTCCTATTGATCTCCTTCTGGGTTAGGTTCCTATGGCACCATACTATTTTACACCATCAAGGCCTAGTTTAGTGCATCATTAAAACACATTGATTGGTTATGTGGCTGATTGCATTGGAAACACTAATCATATTCTTGTGACATATTGTTCTATGATGGAACCAACGCCCTTGATGTTGAGGTTGTGTTTAGATCAAATGACCTGAGAGGTCCTGATTTACAATATGAGATGGTTGCCTATTTTTCTTGTACTGGGTTTTAGTGTTATATTGACCACGAGACCGAGCCTAAGACCGATACAAAGCATAGACTCGAGATTTTTCCCTTTTGATGGTTACTAACTCATTCCCCAAGTTTTGAAGCTGCTTCAAGACTTCCCTCGAAGTTCCTTAGAGGTGTTAGATGATGAAGTGGAGGATTGGTGAGCTTTTACTCCTAGGAGTAGGTATAGGGGATAATGTGGGCGTTTGGCTAGTATCCGGGCTTCCTAACTCAAGGTACAAAGGCATGGATGGCCAAGGAGTGATTTTTCCAAACGAATCAAATGATTCTCAGCCCCTATGGAAAGACTATAGGCTGCAGTAAGGTTGTACCCCCATTTCTTGAATCATCAAAGAAATATTAATATTTAAAGCACTAAGAAAGTATAAGAAGTCACCTTCACTAGTGGGCTTTTTGTTATTAGAATCTTGTCCCAAGTCCACTTGAATCGAGGTTTAAGTCTCATCATACCTACTCATTTGGGGATCTATTGATTGTTGTTAGTTGCTCCAATAAAGATAAGTTATCACCCTTTTCTCCAAAATGGTTGTAAAGAGTTGTGCACATGAGATGGTTCCAATTTTGGATAGAGCTTGCCTCAAGGCTCCTAAACCATTGTGAAACTTTCCCTTTGAGTGAAGAGGAAAGTAACTTGACTGCAATTTCCATCGATGGATTTAATGGATTATACTGAGACATTTTCACTATCTTGGACATGATCACTAGAAGAAGTCTTGTTTTACCCAAGTGACATATGGGATGGTCTTCAATGCTACTATCGGGACTGGATTTTTTGCATTCAGAGAGAGTGGGCTGCTTCCAGTGAAATTGACATAAGGATTTGGCTGAGCCATCCTAATCGGCCTAAGCACCCCTCTTGATTGAGGGAACGACCTACTAGGAGGAGGTGTCGATAAGGCTCTGTTTAGTGGAGATAGAGACCTCTGGGATTTTCTTCCTTCCCTCCCTCTATCTGGGGATAAGTATAGATAGAAAAATAATCCCTCTTCTCTGGTTCTTGACCATGTTTTTATTCTTCTCATGAACTTTCTTGGACTGATGAAACCAGTTGATTTGTCTCTTTCGGAGTCACCAGATGTATAATTTTAAAAGCTTACTAAAAAGTTAGAATCACAAAGAAGTGCACATCAATCTTACTCGCAATAAGATGGAGAATTCTCTGTCCCACTGGGCATGCCAAAACTATTAACATTGAATCATAGTAGCCCCACATGAGTTATGTACATCTACTTTTCTAAGGCAGAGTCATTTGGTGTGATTGCACAACATTGAGCTTTTCCCAAAGTGTGGGACTTTGTAGAATCGAAAATCTCTCCAGGTTATAGGTTGGTTCTTATTCCTCTGTTTAGGTGCATACGTGAGAACTTGCAGAGGATCTATCTCTACACTTGATCTAAAACTTGCCAAGGAGATAGTGAAAAGAGATATAAGAAATAAGAGATAACTAAACTACAAGGTGATGCAACACATGAATGATGAACACTAGTTCTGGCTGGCAGACACAAGCCAACAAAATACCTACAATAATTGAGCACATATAACCAAATTGATAATGAAAGACCAGATGCAAGAAAAAAGAGACAGAAAGGATCTATAATCGATCACATACGTGTTTTACTCCTCTGCATTAGCAAAATGCATTACAAAAATAGCTAGGAGGCAAGAAAACACACTTTGTGATTTTAATGAAAGGCTTGAACTCAACAAACACCTTTGCTAGAAGGAAATGGTAGCATGCAAAACAAAGAATTTCCAACCCTTTACAATGAATCTCGCCCCTACATTTATAGATTCAATCGAGAGAGTGGAAAGAGATAAGCGGGAAAGCGAGGTTGAAACTTAACCACCGCCGTTAATGCCTCGATAAAATTTTCCCCAAATACGTCATAACTACATCAACCACCTTTGGTTGTTGAGGTAGATGGATCCTACATTGATGGCACTTTAAGATGTGTCCTCCATTTTTCACCTACCAGGGCCTGAGAAAATGAGTTTTTATCTTTCCATGGTGTAGAAGACGTTGAGATGCTTCCAATGGTGTTAGATTTGTAATATTTCGAGCCCTGAGTTGAAAGATATGCCCCTTCAAAGTTTGTATTGGGTCCATACAAATGGGCAGGAAAACAGTTCGAAAAAAAGGTTGTATTGGGAGATGCGCTTCAATTTTTTCTCTATGCCCTTTTGTCAAAATAATTTTTTTACCTTTTCCTCCGATTCGCCGCTTTGTCTTTTACTCAGGCCCGAATGCCGACTTTTCCCTTGGCGAGTTACACCCCATTTTTGACTTTTATTCTTTCGAGATGACAAAGGGAGAAAAACCAACTTTTCCCCTGATGGCCCGCTTCGTTTGACTTATGCCCAAATGCTGAATTTTTCCCTTAAAGGCGGATTTACGGCCCATTTTGTGACTTTTTAGCTAAGTCTTTTGCTTGGTGGAGGTATATCTCTTAACCCGGGACATGTGGGTGCTCGTTTGGGGAACCTTTTCTTTATTCAATCCTTGAATTAGCGCCATTTAGACACTTGGCAACTTCGTTAGTCTCCCCCATGCATTGACTATTCAACTGACTTCGTTCCTTTTTGAGACTAGACACACGGAGACACCATACTTGATTGAAAGCCCGGCTCAAAGTTTTCCTTTGGAGGAGCATCGAGTTGACACTTTTCAGCCTCCGTCGGTCTGTGGACTTTTCAATGGTCCTTCTTACATTTTGGGACTTTGGGCTACATTGTGAGCTCGCGGTCATTTGGGTCTCCGCCTTTGGACTAACTTTTGGAGATGCACCACACTGACACTTGGCATTCTCTGCTCACACTTTTATACTTAGCCAATTTTGAGGCCCGCCCGTAAGCCTTTGGACCCTATTTGACCATTTGCTTTGTAGAGGGCTAGCATGAGTTTGAGTATCTTTTCTAGATTTAACTTTGGAGAAGCGCCATGTAGACACGTGGTTCTCCCCGCTGCCTCCTCCATACTTAGTCATTTTCTGGGCTCTTTTCTGACCCGTTTCAAGTCCGAAGACCTCGAATCTTCACCATTTCCCCCTTCTTGCTCCGGGTTCTCTGCAAAGACCTCGCGCCTTCTTTCTCGACCTGTTATTCCATGGTTGAGTCTACCTGTAACTTGAAAATTAGATTCAAGACACGGAATCGGGCAGACAGAGTCATTTTTTTTTTTTGCATAGGGTCATTCAATCTTTCTCATCCCCCGCCACTCCATTGTTGAGTCCTTTTGTTACCGATTTATAGATTTGAATGAGCTTTCTCGTGTTCTTTCTATGCGGGGTCATGATCGATCCAATATTCGGCCCGGGCCGAAATATGGATAACAAGTACTTCTAATCTCCATAAACATTACAAAAGATGAAAATAAAAGAAAATCATAATTGTCCACGTAGTTTCCTTATCATGTTTTCAAATATATCACTCAAAAATTACCAATTATCTATTTAATTGATGTTAGTTAAGAATATTAAATATTACTTTCCGTCTTTACAAAATTAGGTATTTGGGTAGCACAAAAATCAAAGAAATGCTAAACAAGATGTACACACTCTACCTCTACAAATTGAAAACAGAATGTTCATATTTGTTGTGTTGTGATTGTAAGACAACTACGCATCCTCATAATTATGCCAAATGTAATAGTATTTTCACACATTTTAAAATAATGCAAATTCTTGCTCGTTGTTCATTCATCGCGCCATACAACGACCTCGACCGAATATTTCTTCCCATCACTTGGACCGCCATTCTGATCTTCGCCGACTTCTTCGGATAATAAAACTTGGGCTTTTGGGATTCCTATCAAAATGAAGAAGCGAGAAGAACCTCTCCCGATCAACCGAAAAGCAGTGCGGCGCGCATGTTCGAATCCCTGGAATCTCCGAGCGACATCAAAATTCCTATACCGTAGATCGGGCCTAGAATTTGACGGTCTGTAGACCGTTTTTAGTATTTTAACCGTAAATTACAATTTAATAAAAAAACAAAACCGTCAATTTAGACAGGTAATTTTTTAATCAAACTGTATTTTTGCAAGTTCATATTATTTAAAAACCATAAAATTTCATAATAGTCAAATATAATATATAAAGTCTATATATAAGAAATCAGATTTGATTTTATTCATTTTAAAAATATTCTATAAATGATATTTATAATGATTCCAATTTAAATTTAGAAACTAAAATAGGTTTTCTGTGAATAATGAATTTATTAAACTCAGAGTTCACACGTTGTCTTTGTTTTTTCTAAAAACATATAAGTTTCTAATTTCAATGATATTGTGATTGTATTTATTTTCATTTTGTCATTACGAATTGCAATCTACAGGTTTCAATTTATTTTTATGCAGGTTTCAATTCAATTTTTTTGTTGTAGGAAAATTTGAGGAATCTTGTTACAAACATCCAAGAAGAAGCTTGAGATACAAACATCAATACATGTACATGATTATTATTTTGAATAACATAGAATTATTATGTATTGCAATTTCATTTTTCTAGAAGTAAAATAAGATTAAAAACAATATACATTATAAACCAGGGGATAACTTCATATGCATAAAATTGATTTTTTTAAAAATCTCTCTTAGTAATTCTCAGTTTCAAAGATGCAAATAATATTCACAGCCGAGTCATTACAACTCCTTCCATACAATATTTTGTAGTGTGTCGTCATTTCTTTCTTTACCTTTGCTTATGGCCATTTTTTATTTGAAATTATTTTTGAACATTAAAACATTCTTGTACGGCATTGAAGCAACAATTTTTTTTGTTAAAGCACCCGCATCCCAAAAATTTGATGTGAAATCCTTGGTCAATAGAGGAGGCATTGAAAACATATTTTTTTTATGTTTAAAAGTGAAATACAATGTAATTACACAAGTAAATATTGGTGATTTTCTGTTCCAAGGCCTTCAAAGTTATAGTCTAAGAATGTTAGTCCGAGTTTATAATTTAATTATTAAATTTAATTTTAAAATATATTTTATTATCCTAAAATTATTTTGAAATGATATATATTAATTAAGATTTTTTGACAATTTAAAATTTTACTAAAAACGTAAATTGAAAGGTAACTATATCACGAAACCGTCATGAAATTTCCTTTTGACAGGTAGGGGTGACCGTCAAATTCCAGGCTTGCCGTAGATGATGAGGGCACCCACAAACGCTTCTCTCCAAACATATTGTATACCAGTCGTTTCATATCTATCGGGAAATGATGCGGATTTTTAGCTCTCTCGTATTATTTAATATTTGTTCCAATAAGAATAGGCGAGGTCTCCACCACCATTAATTTTCTACCTCAAAAAATTAAACTGTCGGCGGTAATGGGATCTTAAGAATAAAGAAATCTGATAATTATCCCGAGGTTTGTGGACCGGGACCATTAAGGTTTCTCTGCGTTGCAAATCCTGGGTATTGTCGGTCAGCATGCAAGAATCGGAAACCAATGATTTTATATTGATATAGAATAGATGGACCTACAAGTTCCTTATTTTCAGGAAAGATTCAAGACATGTTTTCTACCAGAGACCATCAAACACTTTTCTATGTAATTTTTCGCTGACGAGATCTTACCAAAACAAAATGCAAGTTGAATGAATAGATCGCGGCCAATCTTGATACTTGGAATAGGCTGTGTATTTTTAAACAGGGTTTGAAGAAAAACGATAACTAGAGCTCGGGAGAAAGAATATAGATTATTTTGGAAAACGTAAACTGTTCGAACATGGTGAAGGAAGACAACCATTCACAAAAACTTAAATTATTCTGCCTTGGTAGTTATGGGTTGGAATGTTTTCCGGCAACAATCTAGCATTATATATTGTTCAACTGACAGCATGGATTGAAATAAAACAGAACCAATAATTAAGATCTAATATAATTTAAAATTAGTTAATTGTCTTCTATATTGATTGTAAAAGGCAAAGCCACCAAACTTATTTTGTATTAGCAGTCCAAACATGACTTTTTATAGAAAAAATGGACCATTTTATTTTAGTTATAGAATTAGTAATATAACACAAAATAGCATTTCATTGGGAATTGTCACGTCCATGTCACCAAAACTTTTCTATTCTTTGTGGGCACCTCGAAAAGCTATGGCAAATTGGTAACATTGTTCGTTAGCTCATCATTAAGTCTACCAGGTCGCTATTAACTCCTGTAAAATCTTAACAAAATAAAAACATATTATGCTTTCAAATTTCAATCTCGCTTAACATTTGTTTACAAGATATTTACTTCATTTTTTTCTTGGTTAAGGATATTTTACTATGATAAGGATTGGACTCAATTTGTTTATTCTCTATCTTCATTAATAAAGCTACTTTCACCCTTGTTTATTGTATTTATATTAATGTCCTATTAGGGTTAAGCTTGATCACATTTCGGTCCTTGTGCCCAAATCAATAACATATAAATAGTGAAATTTACTCAGATAAATTAGGATTTTGAGATATCACTTTAGCTGCAACATTTATTTGGTAAAGTGCTATACACTGAGTCATATATTTAATTATTTTGTTTAAATTCATTTTCTTAGATTTTATGTTTGTTTTTAATACATACAAATGTGGTTGTTCATGATATTTTTGAGCTCCTTAACAAATGTGAATGAGACACTAATTATGTCAATATTTTTAATAACCATATTTGGAATGATGATATGTTTTATAACATGTGACAATTTAACGCTTAATAGTAATGCTAATACACCCTAAAACATAGAACATAATACAATATATCTAAACAAAGTACAAATGATTGTTAAATTTTGTCAAAGTGTAAATGAACATCTTAAGAAAATCAATGAAATTATTCTTATCATCAATGAAATGTAAATTAAAATATATCCAAGTAATATACACAAGAGGAAGTACATATTTGAAATAAACCTTTCAATTCTCCTATCTTTCTCACTAACCTTATATCTACCATTGCTCCTTTTGTTGTGCCTCCACCAATTCTTCCTACTTTGTTGTATCCACCTATTACTACGTAGAAGTTTTTTTTTTTTTGATGAAATAGTCTATATTACTTTATAAAATATTACAACCTATCCACAAAAAATATGGGTGGTAAAGGGCACACCCCACGATCAAACTAGCCAATAGCTAGGAGACTAAAGTATCAAGCCCAAGGGGCAACAACAAACATAGCAACAATGCCAGAAAATGGAAGGAAAAACAAACTAGGCTACCACAACAAACATAGAGGCGGGGCGGTGGAGGCCCCTTATCCTCCAGGTTACTACAAGGAAGACCATTGCCATCTGGAAGGGGCGGCCACCTAAAGCAACTTCTTCAACTTTTTTGTCATGCTGACTAGGAGAAATGGCAAGATCCAATCTAGGGACTTTGCTAGAATCCCATCCATCCCTCTACACAGGAGGTGGGGAGTGGTGGTAGGAGCCCCAGCCACTATGCTGTTCGAAATGATATGGGGACCCCCAACCACCGCGGATGATAGGGCTACGTCGATTCTCGAGTTGCCACCATGGAGAGTGATGACGATGAGCACGGTCAACCGACCGGACATGGCCACAATGCGCTCTTGAATGAACACTCCCTAGAAGGGGAGGTAGGGGGCTCCCACACCATAGTGCAAGGAGCATTGGCCCAATGATCCAGAAGGGTCTGAAGGTGTCGTGCTTCTAAATCCACCTTACGGGCCTAGTCCTAGAACTATAAGAACACATTCGAGATAAGCATGGACTTTTCATAATGCGAAAGAATGCAAGAAACTACAAAATTAGCAAAAACAATAATTACGTTCTTTCCATATTAAAAAAGGATCTCCACTCTAAAAGTATGCCACACTTGTGCAAAAGCATGGGGAATGGAAATAGAATCCCCCAACAAAGCATGTTGCCAAAGAAATGGAGTTGGTCTAAATGGCCAAAAGAAATCATGGATCCAAGCCTAAATAGCTTGAGCTTTTAGGCAGTACTAGAACAAATGTATGAGCATCTCAATGTGCCCACAAAAAGGGCATAGCCAAGGAGAAATCCCGTAATGAGCTAATCTGCACCCAAGAGGGAGACCTTGATAAAGTAGACACCAAGAAAAATAAGCTAGCTTGGGTTGAATGATGGCTTTCCAAACGGTATGAAATCTAGCTTCCCAGGATGACCATCCAGAATTGATGGACCATCTGGAGTTAAGAAAGGCCACCATCGGCAGCCTGGGGGTGAGCAGAGCATAACCTTTGCCTAGGGAGTAATTTAAGAAAGGGGTATTTGGAAACCATTTCCAATCCTTCCACCAAGGCCTGAGAGAGACGAAACCAACTTTGTGAAGCATATCAGTAGGAATAGAATCAAGAACTTCCTGATAAGACTCTCTGTCACCGAAACAAGCCAAAATTTGGCTTTAGCTTGAGGCCAAGTGAGAAGTAATCTGGTCTTCCTGCAAAATATGTCTTTAAGAGTGCACAAGCCTCGATGATACAACTTAAGAGCATGAACCCAGGGCACTTGGGAAAGTGGCACATCATGAAAATTGATGAGAGGAGACCACCAAATGTTGTGGTCATTAATGGATAGCCCATTTCGAAACCATCCCCTTCCTAGATTAAAAAGGGTTTGAGTAACTCCCATGCTTTCCATTTTCTTTTGACAACAAAGGTGCCCACAATCTTAACTATGGCTTTGATAATGAGCATACTGTGAAAATCCATACGTTGCCAAGTTTTTCACCTTTGAGGAGCCTTTACAAATACAATTTGCAAATCAACACTTTCTAAGCTTCATTACCAATGTTGGTGCTCGAATTAGTCTCACCCCATTTCCATTGAAATCCCTCACCATGCGGCCTCTGTCATGTTTGTGTCTTCCCGTGTTGGTGTTTGAAAATGTTGTCTTACATTTGGTCACCATGATTAATTTCTCCATGGTCAAAGGTCACTTAAAAACCCATAATTTGTTCATTTGTTCCTCTCGTCCATCTCGAAGGTGTCTCACAATTGTAAAACTCATGATGTTCCTTCCTTCCATTTTCCACAGTCACTATTTGTTGTTGTCCCCGCCATTTTTTTCCTAGGCACCCGAATAAATGGAATGGATATAGCTCGAGGGGTCATGTGTGAACCTTACAACATTTCCAAATTCTATATCCTTGAATAAAATTTCATCTCTAGGTTCAAACAATGGTTTCCCTACATTTTTATGGCTTGATAGGTGTGTTTCTCCCATCAATTTTAAATCTCTGCATTTGTAGCAACATGGCCCTTTTTGGTTGGATGCGGCTTAGTGGGGTGCTCTAAAAATTTGTGGATCATTTCAACCCAAAACTTGTCCACATGGCGGAACGGTGCTCATTTGAAGAATCACATTTTTGTATGGCCTTGGAGTTATGATGGGGGACACGTGGAGGATTTTGTTACTTTTCCGGACTTAGAAAATTTTTCATGCAACTGATATAGTTTTGGCAGGCCGTGGACACGTGGTGGGCTAGCGCTCATTTGAAGATTTGTCTCAGGGTCCCACCTTAACAAATGCGATAGAGGGACAGTGGAAGCTTCCACCGGGTTCACTGGGACTTAAACTTTTAAAAGAAATTTTCTAAGGCTTGGGACACATGGTGAGCCCACGCTCATTCAGGGTCTCCACTCTTGGGGACAATCTTAAAGTTGCACCATAAAGACACATGGAGGTTTCCATCGAGTCTCTCTTCCTTAGAATTTTTCAAGTAACTTCCTAAAAGGCCTAGTACACGTGGAGGGACCATACATGTTTGAGGGTGACCCTTGAGTTTTATTTTGAAGAAGCGCTAGGAGGACACTTGGAGGCTTCCACTCACTCTCCCTTTTTTCTTGGACTTTGCAATGACCAAATGATATTGTCTCAGAACTTGGAAACATGGCGCTTTCCACTGAACTCTTAAACTTTTAACAGACTTTGCCGGAATAAGACACATGTTGAGCTGCGATTGTTTAGGATCTCTACTTTTGGGGACCATCTCAAGATGCACCATTAAAACGTGGAAACTTGAAAATTCAAAAGGTGGGGAGGTAGAATCTTGGGGAAAATTTGGAAAAATTTCCTTTGTTCTAGAAATAGGCAAAATAGTAGAATTTAGCCACAGTTCCTTCTGGGACCCACATTGGGACATGTGTCAGGCCCATTTTTCAAAGGCGGAGGAGAAGAGCAAATTGAGAAATTCTACATTTTTTCCAAAAGGTGTAAAAGGTAAAAAGGAACCCCTGGGCCCATCTTAACTTGGATCTCCCATGTGGATGGTCCAAATTCAAAAGGGAAATTGACAAAGAATCGTGCATCTCATATATGACTTTCTACCATTTCTACTCCAAAGCTCCCGGGATGTGAATTTTTCTAGTTTTTTATCATTTCTTGGAGTCTCTGGATGCCAAAGTGATGAAAATAAAATGATAAGCTTGATAGATTTTAAAAAAACCAAACTCTTCGAGTTAAGGATCAACGATGGGGATCGCCAAGTACAAATATCAACGACCGATAATACAAACTACAAAGATAATCGCTTTGAGTTTACCATGGTTTGAGCATCGACGATCAACATTCAACCAAGTACCAAAATTGATGATCAAGGATCATTACAAAGTCCAAAACAACCCATAGATAACCTAACTCCCTAGAGTTAGTGATCAATGTTCAAAGATAAAGTTGTGCAAGGATCAAGGGATGAGAAGCATTCACCAGTGTTCAAAACATAACCATAGTCACCTACCCCATTAAATTTGAAGGGTGAAACCCTAACTATGGATACATGAAAATCAAATCCCAAGAACCAACAAGACAGAGATCGATAGTCTACATCAAAAGACCCGATTCAACCCGAGTTAGAAAATGCCACCGAAAAGATTTCTAAGCGGTGAGTCATCGTCATTAAGGGGCAACCCATATCACATTTAAAATCATTGCATATTGACTTTCAAAAGTCTAAACTATAGTCCAATATCGAAATGAAAAAGCCGACAAGGCATATAATGTGCAATGATAATCGAAAAAGTGGATGAACATTATAGTATGCCACGAGTCTATGCAAATAGGGCTGAATAATTAGACTATGATTATTGCTTAGTCTATGTCCCGAATAACCAAAGGTGGCCGAGTATGGTATGGTAACCTTTAGAAAGTAACCCCATGTGTTTCCTAAAACCATGGTAATGTGCCAAGTCCACGAGGGTGGCCAAACCAAATGAAGACTAGTGCTAACAATCAAAGGTGGTCCCCACTGATGTGATGTTTTGAAATGACTCAGAATATATTGTCCATGTGATCACAAGGAGATAGAGCAGAGGTCAACATCAGAATGCAAACAACCTTTTGAAGACTTGATTACCTTATTTTTACAAATAAGAGTTGATTATGATTGCACATGTGCTCCCAGTGGTCCCCACAGTGAGGTGAATAATTTTGCTAAGTATTGGAGATCAAAAGTATTTATTTTCTTGCACAAGAGTATTTTTGCATACCTTCACAAAAGGACAAAATAGACAAGAAGACAAATTTGCATGCACTAGGAAGGAGACTTGCTCATCAAGCAAGATTTATTATTAGCAAATTATTTCACCCATACTTTTCTTAAAAATAGAACAATCAAAGGCAATTTGGCTGAGCTATAACCCAAGGCTAAAAAATAGGATGCATGGGTGACTACAATTTCAGTCTATTTTTAGGAAGGGTGGTGGGATAATTTTTGCTATATATTGTGTGCCTTCGCAAAGTACAGAGGAAGAATTTTAGATACATGAGTGCTAAAGCAGATTTTGCCAGTTTTTCCCTCTAAATGAGAAGTATATTCTACCTTTCCAATTATTTGTAGTCTTGTGTATGTTTTATTAATCCTTGTGAATGATGAATTCCCTAATTAATCATCTTACCCTATTGCAAATTTAGTAATTTCTACATGATATTAATGTGCATGTATAACTTAACAAAGTGTTGTTGTGATACTTTCCCTCAATACATCAAAGTGTTTTGCCCTAATATTCTATAGAAAAATGTTAGCTTGTGCATACAAGAATTCATTTTCATATCAATTGTGCATGTACTTAGTCAAAGACCTCATACAATTTTGGTGTATCACCTCAGTTTTCAGTCCATTTACAGTCATATTTTTTCCTCATACCCTAAAAAATTAGTTTAGGATACATCAACAAGGAACCGAACTTAATACTAGAGATTGACCTCAAAATAGGTATACGCATAGACCTGAGGTGTTTCCATTATATCTACAAAAGAGAGATAAATTTTAAAGCTTAGAACACCCGCAACCATCTCTTTATAGGGTACACATTCGAGAGATAACACAAAGATCATCCCGATCATTTTGATCTTAGCTATGGGAGAAAATGTCTCCTTGTAGTCAATGCCTTCTTTTGTAGATACCCCTTTGCTAAAGTCTTGCTTTGTAATTGTCCATGATCCCATATGATTTTTACTTTATTTTGAATATCCATCTCTATCTAATGGGTTTCTTCCCGATGGAAGATCAACAATTTCGCTAAGTGTTATTTTTCATTATTGACCGATATTTAGAGTCCATGGCATCTTTCCAAGCTTCTGACTATATGGATTCCTAGACTATAGAGGGCTCATAAAAATCGATAACTCTACTCATCAAAGCAATGTTAACTTCTTCTTTTTTAATGTGAGTCCTTGGTCCAGTGGATGGATGTATCTAGTGGAGAATCCATTCTTGCATCTTGTAATGTGTTAGTACACCACTTGGGCATACGCTGAACTCTTCATGTAAGTCATGGTTCTATCACATCAACACCATCATCCCCATCATCACTTTCCTCATCGTGGGAACATCGGATTCACAATTTTTACAACCGGTGAAGAATCTACATCAAGTGAGTCCGGAGGAGGAGACTCTTCTTCCTCCTCAAAAACTCAACATCTCTGATAGTTTAGACTTTTCTAGTCTTTGAATCCATCAATATGTACCCAAGAGTCTCTTCATTATACCCAATGAAGATGATTTTCTGTGACTTCATGTCCAATTTCTTTCTATTCTTCTTGGGTATGTGCATACTTGCATTGCACCCTAATACTCTAAGTGTGCAATAGATGGGTTTTTCTTTGACCATGGTTCTTGTGGTGTTACTCTTTCAAGACTAATTGTGGGCACTCTATTCAACAAATACACATTTGTCTTTATTTCTTCATCCGAGAAAGTATTTACAATTCTAGAGTCATCGATCATGCATTGTACCATTTCAATGATAGTAGAATTTCTTCTCTCAACAACACCATTCTACTGCGGTGTGTGTGGAGGAGGCATTTTTCGATGAATCCCATGATTTTATAGGTATTTATTGAACACATCTTTGGTGAATTCCCCCTCAATCTGGAGGAGAGTTCGATATGATGACCGATTTTGTTCTCAACTACTACTTTGAAATTTTTAAAGGTTTCAAAAGCATCAATTTTCTGCAAAGACAAAAATCACTTTTTCTTGAATATTCACAACGAGAAAGCATGAAGTACTGAAATCCAGAATGACTTGGTTGCATTAGACAAAAAATATCGGTATGAACCAGATCAAGCTTACCATGAGATCGATATGTACTCTTCTCGAACGGAGCTCTGTGTTGTTTGCTTCTTTAGGTAGTGAGGAAACTTGTATGTATCCTTCGAAGAGATAATAGCCCATGTACCATATTGCACCGTCAAAGTGTGTCGAGATAATTGAAACTAACATGACCAAGTCTCCGATGCGTAATCCGTGCTTTGAGGTAGAGTTCTTAGCCACAAGTGCTTGATCATCTCTATGGAAAAAATCAAGTTGGAACATGCATTCCACATTGGAGGCTTTTGAAACTATTTTCGAGCCTCGTGATTTTTCTCAAATTAAACATGTTTTCTTGTCGGAATGACTATAAAAGTCAATTTTTAAGTTGTGATCTAGGAGTTTATGGATTGAAAGTAGATTCTTTGTCAACCTAGGGACATATAAGGCATCTGATAGTTTGAAGTTGCGTGAACAAAGGGGTAGAGAAATGTTCCCAATTCCCCTGAAAAGTATACGAAAAATCATCTCCCAACTCAACATGATTTTTGATGGTGTGTCCCTCATTAAAGTAAACCAGTCTTTGTGGCTGATCATGTGTCGATTGGCTCCCAAATCAACACTAGATGACATGGATGGTTCACTTGATCGAACAATGTACAAGAAGTCTTCATTATCCGAATGTTCTTTTTGCTCAAGAATGTTTTCTTGTTGATGGGGTATTCTTTTCTAGTTCACTTTTTTCTTCCCTTGATTGTAGTTAGAATGTCCCTTGTGAGATTGTTGTGGAGGTCTAGAGTTGCTTGATGAACTTTTATTTTAAGTATTATACCAACAATCTTTAAACTCATGTCCCCTTTTACAAATTAGACATTGCTTCTTTTGTTGTTTGTCCCCGTGATACTTATTCTGATGTTGGGAATTTTGATAGGAATTAGGATTTCCTTTACCTTTTCCTTTCCATTTTTGATGTGAAGAAAGTTCCTTCTCCTCTTCATCATCATTATTGTGCATTACTTCCTCTTGTTGTAGTAGGTTTACAAATTTGTCAAAACTAACTGTTATATCTGACAAGTTTAGTGTTGTTACAAATATACAATATGAAGAAGGAGCGCACTCAGAATAATGGGAATGAGAGCATCATCTTTGACCACTTCTCCTAGGGCTAGAAGTGAAGCCCTCAATTCTACAACTCTTCTTAAGAAAGCTTCAATTTTCTCATTTTGTTTGAACTTTAGTGTGTGTAATTGACTTTGTAAATTTAGAATGACATTCTTGTTTTTGGCCTCACACACCATGCTCAACTCATCCCACATTTATTTGGCTGTTGTGGCATAAAGAATGTGGGGTTGCACATCATTAGACACTCAAAACAAGATGATGAGTTTGGATTTCTAATCTTCTCTATCAAACTTCTGTTGTTGTGTTATATCAATAGCTGATCTAGTAATAGTACCGGTCACAACAGACCATGTCTCTTCAAATTCAAGCTTTGTCTTGATTTTTTCTTCCGTGTAGTATAGTTGTTTCCTCTCAGTAGTTGTGAATCCGGAAGAAAAATTTGGGGGCATTGGTGACCATTTTGCAAAAATCATTGACAAGGTTTGGCGCTTATCACTCTAGGTATAAGGTCTCCCAATCTATCTACTATTAGTCCGATATACCAAACCTTTCTATATACGTTCCTTCCGATATACTCGGAAATACGTGGAAGAATCTTTCCTTTCTATATATATGGCGGTGGTACATGAAAGAGGTGTTAATGTACGTGAAAGAATTCAATATGTGGTACCAAAAAAGTACATAAAGGGGTCTATGTGATTATTGACATTGGCTCAAAGAAATATTCTCATACGCTCATGTAACTTTTCTATGTACTTGGATAATTTCTTAGTCCAGATTCACGTCATGTAATTGTTCATAGATGGATGGGATGGCTCATAGCATGTGCACTTTGACCTTATTACGCCCATCTATTTAAAGGGTTAATGCCTGAACAATGTTATTGCAGCTATATTAGGAATTAAGTGTAGTAGTTGTCATGACGGCTTTACTCATAAGCACTTCCCAAAGGCACTATATATACCGAACATTGCGAATGAGATCTAGGATCTCGTGAGTGTTTTAGAACCAATTTTCTTACTATTTTTTATTACAACTTTATGTCATTTTCTAAGCAATTACAATATTTGTGGTTGACTATGGAAACCTACAAATTAGTATAATATATTTAAGCATGCAATTACATTCAAAAATTTAGAAAAAATTGAATGGCAGGAAAAAAATTTGTTTTCGGGCCTGGTGGCCTCTCGGTGCCCAATACAACCCAAAATGTAAAGAATTGTGAAACACCCACTGAAAATGCAATTTTTAGCTATCCCCCCTTCGGAAAACGTTTCCTAAAATGAGAAAACATGCCTAATAGGAGAACAAATTCTTTTACCCTAAAATAGGGTTTTTCTTGCTAAAATATTTAGAGGGGGCTTTAGTGATAACTAAAGGTTAGTTACTTCTAAGTTTAGTGGTTCCGCCAATTTCACCACTAAACTTCACTATGTTTTAAAAAAATAATGTGTATTGTGGGTATTGAACCCCAAACTTCACATCTCCAAGCCTTTCACGTTAACCATATTGACATTTGATGTGCTTAGGTAAGATTATAAAGGAAATTGCATATAAAGTAAATGAATTTCAAACTGGCCTTTTCAAAAAATGTAACTTGGCTGAGTTGGAGTCCATGTGTTGTGCATTCGTGGTGAAATTTTTGAATGCGGATTTAGGCTTTCTCATGCGTAGAAAGCGGATCTTCTCCTTATTATCTCTGCGCCTTTGGTTTTATTTTCCTTTACCTTTGATTCGAATAACCACCTTGTATTCTGGCTTTGTTTGTGTTGCAGGTCATGGTTTTAGCTACATAGGGAGGGCTGCTTTATGGCGGTTTATTCACTTCTCGTTGTTTTAACGTGGAGACTTTGTGTGCGAAGGTTTGGTGTTAGCGTGGAGGTTGAGCTTTGAGCTTATATGCATAGTGGAGCAAAGTGTTCGCGAATTTCAAACCGATGCACCCACCCAATATTATACCATGGTGGTTGGCTTGATCTCCAAATCAAATATAGGTAGTCATGCAACTCACAATCCGGATTGGTCGACATTGAACGCATAGCTCACTCGATCCAATGCTTGGTGTAGGAGATATGTAACCAGATCCAATGTATAACTCAACTCATGTATGTAGGAGGTCACCTTTTAATGAAGGGGTCGACCTTTGACATGGAGATATCTAGTTTGAGACTTGTCTATAACATAGTTATCTTTGACAGACTTTGTGAAAAAAACAATCAAAATACAATTCACCAAAGTTTGCAAAGAGTCTTGCTTGCCTGATGTAACTCGTATGGGTCGTGATGAGCTTTGAGTATAGCCCAATACACAGACTTCTGAAAATATAGTAGACTGCTATAAGCCAAAAATGCTCCAGAAGCAAATTTTCCTTCAGGCAGGAGGACTAAGGTAAAAAAAAATACTTTCATTTACGGAGAATGCACATGAGATTGTGAGTTCTGCAAGGGGTTTTGTGAAGACTGCAGGGAGGCAACACTGGCTATCCGTTGATGCAGATTTCTTCTCCACAAATTTTCCTTCCTCTGCAACCTTCTCGAACCTTTCGAGGAGCTTCAATTCGCTCTAGAACCAAATGTAAATTGAGCAACAAGGGCCGAAGCCTGATTAAATTTATTAAAATCAATCAACCAACTTACATATGAATGAGCTGCAATACTTATAGGTATTGTATAAGTTGAATACAAACAAGAAACTAAGTTGCACAGGTGCAACAATATTCCTGATTACATAAGCTTCCAATATTACATCTGGGAAGCACAACAATAATATTGTTAAAACAATATAACAACACCCGTAATGTTTGAATAAAAACAATAATATGGTTTATAATTAAATATAACCATATAAAAAATAAATACATTAATTAATATGAAATGCATAATTAATATATAGGTGAATAATATTTAACCTAACGGTGTTCATGTAATTACGCCGAAGGCGTTCTATACTGAGGTGAGACCTGTTGCCTCTGACACACGGTATCAAATGGAAGGCAAGGATTCAATTAGTCGTTGATGTACTACATCATCTCAGCCATCCACGTGCGTGAACATTGTTAGTCATTTCAGCGCAAGGTTTGGGAATTCGTTGTCTTCTTCCGGGCATTCACAGGTCTATTTTCCCTCCGCATTCTGTCTTCAAGCACCGCGCGGACGATGGAATCGATGAATTTCTTGCAGAACTGAGTGCACTTGCTTCCCTCGAACATTTCAATCCTGTCTGGCTGCACGGCTTCTACACTGAAGGATCTCACTCTCTCGTGGTCTATGCATGACTGGATTTTCTGTGCAGACAGAGATCCCCTAGACTGGAACACCAGGTATTGTATTTGTGTTCAATCTGCTCGTGGGATTGCTTGATTTCACGAGGATTCTTCTTCTTCTCGTATTCTTCATTTAGACATTAAGCACCGATATATCCTGCTGGACGAATATTTCTGCGCCAAGGTCGTTGTTGCTAAAAGCGGGTCTGATTAATTTATTTTCCCTTAACATTATAACATGTCCCTCACTATTTGAAAAGCTATGGAACAGGCGGTCAGAACTGTACGAAATGGTGGAAAGATAGAATTACCAAACACAGCCATAACATTAAAAGGAAATAGCATGAAAAACATACGTAACGTGCAGTAAAACCTGTATCCCGCAGAGAGCAATCCACGAGCCGGAAGAAGCAATGGAAACAAACAAACACTGATGATAAAAATCAGAGGTACCCGTATGTAGGTGAGAGACGACAGGAAACCCCGTGGCAGAGCAACCACGAGCAGACCTGGCAATGGGAGGATGCCACAGCGCAGCTGGGAGCAGGTTCATTTCAGGGAAGTGGTGAGGATGGCAAGAGGCAGGACTCACGAGACACGAAACAGTCAAAGGCACGAGGCAGGGGAAACAGGTGGGACAATTAGGCATGCAACGGAAAAGGTGACTGGTGCAGGAAGCAACAGATCAGCGTCATCGACGTCTTCTAGGCATTGATTTTCAAACATTATAAACACATAAAGATCAGGATTATAAGAAAAGAGAAACGCCACAAACTAAATAATAAAGAAGACACAACTTGTGAGAGCACGATAGACATATAGAAGGATTTATTAACAGTATTATATAAAAATTGGAGAAAACCCGCAACAGAAAGGGCAACAAAATCAAACAAAAGGCTCACCCCTCTAAAACAAAATGAAAACTAAATATTGTTGATGTAATTGTTATATGGTAAGTAGAATATTGCTTAATAAATACTCTTATACTACATATTAAATGTGTCTCCTCATTTGCCATTCTCCAATTTACTTGTCTTTCACTTACACAAAATTTTATAATAAAATATTTATGTATCTACACCTTTGGCTTACTACATATTAAAACACTGCCGAATCTCCCATCCATCTATTAAACATATATACAAATAGAATACTCTCTCATTTTCAATAATAGAAATAAAATTAGCATATATTATCACTGGTAAGTAAGGCAGCTCACTTGCACAATACATTGTATTGGTGTTCAAAGCTTTCACAACAACTAAACCTCACCCACACCTTGTATGCCTTTTTTATCAATATTTCCTTGATATGACAATGAAATTTTAGGATGTACAGGTTATAGATATTTTAGATTTATCCTCATCTTGTACCCCACTATCAATATTTTCTTAGTAAGACATGATTAATGTAGGAAATTTAGGGCCAACTGAGTTAAGTGCTCTTAAAACCCAAAGCAGAACAAGGAGAGTGACACATCCTAAATGGATTTTCAGACCTGTCATTTTCCTTGCATAATAATACAATCACTTTATTTGAGATCCATAGGCATTAACCAAGCTGAAACCCAAGTTAACATTGTAAATTTAGTAGTAATTATGCCGAAGGGCACCGAAGGCGTATACAATTAGAATGTATATGGGTGGAGGCTAGCCAAGACTGACACAATTCATGAAATCAATGGAGCATAGCAGTTTGATGTACATGCGTTGAAATCCAAGGGTAGAAAAGATGATTCGAGTTTGTTTTCAGTGGCACTCCCAATGATGGAACAAAAGTGGCTATTAAGGGCCTACACCTCACTATCAATGGAATCGATGAATTTATCACATAACTAAGTGCAATTTCTTCCCTCAAACATTTCAATAATGTTTTCCTGCATGACTTCTACACTAAAGGATCTCACTATCTCGTCGTCTACGAATTCATAGAGAATGGATCTCTGCATGACTGTATTTTCTTCGCAGACAAAGAACCACTGGATTGGAACACCAGGTATTGTATTATTGTTCAATCTGCTCATGGGAATGCTTAAGTTTAAAAGGATTCCACTTCTTCTCGTATTCTTCATTTAGACATTAAGCGCCGATACATTCTGCTGGACGAATATTTCTGCACCAAGGTCACTGATTTCAGAATATCCAAATTAATGAATAAAGATGAAATCCACGTGGTGACAATGTACGTGAGGGGCATGCCTGGTTATATTGCTCCTGCATGTGTTATGGAGTACACAATCACTACCAAGAGTAATGTTTACAGTTACGAAATGGTGTTTCTCGATATTGTCAGCGGGCGCAGGGCATTCTGTCTTCCACCTACATTGCACCCAATGATGGTTTTATCCCATTGATATGCTCACCGACATTGTCCTGCCTCATAACAAGTCACCTCCAACTTTGTAGGAATCATGTTGTGCTCTAGGTTCTACGACCAGAGTACCAGATAGTCTTCAACCATTGAATCTTTATTGTGAGTAAACAATTATATTTATAGTACTTTAATATATATTAATAGCAATACGACCATGCCAAAGTGAGGTATACTAATTTGGTTGGGCCTCTGTTTTGAAACATTTAGAGATATATGTTTAATTAAATCTTGAGCATGGATAAGTAATGCTCAACTTTTTCTTTTACCAACACAATTACGTATATGAAGAAATATTAAACTAATTAGCAATTGCACATGAGTTGCAAATTATGGTGGTAGACATATTAAACTAAAGTTTCTTACTTTAATTTTAATTTTTATGTTGATTATTGGTTATTATAACAAGGAATTTTTGGATTCATAGGAACTTATTTTACACCCTGTTTTGTCATGTAATTATGAGCCCACCATTTCTCTTTGAATTATTTTTGGCACATCTCTATCAAGTTTACTGTCTTGAGAGACGCGGAATGGAAATGTTAAGGCTCATATTTTTATGAAAATTTAATTTCCTTTTGAACACTATCATATCATGTGCCAAAGCTCCATTTAGATTAGCAATCCTAAAAAATAGAAATAAATTTTCTCAATAATTTAACGACCAATAAATACTTAAAATGTTAATCAATAATTGTTTGGTATCTACTACCATGACAACGATTAATAAGATTATAAATTTCTACGAGGGTTTCAAAGAGTTAAAGAGCGTAGTATATTTCGGTGGGGAAAAATGAATGACACTGGGGGAAATAGTGAAGGCATATCCTCACATATGCGGGATTAACCTCAATCTCCCCCATGTCATCTCAACCACTCCTCATGTTCCAAGTTTTCATTCTTTTCTCCATTCCTCACCACATAAAAAAGGTGTGCTATCCTCTCATTTACAAGAAATAAATTTTATTTTTTATGTAGGCTTTGAACACGTCAGCGGTAACATGTTTCAAAGCATACCATGTTCTGACGCCATATTTTTCAAGGTACTAACTCGCGTTATTTGAAATGTCTTTACATTGGTTAAAGAAGAAATATATAATAAGTTAAAAAATGAATGTGATGATTTGGCAAAAAGATTGTACTTGTGCATGGGGACAATGAGAGCTATAGCAAAATACTGAAAAATTTTCACACGACATTGGGGTAGTTGCATGGTTGAGTTTCACATTGTTTCGTCTTTCCATGATATTCACATTACTTCGCCTTTCCTTTTTCACCACCCTCACACTTCTCCACACTCTAACCCCTTCTTCTTCACCATTCTTACCCTCCCATTATTTCTCTAACTCTAATTTGAATCCTTTAAAAGATCCCCTTCGGTGTTTCCATTGTACATTTCACGTACAATTGCTAGTATTATGTTTCATATCAAGGTGGAGAACTACATAAAGATTGAGGTCTCTTTGGAGTAGAGCTAATATATGTAGTGTATGGATCGGTTCAAACTAGATAATCATGTTTTAATAGGTTTTTTTACTAAGGATTGATGTTTATGTTCAAATGCTTTTGTTTTAGAGGGTTTCACACATTTTCATTACCTAATATTTCAAAGGGAGTCGTATATCATTTTTTTATGGGTGTTAAAAGTTACAAATCTCTATTTGTAGATGAGACCAAATTGTCTAATGTAATTAAAAATCAAAAATGAAAAATCATAAGGAAAATGGTTCCATCCAAATATACATTGCGAAGTTTTAGAATTAAATATGAAACACTATTTAACGAAGTATTTGAAAATTTCATTCCTCTATTACTTGTTGATTATCCTCCAAGCATATCGTGAAATTAAGTGTACATTTTCTCATATTTCTATCTACAATTAGCACATGTTATAATATTAATTTAACATTCGATACTTATGTTGAAATTTGAATAATCATGTTTATGTAATTAGAAAAATATACATTATGTTTTGACGTTATTGAAAATTCAAATAGTAAAGAACCACATTCCCACGATTATTTGATGGTTATATCACTAATTATTCTCTATCAGTTTCCTTTCAATTAACGTTTTTTAAAGAATAGTGTTTCTAAAAGCCTTATTATTGTAGTAGATGTTTTTGATTTTAACATGAATACGTTTTTAAGGTAAGATGATGAATCTTTTATCTGCCCCTTTGAAGTACTTCTTTAGAGACATGATAAAATTGGGGCATGTTTTGTTCTAATTCATTTAAATTTTAATTAATCGTAATTTATCTATTTAATTTTCTATAAAATATTATATTGATAATATTTAACAAGATTAATAATATATTTTTGTAAGAATATCATTAGAATATTTGCTAAATAGTAAAGAGCTTGATTATATAAAAATAAGTACTTAATGTAATGCTTCTACTTGTTTATGGGTTTAAATTTTAGAGTCATTGAGGGATCTCAAACAATTTTCAATGATAATTTAGTTTTTGAATACTTTCTTTCAAATTTTATGTAAAAGTTCTGATTTTATGTAATTTATCATTTATTAACCAAATAATATCGACAATAACAATGATTTTTCAAATGTTTGGTATGATTGACTTGATCTCTAGATGTCAAAAAATCAAGACTATAAAAATGAAAAAACACATCCCTAAAAAGTTGAAGAAATTTCCACAAGCACAAAACTTGTCATTTGCAATAGATTACAAAAACAAAATTACAAGAATTGTTTTAAGAAACGGTTTTAGTTGTAGGGAGGACCCAAGCATGTGACGTAAATAGTGCATAAATACCAAACCTTGGAATTATCAAACTCTTAAGTGAAAAAAAAGAGCCACTGTCAAGGGAATGGAAAATCAAAGAAGTGTTCAAGAAAATTATTATATCTGTAGAATTCGAATACAAAAACAACTCCATTCTTAGGGAATAAGTTCGGAGATAACACCTATGAGTCATGCTATCATAGAAAATAACAGCTATGTAGACAAAGAAGATCTGCCACCAACAACAAGCCTTTAGACCTAAAATCTCAAAAGAAAACTACAAAGAGACAAGCTCAGCCACATAGAACTACAACCGCAAGAGAACAAGTGAGCAATGTCAGCTCGAGCATATACACAAGCACTATTGTTACCACGACTATTGTTTCCATTATCACAATCATCACAAACAAATCCAAATTAAGACCTCCAAAACCAATAGTTGCTTCAACTAAATAATAGACACCGCACAAACTAGCAACTCCACATCGAAAATGTCAAAACAAATCCAGCAATATTCCATATCATGTGGGATAGGTACAAAGGTGCCCTAATTTACGTCCCCCAGCTGATGGTATCTTTGAGCATTGGTCATACACGCGAACCACTAGGTTTAGGGTTCTAGGTGGATATAAGACATCAAAGCGTGGGTATCTTCTCCCAGTCATACCTTGACAACAATATTAATACAATTGTTAAAATGCTAAATAATAAAAACTTTTAATTGTTTTACAAAAAGATGAAAAATGTGTTAACCGATCTGTCTAGCATAAAATGATAGACTGGTTGGGTTGTCACGGGCTCAAACTTTGAGACTGCAGGTCACTTTCGAACCAAAAACATGGAAATAAGAGTTAAATTAAGTTATTTAAAAATATTGTGCTAATGGAAGAAGAACTCTATCTACATGGAAGTGCAAACATGAAATTATGGGATATAAGATTTGCGTTTATTTTATGGAGATATGCTCGGGGACATTATCATTTTGTCGGGAGATCCCCTTCTCCACATAAATCCATTTTTAAGTAGGTAACATGTTATGAAATTAAAGACAACAAACAATTATATTATAATATGATTTACAGTTCATTTTCTTCTACATTAATGTAAAAAATGCAAGCTATCGTTTTATAAAACTTTATAATGGTATTAATCTAGGACAAAACAGTGTTCAAAATGGGCCCAAAAGAGACCAAATGCTTCCCAAATACTGGACAACTGGTCACAAAAACTTTGTCTTTATGGGCCCGGTCGAAAGACAGGTCATTCTTTCAATACTAAAAAGTATTAAAAACAGTGAAAGAAAACCAAAAGGACCAGCTCAGAACTGCATGCTGCTTTGTTTCTGAAATCCATCATTTTCACCATTGAATTATCTGAGATTATGATGAAAAGATAGAGATATATCATAGAGTACGTGGAAAGAGCGCTGAACTGCATTGACTGGAGAATTATGAATGGATGACTTTCACGGTCAAACACTTAGTGTTTAGACCTTTATATGATTTCTACTATACTATTTACAAAGCACTATATGCATATAGCTAAATGTTTTATTTGACCGGCAAATGTACACTTCAGAGTATAGGCTACATCGACCGCTCTTGCTTTTTTAATCATATAAACCAAAGAAATAACCAAGAGAGGAACATAGATTCAAAAGCAGAATAACAATAATCATTATTGGGTTGAAACAACAGCCGACCAAACACCATGAACCAAAAAAACTAAGAACAGTACACCCATCTCTCTCTCTCTCTCTCTCTCTCTCTCTCTCTATATATATATATACATACTAACTAGAGCCATATACTATTTACCAGATCAGCACATGCAAACCAAAGCGGTCAAAGAAGAAAACCATAGCTATATTTTAGGTGGGATACAAACTATAACAACAAAGGAAACACCAGCAATAAAGGATAGAAAATTATTAAATCATATTTTCCCTGTAGAATTAAAAGAGGCACTTCAGTGAGGTCTTAGAGAGTAACATCCTTTAGCAAATGATTGCCTTTCTAATCGAGAAGGTTAGGTAATCCAAAATTTCCTTGAATTTTTACAGCTAACATACATATAAGGAAATGCGTAAAAGGTTGGATTAATGGTGGTAAACAGGTAGTTTCACATTGCTAGCTCTAACTATAGTACTAATTTTATTAGGTTTATTTTAATTTTTCAAATTGCTGAAGGACATTACGAATTAAATATTCAAATTCTCCATGTGAACCAAACATAACGTAGACTAGTTGTAAATATATATCAATATGCTAGGAAACAATGTATATTTGAGTTGATGAAGATCCAACTACATGATTTCTCACTCATCGAGGTACAATTGTTTAACTTGTAGTGGGCTGCAAATATTTTACTAGCCTAGTGAAATTATAAACTTGTAATGTTTGAAGTTGTTTCAAAGCATAGTTATGGTTGTCTATTTGTGGGGCAACTACAATCCCATGTTTAACCCATCAAAAAATTAGGCTAACAACCACAAGCGTGTGCTTTGGAAAGTTTCACTAGTTGCCATTAATTCTATCCATGATTAACAAATTGAAAATAACTAAATTTGAAATTTGAATTCAAAATTTATCATACTTCACAATACCCTACAAGTCACCAATTCTATTGAAACAACTAATTATACCATTAGACAAGAATGTAAGATCGAATTTTAGTCAAGAGATTTCAAATATTACTAAACAATATTTAATGGATAGCTAAACCCTCAACCAATGTTCAGCTTAATTTATTCATATGTTTCCATTCAAACTAATTGGCTTGCCTAACGTTCAAACTTATCACCACCAAAATGTGATATACAATCAAGCTTGTTATACCTTTACCATTGAAAAAGAGCATAAATCACCCAAAATATACACTCCAACTCAATTAAACAACATGACCATAATCACCCAACCCATATAGGAAATTGTTCAAAACCATGAGTTTCACAATCGTGTCAACTTCAATTCCCAAACTCTTAAATTCCACATCAAACTCTAATATTTGAGTACCCAATTCACTTACTAATTAGCTGAGGATAGTTTTAGAGCTATGATTCCTTCCAATTTATAAAACTTGTTGATTGAGAATTTTTGTATAGTTTTGAAACTCTTTTCTTTCAAATTCAACATGAGCTAGCTTAGCTCTTCATCTCGTAAAGGTTTTTTCTTATCACTTAGCATTACAACGCTAATGAGATATCTTAAACTACTATCATGTCATAATGAATAGGGGTTGAACATAACCAATATAATAGTAATTGATTGGAAAATATAAATTATTCTCCATCAAAACCCTCTCTATACCACATCTGCGTGTTTTCTTTCTCCTATTTTCCACAACTCTTTTTTCCTTTTTCTTGTGTTATTCCTTTTCTAGATTCTATTCGATATGATTGATAGAAAGATAATAACAAAAAGAAATATGATCATCACCACAAAGGATACATCAGGCATAAAGGCGTCACCACACATATTGAAGGAGACTTATATAGTCAAACACAAATAGTCTAGAGTGTATGTGAATAATTATTAAGATTACCATTGCTCCCTTAAACCATCTCTTTTACCTCTAATCCTAGTAGTACTTTGTAGTTTAGTACTCTAAATTTGTACCAATTGAACTTTAAAATAATCATGTGGTATTTATTCCAACATATTTTTAATTAAATATTAACTCTAGATTATTTATACATATATTTTGCTCGGTTTTGTATTCCATAACCACTACTTAAGACTTTTTCTCAATGTTTTCTCATTACAAGAAATTGTGCTTTATACAAGACACATCTTCAAAAAGATGATTATATTTGTTCACTATAAGATAAAAATTTTAACTAATATGTTGAAGAATCATCTATTAAGGGTAGAAATGTCAATAGTTTCTTAACCAAGCCAACTTTTGTTTTCTCGAACACACCTAATTGTCAATTTGTGAAAAGAATAAGTTTCTAAGATAATGTGACTCACTAATCATAATATTATAGAAAAATACTTAATGTACTATATAGGCTAAATATAAATATAAAAATGGCATACATTTTTGAAGCACAACAACCTGGGGCGTTTGTGAATTAGCATGCAATAAAACATTCATTAACTTTAACTTTAGTCATTCATTAATCATTCATCAACTTAACCATTAACCATTAACCATGCTTTCACTAAGAATCATAACAAAACTTGTGAAATGGAAACACAAGAATAAAATAACACCAGATATTAAGTGGTAAACTCTCATGGGAAATAAAACGATCTAAAAAAATCTTCATTACATAAATCAATCAAATTTAGGTCAGCAAAAACCCAACAAGAAGAACCAACCCATAACTTTAGTGAGGCACAAACCCCACAAGGAGAACCCACCCCTAGATTTAGTAGACCACAAACCCTACATGGAGGCACTAACTCCCTAGATGACTGTTGACAAATTTTGCACTTGTGTAAAAATAGGAAACTCCAAACTTCGTTATGATGGAAGGTATTGATCAAGTGGACCTAACTAGGGAATGCATTACGCTTTATCACATTTTTAGTTCCGAGAAAATGATTAGTTTCATTTAATCATCTACTATGTGTGCTATTACAAAATGTAACACCTCACATAGCCTACCATTCCATGTTCATCTTCGGCAAGGAAACACAAAAGATCTGACCGACTAATGCATTGCTTTGGTGAAGGGGAATCAAAGTTTAGGTGAAATGTTAACTTTGGGGACAACAAAAAGAGTTGTAGTTTAAGAGAAAGACAGTTCCTTCAAAAGTTACAAGAATTTCAAAACTCATTATTTCTGCATGTAAATACATTTAATTAGGTGTTTGAGTTGTTTATTTTGATATACAATTGATATACATGACATAAAATTGAAAGCATGAAGAAGTATACAACTCAAGTATAGAATTAAATGTCATTTATTCATGAAGAAGTACAATATTTCCCACACAAGCCGTGGGATGTAACTCATAGCTACTAAAGAAATAAGTACATATGCATGAAGTTAAAAGTAAAAAGGTATAGAAGAAACCCATCATTGCCTTAAGTTCTCTACTGGTCTTCTTCACTTCAGTTCTAGCTCCATATTTTATCCATCTCTCCTAGCAATGACAATGTACCTGAAAAATGAAAGAGAATTGTCATCAAACATTGAACTTAGGGTTTAATTTGTACCCTTATACTATCTAACTACATGCAGATGGATTTCTAAAAGGAAGTATAAAGCACATCACATATAGATACACAATTGATAAGAGCAACATTCTACATGGAAACATATGAATTCTAGAATCATTTCAGAAAAGAAAGGAAAAGAAAGAATATGGAATACAAGAGAGGTTAAAGCCTATTTATTTTCTAACTAGTTTGTCTAAATGTGCACGTACAGGTAGAAACAAAAGAAAGTACTCATTGTTTTCATTTCATAACACATTATGAACATTAAAATTGAAGTAATGCATGCATTCCATACATGATCAATTACAATCATGTTTTCAATTAAGGTTGAAATAATAAACATGATCAAGATTGCATATTCGGGAGAAGGCATAAAAATTATGACATAAACAGAACGTACCTGATCCAAATTTGAAAGAAATGCAAGCAAGAAAAGGAAGAATACAAATCCATGAATTTTTTTATCAAGAATGAACTATTATGAGATAAACAGAATGTACCTAATCCAAATTTGAAAGAAATGCAAGAAAGAAAGAAAGAATACAACTCCCGAAAATTTTTACAAGCTTCAACTTAAGGATAAGGGATCAAGTTACGGTGAGGGTGAGAAAATATTAAATTTTGTAAAGGGGATGTAGGATATCTAAAAATAAAAATGAAATAACATGATGAAAAAGAAAAGAGAGTATTCATAAACAACAAGTACAACCCTAGCAGTTCTAAAATCACTATGTACAATTATTCAAGAGTTCATAAATAATTCCATCAGCAAAAGATCACATATCAAAGTGGAAAAATGGAAATTGTTTCAGCAATGGTACAATCATAATTCAAAGTACAGATGATTCAAGATGTTGAATATGTCAAGGATATGTTTTATCAACATAACAAAATTACAAGTTCTATGACATGTTTCCTTTTCCTTGAGATTCTTCATCAAAAGAAAGCAAGTAAAATACATATCAAGGAAGAGCTGTGAGTGCAAATGGAGCCATACAAATTCACAAATGAACTCTGAAAGTGTCAAGTTTCACAATGCTTGAAAGGATATCACACCAAAATGAATAATTATAAACTTTTAGAGTTACTATCATAATTCAGGGGTTATGTGCTTTCTAGATAAATGTTTGGGTTAGAAAACAACATGTATCTTCACTTTTATGAGGTAGAAATAATCATTAAGGTCATTTACTAGTCATCTACAATAGTTCTTCCATTAAAGGATGACATAGTGAATAGTATATCTCATAACACCATTTTCAAAGCAAGAGATGAGCAATAAGTTGGAATCAAGTGAAAAATAATAGTAGTTAAAGAAGTCAATTATCAGAAAGAAATTCATAAAAGAGTTAAGCTCCAGTCATATATTAATAAATGCACTGTAATCATCATAGTGAAATACTTAAGAGTGCCTAGGCCATCTTAATCAATGAAATACGAAGGAGCTACGTGTTGAATCAGGATGTAAGATTTCCATTTTTGAGCCTTTCATCATGTGGAGTTGGGTGTATATTTACTATAGGAGTAAAATCATATTCACAATGAGGAAAACTATTTAAAATCTTCAAGATATACTTTACAAAAAGAAGAAAATCATCAAATACGAGAATTAGTAGCACATACTTTTAGATCTTCACTTTATTAGTATCAATCAGTTATACCATAAGAATGAAAACTTTCAACTACAATCATAAGATGGATTCATGGTAAGTAAAAATGAAGCTTCAAAAGAAGATGTTTGTAGCTACAAGTTCATGAGATACTCACTTTGATGTTCCCAAGAGAAATGCAAAAGCTTTGGGATTCAATACTAGAACACAAATTACATAGTTTCTTAGCATAATGGTTTCTAAATGTGCAGATATAAATGTTCAACCACACAAAAAAAAGGAAGTGAACCTCATGAAATAAAATAGGAACATAATGTACCAAATAAATGGTGTTCTAGAGAAGAAATATGAGGTAAAACTCATCATTTGTTTTAAAAAATTAATAAGAAGAAGTGGATGTGAACTTAAAACTTCATATACATGTTGTATTTAAGCCTTTAGGAGCAAATTTTTGAAATAAGATGTAATTTCACCACCCATCAACTATTGAGAAAGGTTGAGTACAATATTACTTTGATTCTCACAAGAAAATTTCTCAGAAATCTACATAAAGAGTGGAGAGCTACAAGAAGTCTAACAAAATTTATGTTGTTTCATATATTAATGAGAAGAGTGGATATACAATCAATCCAAATGCCATGTTTGAAATAAAATTTAAGCGTTACGTGATCATGCACAAGTACAAAGCCCATCTTCGAAAGAGAGAAGGAAAATAATCATAAATTATTGTAGCTACCCATAAAATAATAAAAATACAAGTCCAAGTTGAATGAATTTGTTATGACGATGAGCTCATTAAGAAATATAATGGCACAAGATAATGAGGAAGCCCAAAAATAGAGAAAAATGACATGTAAAAATTCAACCCAACTCGAGGTAATAATAGAAGAAACACTATCATTTTCTTTCTAAACAAAAACTTATGCACCAATAAGGACTTGTGTGAGTTGGGTTTTGAAATAAATCAATGTATGGTGAATAAATCTATAATGGAAGCTGGAAAATGAAAATGATTGAAATGGGGTGATGTTTGAAATTTGAGAAAGATATGCCCCATAATGCAAGACATTCAAGCACATAAATATTAAATAAAAAACCCTCACCGTGTATGAAAAGCACATCTATTCTAGCCTTGCAATAAAGATATAAAGAAGGAAGCTCAAACCCTAAGAAAATGGTGAAAAAGCAAACCAGAGCATCAATAATCGAGAAAATGGCCACCCATCAAATTAGGGTAAGAAATATAAGTACCATGCTTATGCTCAGTTTGTAGAAATAATTATTACTTTTGCAAATGTTTACCAGAAAATGGAACAAAATGCTTTACATTTCCTTAAAAAACTCATTGCAGTCAAGAAGAAGTGGTTCATTCTCATTCACATGCTATGGCCATCAAATGTTTTGTTTGAATTTTACAAGAATATGTAATTAAATAGGAAGGACCTCATCGGTTTCTATTGAAACACTCAATTTGAGTCAAGTGTAGAGGTAGGACAAAGACTAAGAACCCCTTATCGCTCTCAAACATTTTACAAAAGTAGGAATCACAAAAATCACAAAATTTACAAATAAGTTCCAATATAAATCGATGTAAAGAACTGAAAGAAGGTGCATAAATGAAAAATGATGCAAAATTTTTTACCTTTTCTTAATGAGAGCATGACAATCTTAAATCTTAGAGGAGAAAAAGACCATTAATAATGGTGGTCGATTCTACCAAAATCTCACAGAGCTCAAAAAATATAAATATGACAGAAAAGTTAGGGATACACTGCAAGGCTTGCCACATGAGACTATAAAAGGCACATATTGAAGCTCAACTAAAAATCAATGGTGGCACGAGCTAAGGAAACTACAAAGAGGACAACAAAAAAATATTCAAGAGAAGTAGAGTTCTCAAGATGTAGAAATAATGATGACCTTGTATCTCATAAAGCTCAAACCAAAGAAAATAATGATGGAGTAGTGAAGCACAACATGTCGGTGCTTAAAATTAGTCTCGCCCCATTTGTCATTGAAATCCCTCGGTTTGTGCCTCTCGTCACATGTTTTGTCTCCTATTTTTCGCTAACTTGAAGGCTCTGTCCTCAATTTGGTTACCATGATTTGTTCCTTCCTTAGCCGAGGATAACTTAAACGCCCAAAAATTATTTTTGTTCCTTCGACCATATGAAACAGATCTGTAAATTGGTCGTAAAACTCTGCTATTCCTTTCCCTCCATTTCCCATAGTCACATTTTGTTGTCCCCTGTCTTTTGTGTCCAAAGCGAGGAAACATGAATGGATGTAGCTCATACGATCATGTTTGAACCTTGTAACATTTTCAATTTCTCTATCCTTGGAGAAAATTTCATCTCCAAGCTCAAACGGTGGTTTCCATGCATTTTTTACGGTTGGACAAGTCTATTTTCCCCGTCAACTTTACATCTCTACATCGGTGGAAATGTGGCTCTTTTTGTTGGATGTGGATCAGCGGGGAACTCTAAAAATTAGATGGTTTTTTGACCCAAAACTTGTCCACATGGAGGAACGACGCTCATTTGAAAATTAACCTTTTGGTTTGGCCTTAGAGTTGTGCCGGGAGGACACGTGGAGGATTCCGCTACTTTTCCAAGACTTAGACAAATGTTTATGCATCCGGTGCAACTTTGGTGGGCCATGGACATGTGGTGAACTTGCACTTGTTTAGGTGTCCGCTCTTGGAGACTATCTTGAAATTTCACCATGAGGACATGTAGAGGTTTCCGTCGGGCCTTCCCTTAGAATTTTTAAGAAACTTTCTAAATGGCTTGGAACACGTGGAGGGACCGCATGAAATGTTTGGGTCCGATGCCCTGGACATTATTTTGAAGAATATCTAGGAGGACACTTGGAGGCTTCTACTCACTCTATCCATTTCTCGACTTTCAATAGCCAAAGGAGACTCGGACCCTATACACGTGGCACATGCTTCTACCGAAATTTCAAATTTTTAAAGACTCATTGACCGAGACACGTGTTGAGCCCATGCTTGTTTGGGATCTCTACTTTTGGGGATCATCTTAAGATGCACCATTGAGACACGTAGCAGTTTGAAAATTCAAAACGCGACGAGGTGGGCTCTACGGAGGAAATTTGGAAAATTTTCTTTTTTTAAAAAAAAGAGGTTAAAGTGTAAAAGGAAAGTGCGGTTCCACCGGGACCCACATAGGGACATGTGTCAAGCCTATTTTCTAGGCGGAGGGGTAGAGAAAATGAGAAATTTTGCATTTTTCAAAAAATTGTAAAAAGTAAAAGGAACCCACAGGCCCATCTTGACTCGGATCTCCCACCGGATGGTCAAAATTCAAAAGGGAAATCGATGAAACTATGCATCTATATTTGATTTTTTCACCATTTTTCTCGAAAGCTCCTAGGGATGCAAATTTTTATTGTTTTTAATCCTTTTTGATGTATCCTACATGCCAAATGAATGGGGGAATTAATTTGATATCTTGATTTGGTAGGGAAGATCTGAAAACATATTTTACAATTAAGACATGATCTAACTATCGGGTTCGATCTGATTTTCCAATCTTTCCCTCCTTGGCATGTAAAAAAATAGATTTGAAGGATCGGAGGAGGAAGTAGTTGGCACATGAAGTGAAGAATGATTTACTAGGTGAAGAATTGAATGCTGGAAAGATTTGAAGAGATTTTCCCTTTGAGCACCTGACAACTTTTTTGTGAATCTAATTTCAAGGAAGGATCAAAATCACCACTAGCAATGGTGCTTTGAATGTTTTATGTTTTCAGGGGAAAACTCTGTTGTAGAAAAAATGTCATAAATGCCATGAACTTGTCATATAAATGGTTGGAGTGTTATAGGTTGGGAGTTATTTTCCTAAGAGAAAAGTTTGTGAGAACCCATCTTTCCGAGAAGCCCCGAGGAACCTATTTATTTCTTTTGTGTTAAATTTGATTATGTCAAGGTGGTTGCAAGTGTACAACCATTGAAAAGCTTTGAGATTGTTCTATAAACTTTCCCCTTCTGATTATTTTAATCTAATTTGAGTTAATCTGTGTTGATTTTGGGAAAAATTGTGTCTGCTTCATTTTTGAATGTCTGCAAATAGTTTTTCATGTTCCCATTGCAATATTACACTAAAATCTTTATGAATCAAAGAATATATTATCCTTGTGATAGTTTTCTAGCATTTGTAATTTCATTTATCAGAAGGGCTTTCATTTGGTAGTGAAAAAACTAAATTAAATTCACTTTACTCCTAGTATGATGATAAGATTGTTTGTTAGCCTTTGAAAATAGAAATTGATAATGTTCAATTATGTTTTTCAATCTAAGGCTTCATTTTTTATTCTTAGTGTTTGTGTGAAAACATGCTGATCTCGGGCCTCATGGAAGCACACCTTCCGGTTAAAGGGACATTTGAGCTATTTTGAAGCATTTTGTTGATCGGGCCTTCAATTTTTGTAAAATCTCTTAAAGATCTAGTGAATCAAGTACATCCCGCCTCACCTCACACCAAAAATTCATTGTAAAAATACCCAATCTTACCCATACTATCCATGTTTTTCATGTTTGTGTACAAAGGCATAATTTCTATTACCAAAACATGCGAATCAATCAGGTTTTCATTTTCTTTAGTGGCCTGAACCTTTCTTAGACAATATCTCCATCATCTAGGTGAAAACTCGTGAGAGTTAGGTTTTTTGTATTGATCATATTTTCTTTAAGGTTTTTGTAATAACTTTACAATAGAGGAAATCTCCATCTCCTCCACAATCACCATGCTACAAAATGGTCCTCTTACCCTGGTTGAAAGGAAAAACCATAAAGTAGTGAGGATAGATCAAATCCTCTTAAGGGTGCTATCCATTTCTCCACATCTAAGTGATGAAAGAGCAAGCTGCATTTCTTCCCTTGCTACAAAATGAAACACAACCCGATATGCTTTTATCTAAGCTTCCTATCAAATCTATGATGCTTCTCATTTTATGAGTGAGAAATACGGGTAAAGGAAGGTCAAATCATTCCATTTCTATTTTCTAGTGTTGGCGAGACATTGTGAGATCATATTTTTAGTACATTTAGACAACTAAGGTGGAAATCCTTAGTGGTGACTCCATATTGATCGATTTTTGATAAATACCAAAGTGTCTTAACCTCTGTCACAAGTGAGATTCGTTACATTAATATTTACAAAGATGGAAGGAATAAGATATTTCTTCACTAAGGATCCTGTTTAGGCATTATTTCAAAAGCTAGGAAAAACAAAGTCAGAAGGACGAAATGCATGGAGAGTTGTTGGAGATCAGCAATAAGAAAATAGATCTCCATTGATGAAAGTGATCAGCCTATAATATAATATTTCGTTTCAAGTACTTCGAATCAAGTAGTCTTTTGTGTAATTGAATTCTCCATCTCGAGAGGGGCCTTCTATAATTTCCCCTTTTCTATGCTAAAGGCCTAAGGGTAAATTCGTGTCCAATCCGTGGTCAGACCCAAGGGGCTGTGGATGTTGGGAGCTAATCAGAAGGATCCACGTGGTTCCAATATTCTAATTTGCATTGAGGGTCATTTTTTGACCATGGCCACTTAAAGGGGAAAAGAAACTTAAAGTTATTTTTATTTTATTGACCCCTCCGTGGAATGAAATGGGCCTAGGTCTTTTGGGGCTCTTTTTCCTTGGAAGGTATATAAGGAGTGGGGGAGAAAGGAGAGGAACTTTAGATATACATTTTATTGACCCTTCTACTGCAATTGTTGTTGTTACACATCTATAGCTTGTAAATTCAAATCCCATAGGGACCCTACCTAGCAGGCATTCTTTGGTAGTGAGAGATCTACGCTAGTCTATAATTCTAGAGCTCCTTTAAGGGCCATGCAGAAAAGAAATTAACAGATGTTTCAGAGGAAGGATCTCGAGGGTCTTGGGGAATTCGGGAAGATAAGAAGAGGGGCTCTAGATCCGATTCACGGTAGCCATTTTGGATTGGTGTGGCAGCTCGTTAAAGATGCATCCATCATTTTCTGACCCCCTTCAAATTGTGGTGACTTACAACCTTTATTTGGGGGTTTTCCAGTTGGTCGTTGTCAGATCTGAAGGTGGAAATATTATTTCTTGTATCTGTTAATGTATTTCCAAAGACCCTTAATTTATGCTCATGTATTTGGTGATTTATAGATTTTAGAAGTTTACCAGCCGCCCAGGGCACTCTGTAATTCTCTAGCAGCAATATAAAATTCCAAAAATGTTGTTCTAGTGTTTATTATTATTATTGCAAGCTTCCCTCAAAATTTCATGCACTTTGGGCAAGTATTTTGTGAGATATCAATTAAATACCATTCGCTGTCCTAGCTGGTCATTTTCAGTAAAAATCAGTATTTTACTTTGCTGCAATTTTTCATATATTTGGTGCATTTTTAAGTGGTATCCCATAAGGGATATTTCACCTTCATTTGAATTTAAAAAGTTTTCTTCTCATTCTGTCCCGTGCTTTCCAAAGTTGATAGGGTTTTCTAGAAACAAAGCATTTAAGGGATATCCATTTCGAAAGTTATACTCCTTCGTTTCAAAGACCCCTTGTCCCTTATCGTTTGATTCTCCTCCAAGGTCACCTCAAAACAACATGGCCTATCCCCCACCCAAAACTCCATTTGTTGTAAATACCTTTGATCCTATAAATTTTAGAGGGATGGTTGGTTATCAAAAAGTAGTTCCCAAGATGTAAGAAATAGACTACCAAAGTTCTAAGGAAATAATGATATAACTGTTGATCAACACTTAAATCTTTTCATCAACATGATGGAAGACTTTGAGATTTAATTTGAAGATGTATATATCAAATTGTTTATCCATACTTTGGAAGAAGATGCGAGGGAATGGTATAAATCCTTGCGAGATAATTCCATTGATTCTTGAATGGAAATGAGTAATTCATTTAGATTATAGTATGGTGATAAAACAGACCCTAGGTTTCTTTTATTAGATTTTGAAAATATCATGAAGAATCCTAATGAATCAAAGTGCATGATTTCAACACAAGATTTAACAAGACCTTGAGGAGATTGAGGCCATGTGATAATTTGAGGCCATGTGATGAATCATTTCGATAAAGTGCTTACTAATTGATGGGCAAAGACCCTACCAATTTTAGGTAGGCCTTCACCATGGGTCTAAAATTGAGAACAACATTAAATAAATTGGAAAACCTCCTAAGAGGAGTGTGTGAAATTGGTTAACCCTGAAATACCTCAAGCAAGTAAGGCTGCTGATTTGGAATAAGTTGTGAAAACTTTGGTATGGGCTATTAAAGAAATTACATACAAATTGCCCGGGAAGAGAAATGAATTAGAAAGAGTTAACAAGGTCAGCACAAGCAACAAGGCCAAGATAGATTTTCCAATCATCCTAGAAATGAGTAGAGATCTGATGACAGAGGCAAGGTACCAATTGGATTTGGAAATAAACAGCCCCAAGCCAGGGAAAATAGAATGGTATTGGATCCTTTTCACTAGGAGTTTTTTTTTGTTGAAGAAATAGATGTAAATGATTGGTGTGACATATTTTTCATGCCCCATGATCCATGAAGTAGATCAACAAGTATAAGAAGAAGCTAATAATGATATTGATGATGATTGTTGCATGATGGGTTACTCTACGAGATCACAAGAAGATGCAACTTCAACTAAGGTGATAAGTGCTAGAACTGCTCTGGTTTTTGGGATTGCATTCACCTAGTACCTCTTCTTCCTCCCTCTCACACTTTAGAAATAGATACTGTAAAATATTTGGAAATACCTAATAATGACTTTGAATACTTAAGAGCTTTAATGATAAACAAATATGATGGAAGAATCCCATCCGAGGAGGATAGGCATTTTTGATGAACATTTTTGTTGCCCAAGAAAAGGAGTATAACAAAAGAAGTAAAGTTTTCAAAGGGTTAGGACCTCAAGACAAACCTAAAACTCCATTGCTTACTAGTATTCCTAAACATGCTCCTAAGAAAGATAAACCTTCCAAAGGCCTTGTTATCCTAAACAATATTCATACTCCTCCTCATGCTCAAATTGTCAAAAATTCCATGCCATCCGATGCGTTTGTATGTCTCCCTTCCAATGTTGCCTTGTCAAAGTATGTTCCTTATGATATTGCCCAAGTCTTGAGTCAGATGAAGATTTATGTTCCAATTTTTGAATTTCTTAGGATTCCTGAGCATAAGAAAAGGGCCTTTGTGTATTTGGGGCTTAAAGAATAGAAGAGTACCCCAAGCAGAAATGTAAACATTGTGGAGACTCCTCCAATGATTGAAGAGCTAGGAACACCACCAGCATTGGAAGAACTAGGTGAACCACCTAAGGTTTATTTGGGAACATCCTTGGTAGAGTCTCAGTTAAATGTAGATCCATTCTTCACTACTCTGATCATTAAGGACATATTGCTACACAACTGTATGTTTGATTAAGAAGCATCATGCAATGTTATGCCTCTTAAATTCATGAATAAAATTGATATCAAAGTAACAACAGCATATGGGAAGTACACTACCATGGATTCCAGAGAGGTGCCGGTGGTCGGATGTGTGAAAGGTTTGGTGGTATAACTTGTAGCTTATTCGGGTAGGAACTTGAAACTTGATGTTGTTATTGTTGATTTCCCAACCAAGTGGGGTATGCTATTATCTATAAAATGGGCTACAAGTTTTGGTGGGAGCATTCAAATGGATATGTCCTATGCCACCATCTCAATTGAGGGCAGCCTTGTCAAGTTGTATCAAGAGAAGAAAATGTTGCACCTTATTGAATATCCCAACAATGCATCTTATTAAGTGTTGTAAACAAGTATTGATGTTGATAACTTTGTTGGATTTGCTGATGTGAAATAGAACAAAATGGATCAATGTAAGAGTCTTGAATAAGTAGGATATCCATGGAATTTTTGTTTGATGGAGCTTCTTCAAAATTTGGAAATGGTCTTTGGTGTAGTTTGATTCCTCTAAGCTTGGAAGATTTTGTTTTTTCTTTCAAACTTAACTTTGAGTGTACTAATGAAATTACTTAGCATGAAGCATTATTTTTAGGTTTGAGAATTGCTTGGAAATACTATGTTAAAGACATCATTGTTAAGGGAGATTCAGAACTAATTGTCAAACAAATCAGAAAACTGTATGCTACTAAAAATCAAAGAATGAAATAGTACAAGCATGTAGTCTAGGACTTGATTGAGATGTTTGATTCATTTAATATTGTGCATCATGATAGGAAGTTCAATGTTATGGCAGCAAGTTTGCAGTATTGGGATCTCGGTTTGATAATTATGCAATGTCCCCATATTGTGAATATGATGTTGAAGTGTTAATAAGGCCATCTATCCCTGACAACATTAAACATTGGAAAAATTTATGATGATTCTCAGGTCAAAATATTTTTGCAGAACAAAGGGGTGTTTTTTGATCAATGTATTGATTGAAAGACAATGGTGTGTGCAATAGAGGGTAAAGAAAATTTGTTTGGCAAAGAAATCATCCAACTGAAAAACTAATACCATTCCTAAAGGACTGGTTGTTCTTGAATAAAACTTTGATAATGTTGATTGCATTAATAATAGGCATATAGCATCCTCAAGGTATGTTGAGGAGCATGAGCTTGGTACAAAGGAGAAACCAAGGAAGATCTGGTTGGGAAGCAACTGACAAGGAGGAGAAGTATTCCTATGTCTAATTGTTTAAAAAATACCAAGATTGCCTAGCTTGGTATTATTCGAACTAAAGGCATATAGAGAGGATCTATTGCAACATGAAATTCCTTTGGAATCTAGTGAAAATCCATTCAGGAAAAAATAGAGGCCGATCAATCCACTCTTATCTCTTAAAATGCAAGAAGAACAAAAGAAAGCGAGTGATGGAGGGATTATTCAGCCCACAAGTTATTCCTCTTGAGTTGCAAACTTAGTGCTAGTTAGAAATAAGAATGGTGATATCAGGCTATGCATGGATTTTAGAAATATGAATAGAGCATTAATGAAGGATAATTATCCTTTACCAAACATGAAAACATGCTACAATTAGTGACTAGTTCTGAGTTGCTTTCCACCTTGGATGGTTTCTCTAGCTATAATCAAGTTGTTGTGAAGGAATCAAAGAGAATAAAGACAGTCTTTACCACTCCTTGGGGAAATTATTTCTATGTTAGAATGCCCTTTGGTTTGATAAATGTTGGAGCAACCTTTCAAAGAGAAATGGATGTTGCTTTTTCTAGTTACATTAATGATTTTATTGATGTTTACCAAGATGATGTAATTGTGTTTTTACTAGAAGGAGAGGTGAGAACTTACAACACTTGGGAAAATTTTTTATGAGATGCAGGGAGTATGACATTTCACTCAATCTAAAGAAGTGCCATTTTCAGAGTGCAAAAGGCCAAGTTGCTTGGTCACATTGTATCAAAATATGTTGTCATGATTGATCTCGAGAGGGTAGAAGCCATCCAAAAGGTCCCAATTCCAAGAACCAAAAAGGGAATTCAGTCATTCTTTGGGAAAATAAAATTTATCAGAAGATTCATATCAAACTTTGTTGAATTGACCATTCCAATTACTTCCATGCTAAAGAAGGACAAAGTTATCAAATGGGAAGATGTTGCCATTCAAGCTTTTAGTGGGATCAAAGAAGCATTAAAGCATGCCCCTATTTTAGTATCTCCAAGATAATAAGAAGCCTTTCTAAATGTTTTCTTTTGCTTCAGAGAACACTGTTGCATATGTCTTGTTGCAGAAGGATGATGAAGGGGCAGAGAGGCCAATTACCTTTTTAGTAAGGCATTGCAGGGGGCTGATTTGAAATACACCATTATGGAGAAACAAAAATTTGGCTTGGTAAAAGCAACAAAGGTTTTCAAACCTTACATTTTGAGCTCTAAAATTATTGCTTATGTTCCCCACACCATGGTGAAAGATGTCTTATCAGATATGGAGGTCTCAAGAAAAAGATGTAGATGGGTGAACAAGTTGCAGGAATATGACATGGATATCCAAACCACGAAGTTTGTAAGAGGTTTGGGCTTGCTAAGCTTATGGATGAGAGAAACTTGCAAACTATGTAGGTGAATGAAGTAGAAGAAGGAAGTGTGGATGTCCTTGAAAAGTTGATGAGTTTTGAATGGTACAAAGATGTAATTTTTATCTCACACATCTATACTTCCCTAAGTATTTAATTAAAAATCAGAAAAGAGCTCTTAAATTGGCTTCCTAGAAATTTGTCATTACTGATTTTGGGTTAGCTTGGAACTACCCTAAGGGAGTTCTCTTAAGGTGCACAACTGAAGATGAAGCTCCCAAGATAATTGCTGATCTCCACGGAGGATTTTTTTGGGGGAATTTTGCTAGAAGAGTCACAACACACAAGATCTTGAGGGATCTTTATTTGTGGCCAACTCTTTTCAAATATACAAATTTTTGGTTAGAAGATGTGAGAGTTGTTAACATTTTCTCTAGAATATTGAAAGCTTCGGGCTCTCTTCCTTTGCATATGCGGTATCATTTGAAGCCTAGTCCAAACAATGGGGAATGGATTTCATTGGTGAGATTTCAGACCCTTCAAGTGTTGGCCATAAGTGGATTCTTGTGGCCACTGATTACTTCACTAAGTGGTAGAGACAATCCCCACCAAGAGAGTAAGAGACACCAAATTGTCATGAACTTCATGTTGAATGATATCATCTCGCAGTTTGGAGTGCCGCGATTAAAAATTGTTCACGACAATGCCATGAGCTTAGAGCTAAACCTTTGATGGAAATGTTTAAATAATATGGGATAATTTTGACATATACCTCCAAATATAACCCTCAAGGTAATGGACAAGCATATTCTAGTAATAAAAATCTATTAAAGATCATTAGAAGAATCTTGGTGCCTTGAACAAAATGAAATGGGGTGAGCAGTTGAAGTTTGTTGTTTGGCCTGATAAAATTATTGTTAAAAGAGCTACTGTAAAAAGACCATTTTAATTGGTGTATGGAACTCAAGCTATGCTACCCTTGTATATGCAATTATCCTCATATCAGTTCATTCAACAATTGGAAGATCAAGAAGTTAGTCCATATGATGCTTGAATTAACTAGATTGTTGAACTTGATGAAGAAAGAAGGGCATCCCACCAAAGGCATGTAAAGTTCAGAGAAAAATTGAAGAGGTTATTTGACAAGAAGGTCACTCCAAGAGCTTTCAATGTTAGAGATCTTGTGTTGTTATGGGATAACACGCATGAAGATAAGGGAAAACATGGTAAATTTGATGAATTAAGCATGGGCCCTACTCCATTGACATTCAAATTGGTGAACATACCTTCTTCTTGAAAGACTTGAATGGGGATTTGTTTGAACTTCCTATTAATGGAAGGCATTTAAAATATTTCCTTGAATGATTCCCCAGAATCAAGGTGAACATCATTTGTATAGTGTATAGTTCATTTGTTCCTTTCTACCATTTTTTTGCTCGCTCGGTCCTTGGTGACCTGGTTTTACGGGTTTCGATTTTTTTTAGGAGATGGTTCGGTTTTCTACTCAGTAAAATGAATCCTTTTCCCAATGGATATTTTGGCACTTGGTCTATTATTTGGTTCTTGTGGCACTCATAGGGAGTGCCCATCCCTAAGTCAGAGCCAAATGTTGGTGCTCAAAATTAGTCTCGCCCCATTTGTCATTGAAATCCCTCAGTTTGTAGCCTCTGTCACATGTTTTGTTTCCTAATTTTGTTCTTAAAGGCTCTATCCTCCATTCGGTTTCCATGGTTTGTTCCTTCCTTGGAAAATGATCACATAAAAGCCCAAAATTTTTTTTGTTCCTCTGACCATATGAAAGAGTCTGTTACTTGGTCGTAATACTCAGGCTTTTCCTTTCCCTCCATTTTCCATAGTCACGTTTTGTTGTCCCTATCTTTTGTGTCCCAAATACTTGATGAAATGTGAATGGATGTAGGTCAAAGGATCATGTTTAAACCTTATAACATTTCCAATTTCTCTTTCCTCAGAGAAAGTTTCATCTCTGGGCTCAAACGATGGTTTCCTTACATTTTTACGCTTTGAAAGGTGTGTTTTCCCCCTTCAAATTTACATCTCTGCATCAATGGAAATGTGGTTCTTTTTGGTTTGATGTGGCTCGGTGGGGCACTCTAAAACCTCTATGGCTTGCTTCTACCCAAAACTTGTCCACATGGAGGAACAATACTCGTTTGAAAATTAAGCTTTTGGTTTTCCTCGAGTTGTGCTTAGGGAGAACACGTGGAGGATTTCATTACATTTCTCGAGACTTAAACAAATTTTTATGAATCCAAAGTATAGTTTTGATGGGCCATGGACATGTGGTGAACCTGCACTCATTCAGGGTCTCCACTCTTTGGGACTATCTTGAAGTTGTGCCATAGGGACACATGGAGGTTTCGCTTGGGCCTTCCTTACTTAGATTTTTTAAGAAAATTTCTAAAGGCCCTAGGACACGTGGAGGGACCACGCATGTTTGTAGAATGGCCCATGGATTTTATTTTGAAGAAGCGTTAGGAGGAAACTTGGAGGCTTCCACTCACTTTTCCCTTTGCTCGGAATTTTCAACAGCCAAAGGAGACTTCCTCAAACCCTAGACACATAGCGCCTTTTCTTTGAACTTTCAAATTTTTAAAGACTCTACTTGGAGTGAGACACATGTTGAGCCCATGATTTTTGGGATCTCTAATTTTGGGGACCATCTCAAGATGCACTTTGTTGAGACACATGTAAGTTTGAAAAATTTAAAAGGCGGGAGGCGCGCTTCTATTGGATATTTGGAAAGTTTTCATTTTGTGAAAAAAGAGGTTAAAGTGTAAAAAAAAAGCATGGTTTTGCTGGGACCCACACAAGGATACGTGTCAAGAACGTTTTCAAGGCGGAGGGGCAGAGAAAATGAGAATTTTTGTATTTTTTCTAAAAATTGTAAATAGTAAAAGGAACACTCAAGCCGATCTTGACTTCTCCCAAGTGGACGGTCCAAATTCAAAAGGGAAATTGACAACAACTGTGCATCTATATCTGATTTTTCTACCATTGTTCTCCAAATCTCCTGGGGTTGTGAAATTTTATGGTTTTTCATCATTTCTTGACATCGCTGCTACACAACAAATGAAGAGGGGAATTAATTTGATATCTTTCTTTGGTAGGAAAGATCTAAAAATGTCTTTTACCATTAAGACGTGATCCGACTATTGGGTTTGATCTAGTTTTCCAATCTTTCCTTCCTTGGCACATAAAAACACCCAAAATTTGGTTTTTGTTCATTTGACCATATAAAAGAGTCTATTAATTGGTCATAAAACTTAGGATTTTCTTTTCCCTCCATTTTCCACAGTCATGTTTTGTTGTCCCTGTCTTTTATGTCCAAAATACCTAAGGAAACGTGAATGGATGTAGCTCGAGAGGATCATGTTTGATCCTTCTAACATTTCTAATTTCTCTGTCCTTAGAGAAAATTTCATCTCCAGGCTCAAATGGTGGTTTCCCTGCATTTTTACAGTTTGACAGGTATGTTTTTCCCCATCAAATTTACATCTCTGCATTAGTGGAAACGTGACTCTTTTTGGTTCGATGTGGCTCGGCAGGAACTCTAAAAATTATATGGCTTGCTTTGACCCAAAACTTGTCCACAAGGAGGAACGATGCTCATTTTAAAATTAACCTTTTCCTTTGGCGTTGGAGTTGCTTACTGGGAGGACACATCAAGGATTCTGATGCTTTTCCCAGACTTAGACAAATTTTTATGTAGATGCTACAACTTTGGCAGGCCATGGACATATGGCAAACTCGCGCTCGTTCAAGGTCTCCGCTCTTGGGGACTATCTTGAAATTTCTCCATGATGACATGTGAAGATTTCCACTAGGCATTCCCTTAGAATTTTAAAGAAAATTTCTAAAGGGCGGGACACGTGGAGGGATCAAATGTTTGGGGCGAACCCCGGATTTTATTTGGAAGAAGCTCTAGGAGGAAACTTGGAGGCTTCGCTCACTCTTCCCTTTGCTCAGATTTTTCAATAGCCAAAGGAGACTTCCTCGGACCCAAACACATGGCACCTTCCACTGAAATTTAAAATTTTTATAGACTTTTCTAGACCGAGACACGTGTTAAACCTACACTTGTTTGGGGTCTCTACTTTTGGGGACCATATTAAGATGCACCATTAAGAGACGTAAAGTTTGATAATTCAAAAGGAGGGGAGGTGGGATTCTAGAGGAAATTTGGAAAATTTTCTATTTGTGAAAAAGAGGTTAAAGGGTAAAAAGGAAGCACGGTTCCGTTGAGAGCCACATAGTGACACGTGTCAAGCCCGTTTTTAAGGTGGAGGGCCGAGAGAAAAATGATTATTTTGCAGTTTTTCAAAAAATGTAAGTAAAATGAACCCCAGGCCCGTCTTAATCAGATGTCCCACGTGGATGGTCAAAATTCAAAACAGAAATGACGGAAAACGGAAAATGCATCTATATTTGATTTTTTTGTCATTTTTTCCAAAGCTCCTGGGATGTGAATTTTTATGGTGTTTTATCATTTCTTGACGTCTCCTACATGCCAAATGAAGAGGAATTAATTTGATATCTTGATTTGGTAGGGAAGATTTAAAAATGTATTTTACCATTAAGATGTGATCTCGACTACCCGGTTTTATTTGATTATCCAATCTTTCCTTCCTTAGCACATAAAAAAATAGATTTGATGGATCAAAGGAGGAAGTAGTTGGTGCATGAAGTGAAGAATGATTTACTAGGTGAAGAATTGAATGCTGGAAATATTTGAAGATATTTTCCCTCTGCGAGTGCTGTACACAATTTTTTTACAAATTTGATTCTGGGAGTCATGATCAAAATCGCCACAAGAAATGGTGCTTTCAATGTTTTTTGTTTTGGGGAAAACTCATTTGTAGAAATTTTTTCATAAATTTCATGAACTTGTCATACAAATGGTTGGAGTGTTAGAGGTTGGGAGTTATTTTCCTAAGAGAAAAGTTTGACAGAGCCTGATCTTTCTAAGAATCCATCTGAGGAACTTGTTTATTTCTTTTGTGTTAAATTTCATCATTTCAAGGTGGTTACAAGTGTACAGCCATTGAAAAGCTCTGAGATTGTTCTATAAACTTTCCCTTGCTGATGAATTTAATCCAATTTGAGTTAATTTGTGTTGATTTTTGGAAAAATTGTGTCTTCTTCATTTTTGAATGTCTGCAAACAGTTTTTCTTGTTCCCAATGCAATCTTACATTGAAATCTTTTTAAATCACACAAGATCTTATCCTTGTGATAGTTTGGTAGCATTTCTAATTTAATTTATCAGAAGAGGTTTCATTTGATAGTGAAATAAAAACATTTAAAATCACTTTATTCCTAACATGACAATAAGATTGTTTGTTAGCCTTTGAGGTTATCTTAGGCATGATAAAACAAAGGTTGATAATGTTAAATTATGTTTTTCAATCTGAGCCTTCATTTTGGATTCTTATAGTTTGTGTGAAAATGTGTTGATCTAGGCCTCCATTCAAGAAAATCTTCTGGTTAAAGTAATATTTTAGCTGTTTCAAGCATTCTGTTGATTAGGCCTTCAATTTTTTTAAAAATATTTCAAATATCTAGTGAATCAAGTTCATCCTGCGTCACCTCCCACCAAAAATTCATTTAAAAAACACCCAATCTTACGCATACCACCCCTGTTTGTCCTATGTGTGTAAAGAGGCATAATTTCTATTACCAAAACATGCGAAGCAATCAGTTTTCATTGTATTTAGTGGCTCTTTGAACCTTGCTTAGAAAATATCTCCATAATCTAGGGTGACAACTCGTGAGAGTTAGGTTTTTTTGTATTGATATTATTTTCTTTAAGGTCTTCTTAATAACTTTACAAGGAAGGACATATCCATCTTCTCCATAATCAACAGGCTACAAAAGGGTCCACAATAAAGTAGTGAGGATTGATCAAATCCTCTTGAGGGTGCTATCCATTTTTCCACATTTGAGTGAAAAAGAGAAAGTTTCATTTATTCCATGGCTACAACTGACGACACACAACATTATCTACTTGTCGCTAAGCTTCCAGTTAAATATGTGATGTTGCTCAGCTTCTAAGGGATAATCAATTTGGGTACTAACACAACCCTCAAGAAAGTATCAGAGCTTTGAAATATAAATAACCAAGCCTAAAAACATCATTCATGGCAGTATGGAGAAAATTCTTCAAGGATTCTCCCTTTAAAATGGGCATGTGGATTAAATGATCAAATTTAGATTACAAAATAAACATATTATCCAACCCACCCACAGTGATCAAACTCAACCAAGGTGAAGAAATCAACATTTCAGAATCGATAAGAACCAAGATCAACAATTCATATCAAATGCACATTTCACCTACCCATCTGTCTATTAAGGACATCAACAACTCAAATCAAGTTGGTTATGAGATCAATGGTTGAGAATTGTTCACCTTTCCATACTAAATCTAGCCTTGATCATAGTTGCATCAAACTCTACCACAGTTAGAGAGTATAGACTTGGAAAAACATGATGAAACCCTAATTAGTTTTATATTTGCACCAAATTTCCATCATGGGTTGAGCCTCATTGAAGAGGGGACCATTTTTCAATTAAATTATCATGTTTGACTTTAGTTCAAACTATATTATGTATATACAATAATAAAAAAATACCAAACTCAGTCAACATGGTAATCAAAAGGGGACCGAATATACCAATCAAATGATTAATGTTTTGGCCTTTGTTTCCATACAAATACTAATGTCAAAGTGGCAATTTAAACAAAGATATATGCCATTGGCCTACTAATAATCATCATTTAATCAAGGATAACCATGATGGTGTGCTACAGAAAGGTGACTTTTTACCTCAATTTTTTCAAAATGTCTTTGTGTTTCAGTTCATATATATAGATTTCAACATCATGTTCATCACTTGGATCGTAAAAGGGAGTATGTTTTGCATTTCATGCACTAGAAGACAAAATAACAGAGAAGATAAACAAATGTCAACATTAGGGATCAAGAAACCCTTTTGAGACGTTAATTACCTTATTTTTCAAAAAAAATTGTATTATTATTTTGCACATGATTACAGGTGGTCCCCACACATTGGGTGAGAGTTTTACAAATTTTTAAAGAAAATATAATTATTTTTCCTACACAGGATATTATTTTTGCTTATGCATCCAAGAAGTTAGAAATATAAAGGTGCAAAAATTATCATTACAAGTGGATCAAATTTAAAGTGTCACATCAAGAATGGGATGGGTGGATAATTTTGATATGTATTATGTTCAATTACAAAGCATAGCAGGAGGAATTTTTGGACATAGGAGTGCTAAAGCAGATTTTTCCAGTTTTCCCCATTGAATGAGACTTGATTTCTACCTTTCTAGTCATTTATAGTGGTATGTATATCTTAGTAATTCTTTTGAATGTCAAATTACCTCATTAATCATCTTACCTTGATGAAAATTTAGTAATTTTTGCATAATATTAGTGTGCATGTTATCTTACTGTATTGTTGTGACTCATTCCCTCAATACACAAAGTGTTTTGGCTTGATATTTTGCTAAAAACTATTGGTTTGTGAATCCATGTTTCATTCTCAAATTTATTGTGCATATACTCAGTCAAAGCCCTCAACAAGTTTGGTGTATCACCCCATTTTAAATTCAGTTATAATCATCTTTTTACCCTCAAAACCCCTAAAAATTAGTTTAGGATACATAAAAAGGAACCATCCTTGATACCAGAGACTCACCTCAACAATAGGTATACCCACAAACCTGAGGTGTTTCCATTGTATCTATGAAAGAGAGAGATTTAGAGAAATCTTAGAATACCGTAGTCATTTCTCTATAGGTGTAGTTTCGAGAGATAATAGTTTTGGCATGATTCCGGTGGGACGATGTATTAGATTTGCAGGTAATTTACAACACATTTACAATGAAAGAAATTCACTTTTGGAACAACAAGATGCAACAATTTATTCTAAAGATTAGATTCTTTATTTGGTGACTCAGTAAGGTTGATTTCAGACCAGTTTTGTAGCATGGTCCATGCCTAAAGTGACTAGAAGATCATTGGTAAGAGGAATTCCTTCTAAGTTTAATTCTTTACCTTTGAATTCTGCAAGAAGAATAAGTGTTTGCAATACCTTACCTTACCATAGGCCTAGTTTTCAAAACCCTCCTCCTAATCTTCCTTCACCACGTATTAATCTCTTTGTTCAAATTCTAGTTATTCCAATGTCTATTCAACCACCTAGCAATTTTGTGACCTTTACTAATGGCAGCCCTTTAGTAATTCCAATTTATCATGATATTCCCAATGCTGCCATAAAAATCCTACCTTCATTCACAGGTGAAAATCATATTAAACCCACAAAGCACATAAAATGTGTTGCACACCTTTGTGATGTCCATAATATAACTCATGAAGATGTAGCCTTAAGAATTCTAGCTGCATCCTTTAAAGGGAAATCCTTGCAATGGTATAGAACCTTAGAAATTGGGAGCATAATAACTTGGGATGAGTTGGGAGAAAAATTAATTAAGAAATTTCAAGATCATTCTGATCATTTATCCCTCATTGAGAAATTATGTACAATAAAAAGAGCCCCTCATGAATTTATGGCTAGTTTCAATATGCATTTTTCTAAAACTTGGGAAAGAAATCTAGCCAATGTTAAGACTCAAGCTGATCATGCTTTTCTTTATTATCTTATAGCCTTAAATAGTGATATTTCAACTACGATTCAATCTGTAGGAGGATATACTCTCCCATTAGCTTATGATATTGCCATTAAATCGAGAAACAACCTTATTCAAGCAAGGAAATTGGCGCCAAGACCTTCAATGCCTCTTATAACATATTAGTTACCTATTCCACATCCTATTACCATTATAGATTCTATTGTTTTAGCTTCTTCAGATGATTTATTCAAGGCTCTATAGACTATGAGTAATAAATTGACATCAATTGACAACAAATTAGCCCATCCTAGAAGGCAAAATCAAGCTACTTATCAACAAAATCAGCAAAACAAACACAATAGGAAGATTTATCAATAAAATAAGATTCATGGACAGTCATATACGCTAAGATAGTTTGACCCAAAATCCCATAGTTCATCTAGCACTCTTGTTCCAGTTAACATGGTTTCAAAAGAATGGTGTCAACCTTGTAATCAACCTCATTCAAAGCTGCAAATTGTCCAAATGCATTCTTGAATATAAGCCTTGTTGCACAATCTTAACTGAAGCATTATTCATGCCTCAAATGGAGAGTGGGAAACAAGAAGCTCATAGTTAGAAACCACCAGAACAAAATTTGGTAAGCTTTGGAGAGGAAGATTTTATTGCAGTCACAACTAGATCCCAGGACAAGGCTCAAGAGAGAGAAAAATAGCAAAACAAACCTATTTTGCCCATAGTCATTGATAAAATAGCAATGGCATGTCAAAAAATAGCTAGTAGTTCAACTCAAAAGGACAAACAAAAACAATCGCAGCCTGATCCCAAAAGACTCTTCATACCTCAGCTTTTAAAAGTTGTTGAAGTACATTTAGTTTTCACTAAAGTTTATGCTAAAACAATAGAAGTTGGTTTAAGAACAACTACTTATTTTAACATTGTTGATGTAATGAAGAAGCATAATATTAATATTTAACTTTTAGATGCTCTAAGTATTCCAAGAAAAAAATATTTAATTTCTCACGAGCTTGCTAAGTTGTAAATTTCTTCAAATATGCAAGAAAAGGAAGCCCAAAAAGTAGACATGGTCTCTGGAACAATGGAGCAGGAATGCATTAATAAGGTTAAATGGATGGTTCAAAATGTCTTAAATGCTCATGATATCAAGAATCCACCACCATTTTATTTATTTATAATTACTAAACACCATTTAGTTCATAACTGCATAATTTATAGTGGTGCAAGTAACACAATTATGCTAAAGGAAATTGTAGAAACATTGGTTCGGCAAAGTATGAGCCTATGGAAAAGAGTGTGTTGCAACTAGATGGAACAAATATCAATAGAGTTGGCATTATCAGAAATCTAGAGCTAACCTTACATGTTATTCCCAATGTCACTATTTTACAAGATGTGAATGTTGTAGGTTTACCTCCATATTTTGATTTATGTTCATCAGGAGATTTTATAGCAAAAATATGAGGTTATCTCTCTTCTAGTTTGTCATTTTTATTCTTTCTACAAGGTATAGAACCAAAATTACCATAAATTTAGTTCCTCTAGCTAGATTTCATATTGAGCCTCATGCTTCAAACACTATAGCAAACTATATAACTTTAGATCAATCTGATTTTGATGTTACAACACATGTTTCTACACTAGACAATGTTTTTAATCTATTTATGGATGAAAAAACTCAAGAGGAACATGCTTATGACCCTTTCAAAGAAGCAGAAGAATATTTTTTCGGTGTTTATTTATTGCAAGAAGAAAATGCACCAATTCCTTTGTTGTCCAAAACAACATAAGGACTTGGAATCTTCACTTCGATGGAGCTAAAAATAAGAAAGGACAAGGTGCATGTTTAATGCTTAATTACCCTTCGAATGAAAGTTACTTTTCTAATTTAAGTCTTGAGATTTCTTTTACTCGTAATGTAATTGAATATGAAGCAATAATTTGTGGCTTGTAATGGGAAAGAAAGAGATGTATCAGATTACTTTACAAGTTTCTAGTGATTCAGAGTTAGTTATTAATCAAGTGAAAAAAATTAATGTTTGTAAGAATTAATTGCTAAAATCTTACAAACATAAAGTTTCAGACTTAATAAATGATTTTGATGCTATTAACATTCAATCTGTCCTAAGCACTGAAAATAAGCATACTGACAAAGTTCGAGTAGTTGGTGCTAGCTTTGATGTACTAGAAAAAATCAAAAATAGCAAAGTACAACCACATATAAAGTTGATTATCAAACCTTCAATGCCTAACAATGAAGAAAATTGGTAATTTTTGAAGATGATGAACAAATGTGTGGACTTTTGTAGCAAGAAGATGAATTTTCTACAGTATATTAAGAAAACCTGCAGATACTTCTATGGTGAATAGATTTTTAGTTAAAGATAAACAAGTTACCTCAAGGATTGGTTACACTAGAAGACATTTTTAGTTCTAATGATCAGTTAAGAAAAGACAAAGGCAATATTTCAACTCACGCAGATAACTACAAAGAAATCTTGGTGGATGATGAAAAGAAACTATTTATTAGAAAGGTATGTTCCTCAGCTAAAAATAGTCATTTATCAAATTATGTAAAGAATTCAGAGTTTTTTTCTTGGAAGTACCAAGATCTGAGAGGATTTGATCTAATTTTAGCTCAACATACAATAGAGTTACAACCAAATTCCAAGCCAATTAGGTAGAAGCAAAGGTCTGTAAATCAAAAAATTGAGCCATTAATGAGAAAAGAGTTATCTAAGTTGATTGAATTAGGTATTATCTTTCCAATTAAGCATTCAAGTTGGGTAACTAATCTTGTTCCTATTCAAAAAAATAATGGAGAAATTAGGCTATGTGTAGATTTTAGAGACCTTAATAAAGCTTCATTAAAAGATCATTATCCGTTACCTAATATGGATCAAATTTTGAGAATAGTTTCTTGTTCGGGGAGATTGTCCCTTTTGGATGGTTACATTAGATACAATCAGATCCTTGTGTATGAAGAAGACAAATAGAAAACAACCTTCACCATGAAGTGGGGCACTAATACTTATAAAATAATGCCTTTGGGTCTCGAAATGCTATTGTAACATTTCAACGAGAAATGGACATGGTTTTTCACATATTACTAATAAATGCATACTGGTTTACTTAGATGATGTCACCGTATATTCAAAATATTTTGATGAACATATAATGCATTTAAGAAAGACTTTTTAGCTTTGCAGAAAGTTTGGAATATCTTTGAATCCCAAAAATTCCATTTTTTCAATACATCAAGGTAAACTTCTCAGTCATATTGTTTCTAAACAAGGTTTAGCCATTGATACTTTCAGAATAGAAGATATTTCACAATTTTCCTTACCACATCACAAAAAACCATTACAAAGTTCTCTCAGAAAAATCAACATTGTTAGAAGATTTGTTTAGAATTTTGTAGCATTATTCAAGCCATTAACAACTATGTTAAAAAAAGATAAGACTTTCTCTTGGACCAGGGAAGGGAGAAAAGGATTTGAAGCCATTAAATCAGTCATTTCAGAAACTCCTACTCTTGTAAATCCAAATTTCGATAAATATTTTACAATGTATGCACTTGTAGGAACTGAGACTATTTCAGCTATTTTAACTTAGGTTAATGATGAAAATACTAAGCAGCCAATTGTTTTCTTTTGAAAGAGTTTGAATGACTATGAGACAAGGTACACCTTCCCTGAAAAATAGTTACTTTCAAGTACATGCTTTCTAATAACAATATATATGTTTGATCTCACATCAAAGTGTTAAAGCATTCTTGTTGAACAAAGAGCTGAATGAGAAGAGAGCAAGATAGATTACAAAGGTTATGGAATACGATGTTGACATCTATTTTACAAAAATAGTTTGAGGAAAGGTTTTTGTGAGAACATAATTGCTGATATGGAAAAACAATAGTGCATAGAATCGGAAGATCCGAACAACATGGTGAAATTAGGTATCAACAATGAGATATTATCGCATAATCATAAAATTAGCAACCTAAATTTAGTCAAGAAGTTCAGGAATCAAGATGGATGGTGATTTGGTTAACTACCTATAAGACGGTACTTATTTGGAAGGTATGGACAAGAAAAAAATGAATATATTTCAGATTACAAGTTGTACCTTATTTTTTCATTGATAGCATGTTATTTAAATGATATATAAATGGAATTTTATGATATCCGTTGATTATGGTAGAATTCAGCAACTATTATTCGAATTTCATAAAGGACATGCATAAAGTCACTTTTCAACACATACTACAACCTTAAAAATTATGAAAGGTGGTTACTAATGGCCCAACATATTTAAGGACATCTTCGAATGGATCATAAAGTGTAACTAATGTGCTTTATTTGTTGGAAAAGAAAGTTAAGCTTCACTACCCTACGGAACCTATTTTAGTGGATAAACCATTCATGCAGAGGGTCTTGACTTTGTTGACATGATAAATCCTCCTTCATCAAAACGACACAACTGGATCTTTCTTTGCTAAAGATTACTTTACATGCTGGAATGAAACAATAACCTTAAAACAAGCTAACAAAACTTCAATACTATCCTTATATGAAGGTATAGTCGCAGATTTGGTTTTCCAACAACTATAATTTCGAATAATGCCTTAGCATTTCTTGTTGCAAATGTAATGATTGGGCTATCAAGCATGGGATTTTTAATTACATCATCTAATTATTACCCACAAGGTAATGGGTTAGATGAAAGCACTAATAATAATCTTTTGAGGATCATCAAAAGAACACTCAAAGACAACCAAAGAGATTGGCATCTAATGTTGAATTCAACAGTTTGAATGACAAAGTGACTCTAGAAGATCAATTAACAATTCACTCATGATGGCTATTTTATGGAAGAGAGGTGAGAATTCCCATTTCAGTTGAGTTCCCTGCATTATATTTTTTGCATGATATGGAATTACTTAAGAATGAACCATTGCATATTTGTTATGTAGAGTTAATGGAGTTGTAGGAGGTAAGAGATCAAGCTCATATGAACATGGAAAAGAATAAAAATAGATAAAGAAGGATAAGTTTGGAGTCTTGAATGAAGGAGACATTGTGTTAAAATGGGATTTTGATCATGCAAAGCTAGGAAACCACATGAAGTTTGATACAATTTGGAGTGGTCCTTACATGATTTCAGCTTGCAAAGAACATAATGCATTTCAACTTTTAAGGCTGAATGGAGAGGAACTTCCAATTACTATGAATGGTATTTCTTTAAACATTATTATAGAAAATCCTTCGAGTGTCTATTTAGAATAGTATTTCTCTTTATATGCGTGCTTTGCACATTGCAATGTTTTTCAATTCAATAACTACATTCATGCACATGATCCGGTTTCTAAATCCTCTACCATATTTAGTTTTTTTTGAAAAGGTAGTTTTTTTCATATGCTTTAACTTCATGCACAATGCATAAGAGCAAGGCACTTGTGCAAAAATGGGCAACTCAAAACTTCATTACGATGGACGGTATTGATGAAGTGTACCTAACTAGGGGAATACATTACATTTTTATCATGTTTTTTTTACAACAATTGATTATATGCATGTAATATGCAACTATGTGTGATATTAAAAATGTAACACCTCACACATCATGTCATACCATGTCCATCTTCAACAAGAAAACATGAAATCCCGAAGGACTAATGCATTTCTTTGGTGAAGGTGCGAATCATAGTTTAGGTGAAATGTTAAATTTGGGAACAACAAACAAAGTTGTAGTTTATAGGAAACACAGTTCCTTTTTATGTTCTTGGTATTTTAAAATTCATTATTTAACATGTAAATACATTTAATTATTTGTTTGAGTTGTTTCTTTTGTTATACAATCAATATATGTGACATAAATATGAAAGCATGAAAAAGTATACAACTCAAGTACAAAATTGAATGTCATTTATTCATAAAGAAGTACAATATTTCTAACACAATCCGTGGGATGTAACTCATAGCTATTGAAGAAAGAACTATATATGCATGACATTAAAAGTAAAAAGGTATAGAAGAAACCCATAATTTCCTCGGGTTCTCTTCTAGTCTTCTTCACTTCAATTCCATCTCCATGTTTTATCCGTCTTTCCTTACAATCACTATGTACCTAAAAATGAAAGAGAATTGTTGTCAAACATCGAGCTCAGGGTTTAATATGTACCCTTGTACTATCTCGACTACATGCAGATGCATTTCTAAAAAGCGAAGTATAAAGTACATAACATACAAATACACAATTGACAAGAGCAACATTCTACATCAATAGATATGATTCCTAGAATCATTTCAAAAAAGAAAGGAAAATAAATACTATGGAGTACAAGAGAGGCTAAATCCTATTAATTTTCTAACTAGTTTGTCTAAATATGCAAGTACAGGGAGAAAGAAAAGAAAGTACTAATTGTTGTCATTTCATTAAAAATTACGATCACTAAAATTGAAGCAATGCATGCATTCAGACATGACCAATAACAATCATGGTTTCAATTCATATTGAAACAATATACATGATCGAGATTGCATATTCAGGAGCAAGAATCAATAATTATGATATAAATAGAATTTATGAGATCCTAATTTGAAAGAAAAGGAAGAATACGGCTCCCGAAAATATCTACAAGCTTCAACTTAAGGATAAGCGCTCAAGTTATAGTGAGGATGAGAAAATATTGCCTTCTCAAAAGGGGATGTAGCGAGATCCCAAAAAAATGCAATAACATAATGAAAAAAATAAAGTATTCATAAACAAGTACAACCCTAGCAGTTTTAAAAGCACTAAGTATAATTATTGAAGAGTTCATAAATAATTCCTTCAAAAAAAGATCACATATCAAAGTGGAAAAATGGAAATTGTTTCAGCGGTGGTACAATCATAAATCAAAGTACACATGATTCAAGATGCTTTGAATATGTCGAGAGATGTTTTATCAACATAAAAAAATTATGAATTCTATGACATGTTTCCTTTTCCTTGATATTCTTCATCAAAAGAAAGAAACTAAAACACATATCAAGGAAGAGATGTGAGTGCAAATGGAGCCATAAAATTCACAAATGAGCTCTAAAAGTGCCAAGTTTCACAATGCTTGAAAGGATCTCACATCAGAATTATCAATTTTTAGAGTTACAGTCATAATTTCAGGTTATTTTCTTTCCAAATAAATTCTGGGTTAGAAAAAAACATGGATCTTTACCTTTATGAACTATAAGTAATCATCACATCATTGAATAGTCATCTATAATAGTTCTTCCATTAAAGGATGATAGAGAAAAGATTAGATCTCATAACACCATTTTCAAAGCAATGGATGAGCAATAAGTTCAAATCAACTCAAAAGAAAATTAGTTAAACAAGTAAACTATCGAAATAAATTCATAAAAGATTTAATCTCTAGTCACCTAGTAAGAAATACACCTCTAATCATTAGAGTGAAAGACTTAAGAGTGCACAATCCATCTTATCAGTGAAATACAAAGGAGCTACATGTTGAATTAGGATACAAGATTTCCATTTTTGAACCTTCCATCATGTTGAGTTGGTTGTATATTTACTACAAGAGTACAATCATATTCATAATGTGGACAACTATTTAAAATCTTCAAGATATTCTTTACAAAAAAAGAATTTTTTTATCAAATATAGATTTAGAAGACATATTTCAGATCTTGACTTTCTTAAAGCATCAGTCACTTATAGCATAAGAATGTAAAGTTTCAAATACAATCATAAGATGGATTCAAGATAAGTAACAATGAAGCTTCACAAGATAAAGGTCATAGTTATAGGCTATAAATACTCACATCCATGTTCCCAAGAGAAATGTAGAAGCTTCGAGAATCAATACTCGAACACAAATGACATAGTCTCTTATCATAATGGTTTCTAAATGTGTAGATCTAAATGTTTAACCACATAGAACAAGGGAAGAAAACCTAAAACAATCAAATATGAACAAAAAGTATAAACAAAATGGTGTTCTAGAGCAGAAATATGAGTGAAAAATCATCATCTATTTAATAAAACCAACAAGAAGAAGTGGATGTGAACTTAAAACTTCATATACATATTGTATTTAAGCCTTGAGGACCTAATTTTGGAGATAAGATGCAATTTTCCACCCATAAACTATTCAAAAAGGTTGATTACAATATTAATTTTATCCATATTTTTCCACCTGTAAAGTAGGATTACCCACGACCCGTGCGAAAGAGCTCCAAACAAATGGTTCTGCACGAATGAGACGTGCTTCAAATATAATAGAGAAGTAAGGAGAAACTCGGTAGGCTCTAAAACGGAATACCATGGTCAAGGAAGAGTTCGAGTAGTGTCAAATAAATATAGGCGCAAAGGAAAATAAATGAGAAATATTCAAATTCTTTGGGCTCTACAAATGATTCAGAACGAGCACGAAATTGGCTAAGTATGGAGGAGACAACAAAAAATGCCAAGAGTCTAAATGGTGCACCTCCAAAGGATAAATCCAAAAGGCAAACCCAAACAAGTGCCAAGCCTCCATGTGTCCAGGGACCCAAAAGTTGCATCGGCCATTGAAAATTCTTCGACTCAACACAAGGTTCCAAGTGTCCGAACAATGCACATTCAAAAGCAGGAGCCTGAGCAGATTGTAAAATAAGCACAGACGTTCCATGCATACCAGGTCCCAATGGGGGGATAGAGTTAGGGAATGAATAGTCAAATAGAGGTATGCCAATGGAGGAAGCCAAGTGTCAGCATGATGCCTTTTTAAAAGCACAACCCAAAGAAAATCTCAAATAGGCGCTAGCTCGCCATGTTTCCTTAACCGGGAAGGTGAGGTGGCCATTGAAAAGTCTAAATTCTGTGGAGGTCTCCATGTGCCGTATCTATGCTACTCAAAGGTTAAATTCTTGGGGCAATTTCTAAACATGCACAAAGCCTCCACTTTTCTTGGGGTCGACACACAGTGCCTCACTGTAAAAATCACTCGGGTAAAATACAAATGAAATAGGGAAGCCCGCGGACGATGCCATGTGTCTCATGGCTACAATTTCAAAAGACAAAGGAAGAAGGAAAAAATCAAATGACCGTAGGGCTACCATGTGGACCTAGTATGCCAGACTCTTTAAAATATTGCGTGCCCGTGACCCTAATATTCAAATGGCCATATTTTTTGAATGGAAACTCAGATTTAGGTGGGAGAAGAATTTTTGGAAACATATCGATGCCCTCTACACCATGGAAACATAAAATATCTTTTTTGTAGGAATTGGTGGGTGAAAATGGGAAAATTTCTCTGAAGCCATTAATATAGAATTTGATTTCTTCAACTACTAGATCTGATTCGATTCGATCCACCATTCTTCCTTCTTCAATATTCCAATGATAGGAACCGAAATGACATGATTTGGTGTAGATTTAAAAGAGGCATTGATTATTACTTGGTTGATCTTTGAGAGTAGGATTCAATGGATATCTCAAGGTGGTTGAAGCAGGATTCAAATTTCCTCCTCTCTCTCCTATTCTTCCTATTTATTGTAATAGAGGGGCATTTTTGTGGTTAGTCGTTTATTCTCTACCCACTCTCTCTTTCTTCCTTAGGGTAGAATGCGAGTCTAATCCTCCTCCCATGACTCTGTAATGGAATTTTCTTGCCACTTTCCCACCGATGATGTACCTTATATCATTTTTTTGAAATAGAATCTATTTCATGATGCATCTGTCTATCCTTGGCTTATTTTGTTGTCTCTTCTTACCTCTCATTGTCAGCAGGTATATATTGTGCATATTCTAATGTTCATTGTAAGTCTTGGGAGTTGTGTTTAATTGGTTTTGAAGTGGTATCTATGTGAAATATTTCTCTTATCATTGGTGCATTTTTTCCACCCTCTCCTCTACTCACCTCTCTCCACTTCAAGAAGTTGGGTTTGTGATCATCCACTTCCTTTTTGGTGTATCACCACTTATTGTAGGCTCTTTCACCCTCTCTCTCTTTATCTCGTTGGAACGGTTAGATTAGGATAGAATAGGTTTTCTTGCACTAGAGTAGCTTATAGTAGGTAGATCGGGAAGTAAGACTCGACTTTCTCTGTAGGGCCATCTCGGGTTTGCAAGTCCCACATCTTAAGAGATGGTCCCATGTTATGCAATCACAATGAATGCCCTACTCCACACACGAGGCCATTCGAGGGTGTTATGATTATGCACTAATATTTTTGGCACTTTGGTGAGACATTGAGGTAAGATCTTCCATATTTCCAAGGTTTCTCATTACAAACAACAAATGGGACCTCACTAACAATTTTCACATGCTCGATGGGACAGTTTGAAATGCGTTACCACTCCATCTTAGCAGGTTGGTGTGTTCTGTTAGGATTCAACCTTTGTATTCCTATTCCACTCATTTTCATCCGATTTATTCTTCCATCTCTTTCATTTTCTCCCATTTCATGAAGTTTTGCAAGCATGACTTCATTCCCTTCATGGAAATCACACTTACAAAAACAATGTAGTCCACCTCAATACGATTCCCAACTCCTCCGGATCAACATTATTATCAAATTCAAAATAACCATGCTTATACGTATGAGAATGATCAAAACAAGTTTGGTCATGAAGCTTCTCAAGGACAAGGGGGCACATATAATGGTGGTAGCTACACATAAAATGCTAGTTTGTGGGAGAAGATTCAAAAAATGGAGGTTGGTATGGTTCAGTCAAGGACCATAGCACAAATGAAGGCATTCAAGATTGGTTGTAGGGCACCTTGTCCATGGGAAGGCCCTTTTCCAAGACATTACAGCCCTTAGGAGAAGCTTGATTTCATGGTGGAAGTGTTTCCTCATCTTACACGGTGGATTGATGAGATTGAGGCCTATGAGAAAATTGTGAGACAACCTTGTCAATGGGTAGGTCAATCACCGGCTCCCTATCCTTCATTTTATTTTCCTCAATCTTTATCATTTCAGCAATTTCAAGAGTCAAGCCCCTTAGTTACTACTGCAAGTGCTAGTTTCTCTTCTCCATCCCTTGATCTTCCACCTCATCTCATATATTTTGTCCTTTCCTTTCCTAAGAATTCATTCCCTCTAAAAAAAAAAAGAAGTTCCACCCACTCCCCCAAAAAAAAAAATTACAAAGCTGGTTGAACCCCAACCTGTCACTCCCATTTCTTTCCCAAGTCCATGTTGGGAAGAGATTCAAGAATCCATTCAAGGAAAACAACAAGAAGATGATCCAAATAGAGAAGAAATAATGATAATCAAGAGTTGGGCTGCCAAATTTGGGTTTACAAATATCCCTTGATGGTTAAGCCAATAGAGGAGGTCGGGGTTGAAGAGACATGGTGGTGGTGGCTGATCTTTGAGTTTGCAGCATAAGAAGAACAAGAAGAAGAAGAAGAAGATAAATATTCTGTTTATTCTTAATGCAGTATCCATAATAACACTTTGTCGTAGAGGATGCTTATGTGATCCAAGATGCACAAGAAATTTAGGAGGAAGAACAATCAGCTCCAAGTCTCATTGGAGAGGAGCAGATGGGAGAAATCAAATAAGAGTTAAAATCAATCAATGAAGAAAGCATCATTGAAGATTTTTTTCTTTCATTTCAGGGCCTAATTTGATTGATGAACCCATGATGGAGGAGGACCATATGGTTCCAGGAGGATCCAAGTGAGAAGCGAGCCATAGAAGAACCTTGGTTCTTCCTCCCACTTCATCCCTTTCAAGCTCTAATGTTGAAAAAGACTTTGAGATTTCAAACTTCATGTTTGAATAAGAAGGGAACCATGGTGAGCCAGTTGCAGATCAGGAAGACACCATGGAGGAGGTTGAGCATATACAACAGGACAATAAGGAGACAAATTACCTATCAAACTTGGAAGATTGCTTCAATTGAGAGGATCCTGAGGAGATAATATCATTTTCTCCTCCATCATTCACCTTTCAAGCATATGAGCTTGTTTTCATGGAGGAGAGTATTCAAGGTAAGGAGGTTGTGTCTCATAATGGCCCTTGGAACCAAGGTTGGAAGATATGATTCTTCCATGTTATTCAAAATAAAAGGAAGGGAAAGAGAAAGAGGATATCACCATTTCCATCTCATCATCCATCCAAACGATCGTAACGTGCCTAATTAGGTACTTGGATTCATTGGATCCAAGAAAGAATCCAAAACCAGTCATGCCTACCTCGGGACATAAGGATAAGCATCAAAGTACCAAGGCTCATCAATACCTCTAAGAACCCAATACAAGTTAGCTTGAGGAAGAATTTTCCACTAATGGTTATACCTTGATGATTTGGGTTGAGGACCAGATTATTGTTAGTTTTTGACTCATACGTAAAGCCATACTCAATGTGAAATAATTTGAATGGCTACCCCTCTTGAGAAAAGCAAGCTACTTCTCCTTTCCAATTGTAGGATTTGTTTGAGTCCCTTTTCTCTCGTAAGTACTTACGGAGTAGGATTATATTTTCTTTTAGCAAAATAAGAGCTTGAGCACACTTTGCATGTCTCATTTGAGGCTTGTATGATTTTATTTTTGTACAAAGAATTGCTGTTGTGTTTTGTTACTCAAAGTTTGTACCATTACACATTTCAATATACCTCGGGTAACTATTATAACATTCCATTCTTGGGATAGACCAAGACTAGGCTCTTCAAAAGATTCATGACAGAAAGATTCTTAGCTATTCAGTAATGATTGCTAGTTCCAAAAAGAAACAAATGTAGAGCAACTAAAACCAATTTGAAGCTTGATCTATTAAGGGACAAATGAAATCCCAAGGTTGAAACAATTTTATACTATTAGAAACTCCATTTCCAATATTTTCTTATGAAAATTTAGAGTACACGCTCAGTGGTCGGAAGAACATAGAAAGTGCAAGCATTTGGGGAGTTCATTTTAAAAAAGGGTTAGAACCAGGAAATCATTTATGACTCCATGTACAATGGATGCTTCAACGCTCTGGTCTCTTCATTGAAAAGGCACATGCCCCTGTGAGTTACCAAATTTTTATCCATATTATTTCCCTAGGGAAAGTAGGATCGCCACGACCCTGTGTAGAAAGAGCTCCAAAAAAATGGTTCCATTGACAAGCCGTGCTTAAAATCCAAGAGTCAAGTAAGAAGGAAATCAAATAGGATCTAAAATGGAATAGCATGGTCTAGGAAAAGGTTGAGTAGTTTCAAAGAACCAGAGGCGCAAAGGAAAAGAAGTGAGAAAGATTCAAATTCTTCAGGATCTACAAATGATTGAACGAGCAAGAAATTGGCTAAGTGTGGAGGACATAATGGAAGTTTCCAAGTTTTCAAGTGACACACCTCCAAAGGATAAATTCAAAAGGAAAACATAAACAAGGACTAAGCCTCCATGCATCAAGGACCCCAAAATTTTCCCGATCGTTGAAAATTCTTTGACTCAAATGGAAGGTGCCAAGTTTCCAAACATTGTACATTCAAAAGTGGGACCCGAGTAGATTGTCAAATAATCGAGGACCTTCCATGCATTCTAGATCCCAACAGGGGGATAGATTCGGGGTGAATAGTCAAATAAAGTTAGGCGAGCGGAGGAAACTAAGTGTCAAAGCATGACACCTTTTCAAAGGTGTACCCCAAAAGAAAATCTCAAATAGGTGCCAACTCACCTAATGTCCCGTAACTGGAAAGATGAGGGCAGCCATTAAAAATCTAAAGGTCCACGAGAGGTATCCACATGGTCTATCCGAAATAATCTAAAGGTAAATTATAGGAGAATTTTCTAAATATGCGCAAATCCTCCATGTGTCCATCGCTGCACAAAGTGCCTCCGCCCATAGAAAAGACTCGGGTAGAATACAAAGGAAATAGGAAGCCCACGAGAGGATGCCACATGTCTCACGGGCACAATTTCAAAAGGAAAAGGTAGGGGAAAACTCAAACGAGCATAGGGATACCATGTGGACCCGGTGACGACAGACTCTTTAAAATATTGTGTGCCCATGACCTTAAAATTCAAATGGCCATATCTTTTGACTGAAAACTCAAATTTGGGAGAGAGAAGAATTTTTGGAAATGTCTGGATGCCCTATATGCCATGGAAACATAAAATATCATTTTTTGTAGGATTTGGTGGGTGAAAATGGGATAAACTACTCCCATGCCATTAGTACAAAATTTGATTTCTGCAACTACGAGATCGATTCGATTCGATCCATCGTTCTTCCTTCTTTAATACACCAACAAATAAGGAACCAGACATGACAAATTTTGGGCAGATTTAAAAGAGGAATTTATTGATGGTGGTTAATCATTTAGAGTAGGATTCAATACATATGTCGGGAGGTGGTTGAAGCACGATTCAAATTTTCCTCCTATTTCTCCTATTCTTCCTATATATTGTAATAGACGGCATTTTTGTCATTTGTTGTTTTTTTCCACTGCCCCTCTCTCTCTTTCTTCCTTAGGGTAGAATAAAAATTCTAATCCTTCTCCCATGACTTTGTAATGGCGTTTTCTTGCCTCTTTCCCACTAATGATGTACTATGTAATATTTTGGAGCAATAGAATTTGTTTCATGATGCATTTGTCCATCCTTGGATTATTTTTTTATCTCTTCCTACCTCTCCTTTTTTGCATGGTGTATTATGCATGTTATGATGTTCATTTCAGGTCCGGGAGCTATGTTTAATGATTTGTATGAAATCTATCTCTTGTGCATGATGCATTTCATCCACCCTCTCCTCTGCTCACCTGTTTCAACTTTAGGAAGTCGGGTTTGTGATCATCCACTTACTTTTCTGGTGTATCACCACTTATTGGAGGCTCTTTCACCCTCTCTCTCTCTCTCTATCTCCTTAGAATGGTTAGATTAGAATACAATAGGTTCTACCTCTCGGAGTAGCTTATGGTAGGTAGATTACTAAGTAAGAACCAGATTTCTCTGGAAGGCCATCTCAAGTTTGCAAGTACCACAGCTTGAGAGATGGTCCCATGTTGTGTAATCACACGAAATGCTCTGCTCCAAACACAAGGCCATTTAGGGGTGTTGTGATTCGCACTAACAATTACTTTGATCCTCACAAGAAAATTTCTTTGAAATATACATAAAGAGTGGAGAGCTACAAGAAGTCTAACAAATTTTTCCTTTTTACATACATTAACATGAAGAGTGGATATGCAATCAATCCAGCTGCCATATTTGACATAAAATTTAAGGGTTAGGTGATCATGCATGAGTACAAAGCCCATATTAAGGCAAAGAAAAGTAAAATAATCGTAAATTATTGTATCTACCCATAAAAAAATCAAAATGCAAGCCCAAGTTGAATGAATTTGTTACGAAAATGAGCTCATTCAAGTAATATAATGCCGCAAGATAATGACCAAGAGCAAAAACAGCGGAAAATGACAAGTAAAATGTCGACCCAACTCGAGGTAATAATACAAGAAATAATGTCATTTTCTTTCCGAATAGTGACTTATGCACATATAAGAACTCATGTGACTTGGATTTTGAAATAAATCAATGTATGGTGAATAAAGATCTAAATGAAGCTTGAAAATGACAAATGATTTAAATATGGTGATGTTTGAAATTTGGGACAGATATACCCTAGAATACGAGACATTCAAGCCCATAGATATCAAATAAAATAACCCTTACCATGTATGAAAAATACATATATTTCAACCTTACGATAAAGATACAAAGAAGGAAGCTCAAACCCTAAGTAAATGGGGAAAAAGAAAACTAGAGCATCAATAATCAGAGAAAATGGCAACCCATTGAATGAATCTTCAAATTAGGGTAAGAAATATAAGTACCAACTTATGTGTAGGGTTGTAGAGATAATTATTACTTTTGCAAAAGTTCACCAAAAAATGGAACAGAATGCTCTACCTTTCCTTGAAAAATCATTACAATCAAGAAGAAGTGGTTCATTCTCATTCACATGCCATGGCCATCAAATGTTTTGTCATAATTTTGCAAGAAGATAGAATTAAAGAGAAAGGAACTCACCAATTTCTATTAAAACCCTTGAATTGAGTCAATCTGTAGTGGTATAAAAAAGACCTAGAATCCCTTCTCGCTCTCAAAAATTTTACAGAAGTAGGAAGCACGAAAATCACAAAATTTACAAAGAAGTTTCAAAGATATAAACCAAGGGAAAGACCTCAAAGAAGGTGCATAAATGAAAAATTATGCAAAAATTTTACCTTTCTCGAATGAGAGCATGGCAATATTAAATCTTAGAGGATAAGAAGACCATCAATAATGACAGTCTGTTCGTTACCAAAATATCATAGAGTTGGAAAATATAAATATGGTAGAAAATTCAGGGGTACACTTGTAAGGCTCATCATAGTGATCGTATAAGGCACATATTCAAGATCAAATAACAAATCAAGGGTGGCATGAGCCAAGGAAATTTCAAAGAAGATAACACAAAAATCTCATAGAGAAGCGAGAGAGACCCAAGATGTAGAAAAATGACAACCTTGTATCTCATAAAGCTCGAACCAAAGAAAAAAATGAGGATGTAGCTGAAGCGCAACCCTCGAGAAAAGTATCAGAGATTTGAAATATAAAGAATCAAGTTTAAAAACATCATTCATAGTTGTCTGGAGAAATATAAGAAACCAAAGAGCACGCTCTCCAAGAAATAGAGAAGAATCGGGCTTCAATCAAGAAATGCTTTGACAAAAAGGAAAATCAAGGACCTTTTAGGATGGAGACCTAATTCTCGAAATGGGATGCAGGTGTGCAGAACTAGGAAGGCATTTCAATTTTGATGCCATCTAGAGTGGCCCTTATATGGTCACAAGATGCAAAAGTAGCAATGCTTTCCAATTGTCTATGTTGGATGGTGAATATTTGTAGATTTCGGTAAATGGGATTTATCTTAAAAACACCGCTAATAAAAGGGGAGTTCTCACCCTCTACATATTAGTTTATTTTTCTCTTTCCTCTAAGTGCTTATGCACATTATCTTGCTGTAGTGTAGATTGCTCCTCTCCTAATTTCTCTCGCATTTTCTATTTGGAGCATGTATGATTTAAAATTTTTGTAAATAGTTGTGGTGTTGTTTTGTGGTCATTATGCGGTCCATTGAAAGAAATAGATGAATCCTCGGGTTAAAACAATTTTTACTCTCGAAACCATCATTTAGAATACTTCTTATGAAAATTGAGAATGGAAGTAGCCAAGCTCATAAGTTAGAGGTAGAATTAGTATTAGACTGTCTTTTTGACTCCATGCCCAACGGATACGATAAGGAAATTGGTCCATTCATCTAATAGGAAGATACCCCTGTGAGTTGCTAGATTGTTATCCATATTTCTCTCTCGTGCTAAATATTGGATCCACTAGGACCCCACATAAGAGGAACCTGAGAAAACTCATCTAGATCTTGCAAATTGGTCACAGAAGGACATGACCATGAAGTGGCGGAGGCCAAGAGAGACTAAAAGTACCACGTGTAAAAGAAACGACTTTGTCGGCCGTTTCCACATCTTAAATTTATTTTCCAAGTTATAGGTAGAATTAACTATGAGATAACAGGGTCAGACGAGAAGGGGTGATGCTAGAGAGGAACTAGAAACAAGAAGGGGAAGAAACAGAAAAGATCCAAAGTCCTCGAGCTCGAAACGGTTCGAAAAGGTCAAAAAATGACTAAGTATGTAGGAGGCTGCAAAGAGACCATGTGTCCTAATGGCACTTCTCAAAGGGGAATCCAAAAAGGAAGCCCAAATGAGTGATAGGTTTCCATGCATCCAAAATCCCAAGAATTTGTGGAGTGTTGAAAATTCTTCAACTAAAAAGAAGGTGTCACGTGTCACTCGGTGCAAAACTAGAAAGGAAGCCTAGGGTGGAGGCTCCAACTGCACCAACCCTCCATGTAGAAAATGGTTAGACAGAGTCAAAAGGCAGACAAGGAAGGCTTCAAATTTTTCTAAGTATAAAAGTGTAAGTAGAGAATGACAAGTGTCGGTGTCTTTGCATCTCCAAAATTTGGTCTTAAGGCGGAGACCCATTGAGAGCGAGCTCGCCACGTAGCCCAAAGTCTAAAAAGTAAGAGGGACCGTTGAAAATTCCATAGATCAGCGGAGGCCGACAAGTGTCAACTCGACACTCCTCCAAAGGCAAACTTTGGGCTAGGTTTTCAAGCAAGTGCGGTGCCTCCATGTGTTATTTTGATAGGGAAAGAGTTAGTTGAATAGTCAATGCATGGGCTAGGCCGGTGGAGGCTGCCAAGTGTCTTAATGGCATTGATTCAAGGGTTGGATAGAGAAAATGTTTTCAATGGAGTGCCATACTAATGCGTGTCCCAGAGGAAAGTGGGCCATCAAGGGAAAAGTTGGTTCTTTGTGCCTTGTTATCTCAAAAGGGTGTCAAAATTTAAAAATGGCCTCGCAACTCTTCCCAAGATAAAAGTCAAGCATTTGCGCTTGAGTCATAGCCAAAGTGGGGAATCGGACGAATAGGTGAAAGTTTTCCTTTTGTCAAAAATGCACAAAGATAAATATGGAAGTGCATTCCCTAGCCAACCAAAAGAATCCACGTGTCCAGAAGAGCTTCGGACCTACAGGAGTTTTTTTGAGTTTTACGTTTTTGCGCAAAACGGAAAAAAGATAAATTGTGGACTTGGAAGCTTGATTTTTTCCGATTGCTGCGTTTCCCATACCAAAAAGGGGACACACTTTGCAATTTTTTTCCCACCCATTTGTAAAGACTCGATACAAACTTCAAAGAGGTGTGTCTTTGACTTAGGGCTCAAAATATTGTGAATCTGACACCATTGGAAAGATCTTAGCCTCACCCACGCCATGGAGGTCTGAAACTTTATTTTTAAGGAGGTTAGGTAAAGGAAAATGGAGGAAATGTCTTTAGGATTTCAATGTAGGATCTTTTCTCCTCAACAACCCGATCGGATTCGATTTATTTTGCCATTTTCCTTTCCTTCAAGGCATCATTTTGAGGATTGATGTATTGAAGATGGATCTAGCCTGCAGATTTCATCGAGATGCATTAACAATTTAATGGTTGAGCATCAACCTACTTTTCCCACTTCTCTCTCTCTTTCTTCTTTTAGGTTAAATCTATAAATACGGGTGCACGATTCATTGTAAAGGGTTGGACATTCATTGTTTTGTAGGCTCCCTTCTCCTTCCAGTAAAGGGATTTGTGGGGTTCAAGCCTTCCATCAAAATTGCAATACATTTCTACCTTTTGGCTACCTTCTAATGGATTGTATCAATATAAAGAGTAATAAAACACATCCGTGATCGATTTTATATCATTTCTTGTCACTTTTTCTTTCATCTAGTCTTCCTTTACAAATCTTGCTGTCTATGCTTATTTTACTATATGCTTTTTGTTGGTTTGTTTCTAATAGAAAAATAAGTGTTCATCATTCCTTTGGTGCATCACTTGGTAGTCTAGTCCTTCCTATTTCTTATAATCCCTTTACCCATATCTCGTTGGCAAGTTTTATATTAGGTATAGAGATAGATCCTCAAAGAAATCCTCACATATACACCTAAACAGAGGAATAAGAAACCAACCTTTAACTGGAGGGATTTTTCCAATTTTTTGCAAGGTCACACACCTTTGGGAAGGTCCAATATTATGCAATCACACTAGATGACTCTGCCTTAGAAAAGTAGACCTTATAAACTCATTTTGGGGGTGATGTGATTTTGCACTAATAGTTTTGGCATGCTTGGAGGGACTAAGAAGTCTCCATTTTATCATGATAGGAATTGATGTACACTTGTGATTCCGGGTTTTAAGAAGCCTAAAAATTGTACATCTAACGACTCCTAAAGAAACAAATCTACTAGTTTCAACAAATTCAAACAAGTTCATGAGAAGAATACAAACACGGTGAAGAACTAGAGAAGAGGGACTATTTGTCTATCTAGAATTATCCCCAAACAAAGGGAGAATAGGAAGAAGATCCTAGAGGTCTCTATCCCCACCAAATAGAGTCTTATCGATACCTCCTCTAGGTAGACCATTCATTAGATCAAGAAGAGTGCTCAGACTAATTGGAATGGCTCACCGAATCCTTATGTTAACTTCAATTGTAGTAGTCCACTCACCTTAAATTCATAAAATATAGTTCGATTCCAACATTACAAGTCATCCCATTTTTCACTAGGAAAATAAAACTTCTCTTGTTGATCATGTCAAATATATTGCAAATTTTTGTATAATCCATGAGATCCATGAGATGGATATTGCAACTAAAATTGCTCACTTCTTCACTTAAAGGGAAAGCTTCACAATGGTTCAAGAGTCTTGAGGCAAGCTCTATCTAGAATTGGAATCAACTATTCACAACTCTTCACAACTAGTTTGGAGAGAAAGGTGATAACTTGTCTTTGTTGGAGCAACTAACAATGATCAAGAGATCCGAAATGAGTATTTTACATACTTCAACCTCGATTCCAGTGGACACGGGAGAGAATTCCAAAGCATTAAAGCCCAGTAATGAAGGTTCCTTCTTATACTTCTTTAGGGCTTTAAATTTTGATATTTCTTTGATGATTCAGTTAATGTGGGGTACAAGCTTACCTGCAACCTATAGCCTTTCCATAGGGGCTGAGAATCATTTGATTCAAGCTGGTAAAATCACTTATATGCCCTCCATGCCTCTATACCTTGAGTTGGGAATCCCAAATGCTAGCCAAATTCCTTTATTAGCTTCTATACCCACCCCCAGGAGTCAAAGTTCAGCTGAAGTTTGCACTTCATCATCTAACACCTCTAAGGAGCTTCGGGAAGTGATGAAGAAACTACGAACCGGGAAATGACTCAGAACCATCAAAAGACATCAAGGTCGAGTTCCGTGCCATATCGGTCTCAAGATCGGGTCTTAAGGTCAGTACTAAGTTGCTAGACCCTAGTACCAAAAAAATAGGCCACTATCTTAGATTGCAAATCGAGCCAAAACCAAGGACATCCCCAAGCTGCTAGACCTTTTAGGTATTTTAATCCAAATGTAGCTTCAACATCAAGGGCATTGGTTTCTACATAGCACAATATGACATAGGAATATGATTGGTTTTTTCCATGCAGTCAACCACATAACCAATCAATGTGTTTTAATGGTTCTCTAAATCAGGATTTGATGGTGCAAACAACTATGGTGTGACAAGAACTGGCCAAGAGGGAGATTAGAAGAAAATAGCTCAGCAAGGTTAACCTCCGGGAGAGACTATGCTTGTCAATTAGTAGGTGAAGAATTTTGTGGGATGAATCAATTACCTCCTAAAAGTGTGGCTTCCAATACAAAGTCTCAAAAGAGAATTATTGGAGAAGTCTAACCACCGAGCTAAGGTGAGCCTCAACCTTCCATCACTCCATAAGGTCATGGTGTTCCAAGTGTAACTCCAAACATGAAGAACCAATCCAAGCCACCTTCCAAATCTAGTCAGCACTAGTTTAAACAATGCATGCGTAAGAAAGAAATGTTTCCGGAAAGGGGAAGCAAAAGGATAGCTCATTCAATATTATTGAGCAAAGGAAGAGGACAAGTGTAAAAATTTCACTATGGGAGTCACTCGCCATTCCAAGGAAGAGATATCTATTATAGATTGTCATGCAGAATTGGTCAAGTTCAAATCAACCCCCTAACCAAGAGAGAGTGCTTATCAATGCGGTTCAACCTAGAAGGAACCAAGGAGAAAAACAAGTTAAAATACTAAGACCTCCTCCATTCTATGTCTCATTGATTATTGGAGACAAATTGGTGCACAATTGTATGATTGATTCTTGGGCTAGTAGTTCTGCGATCCCCAAACAAATAGTTGATCAACCGGGTCTCGAATATGAAGTCATATAAAAAGGGGTAGGTAATTAGATGGGAAAATAGTGAGAACTATTGGAATCATCAAGTATCCGAGCCTCACTCTACATGTTTGCCCCAATGTGATTGTTTTGTAAAACTTGTCCATCATAGATTTGCCACCACATTTTACTTGTGTGTGTGCATCAGGGACTTCACCGTAAAAATTGGAGGCTACCTATTTGTTGATTGGTCACATATGCTCTTTAGGAAAAGGTATGGGGAAAAGGCTATAGTTAGATTTGAACCCATAGTAGACTACCACATTGAATCTTATGTTCCTAGCCCCATCAATGCCAACTTCTCAGCTTTTGATCAAGAAGACCTCCTAAGCACTAATGAAGCAGACACCATGGTGGGATGTATCCCGAGACTTGACTCTAGATGAGTGGGCCAACAAAAGACATTCTTTTGACCCCTATAAGGAGATGGAAGAAGATGAGCTAGGTTTCTACTATCTACATGAAGAGGATCATCCTCTTCTTGACCTAATTAAGCCGAGAATATAAAGATGACAATGAGGTATGGAAATTTTTTTCAATGGCTCAAGGAGAAGACAAGGAGCTGGAGGAGGAGCCATGTGTCCCCAAAAGGTATGAAATATTATTCCACCTTCATATTTCAGTTTGCTTGCTTAAATAACATAGTTGAATATGAGGGTTTGGTCCAAGGTCTTCATTGGGCAAGGAAGGTAGGAATCAAGAACTCAAAAGTGTTTAGTGATAGTGAGGTCAAATCAAGTTAGAGGACTTAATGTCAAAAATGACTCTGTGAAGAACTACAAGAGTAGGGTATGGAATCTCATGGAGGATTTTGAGGCCTTCATTATTGTGTCTATACCTAGGAAGGAGAACAAAGCTTATGATAGACTTGTAGTAATTGAAACAATGTTTGATATGGTTGAAAACATCAAGAGTGGCAGAGAACAACCACATATCCATGTGGTTGTGAGGCTATGATGTCGGATAAAAATACATGTTGGTAGGTGTTTGAGAATGATCAGCAGATCATTAAATTTTTATAAGAAGAATTTGAATTCTCAGCTAGAAACTAGAACATACTAGAGCAGCAATATGGAAATAAAATAGTACAACTGGATACAAACAAACTTCCCAAAGGCTTAGTGACACTAGAATCTATTTTCAATCCTAATGACTAGTTTAGAAAGTAGAAGGATAACATACTGAGATCAAAGGAGAGGATTCGAGTCAATCCCAATCGGAGGTGATGAAACACTTCAAATTGGCAAAGTGGCCACCGAGCAAGAAATGTATGAATTCATACAAATTTTCCAATAATTTCCAAATGTGTTTTCTTGGAGTTATAAAGACCTAAGAGGGTTAAATCCAAAACTAGCACAACACATAATCAAACTAGATCCAACCGCTTTGCTCACCCATAGGTAGAAAATGAGACTAGTTAACCCACATATTGAGCCTCTGATGAAGAAAGAGTTGAACAAGATGATAGAGGCAAGTATCATATTTCCAATCAAACACTCGAGTTGGGTTGTAAACCTAGTCCCAGTCATAAAGAAAAATGGAGAAATTAGGATATGTGTTGAAATTTGAACAGAGCCTCCCTTAAAGATTACTACCCACTCCCTTCAATGGAGCAGATCTTGCAAGTAGTGTCTAGGTCAAAAAGATTCTCTCTCCTAGATGGTTATTCGGGATACAATCAGATCATGGTGAAAGAAGATGATCAATTCAAAACAGCCTTCACCACCAAATGGGGCACCTATTCCTATAGAAAAATGCCATTTGAATTGTCTAATGCCGGATCCACTTTTCAAAAGGAAATGGATATGGAATTCAAGTGGGTTGATCAAAAAAATTGTACTGATCTATCTGGATGACATCACTATTTTTTCCAAGAATGCAACAAATCATCTTTTCCACCTAAGGTAGGTGTTCCAAAGATGCAAGAATTTTGGGGTGTCATTGAATCCTAATAAATGCATATTCTTTGCCCATGAAGGAAAGCTTCTAGGCCATATTGTATCAAAATAAGGATTAGGAATTGACCCAGAGAGATTTCAAGAAATAAGAGCATTCCCATTGCCAAGTCACATGAAGGCTCTTCAAAGCTTCTTGGGAAAAATCAAATTTTTCCATAGGTTTGTTCCAAACTTTGTTGCCCTTATTAAGCCAATAACATTGATTCTAAAGAAGATATTAGCATTCAAGTGGAAAGTCTGAAGGAAAAGAAAGTTTCGAGGCTATCAAATAAGCCATGTCAGAAGCCCCAACTGTTGTGAATCCAGATTTTTCCAAAGACTTCATATTGTATGCCTTTGGTAGCGGTGAAAAAATTTATGCAATCTTGGTTTAGTAGAACAAAGAAAGTGCATAACATCCAATTACTTTCTTCACCATAGTCAAGAAGATTAGGAGGTGAGGTACTCCATTGAGAATCAAGTCCTAGAGGTGATCGAGGATTGAAGAAGTTTAAGCATTTGGTTTCAAACAACAAAATACAACTATTGGTCTCTCATGTAGGAGTTATAGAATTCCTTCTTAATAAGGACCTGAATGAGGAGCGTGTAGGATGGATCACTCATGTCATGGAATATGACATTGAAATCAAGGTCACAAAGCTGGTCCGTGTGAAGGGGTTGTGTGAACAACTAGCTTCAGTCAATAAGATGAAACAAATAGTGAAAAGGAGGTTGTTCTTGTTCTACAAGATGATCAAGAAGAAGGGATAAATGATGTACCTACTCCTTGTTGGACCCAATACATGGTGAACTTACATCAAATAGGCCTGTGTCCTCAAGGAATGAGTAAATAAAAAGGAGGCATTTCAAAGTTACTGTGCCATCCCATATGTTCTTATTGATGGCGTCTTGTTCAAAAAAAAAAGACATCAATGGCATTCTCTACCGAGATGCATTGGGACATACCAGTGGAGAGAGTGCTACAAGAATTCCATGTTGAAGTAGTTGGAGGCCAATTTTATCCAAGAGTGACAGCAATCAAAATCATGAAAGTAGGTTATTACTGTCTCGAGAGTGTTTAGTGACTATTACACATGGATGAAAAGGTGCAAGAATTGTGCATTCTACAAAGACAAAGAGAGGCTAGCAAAACCGCCATTGCACCCAATCTCGGTTGACCAACCTTTCATGCAATGGGGTTAGAATTTTCTGAGTCATCAACCAAAATTCAAGCCAAAGCTAGAAATGGATTCTCGATAGCTACAAATTATTTCACCATGTGGGCTAAGGCAAAGTGGCAGTCAAGCAATCCAATGAGTCTAGTATTCTATATTTCTATGAAGGGATAGTGACCAAATTTAGAGTTCGCCACCATCATATCATACAATGCACTAGCATTTATAGGTTACAAGATTATGGGATGGGTAGTTAAAAATGGGACTTAGTTGAGTACTTCATCAAACTTTTACCCTCAAGGTAATGGCCAGGATGAGTCCACAAACAAGAATATGCTAAAGATCATCAGAAGAACTCTAGATGAGAATCATAGGACATGGCACACAAAGCTCAAAACGGCCTTATGGGTTAATAGAGTAATGCCCAAGATATCTACAGGTAGGTATGCATACAAGTTTGTCTATGGGAAAGAGGTAGTGTTGCCTATATCACTTGAGTTGTAAGCATTCAAGCTCATGAAGAAACTAGATATGTCTGAATTTGAACCAACAGAGGCTAGGTATGTAGAGGTGATAGAATTAGAAGAAACCAGAGAGCATGCTCTCCAAGAAATAGACAAGAATTAGGATTCAATCAAGAAATTCTTAGACAAGAAGGTGAAAGAAAGGACCTTCATGGAAGGAGACTTGCTTCTAAAATGGGATGTAGATCGAAAGCAGAAATAGGAAGTCATTCCAAGTTTGACGCCATATCCGTAGTGGCCCTTATATGGCCACAATAGGAAAAAGTAGCAATTCTTTCCAATTGTCTACATTGGATGGTGAAGAATTGTAGATTCCAGTAAATGGGATCTATCTTAAACACTACTACTAAAAGGCGAGTTCTCACCCCCTGTACATATTAGTTTAGTTTTATCTTTCCTCTAAGTGGTTATGAACATTGTCTTGTTGTAGTGTAGATTTATCTTCTCCTAAGTGCATGCTCTTCATGTTCTATTTGGAGCATGTATGATTTAAATTTTTGTATATACTTGTGGTGTTGTTTTGTGGCTCTTATGAAGTCCATTTAGAGAAATGAGATGAAGCCCCGGGTTAAAACATTTTTCTACTCTCAAAGACCTTCATTTCAAAGACTACGTATGACAATTGAGAATGCAAGAAATTGGGCTTGTAAATCGAGGCAAAACTAGTATCTCGGCCATCTTTCTTGACTCCATGCCCAATGGATACAACAAGGCAATTGGTCCATTCATCTAGCAGGTGGATACCCCTGTGAGTCACCAAATGTTTATCCATATTTCACCCACGTGCCAAATATTAGATTGTCCATGACCCCGCATAAGAGGAACCTGAGAAAACTCATCCAGATCTTGCAAATTTGTCGTTGAAGGACTCAACCATGGAGTGACAGAGGCCAAGAGAGACTAAAAGGACCTTTTGTAAAAGAAATGACTCTGTCAGGTCGTTTCCACATCTTAAATCCATTCTCCAAGTTACAGGTAGGCTCAACTATGAGATATCGAGGGTCAAATGAGAAGGGGTGATGCCAGAGAGGAACTAGAAACAAGAAGGGGAAGAAAGCAGAAAAGATCCAAATTCCTCGTGCTTGAAACAGATTAGAAAAGGGTCAAAAAATGACTAAGTATGGAGGAGGTAGTGGAAGAGACCATGTTTCCTAATGGTACTTCTCCAAAGGGGAATCCAAAAAGGGAACCCCAAACTAGTGATAGGCTTCCACACATCCAAAATCCCAAGAATTTGCAGAGTGTTGAAAAGTCTTCAACTAAAAAGAAGGTGCAGTGTCAACTCAAGACAAAACCGTAAAGGAAGCCCAGTGGAAAAGGCTTTAACTTATGTCGTTCCTCCACGTAGAAAATGATCAAAAAAGTAAAAAGGTGGACAATGTAGGCTTTAAAATTGGCTAAGTACAAAAGTGTAAGCGGAGAATGCCAAGTGTCGTGTGGCACATCTCCAAAAGTTGGTCCCAAGGCGGAGACCCAAATGAGTGCGAGCTCGCCACATAGCCCAAAGTCTAAAAAGTAAGAGGGACCATTGAAAAGTCCATAGATCAATGGAGGCTAACAAGTGTGAACTCGATGCTCCTACAAAGGCAAACATGGGGCTAGGTTTTCAAGCAAGTGTGGTGCCTCCATGTGTTATTCTGATAGGGGAAGAGTTAGTTGAATAGTCAATGCATGCGCAAGGCCGGCGAAGGTTGTCAAGTGTCTTAATGGCACTGATTCAAGTGTTAAAAAAAGAAAAGGTTTTCAAATGAGTGTCAGATTGACGTGTGTCCTAGAGGAAAGTGGGTCGTTGGGGGAAAAGTTGTTTCTTTGCCGCTCGTTATCTAAAACATGGAAAAAGTTGTAAAATAGCCCACAACTCCGCCCAAGCAAAAGTTAGCATTTGGGCTCGAGTCAAAGCCAAAGCGTGGAATCAGAGGAAGAGGTGAAATTTTTCCTGTTGTGATAAAGGCCCAAATATAAATATGGAAGTGCATTCACCGACCCAACAAAAAGGAGCCACTTGTCTAGGTGGAGCTTAGGGCTACTGAGAGTCTTTTGTTTTTTTGCAAAAGGGAAAAAGAAAATTGCAGACTGTAAGTCTGATTTTGTTCGACCGCTACGTGTCCCATACCAAAAAGGGGACCCATTCTTCAACTTGTTTTCATGCCCTTTTTATGTACTCGAAACAAACTTCAAAGCGGGCGTGTCTTTTGACTCAAGGCTCAAAATATTGTGAATCTAACACCGTTGAAATGATCTTGGCCTCACCCATGACATGGAGGTTTGAAACTTTAATTTTTAGAAGTTTAGGTAAAGGAAAATGGATGAAATGTCTATGTGATTTCAATATAGGATCTTTCTCGCCTCAAAACCAAATCAGATTCGATCTGTTCCACCATTTCCCCTTCCTTCAAGGCATCATTTCGAGGATTGATCCAATAAAGACGGATCTGGGGGTATGTTTCATCGAAGCATTAACAACAATGGTTGAGCTTTAACCTAATTTTCCAACTTCTCTCTCTTTCTTCTTTTAGGTTGAATCTATAAATATAGGGGTAGGATTCATTGTAAAGGGTTGGACATTCTTTGTTTTGCAGCTCTGTTCTCCTTCCAAAGAAATAGATTTGTGGGGTTCAGCCTTCCATCGAAATTGCAATACATTTCTACCTTTTGGCTACCTTGTAATGGCTGTATCAATATACGAGTAATAAAACACATCCGTGATCGATTTTAGATCGTTTCTTGTCACTTTTTCTTTCATCTACTCTTCCATTATAGATATGGTTGTTTGTGGTTGTTTATTGTGTCTATTAGAAAAATAAGTGTTCATCATTCCTTTGGTGCATCATCCGGTATTCTAGTCATTCCTATTTCTTATAATCCTTTTACCCCTATCTCCTTGGAAATTTTTACATTAGGTATAGAGATATATCCTTTGCAAATCCTCAAGTATGCACCGAAACAAAGGAATAAGGAACCGACCTTTAATCTAGAGGGATTTTCCCAATTTTTGCAAGGTCCCAAACCTTGGGAAGGTCCAATGTTATGTAATCACACTAGATGACTCGCCTTAGAAAAGAAGACCTTATAAAACTCATTTGGGGGTGTTGTGATTTCACACTAACAATTGCTAAGCTGAAAATTTCTTCAAAAACAACATAAAAGAAAGCCTAGAAAGTAGTCATGGTCCTTGGAAAAATCAACTGGACCATATTAAAGAGGTTAAATGGATGGTTTAAAAGGTATTAAACGCTCATGATATCAAGAAGCCACCACCATTTTATTTATCTCTGATTATTGGAGACCATTTAGTTCTTAACTGCATGGTTGATATTGGTGGAAGTAAAGACAATTATGCCAAGGAAATTTTAGAAAAATTAGGCCTACATTACGATCCTATGGAAAAGAGTGTGTTGCAGCTAGATGAAACATCAACCAACACAGTTTGCATTATCGAAATCTAGAGGTAACTATACATGCTTGTCCCAATGTCACTATTTTACAAGATGCGACTTTTGTAGATTTACCTCCTATTTTTATTTATACTTATCATGAGATTTTATAGAAAAAGAGGAGCTTATCTCTCTTCGAGTTGGTCATATGTTTCTTCATTACAAGGTATGGAACCAAAGTTACTATAAATTCAGAGCTTCTAGCTATATTTCATATTGAGCCTCATGCTTCAAACGCTGCAGCAAACTATGCAACTTTAGATCAATCTAATTTTGATGTTACAACACATGTTTCTTAGCTAGATGGTGTTTCTAATCTATATATGGATGAAAAAACTCAAGAGGAACATGCTTATGACCCTTTCAAAGAAGCAAAAGAAGATTTGTTTGGTATTTATTGCTTGCATGAAGAAAATACACCAATCTGTTTGTTGTACAAAATAGAAAAACTAGCGAGAAGGACTATGGAAGCTTCATTTGATGGAGATAAAAATATGAACAGATAAGGTGCATGTTTAATCCTTACTTCCCCTTCAAATGAAAGGTAATTTTCATCTTTAAGTCTACATTTTTCTTGCACTTATAATGTAGCGAATACAAAACGTTACTTTATGCCTTGCAATGGAACGAAAAGAGAGGTATCGATTACTTTACAAGTTTTCAAAGTGATTAGAAGTAATTTATTAATCAAGTGAAAAAAATTAATGTGTGTAAGAATTCATTGTTGAAATATTACAAACATAGAGTTTTAGACTTTATAAATGATTTTGGTGCTATCAACATTCAATATGTCCCAAGAGTTGAAAATAAGCATGTAGACAAACTTGCAACAATTGGTGCTAGTTTTTATGTACTAGAAAAGATGAAAAAAACAAATTAAAACCACATATAAAGGTAATTATCAGACCTTCAATTCTGAAAATGAAAAAAATTAGCAATTTTTCAAATATGATAAATAGATCTATAGATTTTTACAGCAAGAAGCCAAATTTTCTGCATAAAGTAAATCAATAAACCTACAACACTTCAATGGTGACTAGATTGTTCAATTTAAGACAAAAATTTACCTCAAGGATTGGTTACACTAGAATACATTTTCAGATCTGATTCTAAGTTAAGAAAATACAAAAGTAAGATTTCAACGCATGTAGATGACTACGAAGAAATATTGGTGGATGATGAAAATAAACTATTTATTATAAAGGTATATTCCTCAGCTAATAAAAATTCATTTATGAAATTATTTAAAGAATTCAGAGATGTTTTTTCTTTAATGTACCAATATCTAAGAGGTTTTGATCCAATTTTAGCTCAACATATAATAGAGTTACAACCAAATTCCAAGCCAGTTAGGCAGAAGCAAATGCTCATAAATCTAAAAATTGAGTCATTAATGATAAACAAGTTATCTAAGTTTATCGAATTAGGTATTATCTTTCCAATTAAGAATTCAAGTTGGGTAGCTAATATTGTACTGTTTGAAAAAAGAATGGAGAAATCAGTGTGTAGATTTTTAGAGACCTTAATAAAGCTTCAGTAAAAGATCATTATACACTTCCTAATATGGATCAAACTTTGCAAACAATTTCTAGTTCGAGACAAATTATCTCTTTTGGATGGTTACAAAGGCATACAATTAGATACTTTTGCATGAAGAAGATAGATACAAAACATCCTTCACTAGAAAGTGGGGCACTTATGCTTATAAAAGAATGCCTTTTGGTCTCTCAAATGTTGGTGCAACATTTCAACAAGTAATGGACATGGATTTTCACATCTTATTAAATAAATGTATATTGGTTTACTTAGATGATGTCATGTATTTTCAAAAGAATTTGATGAACATCTAATGCATTTAAGATAGACTTTTCATCTTTGCAAATAGTTTGGAATATCTTTGAATCCCAAAATTCCATTTTTTAAGTACATCAAGGTAAATTGCTTACTCATATTATTTCTAAACAAGGTTTAGCTATTTATCCTTTCAAAATCGAATCTATTTCATAGTTTTCCTTGCCTCGTCACAAGTAACCATTACAAAGTTTTCTTAGAAAAGTCAACTTTGTTAGAATATTTGTTCTATATTTTGCAGCATAAGTCAAGCCATTAACAACTATGTTAAAGAAAGATAAGACTTTCTCTTGGACCAGTGAAGGGAGAAAAGGATTTGAAGCTATTAAACCTGTTGTTCTTGGAAATCCTATAGTTTCTATTTAGAATAGGATTTCCATTTCAATAAGTGCTTCATACACATTACAATGTTTTTCAATTCAATAATTCCATTCATGCACGTGATATGGTTTCAAGATTCTCTCCAGCTTTAGTTTGTTTTTGAAATGTGAATTTCTGTTATATGCTTTAACTCCTTGCCCAATTAACAAGAGAAAGGCATTAATCTACAAGCTAGCAAGAAGATTTCACTTTGCAGATTGCTAGAAATATTGAGATTTTTTACACTTGTGCAAAAATGGGCAACTTGAAACTTCATTACGATGGACAAAGTGTTGATGAAGTGGACATAACTAGGGAGTGCATTACAATTTTATCATGTTTTTAGTTGCATCAATTGATTAGTGTCATGTAATTTGTAGCTATGTTTGTTGTTACAAAATGTAACAACTCACATACCCTTCCATTTCATGTTATTCTTCACCAAGGAAACACAAAAGCCACGAAGGACTAATGCATTTATTTGGTGAAGGTGGGAATCACAGTTTAGGTGAAATGTTAAATTTGGGAACAACAAACAGAGTTATAGTTTACAAGAAAGAGGGTTCATTGAAAAGTTACGAGGTATTTCAAAATTCATTATATCGCATGTAAATACATTTAATTGGGTATTTGAGTTGTTTATTTCATTAAACAATCAATATGTAGTTCATGACATAAAGCTAAAATCATACCAAATTATACAACTCAAGTACATAATTAAATATCATTTATTCACAAAGAAGTACAATATTTCCCACACAAGCCGTGGGATGTAACTCATATCTATTGAAGAAAGAAATACATATGCATGAAGTTAAAAGTAAAAAGGTATAGAAGAAACCCATCATTTCCTTGGGTTCTCTTCTTGTCTTCTTCACTTCAGTTCCAGCTCCATCTTTTATCGATCTCTCCTAGCAAACAATCACAATGTACGGAAAATGAAAGACAAATTTTGTCGACATCGAGCTCGTGGTCTAATCTATACCCTTGTACTATCTAACTACATGTAGATGGATTTGTAAAAAGTAGAAGTATAAAGTACATCACATATAGATACAAAATTGACAAGAGCTACATTCTACATCAGCACATATGATTCCTGTAATCATTTTAGAAAAGCAAGGAAAAGAAAGACTATGGAATACAAGAGAGGTTAAATCCTATTTATTTTCTAACTAGTTTGTCTACATGTGCGGTACATGTACAAAGAAAAGAAAGTACTGATTGTTGTCATTTCATAACACATTATGAACATTCAAATTGAAGTAATGCATGCATTCCATACATGATCAATTACAATCATGGTTTCAATTCAGATTGAAAGAATATACATGATCAAGATTGCATATTCAGGAGCAGGCATCAACAATTATGACATAAACAGAATGTACCTGATCTAAATTTGAAAGAAATGCAACAAGGAAAAGGAAGAATACGGGTCCCTGAAAATGTCTACAAGTTTCAACTTAAGGATAAGGGCTCAAGTTACTGATGAGGATGATAAACTATTTCCTTCAAAAGAAGATGTAGCAGATTGAAAAAAATGCAATAACATAATGAAAAAGCAAAGAAAATATTCATAAACAAAAATATAGCCCTAGAAGTTCTAAAAGCACTAAGTACAATTATTTAAGAGTTCATAAATAATTCCATCAAAGAAAAGATCACATATCAAAGTGGAAAACTAGAAATTGTTTCAAAGAATGGTAAAATCATAATTCAAAGTACATATGATTCAAGATGTTGAATATGTCCAAGAAATGTTTTATCAACATAAAAAATATTACACTTTCTCTCACATGTTTCCTTTACCTTGATATTCTTCATCGAGAAGAAAGCAAGTAAAATACATATCAAGGAAGATCGTGAGTGCAAATGGAGCCATAGAAATTCACAAATGAACTCTCAAATTTCCAAGTTTCACAATGCTTAAAAGGATCTCACATCGGGATGAAAGAATTATCAACTTTCAAAGTTACAATCATATTTTCAAGGTTATGTTCTTTCCAGATAAATTCTTGGGTTAGAAAACAACATGTATCTTCACCTTTATGAGATAGAAATAATCATCAATGTCATTTAATATTCATCTACAATAGTTCTTCCATTAAAGGATGAGAGAGCAAGGAGTAGATCTCATAACAAAATTTTCAAAGCAAGAGATGAGCAATAAGTTGGAATACAATAAAAAGAATATCAGTTAAAGAGTTCAACTATAAAAAAAAATCATAAAAGAGTTAAGCTCCAGTCATCTAGTAAGAAATGCAGCTCTAATCATCGAGTGAAATACAAAGGAGATACATGTTGAATCAAGATGCAAGATTTCCATTTTTAACCTTTCATCATGTGGATTTGGTTGTATATTTACTACAAGAGTACAACCATATTCATAATGAGGACAACGAGTTAAAATTTTTAAGATATGGTTTGCAAAAAATAAGAAAATCATCGAATATAGATTTAACAACACATACTTTAGATCTTTCCTTTCTTATCATTAATTAGTTATACCATAATAATTTAAGGTTTCAACTACAATTATAAGATGGATTCATGGTAAGTAACAATGACACTTCACAAGACAAATATTACAACTACAAAGTTATAGATCATCTTGACATTGATGTTCCCAAGAGAAATGTAGAAGCTTTGAGACTCAATACTAAAACACAAATGACATAGTTTCTCATCATAATGGTTTATAAATGTGTAGATATAAATGTTCAACCACATAGAACAAGGGAAGGAAACCTCATGAAATCAAATAGGAACAAAATGTACCAATAAAATGGTGTTCTAGAGTAGAAATATGAGCTAAAACTCATCATCTATTTTGCAAAATTTATAAGAATAAGTAGATGTGAACTTAAAATTTCATATACAAGTTGTATTTAAGGCTTTAGGAAAAACATTTTGAGATAAAATGTAATTTCACCACCCATAAACTATTCATAAAGGTTGAGAAAAATATTACGTTGATCGTCACAAGAAAATTTCTCAAAAATATAAATAAAGAGTGGAGAGCTACATGAAGTCTAACAAAATTTTCCTTATTTCATACATTAATGAGAAGAGTGGATATGAAATCAACCCGGTGAGAATATCAGTAAAGAATTCAACTATCAAAATAAATTCATAAAAGAGTTATGCTCCATTCATCCAAAGTAATAAATGCACCTCTAATCATAAGAGTGAAATACTTAAGAGTGCATGAGCCATCTTATTAGTGAAATATTGTAGGTGTGTGTGATCGCCAGTCATCGTCCACATCACCTAGGTGATTCATCTTGCCTTCCAAGAGTCATAGGTCTTAGGAAGTCAAATGAAAAGTGTCGAGATTATGTCATAGAATCGACAATGTCATTGCGTCAATGCGTCATAGGATTTACACTCCTTATTTGGAATTGTAACTCCTCTTCTAGTGGCGTCATATGCATCATAAATGTCATATGTGTTAGTGGCGTCATTGAGGTTCCTTCCATGTTTATGTATGGGGGTTACAAAGTACCCCTATTTGTACTTCCTATTTTTCAATCTATGAGAATGAGCGAGACCTATTCTTCTTACTTGCAATCTTCTTTCCATTGATTCGAATCTTGTGTATTGCATTAGCTTGACGTTATCGTCGAGTGTAACTTCGTTGTGGTGCATCACTTTTAGACATCGATTCTTACAAATGCCTCTTTCATGGTATCAGATCTGGTGTCGAGTAAACATGCACTCTTCATTTCTCGGTTGTTTATTACTTCTGGTTTCTTCTCATTTCCTCATGTGCAAGTTTTTTTATTATCATTTTGGAATTATTGCTCACCTCGTATTGAGGTTTCAACAGTTGCAAGTTTGAGGTATTTGGTTGGTTTGCATTATCAGCTGAGTTCTTATTTGGATATTTCTCGATCTTTGTAGCTATTGTTTCTATTTTTTTCGTGTGTTTCTTGTTGGTTGTGTTCAGATTCAAATCCTGCAGGGTAAAAGAAAACTAGTTTTTTTCTTGGTTCATTGTTGGCTCGTGTTTTGCTTCTGTGTGGATGTGTTTACATTGGATTATTCAAGCTTCACCATCCACCCGCTACTCATGCCTCTATTTCTAGACAGTCCATCGTCTAACCGCTACTCATGTCTCCTTTTCTGGACAGTGAAAATTCAAACCTCCACGTGCCCCTTGTCTTTTCTTTTTTAGCTTGTTCCTGGTTCATGCGTCAAAGTCTGTGGTCGTTCCGAGTGGATCTGTTGCTACCTGGTTTGTGCTCTGAACCACCATTCTCTGCTTTGGGAAGAGATTATCCCTTGGATCCTGGGACCTGCTCTACTATTTTTTTTTTCTCTAACATTTTCTAACGTTGTTTCTACATTTCCTCACCATGTGGACGTCCCTCTCCGTCCAAGCCGTTACAAAATCTCGAATGCAGACCTTCACTCTGTAGTTAGATGGAGATATTCATTTCCACCGGTAGTTACCTACCTCTCCTGGTACATGACCTGCCTCTCCTTCCCATGTGGCCTTCTCAATCAGCCTGCCAGGTAATATCCTTCTAAAATACATTTTTTTGTCACCTTAAAAAAAATGTGTTTGTATACGTTTTACTTTATCACTTTTATTAAAAATTTTTGTTTCATTACCCTTTAAATAATTTTAGGGTTAAGACCTTTTTAAAATGTTTTTAAGGTGCTAAAAACATTTCATTTTATTGGCATTGTAAAATTTGTTTTTTTGGCTTGTTGTATTATTACCCTCCTTCGAGTGCCGAAGACGGAGGGTGAGGTCCAGATTGGCAGGAGGCTAATCCCCCCTCACAATACAAACAAACCCTATATCAAATTCTATTTCGTTTCCAATGGGAATATATACGACACCTTTTTCATGCATTTAGGGCACTTTTTAGATCCATTTGCAGGCTTATTGGCTTTTCTCATCGATTGGGAATTGGTTTTTGCTATAACTTTTGACTCGTTGCTCAGTTTTGAGAACTTATATAGTCAAATTTGCATGTTTTTTCACACTCTAGATGATGGGATCACTATTTTTGTAAACACACTAATTTTATAAAGTTCCACATTCTAGGGGGTGTCTTTGTATTGCTTAATTCAGCTCATTTTTTCTTGAGCTTTGTTCTATCCCTTTTTGCTTGTGGACTTGTGAGCACATCTGCCACAATCTTATGACCAAGGGATTCTTTCGTGTGATGTGAGACATTGTTTCTCACAAAACCCTCTCTTCCCCCTGTCACTTCTTCTTTTCTTGCTTGCTTGTGGTGATGATCTATTGCGCCCAACGAACCTTGATTGTTGTCTCCACCTTTGTGCGTTATTACACCGATTGCAAGGTGAGTGGTAGACTAGTTCTCGGCACACAGTCACATCTGGTTGTAATCAATGCATTAAATTATAAAGTTTCAAACTTGTGGGGGTGTAATTTTGTTCTGGGGTGGTTGTTTCTTTTCTCTCTCCTTCCTTCTGCATTCCTTGGTTCTATCTCTTCATTATGGATATCTCTAAAGTACCAGTGCTCACACCTTTTAATTTCTTTGAATGGAAATCTAAAATTATATTGGTTTTGTGAAGTAAAGGGTTATACCAAGTTACCATGGGGTTAGAGACCGAACCTAATGATGAACCCAAAAATCTAAATGGTTTAACCGTTGTGATGAAGCCTTAGGTCTTATTTGTATGTCCGTCTCTCCCAACTTGCTCTTCCACATCGAACTTCTCAACACCCCATCAAGTGTGGAGAATGCTCGATGATATGTTTGGGAAGCAAGATGACATGAGAGCACATGATTTGGAGAATGAACTACTAGGGTTAAATCCTAGTGACTTTGAAAACCTACAGGCCTTCTTCTCAAAGTTTTTCCACACTAGACTGCTTCTAAAGGAATGTAAAGTGGAGAAGAAAGACTCTTAATTGATCTTGTCGATTCTTTCTAAATTAGGTCCTAACTACTCTATTTTCATTTCAACTTTCCATGCCACGAAAGTTGCCTTGGGTAGTACTTGGACCATGCCCTCCTTTGAAAGTTTTTCATCCCAATTCATTTGAGAACATGACAAACTCATTCAAATGGGGACTCTAAAATCCAAGTCACATGCCCTTGTGGTGAATAAGGGTAAGAAAAATGAAAAGAAGAAAGAAACTAAGGACCAACCTAAGAAAGAAACCAAGAGCAACCAACCCCCAGATAAGCCCGTCACTCATACTTTGACTTCTAAGCCTAAAGTGAAGAAGGAAAAGTATTAATTCTCCTATTGTAAGAATTATGGCCATGAAGAGAAACATTGTTTTCAGACACAAATTGATCACTTAACTCATTTACTTAACAAGAATAAAATAAGTGTTCCTGAATCCATTAAACAAAATGCTCAGAAGGGCAAGTCCTCTAATGCAAAGGAGACTAAAAATGAAAAGAAGAAAGGTAAGGCCCTTGTAGATAGATCAGCTCCATCATCAACTTCGATTATCGATTCTGGTGCCTCACACCACATGGCTTCTTCAAAGGTTGAATTATCTAGCATTGAGCCATGTGGCATGTCCCAAATCACGTTGGGTGATGACACTCATGTGTCGGTTTCTAGTAGTGGATCGGTAGAGATAGAAGGTGGAACATTTAACCAAGTGTTGAGTGTTCCAAATCTCTCTACCAATCTCCTATCGGATTACCAAATCACCCACCTTGGTGAAGGAATGAAGTGGAATTTGGTCCTAACTCGGTGATTATTCGTGAGCTTAACTCGACTATACTATGGTTGAGGGAAAGGCACATCACCGTTCATGGTTGTATACCTTTTCCCACTTCTCTTTTGATTGATGCCCAATGCCTTGCTCACTCATGCAAATGAGGTTAGCAAGTTATGGCATGAGCATTTTGGGCATCTAAATTATCATTACCTTGAACAATTGAGCCAAAATGAAATGGTCAATGGGCTACCCCGAGTTAAGTTTTCTAAGGGTATTTGTGAGGGTTGTACCCTTGGAAAGCACCCTAAAAAAAGATTTGACAAGGGAAAATCTTGGAGAGCTACTTGTCCCTTGGATCTTATTCATAGTGAAATTTTTGGCCCTTTTCTATCTCCTTGTTTTACTAGAGCTCTATATATACTAACCTTCATTGATGAATTTTCACGTTATACTTGGGTATATTTTCTTAAGCTTAAGTCTTGAAGTTTTTGAGCATTTTCAAAACTTTAAGGCTCTTGTTGAGAAACAAGTGGAACAGTCTATCAAGGTTCTTTGAACCGACAATGGAGGAAAGTATGTGAGAAATAAGTTTGAGGATTTCTACACTTCTGAGGGGATTTCTTTGTAGCATACAGTTGCTTACATCCCTTCCCAAAATGGAGTTGCAGAAAGAAAGAACCAAGCTTTAAAGGAGATGGCTACTTGTATGGTTCACTCGAAATCTCTTCCTTCACAGTATTGGGTTGAAGCAGTGAATTGTGCTTGTTATATTCAGAACCATGTTCCACACAAGGTAGTAAGAGGGTTGACACCATTTGAAGGCTGGTTTGGACACAAGCCTGATGTTGAGAACTTTCGAGTCTTCGGATACAAGGCTATGGCTTGGATTCCCAAAAAGAAACGCAAGGCATTAGATCCACAATCTAAACCTTGAATCTTTGTCGTTTATCGTGATGGTGTGAAGGGATATCAATTGTTGAACCCTACCACCTGTGAGATTTATATTGAGAGGAGTGTGAACTTTGATGAGTCATCCTTGACTTCAACTTACACCGAGGTGCTTTTTCCCACTAATTAAAATTCGACTCTTAGATGATGATGTTGTTGACTAAGTTCCACCTCTCCCTGCTCCTGCCAATCCTCAAACTTCTACGTCTTCTAATTCTGATAGTAGTGATGATGAGGACTATGTCCCTTCTCACTCAAGTGAAGAATCTTCCGAATTTGAGCCTGAGCCTTTGGGACCTCTTGGGCCAGAAAACTTTATAGAGTGTTGGAGATTTAGTTGAGATCCTTTGGATGAGAGACGTACTTGCTCGAGACTTCATTGGACCTCACTCCTTCTTCACCTCTACTTCTAATCCACCATCTTTCTAGGAAGCTTCTAGGATTCCTAAGTGGGATTCTGCCATGGATGAGGAGTATTCCTCACTCATAAAGAATAACACTTTAGATCTTACCCTTCTTCTGAAAGGAAGAAAAATCATTCGATGTAGGTGGGTATATCGAACAAAGTATGGAGCTAATGGAGAATTCAAGAAGTATAAAGCGTGAATTGTAGCTAAGGGTTTCTCCTAGGTAGCTGGGTTTGATTACTCAGAAACCTTTCCTCTAGTTGTGAAGATGAATTCCATTTGACTTACCCTTGCCATCACTACCGCTAACAGATGGGAAGTCCACCGGATGGATGCTAAGAGTGCCTTCCTTCATGGGACTTAGAGGAGGATATCTATATGGAACAACCTCCGGGTTATTTCCATGATCCATCCCTTTGTTTCAAATTAAAGAAGTCTCTCTATGGCCTTAAACAAGCCCCTCAGGCTTGGTATGCTAAGATCGACTCCTTTTTAGTTACATCGGGGTTCACTGGGTGTCACTCGACCCAAATGTGTATATTCTACGACAGGATGACTCCATGCTTATTCTTGTTCTCTATGTTGATGAATTTTCGATCACATGTAGCTCTTCCTCTATCATTGATTCTTTGAAGATCTCCTTGGCCAAACAAGTTCTCCATGTCGACTTAGGATTGGTTCATTACTTTCTTGGGTTCCATATTTCACAATCTAACTCATGAATTATGATATCATAGCCTAAGTACTCTCTTCATTTGCTTGCTCGGTTTCACATGTCCGACTGCAATTCCTCACCTACTCCTTTTCTTTCCATGATTAAGTTGGTTTCTCATTGCTCTTCCCCCTTGGTTGATGGTACCCTTTATCGATAGTTGGTGGGAAGCTTGATCTACCTTACTCACACTCGGCTAGATCTATCGTATGCCATCAAGATCGTGTCCAGATTTATGTAGGAGCCTCATTAGCTACATTTAAAAGAAGAAAAGTAGATACTTCACTATGTTTGTGGCACTCACATAGATGGTATTCATTACTTAGGAGGGACTGAGATTGACTTGGTTGGATTTATAGACTCATATTGGGCTAGTGATCTAGATCATCGGAAGTCTACCTCAAGCTATAGTTTCACTCTTGGTTCAGGTCCTGTCAGTTGGTCAGAAAGAAATAGAATGCCATTTCCATATCATCAATAAAAGTAAAATATAGAGGAGCATTTAACTCGCCACATAAGATGTTTGGTTACAGGGTATCTTGGCAGAGTTTGGCATCCACTTTTGGTGGCCTACCATTATCTACTTGTGACAACATGAGCACTATCTCGATTTGTAGAAATCAGTTCAACATCAGTAGATGAAGCACATTGAGATTCATATGCACTTCATACAGGAGTTGATACATGAAAACATCATCAACATACGGTATGTTCAAACATCCGATCAAAGTTGCGAGACATTTTCACTAATTCCTTCACCGAGGTGAAGTTTCTTCACTTGTGGTCTCTTCTGGGGTGAGATCTCTGCTGCAGTCACCCATCTTCTTGGGCTATATATTCATCGTTCTTCTCCTCTTCTTCTTTCTAGAAAGATGTTGTTTATACGTGGGCACCTTATCAAGCCTTTAGTTGTTGGGGCCCATTGACACATCTTTCTTAGTTTTCTAGGGGAGTCTTCTTTTTTATTCTGGCTTACCTTGACCTCTTCCTCAGCTTTGATGAAGGGGGGGTGTTGGTGTGTGTGACTGCCCAGTCATCATCCACATCACCTAGGTGAGTCATCTCACCTTGCGAGAGTCATAGGTCTTAGGAAGTCAAATGACAAGTTTCGATTCTCATCATAGAATATGACACTTTCATTTTGCGTCAATGTGTCATAGGAGTTACACTCCTTATTTGGAATTATATCTCCTCTTCTAGTGGTGTCATATGCGTTAGTCAACGTCATATGCATCAGTGGCATCATTGAGGTTCTTTCCATGTTTAGGCATGGGGGTTACACAGCACCCCTATTTGTACTTCCTATTTTCGATCTATGAGAATGAGCAGACCTATTCTTCTTCCTTGCAATCATTTTTCCATTGATTCAAATCTTGCGTATTGTGTTACCTTGACATTACCATCGGAGTGCAAATTTGTTGTGGTGCATTTCTTTTCGACATCGGTTCTTACGAATCCCTCTTTCAAATACAAAGAGCTACATGTTAAATCGGGATGTAAGATTTCCATTTTTGAACCTTTCATCATGTGGATTTTTTTGTATATTTACTATAGGAGTATAATCATATGCATAATGAGAACAACTATTTAAAATCTTCAAGATATGCTTTACAACAAAGAAGAAAATCATCAAATATTGATTCAAGTTAATCACATACTTTAGATCTTGGATTTCTTAGCATCAATCAATTATACCAAAATGTAATGTTTCAACTATAATTATATGATGGATTCATTGTAATTAATAATGAAAATTTACAAGATAGAGGTTATGGTACAAGTGTAGATACTCACATTGATTCTCCGAAGAGAAATGTAGAAACTTCACGACTCAATACTAGAACAAAAATGGCATAGTTTCTTAGCATAATGGTTTCTAAATGTGTAGATATAAATTATTGACCACATAGAACAAGGGAAGTAAACATCATGAAATCAAATAGGAACAAAATGTACCAAGAAAATGGTGTTCGGAATAGAAATATCAGCTAAAACGCATCATTTGTTTTCCAAAATCAATAAGAACAAGTGGATGTGAACTTAAAACTTCATATACATGTTGTATTTAAGACTTTAGGACCAAATTTTGGAGATAAGATGCAATTTCGCCACCCATCAACTATTCAGAAAGGTTGAGTACAATATTACTTTGATCCTCACAAGAAAATTTCTCAGAAATGTACATAAAGAGTGGAGAGATACAAGAATTCTAATAAAATTTACCCTCTTTCATACTTTAACGAGAAGAGTGGATATGCAATCAATCTAGACACCATGTTTGACATACAATTTAAGGGTCAGGTGATCATGCATGAGTAAAAATCCCATCTTAAGGTAGAGAGAAGGAAAATAATCACAAATTATGTAGATTTACCCATAAAACAATCAGAGTGCAAGCCCAAATTGAATGAATTTATTATGAAAATGAGCTCATTCAGTAATATAATGGCACAAGATAATGAGAAAGCACAAAAATAGAGCAAAATGACAAGTAAAATGTTGACCCAACTCGAGGTAATAATACAAGAAATAGTGTCATTTTATTTCCATACATCGTAACTTAGGCACGAGATAAGAACTTGTGTGAGTTTGGTTTGAATAAATTAATTTATGGTGAATAAATCTGAAAAGGAAGCTCGAAAATGACAAATTATTGAAATGGGACAATATTTGAAATTTGAGATAGAGATACCCCAGAATGCGATACATTCAAGCACACATATCTCAAATAAAACAACCCTCACCATGTATGGTAACCACATATATTCCATCCTTGTAATAAAGATACAAAGAAGGAAGCTCAAACCCTAAGAAAATGGTGTAAAAGAAAACAATAGGATCAATAATTAGAGTAAATTGAAACCCATTGAATGAATCTTCAAATTAGGGTAAGAAATATAAGTACCAACTTATGCTCAGGGTTGTAGAGTTAATTATTACTTTGTCAAAATCTCACCACGAAATAGAACAAAATCCTCTATCTTTCCTTGAAAACTCATTGCAGTACTTCAAAAGAAGTGGTTCATTCTAATTCACATGTCATGGCCTTCAAATGTTTTGTCGGACTTTCGCAATAAGAAATAATTACACAAGAAGGAACTCACCAATTTCTATTGAAACCTTCAAACTAAGTCGAGTCGAGTGCAGAGGAAAAACAAAGACCCAAAACCCCTTCTCATTCTCAAAAATTTTACGAATTGAGTGAAGCACAAAAATCACAAAATTTATAAAGAAGTTTCAGTATAAATTGAGGGAAAGAACCAAAAAAGGTGCATAAATGCAAAACGATACACAAATTTTACCTTTTCTAAATGAGAGCATGACAATCTTAAAGCTTAGAGGAGTAGAAAACCATCAATAATGGTAGTCGTTTGCATACCAAAATCTCACAGAGCTCGAGAAAATATAAATATGGCAGAAAAGTCAGGGATACACTCGCAAGGCTCACCACAGAGACTATATAAGGAACATATTCAAGATCAAATAACAAATGAGTGGTTGCAAGAGCTAAGGAAACTTTCAAAAAGACAACATAAAAATATCACAGAGAAGAAAAAAAAATCCAAGATGCGAAAGAATGATGACCTTTTATCCCATAAAGCTCAAACCAAAGCAAAAATTGATGGAGTAATGAAGTAAAACCCTTAGAAAAGTATCGAACTTTGAAATACATAAAATCAAGCTCAAAAACATCATTTATGGTGGTCTAGAGAAATATTTCTACGACATCACCCTCTAAAGCGGCATGTGAATGAAATTATCAAATTAGATAACAAAATGAACATATTCGCCAACCTACCCATGGTGATCAAACTCAACACCTTGCTGTGAAGATATCAACATTTCAGAATCGACTAGTACGCTCAATATCGACAATTCATATCAAATCCATATTTCACCTACCCATCTATCATTTTAGGACATCAATGACTAAAATCAAGTTTTTATGAGGTCAATGGTTGAGAATTGTTCACCAATTTCCATACAAAATCTAGCCTTGAACATAGTTGCATCAAATTCTACCACAGTCGGAGAATAGAGAAGTGGAATAACTTGATGAAACCATTATTAGGGTTATATCTACACCGATTTTCCACCAAGGGTTGAGCCTCATGGGAGAGGGGACCATTTTTCAATTAAATGATTATGTTTGACATTAGTTCAAACTATAGTCTGTATAAGCAATAATAAAAAATACCAAACTTAGTCAACTTGGTAATCAAAAGGGGACCGAATATACCAATCAAATGATTAATTTTTTGGCCTTAGTCACCATATAATAAATGATGTCAAAGTGCCATTTAAACAAGTATATATGGTATTGACCTATTAATAATCATCATTTAATCAAATATGGCCATGATGGTGTGCTACACAAAGGTGAGTTTTTACCTCAATTTTTGCAAAATGCCTTTGTACCTGAGTGCATATATATGGATGTAAACATCATGTTCATCACTTGGATCATGAAAGGGAGTATGTTTTATATTTCATTGCACTTGAAGAAAAAATAGCAGAGAAGATAAACAGATGTCAAAATCGGGGATCAAGAAGACCCTTTCGACATGGTAATTTCCTTATTTTTCATAAATAAGTGTATTATTATTGTGGACATGCTTACAGGTGGTATTCTGTTGGTGCTCAATTTAATCTCACCATGTTTGTTTAAAATTTCTCGGTCCACATGGTTTGAAGTATTCTCTGTCTCTATGTATGGATACGTGAAATATTTCTCCTTCATTTTGTTGCCATGGTAAGTCCTTTCCTTGGGTCGTGGATCACAGTGAGTCTTGGTTTTATTTACTATCTTCTCTCTGCGGGGAAGAATTTTTATTGTTGGGTGTCTTCCATGATTGTGTTTCCTTTGTAAAATCTTGTCCCAACAACCGTGGATACACGGTATTTTCATATTGGATGCGGCGTGGTGGGTCTATTTGATATTTTGAGGCATTATGGCAAAAGGAATGAAAATATAAAAGGAATGAATAGGCCCACAAAAGGACACATGGTGGTTTGAAAATTAAAAGGTGGAGAGGTGGATCATTGAAGAAATTTAAAGATTTTGGCCTTTTTGTGAAAAGGAGCAAAATGAGCCACGATTCCGTTTGGGATGAAATAATGTCACATGTTTGAGTCAGCATTGAAAAGTCAAAGTAGGGAGGTGGGTCACTAGAGGACTTTGGAACTTTTATCCTTGTTTTGAAAAAAGGAGTAAGGTATAAAAGTGAAGCGTGACCCCGCAAGTGCCTAGATAAAGCCACATGTTGATCCTATATCAAAAGCGAGATGGACAAGAAAAGTTGTCCAAAAATGCACAATTTCTTTAAGTGATACAAAATGTGAAAAGCAGTTGTGCCGCTTCAACTCAATTTTTTTCCACACAGAGGGCATGTGCTCATTCCAGGATCCATCTTAGGTTTTGACCTTTGGAGTTATGCCAAAGAGACACGTGGATGATTGATTACCTTTGCCCATACTTAGACTTTTTCAAGAAATGATGCAACTCTTGGTATCTTATAATGTGGAGGACCCACTCTGCTCGGGGACCTACCCCGATTTTACTTTTGAAAGAGTGTGAAGAGACATGTGGAGGATTCTACTAGATTTTCCCATATGTAGAATTTTCAAGTGACCAATGCAACTTGTTTGGGTCCAGGGCACGTGGAGAGCTTGCGCTCATTCGAGGTCCCACCTCTAGACTTCATCTTTGAAATTAAACCAAATAGACACATGGAAGCTTCCACTACACCTTCCCAAGCTTAGAATTTTCAAGCGTCTAATGTAACTTTCTCAGACCCTAGGCACGTGGCACCTTCCACTAGTTCTTAAACTTTTTCAACGTCTGGTAAAACTTTTCCAGGCCTGAGACACATGGAGAGCCCACGCTTGTCTGGGTCTTTGCTGGGCATCATATAAAAAGTGCACCAAGGAAACATATGGAGATTTTTTGGCTCCTCTTATATCTCGAGACTTTTTCAAAGGATGAGGAAACTTTCTTGGGCCCAGGACATGTGGAGAGTCTCGTGCTCATTTGAGTTCCTACCTTTAGACTCCATTTTTGTAGTTACACCGAATAGACACTTAGAATTTTTCAAATGGCTGAGGCAACTTTCTTGGGCCCAAGAACGTGGATATCTTGTGCTCATTTGAGGTCCCACCTCTAGATTCCATCTTTGAAGTTACACCAAATAGACATCCTGGAAGCTTCCTTGAACCTTCCCATGCTCGAATTCGGCGCCGACCGGTGCAACTCTCTTGGGTTCTAAACACGTGGAGGGCCCACGCTTGTTTAGGAACCTGCCTTTAGACTTCACCATTTTAGTTGCACCAAGGAGACACATGGAGGCCTCCACTAGCTCCTCTTCATACTTGGTCGACTCGGACTCATAGCATAGATATGTGGTATAATCCATGGAGGTCACTCATTTTTGAGAGGCGTGAATGTAGGTATCTATTCCTCAAGGAATATTCTCGAAGGTGAAAATTATTTCTTGTCAAATCAAGCCATATGCAGCCACACGAGAAGTATTGAAAAAGGGATTTCTTGCATGACATGATAAAATAATGATTAAAAAGATTTTCAAAATATTTGACATGGTGCCACAATCATATTTGATGAAGGTAGGAGATGTAAATGAATCACAACTTTTCCACCTAGTAGAAATAGAAAGTAAGATATTTTCAAGGGAATAAATATGATTAAATGGTATCTTTGTAAAAGGAATATTTTCTTGAAGATTAAGAATTTTGGGGAAAATTTTGGGATGATTGGGATAGTTAAATTGTATAAATGTAATGAGAATACTCTTGCATAGGGGGTTAATTTTTCTGAGAAAGTTTGAGAGAAACCATTTTCCTGAGAGACCGTCGAGAAACCTATTTATTTTCCTATGTTTTAGATTTAATCACGTCAAGATGGTTATAAGTGTATAGCCATTGACAAGCTCTAAGATTGTTAAAGAAACTCTCCCCTGCTGATGAATCTAATGAACCTTGAAATGAATTTGTGTTGATCATGAGCATTATTGTGTTTGTCTCATTTCAGAATGTTTTCAAATAGTTTTTCTTGTTCCTGTTGCAATCTTATGTTGAAATCCCTCTGAATCACACAATATCTCGTCCATGTGTTAGTATTGTGGCATTTGCAATTTCATTATGAGAAGAGATTTCATCTTGTGATGCAAATAAACAATTTAAAATCACTTTACTTTCATTATGTTGATAAATATTGTTTGTAAGTCTATGAGTGTATCTTAGGTGTGAAAAATAGGGACTTTTAACGTTTAATTGAGTCTTTAGCATGAGCCTTTGTGTTGAATTCTTGAAGAGTGTATGAAACCGTGCATCTCTAGCCTCCATTGATACACACCTTCTGGTTGAAGGAATATTTTGGCTATTTTGAAGCATTTTGTCTGTGATTTTTCCAATATTTGTAAAGACTCTCAAAGATCTGGTATAATAAACTTTATCTTGCTTAACTTCCCACCAAAAACTTCTCAAATTATGAATCCTACATGAACTATCTGTGTTTCTACTATGTATCCACAAATAAATAAATTCCACTGCCAAAATATGCAGAGACAATCAAGTTTCAATTATTGTCTTTAGTAACCCGAACCTTGTCCAGGAAACATCCCCACTAACTAGTGTGACAAACTTGTGAGAGTTAGATTGTGTTGTATTGATCATATTTTCTAAAGGTTCTCATAAGTATTGTGTAAAGAAGGATCTCTTTATGTCCTTAACCAAAATGGGTTACATAATGGGTCCTCTCACCCTAGTTGAAGGAACAACCTAAAGTATTGAGGGTAGATCAAACCCTTATTAAGGTGTTATCCATTTCTCCAACGAATGAGTGACAAAGAGTTAGCTAAATCCCCTCCCGGCTTCAAAATGACTCATATCATGATTCATCTATCTCTAAGAATCTTGCCAGTTTCGTGATAATCTTTGCTCACCCTCGCTGGGAGTATCAATTTTGATACCAATAATACCCACACATTAGGTGAGAGTTTTACAAAGTGTTAAAGACAAAATAATTAGTTTTCTTACACGGGGATATTATTTTTTCATGTGCATCGGAGGGCAGAATTATAAAGGTCCTAAAATTATCATTGCAAGTGGATAAAATTACAAGTGTCACATCAAGCAAAAAGAGACTAATATTGCATGCACATTAGAGGAGACTTACACAACAGGAAGGAAGCTATTATTAGACAAATTATTCATCTTACTTTGTTAAAAATAGATCATTCAATTTCAGTTTAGTGGGATATTTTTTTCAATCAAGTATATTAATGCCTCTTTGTATTAGCATGTCTATTTTATTCCATGCATGGGCAAGTGCATTTTTAGCCTATTTTTAGGATGGGATTGGTGGATAATTTTTCTATCTATTGTGTGTGCAATTGCAAAGCATAGTAGGAGGAGTTTTTAGACATAAGAGTGTTGAAGCATATTTTTCCAGTTTTTCCCCCTTGACTCGAGAATTGATTTTTACATTTCCATTTATTTACAAAGTGGTTTGTATATCTCATTAATTATTAAGAATGTAAAATTCCTTGATTGATCATCTTACCTTGCAGCAAATTTAGTAATTTTTGAATAATATTAGTGTGCATATTATCTTACTGTATTGTTGTGACTAATTCCCTTAATACACCAAGTGTTTTGCCTTGATATTCTACTGAAAACTATTGGTTTGTGCATGAATGTTTCATTCTCAAATTTATTATACATATACTCAGTCAAATCCCTTAACAAGTTTGGTGTATCACCCTAGTTTTCAATTTAGTTATAGTCATCTTTTACCCTCAAAACCCATAAAAATTAGTTCGGGATACCGCAGAGCTCAAAGATGCACAAACAATGGTGACTTTGTATCACATAAAGCTTGAACCAAAGCAAAAATGATGGAGTACATGAAGTAAAACCCTAAAAAAGTATCAAAGCTTTGAAATATAAAGAACCAAGCTCAAAAACATCATTCATGGCGGTTTGGAGAAAATTCTCTAGGGATTCATCCTCCAAAATAGGCATGTGGATGAAATGATCAAATTTAGATAACAAAATAAACATATTCTCCAACCCACCCGTAGTGATAAAACTCAACCACGATGAGAAAATCATCATTTCAGAATCAATAAGAACCAAGATCAATGATTCATATGAAATCCACAGTTCACCTACCCATCTGTCTATTTAGGATATCAACAATTGAAATCAAGTTGTAAATGGTACCGAGATCAATGGTTGAGAATTGTTCACCAATTTCCATACAAAATCTAGCCTTGACCATAGTTGCATCAAGCTTTACCACGATCGAGTCAGAGAGTACTGAGACATGGAAAACATGATGAAACCCTAATTAGATTTATATTTGCACCAAATTTCCATAAAGGGTCGGGCCTTGTGGGAAGGGACCATTTTTCAATTAAATGATTATATTTGACTTTAGTTCAAACTATAGTATGTATATGCAATAATAAAAAAATAACAAACTCATTCAACATGGTAATAGAAGGGGACAAAATATACCAATCAAATGATTAATGTTTTTCTTTAGTTGTCATACAAATAATGATGTCAAAGTGGCCATTTAAACAAAGATATATGACATTGGCCTATTAATAATCGTCATTTAATCAAATATTGCCATAATGGTGTGCTACACAAAGGTGAGTTTTACCTCAATTTTTGCATTACTCCTTTGTTTCTAAGTTAATATATACAAATTTCAAAATCATGTTCATCACTTGGATCATGAAAGGGAGTATGTTTTGCATTTCATGCACTAGAATAAAAAATAGAAGAGAAGATAAACATATGTAAACATCGGGGATCAAGAAGACCCTTTTGACATGCTAATTACCTTATTTTTCACAAATAAGTGTATTATTATTGTGCACATGCTTATAGGTGGTCCCCACACATTGGGTGTGAGTTTTGCAAAGTGTTAAAGATAAACTAATTATTTTTCCTACATAGGGATATTTTTTTGCATGTGCATCCAAGGATGAAGAATTATAAAGGTGCTAAAATTATCATTGCAAGTGGATCAAATTACAAGTGTCACATCAAGCACAAGAAGACAGAGATTGCATGCACATTAGAGGAAACTTACACAACAAGTAAGGGCTATTATTAGAAAAATTATTTTTATTTTTTCAATCAAGGATATTAATGCCTCATTGTATTAGCATGTCTATTTTTATTCCTTTATTTATTCACAATAAAGGGGTAAAATTAGCATGCATGGGCGAGTACAATTTTTAGCCTATTTTTAGGATGGGATGGGTGGATAATTTTTCTATATATTGTGTGCAATTGCAAAGCATAGCAAGAGGATTTTTTTGACATAGTAATGCTAAAGAAAATTTTCTAGGTTTTCCCCCTTGAATGAGAATTGATTTCTTCCTTTATAGTTATTTGCAATGGTGTGTATATCTCATTAATTCTTTTGAATGTCAAATTCCCTGATTAATCATCTTACCTTGTTGAAAATTTAGTAATTTATGCATAATATTAGTGTGCATGTTATCTTATTGTATTGTTGTGACTCATTCCCTCAATACACCAAGTGTTTTGCCTTGATATTCTGCTGAAAACTATTGGTTTGTGCATCCATGTTTCATTCTCAAATTGATTGTGCATATACTCAGTCAAATCCCTCAACAAGTTTTTGTAACACCCTAGTTTTCAATTTAGTTATAGTTATCTTTTTACCACCAAAACCCTAAAAATTAGTTCAAGATACATCGAAAAGAAGTTGGACTTGATACCAAAGACTCACCTCAACAATAGGTATACCCACATACCTGAGGTGTTTCCATTGTATCTACAAAAGAGAGAGATCCAGAGAAATCTTAGAACACCTACGATCATCTCTCTATAGGGTTATATTTCAAGAGATAACAATGACTCAATACAAACTTAGCCAACTAATTTTATTTTTCACCTAGAGAATGTTGCACTAACAAATGAGGATGACACTTGTTTAGCTCTCCTTCATAAAATATTTTTGAAATTTTCCCTCTATAATTCTTCTCACAAGAAATTCTTCAACTAGATGATTAGGTCATCGACCTATCTCTCGAACATTATCACACCCTCACGGAACATCATGACACAATAGTTTCCATCTTTTTATTGTCACAAAGATCTTCTAAATCTCTTTTTATGCTTTTATACATGTTTTACAAATATGACTCAAGAACATGCTTTTATACATGAGTTAAGATCATAACTCATATAGGTCAGACATCATAGATAAAATACACTTCAAAAAAATTAAAACATCATGAATAAATCATACATATTACTACTTAGGTCAGCAATATCATCTACAAGACACATTCCTCCATTACGACTAAAATAACACTAATACACTAAAACTACCCACTCGAGAAACATAGTATTCTTGGGCCAACATAACCTTCACCAAACATATAACAAAACTTATAAATAAAATCTTGAATCATATTACATCATCATTCCAGGCTATGAATCCATTCAATAGAACAAATCTCCTCACAAATTCGATGATGTATAAAACAAGTCCTTAAACATGAAGCTAGAAAATTACTCAAAACACCTCAACCATTTCGAGAATGAAACGTGCATATAAATATCATGACCTCAAGGTAATCACAAATATTCTTAAGACACCACCACTTGGAATGTAAGTGCCCAAGACCACTAAAATTGTCATAAGCTACGCCAAAACTAGTTTTGAAAAGTATAATTCCACATACCTCCAAAGGGATTAAAATTGATCTAAACCCACTTTAGAAATATGTAATAGCTTCCCAACTTCATCAATGATTAATGTATTCAACTGATCAATTGAAAAATTCTAGGATATATCAACTTCTTCAAAAACTTGTAGTTTTTAGTGTTATCCACACACTTTCAAGACATCTCAATTCCACCCAAAAAATATGGAGTCCTCAACAACCTCCAATCACCATACAAGACAAAAAGTCTGCCTTTGGAAAATTAGAAGAAGAACTTCTACATCGTTGCTTGGCTAAGGTTTAAGGAGGGCTTTATAACACCTTAGATTCTTAATGATTGTTTATAAAGCTCCACCCCTTAATCTATGAAATAATTCTTGAAGATCATTCTTAGGACCATTTATCAACTTCCGTAAGGATCTCAACATCCCATTCATACTTCGTATGTGCCAACAAGCATAAAAATACCATATCAATCTAAGTTTCTCAATTCGAAGAACTCCATAGATACAAAAGAACAATATCTTACTAAATATTTAAAACCAACACATGAAACTTGGACCAAACATAAAGAACAACGTGATACACATTTTCAATGCTCACCTTTGCATTTACAAGCTAAAATCTAATCTACAGACCTCATTTTTCTAGCTAGTTCGAGAATTAGGTCTATGTACAAACCTAGAAAGCATGTACTATCCTCATACATGGACCCCTGGAACTTGTGAGTGTCCTCAATCCTATTCTTTATGCTCTCCATGATCTTACCATTCTCAAACAACTACTACATACCTGATAAGTTCCATGACATATCATCATCCCACTGACTAGGTCATGACTTGGATTCTTAACCATTATTAGTCCTTCCATGTTGACCTTCTTATGAATTTTGAACTCCTTCCCACCTATAAAATCCTTCAAAACAATTCATGAAATCATCGCAACCTCACAAGAACACATCAATAAATCTGTATGTAGACATTAATATGACATAATACACCTTTTGACATCAATGAAAAAACCATTTTCCAACAATATCCCCCCTCTGTCATGATGTAAAACCTATTGATAGAGAAAATATGAAGTGCACTCTTTAAAGACATCAAATAATTCTCACCCTTTCAAAATCAGTGCTATAGTATCATACCTATAATAACTTAGCCCTCTTCTTATAACATCACAGTAGGCTCACCACTTATTTGTAAACACCAATTAAACCTAGCAAGGTTAATTTCACCTTCTTGTTCTCTGTTTTTAACTCTTAAAAATATTAGAGAAACATTGCCCCCCCTTAAAAAATGCATAATTTTAAATTTGACTTAAAAAAATTTTAAACACCACATGATTGAAAATAATAGGGTAATGCACAACAACCAAATTCTATTAATGCATAAAAAATGGAAAATCTTGCTTACCTTCCATACACCACATTTCAACTCTTTCAACATCCTCAAATTGTCTTTACACCTTACATACCTTCTTCACAAAATATCTTAGTCATGGACCTCTACTAAGCTCCACCTTAGAGATGTGGATACCTTATGACTAATTGATTAGGGTTAGAAACAAACAATAACTTTCTTCACTTACACTTGATGCAAGTAATAAAAACTAGTACTACAAAACTTCACCTTTGACTTCAAGTACTTCATGCACATGTGCACTCGGACTTATAAATGAAAGAATTTAACAAGAAATATTTTCATACCTTGTCCAGGATTATCAAAATCCCCATAGACAAAATACTCTTCTTGATCTTATGATGACTTCTTATAATAACAATATAGACTTATACCAATTATGAAAATCTTACTCACTTTCTCTAGACACACATTACATATACCTTCTAAACTAGAATACACTTCCTTATTAACCATGCTCAACAAAATTAGACCATATAAATGAGGAAATGATAACTCAAACACCATTGTATACCATTTTCCTTTAAATATCACAAATCCATCAAGCTCCCTCTGAATCATTCATTCCTTTATGAAAATCACTCCAAGATTCTCGGGATATTCATCAACCTAGGATATTACTCCAATAAACCAAACTAGTCCACCATAGAAACCTTCATGCATAATTTCTTCATGATTTTCCTCCATGAACCATCAGGACATAACTTTTACCATGCAATACATTGCTAACTAGGTCTCCACTTCAAGTATTCATACCCAAAACTAATATAATATACCTTTCCTTGGATATCTAAACTCATATACCAATCTTACCTTCATGTAGACATGAAATTGTGCAATTGGGTACATTTATAAGTCCTAATCATATACTTGCATTCATATGATTCCTAAGTGATAAAATTAAGAATTGAACACTATTTTTGGCCTCTTTGTTTCCTTCTTGGTCTTACGCATCCTACCACCTAGTCGACCTTCACCACTTCAACTTCTCTTAGTCTAGACACTAGCACCCAACCAAGACAACAATGACCACGTGCCCTCATCCCTCTAGGTGCCCCTAAGATATTTTTTTCTTTCTCACCCCTTGTAGGACTCTTTTATCTTTTTAGCATCTTGTTTTCTTATTGGTCATCCTTTATGGTGGTTAATTATAAAATTTAAACAAGAGAATCATATAAATAGAATGCTACGTTTTTGTAATAAAGAAACAAGGTCTAAGAATCTACTATCACCACCTAATGTTCTACATGAAGGAATTACTAAGAGAATCAAAGAATTTATATAACTTGTTTCAAGGGAAAAGAAAATACATTTTATGCATACACTTCATAGGATGGGCAGTTCATTTTTCCATACACACATATAATTACATTACTACATCTAGCTAACGCTCCTTATCAAGTGCATCTTCCACAAGAGCCTCCTAGGACACGATCCTTGCACACACACATACCAAAACTACACAAAGTATCAAATTTAGTACATCACCTTGATCGTAAGTTCACTAAGTTTAGTGACCACCAGTGGCCATTCTAACTCCCCATTTACATCTTTTTAGTTCTATGACTTGATGTGTTTTGGTGTTTTGTAAGAGGTCTTTTCTTTTGCATATTACAGTGACATCTGCAGAGATAGTGTTACACATAGGAAATCAACAAGGGTTACCAACCATATTGTAAAAAAACACGTTTCAAAGCCTCGACATACTCACAAGTGCCTAGAAAGGGTGTCTTGTGCCTACAGCACCCAATACCATACCACGTGCCCTAGTCTAACCTATTCTAACAATTGTAAATTTTTCTCAAGCAAGGTGACTGTATGATGGAAAAGTGACAAGCGAGCATGGGAATCTAAAAGTAACTCTTCCTCACACCTCACCTCCCGAGGTTGTCCCAAGACAAACCCGGTGGGGATGGAATATACGTGGGGGTGCAGACAAACTAGTTAGGTAATCTTATATCTTCGACGCGCACTAATGGAAACTCGGGATTGTTTCATGTATGTCTCGCAGACAGGTCATAAGATGGATGATGGATATATAGTGGATTCTATGGGTGATTCTCTCGGTCTAGTCCAGAAATCTTTAGCTTTGTTATTGTTATATCTAACAAGGATAAGCTGTGTGATAATATTTGGTTGAAGTGGAGAGGATCTAAACACTAACATCCTCAAACCCGTGTCAATGTTCGATTGATTTGTAGGTATGTTGGGTTGTGGGATCCATGGATCACAACCGTAAGTTCGTGGTCATTGTGGACCTCTTATGGTCATGCGGATATTTATTTAGGGAAATATGTAGTTTGGGTGGTTTGACCAAAACGTATGCGCTTGGTCGTCTTCTATGTTTAATCCTCTCAATGTTGTGCGCTGATCTCTTGTAAGTCCGTTGCTATTTGGAAGACTTAGATTATGATATTCTTGTCTATGTCAGTTATGGCTGTAAAAAGATTGGGTTGAGGCACGATCGGCTCGAATACGTATTCTCTGGGCTCCCTAGGTCCCATGATTGTCATACGAAAGAAACAATATAAATCTAACTAAGTTAAAGTAAACTAATTATACGAAGTATATCCACAACATATATATAAATTCCCTATTTTTTTGTATTTTTGATAAACTATTAAACGAAATTGAAAGAGAAATTATTTAAAATATCTAGAAAATGACAACTAAGCTAATAACAGAATATAAAACAAACAAAAAACCGAGTACAACTACCTACCTGTGTTAGTTGTGAATCTATTCTAAATAACCAAATAACTGATCTAATTTATTTGAAAGACCCTATCTTACCTTAGGAGTGAGGAATGAATCATAGTTTCTCAGAAACTATCAATCCCCATAGCTTCCCCGGCAATATCGAAAGCAAGATTAACTGAAATGAAATGATTCACTACTCTATTTGATATGTTTTAACTAAAAATTTGATAGCTTGAACCTGGATTTTGCAGAATAGTGGCGAAGCCGATTGTGTGTAGATTTTTCCCCTTAGTGTAGTCTCCTCGTTCCTTCGTGCTCACGTGAATCCAAAAAAGCATGTAATGCTAGCATCAACAGAAGTAGGTATTGGACCAATGACAGCTTTGGGTACAGACTGAATACAATGTGAGTAGGAGAGGGATAGCGCAAGAGAACAAAGCTTGGCTTATGCAATTCCTAGTGGGATTTATTGTGAGTCATGCAACACAAAACATCCAGAACCTGAAATTATTCTTCTTGATGAAAAAAACCTGCAACTCTAATGGGTTCAAACTGAAAATTAAACTATCCTATCTCAATTGATTGTATGAAATAGTAATAACACTAACAAAAGAGATCATGTGGCTTATAAATAGTAAAACAAGACTGGTTATGCATGCAACAAATGAAAACTATTGAATTCCTAAGAAAAACTGAAAGACTAAGCTATTAAAATGAGAAAATGAGAGAGAAATTTTGAGGGGCCATTTTCTTGAAAACCAACCAGCTATTTATAGAATTCCCATTTACCCAAAGGTGAAATCCAAATTAAATTCCTTTATAATAAACAATGGGTAAACACTATTCCAGGGAACCAAAATCATAAATACGAGCAAATGAGGTGAAAAAAGTTGGTAAAATTTGAAATTTTATGCGAGTTGTGATAAAAGGAACATTCTAGAAAAACGTGTGAAGGACCACCACCCTAAGTAGGGCGGCGGTTACACGGGACCGCCACCCTACCCGGGTGGCGGTCCAAGACCGCCATCTAGGTGGGGCACGGTTTCATCAATGAAGACCAAAAAGAAAGGAAAAGAGGGAAGAGAAAAAAAAGCACGAGAGAGACTAAGCGGGGCATATGAGATGTTAATGTACACTTGGAGAGCTTTTTGAATCCTGAACACCTTGCGAGGAAACCTATATCATCATTGGGGCACGTGTGACATTGTTAAGCGAGTGTAGTACCCTTACAATTTTAGGTACGTACAATGACCACAGTTTATACTCTTCTTCTAGAAGTTTTCTAGTTCAAAATGCTTGAGATTTATTATGAATCAACTAAGTCTTCTTTCCTCCCTCTTGCACTTAGGGTTTCAATTTATCATTTTCTTATTTCTTGCATCATATATGTGATTTACTATTTTATCTATTGCATATGACTCTAAAATATCCTATAGGGGTGTATAAATTCAATATTTATTAAATCACTTACCCAATTCCACTAATTATACCCATATTTCAAAATAAGGGTGCCCTGATTACACCATGTATAATATAAATCCACATATTTTAGAAACTTTTCTCATGTTCTTAGCTAACCTTCTAACTTCTATTCCTACAGGTATTCAACATAAACTTTAAACATTTTTTCACAAATAAATTCTCAATCTTCATGCTTGAACATAATGAGTAACTATGGATACCTTCCTTTCTTATGCTATTTCACTCAGAAATACAACATTCCCATTATTCTTGGTCTATATTACATTACTAAGCATAGTCATAAGATCCATCATGTATATCACATTCTCCAAATTGATTCTCTATCTGAAAAAATTCTTGGAGTACATCTTATAACCTTATTAGCATCCTCTTGAAGCCCTTTAACAATGCATCAAAATTCCATGACTAAATACTAACTTACTTTTGTTGTTGTACTTGCAAACTCTATATAATATTCACAAAACTTCATAGAGTTTTATATCATCTTGTAACGCCTCTAAGACACATTTTATGCTTCAAATTAATGAATCATCATATACACAGCTAAATTATGCCTTAAGAAACTATTAAATACTAAAACATGCACTCATTACATATTAATTATCTTAGCAGAGAACCAGATTTAACACAACAAAAGATATTCTATTCAGCATAATATGAAAACATTACACAGGCTATTATATAGCCATACAGATAGGAAAACAACCTCCAATTATTTAGGGAGGTGTTATAACAAATATCCAGAATAATATTCATGGGTATAACAAAACTATATGCGAACTCTAATATATGAGTTGTTTATAACAACTCATTTACATCCTCATATTAATGTAATATTATAAATATTACATTTACATATAATAATTTGTGATTACTAATGTGAAACACTACTAATCCTAACAAATTATTTTCACACATACTACAACCTCTTAGTCTTAAAATATCTACCTTAACATGACTCATACTCTTCAAATCTCTCCCCTATCTTTAAGGTATTCAATATACCTTCTATATGTAACACATCTTCATGATTGTAGCTTAAACTAAAGACAACACAAAATCATACCTTAAAACACAAATTCGACCTTTTCATAGTAGTATCATACAACTTCTAGATCAAATCAAGAAACTTGTCTTTATGGTGATGTACGAGTTTCTTTATATCATGTACCTTCTCTAGAAACCAAGATTGGTTCACTCTATCTCATTATTTATAGTTCAGACTAAAGTATCCACCATGCTTTCTAGGTCATTAGATACCTATGATAGGAACCTAATAGGATCCCCCTAACACCATCTATACACCCTTTGAATGACAACATATCTTAGAATTACATGAATGAACAAAAGTTCTACCAACAAGTGTATCTCATAACGTGCGGACATAAACTTATTTTAATGTTGTTCTTGATACAAAGGTACATAACATGACAACATACTATATGCATTCAACACCATTTATATTAATGGAATGATCAATTCTCACCTTAACCTAGAATATTCCCTTACACAGTTCTCACAAGAATCATCGTACCTCTTACTCATAAAACAAACTCCATTGGTTCTCATTAATGAAGAATACTTCAATGAAACCTAAAAATGACACCCCATACTTCTTAGGATACTTAGAACAACATGAATTTAAAATATTCCAAGATCTCCATCACATTCTCAATTGACTTCCTCTCATGGGACTTGCTTGAATGATTTTAGTAACCTCTAGTGTTCTTTGGAACTTTAGGATTGATCTCCACCTTATCCTTCTTCTCCTCATTTTTTTATATATGTCACACACACAAATGTCTTACTTGTAACACCTAAAACTTTGGTTCATGCTCAACCATGGAAAATATTACAGCATTGCTTATATATGCAGATATGAATTGAACTTGACTATTTTATATTCATCTTTTTAGCATTGTCTCTTTACCGAATTTAGCTTCTTGAGTGTCTTTGGCTCATTATTCACTTCATTCATAGGTTTATACATCTTGATGTAGACATTTTTTCATGTTTGAACACTCTTATGCTTTCTAGATTTTCTTCAAACTTCTTACTCTGTATGGATGACTGATATTGATAAAATATTTCTATATGACCAGTATTTTTATAGTTACAACACACCTTTATTACTCTTACCTTTTGACTAATATGAGTTGAGTTTCCTTCTAAAATCGATATCCTTATGTACATATTCATTGTGTGAATAACATTAACCACTGAAAAGATGTCATAATCCCATGAATAATCATTCCTTGAGGACCTTCTTCCACATTCCCTTTCCCTGTGAAAAATTCATTGCAAGTATAACAATAACCATGAAATTTTTACATACCTCAATATGTCCCACTACTAGCATACCTTGTCTACATATTTCTCATGAAGTTTTTATCATTATTTATGTGATCATTCATCATTTCCACCTTGTGGTATTCATAAGAACTAGGACTGCATTATCATTCTCATAGCTCTTATTTTTGTATCAAATGAAACTAAGACCATTCTTGTCACAAGAAGACTTATGCCTACTTTAAATAACATCTAGATCTAAAGAATTTTTGTGAAAATTCTCATAGGTCTTAAATTTTCTTGTTGTTACCTTTAGATATTCCTTTAAGATCTTTATCTCATTAGCCATGCAACCGATTTGCTTACTCATAGTATTTGATTACTAACATCAGTTTGAGAGTTTTTAATCTTTTAATCAAAAACATTATTTTTAATTCTATGTCAAGTATCTTTATTGACATAAACATCATAAACAATTTTGTATGTAACTTCATGATATTTTTAATTTTATTTTATTTTTGCTTTAAGGATCACCTCAATATGTTAGGATTTCTTCAAAGTCCCTTCTATAATACCAATTATTGGAAGAAAAACCAAAGAGAAGCAAATTTTAACCAGTGTGGTAAAAATTCATTCACTTAAACTTTAGCCATCCGTTCATCATTCATCAAAAATCATAACAAAACATGAGAAATGGAAAAAAGAACACAAGAACACCATATATAAGTGAAAAACCATCATGGGGAAGAAAAACCACTAAAATAATATTTATTATAGCAATGAATAAAATGAAGTTTATCACCAACCCCCAAAAAGACCACCAACCCCTAAGTTTATTGAGGAAATAACCCTACAAGGAGAACCAACCCCTAGATTTATTACGTCACGAACCCTATATCGAGGCACTCACACCCTAGATGAATTAACACCTGACTTAGCCACTAATTTTGTTTTTCACCTATTTTATTTTACCCAGCAATTGATGATGGCACTTTTTTATCTCACCTTCCTTCAATCTTCTATAAATTTTAGCTCTAGGCTTCTTCTCTTAAGAACTTCTTCAATAATCTAATTAGGTCATCACTATCCTTCCAACCCTAGCACACCATCTAAAAAATCATAAAGTAACCTCTTCCTCTCTTTATGGTAACAAAAACCTTCTACATCTCTTTACTTTGCCCTCTTACTCATACTTTCTCATACACTCCCAACATTACGGATATTTCTCAAGAACATGTTGTTATATATGAATTAAGACCATAAATTATATAGGTTGGACATCATATAACAAATACAATTTTAAAAAATTAAAACACCATGAATAAATTATGCATAAGGCCACATTGGTCAGAAATAACATCTATAAGACACATTCCTCCATTAGGACTCAAGTAGGCCTACAAAACTAAAACTACCCTATCACAAATCTTAGTCTTTTTGCACCGGTCGACATTCACAAAAACGTAAAACCTCTTAGAAATGTTCTATAATTCAACTTCATTCTTCCTATAATCTTGAATCATCCTTCATCATCATCTCATGCTATGAAACAAATCATCATAATAACAAATCATTTGATGAAATTTGTATTTCGACCATTCCTATAGAAGTCTATTTTGGTATTATTTATGATATCCTAATCTACAAAACATCATGCAAGAAATAATTACATCATGTAAATATGGTCTTGTAATATTTGAAGAAACATGAAATTTATGTAAAGCCTTTGAAGTGTCTTTTTATTAAAGGAAGTGGAAATTTTAGGCCATATTGTCTCTCATGATGTTGTCAAGGTGGACCCTTTCAAGAGCAAGGGCATGGTGTAATAACAATTCTATAGTTACTTACAACATTTATGAGGTTTCGTATGTATCACAAGTTACTATCAAAAATATGTAAAAACTATTGAAACATAGCAACACCAATCACATCATTATCGAAGAAAGAATCCATTCACTGGAGAGTAGAATCCTCTAGGGAGTTTAAAATTTAAAAGGAGGAAATGTACACAAGCGAGTGTTATTAACTGAGATTTCTCCAAGACATTCATAGTTGACTCTAATTCTTTAGGAAAGGGGATAGGCACAGTAATCATGATAGTTAGGCACCTCATACCATTTGAGATCCTTCAATTTAAGGGAAAGAAATTTTTATGCCCACATATAATAAGGAAATGATTACAACCTTGCATTAAGTCAAACAATATTGACCATACTTGATGGGTAGAAACTTTAAGATAAAGTAAGATCTTGATAGTATCAAATACTTCTTATATAAAATAAAATATTCGGAAGAGAAAAAAAATGGGTCATAAACATCTTGCGATATGAATTTAAGGTCATTTTTAAGAAGGGGAAATAAAATAAAATCAATGATGTAATTTAAAGGAGAGATGATTCCACAAAATTATTTTTATGTTTCACCTCTATACTAAAGGAGGATTAGTTAAATTAGGAAAGGGAAGATTGACATGATTGATGTAGAGACACACTCTCTCTTTTAGAATCTCAATGGGATCAAAGAATATGTAAAAAATTAAATGGAAGGGTGATACATTGTGGTACAATGACATGTTGTATTTTTCAAGAACTCTATACATACACATCATGCTAGTTCACAGCTTCATTCTTCTCCACTATGTGGTCATTATTTTTTTGATAGCTTATCATAGAGTTAGACTAGATTTATTTTGGAAGGGGTTGATAGGTGATGTTCATAAATTTGTTGCACAATGTTTTGCATGTAATTTTAATAAGGAAAGACCATTAAAACACATCATCTCCTAAAACATTTGTCTAATCCGAGTCACAAGTTGGAAGAGCTCTTTATAGATTTCATCATAAGACTACCAACATGAGAAGCTAAAAGAGTAATCATAGACGTGGAAGAGAGATGTACCAAGTATGTGATTTTTGTGTCATGTCTCATCATTTAACAAATAATATAGTTATCATATCTGTCATGGATATAATTAAAAATTTCTATGGAACACCCAAAAGTATATTAAGTGATCATGACCCTGTATTTACTAGATATTTTTGAATGAATAATTCTCTTAATTTTCTAACCGATTGGCTTAGAGATCATCTTATCATTCAAAATATGATGGGAAAAATTAGCTTCTAAAGAAATTTTCTGAATGATATCTTCGATTTTTACTTGAGATAAAAAATAAAGATAAGTGATTTGGTTTTGAGTTGAAGAATGGTTTTATAATACTTTATTTCAGACCTCAGCGAAAATTTCCCCATTTGTAGCATTATAGAGTACTATCCTCCATCACTCATCTCTAGTTTGAAGGTCAAACCTAATGTGAGAGGAGTTTAATATCATATTCAACACCAACATGAGGAACTCTCAAGTCTTACAATTAATTTGGTAATGGCTCGAAATTGTATGAAGCAACAAGATGATCGTGAACATAGAGAGAGAAACTTATAAGTGGGAAAATTTGTTTTTATACAACTATAACAATATAAAAATTTATCCTTAAAACAAAAAAGAAGTATAATAATTTCACACATAAATATTATGGTCCTTATCAAGTTTTATAGAAAAATGGTAGTGTGCCATACAAGTTGGAGATCCATTAGGGAACTACAATACATCAAGTATTACATGTTTCTTTCTTGAACAAAATTATTAAGTAGAAGGTGTCAATGCAAAAGTTCTTCTTGAGCTGGTCAGGAGGTAAGGATGATATTTAAACCTAATGGGATACCTTTTTTTGCACTAAAATTTTGAGGAAAATATTTATTACTGAGTATTTGATGAAGTGGATAATATGGATAGTGAAGGTTCAACTTGCGAAGATGAAGTATTTATACGAAACATCAAGGCCTTCATAACATTGAGGAAAATGTTGCTCTAAAGCATATGGGTAAAATATGCCCATAGACCTATATCGACATTGTATATGTAGGTAAAACTTGTGGCTTACATAATCCATTTTCTTGTAATGTATCATTCATTTATGCTTTTATGTGATTAATAGGTTTTCTTAGGTGTTTTCCATAGTATATGAATTGTATACTTAGGTGGTAGTAAGGAATAGTTAAAAACCATATTTATAATTGGAGTCTTAGTGTATAGTCCGGAGGTTGTCTCGTTAAAGTGGCAAAAATAATTCTACTAGCATATTGATCTCATTTTTTTATAATTTGGTGTTGTTTGGGGATATATTATTGCAAATATTTAGACCTCTAAGTCATTTCATTATAGAATAAGTAAATGAGGAGTAAATTAATCTATGTAAATAGTATCCTTCAGATTATAGAAGATGTCATATATTGAGAGGTGTTTTTGAAAGGTTTGGTGAAAATATGCATATTGATATTAAGTCCCCACATGAAGATAATGATGGGATGAGGAATGGGGAAAATGCACAAATTATTCAAAGATATGGTTATAAAAAAATGTTACGGACGAGGTAGGTGAAGTGATAATGTTTAATAAAATTTATTGGAAACAAGTTAAACATTAAGTTAGTCCTAAGTAGAGGAAGATTTTGTTGATATCGTAAAATTTACTAACTATTTGTGGATAGTGGTAACATTGATAATTTGGTTAAAGAAGAGATATTATATATATTAGGTTGTAAGAATATCCAACATCCTAATTAGTATGGGGTCTCTTGGTCGCATTTAAGGAACATAAAATATTTCTTATTTTTTCTATTGATGTTCCATATTTAAATTTTTGTAATGAAGTAATGCACAAAATCACATGCATGTGGATGCATGTTATGTGCTACTTTGAAGGCCTTGGAAATTCTATAGGTGTAAAATGATGGCCACATAAACAAAAACATAGTAATAAAGTATGGAAATGTGTACACACTAAATATAGTGAAAGGTAAGTTTTAAAGTGTAGAATAGGGACCTAATGTTACTTTCCTATTTGGTATGTAACTACTTAATTAAGTAAGACTTTGAAATGTGTGTTTTACATTAATTGTGAAATCCACACAAAGAGGGTGTTTATAGATATTGAAAGATCAAGATGAATCAGCTATGTAAAAATTTTAATAGATGTTGAGAGAGTAATAATATATAATTATTAGTAAGCCACTAATAGAGATATTCTCTATGAAATACGTAGGTCATCGCATCTATCTCAATCTATGTTTAATTTTTCTTTAAAAAAAATATTACATAATGAAACTGAAATAGAATATCGGGATACATCAATACACTAAGCCTTGAGAAGTTATTAGTTAGACAACAAATAACATTGAGTTTAAGTTCATGTTTTGTACTAGTGTTTTGTCACCAAATACAATTTTGGAATGTTGGATGTGCATAGATTCAACAACCATAAACAAACTTCACTATCAAGTATACATTCTCTTTTTTAAAGAGAGAACATTAACGATTATTTGAGTTATATGAAGTAGTTTAACAAGATTGATTTTAATTACATATACCATAAAATTCACAATAGGGAAAGGGATAAATGGAATATTATGCTAAAGATGTGGGAAACATTATATAAGTGGAAAATTCTTGATCTCCTTGGTTTTCACACTTCTATCCTCATCCTTATTTAAAACAATAGTGTTATTGGGAATGAATCCAAGGAATATTTAAGAGAGGAAACCTATACATATTATCATATAAATAGGAGAGCCTCTACCTATCTTAAAAGGAAAACCCACTTGTAAACAATGTGTTTCGCATGCAGGATATTCCCAACATTCATTTACACCGAATCTTTTTGGACATATTATTTTCTTTAAAAAAAATTAGTTAGGGTATGTGGTTGATAATGATTTATAGAGGATTTTTTTTTCATGTTTGTTATAGCCAATATGAAGACTAGTCTCTTGGGAATCAATCATAGGAAAGATTGTTTGAAGAAAACTACATGAAAAGTCTTGTTTTTATCATTCATGCATAGTTTAATGATTTATTGAAATCCAATAAAATAATAATTGAGCTATATGAGTAATACTTGTACCATAAATATTAAAATTTAGATGAATACTATAATATTTATTCCTATAACAAAAAAATTTGTAAAATAGTGAAATATAGAGTAGGTTAGGGAGAGAGATAATAACGATTGAGTGTATAAAATTCCCTCTAGCTAGCTTAAATTAAGAGGTTTTTCCAAACAATGTATGCATTCATACTTGTATACAATCACTGAAGACATGGATAGGTGCAAGAGTTTGAGATAAAACACTTAGAACATGAGGGTGGATGTAACATTGTTGGATATATAGGATGTTCATTGTGATCTTATAGTCACAAAACTTATTATATTCCATTTCATCAGCAAATTAGATCCAATACATTAATTCAAATTGAGACATGTGTACATAGAAGATAAATAAAGAGAAGAATACAAATAGAAAAGTGATACAAGGCAAGTCCATAATAACTCTATTAGTATTTTCTATTTTGAATTTAAGTACCTTTATAATGATTTCAACCAAATAATTCTTAGGAAAACCCAAATCATGAAGAATTATTATAAGGATTCATAGAAGTAGGATCTCGAGAACAAATTCCTTACATTAATTACATGGTAGATACACAATTTAGTTCAAATGAAATCTAAGTTGTCAACATTAAAGTCTCGTCATGAAAATATATTCTCTATAAGAAGGAATATCCACGATTAAATAATTCTAAAGATTAAGCTAAGCCTTCATATAACCTGGTCAAGTTCCTAAATTCCAAGGTAGTACAGAATGCATGGTTAAAAATGCCGGTTTATTCATTTAAGGAGCTAAATCATCCTTAAAATTACATGTACATTAAATGAGTTAAGATATTCTAAAAAATAGATTGGCTACAACACCATGATTTGTGGAAAATATGATCTTTCTCCTCTCTAACATGATAATTTATTGTAGTATGTATCTTTCACTTGTGTCACAAAAAAATCATGTCCTAGCTTTTTCCAATGGTAAAAAATCTTAGGGTTCCTACTGGTGTGTGAAAATAGTTATTTGCAATGGAACACTCAACCAATTAAGGATATTTTAACTTAGTGCACAATATCCCATTTATATTTGTAACTACACATGTTTCTTTCCTTGTTGTAGATTTATAATTCATCATTCATGCATAGAATATAAAGGGGATGATTAATTCATCTATAAATAATGAATTCTAACAATAAACAAATTACTATGCTCATGAAAAATGAATGAAATATGTTGATTTATTTGTTAACCAAGATAATGTGTAATAATAACACACAATTATACTATAAACTGAGAAAAGAGAGACAAAGGAGACAAGGTTTATCCTGGAGAAAACCAATGTGGGAAAAACTCCAGTGGGTGATTGAATTTTTCCCCTTCACTATGTAATTCTCCAATAATACAACTTATTACCAATAATTTCCTTCAGAAGAATTAACACTCCCTCTAATTGTATCTACTTGGTTAGAATTTCTCTACAATTGAAGAATTCTTCTCCAATGAACAAGCAAGAAAGAATACCATCTTCTCAAACTTTTCTCACAATAGAATTAAACAAAAATCACTAACTTGAATGCTTCTAAAACATTTAAATTATGGTTACTCTACTTAAGGATGAATGGAAAGGTGAATCAAATTGATTAGAAAACTCAAACACTTGCATATGCTTTGAGATCCCGAATTCGAGAACCTTCTCGTACAAGACCTTTGGTTAACACAGATTAGCATTTGCACAATCGGTGGGGGTACAAAATTTCCACTTTACATGAGCATAGGTTACATAACCATTGGGGTGGTTATGTGACCATTGACTTAGAAATCCCCCAAAAATAGTAAAGGCACGGAACTTCATTCGGAGGTGTCTAGATCGCCTCCAACATAACATGACCATCTCATGAAGAAAGAATAGCAGATAACTTAGGTAGAGAAAGGACAAAATATAGAGAATACATAGAAGTGGGCATTTCCTATTTTGTTTTGGAGCATACCTCCCCAATTTGAGTATTTTAATTCCCTAGAAGATTCAAGGAGTGATGAGATGAGGAAATATTTTCCCCACATCTTATCTAGAATATCACTTGAATTTAGTTGGATATTAGCCTTTCAACCCAATCAATCACATGTCATGCACTCCTCTCTATGTTATACTTTCTTTACACTATAGAACCACATCATCCTCCAATTTAAACTGACATTCTGGAGAAATATTCTCAATATAAGGGAGAAATACGCCTCCATCTTCATCACTAAACATGGAGAGCTTAAAAGTACGTAAATTTTCAATATTCACAACTGAATAAATCTTCATATAAGGAGGCAAGTCCAAGTGAAATGCATTCTTACCCACTTATTCAAAAATATCAAATGGTCCATATAAAAGAGGATTACATTTATTATCTTTCCCTATATCCTAACCTAGCTCAAATACAACCATACCATATCTGTAACAAGGAAGGAATGCTTGGTCATATGTTGATCATGATGTGCTTTATACTTGGCCTGTGACTCTGTCAACATGTTATGTACTTGAAGGTATATCGCTAAATTTTCTCTTAGTAAAATTCTTAACCTTCTACGGAACTCTAGTTCCACTTTCTTCTTTTCTCTGCATGGTAATCATAAAAAACATCAAAATCCATCTTACGAAAATAACCAAAAAAATTTCAAAAGGAGTTTTACTAGTTGAATCATGGACTACCCTATTATAAGAATGTTGGATATACAGCAATTTCTCATCCCAAGTCCTTAGATGTTTCCTATTGTACCGTATCAAGAGATGGACAAAGTTACAATTCACCACCTTTGTTTTCCCATTTGTTTGTGGATGAAAGGAGAGAGACCTCTTTAGCTTTATATCCATATTTTCCCACAAAGTAGATAAAAATTCCCTACAAATCTTGAGTCCTTGTTTAACACAATAGAGATAGGAAAACCAAAGTGAACTCACATATTAGAAAAAAACCTCAAATGAATCATTGACCTTAATGGTCATTTTGTAAGGAATAAGAATACACATTTTAATAAATCAATCTACAATTACAAATATATAATCATGACCTTTGTGGAGGTAGTCAAGCGACCCATAAAATCCATGAAGATTTTTTTCCTGTTATTAGGCTTTCTTGTACTACATAACACACAACCCTGATGAATCTAGAATTTTTTTCTTACATGTTTCACTAATAAACATACCTTTGTAATTACGCTACATTATTTCTCACATCAAAGTGACCAACTACCCTACAATTTTGTGATTCTATTATCAAATTTATTTTGCCCCTCTTAGCAACATAAAGTTTCTTGTTCTTGTACAAAAAGCCATCCACAAAATAGTATTATCCTCTCGGTGAAAATAGGTCACTTGGAGCTTTCTTCTTAAAAATATCTACAAAATCAAGATCCTAATCATAACATTCCTGATATGCTTCACATAAAAAAGTATCAAGAAGAGTTAGCATGCCCATAGCTAAAAGAAAAGGAGGTGTAGATAACATATCAACTAAATTATTATTCACACCTTTCTTAAATTTTATAATCAAATGAAATTACTATAAAAAACCCATCCATTTATAGTGTCTAGGCTACATAAGTTTTGTTTGATCCTATAGATGTTGGAGAGGTTAATGATCCCTATGGATGATAGTTTCCTTACCCATCAAATAATATCTCCTTTACTTGATTGCTTGCAAAAAAGAATACAATTCTTTTTCATAAGTACAATAATTTAGAAATGCACCGTGAAAAAATTGAGGGTGATAACATACCGACCAATACCCCTCAAGTAGGAAAAACCCCATAGCATAGTAACTAGAATTCCTTTCCACTTTGAAGGGAAAGTGTAAGTTAACTAAGACCAAAACTGGAACATGACTATTTTTATATTTAGATTTTTCAAGAGAAATTTGTTTTTTCTTACCCCAATTAAATCTCTTAGCCCTAATGTCTCTAAATGTAGTGGTGGTGCTACAAAAGATAATTTTTTAATGAAATTCTGTAAATACTGAACTCCTCCCACAAAAATCCTAGTCTCTGTCAAACTTTATGGTGAAGGATAATTCTAAATGGCCTCTATCTTTATGATATCAATCCTTAGCTTTCCATATTAAACCACAAGCCAAAAAGTACAAGCGAATGTCTTCTAAAATCACAATTATTTTCATTCAACACAAGCCGATTCTCCTTAAGAACTTGTAAAAATTGTGGAAATGATCAACATGCTCCAAAAAAGTTCTTCTAAAAACCAAAATTTCATCTAAGTACACACTAAAAAAGGAATCAATAAATGGACTCATTACCTCATTCATCAATCCCATAAAGGTATATAGTGCATTGCATAACACGAACGGTAATACTAAACATTCATATAAACCATTCTTGGTCTTGAACATTTTCTTTCATATGTCCTCTTCCTTGATCCATACTTGATGATACGCAAACTTCATATCAAGCTTACTAAAATAATAAGCATGATGTAAGCTGATCTAATAAATCATCAATGTGAGAAAGATGGTACCTATTCTTTCTGGTTGTTTTATTTAAATCTCTATAATAAACATACATTCTCCACTAACCATCTTTCTTAGTTACTAAAAAATACAAGAACCAAATGAAGAATGCCTAGGATAGATTATATATTTTTCAATCAAATACTTTAACTTTTCTGCACCTCATTACCATCTTTCAAATCTGCATGTATAATCAAAAGTTTGAAAGTGGACTATCGGAGTATCAATTGGATCTCATGCTCAATTTCCTTGACTAGGGGCAGCCTTGTAGGTTCCTAAAATACCTCTCTAAACTTATGAACTAACTATTCCATATATGTCTACTCTTTATTAGAAAAGATACAATAAGTGGTTTTAGAAGTAACAATCTCATCATCTAGCATATCCTTTAAAAGAACTAATGCAAATTTACCACTATCATTAATAAGATTTCGGGATTTGTTGTTAGTGCTTTGAGAAAGAGATCCTCAAATCCTTGAATAAGATGAAATGACGTGGCACCTACCATCCTTCACCAAGCGGTGCGGTTTTCTCTACTCACAAAGATAGAATCCTAATACACAAATATGGGGTGCAAAATACTACACCACACACATCAAGGGGAACAACATTCACACTAAATTCATAAATATTTTTTTCAATACCAAAAGTGATCATACACTCCTTAGTAACCTTGATGTCTACACCTTTCTTTACCCAACCCAAAGAATTTTTACTTGGGTGATTGTAATTTTTCAACTTTAGCTTGTCCACTAACTCTTTAATAATTAAATAAGCTTGGGAACAAGTATTAAAAACAGCAACCACCTTAGTAAATTCCACCAATATACTTCATCAATAGGTCCTAGTCTACTACATCCTTTACCATTTGAATATCTTTCTTTCATAACACACTTTGGTATATTCCTAAACATTTTGGCATTCTTTCTTCTGAGATATTACCAATACATGGACCTCGAGATTCCTCATAAAAAATATGAAAAAATTTCTTTTCAATTAACTTCTTAAAAACATACCACTTAGTAATTGCAGGAAGTTTCTTAACAACTAACGTATGAACATAAATTTCAAAACATGTTTTTCAATTTTAAGCGAGAAAAGGAATTCGATGACTTTCATTAATTTGATGTAAATTGAAATATACCTCCGGTTGAGCTAGATGATGGTATAGTTTCTTAAAATTCATGTATCCATCATAAGGCTGAATTTTTGTCTTACAATTTTCTTTTAATGTGAGAGGTATGGGAATGGCATGGGAGAACTCTTCTTCATGAACCTCTTCTTCATGGTCTTCTGGTGTCTCGTTTAGAGCACCAAGTTTCTCCATGAGTAGTCCCATGATGGAGTCCAATTTCCCGATGAACAAGGAAATACTACGCATATCTATGCAAAGACTTTCCACATTTTCCTCCAACTTATAGAAATAATCTTCACTATTATCATCTACATCTTCATTATGAGCCATATACCAAATACCTTTCATCAATTTATTGGATAAATCTGTGCTTCAAAATGAATAAGGCTACCTTCACCAATTTATTTTCCCTTTCAAGTAAGGGGCATCTAACTTCAATCTCAACAAAAGATAACCAAACAAAACTGAAAACATAACTTCTCTAATCTTGTAGTTCCCACATCCCTTCGACACTTATTACATTTTGATTTTGATTCTTGTTGGTTATATACATGGATATTATTTTTGTATTAGTGAGAGTGGTGTGTATAAGAGGTTTGTCATACATCTCAACCACCCATTTATTTTCCTTGGAGTATGGGTTTGACTTCGGTGATGTGGCATCTACATGGAGCCACATCATATTCCTCGTCCTATTTTCTATATATTGAATTTTTGGTAAGTAAATGGTGTTACTTTCTTTGCTTTGGATCTTGGATTTTTGGGAGTGATTTCTTGTTGGAGTAGATGGGACCTTGGATTTTCTTGAATGTGAAGGGTTTTTTTCTTGTATGAAAGGTGGATCTTTACCATGGCAAGGTAGGACCTTGCACTCTTAGTTTATTCTTGTTTTCTTGTATGTTATGTGTTGTATGGATTTGTGTTCTTACTTGAAGTGTTAGGTTGTAATTTGACCTTAGGTTGTGATGAGATTTGAAAATAAGGATGAAATATGTTATGAAGCATAAGAGCTTCTTTGTATGTTCAGGAGGGAGTGGGTTTTGGATGCCCCACCTTATTTTATTTTGTCATTTTGTATTTTGTGGGAGCCGTAAGAGAGAGGGAGGCATAAAAGAGAGGGAAGCATAAGATACATAGATATATTTTTGGGTAGGCATAAGGGTTTTTGGAATTGATTATGTTGTGGAAGATTTTAGAGGTGGGAATCTAAACCCTAGGGAGACATAAGGGAACGCCCATTTTCCTATCTCTACTTGGATTATTTTGGAGCCATTGTTGGGAAGTTGTGTTTAAAATGAGTATTTTGTGTGGTTATCTTCTTATGTGTTTGTTTCATGCAAGTAAATGTGGAAGAATTGTAGAGTTTCCATGTGTTGGATCCATCCCTTATTGTCTTTTGGTTGGGGCTCAGGGGCCAATGAGAAGAATTACTCCTTCTAATTGGATTTTTGGTTGGATGGAGAATGTTTCCTCTCCACCATTTTTGGTTGTTGTGATCAAGTGAAGAGAATATGGAGCTTGGTTGGAGATTTGATTCTTGGAGAAATAATAGAAGACAAAATGTATTTCATTATAGTTTCCTTCTTGTAAAAATTCCCACTTCAAGTGGAAGATTATTGTATTGTTCTTTTGGAAGAAAATTTGTATTGATTATTAGTTATTAAGATTGTATTGTATGTTGTGAAGGAAAGAAAGAAATTTTAGTAAAGTTATTCTTGTTATAATGGAAAAGTGATTAGAAAGGAAAGAAACAACTTGTTCATATTTTAGTCAACTTATTATCTCATATAAGTGTGTAGATCTTATTGGAAAGTTAGTAGTTATTATTTTAAAACTTATTGGAAATATTCTAAATTTGTTTGTGAGAATGGTTGCAAATTTGTAGTTTGTAAAAGAAAATAAAGAGTTACACCCATTGTATTACATGAAATTTATAAAGTAGTCAAATAAGTTATTTTTGTTCATTTTCTTCTATTGTTGATAGAAAGCCAAAACATTGATGTATAGATGGAAAGTACCTAAGTTATAATTGTCTTTTACTTGGCCAATGAAGTAGGTTAATTCCTAATCCCATTCGTTTAAAGGAATTTCATAGTTGCAAGTAGACCTTAGATCTTTTGACCTTGTAAATATATTACTAAGTGAAAATTACTTATTGAAAATCAAATAACAAGAAAAATGAGAATGATTAATGAAATAAATTTCTAAACTAACCCTTGGGGATATCCTTGCAATCTATAAAAGAAGATTTAAGTACAAAATTAAGTTAGCAAATGATATAATTATTATTACGCTTATTAATAGTAGTGATATTAAAATATATTATTATTTTTCTTAATAATAATAATAGATACATAATTAGTATACCTATATACTGTAATTATATATGTATTTATATATATATATATATAAGTCATAGTTTTATACATTAAAAAATGAAAGGATTAAATTTAAAAGTATAACGTAGCTTCTAGAGGTCGTTGTTTTAATACAAGAGCTATGGATTGTTTTATATTATAGGGGATTAATGTTGGGGGAGGGTCACCAACCCCACCCCACACCCCATTAACAAATGGGATGGGGGTGGGGTCGAGTGACCCTCCCCCAACCCCCAAAACATTACAAACAATAAACAATCAAACACTCACCATGGCCATAAAATTTCCTCCGTGCATTTCTCTTTTTCATACATTCTTATGGATTGTACTTTTCTCAAACCTGCGGCCAAGTATTACATCATTTTTTAAATCGTTTATATATATATATATATAAAGACATATATTCACAAGTATATTTAATCACTAATATTTGTGATTTCTAGTTTTTAACCCATTAAATTTTAAAAAGATATGTGTGTGTGTGTGTGTGTGTGTGTGTGTGTGTGTGTGTGTGTGTGTGTGTGTGTGTGTGTGTGTGTGTGTGTGTGTGTATTCTAAAACGCAAATGAAAACATATATCAAATTTAACTATATCACTAAAATGGGGCAAAACCCATATTCCCATTTGGGCAAATATAAATATATGAGTTAAATAAAATAAATAACTTCATTTAAACCCTAGGTAGGGGAATAAATAAAACAAGAAATTAGAAGGAGAATGTGTATCCATCCAAAAGCTTGAGATGGTCTCTAATGGCTTCCTCCTTCTACTCAATGAATTTGCAAAACAAAAGAGAAATAACAAGTCAAAACAAAAGAGGAATAAGTCTTTCATAAGCCAACTTGGGGTTACTGAAATCCTTTGATCTTGTGGCCCCAAATGAATCCATCCAATGGATGAGATTCATCCCTACAAAAAGTAGGTGGGGAGTGGTTGAGTAAAATTCAAATTTTAATTTTTAATTGCATGGGTTGACTTTTTAAGGGGCCACTTGAGTTGTGTAGGGGGTGGAATTAATCATCTAACCATTGTCCTACATTAGGGGCCTTGTTATATGTTTTAAACCTACTCAATTTTTGGGATTAAAATAACCTTAGTATTTAATTAAATATACCCCTTTAGCCATGGGTTTAATTTGTGCAAGTTTGGCTATAGTGTAAATTTAATTTTATCAAAAAGAAAAAAATTATATGAAACTAAACCAAGCTTTAGACTCACCTGGTTTATTCATAAGTATCAAGAGGCATTATTATTTTTATAAAAGGGATTAAATAAGGTAATCTATATTTTTAATTTAAAGTAACTTAGAGACATGAATGTGACAATTGTTAATTCGAAACTTTTTGTAGACACGTTTTTCAAAAAAGAAATTATTGCATAATTTTTCTAGCTTGCCCTAGGTCTTTCTTGGGTTTTTGTGGGAAAATTTAACGGGTGTTACACTTGGTATCAAAGCCATGGGTTCAAATCTTGGATCCATTGGAACACTAGAAAACAAGAGTGAACACTTAACCTAGTGTAATTATTTTTAAAAAACCTAGAAAACAACATTGTCTGATAATTGTATAATATAGTAAACTTAGAAAATTGAAACAAAGCCTAGAATGATGAACTAACTCTCACCTTGGTCTGTGTAGGAGGTGTAGACAAATGAGAGTTTATTGTACGTAAATTTAGAATTTCCACCTCCAAATCAAGCTTTAGCGACCATTCTACCTCAGATTTTATAGATGCTTCAGAACGTGAATGTTGTTATACGCAGAGGGTCCTTAGGAAGAATCACTGTCAGACGGGATAAGGAGCTATAAGTTAAGGCTTGTGCAGCTCCTCGACACAACAAGGAGCATAGGTCAGAGAACTCCCATGTGGAGTTGGTTAGGGAAGAGTCACCAAAGGGGACATGGAGACATGATTTCAGGACACAGGGATAGATCTCGGAGCCATATAGAGATGGAGGAGCATGTAAAGAGACCTAGGGTTCATCGGTCATTAGTTGTAGACAATATTAGGGAGATCTCGAATCTACGCCCAAGCCCCATCTCACTATTCTAGAGATACGGGTTGTTTTCTAGAAGAGGCCTAATTAGTGAGCTTTAACATGTGCTTTAAGCTCTACCCATGTACAAGAAACATGAAAGGTTATGTTGTGATCCATCTTTCGATGGATGGAGCAAATGTCTAGTGGAGGACCGAGGGTCGAAGATCCATGTTGACTCGAGACAATTACTTGGGAATTGTTTGAGGAGTGGTTTAGGAGTAGGTACTTATCCCACGAGGTTCATTCAAGTAGAGGATAGACTAGTTCCATGACCTCCATTAGGCATTTATGAATATAGCTGAGTATGAGAGTCAATTTCTGCACCTACTCCAATATGTCAACTATATGTAGAATGAGAAGGTCTAGATTCATTGGCTCGTCGGAGGCATGAATTTTGATTTTGGGGGTGCGGTGTGCATTCACTTCCCACAAACCTTACCAGAGGCTATGGAGAAGGCCTATATTGTAGAGGAGACATGGTAGAAGACTCAACATGCTAGGGATAAATTATGGATCCACATCCAACGGATGTAGAATAGTAGGTCGAGGGTCCGGCTCCTCCTCCTTTTATGGTAGACATGGTTTCTACATAGTCTTCATTCGAGCCACTATAACAACCACCTTAGTAGCGAGTAGTAGACTCGTGTACCATTCAAATCTACTCATAGATTTGATGCTCAAAGGGATGAAGTATGGGGCCTCCTCCTAGGGGTCCCATTAGGACACAGGTACACCGAGAGCTCAATAAGTAGGATCTTATCAATAGAGACCTCAGCAGTCCATAGCTAGATCATCAAGTTCCATAGCATAGACCTCTAGAGTCTTGGCTGGAGCTACATCTCACTAGGGAGTACCAAGAAAGCGTTATGGTTGTGGCGTTGTTGGACATCATTGGAGAGAGTGCCCATAGAACCCTAGTAATAAGGGTAAGGTGCATATTTTAGAGCCTACGAGTTGGTGACATGGGACGTAGCCATCGGATCTATATAGTAGTCGAGAACTACTAGGATAAGCACCAGTATCGTGATAAAGACTACGGGTAGCATTGGTGGTATTCATACCTCTATATTATTTGATTGATTTGTCTCATACATTTATTACACAATATTTAGTAGAGCATTGTAAGTTTGGTGGCGAGTTAGGCAAGGTTTTAGTTGGGATGTCGAGATGGCTTCTGGAGCCAAAATCTCTGTAGAATCCTTAGTTAAGGAGTGTGTAGTGTATTTGGGACCTTTCAAAATTACCTCTGGAGACCTTTTTCCTTTCGTTGGGTTCTTATGGATTCATGTACATATGATCTATGAGTTGATTTAGTTATAGATGAAGCGGTGTGTGTGATAAGGTTGCACGATGTATGCTATTACGGTTAGTGAGAGATCTCGAGGAAGATTCTAGTGGGCCAACTCTTGATGACCATCACATCTTGAGAGAGTTTTTTATGTCTTTCTAGGGGGAGCTACGGGGATACCTTCCCCACATGAGATATATTTTCACATAGATTTTGTTCTAGGCGTAGAGCCTATCTCATGAGCACCTTATCGGATGACTTCCCCGAGCTCTGTGAGCTCAAGTTTCAGCTTGAGGGCCTTCTAAAGAAACACCTAATTCATCCTAGTGTATCCCCTTGGGGTGGTGCGGTGATTTTGAACTAGAAGGAAGGATCTCTGCATTTATGTATTGATTATTTCAAATTTGAACAAAGTAACAATGAAGAATACTTACCCCCTTCAAAGGTGCATTGATGATTTATTTGATCAGATGAAGGGGGATAAAATATTCTCCAAGATAGATCTTAAGTCAGGTTATCATTAGTTGAGGATCATGGAGGAAAACATTCATAAGACTTCCTTCCATACTAGATATGGCCACTACGAGTTCAAAATGGTGCCTTTTAGTATGACGAATTCCCCCGTAGTGTTCATGAGCTTGATGAATGGGGGATTCAGGAAATTTTTGAATCACTTCATTCTCATTTTTAGTGACAACATTCTGATATACTCACACACGTGTGAGGAGCATGAGGGGAACCTTCGCTAGGTTCTTCAGAGTCTTCATGAGCAGAAGCTTTATGGGAACCTAGAGAAGTGTGTGTTCTTTCAGACAAAGGTGCAATATTTGGGCGACATTATTTCTAGGGAAGGTATCTTAGTCAACCCTTCCAAGATTCAAGCTATTATAGACTGGATGGTAGTAACTAGTGTGGTGAGGTGCATAGTTTAATAGGTTTGGTAAGATACTACAAGAGATTTGTTCAGAATTTTCTCGTGTTCAGCACCCCATCTCTTCCCTTCAATAGACAGGGAATAAGTTTATATGGTTAGATAGATGTGTGTAGGCCTTTAGGACACTAAAGTAAAGCCTCAAAACATTGGCTATTCTTGCAATACTAGACCGTCAGTGAAATTTCTTCGTTTGCAAAGATACCTCTTTGGTAGGACTTGGAGGTTTCTTAATGCGGGGAAGAGTAGTTTTGTTTGAGTCTCCAAAATCGAAGGATTATGAGCTCAATTATCGACTCACGATCTTTAGATTGCAACAGATTTTACATGCCTTGGTGTGGTGCATACACTTCCTCCTTGGTTAGATATTTACACTCGGGATTGATCACTTGAGTCTTCACCACCTCTTCACGCATCCCAATATCAATGCTCGTTCAGTGGCATTGGATGGAGTTAATTTATGAGTACGAAATGGAGATAGAGAATGTGAAGGGGAAAGAGAACATGGTTACATGTGCCTTGAGTAGATGGAGACATGTGGCTATGGCTACTTCAGTGGGTAATAATTTTCTAAGTAGGATTTTTTGCAGCTTGCTCATGACAACTGCTACCTTTAAAGCAGAGCGAGAGATTGAGTCATAGAGACCCCTTGAGAGGAGATTTGATGGATTTTCATTAGAGACAAATGGTATTCTCAAACATAGGGGTCAAATATATATTTCTAGAGATGGAGCCTTGAGACAAGACATTTTGACAGATGCTCACCATGTAACTTATTACGCCCATCTCGAGGTGAACAATATACATGCCGCCTTGAGATAATTGTATCATTGGAGGTGACTACGAGATAAACGTGGCTCAATTCGTGTCACACTATTTACCGTGTCATAAGATGAAGACCAAGCATCATCATCCAGTTGGCCTTCTCTTACCTCACGCCATACCGGAGTGGAAATGGGACACCATTTCCATGGACTTCATAGTTGGTTTCTCGATGTTGAGATACCACCATGACACAATCATGGTCACAGTGGCTTATTTTTCTACAGTGAAGACCACCTACATAGCTAGTACAGTGGCATGAGTATATATAAATGAGATTCTAATATTACATGGGATTATGTGGAAGATCATTTGTGACCGCGATCCCTTGTACACTTCTCACTTAATGACTACGAAGCAATATGCTCTTGAGATGAAGATCAATTTCAGCACAACCTATCACACCGATACAGATGGAGAGAATGAGTGGATGAATCAAATCTTGGAGGACATGCTTAGGATGTACATCATTGACCATCAGTTGAGGTGAGAGGAGTACTTATATCTAGTAGAGTGTTATTAGAACAATAGTTTTTAGAGTTTTTCAGGAATGGATCCTTTTCGGAGCACTATATGGTAGAGAGTGTATGACACCTCCTAGTTGGATAGGGTTGGAGGATAGGGTTTCTCATGGCCCATATTTAATATAGTATATGGAGTAGGAGGATGTTATGATCGGTAGAGATTACGGGGAGGTGTAGGATAGGTAGAAGAAGTATGTGGACCAACATAGGACATATCATAGTTTTGAGGTGAGTGTGAAGGTGTTTCTTTGTGTCGAGGCCTCATTAGAGTCATATCCGTTATAGAAAAGGCTTTAAGCTTTCTCCTAGATTAGTGGGTCCCTTTGAGATATTGGAGTGTATCGGTCCTTTGGCCCTGTCATCTAGTGTTACCACCAAGCTTGTCTCACGCCTACGATGTGTTTCATGTTTCTGTACTTAGGAGATACATTGTTGATCCTTCTCATTTATTATATTGGACCTCATTGTAGGTGCAGGATCAGGGGTAGGTGATGGTCGATCTCATCCGTATTCTAGAATTTAGGACCCTGGTCCTTCGAGGCAAAAAGATTGGCTGTGGTCGAGTCTAGTAGGACAGGTATGATGAGACTATTGCTACATGGGAGGATGCTACATTGCTACGAGTCTAGTTTCCACACCTATTTAAGTGACTTCAAGGAGGAAGTCGAGTCTAAGGGGAGGGGGATGTAGTGCCCACTTCCTTTGACACTTATTACATTTTTATTCTGATTGCTTTTAGTTATATGCATGGATATTATTGTATCATTTTGGTTTAGCATGATGATTAGACAATAGACATACTTTGATTATTGATGGATTTCGATTCATAGTATGATCATGTGGATTTCTTAGAGAGAAATTTAATATTAATGATGATGTGTTATTTACATGTTTATATCTTTTTTGACATTCGATATTTTCGTCATATTGAGGAGTTAGCATTGACATAATTTTGTAATCTTATTGGTATTGATGAAATATAGAATTGAGATGTTATTGGAATTTTAAAATAGTAACATTATTTTCCTAGATGATGATTTAATTTATGTATGGATGATTGTTGATTTATATGCATATATTTTACCTTGGATGTTTTGATGTGGCTACGAGGCCGAAGGAGGTATTGTTTTTTGCAGACGTTTATATCACAACAATCAAAGGGGGATTAGAGACCAACCACATCAAAATGCTAGATGGATTCAACAATGGTCACCATGGCGAAGTATGTTATGTTGTCTATTTTCTATTTTTTGTTAGGGGGTCTCCATGTTGGCAATTACCACCAATTGTGACCAAGGGTTTATGTTTAGTCCTTTCTTTTCTTTTATTTATTTAATTTTTGGTATATGTGATTTAAATTGTGAAGTAATTTCCCTTTTTATCATTATTGGGTTATGTGTCTTAATTGAGTGAACCCTGATCACATTATTAAGCTAAATTTTAGATGGGAAAAAAAGAACTCATTTATTACAACAATAGTTTTTAGAGTTTTATTAATTATATCTAGTAGAGTGTTATTACAACAATAGTTTTTAGAGTTTTCAGAATGGATCCTTTTCGGGCACTATATGGTAGAGAGTGTATGACACCTCCTAGTTGGGACGGGGTTGGAGGATAGGGTTTCTCATGGCCCATATTTAATATAGTATATGGAGTAGGAGGATGTTATGATCGGGTAGAGATTACAGGAGGTGTAGGATAGGTAGAAAAGTATGAGGACCAACATAGGACATATCATAGTTTTGAGGTGAGTGTGAAGGTGTTTCTTTGTGTCAGGCCTCATTAGAGTCATATCCGTTATGGAAAAGGCTTTAAGCTTTCTCCTAGATTAGTGGGTCCCTTTGAGATATTGGAGTGTATCGGTCCTTTGGCCTGTCATCTAGTGTTACCACCAAGCTTGTCTCACGCCTACGATGTGTTTCATGTTTCGTACTTAGGAGATACATTGTTGATCCTTCTCATTTATTATATTGGACCTCATTGTAGGTGCAGGATCGGGGGTAGGTGATGGTCGATCTCATCCGTATTCTAGAATTTAGGACCCCGGTCCTTCGAGGCAAAAGATTGGCTGGTTCGAGTCTAGTAGGACAGGTATGATGAGACTGTTGCTACATGGGAGGATGCTACATTGTTACGAGTCTAGTTTCCACACCTATTTCAGTGACTTCAAGGAGGAAGTCGAGTCTAAGGGGAGGGGATGTAGTGCCCACTTCCCTTTGACACTTATTACATTTTGAATTCGATTACTTTTAGTTATATACATGGATATTATTGTATCATTTTGGTTTAGCATGATGATTAGACGATAGAGATACTTTGATTATTGATGGATTTCGATTCATAGTATGATCATGTGGATTTCTTAGAGAGACATTTTATATTAATGATGATGTGTTGTTGACATGTTTATATCTATTTCTGACATTCGACATTTTCGTCATATTGAGTAGGAGTTAGCAGTGAGATAATTTTGTAATCTTATTGGTATTGATGAAATATAGAATTGAGATGTTGTTGGAATTTTAAAATAGTAACATTATTTTCCTAGATGATGAGTTAATTTATGTATGGATGATTGTTGATTTATATGCATATATTTTACCTTGGATGTTTTGATGTGGCCATGAGGCCGAAGGAGGTATTGTGTTTTTTGCAAGGCGTTTATTTCACAACAATCAAAGGGGGATTGGAGACCAACCACATCAAAATGCTAGATGGATTTAACAATGGTCACCATGGCGAAGTATGTTATGTTGTCTATTTTCTATTTTTTGTTAGGGGGTCTCCATGTTGGCAATTACCACCAATTGTGACCAAGGGTTTATGTTTAGTCCTTTCTTTTCTTTTATTTATTTAATTTTTGGTATATGTGATTTAAATTGTGAAGTAATTTCCTTTTATCATTATTGGGTTATGTGTCTTAATTAAGTGAACTAATAACATTATTAAGCTAAATTTTAGATGGGAAAAAAAGAAGTCATTTATTAGATTAGATGGTTCTTTGGTTTATGTGTTGTAAGTGGAGTGTATGTGATCTTGAGTGTTGTACACTCTACCCCTTCTTGGAATTTCGGATTTGGCCTTAAGGGAAAATTTTGGAGGCTTGTGGGACAAGTTAAACTTATCCCACACCTCTTAATTTATTATAACAACCCTACCTATGGGTTGGGGGTCACAAATAGACCCCATGATGTGTTATGGAAGGAAAAATCTGAGTTTTAATTGCATTTTCTTACTTATATTTATTTATTTATCCTAAAGGGTATGGGTGGGAGCAAAGTGTGTGTAAGAGGTTTTTCATACCTCTCAACAACCCATTTATATTGCCTTGGAGTATGGGTTTGACTTGGGTGATGTGGAGTGGAGAAGAAATGATGTGGCATCCTACATGGAGCCACATCATCTTCCTCCTCCTCTTTTCTATATATTGAAATTTTTGGGAAGTAAATGGGGTTACTTGCTTAGATTTGAAGCTTGGAGTTTTTTCGAGTGCATGCTTTTTGGAGTAGAAGGGATCTTGGAGTTGCTTGAATGTCAATTATTTTGGTCTTACTTGAAAGGTGGAGCTTCACCATGGCAAGGTAAGACCTTGCACTCTTGTTTTCTTCGTGTTTTCTTATATGCTATGTGTTGTATGGATTTGTGTTCTTGCTTCAAGTGTTTGGGTAGTAATATGACCTTAGGTTGTGGTGAGATTTGGAAATGGGGATGAAATATATTGGGAGGCATAATAGATTCTTTGTATGTTTAGGAGGGAGTAGGTTTTTGATGCCCAACTTTATTCTATTTTGTCATTTTCTATTTTTTGAGGAGGCATAACAGAGAGGGATGCATAAGACACATAGATAAGTTTTTGTGGGGAAACATCAGAGATTTTGGGATTGATTTTGTTGTGGAGGATATTATGGGTGGGAATCCAAACCCTTGGGAGGAACAAGGGAACCCCCATGTTCCTATCTATACTTGGCTTATTTTGGAGCCATTGTTGGGTAGTTGTTGTCTTTAAAATGAGTATTTTGTGTGGTTATCTTACTATGTGTTTGTTGCTTGGAAGTAAATGTGGAAGCATTGTAGAATTGTCTTGTGTTGGATCCATCCCTTATTGTCTTTTCGTTGAGGATTGGGGCCAATGAGAAGAATTGCTTCTTCTTCTCATTGGATTTTTGGTTGGGTGGAGAGTGTTGCCTCTACCCCATTTTTGGTTGTTGTGATCAAGTGAAGAGATTATGGAGCTTGCTTGGACATTTGATTCTTGAAGAAATAATAGAATAGAAAATGTATTTCAGTATAGTTTCCTTCTTGTAAAAATTCCCATTTCAAGTGAAGGATTGTTGCATTGTTATTTTGGAAGAAAATTTGTATGGATTATAGTTATTAAGATTGTATTGTATGTTGTGAAGGAAACACAAAAATGTAGTAAATATATTCTTGTTATAATGGAAAAGTGTTTAGAAAGGAAAGAAACAACTTGTTCATACTTTAGTCAACTTATTATCTCATATAAGTGTGTAGATCTTATTGGAAAGTTAGTAGTTATTATTTTAAAACTTATTGGAAATATTGTAAAATTTGGTTGTGAGAATGGTTGCAAATTTGTAGTTTGTAAAAGAAAATAAAGAGTTACTCCCATTGTATTACATGAAATTTATAGAGTAGTGAAATAAGTTATATTTGTTCATTTTCTTTTATTTTTGATAGAAAGCCAAAACTTGCATGTATAGATGGAAATAACCTAAGTTATAATTGGATTTTACTTGGCCAATGAAGTAGGTTAATTGCTAATCCTAGTTTTGTAAAGGAATTTTATAGTTTCAAGTAGACCTTAGATCTTTTGGCCTTGTAAATGTATTACTAAGTTAAACTTACTTATTTAAAATCAAATAACAAGAAAAAGAGAATGATTAATGAAATAATGTTCTAAACTAACCCTTGGGGATATTCTTCCAATCTATAAAAAAACTTTTAAGTACATTATTAAGTTAGCAAATGGTATAAGTATTGTTACTTCTTAGTAATAGTAGTGCTATTAAAATATATTATGATTTTTGTTAATAACAATAATAGAAACATAATTAACTTATACCTATATAGCTTTAATATTATATATATTTTTAATATATATGTATATGTATATATATGTATATATATATAAGTAACTTTTATACACTAAACAAAGAAAGGATTAGATTTAAAAGTCTATGTAGCTTTTAGAGGTTGTTGTTTTAATACAAGGGTTGCGGCCTATTTTATATTATAAGGGATTAGGGTTGGGGGGGGTCGTTGACTCCAACCTCCACCCCATTAACAAATGGGATGGGGGTGGGGTCGGAGACCCTCCTCCCGACACCCAAAACATTACAAACAATAAAAATATACTTTCTTCGCACATTTCTATTTTTCATACATTCTTGTAGACTATGTTTTTCTCAAAGCGTGGTCGGGTATTACATTATATTTATAAAATATATATATATATATATATATATATATATATATATATATATATACGAAATATAAATTTAATCACTAATATTTGTGATTTCACGTTTTTAACCCATTAACTTTTCAAAAATGTATTATATACATACATATATGTATACAAATGTGTGTGTGTATATATATATGTATATATTCACATACCCAAATTAAAACATATACCAAATTTAACCATATCACTAAAATGGGGCAAAACCCATATGCCCATTTGGGCAAATAAAAAAATATGAGTTGAATAAAATAAATAACTTAATTTAAACCCTAGGTATAAGAATAAATAAAATAAGAAATTAGAAGCAACAATATGTGTATCTATCCAAATGCTTGAGATGGTCTCTAATGGCTTCCTCCTTCTCCTCCACCAATCTGAAAAACAAAAGAGAAATAATAAGTCAAAAGATAAAAGGAAGAATTCTTTCATAAACAAACTTAGGGTTAGTGAAATCCTTTGATCTTGTGGCCCCAAATGAATCCATCTAATGGATGAGATTCACCCCTACAAAAAGTAGGTGGGGAGTGGTTGAGTAAAATTCAAATTTTAAATTTTAATTGCATGGGTTGACTTTTTAAGGGGCCACTTGAGTTGTGTAGGGGGTGGAATTAATTATCTAACCCTTGTGCTAAATTAGGGACCTTGTTATTTGTTTTAAACCTAGTCACCTTGTGGGATTAAAATAACTTTAGTATTTAATTAAATAGACCCCTTTACCCATGGGTTTAATTTGTGCAAGTTTGGCTATGGTGTAAATTAAATTTTATCAAAATAAAATTTAGGGGAAACTAAACCAAGCCTTAGACTAACCTAGTTTATTCATAAGTATCGAGGGAATTATTATTTTTATAATGGGGATTAAATAAGGAAATTTATATTATTAATTTAAAGTAACTTAGAAACATGAATGTGACAACTGTTAATTCGAAACTTTTTGTGGACACGTTTTTCAAAAAAATCCATAATTTTGGTATCTTTCCCTAGGTTGTTCTTGGGTTTTGTGCGGGAAAATTTAGCGGGCGTTATAAATACCAATATGATTCATAAGCTGCTGAATTATAGCAATAAATAGATTACTATGCTCATGAGAAATGAATGAAATATGTTGAGTTCTTTTTTAACCAAGATAATTTGGAATAATAACAACTAATTATATTGTAAACTGAGAAAAGAGAGACAAAGCAGATAAGGTTTATCTTGGACAAACCCAATGTGGGAGAAAAATCTAGTGGGTGAGTGAATTTTCTCCCCTTCACTATGTAATTCTCTAATAATACAACTTATTGCCAATAATTGTCCTTCAAGAAGGATTAACACTCCCTTTAATTGTATCTACTTGCTCACAATTTCTCAAAAAATGAAGAACTCCTATCCAAAGAACAAATAAGAAAGAAATTCAACTTCTCCTAATTTCGTCACAATAGAATTAACTTAAAATCAATTTCTTGAATGCGTCTAAGACCATGTATATATAGTTTCTATTCTCAAGGATACATGGAAAGGAAAATTGAATTGATTAGGAAGCTCAAACATTTACAACTATTGAGATCTCGAATTCTTGAACCATCTCACACACAAATCCACATAACAACAACAACGGTTATGTAAGCGCCATGGCAGCTACAGAACCACCATGGCGGTTGCACAACTACCATTGTACACATATCGGAAGTTGCATAACCATTGGGACATTTACATAACCATCAACTAAGAAATGCCCCCAAAATTATAAGTTCCTAGAACATCATTGAAGGTTTCGGATCACCTATATCTGATTGGACCATCTCATAAAGAAATAATAACTCGAGAACAGTAGAAAAATTACCAAATATAGATAATACATAGAATTTGGTATTTTGTGATCCATTTTGGATCATTAATGTTACACACAATAGATCAATATGAGGGATAAGCACTTTAACGCATACAACTATGAAAATGTAACTATTTATGATGTTCATCGAACCAAATACATGTGCAATGCTTTGTGTTATATGTTTGGTGTATGTCAATATTAACAGATTATTTAAACATTTTTATCATTGTATATTCACACACAATGGTTTGGGGGACATTAATGGTTACAAAATTATGTATTGAGTTTGGTACATAATCAAATGACTAGAGAGTGATTATGTGAGGGTTAAAGGATTTTCGTAATGAGTAAGGAGTGCTTTCAAGTTAAGTATTGGAATATATGGGAACTCATGATAACTTATGTGTGGCTTTAGGTGAACATAAGTCTTGTGGAGTTTTAAGTAATTTTAGGACTCTTGATAAAGCTATACAATAGGATTGCATGAAATCTAGTTTTAATATGAAGAGGAATGTAGAATAGCTTGGACTAGGCATGCATGACTCAAGTGCATGTGAGAATGATTGAGGTATTTTTTCACCATAAATTTTTGTAATATGAAAATGAAGGAACTTTTGATGGGATTCAAAGAGTGGACATAAAATTTTTGAAATGGATTTACACAATGGGTGTGTGAAAAAAATTGTGCACTATGCAAATGATTATGGGAAAGGATTGGATAGTGAGGTAGAATGTATTTTGAACAATAGAAGAGGGTAGATATATTTTCCAAGGGAAAATGGAGAAAATATTCATAAGGAAAAAATGGGTGTGAAATTAAAAATTTCCTCGAGAAAGTCCAATGGGTTCCTTAACTCACTTGTGAAATTAGGGGCATGTTTTAGACATAACACAAACCGAAAAATCTATTGAAAAATGCTCAATAACATTCCCTTAAATGCATCATATCCATATTTTGTTCTTCACATGCACACTTACATATAATCATACTCAAATATTTTTGTTATCAACACAAGAACACATTAAAATAATCTAACTTTACAATTCGACAAACTCAATTAAAACATTCTAAATATTCTTTTGTGTACACATGGATTTATTTATGTTCCCTTTAATATCTTGTAGTTGGCATGGGGAATTCATATGGCATTGTTTTTATGCAATATTTACTCTTGTATTTTTCTATTTTAATAATTTTTATTAGAATGAATGGAGGGAACGCCTAAGAATTTCTGTTCTTCCAAAGAAGGCATCTATATCCTAAACAAGATACCTTTATTTCCTATCATGGCCTTTCTCCACTTTTAGTCAGGTGTTGTTATATAAATTGAGTTATTTCTCTTTCGTTTTGGAGTTTTTTGGGTTGGGAACCAAATTAACCTAATTGGAGGATTAAAGAAACATGCAACATGCACATGATCCCTTATCTTTGCATATTACTAAAAGACAACATTAGTGATACATTATTGTATGAATATATTGGAGTTATATAATATTTCTAAAATCCCATGGTAATTGTAAATTAAATATTAAACTATTATACTAAACACAAAACAACGAAGTGATTTCACCATCTTCTATTGCATGGCTTACAAAATTTCGAAAATAAACACTTTCTTCAATATAAATGTGTGAACCATCTTTTAACTCAACTCAAAAAGCTCCAATAAGAAAAAAATTGATATAAAAACATTTGGAATTGTTATGTATGTGAAGGAGCATGTTGAGAGGGGATAACCTAAACTAAGACATGCACAAAACTGTGTAAAGTGGAAAACAAAAAGGAAAGCTAAAGTACAAATAGAATAGTTATTTACATAGCGTGGGATTATCCAAAGTGTTGCAGAAAGAGGTACCACATGGGAAATGGCCTAGGCATGCATGTATAGATTTCTGAAGCTCCCATTCAATTGAGAAGGAATTTCCTCCCCTTTGAGTTTCTTTTATATGAGATTTTTTTACGTAAAATTTCTGGAATTTGGAACAGCCCAAGCCAAATCTTATAGAATTTTTATTTTTCCCCATCTTCTTATATTCCTTAACCCATAGTATCACTAGGTTTTATATATAGAGGTATTTGAACTTAGTTTTATTTTCAAAAAAAGTTTCATGAACTCTTCGTTCCAAACTTAAGTGAGAAGGGATTCATCTTATTTCTCATCTAATTACATGAAGCTAATAAGGATAGCTTGTACTTTCTCATTCTACCTTAAGTATTCTTGCATGATCTCGAGCATGGGGATTATTATGTTTAATAGAAATAAAGGGTATAGGACATAGAAAAGGTGGTAATATGGGGTTATTACTAAATACTTGATTAGGTTATGTCTTACTAGAATGCATACTTGATAAAGTTATGTCAACCTCTTATATTTTTATCCAATATCTTATTGATAACATCCAATTATTTTTTTATAGTAAACTCTACTAGAAAAAATCCTTCTCGATAGTAGTTAGAATACAAAAAGGAATAATATTACTATCAAATTCATATTCAAGTAATTACGTAGAAGAAAAAGTAGGAGCATTAATACAAGCATAAAGGGCATATCAAAGATATTTATGAGGTTGTCCTCAATGAACTTAATGAAAATGTATATTGTAAAATTATTGAATGGTTATCATTTCTTTTATTAATGGTAAAAGGTTTTTTAATTGGGATCCTACCTAGGTACATCTAGAAAATGTCAACACCCAAATAGTGTAATGAGAACCAAAGCGAAAAGAAGAACTCTACCGAACTGAATAGAAAAAAAAAAAAAAAACTACTACGGAAAAATAATATTTGCAAGAGATAAACAATTGAACAAGAGAGAAAGGTCCCATGTCACACGTTGAGAGTACACACCAACACGAGAGCAACACGAAAAACACAAAACCATAGTCAACCCAAAGCTGAAGAATGTGATCTGAGTGTCATATGTGATGGGACTAATTACAATTTAGCAGAGAATTTTTATTGTTTTGGACTACTATCCATTCCTCCTTGTTACATTCAAGATCGAGATAGGATCACATGGGATGATGACATTCAATGAGGAAAAAGGTCTAAAGGGTGACCTTGCAGTAGAAGAGGGGATTTCCTATCCATGACCACCTCAACAAAAGCCTCGGGAAATGAGTAATCGGTTTAGAAAGAGGAAAATGAGGGGGCTCATATATGCAACCAAAGAATTCCGAGAAGTTCTTAGAATAGAATCCGAAATAGGGGAAACAAAGAAATTAACCGTGAGATGAGAGTGTTTTGAATCCACCCACCAAGAAAAATTTGTTCCTTTTTTTCTTATAGCTCTCGCATTGGTCAACTACGTGCCTTGTTTCAAAACACCTCGGCACATAAATTCTAGTCATTCATAATTCAATATTTGGGTCCAAACTCTATCACCAATCTATAGATTGATATTCTCAGGAAGGTCTTGGGAGATGTCTAAATCAACCAATATTCGATCATAGGTTGTATTTAGTGAATGGCAGTGTTATCATCAATTTTTTAAAGCCCCTAACTTATTACCAATCTCTTTCGGGTAGGTCTTATTCCAAAATTGCAATGAGATTCCAAGTCTTACCTAGATGGGATAATGTCAAAAGAGTCTTTCATTGGGTCAAATAGGGGATACCAGGGTTTAGTCATCGAACAAATTGATCCCCAAACCAAATACACATTGTTTATGAATTCACAATCTTCATTAGAATAAAAATAACAATAAAATAAACTTTGGAGCACGGGAATAGCTTAATCTTACCCTAGATTTTGGAGATCCATTTTTCAATTACCCATTCTTACAATTTGTGAGAATTTGGGCCAAAATTATCGAACCTACGGATGAGAGCTTAGGTTATATGTCTCTTCCAAGTTATGATTTTTTTAACGCAAATAATAGGTTTCCATCATGAGGATGAACTTGTGACCAATCAAATAATTTTCATTGATAATGCTAACAAAGTCTAACAGCCATTTAGTGAAGGCGTACACCTCAATAACATATTAAGAGGGCATAAAAAGATTTTTGTTTCAGATCTTTGGAATATGTTGCAGATTCTAACATGATTGTGCACATAATATAGAAAACCAAATCCAATATTAACCCACTCTTAATATTTGGTGTATAGTAGAATTTCTTGACCATGACCAATACAAAATTTTTAATGGAAGTAATCCAATCTTGCATAATCTTCACTTTTAGATAGGTACCAAAAATATATTCATTAATGGTTTTTTAGTAGAGCATGCCAACATTTATAATGAGTTACGGTGAGTGTGGTTGAGGCATGTATGCAATATTTTATGGAGCAAATAGAATGATATTGTTGGTGTGAGTTATCCTATGTGTCCTCCACTCACATATGGAGGGTCATCTCACATGGGTTAGGTTTAGGGTTAGGTTTAGGGTTTGCTATTGAGTCATGCACTAGGGTTACTCAACACCCTATATGTATCCCTTCATTTGACATTTATGAGTATGCCAAGACACTCCACTGTCTTTTCTCTACATGTGCAAGATTTGTTCTGTTATGCAAGTTATTCAGTTGTTGATTGATTCTTCCTTGTGATTATGTTGGAGCCATTACGATTCAACCAGAGTGCAACTTCATCGTGGTGCACAGTTTCTAATATGATTCATCAACTCTTTCATGGTATCAGAGCTAAGATTGGGTAAATGTGCATTCGTCATCTGAGTTGCGATTACTCTTGGTTTCGTTATTCTTTACTCCTCATGCAAGTTTTTTCGATCATTATCTTTTGGAAATTTATTGCTAACATTCTTTCTCTTGGAAAGATTTCAGTTTTTGTTGTGTTCTTCATGCATGTTCAGATATCCTCAAGTTTCCAGGGGTTTTATAGCTTCATTTAGCTAGCTGCAGCTAAATTTAGCAGATCAGAAAAAGGAGGTTCTTTATTCTGGTTTTTTTTTAAATCTATTAAACTGGAAACTTTGTTAGATCCCTTTTTTGGTATTTGCATGGTGTTTTGTTTTGCAGAGATCCAGGTTTAAAATTGGTGGTTGCATTGGTATTTATGTTTTTTGTTTATGCCTGCATGCTACAACTCCAAACACGAGCTCTGCAAACTTATCAAACATGCATCGTGCTTTCTTGCTCTGGCCGAGTTCCTCTCTGCCCTGGTCTACATTTTTTTCCTTGCTCAGATTTGGCATGGCCATGTGTCCTTCTCACTTGCCGAGGTCTCCCATGGTCTAAGTGGCCATACCTTCCCTACATGTTTGTGAGCTTAACAATGACACTACGGTGGATGAGGGAAATGTGGATCACCGTTCGCAATTATATACCTTTTCCCACTTTACTTCGATTCTACACCCATTTCCTTGATCACTCATGCAAATGAGGTTAATAAGCTATGGCATGAGCATTTTGGACATCTAAATTATCACTACCTTGAACAATTGAGCAAAAAAATGGTAAACGGGTTACCCCATTTCATGTTCTCTAAGGGTATTGATGAGGGTTATACCCTTGAAAAGCATTCTAAAAGAACTTTGACAAAGGAAAATCCTAGATAGCTACCTGTCCCTTGGATCTTGTTCACAAGCAATATTTTTGCTCCATTTCCATCTCCTTCATTTACTAGAGATCTTTATGTTCTAACCTTCATTGATGACTATTCACGATATACTTGGGTATATTTTCTTAAGCTTAAGTCTAAAGTCTTTGAACATTTCCAGGACTTTAAGGCGCTTTGCACGAGAAATAGGCGGAACATTCTATCAAGGTTCTTTGAACTAAAAAATGGAGTTGAATATGTAAACAATAGGTTCATGGATTTATGTACTTCAAGGGATATTCTTGTAGCATACGATTGCATACAATTGTTCACGGAATGGAGTAGCAGAAAGAAGGAATCTGTACTCTTAAAGAGATGACCACTTGTATGATTCACTCAAAGTATCTACCTCTTTAGTATTGGGCTGAAGCAATGAATTTTGTTAATTACATTCAAAACCATGTTCCACATAATGCAAAGAAGAGGGATGCCACCCATTTGAAGCCTAGTTAGGATGCAAACCTAATGTTGAGCACTTTCGAGTCTTTAGATCCAAGGCTATGACTCGATTTCCAAAGACGAAATGCAAGGCTTTGGAACCACAATCAAAACCTTTTATCTTTATAGTGTATCCTTATGGCATGAAGGGATATCGATTGATGAACCCTACTTCTCATGAGCTGTATATTGAGAGAAGTGTTAAGTTTGATAAGTCTTCTTCGACTTATACTTCTCTACCTATTGAGGTTCTTTTGTCTCATTGATTCAGATTTTGAATCATCAAATTATGATTTGTTGAGCATGCTTCGCTTCGATCCTCCCAACCATTAGACCTCTGAGTATTATAATTATGACAGTAGTGATGATGAGGATTATGTCCCTTCTAACTCAAGTGAAGAATCTTCCGACTCTGAGCTTGATCTTCCTAGTCCTCTTTGGGCTAGGAAAACTTTGCAAAGTGCTAGAGATTTAGTTGGAGATACTTCAAATATGAGACATACTCGCTAAGATTTTTTGACCCCACTCTTTCTATGCCTCCGATTCTGATCCACACGGTCTTTCGGGAGGATTTTGGTATTCCTAAGTGGGATTCTTCCATGAATGAGGAGTATTCCTCTCTCATGAAGAATGATACTTAGGATCTCACCCCTCTTTTGAAAGGAAGAAAAATTATTTGGTGTAAGTGGGTGTTCTGAACAAATTATGGAGTAGATGGAGATGTCGAAAAGTTTAAAGTGTGATTAGTAGCTAAGGGTTTCTCCCAGATAGCTAGGGTCTATTATACAGAAACCTTTGCTCCAGTTGCGAAGATGACTTCTATTTGACTGACCCTTGCCATTGCCACAGTAAACAGATGGAAAGTCCATCAAATGGATGTTAAGAGTGCCTTCCTTCATGGGGACCTAGAGGAAGAGATCTACATGGAAATAAATTTGGGTTATGTCCGTGATCCATCCCTCATCTTTAAGTTAAAGAAGTCTCTTTATGGCCTTAAACAAGCCCCTCGGGCTTAGTATGCAAAGATGGACACCTTTTACTTACATCAGCATTTACTAGGTGTCACTCTAATCCAAATGTTTATATTCAGTGGAAAGATGACTCCATACTCATTCTTGTTCTCTATGTTGATGACTTGTTGATCACAGGGAGTTCTTCCTAAATTATTGATTCTGTGAAGATCACCTTAGCCAACAAGTTTTCCATGACTAAATTAGGTATGCTTCATTACTTTCTTGGGATCCAGATTTCAAAATCTGACTCAGGAATTTTTATTTCGTAACCTAAGTATGCTCTTGATTTTATAGCTTGTTTTGAGATGTCGATTTCAAGTCTTCTCGCTACTCCTTTTATTTCCGGGGTTACGTTGGTTTCTGATTGCTCTACTCCCTTGGTTGATGGTACCCTTTATCGACAATTGGTAGGGAGCTTGATTTACTTGACTCACACTTGACCGGATTTATCGTATGTTGTTGGGATTGTGTGTAGATTCATGCAAGAGCCACATGAGCTACATTCGAAACAAGCTAAATGGATCCTTCATTATGTTCATGGCACCTATCCTGATGGCATTCACTATCATGGAGGGGTGGATATTGACTTGATTGGGTTCATAGATTTTGATTGGTCCAGTGACTTAGATCATCATAAATATACTTCAAGCTACAACTTCTCTCTTGGTTCGGGTCGTATTAGTTTGTCCAGTAAGAAGAAGAATGCAATTGTGATATCATCTACAAAGGAAGAATATAGAGGAGCAGTTAACGCTGCCACAGAAGCTATTTGGCTATAGGATATTTTGACAGAGTTTGGCATCCAATTTTGGCAGCCTAACATTATCTACTATGATAACATGAGCACTATCTCTATTTACAGAAATTTAGATCAGCATCAGCGGATGAAGAACATTGAGATCCATATGCACTTCATATGAGAGCTTATTCATGATGACATCATCGACATTCAGTACATTCATATAGCTAATCAGATTTTAGATTTATTTATCAATCCCTTCACTGAGATGAAGTTTCTTCACTTACGGTCTCTTCTTGGGGTGAGGTCTTCTACAACTACTCATCTTCTTTGGGCTATGTAGTCCTTCTTTTCTTCTTCTTCTTCTTCTAGGAAGATGTTGTTTGTATATGGGCACCTTATCAGGCCTTTAGTTGTTGGGCCCCATTGACACATCTTTCTTAGTTGTTTAGGAGTTTCTTCTCTTTTAGTCTGACTCATCATAGCTGCTACCCCACTTTGATGAAGCGAGGTGTTGCTTTGTGAGTTATCCTATGTGTCCTCCACTCACATATGGAGGGTCATCTCACATGGGTTAGGTTTAGGGTTTTCTATTGAGTCATGCACTAGGGTTACTCAACACCCTATATGTATCCCTTCATTTGACATTTATGAGTATGCCAAGACACTTCATTGTCTTTTCTCTACATGTGCAAGCTTTGTTCTATTATGTAATTTATTCAATTGTTGATCGATTCTTCCTTGTGATTACATTGGAGCCATTACAATTCAACCAGAGTGCAACTTCATCGTGGTGCACAATTTTCGATACGATTTGTCAACTCTTTCAGATATGCCCTTGTACTATTCATCATATGTGAATAATTTAACTTTGGAAAACTTTAAAACTTGATTTGGATCAACCACCATCATTATGCAAGTCAAAAAATTACATCTTACTATGTTCAATAGATGCATATCTAAGTCAAACTGTTGGAGGATGGTCAATCAAATTTTGTGGTGTTTACCGAACTCATTCTATATCAACATGGATTTTTATTGTGGGATTAGACGCAATAGAAATTTATTAATGAATCAATTGGCAATGTCTAAATTTTTGAAAGGATTTCATTATCTTGAAGGTTTATTTGTCAAAAAAAAGAATAGTATAGCTTTATAATGTGCAAGGATGAATTCATGAATGAAAATGTTATTTCACTCTCTCCTTCAGATTTATTTTGATTTATTACAACATCCAAGAATGAATGAAAAATGGGAATGCATAATTTAGGCTTCTTATAATGGGACCCCATGTGATTTCTCCCTTGATTGCTTTAAATATGGAATGTGTTTCTTTCCATTCGGACATGTCATCTTGCTTTAATATTTTGTTCAATGGCCTAACTATCTCAACAAAATGTGATCTATGAATTTTTTATAATGTTAATCTTTTGAAATAAATATTTCAATTATTTAAATCTCTTGGGAAGGGGATTTTCAATAAAGCTTCATTCCATTTATTAATAATAAATATACTTTTCTCAAAATTGATATGCCCCAACAACATACCTTCATTGACCCCAAGATGCACTTCTTTAGATTGAAGGAGATGCCATGATCCCAACATCATTGGAGAGTTATGTCTACATATTTGACATGGTCGGAACTCTCCTTAGAGAAGACATCGAGGTCATCTTTGTAATGAATGATGCATTTTATAATAAAGTAAATTAACTATATGTACATGTAGCACTCAAAGTCACAATTATGTTGATTATACTAAATGGAATTATCCTAAATGTGAATGTACCTCGGTTGGCGATGAAATTCATTTTTATCACATCCTCTTCACGGATAATGACATGATTTTATTATTAGTACACATCTAGAAAGGTAATCAGTTATGTTCCACTCACAATCTATAATACCTCATCAATGCATAGTAACATATAGTTATCCTTTTGAATGCCTTATTTTAATTATGGAAATACATGAAAAGGTTAATATATCCACTCTTATTACAAACTAGAACAAACTTATAGACCAATTTTGATTGGTGGATTTGAAATATTATTTACATTCTATAAAAAAATTCTCTTCCTTTAACATGTGAGAATCCAACAAAGGATTTACTTGGCCCTTCCTATGGCATAAAGGTTTCACACCAAGATTCAATGGTTTGGTGTGTATCATAATGGAAGGTCTCGATGTATGCATGTTATTGTAGCCCCATTGAATGAGATCTTGAGTACAACTTAAGTGTATGAACCATGTGAATTTGGTTAAAGTTTTAACATGAAAATTTGGAAAATCCAATTTCTTCATTGATAAACTCCTCTTACATCCATACAAGATTTCTTACATACTTATAGAGTCACATCTCCTAAATTATAGCGTACCTATAACAACTCGTCCCAAATTATATAATATTTTGAAACCACTAACAAACCTATTTATGTGGGATGTTACTCACCCACATTGACATTACACTCATAATATAATTTTATCAACAATTATATTTGCTTACACATGTAGCACTAACATAAGAATTTTCCAACATTCCCCTCTTAGTATGAACACAGGGAAGGAGAACTAAAAAGAAAATTATATGTTAACACATCCTTAAATATAGTCTATATGGATGTCTATATCTTGTTGAACATGATCACTTACATACGAGAACTTATGTCAAGTTCACTTACAGTTGAATGTATTCACTACACAACCATCTTCTAATGAAGTACGTTGTTTAAAGGATCTCTCTAGTAAGTGGATCACTATAATTATTTTCCCTCCTACGAAACTATTTTTATATATCTACACCTTCCATGAAATTTCACAATACATTCAAGAATAAATACATGAATTACAAACATAATTGGTTTTCTATTTTTAATCATACACAACAGAATCATAGAAAAAAGTTTTCAGGACTATGTTATCATCGCGTTTATAGCCAGCCATAATTGGTGATAACTACCACATTGATAAGAAATGTTATGGGATGGTTTCTCATGCTACCTAGGAACCAATCCTATCTTTAGCTGTTTTTGTTCAATTTTTGTGCCAGTAATGTAGTTTCGCGGCCTCACCAAGTAGTGACTAACAAGAGGTCATTGATTGTCCTTCTTCCTCCATTGCCTACATCCTCGAGTCGACGTCTTTGCTACTTACTCAATAAATGTGATCACAATGCTCAATGATTTTCACATTTTTATTATCCCCCATAATGTCAAATCATTTATTATCACGACATCGGGTAACACCAAAGCGTGTCTCAAAAGGATATTTTTTGGTTTTTACTTTTCTATTTTTTTTTCTCTTTTTACAATGAAATAGACTTGACAAAGACAACTAACTTTTGATGATGAGACATTTAATAACAACAAATGACTCAAAAACCTTCTAAATGTTAAAATACAAGTTTGAATTTGGACCTTTTAGAAATGAAGAATAACACACATGTTTAAATTGAGATGTACTAAAGACTCTTAAGCGTTAATAACGACTATAAATAAACATTTATTTTTACATGACTCATTAAAATACTCTTAAAACCATATTAACCAAATTAAAAATAAAAATAAAAATCTATTAACCTATTCTTGAAAGACACATAACAATAAACTTTATCCTCGAGCAAATCAACTGTCAAATTTGAACGTGGTGATTATCCAAAACGCTCTTTTCGCCTTCTTTATTGTGCCTATTATTGAAATTTGTTCATGAAGCACGCCATAATATATAATTGAGGAGGTCAAAACGATCATGACACGTAGATAGTGGAAGTTATATTATTGTTTTATGACATATATGTTTTTGCAATTGGACGTAAGGAACACTTCTTCGACCACTTGAACAGCATCTACATATGGATTGAAAGCATAAAACTATAGTCGACCTTCGACTGTGAGATAAGCATATGTAAGTGAGAGTATCAGATATGGAAATGCAAAGACTAACTTGGATGTACCTGTCACTCAAAAAATAAAATAAATCACTACTCAAATGGATGTACCACAGTTTCATATTCATCATAGTCATAGCCATGAAAGAATGAACAAAAATATCCAATAACGAAAGTGAGATAATTGTTGGGTGCAATAATATCAGACACTTCCTTCATCTTAGACATTGGGCGTTCCATACATGAGTATAACACCTGATACAGTTGTTGGATTTTCAATATAAATGAAAACGTCAAGTCATGGCGGGCTGCAAGCATTTGAAAGTAGAACAAGAGTTTATAAATTTATCTAGTTGCAAAGTTGGATGCAAAATAAAGACGCAATAGACAACCAAACCTTTGCCAACGGCATATCTTATCCTGGGATGTATGTACTCTCCAAAAGCTATACTTCTCTTATTCTAGAATTTGTATCAGCTGCAGGGCTATGTTGAATCTAATGGTAAACACATCAGTCTCTTTCCCTTTCCTCAATCATTCATTCCTACCTCCGCGCTTATAAAGAAGCATACATTGCTAGCACACCTGCAACAATCAATAAACTCTTCTCGATATTAATCTTTATCATTCATGGCAATATAAAGAGAGCTTGCTTTAAATTATAAATTATGCAACCTTTGGAATAACGTTGGTCTCGCAAACACTTGATCTGATACCAACTTTGGATTTGGTCAGATTCTACATATGAAAATCTGATCAATACAATTTCTTCATTCATAATCTCCTCTTACATTCGTACCGGCTTCCTTACATATTTATAGGCCTCACATCTGCTACATTATAAAGTACCTACATCCCAAATTAAATAGTATTTTTTAACCATTAACAAACCTATTTACGTGGGATGTTACTCAGCCACATTTACATTACAATTATAATATAATTTTATTAGCAATTATATTTGCTCACCCATGTGAGAACTAACATAAGTATTTCCTAACATACCTAATGCTCTTTCTTCTATGGGGTGTAGGATTCTCCTATTAAAGCTTTACTTGGATCAGGAAAGCCTCACAAATTGTGAGACTCATTTGCATGCTCCCTAAAGGAAGGCACTTTCTACATTCTTATTGCAGTGATCCAGATCAAATATCTTCTCCAAGGATATGATGGCATTTTTCATAACTCCATCTTCATCCTATCCAGGTTCCTCCTTACTAAATCCATCAATGATCGGTGCTTCAAAATCTATGTCATTGGAGAGCAACTCTATGATGTGCTTTTCATATTTGAGATACATGGTTGGAAGACAATTTCAACTAAGAATTGCTTGAGCTTGAAACTTTGTATTGGCTCCACAGTTTTGTCCGTGCAACCTAACACATCTGCAACACTTTTTAACTGCGCAGTATGAAGTGGATGCCGAATGCATCAAAATCTCCAATGAGGGTCTATACTCTTCTTTATGTTTATAGATAGGTTCATTTCATTGAAGGTGTACAATATTATAACTTTCTTGGGGATTAATTTTTAATATCCAAATTTCGTTAAATACTTGAACCTTTCTTGTTGGAAATAGATAATTTCTCCCACTTGCTTTAATTGCTATTTTCAGACAAAGTTAAAAGCAAGTTACTTTTCATGCATAAGTTACTTTTAAATAGATTCCCTATTTTGAGGATAAAAACAAATAAGTCAAAAAGATTTTAATTGCGAAAAAGCATGTGCTATTTTTAGTTGATGTTCTATTGTTAAGAGTTGAGTGTTTTATTGTTAGAAAAAATCTATTTACATATTAGAAGCAATTGTAAGGGTTTTTACACATAGATAGATTCTATTGAGTTGAAGCTCGACAAGGAAGATGATATTTATAAACAAAAGTACTTATTTGTTTTTGCAATAATATATTTTATTTACAATATTCTTTATTTTATTTCTATTGTTCGATATTTTATGTTCCTAATTTCTACAAATTGGTATCGAGCATTGTTTTCAAGAGGTTTCTAATTTACAACAAAGGTTATGGCTTCTATATCCGGTCTACAAACACCGCAATTTATAGGAAAGAATTACAAGTATTGGTCATTAACCATGAAGGCACTATTCTGATCCCAGGTTGTGTGGGAAATCATAGAGAATGGGCACACAAGGCCCGTAGATGCAACAACATATAAGGCACTCTCACAGGAAGAGAGAGAAACTTTGAAGGAATTAAGAAAGAAAGTTGGAAAATTTATTTTCTTTATTCATCAAGCCATGCATGGAAGCCTCATGCCTAGAGTTGTATTATCTAGTAAAGCACAAATTGCATGGGAAACTCTCCAAGTTATGTACCAAGGTAAAGAGAAAGTAATAAACCTCAATGATACAATTACTTCGAAGAGATTTTGAAAATATGTCAACAAATGATTCAGATTCAATAGAATCATTTTTACTTTTTAGTTGGTTTAGTGAATCAAATCAAATCCCATGGAGAAACTATTGAAGAAAAAATGATTACTGAAAATTTTCTTAGAAGTTTTCCTGCAAAATTTGATCCTTCCGTAGTTGCTATTGAAGAAACTAAGGATCTAATTCATTTTTCAATTGATGAGTTACATCCATTAATAATAAATCATGAATAGAGGTTGAATAGATCGCATGCAATTGTAGATCGGATTTTTCATCACAAGTATCAAAAATCATGGAAGAGGAACAAGAAGCTTCAGCCACAGAGGTAGAGGAATAATTTCATCTAGAGGATGCAGCAGTGGTCCATCAAATTAAAGTGGAAGAGCACATGGTCAAGTGCACAATTATAATCATTTTTAGGTGAGAGACAGGATAATTCACATGTGGAGTGTCACTATTGCAAGAGATATGGGAACTATGCTTATGATTACATTAAAAAATAGTACGATCGAACAAACAAAATACAAATCAAGTTGGAATATCTACTCCATCTCCATATTTATTGTATGCAAAAATATTTTTCAAATAATTTTGTATTGAGTGTAATCTATTAAAAACTATTCCTAGTGATGTGTGGTATTTGGATTAAGTTACAAAGTAATCACATGTCGTAACTTAGATTTATTTTGTAATTTTGATGAGTCAGTAAAGATAGAGGTTACCCTTGGGAATAGTAATACTATAAATGTAAAAGGAAAAGTAACAATCAGAATTCTAACTAAAAATCGGGAGAAAAAGATTATGGAGGATGTTTATTATGTTGCAGGTTTGAAGCATAATCTGATGAGCATTGGTTAATTGGTACAACAAGGATACAAAGTTTACATTGAAGACAACAAATGTGTCATCATGGTTAAAGCTCCAAGTACTCGGCTGATTTCTAACGTGAATATGGCAAGTAATAGAATGTTTCCTTTTGAAAATTAGACCAGCCACATCCAGAGCTCATACTACATATATGTCCGGAAGCTAAGGAGGTTGAATCAAATTTTCAATCTGTTGAAAAATATGAATCGTGGTTATGGCATCTCAAGTTTCATCATTTTAATTTTGGTGGTTTAAATTTATTACAGTAAAAAATATTGTAAAAGGTTTTCCTTTAATTTAGAAACTAGATAGATTTTGTGAAGGTTGTATCATAGGGAAGAAACATACGAGTCCTTCCCAGTTGGAAAAAAAAAAAAGAACAAGTGCATAACTTGAAATTGTTCACTCGTCAGATTTATGTGGACCGATGCAAAGTTCTATTGGAGGTTGCTCATATTTTATGACATTCATTGATGATTACACAAGGAAGACAGGTGTATTATTTGAGATAAAAATCATATGCTTTTAGATATTTTAGTTGTTCAAGGCTTTAGTTGAAAAAAAAGTGGGTACAACATCAAATTTCGAGCAAAGATAGAGGAGGTTAGTGTGTTTCAAATTCTTTTCTAAAGTTTTACAAATATCATGGTATACACAAGAAATTTACTATGAGGTAAACACCACAGCGAAATGGTGTAGGAGAGAGAAAAATTAAACCATCATGGAGATGGTGAGAAGTATGATGTTGGAAAAGCATATTTCAAATGATTTTTGGCATAGCGATGTGAAGTAACCTTGTTTACATTTCAAACAAGTGTCCAATGAAGATTATTCGAAACATGGTTCCTCAACAATCTTAGACTAACAGGAAACACAATTTTTCTCATTTTAGAACTTTTGGTTATGGCATATGCTTATGTACCGATGAGCTAAGGAATAAGTTATACAATAAAGGAGAAATGTGCATATTTGTTGGATATTCATAGAATAAAAATATTATTAGTTTTTAATCTAGTTACCGTAAAGGTCATAATCAATAGAGATGTATAGTATTTTTAAATGACGCATGGGATAGAATTATTGAGAAAATAGTCAATGTAGCAACAGTTATTCCTCATGATGATATATGGCAGATGAAAGTATAGAGCAACAAGGTATTATATCTTCTTTGAATTTTGGACATGAGCAAACATTGTAGCTCAAGCTACATCTCTATTTAAATCTAGGAGGTCTCTAAGATATTTATCATCTTCAACCCTAAAATAGACACCACAAAGAACACTAGAAACACTCCTTCAAGTATAAAACAATCCATCATCGATAGCCCTTTACATTGGAAAGAAAGGAGTCTTAGTTAGAATTATAATGTTGATACAACTAAGTATTTTTCAGTTTTCACATTTTTTCTCAAATGACAAATCCAGATACTTTCAAGAGGCTATAAATAATGAATTTTTTCTTCAAGCCATGGATGATGAGATAGACACCATAGAGAAGAATAATGCATGAGAATTGATACATCTTCTAAAATGAAAGGATGTGATAGGAGTGAAGTGGGTCTAGAAGACCAAATATACCGTTTATGGTAAAGTACAAAAACATAAATCAAACCTGGTTGCAAGAGGTTTTTCACAGCAATATGAAGTAGATTATAATGAGATGCTTGCACTTATAGCACGTTTGGACATGATAGGAATGGTTTTGGCAGTTGTAGCTCAAAATGAATGACATATTTATCAAATGGATGTAGAATCAATATTTATGAATGGTTTTCTTAAAGAATAAGTTTATGTGAATAAGCCGAAGGTTAGGAGATGTAATTTCATGAAGGAAAGGTATACATGTTGAGAAAAATTCTCTATGGTATCAAGAAAACACCTATAGATTGGTAAGATATGATTGATTCTTATTTGATACAAAATGGTTTCAGTAGGAGCAGCAGTGAGCCTACCTTATACATTAAGATAAATGAGAAAGGTAAAATTTTGATTATTTGTTTATATGTGGATGAATTATTCATTACTATAAATCTTTCTAAAAATTCATTGAAATCATCTATGAAAAATAATTTGAGATGATAGATCTAGGACTCATACACTATTTTTTGGGCATTGAATTTCAACAATCATAAGCTAGAGTTTTTATTTCACAAGCAAGGTATGCTAATGATATTTTAAATAGATTTAATATGTTGAATCGCAAGCCAATGCCAATACTTATTGCAATAGGTTTAAAGTTAAGAAATGATGACAACAGCTCATTTTTAGATCTAATGTTGTTCAAAAGGCTAATTGGAAGTGTCATGTATTTAACACCCACAAGGCCGATATTATGTATGGTGTGAGCCTCAACTCAAGGTCATGAAATATCAGAAAGATTCACATTCACAAGTTGGAAAAAAAATTCAGGTATGTATGTGGAACATAGAATCATGGAATTTTTTATTCAACATCAGATGAGTTCAAACTCATAGGTTATATAGATAGTGATAGTGTCAGAAGTATAGATGACATAAAAAACACATCTAGCTATGGTTTTCACTTTGTAATAGGTGTATTATCATGGGCATCGAAGAAGTAGCCTATAGTCACACTATCTTCAACACAAGAGAAGTATGTAGCAGCAATAGGAGTAGCATGTAGCATGTTGGGTTTTTTTGGATGAGAAGAGTGTTGAAAGATTTGAAGCAAAATCAAGAGGATGCTACATAGATTTTTTGTGACAATAATTCAACAATATAATTATTTAAAACTCATGTTTTTCATAAGAGGAGAAAGCATATAGACTCGAGGTATCACTTCATAAAGGATTTGGCTAACAACAAGGAAATTTGTCTTGAATTTTGTAGATCTGAAGATCGGTTTGCTGATATTTTTATGAAAGTTTTCAAAAATGAAATTTTTAGTATTTAAGAATGTTTTTGGGAATTTTGGATCAGAAATATCTGAGATTTGAAAGTGCACACTGGGCTCCGAATAATAAATTTTTGAGTTTTGAAATTATAGGGAGTGTTGGAAATAGAAAATTTCTCCCACATGCTTTAATTGTTATTTTCAAAAAAATAAAAGCAAGTTATTTTTCATGCATAAGTTATTTTAAAATAGATTCCCTATTTTTAGGATAAAAGAAAGCAAACAAACTAATTCAAAAAGATTTGTATTGCACAAAAGCATGTGCTATTTTTAGTTGATGTTCTATTTTTAAGAGTTGAGTGTTTTATTGTTAGAAAAATCCATCTACATATTAGAGGAAATTGTAAGTGTTTTTACACATAGATAAATTGTATTGAGTTGAAGCTCTTACAAGTAAGATCACATATATGCACAAAATTACTGATTTGTTTTTGCAATAATCTATTTTATTTGTAATATTCCTTATTTTATTTCTATTGTTCAATATTTTATGTGCCTAATTTCTACATTTCTTAAATGTGAACTGCAATTCATGTATAAATACTTAATACATTGTGACATTATTATTACACAGGAGCTAAATACCTTTTTTTCCTTAAGGATTAATCAATTCAATTCTCATGCTAGATCCTTATCATGATTCGAACCCATCAAATGCATGTTACATAATCATTTTTAATTATGCAGATTATGATAAGTCACATGATACTCTTATTTGATGACTATGTCATGGAATACGATATTTATTTACTCTTATTCCAAACGCTCTAGAACACCTTTTTGTTGAAATAAGGGAGTATCTAAATATAACTTACTCATATATCTTGTTAAATAGGATCCACATGTAAAATTTTATATATTAAGCTCAAACTATAATATATGAAATATTTAATATTATGACTTGATATTCTATGTGAGCCTCCACTTGCTGATCACTAATAATGCCCTCATCATTTAGATAATGGATTGTAAAGTGGGAATCATTTTCTTTTCACAAGAGGATACACAAGAAATTTGTACAAGTATGTTCAGGATGGGACTCTAAAGGTGCACCATAGTAGTCAGGAAATTACAGAAATTATATCTTTTCTATTTCTTGAGATGTGAAACAATCATTCTTTAGTTTGAAATTTAGCGCTGCAAGGTCTAGTCCTCCTTTTTTAAAATTGATGCAAACTTCCTCGTTAAGCTCCAACTTTGAAAAAATTTCGTGTGAAGATTATTACCTCTCATGTATTTCCATTTTGATGATGTTTATGGACTCTTTCCTATTAGTTCAAGGTTTTACATTAATTTACGGATGGTCTCCATTTTAGTTATTAACACACTGATGGTGTTATCATTTAGTTGATAATTTATCTAATTAGGAATCAATATAATATTTTATGCACTCCAAAAATAACACTTTTAACTTTTGGGGTGCCTTTTTCTCCATAACATAGAATCCATCCTCATTATCAATATATAATATCTCTCTAAAATTGTTATATCTACTAATCATGAATTTCATATGAGGCTCTTATTCAATTATTATTTCATTTACAAAATCATCATATGGAAAACGCATACCGATAATTTCATTTCCCTTATTCATTAAGAGTACATGACTACTCTCTTCCCAAGAGGATGTTATGAACATCATATATTTATACAAATTTAATATCAATGAATAGTTATACTCGAGGATATGTGATGAAATATATATGGATGTGAGAGATTTCTTGACCACATTTATGTAGAATAGGGACGGAAGTTTATAAATTATATTAATCAACATAATCAAAATACAATAGATCAGGCTATAATATTTATACATATTGGATAGCCCGATACAAACAAATATGGATGTTGCACATGTGCAACAATATCTAACTTATACAAGCTTCCAAAAAGATATCCGGGAAGCATAACCAATATTAAATACAATCAAACAATTATATTGTTAAAACAATATAACAACACCCGTATGCAGAATAAAGACAATTAGATGGTTATGAAGAAATATAACCATATAACCAATGAATAAATAAACCTATTAATATGCAATGTAAAATTAATATAGATAAATAATAATTAACCTAACATTCCCCCCCTTAATTGTGCATTATCTCAAGGGATGAGGAGAGGAACTATCCGATTAACCTGAACTAGTCACATGCAAGTGACTTTGTGAAGATGTTTTCCCGTTGTTCAACTATTGGACAAAATTGAAGTTGGATGTTGTGCTTCAACACATGCTCGCGTATGAAATGAACCTATACCTCAATGTGTTTTGTTCTTTCATGAAAAAATAGATAGAAAACAAGTTTGAGAACACCTTCATTGTCAACATACATGGTGGTTGGTTTTTCCTATGGTATTCCAAGTCCTTCTAAGTATGCGACATAGCCAAATCGCTTCACAAATAGCTTCTCCTGTAAAACGATACTCGGCTTCTATGGAAGAATGAGAAACAAAGTTTTGTTTCTTGCTTCCCCATGATATTGTTCCAAATCCCATAAAGAACATAAATGCTGAAGTGGATTTTCTATCATGAATGTTCTCTGTATGATCAGAATTTGAATATCCTGACAAGAAGAAGTTTTCATTCTTCTTGTATTCTAGACCAAGATCCATTGATCCTTTGAGATATCTCAAAATGTGCCTTGCTTCTTTCCAATGACAAACTTTGGGTTCCTGCATGAACCTGGATAGATAGCTTACTACAAATCTGATATCTTGTCTAGTGTAGGTCAGGTAAATGAGATTTACAATCAATTGTCGATAGAGAGTGGCACTTACCTCAGGAGATGGATCTGAACAAAATAATTGTAATCATTTTTCCATAGGTGTAGCAATCGGTGTGTGCAATCCATCATCCCGAATTTCACAAGCATTTTCTTGGTATATTTCATCTGACAAATAAATATGTGATTCTCTTTGTGTCATAATTCTAATCCAAGACAATAGTGCATCAGCCTGAGATTGGTCATGTCTAATCATTAATTAATATATTTCTTTATTGCATCGATCATCCTCACCGAACTTCAATTGATAACTAGATCATCGACATAGACAATGACAATCATAATCTCCCCCTTGATTTTTGATGTAAAGATTGGGATCGTATGGATTTCTAAAAAATCCATATTATATGAGATGCTCATTAATTTTGATGTACCATGCTCGGGGTGCTTGTTTGAGGCCATATAGAGATTTCCTGAGTCTATATACCTTTACTTCTTGACCAGGTACTACATATCCCTTAGCTTGAGTCATGTAGACTTCTTCTTTTAAATATTTGTTAAGGAAGGAAATTTTTACGTCCATCTGATGGAATTTCCAACAAAACTATGCAGCTAGTGCAAAGATCATCTTTATCATCTTGATCTTAGTTGTTGGAGAAAATTTCTCCTCGTAGTCAATGCCTTCTTTTTTTGTATACCCATTTATTACTAGTCTCGATTTGTACTTGTACACTGTCCCATATGCTTTCTACTTCACTTTGAATATCCATCTCGCATCTAATGGGTTTCTTCCTGGTGGAAGATCGACAAGTTGTCAAGTTTTATTTTTCATTATTGAATGATATTCGAGTCCATGGAATCTTTCCAAGCTTTAGACTGTAGGGCTTAGGGACTTTAGATACCTCATCAAAATTGATAACTCTACTCATCAAGGCAAAGTTAACTTCTTCTCTTTATTTACTGTGAGTCTCGTGGTCTAGGGGTAGATGTATCGGTGGAGCATCCATTCTTGCATCTCGTAATGTGTTAGTACACCACTTGGGCATACATTGAACCTGTTCCCGTGGGTTGTGGTTCAATCATATCAACACCACTATCCCCATCATTACTTTCATCATCAATGGGAACATCAGTTTCAATTTTAATAACTAGTGAATAATCTACATCATGTGAGTCCGGAGGATGAGACTCTACTTCCTTCTTCTCAAAAGAATAAACATCTCTGCGGGTGTAGACTTTTTACGGTATTTGGATCCATTAATCTATACCTAAGAGTCTCTTCACTGTACCCAATGAAGATGAGTTTCTATGACTTCATGTCAAATTTCTTTCTATTATGCTTGGGTATGTGCATAGTTGCTTTACACCCAAATACTCTAAGGTGTGCAATAGATGGTTTCGCTTTGACCATGCTTCTTGTGGTGTTACTCCTTCAACATCAACTATGGCTACTCTATTCAAAAAATACATTGTTCTCTTTATTGCTTCTACCCATAATGTCTTTGCAAGTCTAGAGTCATCGATCATGCATCACATCATTTCCATGATGTTGTTCCTCTCAAAATTCCCCTCTTTTGAAATTCAAAAATTTGAAAATTTTGAGTTGGCACCATTCAAAGTAGTGTTTTAGTGAAGTAAGAAATTCAAAGGGATGGTGAAAAATTTATTTCTTGGGGTCATTTGAGTGAATTTTGCATCATTAAACATTTTTATCCCTCATGTCCCAAGTATTGGTGGGCCTCCTACTTGCCGATTGGCTGATTTCCTGCAATTCCTTTTTGTTGCCTTTTTCAGACTTTTTCAGCCCATCTATCCCAAATATGCCCGGGCCTCCTGTTCACCGATTCCCCACATCACCCGCATCAACCGAATCATCTCCTCGCATCCTTCACATTTTTGTGTGCCTCAAACCACCCGTGTTCTCTTAGCCCGCATCACCCACATCGGTCGAATCAGCTTTTTGCATCCCTCATATCCCTATGTTATATGGACCATCCGAGCAAGTTTTTTCTCGCTTTTCCCACATTTCACCTTTATGAGTCGGAAAAGGTATATTTAATATGCATTTATGATCTTCTCTCTCCTGAATGGATATTTAAAGGGGCAACCATCTATGCACTTGTCACATTTCCTGCTCATTATCTCTTTCCCACATTTTACAAAATCGAGTCATTTGTCCACCTTCTTATATCTCCTTGCAATAATTGTCATGTGTCTGTTTCTTTGAAGGCCATTTCTCTTTTCACTTTGTCAAAATGAAGATCAAGTTTCGGGGCACAAGCATCGGCACCTTTGAAGACTTTTGTGCCCGATATTGGAGATAGCGGAAGCATTGAAGATATTAAAGCACTGGATCCTCAAAACAGTGGGCCCTCCTCAGCCACAACTAGATGTCTCTACTTCTGGCTCTTGATTTTCTTCTTCTATTTTTAGTTCGGATCTCCTTGTAATTTAATTAAGGACTTTATATTGTGTATTTCCTTAATTAATATTTTGGTTAAAAGAAATGGTTACTAAATGTAACCACTTTGTAAACTATATATTGGGCTCTCCATGCCATTCCAAGGGGATGCAAACTCTGATAAATTTTGAAAGTGTAAAAGAATTAAAAGCTATCAATACATAAGATTTCCCTTCCTTTTTCTATCTCGCATCTATTTATTCTCTCTTGCTTGTCTAAAGTTTATGAATCATTAATGCATTTGCATTAAGAAGCTTTTTATTCTTATGGATGTCATTTTGGAACTTTGTGTCTATGAAATAATATCGGTGGTTTAATATGAATGATTCTATTCTATATATCATCCTTGCTATGTGTTTATAAGGAACTATTTTGCTATCAATATTTCTTGGGAATGTTGTTATGTTCTACCTTTTCCCTCCCTTAAAACACTTTCTTATATCGAGTTCCTCATTAAATTAGAAAGTTGTACATTTTTAAATAGTTTTGTTGTTTTCTTTCAATAAGGGCACCTCTCCCATTAAACAGGAGGGACTTTCTGTCACACTGAATATTTTTTCATTAAATATCTAATTTTACAACCCACAATTTTTGTTAATCCACTTTGGAGATTCATTTCAATGAATTCTAGTTTTAAAGAACAATTTCTTGATCATTTCGATCCGCGAATTCGAGGTTTACTCACGAAGAAGGGATCTTGGAATTGAAGATTCTCGCCAACTCTGGATCGTGAGGCTTTCCCCTTCCTTAAACAAGGAGAAATAGAAGAGATCATTCTACAAGTACACCTCCTATTGAAGACAGAGCTCTTGGGAGTGGTATCCCTCAAGAACAACTCAGCCCTAATCTTCGTGCTTTAATTCTTGTTGGTGTTTCAGTTCCACTTCAAGAAATTTTTCCAAGAATGGCAGTTCCATTACCTTGGGGCCAATGAGTTGGGCCTCTTTCCCTCCCTCAACCTTTGCATGAGTTACCTAGGGGTAATGAAAGAAATTTCCCAAGTTTAGAGGTGATGGTAAGGTACATCCTGATGAACACATTGCAACCTTCATAGTTGCATGTGGAGTCCTTGGAGTTGAACATGAGGATGTCTCTGTGAGGCTTTTTGTGGAGACTTTGTAGGACAATGCAATAGATTGGTTTTACCATCTCCCCGTTGGGACCATCACCAATTGGAACACCATGATGACCTAGTTTGAGAACCATTTCAAACCTACTGAAGATGTGCATGCTTTACTAGCCTGATTTCTCAAATCAAGAAAGAACCACAAGAGCCCATGAGAGAATTTGTGGCCAAGTTCAACAAGCTGATTAACAAGATCCCACAAAACACCTAGCCTATGGATCAAATTCAAAAATGTTTCTTCCTAAATGCTCAATTTCCTAAAGTAATCTATGCTGAGAAGATCCAATCTTGCAACTTTGGATGTTGATTAGAGATTAGTTGTTAGTGTTGAAGATGACCTGATCATGTTTGGAAAATTGAAAAGAGACTCTTCCAAATCTAAAACTTCTTCTTCCTCTTCCTCTACTCCTAGAGCTAATGTAGATCAGTTAGTAAAGAAGCTTTTCAATCACCTTATTACCATCAAGAACCAATTGGCTCAGTATGCTCCTTATCAAGACGTTCCAAGGAGGAACTTTTAGCCTAGAAATTGTTTTCCTTCTTCTCAAACAAGGTTGGAAATCAAAGGACCACCCATCAAGGTCCTTTTTAATGCAACTTGTGAAGTTGAAGAACTTGATGATGAAGAATTTAGTAAAGACTTTGAAGAACCTTGAGAAGAGGCTGAGGAAGAAAGGGAAGAACTTGATGGATCTCGAGTTAATTTCCTCACAACTAAGGGTATTGATGAGGAAGATGATTATGATGAAGTAGTGGTAGAGATGAATGGTGAGTCATATGATGTTATGACTTGGGAGCAGAAAAACAAGAGAGAAAAAGTGATGCAGCCCACTAAAAAATCTGAGGAGCATCCCATGACTATTCTAGTGATTGAAAGAATAGGATCTCCTATTACCACTGCATCCACACAAAAGGCGAGTTCTACTAATTCTTCTTCTTCTACTCCTACTTATAAAACTTCTTATTCTCCAGATCCAAAACCTGATAAGCGTAGGATTCGTATTGATGATACCCCATCCACCTCTGGATCTATTGATATCATTGACCACCTCAAGAAGACAAAAATCAAGATTTCAAAGGTTGAGTTTTATTAAACCCATACAAAATCCTTTGCCAAAATGGTCCACTTTGTCAATTCCCATTCCAAAACTTCATCCAACTCTTCTAAAGGTATTTTTACCACTCGCCTCTTCGCATCCCAACCAAATATTGTGGTGAAGTCACCTCACCTAATAAGAAAATCAAAGCATTCTATGTGACCCTCCACATAGCTAGCCATAGGCTCGAAAATGTGTCATAAACTCAAGAGCATCACATAATGTGATGCCTTCCAAAGTGGCTCATTCCTTGGGTCTTACCCTCACATGCACTTTTGGTTCTTGTTATCCCATGGAGAGTAGGGAGGTTCCTTTGGTCCAAAGAATTAAGGATGCATAAGTAGATTTCGATGCTTTGCTAGAGAAAAAGGTTTTAGCTACTATTTTGGTAGCTAATATTCCTCCTTCATATGGCATGTTGTTGAGTAGAAATTTCTATAAGGATGTACGAGGAGAAATTGAAATGGATTTGTCACATGCCCTTATACCAGTCAATGGAAAGACAAAGAAGTTGTTGCTTAAGAAGCAAACTGAATATATTGTGTAAAAGACAGATAATCCCAAGGCACAAATACTTTATGAAGATATTGGGCATGGAAACTACATGATCATGTCTCAAGATGAGGTGGAATGTCCCAAAGAAGTGCTCCATAATCCTAATAGCATTTGAAATTTGAAATTTGATGCATGTTGCTCTTGATTGGTTCGGGGCTGGTGTGGTATTGATATCTCCATAAGTAAAGATTCATCCTTTCTCCTTCAAGTTATAGTTTGAAAATACAAATAACACAATACAATATGAAGATCTCATCCTTGGACTGAACACAGAAAAAGAAAGAGGTGTGAGGAATGTCTTGGCTCATGGAGATGCGGAACTAGTTGTCAAACAAGTCAGAGACCTTTTCCAAGTGAAGAGTAGAAGGTTGAAGCACTATAGGAATCTGGTCTGGGATTCTATTGAAGTCTTTGATTCCTTCTTGATCAAAGCAGTGCCAAGGGAGAAGAACACTAGAGATTATTCCCTAGTTGTTTTAAGGTATTTTTGATACCACATCCCGATTTCTCTCAAGAAAAATTCACCATTAAAAATTATCCATAGACCAAGCGTACCAGATAATGCAAACATCGGTAAGTTTTCAATGAGGACCAGCATTTTATCTCTTTCCTGGAGCTCAGGGATAACTTTGATCAATTTTACTTTGAGGGTAGTGAAAATAGACCTCGAGAGAGTGTCTCTTCCAATGAGGAAGGTGACAAGGAGGAGATGGATCAAAATGGCTCCATCAAACTAAAAGGTAACAAGATCCATAAAGGGATGATAAGTCTAGAGGAATTGTTTGATAAACATGACAGATATGTCAAGTCCAAGGCTTCCAAAGTATCTCAGTAGTCTACTGAATATGAAAATATTAACTTGGGGAACGCCCCCAAACCCAAAATGGTGAATGTTGGAAAGTGCTTGACCCAAGAGGAGAAGAAGAAGGTGGTAAATATTTTGAAGAGGTACATCAATGTCCTTACTTATTCTTATGATGATCTGAAAGCTTTCCAACCAAAAGAAATGCAACACTTCATTCCCCTCAAACCTAGGATTAAACCTTTCAAGAAGAAGCAAAGGAAGTACAATCCAAAGATTGCTGACACCATTTTCCAAGAGATACAAAAGTTGTTGAAAGCCAAGATCATCTTTCCCATTCATCATTTAACATGCATTGCTAATATTGTACCTGTTAAGCATAAAAACAGTGAAATTCAAATCTGTGTTGACTTCAGGAATCTAAATCAGGCTTCTTTGAAGGAAAAATATCCCCTACCCATGATGGACCAGGTGTTACAAGATGTCACAGGCGTGTAAATGTTGTCCATGTTTGACGGTTTATCGGGATATAGCCAAGTAGAATTCAATACTGCAGATCAGCACAAGACTAACTTTACCACTCCTTGGGGTACTTTTTCCTACAAGAGGATGCCCTTTGACCTCATTAATGCTAGTACCACCTTTCAGTGAGCAATGGATTTGGATTTCAGGGGTTTGAAAGGAAAATTTATTGTTGTGTATCTAGATGATTTAACTGTGTTTTTCAAAACTAGAACAGATCACTTTCAACATCTTGAAATAGTCCTCTTGAAACGCAAAGAACATGGAGTCTCTTTGAATCCCAAGAAATATGTCTATTGTGTCATAGAGGGAAAGCTATTAGGACATGTTGTCTCTAATGAAGGAATCAAGATTGATCTGAATGAGTTAAAGCCATCTAGCATGATTCCTCTTCCCACAAGCAAAAAGTGAGTGCACACTTTATTTGGAAATATCAACTTCCTAAGAACATTCAACCGCCTGATTTTATATAGCTGAATTTGAATATTTCCCAAATGATGAAAGGAAATCAGATGTTTGGTTGGTCCTCGAAGGAAAGGAAACATTTGAAGGTATTAAGAAAGCTAATGCTAAGACTCTTATCTTAGCATGTCTAGATTTTAGCAAAGATTTTATTATCTATTGTTATGCCATAGAGAGTACCTTGGCCACTATGTTGACTCAAAAATATTTTGAAGACCATGAGCTCCCAATTGAATTCATGAGTTATATTCTGAAAACTCATGAGTTGAAGTACACTATGATGGAGAAACATGCTTTTACAGTAGTTAAAGTTGTTAAGTAGTTTTGATTTTACATTCTTAACTCTCACTCTGTTGTGCTTATGCCGATACGACTATCAAGTCTATTCTTACACAATAGGAGTTTGGAACCAAGAGAGGAAATTGGGTAGCGAAGGTTCAGGAGTATGATCTCGACATCAGACCAATGAAGCTAGTTCGGGGTAAAGGCCTGTGTGAACTCATTGCCGAAGGATCTGGTCATGAGTTGCCTAAGGATGAAGTTGATGTCCCTATTGTTCTGTTCCTCAGCTCAATAGACAAATGGTATGCTGACATTTCTCACTTCCTCACCTATGGTGAGTGTTCATCTCACTTAACTACCAAGGAGAAGAGACCTACCAAGTTAAGGTCAACATGGTACATGTTGTGGGAGAATGGTTTGTTCAAGCGAGGAGTGGATGGAAGATTCTAGAAGTGTTTTGACAAAGAGAAATAGAAGAAGATTTTCTCATCCTTTCACGATCAAGCTTGTGGGGGTCATTTCTCATCTGTATGTCACTCCTCACAAAATTCTTCATCACGCAGGGTACTATTGGCCTACTTTGTTCAGAGATGCATCAAAGTGGGTCGACAAGTGTGAAGCTTGTCAAACCTTTGTGGGAAGACCTAAGTTGGCTGCTTTACCACTTAAGCCAGTTGTGATCGAATAACGCTTTCAACAATGGGGTTTGTATTTCATCGAAACACTCAACCCACCTTCAAGTGCAGGACATACTCATGTCTTGGTTGCCACAAATTATTTCACCAAGTGGGTGGAAGGTATCCCAATTAAAAGTACTACTTTGGAGATAGTACGCAATTTCATCAAAGAAAACATCTTGGTAAGGTTTGGAGTACCAAACAAGATTGTGACCGATAATGCTTCCAATTTTTCTTCTGCTGAGATGATGGATTTCTGCTATGGGTATGGAATTTCCCTTGCTCATTCTTCAGATTACTACCCTCAAGGGAATGGATAGGAAGAATCAACAAACAAGAATTTGGTGACCATTGTAAGAAATATTGTCAATGAATCTCAGAGAAACTGGCACAAGAAGCTTTATGATGCTCTCTAAGCGAGATAGGATTACACCCAAAAGAGCAATTGGGATGTCCCCTTTTCAAGTGGTGTATGGTGTGGAAGCTCAACTACCAGTGACAATGGAACTACCAGCTTTGCATTTGATGAAAGCTATTGAGGACCCCAGTTTCAGTGATTCTTTGGATAAGAGGATCATGTATCTCCATAAGCTAGATGAAGACAGGCTGTAGGTTTTCGATAGGATCTCTACCCATCAGCAGAAGGTGAAATCTTTATTTGACAAGTAAACCAAATCTAGAGATTTCAAAGTTGGATACATTGTTTTACTATGAGACAAAAGGCATGAACCTCGAGGAAGCCATGGTAATTTTGACTCTCTTTGGCTTGATCCTTTCAGAATCAGGAACTTTGCTAGTGAAAATTATTTCTATCTTGATTACATGGATGGATCTTCTCTCCCAATTCCTTATAGTGGGCAGTACCTAAAATTGTTCAAATCCTAGGTGAATAGGAAGTCCTTTTTATATTATGTACAGTGTGTGTTTGCCTTTCCTTTCCTTTGTTTTGTTGTTTTTTCCATGTGTTTCCTTCTGTATTGATTTTCCTTTGAATCTGCTTGCCCAATGGATAAGGCACTGGTCTTCTTCCTAAAAAAATTTCTTAAATTCTCGTCTTGCCTCGTTCCTGTGATCTAGTCAAGTCATCCCTTTAAAAGACAATTGTTATTCCTCTCAAAATTACCCTCTTTTGAAATTAAAAAATTTGAAAATTTATAGTTGGCACCCTTGATAGTGTTTTATTAAAGTAATAAATTCAAAGAGATGGTGAAAATTCCATTTTTTGGGGTCATTTTAGTGACTTACGCGTCTTTCAGACATTTTTGTCCCTCATGTCCTAAGTACTAGCAGGCCTCTTGTTCACAAATTTGTCGATTTCCCTGCAAGTCCTTTTCTATTGGATTTTTCATACTTTTTTAGTCCACCTATCCCAAGTACACTCGGGCCTCCTATTCATTGATTCCCGCATCACCACATCGGCCAAATCGGCTCTTCGTGTCCTTTACGTTTATGTGTCCCTCGGACCACCCATGTTCTCTTGGCCCACATCACCTGCATCACCCATATCGGCCAAATATTATTTTCGCGTTCCTCATATCCTAATGTTCCATGGACTATCCAGGTAATTTTTTTCATTTTTCCCACATTTCACCTTTTGGATTCGGTGCAAGTTATATTTAATACGCATTTATGATCTTCTCTCTCCTGAATGGATATTTAAAGGGGCAACCATCTATGCACTTGTAACATTGCCTACTCATTATTTCTTCCCCACATTTTGCAAAATTGAGTCATTTTCCCACACTCCTGTAGCTCCTTGCAATAATTTTCGTGAGTGTATTCTTTGAAGGCAATTCCTCTGTTCACTATCAAAATGAAGATCAAATTTCAGAGGCATGAGCATCTGTCACCTTTGCATCCTTTTGTGCCCAATATTGGAGATAATAGAGGCATTGAAGAGATTCAGGTAATGGATCCTCAAAATAGTGGGCCCTCCTCAGCCGCAACTAGATGTCTCTACTTTTGGCTCTTAACTTTCTTCTTCTATTTTTAGTTCGGATCTCCTTGTAATTTAATTAAGAACTTTATATTGTGTATTTCCTTAATTAATCTTTTAGATAAAAGAAACGGTTAATAAATGTAACCACTTTATAAACTATATATTGGGCTCTCCATGCCATTCCAAGGGTGGGAACTTTGATAAATTTTGAAAGTGTAAATGAACTAAAATTTCTCAATACTGAGAAGATTTCTCTTCCTATTTCTATCTACATCGATTTATTCTCTCTTACTTGTCTAAAGTTTGTGAATCATTAATTTATTGCATTAAGAAGCTTTGTATTCTTATGGATGTCATTTTTGGAACTTTGTGTCTATGAAATAATATCTGGTGGTTTAATATGAATGATTCTATTCTATATATCATCCTTGCTCAACATTTATAAGGAACTATTTTGCTATCTATATTTCTTAGGAATGTTGTTATGTTCTACCTTTTCCCTCCCTTAGTTATTCTATTCTTTTTTATTGATGATCTACCTTTACATTAAAACACTTTCATGATATCAAAGTTCCTCATTAAAGTAGAAAGTTGTACATTTGTAAATAGTTTTGCTACTTGCTTTCAATAAGGGCACCTCTCCCATTAAAGAGGAGGGACTTTCTATCCCCTGATTGTTGTTTTCATTAAAGTCCTAATTTGACAACCAACACATGATAGTATGATTTTTTCTCTAAAAAACACCATTCTGTTGTGGTGTGTGCGGAGGAGGTAGTTTTCAATGAATCTCATGAGTTTGTAGGTAGTCTTTGAACTCATTACTAGTGAATTCTCCCCCTCGATCTGAGTGGAGAGTTTTGATGTGATGACCATTTTCATTCTCAATTACTACTTTGAACTTCTTGAAAGTTTTAAAAGCTTCACTTTTCTTGCGAAGACAAAAAATCCACATTTTCCTTGAATAGTCATCAACACATAGCATGAAGTACTGAAATCCAGAATGACTCGGTTGCATCAAACCAAAAAGATCAATATGAACCAGATCAAGCTTACCATGAGCTTGATATGTACTCTTCTGGAATGAAGCTCTGTGTTGTTTTCTTGCTAGGCAGTGAGGACACTTGTCTGTATCCTTCTAAAGAGATGGTAGCCCATGTACCATATTGTGCCGGCATAGTGTCTTGAGATACTTGAAACTAACATGACCAAATCCATGATACCACAAGCGTGTTGAGGTACGAGTTCTTAACCACATGTTCTGATCATCTTTATGGAAAAAATCAAGTTGGAACATGAGTCCCACATTAGAGGATTTTGTAACTATTTTTGAGCCTCGTGATTTATCTCGAATCAAACATGTTTTCTTTCCGAATGACTATTAAATTCAATTTTTAAGTTGTGATGTAGGAGTTGACTGACTGAAAGAAAATTCTTTTTCAACCTAGGGACATATAAGACAACTTATAGTCTACAATTGTGTGAACCAAGGGGTGGAGAAATGTTCCCAATCCCATGAAGCGTATATGAAGAATCATCTCCCAACGAAACAAAGTTGTTCAAAGTATGTCCCTCATTGAAGTAAACCAAATTTTGTGGCTGGTCATGTGTCGAGTGTCCCCCAAATAAACATATCACTACATGACGTACATGGTTCACTTGATTGAGAAGTGTACAAGAAGTCTTCATTATCTGAATGTTCTTCTTGTTCGAGTAATATTTCCTTCTTGATGGGGTCTTCTTTTCCAATTCCCCTTTTACTACCCTTGATTTTGGTTAGAATGTCCCTTTTTAGATTGTTGTTGTGGAGGTCCAAATTTGTTGGGTGAACCTTTCTTGTAAGTATTATACCAAAAATATTTTAATTCATGTCCTCTTTTAAAAATTGGACGTTGGTTCTTCTATTGTTTTTCCCCTTGTTGTTGATACTAGTTCGATGTTGGGAATTTTGATAGGAATTAGGTTTTCCTTTACCTTTTCCTTTCCATTTTTGATGTGAAGAAAGTTCTTGGCTCCTCTTCATCATCCTTATTATGCATGGCTTCCTCTTCTTATTGTAGGTTTACCAACTTGTCAAAACTAACTGTCATATCGACACATTTAGTGTTGTTAACGAAATGTGGTAAGAAGAAGGGAGTTATCTCATAACAATGGTAACAAGAACATCATATGTGACTACTTCTCCCAGGGATAGAAGTGAAGCCCTCAACTCTGGAACTATTCTTAAGAAAGCTTCAATTTTCTCATTCTACTTGAACTTCAGTTTGTGTAACTGACTCTACAAATGTAGTATGACATTCTCATTTTTGGCCTCATATACATGCGCAATTTTTCACACGTCTATTTAGTTGTTTTGGCATCTCTAATGTGGAGTTCCATATTGTTGGTCACTCCAAACAAGATGATGAGTTTTGCCTTCGATCTACTTTATCAAACTGCTGTTGTTGTTGTGTTGTATCGAGTATTTGATATGCTCAGAGTACCATTTACAAAAATCTAGATCTCTTCAAACTCAAGAGATGTGTATTGAATTTAGTTTTTCATGAAGCATAGTTGTTTCCTCTGAGTAGTTATGAATCTAGAAGAAATAATTTGGGGGCATTGGTGCTCATTTTACAAAAATCACTAACAGGGTTTGGATCTTATCACTCCAGGTATAAGGTCTCCCAATATATATACCGTCAATCCGATACACCAAACCTTTCTATATACGTTCCCTTCCGATATACCCAGTGGTACGTGGAAGAAGCTTTCCCTTTCAGCATACCCGGTGGTACTTGAAAGAGGCATTAACGTATGTCAAGGAATTCGATATGTGGTACCAACATAGTATTGAAAGGGGTTTGTGTAATTATTGACACCGGCTCAATGAAATATTCTCATATGCACGCGTAACTTTGTTATATACTTGGATAATTTCTTAGTCTAGATTTATGTTGTGCAATCATTCATAGATGGATGGGATGGCTCATAGTGTGTGCACTGTGACCTTATTACTCCCCATCAATTTAAAGGGTCGATGCCTAGACGACGTTGTTATAGCTATATTAGGCATTAAGTGCAGTATTATTTACAATGGCATTTCTTGTAAGTGCTTCTCGGAGGCCTTTGTATATACCAAATGCTACAAATGAGATCTAAGATCTCGTGAGTGTTTTAGAACCAATTTTTACTATTTTTTATTACAATATTCTGCCAGTTTCTGAGTAGTTACAAAGTTTACGGTTGACTATGGAAACCTACAAATTAGTACAATATATTGAAGCATGCAATTACATTCAAAAATATGGAAAAATTGAATGGCAGCAAACAAATTTACTTTGCGGACCTTGTGGCCTCAGGAGCCCGAGTACGACCCTCAATTCAAAAAACCATCAAAAGTAGCTCAAAATGATTTTTAGAAAATCTTCCTTTGGCACATCTATCCGCATGATGGAAAAATAGGCCTAATAGGAGAAAAAAAATTTACCCTAAATTAGGGTTTTTCTCACTAAAAAATTTAGAGGCCTTTTTAGTTGTAACTAGTAGTTTAGAGATGGTTTTTGGCTAAATACTCCTCCAAATTTGGTGGTTTTACTATTTTTGCACTAAAAACACATTGGTTTTAAAAAAAATGTTAGGGGTGTGGGTCGAACCCCTCACATCACTCACCCAAAACTTTCTGTCTAACTTCCTTAGCTCTTATGAGCGCTTGATATAGAAATGAAGGTATAAATATTTATTAAAGTAAAAAACCGAATAACCTTTGGAAAGGCGCCTTTGCAGTAGGAGGGCGTGTTTGATGGGTGAGTGGAAGTCGGTTTAGGTCTTCGAGAAGAAATCAGATCTAAAAATTTATCTCCTTATTTGTTTTTGAAATGCCTTTGCATGTGATTGAACGCCATTTTTATTATTACTCTCACTTTTTTTTTAATTTATCCATAGTTCTTTTGTTTGCAAGTCGAGGATTTCGTTGCAAAGGAGGAGATGCCATGATTTATGGAGGATGGATTGGAGATGGAGATATTTTGCTTGCTGTGTAGGTCAAAAAAATTATTCTCGTGGCAGCAGCGGCCGGGTCATTGTGCGAGGTCACCTTAAAAATTCTCCTCAACTCATCCTTTGTAAAGAAGTGTTGGCTTAACTCAAACTTTGGTGTTTAAAGGAGACTAGACCATGGAGAGGGCATGAAATTTTGTTAGCTGATCTACACAAATCCTTTTTCTATTCAAATTCAATGTGGATCATACTTTGCGTGTAGGAGCCCGGTGGATTCAAAACTCACATTCACCAATGTGTTAATCTGTATGAGTAGCTCGTCAATGAGACTCGGTTTCTTTACAAAATAACTTGCTACTTCCAATAACACATCTCAGTCTATAGAGGAGCTCTTCCTTGCAAGGATAAACATGGTTCTTGGCTCCAATATAATCCACAGCCTCTAAATGTAGAGGTCTGATAAATAAATCAGAGAGAAAATTGCTCCTCTAAATTAGAGGTAAAACCCTATTATAGAAAAATAATATATATATTTTTAAATTGCATCCAGTGAGAAAAATTTTCCCTACCGTAGTAGGAGGCACCAAGGCAAAAAAATTCTTTACATTTACCTAGAAATCACACAGGAGGTTGTGGGTTTGCAAGGAGGTCTGCAAGCTACTAGAAAGTAACAGCTCTGTGTTGTTTCAAATTTCTTCTCTATGAATTCTCCTTCCTCTCGTAAATTTTTCAAACCTTGCGAGGAGATTCAATTTGCTCTAGTACCAAATGTAGAACAGGGATGGAAGCCTATAAATTATATTAATCAATAGAATCAAAATACAATAGAGTAGGCTACAATATTTATACATATTGGATAGCCTGGATACAAATAGATATGGATGTTGCACAGGTGCAACAATATCTAACTTATACAAGCTTCCAAAAATATATCAGGAAGCATAACCAATATTAAATACAATCAAACAATTATATTGTTAAAACAATATAACAACACCCGTATGCAAAATAAAATACAATTAGATGGTTATGAAGAAATATAACCATATAACCAATAAATAAATAAACATATTAATATGTAATGCAAAATTAATATAGGTAAATAATAATTAACCTAACAATTTACCTCCACCTTATCGAATTACACCACTATAAAAATAAATATAAATCGATAGAAGAAGGCATCACATTCTAGAGGATCATTAATAATATACAATTACAAGTGTTTACCAATAATACTAATTGTTTGTAAGAAATGAGGGGACTCTAAGTTTTTATTCTATTTTTGTACATATGCATCCATTAATTTTCTTGAGGTTTTCTCATATGGGGTAGATAGGGATTCAAATCAAATAATTTTCAAGTAGAAAAGATGATGTCTTTAGTCCTAGATAAGCTATCAACAATGTTGTATGCAATAAGAATTTATTTTGTAAGGTGCATAGGATTTAGGTTATTGCTATCATATCTTAACAAACACTTTGAGTTGAAGAATCAAGTTGAAAATAACATCCAAAGAGGGATGGTTACCTAAATCAATCACCTAAACTAGTATCTTGTTGGGGATAAGGGAGAGAGATAACATAAAATCACAAAAATCATGTAAAATTAGGTGATTCACCAATGTTTTGAAGACTTATGACTGCACATGACACACTTTTAGGTTCTTTAAGATCTGCAAATATCACTTCATTATCTATTTTATTGACTTTCACACAAGAATTTCACAAAAGGAATGAACAACAATTAATCTAGCATGGGAGGATAGATTTGAGGTCTTTTCCACTTAAAAATAATAAATATTTATATCGGAACTTAAACCTGACATGTGAAAGCTTCAAAATAACTTAATGGAGGTGATAATATTCATAAAAATGCAAAGGAAATAATGCATACACTTAAACTTACCAATTAACTCATGTAACACACTTCAATTCATTTGCAAAATAGAGGAATCGAGTCTTTTATTGCATCAAATAGGTGTCGGAGTACAAAATTTTGCATAGCCTTCGCATATCAATTTCACGAGCCTCCTAAGATGCTTCAAAATCATGGGTACATATAGAAAAAAAGAAGGAAAAAGAAAAAAGAAAACAAGTGGAGGTGGGCGCTCAACACTTTTGTTCACATCAGTTTTCTCCTAGAACTCAAGAGTGACTCGACTCCCTCTATCAAATGTAAATCTTCATCTTTAAGTTCGAGACTTGAGTTATGGATTAGCTCGAGACAAATATAATTATAGATCTTAGCTATAAAATGCACAATTCCACCCTTTGTAATTAAAACACAAGTATTTAATAATAATAACATAGACTATTATTAGGCATATGATTTACAAAAGGGGAAAAAGAAAGTTTGCATTGCATATATCTTCTTAGTCAACCTTCCCTTTTTACAAAAGTTAGGAAACTATTTGGTGATGGGAACTCATGAGGTAATAATTAATTAATTTGACCTAGGCTAAGCATTATCATCCTCCCCACATATCACATAATTATAATAATTAAAATTATTACAAAAAGCCATCTACATGGGAACTTACGAAAAAATGATTAAGTTTTTTTTTTTAACTCTAACCACGGTCAAAAATTAGCATGGTTAGGTCATACTTATGGTTGACCAATCTTCCATTAGGATCTAAACCCTAACATGAATCTCTATTTGCAATTGGATTTGTGTAGGCTTCATGGAGACACTTCTCAGTGAAACCCTACAAAAAAATTATCAGCATTGTTGATGAGTTCGATATGGTTGTTTTCTTGTTAGACATCATGGCATTGCACTCTCTAACAAACAACTTTTAGATATTTTCCATAATTTTATCTGATGCTCTATATATTTCTTGGCTGCCATCATTTTAACTTGTAGCTTTGTTTGTGGTTTTTAGCTTGTGTTTGAGCTCTGTAGTGATTTTTGCTTTGGAAATGGCTCAAATTGATCGTCATGGGTTCAAGTTATGTATTGTTTATCCCTTTGAGCTCACCATTAAAATTTTGTTTGAGCTAAGGTTTTATCTTCTCAGGCACGTATTTATCTAGCTTGGGCATAGTTTTTTTAGCTTGGCCTTGGCTATTCTAGATCAAGCTCCTCTTGTTTCTCATTTCCGTCATAGCTATTTTAGATCGTTGTGTTTTCCTTTGCATTTGAACTATGTATTTCTTTCTTTCTCTATAGCTCGCCATGGTATATGGGCTCAAACCTATTTTCATCTCAGCTCGTTGTTATTTCTTAGCTCGACCATGGATTTCTTTCGGCTCGAGCTGTGTTTTTTTGTTGGAGGATTAATATGGTGTCCATTGGCTCGACGTGGTTTCCATCAGCTCAACTGTGACTTTTTCTTTCCATTCATGATTTTTTTCTCATCTCTCCATGTTTTCTGTCATGTAGGGCTCGAGATGAGTTTCTCCTTTAAACTTAGTGTTCTTCTTTTTATCTTCTTGTGACTTTCTACTAGCTTTGTTTGGCTATGATCTCAAGCTAAGAATTTTTTTATGTTTCTAGCTAATTGGTACTTGAAAGTATTGGTGGTTTTAAAAACACATAGCCCAATATTTTAATTAATAGCTTCAATTTTTATCATTATCAATATACTTTTAAATGTACACTCTGAAACACGTTGCTGAAAGATGTTATTAAAAATGGGGTTTGGACACCATTTTCATATCTGAACTTTGCATTTCTCTTACTCTATTTTCTGAAAATTTACATTTTTAAAAAAAAGTATGGCTGCCATGATTCATGAGACTGCTTTGATCTTTTGAAACTCTGTCTTTTTCCATTCTTGTATATAAAAACTTGAAAAATTTAAATCCTTTGTAATTTGTCTAGAAAAAGTTGAAATTATTTTATTAAACTTATATTTTTCAAATTCACATTTAGAAAATAACTCTATAATTTTTAGATCCTTTATCCTTTTCATGAAAAAAAAAGAAAGAAAACTCAGTTGTTTATAATCCTAACAGGACCCTCTACTATATTTTTTCCTTGTTTCCAATATCTTGAATGTGTTTCTCCATCATTTGTTACAAAAATATTCATTATGCTTGCAAAATATGAATCACTACTCTAAAATGATGCAAACACAGCTGGAAAATGCATGACATTCAATTCAGTTCTGAACTTTGTATCTTTTCATCTTGATGTAGTATTTCGCATGCACAAATTGTTATCATTCTCTGTAATTTTTTCCTGTAGATGTATTATTTAAGAGAACTGTAGCAAATGTTTCCTTCTACCAGTAATTTCTTTTTGATAAAGAATGCAAATACATTTGAAACTAAAAATATAATGAACCTTCAAGAGAACCTTTAGCTATACAACCTATGTTTCTTTCTCTCTTTGAGGTGTCCTAAAGCTGAAGATGGAGCAACTTGGAGTAGCAACATCGAGTAACTAGGGGATTTTTCTTGTAGGAATTAATGGGTCACCTTCTCTTCCTTATGTCTTTGGTATCAAATATATATACATTATTTTCTTCCAAAGTTATATCCCATGATTTTGAAGGAACATATGAGAAAGAAAAATTGATTGAATGCCTTGATTAGTTAATGGAAGAAGATGCCAATATATACACGGGTCAAATATTAGTTCGGTCAATTAGACCAAAGCTGTTAAACAATTAGGGATGTAATCGGTTGATTAAGAATGTATTAATTATTTGCTAACATTCCCCGTTAATACATTATTTTTACAAACATCATATTTCCAGATAATGGACCCCCTTATTCTATACACAGTAAAATTTCATTACTTTCTCTATGTAGCATACTCACCTTTTAGGTAGCTTGCATTCTCGTGGTTTCTTTGTTTTAGTGACACCTTTTTTTTCCCTACATGATTACCACAAAACTGAAAGTGGCATGAGCACATCCATCTCGAGAAGACCTCAGTGGTTTCAAGTTTCCCTGGATTACCATGAACCCATATGGTTTTTCGACTACAGGTTCACCATGAACCTGGAGGTAACCTGATGTCTCAACTGTAAATTTAAGTGGTTTCTCGGATTTCCACAAATCCTTTATACAAGATCAAAGCACTAATTTAGTGATTTTTCTCCTCACATTGTATTTCATCCAGGAGGTATAATATTGGAAAATGCTCTACATCGTTATTGAAAACACACCACAAAACAACATCACAAACAACAAAATTCGAACACAAACAAAAGAATTTTTTTAGGAATTAGTCCTAATATGAGTGTATTAGTAAGTTGCCCACATTATTAAATATTAATTAGTGTCTGTATATTTAATATGTAGAACATGTTATTCAAATAATGTAAGTGAGTTGTTAAACACATGTAGGAATAGGGTGTGTGATATTTTAGGGTGGTTCGAACAACCATCCTAAATTAATGTTAGTAGTTATATGAGTTAGAATAACTAACTATATATATTTGTAACCTTTGTTAATGTTAATATGTTGAATTAACTATTAGGATCATATGTTCTATGCTGAATATGGGGTAGCCCCCACATTTGGTATGTGAGTGGGTCATCCAGGCCTCTCTAAGAATTTTGTTTATCCTCCCTCTCATTGTTCATTTGTCACAGTATGGCTTAATTGCTATGCTGTGTAGCCCACATGCAAATTCCATGTTTGTCCATCCACGTCTGGTTGCATGTTTTCCATGAAGTGCAGTGAAAACCACGTGTACCTTTGTTGGCTCCACCCACCTGCATCTCCATCCTCTTCGATCCTGTTCACTCTTTCCACATTTTTTTCCATACCATGTTGTTCAGTGTCTGCATACCAAAAAAATACGTGTCTGTATTTTTGTACATGTTGCAGTTTTCTGTTTTTGGTTTTATTTTATATTTGTAGAGGAAAAATAGAAGCAGAAGAATTCAATTTTCAGAGAGCAATCACAAGTCCTACCTGGGCGCAATTCTACACATTGAGGGTTTGAAAAGTTTTGAAGAGAAATTGTATACAAAGAGTTCTATTCTGTCCTGGTTGTACAGATCTCACAAATTCATCTGCAGGACAATACATTCGTATGCCACTGTGATTTCTTGAAGGAAGATGAGTGGGTCAATGTAAGAAAGGTTGATCACCAACGATCTATTCTATGTGAGGCATCTGACTGTGTTTCTATTAGGCCATGAGACACCGTGCTTCATTTTCGGGAAGGAATAACTTTCAAAAGCAAAACGTCTCATCCTCTTGGACTCTGTATTGCATATGAACTTCGAACAAGATCAAGGAAATATCCATGGAGCTTAATAGGCAGTATTTTCCATTTTTATATCTAATTTAGTGGATAGAAAAATCCCACATAATTTGTCTTATGCAGAGAATGAAGTTTAAACGTCTGAGAGTTTATTAATACTTGAACGATGCACAACTCTGGCTTCGAAGCTCTGAAAATTAAGGCTAAGCTGTCAGTTATGGAAATCAACGGTTCTTAACTCCGCTGTGTTTGAACTCCTTGTCAAGTAATTTATTTGCATGGGATCTGATCCTTGCATTCAATAAGATTTGGCTTCGATCTACGCAGCCAGTTCAACAAAGTCGTTCCTCAATCCAACATTGGATCCTTTCCTAGACCGAGCTCAATCCCACCTCACACGGTGACCAACTGCAATAAACTAAATGCAATGGCGAGATCCTCAGCACATTACTCTCCACCTATTTAGTTCGCCTCCCATCCACGTAATAACCCGACTTTTCCTTTTTAGATGGTTTTTATTGCTAAGTTTCCGTGATTTTTTAGTTTTCTAGTTGTAAAAATATTTCATGGTTTTGATAAGATCATGATTTTTTTATTAACAGGCGGAAATCTTTTAAAAAAACCTTTGTAAACTTTGATTATATTTATCTTTTTTTGAAAAATTGTAATGGGAAAATGACCAACCGCCACTATGTGGTTCAAGAGAGTTCCTTACTCCGCGTTACATCTAAGGGGGAATGTTAGGAATTATTCCTAACATGAGTGCATTAGTTAGTTTCCCACATTATTAAATATTAATTAGTGTGTGTATATTTAATATGTGGAGCATATTATTCAAATAATGTAAGTGAGTTGTTAAACTCACGTAGGAATAGTGTGTGAGAGATTTTAGGGTGGTTAGTGGTTATGAGAGAATCTAGGTGGTTAGAACAACTATCCTAGATTAGTGTTAGTCGTTATATGAGTTAGAATAGCTAGCTCTATATATTTGTAACATTTGTTAATGTTAATATGTTGAATTAATTATTTTGAGTGTATGCTCTTTCTTTGAATATGGGGTAGCCCCCACAAAATTGTCACCAAAGCAATGGTGGGACCCCGTCATAGGAGACTCAGGAGAGGACATCGATTTTCCTCTTAGCTCTGTGTACCCTCCAGATTCTAGTAACATGCTTTGCTTAATTAGGGGATATAGTTTTGAGGCTCGGTATGATTCAAAACACGTTTAGATCTCTTAATCCTTTTTGCGTTCATCGGCGAATATCTTCGCAAGGAAATTCACATATGTTCCATGTCTCAATGGATGCCAGACAGAGTTCAATTCGCAAGGTAAATCCAAAACAAGTTGCACCACTTCAATCCGTGGTGGATTCTCTAATGGTCACTTCTCCCAACATACTCTCATTTCCACATAGGTTTTGGATGCCTAGATTTGCTTTCTCCCACAAGTCCACCCGAGAGAAACTTCACTACCACCAATGGCAAATTTTAGAGACATTTTGATCCTACTGCTGCTCCAAACGGCATGCTAAGGATAGAAGTGCTCGATACCAATGAAGGCACATATGAGAAAGAAAAATTGATTGAATGCCTTGATTAATTAATGGCAGAAGGCATCAATAAATATAGGTCCAAAATCAATTTGACCAGTTTGACCAAAGTTGTCAAAAAGTTACGGATGGAACCGATCAATTAACAATGTATTAATTATTTTCTACTTGAGTCTTTTGTGGGGAACCTATACAAATTTCCTTATGAATATAAGTACTTTTCTCGCAATTAATTGTATGTTTTTTCATTTTTGATAATTCTTTTAATTTTCATAACTCGATGAACAGTTAAAAATAAATTTCTTAATACACTTGCATATTGTGTGCATGTATACTTTGCTTAATGCTAAATCAAATGAAGCAAGAACTACCACCTAAAATAGTTCTACAATTTAGCTAAAACAAAGCATAAACACCATCATGATAAGAATTAAACAAGGGTTAGATGCTAGCATTCATAAATACAAACTTTGAAACTAACAATACTAAATATCTAAACTCCTCTATTCTCTAACAACAAATAAATGAATGGACCTAAGTAAGCTCCATGGCTATCAAAATAGTTATCCTTAATGTTCCAAGAACGTAGGAATGGGGGCTAATCAAAGTTGGGCTACAAAAGCCTTTTGACACCTCCCATATGACCCAAGCACTTTAAGAAAGAGGCTTAACTCTTCAAGATGATGAACTCTCAAAAGGGCAAGGTGCAAGTTCTTAGTCTCTTTGCTATATGCTTTGCATTTGCTCTCTTAGAAAGTTTAGTTTGTAAGTAAAAAGGTAGGTGCGGGGCTCTTTATATAGCCCAAAGGATAAAGGATTTAACACATTCTCATGAATGTGGGATAAAGGTAAAACATGATTAGGAATGGATAAGGTTGCTTTATAAAAGGTAACCTTACTTTAGAAGTGTTTAATACATGTTTAGCAAGTCATGGGAGTTGGGGTATTTTAATTAATCAAAGGTGATTAATTAATAGGTAGGTGTAAGCTTATAGAAGCCAATTAGAAGAATATTAGTGCGATTTAGGCTCTTTAAGGGGATTAAATCAATTAAATATTGATTTATTAGTTAAATGGAAGGAAAGCTAATTAATTAATAATAATTAATTAGTCTAGGTAAAAGGGGTGACTTATTAATGAAGGTCATTAATTAGGGTATTTGTTGGATAGGAAACTTAATTAATTAGCTTAGTGTAATTAATTAATGATGATATGAGGGAAAATGAGCACTTTTAACCATACATCGTTGATTTGCAAGAAAGGGGATAATTAGTGCAATTTAAGTATTTAGATTGCTTGGGCATAATTATAGGTGTCTACATTTGCCTCTCTTTGGGGTGGCGTAAGTGATGCCACTTCAAAGATAGTAGACAGAAGAGATTTTGAAGAGATAGAAGAAAAATTAGTAGGAGGGAGAGATGCCCCCTCGACTGTCGATGGGGTGATGAAGGAAGTCGATCGATGATCGAAAAAGATGAGAAGTAGGCAGAAGAATGGGGACGAGGGGAGAGAAGAGCTTAACCTCTAGATGCTTATTTGTTTGGAACAAATTTGATGTCATCATATTGCCATAGGAACTATATCATCGGTCCTTATGAAAAATATAAGCATACGACAAAGGTAGAATGACGTGAAAAGCCATACTATGAAAAATTATCTATTGTTGAAAGTACCAACTCCATGCAACATACAATAATGCAATGCAATACAAGAAGGAAACAATCTCATATAACAGGGAAAACAAGTACGAACACACATATCCAACCCAACAATGGTCAAGACAGTTGTAGAAATATTTTGTTATCAGTGCTGAAGAGATCCACAAGTTCATGATTGACGACAAGGCTTAAAAATGATGCCCTAAGAAAGGATACATGCAAGGGGAAAGGAAAATGGACACAGTGTCCATGAAAAGTGTTTGTGCGCAATGAAACAACACTAGGCAACCAAAATTTCCCTAGAGTACTGAGGAGAAGAAAGCAACTAGCTTTTGTGAATGGTTGTGAATCCGGTGATCCACGAGTCGTATTAATCGGGAAGATGTAAGACAAACCACTAGGATATGGAGAAAATACCATGCGCAAGACACAAGTTTCAGCCGTAAGAACCAAGTTACCATTTTGTAGGGTGTTTTAATTTTTAGGAATTTTTTGAAAAATTTTGCCTTGTTTTTGGATTTTTTTTGATTTTATATATATATATATATATATATATATATATATATTGTTTTGGTTGTTTTTGCTTTCTAAACCATGGTGAATGGTAGAAGAAAGTAGAAGAAGAAAGAAAAGGGCCTAGGGGCAACAAAAAGTGCCATAGGTGGAAGAAAAGAGAAACAAACGACAAAGAATGTCCTTGTTTAGTGGAAAAATGAAGAAAAATAATTATTTGAAAAATAATTATTTACGAGGGTGTGAAGAAGAATAAAAATCACCAGGGAGCAATAAAATTGTCGGGGGAGAAGAAAGGGGTATTGGACAAAAAAATGCCCCAATACAGTGAAAAATAATTATTCCACAGCGAACAGAGGAGAAAACGGTGAGCAAAACGGGTGTCTGGCCGTCCGATCAGTGAAAAACAGGCTAATATACCCCCCAGGGGAGGTAAAAACATCACAATCAGTTCATTTTAACCACTTAGTTTAGAAAACTTACCGTGAGGCTCTGACACTCAGGAGAGATGGTGATCGCACGTGATCGTTTGAGGCGTGCTGTGGATTGTAGATGATAGATCTATAGAAAATATCAAATGTTGTTTTCAAGTGTTATTTTGATGTCTATGGAGGGGATGATATGATGATATTGGTGTGGGGGATAGATTTTTTATTATGCACAACCCCTCTTTCCCCATTGATGATATGATATGTGATGATTAGCTTAGTATACATGCATGATGTAAAACTTAGCATTTTTATAGATGATGCTAGATGTGATGATAGTGATGGTAATGTGATGTGAATGATAACAAAAAAGAGTACATGCAAGAAACACAGCAAAATGCTACAAAGAACACCAGGAATCAATGCAATACACCATGAATCACCATGCCTTATTAACAAGTAACAAAACACAACCAAATGCATTAAGAAAGAAAGAAAGAATTAACACACTAGCATGTCGAAATCCACTACAATATGCACAAGCAAGAATGAATCTATTCTAAGGAAGAAAAGATAAACTATGAAAAAGTACACCCAAGTAACAAACAACTCAAAAGCAAGCACGCAAAACACTATACAAGCAACAAGCAAAGCAAGAAAACAAGACAATGCAAGTAAATGTTTTTGTAAGATATGTTTTCATAAACTAATTTTCTATTGTTTAGGTTTTTGTGAAACAATTTTATATTGTTTTGGTGTTTTGTGAAACAATTTTCTATTGTTTTTGTGTTTTGTAAAACAATGTTCTATTGTTTTTGTGTTTTCTCGAAACAATGTTCTATTGTTTTTGTGTTGTTCTCAAAACAATTTTATATTGTTTTTGTGTTTTTCTCGAAACAATTTTATATTATTTTTGTGTTTTTCTCGAAACAATGTTCTATTGTTTTTGTGTTTTCTCGAAACAATGTTCTATTGTTTTTGTGTTTTTCTCGAAACAATTTTCTATTGTTTTTGTGTTTTTCTCGAAACAATTTTATATTATTTTTGTGGTTTTAACAGTTTTCCAAAGCTATGTGCAGGTAACCAAGAAAGCATGGATGCCCCCAGCATTAGGTGGGGAATATACAAGGGCAGAAGCCATGCACTTATGAACAAGAAGGTGAACTCGTTGAGTTGCCCCTAGCGTAAGATGGGAAATAACGAAAGACCACATCCCTCACAGATGAATAGAAGAAGGCAAAGCCAATCAAGGCTAGACAGAATGGTGTGCACAAGGAAACTCGAAGGCAGAACCAGGTCTAGGCCAAAGACAACTACCCTTCTAATACAAAATGCTTGTGAACAATGAATCCTCCCAAGGTGCCGGAAACCGGTTTTCACCCAAGGACTTGTCCAAAGTGCCACAATTGCATGGTTTTCACTAGTGGATGACCTGTTTTCTCTTTTTCTTTTTCTGATTTTTTATTTTTTTTTTTTCTTGATGTTTTTGTATTTTTTTTTTTGTGATTTTTATGACTTTCTTGTGCCATGTTTAGGCATAAAACCTCTTAAGATGCATGGCATTCATGGGCTCCGGAGCTCATCACCATTGGGGTGAGCCAACTTGTATGCCCCTGTGCCATACTTGGCAACTATGACATAGGGTCCTAACCAGTGTGGTTCGAACTTCCCTTTCTTTTCTCGCTCTGCTCTAGTGTTGAACTGGTTCTCCTTCATAACTAAATCACCCACCTCAAACTGGTGAGGGATGATTCTCTTGTTGTAGTTGCGGGAGATTCTGTGTTGATATACCTTCAGGTGATTAAGAGCGCGAATGCGCCTCTCATCTAGGAGCTCTAACTCAGCCAATCTTGCCACTCGATAATCTTCATCCTTATCCAAATAGTCCCGAAGAGAAATTCGCAGGGATGGGAGTTCAATCTCTAAAGGGATGATAGATTTTGTCCGAACACTAGGGAATATGGCGTCGCACCCGTAGGAGTGTGAATTGATGTTCGGTACGCCCAGAGGGCTGGGTGGATTTTTAGGTGCCAGTTTCGACTAGTTTTGCTAACCATCTTCTTCATTATCCTTACCAAAGTCTTGTTTGTTTCCTCAGCTTGTCCATTACCCTGAGGGTAATATGGCGTAAAATATTTTAATCTATTTTGGAACCATTGGCAAAGACCTTTCACAGTTTTGTTCTTAAATGACTTCCCATTATCTGTGACAATGGCTACAGGGATACCATATCGGCAAATAATGTGATTCATGATGAATTTAGAAATATGTGCTCCTGTGACATAGGTTAAAGGGACAGCCTCCACCCATTTTGTAAAGTATTCTGTAGTTGTGATGATATGTGTATGACCATCAGATGAGGTAGGAGTAAGCTTCCCTATTAGATCAAGTCCCCATTTAGAGAATGGCCACGGGGTAGTGATTGGTTGCAATGGTTGCGATGGAGCATGGATGAAATTTCCATACTTTTGGCAAAGCACACATTTTCTAACATAATTACAACAATCAGTTTCCATGGTGGGCCAATAGTAACCTACTCTTAATAGTTTCTTAGCCAAGACCATTCCGTTTGTATGTGCTCCACATACTCCTTCGTGTACTTCTTTAATTGTTTGGATTGACTCCATCATATCCAGAAACGTAATGATTCCCATCGTAGCCATGATGATAAAGTGTACCTCCTAAAAGGGTGTAATGGGCTATCTGGTGAATCAGGATTTGCTTTTCAGAATGGGAGATATTGGGAGGGAAAGTATTGTCCTTAAGATAGGTGAAGATGGGTTCATACCATGGGGAATGGGGACCAACAACCTCACAAGCTAGGCAAGATTCGGCATGTCATACGCGGGCTGGCATAGATTTTCTATGAAGAATGGCATATCATTGTTCCCTGGCGGAATACGAAGCATAGATCCCACCGTTGCCATGGCATCCACCAATCTATTATGTGCTCTTGGAATCTACTCAAAGGTGATGCACACAAAATACTCCTTTAGAGTTTCCACTAACTTTTTGTAAGGTATGAGCTTATCATCCTTAACTTTATACTCATCATTAACCTATTTGATGATTAGCTGTGAATCACCTACAACCTTAACATGTTGAATATTCCACTTGATGGCTAGCTTCATCCCTGCAATGAGTGCTTCATATTCCGCAATGTTGTTCATGTAAGGAAGCGAGGTGGAAAGCCTGCGGTATAGGATCACCCAAAGGAGTAATAAGGACCACTCCTGTACACGAACCATGAAACGTAAAAGATCCATCAAAATGTATCTGCCATATGACAGATTCTTCAATGTAGAGAAAAGATGCATCTGGCAGATCCAGACTCAAAGGTTTTGTGCTTTGCAAAGGTGCTTCCACTAGCTGGTTGGCAAGTACTTGTCCTTTAACTGATTTTTGATGGAAAAATTCTATATCAAACTCATTAAGTAGAATGATCCAATTAGCCATTCTACCTATGAGGGTGGGTTTGGACAACAAATACTTGAGTGGGTCGACCTTGGATATGAGCTTGGTCTTAGTATTTAGCAGGTAATGGCGAAGTTTCTGAAAGGTAAAAATGACGGCCAAGCAAGCCTTTTCAATCTGAGGATAATTAAGTTCATAGGCAATGAGGGTGTGACTCAGATAGTACACCGCTTTCTCTTTATGGCTAAGGTCATATTGGGTGAGCAAAGCACACCAATAGTGTATTACGTAGTGGAAATATAGAGAAAAGTCATTCTCCTGGAGTAGGAGGCATGAGGACAGGTGGATTAGCCAAGTATTGTTTAAGAAAAGCAAAGGCTTGCTGTTGCTCAGGTCCCCAAAGGAAAGTGACGTCCTTTTTAAGCAAATGGGTGAATGAATGACATTTATCTGCAAGCTGGGAGATAAAGTGATGAATGGCTTGAATTTTCCCTTGTAAGCTACGTAGTTGCTTGATATTCTCAGGTGGAGGCATTTCAGTGATGGAAGACACTTTAGTGGGATCTACCTCAATACCTCATCTCGACATAATGAAGCCGAATAGTTTCCCGGATAACACACCGAAGACACATTTCTTTGGATTCAATCTGACTTTGTATTCACGCAGGCATTCAAAGATACACCACAAAATGATAGGATGATCCTCTCTTGTTTTGGACTTTCCCAGGATGTCATCTACGTAGTCTTCCATGATGTCATGAATCATATCATGAAAGATTATTGTCATGGCCCATTGATAAGTTTCTCCCGCATTCTTAAGGCCAAATGACATCACCTGATAATAGAAGGTGCCCCAAGGAGTTGTGAAAGTTGTTTTGTGTTGGTCTTCCTTAGTGATCTTAATTTGATTATAACCTGAAAAACCATCCATGAGTGATAGCATTTCGTACCCTGTGGTTGAGTCAACAATCATGTCAATGTTGGGCAATGGAAAGTCATCTTTAGGGAAAGCTTTATTGATGTCCCTAAAATCATGCAGATTCAGATACCGATAGGTTTCTTCTAGATAGGAACAATGTTCGATATCCATTCAGAATAATCAATTGGCCTGATGAATCCTGCTGCAAGTAACCTTTCCAACTCTTCTTTAACTAACAAGGCCACTCTTGGGTGCATCTTTGAAGATTTTGTTTGATAGGCTTAGCGTCTGCATGCACAACCAGGTTGTGCATGACTAAAGTTGGATCTAAGCCGGACATGTCTTTGTAAGACTATGCGAACACATCAATATTCTCTCACAGTAGCATAGTGAACGTCTTTTGTTCTCTGGCCGAGAGTGATGCTCCCAATTTTACTATCTTGGGATCTTCTTCGGTACCAATATTGACATCAATGGTTTCTTCAACTAACAATTTTGATAAATCCTCCATACGTGTAGGATCGGGAGGTAGGTTGATATCTTCATCCAAGGATGTCTCTACGAGATTTTCATCCTTGGCGTGGTCACTTTGTTTGTCCTTTGATTTTCTTATTTGTTTGTCAGCTAGTGCCTCAAAGAGGTTTTCACTGTGTGACTTGGACTTTGATTTTTGCAAACGCTTTTCTTTAAAATTTGTTGACCACGAAGTTTAGCCTCCTTGCTGAAGTAGCGCAGGTGTCTAAGTCAATAAAAAAACCCTTTGTGATCTCCAATGGGAATTATATCCCTTATGCCCATGAACTCTGCAATAGCCTTGTCATTCTCGAATAAATCAAGTGGCATGTGATGTTGTTTGTCCCATTCAATAAGGGAAGGGTACACGAGGTCAAGGGTCGGTTCGGTGGGGGTTATGGTTAGGATAGCATTGTTCATGAAAAGGTTTGTGGAGGCCAGATCCTCATATAGGCTACAATGGGAATCCGTATCACTGTCTAGGTACTCGAAGCTATCCTCATGCTCAAAACAAGTCACATCTTGATCGTTGGGGTGTGCTCCATAAGGGCGAATCCCAATGCCATATCTTTCTATTTTGAAATGTGGAAGAGGGACTGGTTCTCTTTGTCCTTGTTCATTCCTCCCACATCCTAGGCCTTTGTAGCCCATGGAGTACATCATTCTGCTAGATTTTTCATATTCTAGGGTTTGATAACAAGATGGTTGAGTGTCCTCAGGGACCCAAGTAGTAGGTGGATCAAGTAATTTTTCCTCAGCTAACAAGCCTCCAGGTAGGAATGACCCAATAGTGTGTTCCTCTCTAGGTCTCCTGAAGCGGTAGTTGGGTCGACCTCTAGTCTTGGGCGACAAGGAGAGGTCAGAAACCAAGAGTGCTTGTTGTACATTATACTCCCCACAGCCATATTCTAGAATTTTCATCTCCCATGAATCAAATGGAGATGTGGAAGTGGATGCCCCATGAGTGTAAGAACTAAGAGAATTTGAATCTACTCGAGATTCCATGGCCTCAGAATGAAGAGGGACAACTATATCTATGGAGGGACATGCATATGTACCCTTTCGTGTAAAGCTATTAAGAGCTCTACAATGAGCAAAGGGATCTGAATCTCCTGGTATTGTAACCATATGTCCCTCATGCTTCAGCTTGATGCATTGATGAAATTTTGATGGCACGGCTGCATGGCATGAATCCATGGTCAGCCTAGCAGCATATTATATGGAAGTTCAAAGTCTAGGATGTGAAACTTTATCGATGGCAAGTAGGGCCCACCTCCATGGGTAGCGTAATGGTGCCTCGCGACTCTCTTTCCACGTTGTCGTATGCAAGTGATAGTAATAATATGGGACTCAAGATCTTCCTCCGTATGTCCCAATTGTTTGATCAGCTTAAGCATGCGAGATGTTCAATCCCGATCCGTTGTCATAAGTACCCGTTTAATTTTCCCGTGGGTGATAACTACCTCGATGTACAAGGAAGATTATGTGTAGGATTTTTGGCGGGGATCTCTCTATGGTTGAAAGTAAGATGCTCACTTGATGCAATATTTGCCACCGCGGCTTGAAGGTACGTAGGATCGACTTCTAAAGGCACTCCGACCCTGAAGAGTTTGATACAAAATGTCCTTATGCACATTGGATATCTTGAGAAGATCTAAGATCGAGATCTTAGCAGGTGTCCTCTCAAGTTGTTCTAAAAGGTTATATTTATCAGTTTGTAGGGTCAACAGAGAGGGTTCCGAGAATCACGAGGTGGGCACGCCTTGTTACCACAGTGCAGTCCTTTCCCTTGATCCGGATGGTATTGACACAATTAGCAGGGGAGTGAATACATCCAATAAGTGAATTGTAATGATTGTTATCTCTTTTGGTATATAAGTAATTCGTGGCTTTATAGGTTTGGGATGACTCTCCCGATCCGGATTTGTCTTTTCTGACTTATCATGCTTGGGGAATGGTTCCTTATAAATCCCCATTTTCTCGTTAGGTGTTTGCATGTGGCCAGGATTATCCACCTCTATCTCCCCATTGTCAATGAGGTCTTGAATATAGTGGTAAAGTTGCAAACATTTGTCTATTTTATGACCTTTAACATGATGCATTTCACAATATTCATGCTCCTTATACCATGAAGGTTTAGGAGCGTTGTCATCAAACGGTTGCATTGTAGGATAGGTCATCATGTTGGCCGCATCCAAATGTTTTAGTATGAGGGACAATGGTTCATTGAGGGAGGTGAATGTTCGTCGCTTTGGTGGTGGTTGAATTTGGCCCTTGGTTAGTTTAAAAGGCTGACTGGTTTGGACCGTTTGAACATGTTTGGAATCAGTGATTCTGTCTCCCACCACGTTTTTGTTTTTGTTAAAGATCTTTGGCTTTTTAGTGGGTTTGACACTTTGGTTGTCTTTAGATTGGGTTTTGAGGGTGCCTTTAGCAATGAGAGCCTTTTCTATTTGAATCCCTTTCTCGATAACCTCCTCAAAGGTGCGGACACAATGCATTTGGAGGTGGAAAGCTATATCTGGGTTGAGATTAGGGATGAAAATACTGACCAACTACTTCTTAGGGAAAGCGCAAGGGAAGCGACTAGCTATCCCTCTCCATCGTTGGAGGAAGCTGGCGAAGGTCTCATTTGGGCATTGTTTTGTGCCACACAAGTCTGCCATGGTGATGTCACTCTCTATGTTATACGAGAAATGACGCACGAATCTTTCCGCCAATTCTAGCCAGGTGAAAATTGATCCTCGTGGTAAGCGCGTAAACCATTCCAATGCTTGACCTCCGAGACTCTTAGGAAAAATTTTGATGAGGTAATTATCACTATAAGACACCTCTTGACATGCCATGTAGAAATCTTTAACATGATCCCTTGGGTCTCCCTTTCCTTTGTATTTGTCAAACTTTGGCATATCAAATTTCTTTGGAAAGGGTTGAAGGGTCATTGTCTTATCAAAAGGATAGGGGCATAGTTCTTCATATTGGTATTTCCTAATACTCCCTATATTGCTCTCTTGTATGCTCGCAAGCGTTTCTTTCATAGATTGCACTTCTTGTGCAAGCAATTGTTCTCTAGTGGGAGAAGTGGGTACATGTACATGATGATACCCCATGTCTTCTTCTCCTTGGTTTTCTCGATGGAGTTCGTGGATCCTAAACTTAGGCCTTGACTTTTGAACATTCTTGTTTGTTTCTTTCTATACCTGGAAAGTAAGCAAAGCTAGTTGTCGGCTTAGGTTACTGAGTTGTTGTTGGATTGTGACTTGGTTTGTGTCTTCTTCATCTAAAGGTTCTTCCTCTTCGTATTGTGGAGGTTCTTCCCTTGTCTCATGTTCTATCTTGTTTCTTCGTGGAACTTTGATGAGGGGTATTCTATGCCCTACCACTTTATCATTTTACGTAAGAAGTGGAAGCATGCCCACCTATTAAAATATCTTCCATATTGATAAGGGGGCATTCTTCCTTAGTAGTGTCATTTGTAGGTAATATTGGTTCATTCTCGGTGGGCAATTTGGCCCCTAATTCCACGACCCATGCCAACACTCTATCTTTGTTTCTAAGGAGAAACTCATCTAGTAGAGTGGGATCAAAATCAAATTCGCATGTGGTGATTCTAATTCATTTCCACTATGATCAACCATTTCTTGTTTCCTTTTTCTAGAAAATAGTGGTCCTAGATCATGTCTAATAAATGGGTTTGAACCTTGTCTATTAGAAGTTTCCCAAGCTTGCACTGTTGTTCCTCATATGTTTGTTTCTTTAACCTGTATGTTTGTTAGACACATCTTGGGAGCCATGTTTTTGTGATAAATTTCACTAAGGTAAGTTGTAGATTTGTTCAAAATTCAATGACTACCCCTAAGTAAAACACAAGATGTATGTGTTAAGAGTAAATTAACGGTGTGAGAATACCAATGTGATAGAGTGATAAAGTCACCAATGAAACAATCATTTGGTACCAAAACTCAATCAAATGAAGTACCTCTAGACTACGTTTCAAAGTAATTTACGACGCGAGATGATTAACAAGATGTCTCCACTTATGCCAAGTTCAAATGAATAAACAAGACATAAGTAAATACACAAAGTTAAATGCGATCTCCCAATCAAGATATACGAAGAGCAAGCTCAAGTCGATTAAGACCTATATCTCAAAAAGTGCCAATTAAAATTTGTGAATGACACAACAATATTACAAGATATGTTAACCCACTTTGCAAGAAAGTGAAGTATTGATATCGAGGTGTTATTGATATAACATGCACAAATGGTAGTGCGTAACACATTTTGAAATCGAGGTAATAATAAAAATGAACAAAAAAATCTCAAAGTATAGCTAGGAATAGTTAAGAATGTGTGCAGCGAATGTAGTACAATATAGGTATTTATGTCGAGTTTACAAGAAACAAGACATAAATATCGAAATTGTAATGATACGAGACAAACAAGTTAACTCCTCTATGGAAGTCCATGGTGATGAACCACGCCTAACTACAATGACGATCTTGACGTGGGTATCAAGATCACAATGGCTACCAAATGACGTGAAAACATCTCCACTCACTTTAGACGTTTAACTAACCCAGCCGTAAACATGGATGGGCGTAAAAGAACATAAAAGTGAGAGAAACAATCGAATGGAAACACAAAGGTAATCACACCTATTTTGATCAACAAAGTGTCAAAAGAATATGAAGGAAATAAATTTAAAAAATGACGAAAAATGCTAGCCTCACTTCAGCAAAGTTTTGCCTCGCCCTAAGGCAAGTAAAAACTAGGTGAAAGTAATACGTCACACGTTTCTCAAAAAGAAGGTTCACAACTCAATACTATTTTCAAATGGTGAAGTGGGCTCTGGCCAAAGTATATTCTCCTAGGTGGTTCTCTTGCCATAGGTGTTACAAATTTGCCACGAGCGAGCGCGATTTACCCAAAAAGTCGTACTGACTAGTTTGGGAGTATCTCGGCTTTACTTTACACCCTTCAAGAACAAGAGGCAACTAGTGTGTCTACATGTACTATCTTTGGGGTCGCCACAATGGACAACCTGTAACTCTATCTCACAAAGGAATCACTAGTCAAGTAGGTAGTGCGTGAGAGAACTTCCCGTTTCATCCACAAGGTTCCCTCTTGCGTGGACTATTTTGGGGTTCCTAGAACCACCCCCATTGTTGTAGCTTAAGGCATTATGCCAAAGGGGTTATGTTCTAGTTGAGTGGAGAGGGATGTACCCTTTTCCGAAACCCGCAATACAGTGTTTTAAATATGTTGTTCTTTTTATCTTGTTTAATTAGGTGTGGTTTGCTTGAACACCATTTAGAAACCTGTATAACAACTATATTAGTAGTTTTTGATTTTGTTTTGGTTCTTCTTTTCTTTGACAAGCGTTAGTAGTTCTCCAAGAAAATCACATTATTTAAAAGAGGATTAAGAGTTGCTTTTGATTCTCAAGATCATCCAAGGATGCAAGAGAAGAGCATACACAACAAATAATCCAACTAAAAAGTAAAGAAAATCGTTTCAATCAATGAACCATACAAAATTCTTTATAATTGTTCATTCCCTTAAACCAAAAGTGAAAGATGAAGTTTCCAATTTATTAAATGTTATAAAATGGAGACTAAAGTTGCTTTTGATTCTCAAGATCACCCTAGGGTGCAAGATAAGAGCATACACAAACTTTATCCCAACTATATAGAAATGGAAAACTTCAAATCAAAGGACCATTGAAAAATGCTTTGTAAAAGGTTCATTCCCTTAAGCAAACTGAATAATCAAATTTCCAAGTTTAATCCTAATGTTAAAAAGATATAGATCAAAGATGTTTTTGATTCTCAAGATCACCAAAATGTGCAAGATAAGATCATACACACACTTTTTCTAAATCGAGGAAGCATGGAAATACAACATTCATCAAAACATTAGACATGTTAGAAAATGACCAGTTTTAAACTAACAGAAAAACCTATAATTTCTGTAAGTATAAATCTTGAATTTATGTTTTCATTTCATATTTAACTTCAATACCTTTCCAACGCAAAAAAATGGAGTCATTTCGAGTTCGGGAGCAAAAGTTATGGCCTTCGGAAGATGGGTTACACATATGCTCTTATGCTCATGGGTATGCACTTGACATGCACTCAAAAAATGTCAAAAAAACGTCCCTTAATCTGCAAAATGGGAAAAATTTTCCAACCAAGATTCAATTTTGACAACAACCCATCACATTAATATATGAATAGAAGACTCAACGCTATCAAACATTAACATACATGCTCAAGAATTTAAGATTTTCAAGAAATTGACAAAACTAGCATGTAGAATGATGAAAAAGTAAGCTCTAAAAATGAAAACATGATGAAATCTTGAAATTTTCTCACCAAGATTAAATTTTGACAGCAACCCACCACATTAATATGTAAATAGAAGACTCAGCACTATCAAACACTAACCTACATGCTCAAGAATTGAAAATTTTCAAGAAATTGACAAAACTAGCATGTAAAATGTTGAAAAAGTAAGCTCTAAAAATGAAAACATGATGAAATCTTGAAATTTTCCCATCAATTCCAATTTTGACAGCACTTCACCTCCTTCATACCTACAAGGAATACCCAACACATGCAAACTCAAAAAAATAAGTTAAAAAAACAAGTTAGATCAACATGTGTAAAAGTGGGTTAGAATAAAAAAAAAACTTAACTACAAAAATTGAAATTAACTACAAAGGACAATGGAGTAAGTCCCACAGATCATGCCAAATGTGTGCATGTATACTTTTCTTAATGCTAAATCAAATGAAGCAAGAACTACCACCTAAAATAGTTCTACAATTTAGCTAAAACAAAGCATAAACACCATCATGATAAGAATTAAACAAGGGTTAGATGCTAGCATTCATAAATACAAACTTTGAAACTAACAATGCTAAATATCTAAACTCCTCTATTCTCTAACAATAAATAAATGAATGGACCTAAGTAAGCTCCATAGCCATCAAAATAGTTGTCCTTAATGTTCCAAGAATGTAGGAATGGGGCTAATCAAAGTTGGCTCTAAGACCCTTTTGACACCTCCCATATGACCCAAGCACTTTAAGAAAGAGGCTTATCTCTTCAAGATGATGAACTCTCAAAGGGAAAGGTGCAAGCTCTTAATCTCTTTGCTATATGCTTTGCATTTTCTCTCTTAGAAAGTTTAGGTGTAAGTAAAAAGGTAGGTGGAGGGCTCTTTATATAGCCCAAAGGATAAAAGATTCAACACATTCTCATGAATGTGGGATAAAGGTAAAACATGATTAAGAATGGATAAGGTTGCTTTATTAAAGGTAACCTTACTTTAGAAGGGTTTAATACATGTTTAGCAAGTCATGGGAGTTGGGGGTATTTTAATTAATCAAAGGTGATTAATTAATAGGTAGGTGTAAGCTTATTGAAGCCGATTAGAAGAATATTAGTGTGATTTAGGCTATTATTAGTCTAGGTAGAAGGGGTGATTTATTAATGGAAGGTCGTTAATTAGGTATTTTTGGATAGGCAACTTAATTAATTAGCTTTGTGTAATTAATTGATGATGATATGAGGGAAAATGAGCGCTTTTGACGTTACGTCATTGATTTGTGAGAAAGGGGATAATTATCGCAATTTAAGTATTTAAATTGCTTGGGCGTAATTATAGGTGTCTATACATATAATCATATGGAACTAAATAATGAATTGTTTAATCCTCAAGCTCCAACATACTTGCATACTTATGAATGTTTAATCCCGCAACTTGAAACCATCATTTAAAATGTGATCCTTTGAATGTTTATGAATGTCTCTTTCGGATGTATGGTGTCATTCTTGTCTCCATCAGTTCCCTACAAAATTCTTAAAGGGCTAATGTATGTTTCTGATGAAGATTTCAATATGGAATGGATTCTTATATGGGGAATGGGCCATCTGCACTTTCTTCCCAACTTGTTCCATGTATGCTCATCTTCCCATCAACTTAAAACAAGGAATCTACAAAAGTTTGTATACCTATCCACTCGATGACCAAAAATGGTCAATAGTTATCTTTACAACACATACATTTCTTGGCCATTTAGAATGTGGACTATTACTTGATGTACATGCAATGGGAGGCAATATAGAATATTTGGGACCGATAGAGGTAGTCATAGGCTTGTGGGATGTACTATGAAGGAGACAATTTTTCATATTTATTTTTTTGATAAGTGTGAACTTCCTCAAGATTTCCTCATGCTTATTACTACTTTCCTCCTGGGAACTCATAGGTTTCCAAGGTGAAGAAGTCCCACAATGACTTGATTGTCTCAAGCACTATCTTTAGGCATAAAAGTATCGAAGTTTGTAAATTTATTTCTATAAAATATTTAAAGTTGAAAATAACTTTGGGAAAAAAACCTCATAATGGTCTATGGTTGTGTGGACTATCCACAAATATTTGAGGGTTAAATAATTAAAATTGAGAGTTTTACAGATTTATCAAATATACTAGCACCTTGTATGCTTTTTCCAAAGGATTATGAATTCCCCACTACTTGGTATGGTGTTCCATTACCATTTCTTGTGTTGTAAGGTAATATTTTATGATAGGTATCTATTTAATTTATATATTTGATTAAAATATTTTCCAAAAATCTATAAGTTCATAACATCATTCGATAAATTTTGGATAATTTTGTGCAAGTTCTCGGTTTGAAATTCAAAGTTGAATTTGTGGGAATGGATGAAGAGGGTTGGTTTTTAAATGATTGTTTAATAGGATGAGAATACAAAAATTTTCCCATAATATTTTTATAGGGATGCCATTAATATTGTACATGGGCACCGAACAAAGTGATTAGTAATGGGAAATTTGAATGGTTTATTATTCATATGTGGTAAAATTTGGTTATATGACATACTCATGGGGGAAGAGGTAAATGTTAAAGGAGTAGTGAACTAAGACTAAATTGGAATGTGCATATTAAGGATCTTATTAGGTAATGGTTGGTTATGTATAAGAATGTGATTGATAAGTTGTGTTTAGTTTTAAGAAACATGATTTCCCAAGGGAAAAAAAGAATCCCATTACAATCAGTTTATTGAGTCCTCATTTCATTCTCAATATTGAGATCCTCTTTATGGGCATAGTATAATGTCTCTAATATAATTTTATTTCTATGATAAAACATGAATGTGATAGTTTCAAGTACTTGGATGTAGGTTTGGATGGCCATATATTTAGTTTTGTTGTAGTGGGATTTCACATGTCTAAAGAGGCTTCAAAAGTGATCATTCAAACGTCCCTTCATCTTGTTAGGTTCTCTATGCGTAATTTTAATTGATTGTATAAAATGGTGATATTAATAGGGATGTAGTAGTGGTAGAGAGTGTAAATCTTAAGGTTGTTCCATAAGGTCATAGAACTATTATGAAAGTTCAAACAATATATGTTTTTGTGAATGATTTCCATCCTACTTGAGCTCATCCTAGTAGGCACCGACATGTTCTTTGGTGGTATGAGTGTCACCATAGATGTATTTTTCACATATTTTATCTAAGTTTTTGATATATTTTTAGTCTTGTTATATTCCTTTAATGGTAAGAGGGATACTAATGTTTTTTAATCCATGCTATCATTTTTGGCACAAACAAGAGAATGAAAGGACTAGTAAATACTATTGTGGAGAATGGTGACTGGTTGTTGAATTATTTTTCTTATAGATAGATTTCCTATTGTTTGGTTTACACTTCTTGTGGGCTAGAAGGATAAAAATTTCAAATTCCCTTTAGTAGAATTTTACGTAGTTGTGACTCTTCTAGTTTATAGGTTAAGTTATTACAATTTAATAATCTTCCACCCTATTACTATTAATGTTGATATCCATAGGTGTTACACTTCCATCATCATCCTCAATAAAAATAATTTTATTAATTATAATGATTTAGGGGAATTTTAAAGTGTAGGAATCCTAGACAAAATCTCACAAAAATGAGAAAGGATATACATCTCTTGATAGTTGTACAGTACAAGTACACAGAAAGTGAATGTGACGTGGGATTCACATGTGGGGATATCCCCTAGGTTTAGTTAAACCAAGTATTGGTGGCCATATTTTTCTTGAATAGCTCAATATATGGCTTATGATTGCTACTGATTTTTGAATATGTATTTTATTTTCTTCCAATTATATCCAATGGGTAAGCTAGTGGCTTCGTAATCAATTACAAGAATTAATTTGTGAAGGATAATGTAGGAAAATATATTCGATTATCATCATTCATAACTTAATGATTGTATAAAATATAGTAATATAAGTATTCAACTATGAGTGTCACTTATAAAATTGAAATTGTGTGTTATACATACATTACAAGATTTAATCTTATTATTAAGTTTTTAAAAAGTGCAATAAAAATTATGTTAGGATAGAAAGAGAAATAATAAATCATTATATGATTTTTTTCTCCATCTATCTTTAACTCCAAGTTCTTTTGATACCATACCCATGCTCAAATTAGTATTCCCTTGTTCAATATAGGTGCAAGAGTCTAAAGGAAAATACTTAGAAAACTAAAATTTTTGTGTAATACCATTGGACATGAAGATTACACACTCTAATAATCTAGTCATCAAACATAAGACATACTACGATTTCAATACAAAATTAGATTCTTAAAGTTCATTAAAATTGTAACGAAGTTTACACAAAATCTAACTTAGGACAAGAATCAAGAAATCAAATTGAGATAAGGAAAGTTCATAAAAATTTTAAGAAGCTTTTATTGTCTAAATTTAATGACTCGTATAATGATTTCATGCTTGGTATTTATCGAGAACCAAACTAATTAAAAATGATTACATGATTTTAAATCCTAGACTTAATAAATTAATTACATGGTATATTCATTATTCAATAAAAATGAATTCCATGTGGTCCAGCTAAAAGGGCATGCCATATTAAAATATCCTCTACATGAAGGGTGATCTTTATTAAATGATGTTAAGGCTTGAAAATAGAATTGGATTTTTTCAATCTCTCAAGTTTCTAGTGAATATGGTGTGGAAGGTTTGATAAGTTAAGATATTCCTTAAATTTAGTTTTTCATCCCTCACAAAGTGTTTACATGCATTTTGCTAAGGTCTTTTGAAAAATATGATAGTTACAACACCGTGACTTGTGGGATAGATGATTCTCCTCCTAAAATACTTTACGATTTATTTTTCTTTGTATTTTTAGCTTATTTCGTGGAATGGTACATGTATTAGGCTTACGTAATGACACACAATAGTATGATTTGTAATGCTCACAAAATTGATGTTCTAAAACTGCATTAATCCTTAAACAATTATCCAGAAAGTTGTAGAATTTTATTTTAAAAACAGGTTGCAAGGTGCCAAATCTATAATACGTTTAATTAATTCCTACCAAAAATTAATACACTACAAAGGATAGACCAGGTCTAGGTTAAATAATTAAATATTCTTAATTTATCTCTAAGGTCAAATTAATTACAATTAACTAGGAAGGTGCCATAAATTAATTTACTTGGTTAAATGTTTTTTCCCCTCTTAGATTAACCTTCAAACCCATATATATTAAACCCTTGTCCTTAGTTACCTTAATTCTCTTAAATTATTTTCCTTAAAGTCCATTTAAATAATTACTAAAACATACTAGGAACTAAATAATTAACTTAACATACAAGGGTATTAAATGGCCCCATTCACCCATTTCCACATACATTAAATTATTTAAAAACTCATAATACATATTCCCACCTAAAAATTATAGGGTTGATTCTCAACCCTTGGATCAAATCAATTATGGCCACTAGATCTTAGGGTTCCATACTAACCCTAACTATCCTTATGAAATCTTATTAAACCTTTTTCTTTTCCCTAGCCTCCTCATTTGGTCACTTTTCTTTTGTTTAATTTAGAGGTTGGAGAAATGGAAGCCATGAGAGAAAGGAAGGAAGAACCATGGAGGAATTCACAAAAACAAGATTAGCTTGGATTGGATAGTAAATTTATTATTTCATTGTTTTCTATTAGTGGATTGTAGGGATTCTTCCCTAAATATGGAATGTTTACTTAGTTATTTATTTGTTTTTGTATTCTACTTGGGTAAAACCCTTTTCCATTTAATCCAAGAGATTCCATACATTTAAATGTTCATTTAAAGATTTACATGTTTGAAACAATGAATTTATGCCCTTATGGCTTGTTGGTGATTTCCTCTTCAAATTTGTAGGATTAAATTTTTATTACACCAAGTTTAAATTGACATAGACGCATATTTGTATTTTTCGCCATCAATGATGAAGCTGTCTCCCAAAGCATGTCGGTAGTCTTGGGACCACCTCCTACACAGGTGACGATTCACAAATCACCGACTTGTCTAAGTGGTGGTTCAAAGACTGCCATTCTACGCACAAGGTGGTGGTCCTATTCTTTGAGAACAAAACCATCAATTATACATTTTTCTAAAAATAAGTTTTATTATAGTGTTGTAAAGTTTATTGCTAATTTATGTTCCTAAAGTCTCCATTTTGAGGGTTTAACCATTAATTCATTCCATGCTTAAAATTACTACATTTAAATATTTTCTATTTCTATAGTAACAAGAAACCAACTATAAGATCATTTTCATTTTCTTCCAACAAAATTTCTTTCAAGTTCATAAGTAGGAATGAAGCTTAATCTATTTCTAGTGTTGTTTTTTCCTTTCCACAACCAAATGCAATTTTTCAACAAAATAACTCATTATAATTTATTGCATATTTTCATTTCAACTACAACCATTTACTCAAGGAAAACACAAGCAAGTTATTATACATTTAAGTCTTACTAAGATAACATTTTCAAAGGTTTACATCTTTTAAGTTTTCCTTCATTCTTACAAAAATGCAACTTCCACAAATAATAATGAACTTTTTCTTCTTTGAGCATAGCTCATTTCTTACAATGTAAAGAACTTTCTTTCTACAATACATTACAACTTAATAAACCAAAATATACAATGCAACTTTTCTTTCAAATAAAATACTACAAGTCTTCCACCTTAAGTGGAAATAACAAGAAAGGTTTTCTCACAAAGAATGATTTATTTTGGCTTCACAAAATCTCCAAGTGCCAATTCTTTAACAAGAGCTCCACCATATCTTCACTTTCTCAAAACAACACAAATGGGGGAGATGAAAACTCTCCACCCAACCAATAATCTAATGAGGATAAGCTATCCTCCTCATTGGCCCTTGAGCCCTAACCAAAATGCAATAAGGGATGGATCCAACTCATGGAAACAACACAATGCTTAAACATCACAAACAAAATTTCACAACATATAACACTCACTCAACACAAGAAAATAATCACAATAATACAAATTTTCAAAATACACAAGGCTTGAAATCTAAATCCAATGGAGCAAGGATCTATGGGGAGATCACTTATGCCTCCTAATGGGATTAGGTGCCCACCTTAAAAACCTCCAATATACATCTCAAACTCCTATACAAATCTTATTCCTCCCTCAAGATCCTTTTATGCCTCCCACATTCTCTTATGCCTCCCTACAATCTCTTATGTCTCCCTCAAAAGAACCAAGTAAGAAATGCAAGAATTATCCTATCCAATGTGGGGAACCCACTTTGAATCCCTCCAAAACATGAAATAAATTCTTATGCCTCCCTACATATAATATCCCCATAGCCTTCTCCTACACCATACTTAGGAATTCTACCAAAGAACCCAACAAGCATACTAAAAATACAATAACATACAAATATACACATATAAGGGGGAAAATAACACAAGGGTGTAGCCCCCTCCTTTCCATGGTACAACTTGATCAAAGAGTCACACACCAAGTTCCTTCAAGCTCAATCTAACACCCACAAGTTTAGAATATTCAACAAGCACTCCAAAATCCTCCAACTGCAAAAAATACAATGAATACAAATGAAATAAAGTAACCCCCAAACAAATAATTAATCTTGCATAAATAGAAGAAGGGAAGAGGAGGGTGAGGTGGCTCCATGTATGATGCCACATCACTCATCCTCAACTCAATGCACATGATAAATTACTAGTTGAGAGGAATGACAAGCCTCTTACACACACAATCCAAACCCACACCCCCTAAGGACAAAATTTAAAAACCATGTAAGAAAAGTGCAATTAATTTCACTTTTTTTATTATACAACACATAATGCGGTTTGTTTTTGACCCCACAATGCATAGGTAGGGTTGATATAAGAAAGCGAAGAGGTGTGGGACAAGCTTAGATTGTAAGCTTGTCCCACAAGCCTCCAAAAATGGCCCTTAAGCCCAAATCTAGAATTCCAAGGTAAGCTAGAGTGTACAACACTCAAAGTCACTTACACTTAATCAAAATCACATATTCCAAAAGAGCAACAACTCTAATAAATGATTCCATTTGTAAAATCCCAAAAGAAATTAGCAACATGATTAAATTGCTTAATAAAAGCACATTAATCAATAATAATAAAATAAATTACATCACAAATAAAGCACATACTCTTCAATAAATAAAATAAAGAGAATACTTGCACACATAGCTGATCATAAAAATTAGAGGTCATCCCCCCATGGGGACCCCCTAACAATCTAAATGAACAAAAAACATTACACAAGTTTCCATGGTGACCATCTTTTTATCCATCTAGTATTCCGCTATGGTTGGTCTCTAATCCTTCTTTTGATTGTTGTGATATAATTACCTACAAAATCACACAATACCTCCTTTGGCCTTATGTTTGCATCAAAACATCAAGGAAAAAAAATACACACGTAAATCAACAACCATTCACATATAAATAAATCATCATCTCTACTAAACAATACTATCATTTGTCTAAAATTCCAATAACATCTCAACTCTATATTTTATCAATATCAAATAGATCATGAGATTAATTCAAAATCTAAATCCTAATCAACACAATGATAATTACAGAGGTCAATAATATATATATCACAACAACACATAATCATCAATATAAAATATCTCTCAACATCTCCAAGAAGCCACACAAATCAAACTATGAATCAAAGTCCATCAATAGTCATAATATCTCTATCATCTAACATCACAAAGTAAACCAAAATGATACAATAACATCCATGTCTATAGTCAATAGTAATAAAAATAAACATATAAAAAAGTGTCAAAAAGGAGTGGCCACTACATCCCCCTACCCTTAGACTTGAATTCCTCCTAGAAGTCACTAAAATAGGTGTGGAAACTAAACTCGTAACATTGTAGCATCCTTCCATGTAATAACAAAAGTATCATCGTACTTATCCCACTAGACTCATACATGATCAATCTCTCGACATTGAAGGCCTAGGGTCCTGTATTTTAAAATACGCATGGGATCCACCATCATCTTCCCATGTTCTTGCACATGTAATGTGGTCTAATATAATACATGAGATGGATTTGGGATATATCTTCTAAGAACAGTACATGAAACACATCGTGCATGCAAGACAAGTTGTGTGCAAGGTTAGATGATAAGCTAAGGGACCGATCCACTCTAGGATCTCGAATGGACCCACAAATCTAGGAGAAAACTTAGAGCCTTTTCGTAATAGATATGACTCTTATGAGGTATGACATGAAGAAACACCTTCATTCCCACCTCATAACTATGGCCGAATCTCCTTTGATCTGCATACTTATTCTTCCTGTCATCGCCTCCTACAACCTCGACAAACTAAAACAACCTATTGTTCCATGACTTGTTAGCAATCTAGGCCAATAGATAGCTTTTTCCTCAAGTTTATCCCAACTCAAAGGTGTCATCCAAATAGAACTATGAAAGCTATTATTGTAGGAAAAATCCACCAAATAAAATTACTCCTCCCACTTAGACTGATGATCCATGACATGCATCTAAAGCATGTCCTCTAAAATCTGATTTACCCATTCCATCTATCCATCTTTCTCAAGATGATAGGTTTTTTTGAAATTGATACTCATCCCAAGGTCCTGCTACATGGTAGTTTAGAAGTGTGATGTGTACAAGGTATCGCGGTCGGAAATGATCTTCCACGTAATCCTGTGCATTCTGACAATCTCATTCAGGTACACTCTCACTACTACACTAGCTATATAGGTGGCCTTCACTAGAGAAAAATGATCAACCTTCGTCAATCTATCCATCGTGACCATGATGGAATCGTAGTGGTATCTCGATGTCGGTAGCCATACTATGAAATCCATGGAAATTGTGTCCCATTTCCACTGGAATAGTATGTGGGTAAAGAAGGCCAGCTAGATGTTGATTCTCGGCCTTCACCCTCTGAAACTCTAAACAACACAAAACAAACTAATATACATCTCCTTGAAGACCTATCCAATGGTAAAGTTGTCTCAAGGTGGTGTGCATATTCTTCACCCCTAGATGGGATGAATAAGGTGTATGATGAGCCTCTTCCAAGATATCCTACCTCAAACCTACACCCTTAGGTACATAGATCCAACCTTTATGCTTGAGAAGTCCATTTGACTCTATTTAAAAACTATCAAACTTACCCTCAAGGGTATTCGAGACTCAATCTACGATCTAACTACACAAAGAGAAACTATCATGAGGAACCCTGCTACAAAATCCTTCTCTGCAAATCTACACCCACTTAAATAGCCATAACCAAATGTTTATGTCTCTGCTCATAGCATCAGCAAAAATATTCTCTTTCCCTTTCACATGCTCTATCTCTATGTCATAATTACATAGAAAAAAAAATCCATCAACACCACCGATGATCATTGAAATTGGGTTGCATGAAGAGGTGATGTAAGCTCAAATGGTATGTCCTGAGAATAAATCTCCTACCCAAAATGAAATGTCTCCATCAAACTAGGAAATGCACAACTTCTGTAAGCTCTAGGTAATGAGTCAGATAATTGAGTTCATAATCTTTTAATTTACGAGACTCAAAGGAAACCACACGGCTATCCTACATCAATAACCCACCTAATCCTACTAAGGAAGCGCTCGTACAAACAAAGAACTCTCCATTCGAATCTGGCACTTCAAGAATCAATGCATATGTAAGGTATCCCTTAAGTGTACTTAAGGCCTACTCATATCCATTGGACCAAAAAAAATAATTCCCTTTCCACTTTGAAGGGAAGTGATGGGATGCATAATCCAAGAAAAGTATTGAATAAATATCCTCGAGTATCCGCCAACCCCATGAAACTACACACTTTGGTCACACTATTTGGTGTGGTCCAATCCATAATAGCTCAAATCTTATAAGGATTGATGATGATACCTTCCCCAAAAATGATGTGACCCAAGTACTATACCTCTAACTGAAAGAATGCACACTTCTTCAAGTTTTCGTAATGTTTTTGCTCATGAAGAAAGCTGTTGAACCTTTCGAAGGTACTCCTCGTGCTCCTCATGTGTACGTGAGTAAATCAAAATTTCATCAAGAAATATTAGCACAAAGTGATCCAAAAATGTCTGGAATACCCAATTCATCAAACTCATGAATACAGTGGGGCATTCGTCAGACAAAAAGACACTACTATGAAATCATAGTGGCCATATCTCATACGGAAGGTTGTCTTATGAATATCTGCCTCTATGATCCTTAGCTGATGGTATCCAAACTTAAGATCTATCTAAGAAAATATTTTGGCTCCCTTCATCTGATCAAACAAATCATCAATACATGGAAGGAGTAATGATTCTTGAAATTACTTTATTCTTTCGATGCTCAAATTGTCTCTCCCAATTTGTCTTTGAAAATCTATTGATTTGTGGCCTCTGTCACTTTCTTTTTCCCTGTGTTGTGCCTAGTTAATCTTTGTTGCCATTTTTAATCTGTTCCTGGGTCATAGATCACTTATGGGTCCATGGTTTGCTCCTTATTTCTTTGTTCCTCTAGAAAAGGTCTATAATTTGGGTCTCCTGTTCTCTGTTCATCAAAAAACTTGGGTTCTCCCATGTTTTCTATTCTCCATGGTTGAGATTTTGTCTTCCTTTTCATTTCTACCCTAAATACTTGAAGAAAAATAAATGGATGTATCTCTGAGAAACACATTTGAGCCTTGTAACATTTCTAAATTCTCTGTCCTTAGAGAAATTTTCATTTTTGGGCTTGAATGATTGTTTTTCTATATTTTACGATTTGACAGATATTTCTAGTGATCAAATTTACGTCCTTGCAACAACAGGGGACATGGCACCTTTTGGTTAGATGCGGCTCAGCTAAGTACTTCAAAATTTCTATGAATCACCTCAACTTAAAATGTCTCCATGTGGAGGCACGACGCTCATTTGAAGATCTACTTTTTGGTTTAGCCTTGGAGTAGCGCTGGGAGGACACGTGGAGGTTTTTGCTGCTTGGCCAAGACTTAGACAAATTTTTATGCAGTTGGTACAATTTGTGGACTAAGACACATGGTAAGCTTGCATTCATTTAGGGTTTCCACTTTGGGAATCATCTTGAAGTTGCGCCATGGAGACATGTGCAGGAACCGTGCATGTTTCGGGACCGACCCTTGAGTTTCATTTTAAAGAAGCGTCAAGATGACATCCAGAGGCCTCTGCTCACTTTACAATTTGATTAGACTTTTCAACGGCTAAAGGATACGCCTCAGTATGACACATGGTGCATTCTTATGAGCTTCAAACATTGAGACAATGTTTTAGGAACAAGACATGTGGCAATCCCGCGCTCGTTCAAGGTATCAAATTTTCGGGACCATCTCAAGGTGCGACATGTTGACATGTGGCAGTGTGAAAAGTCAAAGAGGTGAGGAGGTAGACCATTGGAGCGAAACTTGGATTTTTAACCTCTTCAGGATTAAAATCTCAAAATGACCACAAGCCGATGAGAGAAATAGTCACTATTTTACCTGGACAATGGCGGAGGTGCGGACTCTTAGGGAAAATTTGGAAAAAATTCCTTTTGGGAGAAAAGAGTCAAATGTAAAAAGGAAGCACGGTTCCACTCAAAGAACATTTGGACATGTCTTAGGCTCATTTCTTGAGGGAAGAGGTGTGGAGAAAAATGGAAATTTTTTCCATTTTTCCAAAAATTTGTAAAAAGTAATTTAAGGAAGGCCCCGGGTTTGTTTTAAAAGTTTGAATCTTCCATGTGGACGACCCAAATTCAAAATAAAGATCAACGGTAGCTGAGACTCTGAGTCTTAGTTTTCCCTCCATTTTACTGAAACACACCTGGAAGTGTGACTCTTCATGATTTCTTCATGTTTCCTACACGCCAAGCAGAAAGAGGAGTTAATGTTGATATCTATGTTTGGTGGGAAGATCTTGAAAGACATCTTTCACCATTAAAATGGTCTGACTTTCGTGTTCGATCATATTTTCATTTTCTTCTCCCAAGCACGTAAAGAGCCATATTTGATAGATTAGGGGTGGAAGTGGTTGGAAAATGGAAGAAAGAGTGATCTACCATAGGAAAGAGTTGAATGTGGGAGATATTCAATGAGATCTTCCCCCTTGAGCACCTGGTGACTTATTGCAGATTTGATTCTGAGAATCATGATCAGAATCATGGCGAGCATTGGTGCATTAAAATTTTTTTTCTTTTAGGAGGAAAGGGATCTATTACAAATGCTATAAATGGCACAAATTTTTAGTACAAAAGGGTTGGAGTGTTAGTGGTCAGATTGATTTTTCTAATAGAAAAAGGCATGAAAAAGCTCATCATTTTTGAGATGCCATTTGAGAAACTAGGTTATCTCTTTTTGTATTAATTTTTATTGTGTTAAGGTGGTTGAAAGTGTACAACCATTTACAAGCTCTAAGATTGTTCTAGAAACTTTCCTCTCGAGATTGTTCTAGAAACTTTCCCCTACTAATAGACTTAATCAAATTTGAGTTTTTTTGTGACGTCTTGAGAAAAATGTGTTTGTTTTATTTCTAAATGTATGCAAGTAGTTTTTCTTGTTTCTGTTGCAATCTTGCATTAAAATCTCATTCAATCACACATGCCTCAATCCTTGTGATAGTCTATTGGCATTTGTAATTTCATTTCTTAAAAGAGATCTCATTTGGGATTGGAATAAACGATTTAAAATAACTTTTTTCATATGTTGACAAAGATTGTCTCTGTAAGCCTCTAGGTGTACCTTAGGCACGATTTGGCTTAGATATTTATGGTTTGTTGGATTTTCTAAATCAATTCTTCGTGATAGAATCTCAAAGATTTTGTGAAAAAGTGTTTATCTGGGCCTCCATTGAAACACATATTTTAGTTAAAGAAACATTTTAGCTATTTTGTGGAATTCTATTGGTTTAACCTTCTATTTTTTAGGTTCCTCAGGGTCCAGTGAATCAAGTTCACTCTACCCCACCTCCCACCAAAAATTCATTCAAAAACAACCAATCCTACATGTACTACCCCTTTTTGTCTGTGTGCACACAAATGCATAATCTCTATTACCAAAACATACTGTAAGCTATCAGGGTCTCAAATGTCTTTAGTAACCTTTTCTTTGTTGTGAAAATATCTCCATGATTTGGAAGTGACAACTCCTGAGAGTCATATCTAGTGTTTTGATCATATTTTCCCAAGGTCTTCTCTATAAAATTTATGCAAAAGAAGGATTTATCATTGTTCTTCAATAAATAGATGTTACAAAATAGGTTCTCTTACCTTGGTTGAAAGGCACAACCTAAAATGGTGAGGATTTATCAAATCCTTTTTGAGGGTGTTATCCATTTCTCCACATTTGAGTGAAAAGGGCTAGTAAAATCTCATCCCCAGCTACAAAATGACTCTCCATGATCAAATTCATCCCTAAGCTTCCTATCAGACTAGTGATGTTGTTCATACTTTGAGGGAGAATCAATTTGGATACCAACACCTAATTGGTGCCATTGTCGGGGAACAAGTGGATCACAATTCACATTTAAGCCCCGATAAAACACTTCTTGGATGCTCCAAGTGTTGTGTGTAATTCTTTCAGTCTTCACACCTTGATCTAGCTTTCATTTGATAAATCTATGTAAAGAAAGGTCTTAATCTTTCCATTTCTAGTTTCTAGCATTAACAAACATTTGACAGATCATATTTAGTGCATTTGCACAACTAAGGTGGAAATCCATAGTGGCGACTCCTTATTGATCCAATTCTTAATGAGTACCAGTGTCTTAAAACTTTGTCAAAGTTAGATTTGTTACTAATATTTGTAAATCTGGAAGGAAGAAGATCTTTCTTTGCTAGGGATCCTACTAGGACATTATTTCCAGAGCTAGGAAAGCAAAATCAGAAGGAAGAAAATCCTGGAGAGCTATTGGGGATCAGTAGATAAGGAGAGGGATCTCCATTGATGAAAGTGATCGGCCTATCATTGAAGACTGCCATTCAAGTGACTCTGAATCAGGTATCCTCTTTGTGGAATTTAATTCTCCAGTTGGAGAGGGGCCTTCATTTGATTTTGAAAGGTTTGCTTCACACTCTGCACCTATCTTTTCTAAGGTTGATAGAGATTTCCAAGAGACAAGGCCTTTGGGGATCTCCATTTTGAAAATTATACTCCTGTGTTCCAAGGACCTTCACCCCTTATCAATTTTTCACCCCTCCAGGGTCACCTTCTCGAATCAACATGGCCCCCACCTAGACCCCCTTTTGTTGTAAACACCTTTGGACCTATAAATTTTGTGGGAATGGTTGGATATCCAAATGCAATGCCTCAAGATGTAAGGAACATAATGCCAAAGTTCCAAGGAAACAATGCTATTACTGGTGATCAGCATCTAAATATTTTTATCAATATGATGGAAGATTTTGAGATTGAACATGAAGATGTATATATCAAGTTGTTTATCTATTGATTCATGGAATTTGAGATGAGTAATGCATTTAGATTGCAATATGGTGATAGAACCGACCCTATGTTTATTTTGAAATAATTTGAAAACATCAAAAATAATCCTAATGAGTCAGTACATGATTTCAACAAAAGGTTCAATAATACCTTAAGGAGATTGCCTATTAGGATAAGGCCTTGCGATGAGTCATGTTTGATCAAATATACTGATGCATTTGATAAGGCTACATATTATTTAAGAAAAAAACCCCACTAATTTGAGGCAGGCCTTCACCATGGCTTTGAAAATAGAGAACAATATCAAGGCAATTGGAAAGCCTCCAAAAAGGGAGGGTCTAAAGCTAGTTAACTAAGAAAAACCTAAAACAAGAAAGGCTACAAATTTGGAAGAAGTTGTGAAGACTTTGATAGGGTCATCAAAGATATTTCCTACAAGCTAGCTCGGGATGAGAAGGAATTGGGTAGAGCTCACAAGGTCAACACAAGAAGCAAGGCCAAGACAGGTTCACAAATCACCAAATATCGATGACAGAGGCAAGGGACTTGTTGGATTTGGAAATAGACAGTCTTAAGCCAGGGATAATAGAATGGTACCTGATCCTTTGGCTGCCAGAGTTGTTGTGGTGGAGGAGATAGATGTCATTGATTGGTGTGACAAATGTTTCATGCCTCATGCTCCTTGTGAAGAAGATCAGCAAGAAGAAGAAGAAGCTGATGATAATGATGATGATGTATGCATGATGGGTTATTCCACAAGCTTACAACAAGGGGAAACTTCAACTGAGGTGATAAGTGCCTGGACTGCTACCACTTTTTGGGACTGCATTCATAGGGTACCTATTCTTCCTCCCTCTCATACTTTAGAAGTAGATACTGTACAAGATTTTGAATTTCCTAATAATGAATTTGAATATTTAAGGGCTTTAATGATAAATAAGTATGATGGAGGAATCCCATTTGAGGAAGATACACAATTACTGATGAATGTTCTTATCACTCAAGAGAAGGAATATATAACAACAAAGTAATTTTGTCAAAGGGTAGTGCCTCAATCTAAGACAAAATCTCCCTTTCTTTAAAACATTCCTAAAGAGGTTCCTAGGAAAGATGCACCGCTAAAATCCTCGCAATCCCAAACAAAAATTATACCCCTCCTCATTCCCAAGTTGTCAAAAATCTTGTGACATCTAATGAGTGTGTGGGATTTCCTTCTAATAATACCTTGCCAAAGAATGTCTCATTTGACATTGCCCAAGTTTTAAGTCAAATCAAAGTCTTTGTTCCAATTGTTAAGTTTCTTAGGATTCCTAAGCACAAAAAGAGAGCATTTGAATACTTGGGGTTAAACGAAGAGAAGACTGTCCTAGGAAGAAACATAAACATTGTGGAGGTCCCATCAAGACAAAAGCATCGAAGAGCTAGATGAACCACCCGAGGTCTATTTGGGAACATCCTTAGAGGAATTTCAGATGAATTTGGATCCATTCTTCACCATTTTGATCATTAAAGACAGGTTGTTGCATAACTGCATGTTTGACTCATGGGCATCATGCAATGTCATGCCTTTGGAGTTCATGAATGAGCTAAACATCAAAGAGAAAACAGCATATGGGAAGTGCACTACCATGGAATCAATAGAATTTCCAGTAGTGGGATGTGTGAAGGGTTTGTGGTGTAACTTGCAGCTTACCTAGTTAAAAACTTAAAACTTGATATTGTTATTGTTGACTTCCCAGCCAAGTGGGGCATGCTACTGTCAAGAAAATGGGCTGCAAGTGTTTGTGGGAGTGTCCAAATGGATATTTCCTATGCTACCATTATAATTTAGGGCATCCTTATCATGTTATATGTGGAAAATAAGATGTTGCATCTCATTGAGGATCCAACAATGCATCCTATGAGGTATTGTACACAAGTGTTGATGCAGGGAAAATTTGTGGTATTTGCTTGATGGAAAGGAGCGAAGGATTGAGGAATGTAGATGCCTTGAACAAATGGGATATCCCTACACTCTATTGTTTGATGGAGCTTGCTCCAAGTTTGGGAATGGTGTTGGTGTTGTTCTCGCTTTCTCCTAGTAATGAAAAACTTATTTTTTCATTCAAAATCAACTTTGAATGCACCAACAACATTGTTGAGTATGAGGCACTGTTGTTGGGTTTAATAATTACTTGGAAATATGGTGTCAAGGAAATAATTGTCAAAGGAGACTCATAATTGATGGTAAAACAAGTCAGAAAACTGTATGCCACAAATAATCAACGAATGAAACAATACAAGCATGTAATTTGGGATTTTATTGAGATGTTTGATTCATTCAACATTGTGCATCATGATATAAAATTAAATGATTTGGAAGACAAGCTTGCAGTGTTGGGGTCTTGGTTTGACAATTGTACAATGTCCCCATATTGTGAATATGAGGTTGAGGTATTGACAAGACCTTCTGTCCCTGACAACATTAAACATTGGCAGGTTTTTTATGATGATGCTCATATCAGAAGATTTCTACAGAAAAAGGGAGAATTTTCTTATCAAAGTATTGATTGGGAGCCAATGGTATCAACAACAACGGAGGAAAAGAAATCTTTTTGGCAAGGGCATCATCCAGCTAAAGAATAATACCATTCCTAGAGGGCTGGTTGCTCTTGAGTCAAATTTTGATAATGTTGATCGCATTATTAATAGATGCATGGCAGCCTCAAGGGATATTGAGGATCATGACCTTGGCACAAAGGAGAATCCAAGGAAGATTTGGTTAGGAAGCAATCTCAGCAAGGAGGAGAAGCATTCATACATCTAGTTGTTGAAAAAATACCAAGATTGCATGGCTTGGACCTATTCTAAATTAAAATCATATCAGAGAGGACTTGTTTCAACATGAGATCCCCTTGGAGTCTAATGCAAATCCATTCAGGTAGAAACAAAGGCCCATCAATCCACTCTTATCCCTCAAAATGCAAGAAGAACTGAAGAAGCTAAGAGATGGAGGGATTATCCAGCCCATAAGGTATTCTTCTTGGGTTACAAACCTAATACCAAGTCGAGAAAGAAAATGGTGACATCAAACTATGTGTGGATTTCGGGTATCTAAATAGAGCATCAATGAAGGATAACTATCATTTACCAAATATGGATAACATACTACGTTAGTGACTAGTTCGATTTGTTTTCCACCTTGGATGGTTTCTCTCATTATAACCAACTTGTGGTGAAGGAATTAGAAAGGATCAAGACAACCTTCACTGCTCCTCGGGGTACCTATGTCTATGTCGGGATGACCTTTGGTCCGATGAATGTTGGAGCCACTTTTCAAAGAGCAATGGATGTTGCTTTTCTGGTTACATAAATGAATTTATTGTAGTTTATCAAGATGATGTGATTGTCTTTTTCTAGAAAGAGAAGTGACCACTGTTGCACTTGGAGAAGATGCTTGATAAGATGTAGAGAATATGGCATCTCACTCAATCCAAATAAGTGAATTTTGGAGTGCAAAAGGAAAGGTTACTTGGTCACATTGTGTCATAAGAAGGAGTGATGACTGATCCATAAAAAGTAGAGGCCATCAGCAAGGTCCAAATCCCAAAGACTAAGAAAGGAATTCAGTCCTTCTTTGGGAAAATAAAATCATTAGAAGGTTCATATAAATCTTTGTTGAATTTACCATTTCATTCAATTCTATGCTAAAAAATACTAGGTCATCAATGGGAGGAGGCTGCCATCAAATATTTCAATGGGATTAAAGAGGCACTAAAGCATGCACTAGTACTAGAAGCTCTAGATTATAAGAATCTATTTCAACTATTCTCTTTTGCTTCAGATAACACTACTACTTTTGTCTTGCTGCAGAAGGATGATTAAGGGGCTGAGAGGCCAATTGCCTTCTTCAGTAAGGCCTTGCAGGGGGCTGAGCTAAAGTACACTATCATGGAAAAGCATGCATTTTCCTTGGTAAAAGAAACAAAGGTTTTTAGACCTTACATTCTAAGTTCTAAAGTGGTTTCTTATGTTCCCCACACCATGGTAAAGGAAATTTTGTCAGAGATGGAAGTATCAATAAAAAGATGCAGGTGGGTGAATATTCAAGAATACGATATGGATATCCAAACCATGAAGTTGGTGAGAGATTTGGGCTTGGCTAAGCTTATGGCTAAGAGCAACTTGCAAACTATTGAGGTAAATGAGGTAGAATAAGAAAGAGTTGGTGTATTTGAAAGGTTGATGAATTATGAGTGGTATAAAGCTATAATTTTTATCTCAGACATCTGAACTACCTTGAGCACTTAAGTAAGAACCAGAAGAGATCCCTTAAGTCAGCTTCCAGAAAATATGTCATCACCGATTTTGGGTTGGCTTGGAAGAACCTAGAGGGAGTCCTCTTAGGGTGCATTACTGAAGAAGAAGCCCCAAAGGTAATTGTTGATCTCCTTGGAGGATTTTGTGGGGGAACTTTGCTGCAAGAGTCATAACACACAACATCATAAGGGCTTGTTATTGGTGGCCAGCTCTCTTTAAGGATACAACCTTTTTGGCTAGAAGATGTGAAAGTTGTCAAGCACTTCTCCGGAAGACTGAAAGATTCAGGCTCCCTCCCTTCACATCCTATATAAATTGAAGCTCCATTCAAGCAATGGAAATGGATTTAATTGGTGAGATTTTAGACCCTTCAAGTGCTGACCACAAATGGATTTTTGTAGGAACTTAATATTTTACTAAATGGGTTTAGGCAATCCCCACTAAGAAGGTAACACACCAAGTTGTCATGGATTTTTGCTACACAATATCATCTCGCAAGTTTGGGGTTCTAGTTAAGATTGTAGCTAATAATGCAATGAGCTTTAGAGATAAACCTTTGGTGGAAATGTGCAAGGAGTATGCGATCATCTTGACATATGCCTCTCCAATTAAACCCCCAAGGAAATGGAAAAGTTGAGTCCAGTAATAGAAATCTGCTAAAGATCATCAGAAGAACATTACGAGCAAAACAAGAGAAAGTGGGGTGAACAGTTGAAGTTTGTTGTTTGGGTAGATAGGATCACTATCAAGAGGGTCACTGGAAAGAGTCCATTTGAGTTGGTATATGGGACTCAAGCCCTACTACCTCTTCATATGCAACTGTCTTCATATCAGTTTATGCAACAGTTGGAAGATCAAGAGGTAGGTCCTTATGATGCTCACATTAACCAGATTGTTGAGCTTGATGAAGAGAGGAGGGAATCCCACCAGAGGCATGTAAAGTTCAGAGAGAAATTAAAGAAGTTATTTGACAAGAAGTTCATTCCCAAAGCTTTCAATTTTGGAGATCTTGTGCTACTATGGGATAACATACATGAGGATAAGGGCAAGCATGGCAAGTTTGACTCATTATGGATGGGCCCTTACTCTATTGATATCAGGATTGGTGAGCATACCTTATTCCTCAAAGACTTAGATGGTGAAATGCTTGAGTTTCTTGTCAATGGTAGGCATTTGAAGAATTTCTTGGATTGATGCCTAGAAAATCTTCTGTATAATGTATAGTTTGTTCTTTGTTCCTTTTCTTTTGTGTTTTTGCTCGTTCTAGTCCTCGGTGACCTATTTTTGATGGCTTTTCTATTTGTTTTTTATATGGCTCTGTTTCTTTGCCCTATAAGATGACTTTTTACCTAATGGATATTCTTGGAACTTGGTCTGCCTTTGTTCTTGTGGCACTCACATGGAGTGCCCATCGTGGATTCGGAGCCGGTGTTGGTGCTCAAAATAGTCTCGCCCCAATTTTCCTTTGAAAACATATCGATTTGTGGCTCTATGCCACTTTCTTTTTCCCTTGTTGTGCATGGCTAATATTTTTGCCATTTTTAATATGTTCCTAGGTCAAAGATCACTTATGGGTCCATGGTTTTCTTGTTTCTTTGTTCCTCTGGAAAAGGTCTATAATTTGGGTCCCCTATTCTCTGTTCATCAAAAAAATTAGGTTCTCCAATGTTTTCTATTCTCCACAGTCAAGGTTTTGTCTTCCTTGTCATTTCTACCTCAAATACTTGAAGAAAAATGAATGGATGTGTCTCTGAGAAACACATTTGAGCCTTGTAACATTTCTAAATTCTCTGTCCTTGGAGAAATTTTCATTTTTGGGCTTAAATGATCATTTTTCTTTATTTTATAGTTTGATGGGTATTTCTCCTGGTCAAATTTACATCCTTGCAACGACAAGGGACATGACACCTTTTGGTTGGATGTGGTTCAGCTAGGTACTTCAAAATTTCTATGAATCGCCTCAACTTAAAGTGTGTCCATGTGGAGGCATGATGCTCATTTGAAGATCTACTTTTTGGTTTGGCCTTAGATCAGCGCCGGGAGAACATGTGGAGGTTTCCGCTGCTTGTCCGGACTTAGAAAAAAATTTATGCAGTTGGTACAGTTTGGTGGAATAGGACACATGGCAAGCTTGCACTCATTCAAGGTCTCTGCTTTAGGCACCATCTTGAAATTACGCCATAAAGACACATGGTGGAATCACACATGTTTGGGTACTAGCCCTTGATTTTCCTTTTAAAGAAGCACCGATATGATACGTGGAGGCCTCCACTCACTTTGTAATTTTCTTAGACTTTTCAACAACTAAAGGAGACTGCCTTGGAGCATGACACATGGCACTTTCAGCTGAGCTTCAAGCATTTGAAAAATTTTCGGGAACGAGGACACGTGGCGAGGCCGCACTCGTTTAAGGTATAAATTTTTTGGGACTGCTCTCAAGGTGCACCATGGTGACACATGATAGATTGAAAAGTCAAAGAGGTGGGGAAGTGGACAATCCTAGGCAACTTAGATTTTTGCCTCTCAAGGATTAAAATCTCAAAATGGCCTGCAAGCCTGATGAGGGAAATAGTCAATGTTTTACCTCGGTCAATGGTGAAGGTACGAGAATCTCGAGGGAAATTTGGAAATATTTCCTTTTGGGAGAAAAAGTCAAAACTAAAAATGAAAGCGTGGTTCTGCTCAAACCACATTTGGACATGTGTCAAGCTCATTTCCTAATGGTGGAGGTGTGGATAAAAATGGATTTTTTTTCCAATTTTCCAAAAATTTGTAAAAATTCAAAGCAAGCCCCTCGGGTCCTTTTTAAAGTTTGAATCTTCCACGTGCTCGGCCCAAATTCAAAATAAAGATCAACAAAAGCTAAGAGTCTCGAATATGATTTTTCCCTCCATTTTACTTTGAAACATGCCTGGAAGTGTGAGTTGGCATGATTTCTTGGTGTTTCCTACATGCCAAGTAGAGATAGGAATTAATGTTGATATTTGAGTTTTGTGGGAAGATCTTGAAGACATATTTCACCATTAAAATGGTTTGACTTTCATGTTTGATCATATTTTCTATTTTTCTTCTCCCAAGTACATAAGGAGCCAGATTTGACAGATTAGGGGTGGAAGTGGTTGGAAAATTGAAGAAAGAGTGATCTACTAGAGGAAAGAGTTGAATGCGGGAGATATTCGATGAGATCTACCCCCTTGAGAACCTAGCAAATTTTTACAGATTTGATTCTAAGAATCATGATCTAGAATCATGACGAGCACTGGTGCATTAAACATTTTTGTCTTTTAGGAAAAAGGGGCTCTATTGCAAATGCTATAAATGGCACAAATTTTTCATACAAAAGGGTTAGAGTGTTAGGGGTCGGGATTGATTTTTGTGATAGACAAATGCTTGATAGAGCTCATCATTTTTGAGAAGCCATTTGAGAAACTAGGTTATCTCTTTTTGTATTAAGTTTTATTGTGTCAAGGTGGTTGCAAGTGTACAACCATTGACAAGCTCTGAGATTGTTCTAGAAACTTTCCCCTGCTAATAGACTTAATCAAATTCAATTTTTATGTGTTGTCTTGAGAAAAATGTGTTTGTTTTATTTCTAAATGTATGCAAGTAGTTTCTCTTATTTCTATTGCAATCTTGTATTAAAATTTGATCCAATCACACATGCCTCAATCCTTGTGATAGTTTAGTGGCATCTACAATTTCATTTCCCAAAAGAGCTTTCATTTGGGATTGGAATAAACGATTTAAAATACATTTTCTTTCATCTATTGACAGAGATTATCTATAAGCCTCTGGGTGTACCTTAGGCATGATTTGTCTTAGATCTTGATGCTTTATTGGATTTTATAACTTGAGCCTTCATGATAGAATCTAAAAGATTATGTGAAAAATTGTTGATCTAGGCCTCCATTGAAGCACATATTCTAGTAAAAGAAATATTTTCTCTATTTCGTGGCATTCTATTGGTTTAACCTTCAATTTTTAAGGTTCCTCAAGGGTCCAGTGAATCACGTTCACCCCGCCCCACCTCCCACCAAAATTCATTCAAAAAAAACCAATCCTACATGTACTACCCCTATTTGTCCTGTGTGCACACAAATGCATAATCTCTATTACCAAAACATGCAGAAGCTATCAGGGTCTCAAATGTCTTTAGTAACTTTTGCCTTGTGAAAATATCTCCATGATTTGGAAGTGACAACCGGTGAGAGTCATATACGGTGTGTTGATCATATTTTCCCAAGGTCTCCTCCATAAAAATTTTGTAAAATAAGGATTTATCATTGTTCTTCTATAAAGAAAAGTAAAAAAATAGGTTGTCTTACCTTGGTTGAAAGGCACAACCTAAAATAGTGAGGATAAATCAAATCCTTTTTGAGGGTGCTATCCATTTTTCCATAATTAAGTGACAAAGGACCAGTTAGATCTCATCCCTAGGTATGAAATGACTCACCATGATCTAATCTATCCCTAAGCTTCTGGCAGACCAATGATGCTACTCATACTTTGAGGAGAATCAATTTGGATACCAACATGTTCATCTAATGATAATCAATGCACAATAGTAGAGATCCATCCTTCCTCTTTACAAAAATCACTGGTGCACCCCAAGGGAATATACTATGATGGATTAGGCCTTTCTCTAGAACTCCCCTAACTACAACATGAGCTCATAGATAAGGTGTAGTCACAATATAAGGTGGTCAAGAGATATGCACTACTCCCGTAACCAAATCAATGTGAAAATATATCTCACATGGAGAGGTAACACCAGAAGATCCCGTAGAAAGACATCTAAAAAATCCCTCAAGATATGATGATCATAAAGTGATGGCCCACTAGAATCATCCTCTAATATTTCACTAACTGTGACAACATATAACTTGTAACCTCATCGCACACACCGCTTAAGCTACATAGTGGATAAGGTGCAATTAAGGTGGGTCTCCCATTGTAACTATCATCGACTCCTTTCCTAAGTCATCTACACATGATATTACTTTAATGTAATAATCAACTCTATCCCTATGTGTAGATAACTAATCCATGCCTAGAATAATCCCATAGGAACCCAACAGAAGGATATGAAGATCCAAGGTCATGGAAAAGGGTCATACGTCAAGTCTCGCATTCATTAACTAAGGAATCCACTATGAGCTTAGCTACGAGAGGCCATCTAGAAATCCCAACTACGGCTCTTCCTAACTTCTACCAACCTACATCGCTCTACTATGAATGGGGAAATAAAATATTCTGAGGAACTTGTATCAAATACAAAAGGAATAGAAATGCCATCAATGTTACCTATTGTCTCAATCACCATTCTCGTGTGCTCTGTTTGGTGGTTCTCGACCACTACATATATCATGTAGCTCCTATCCATGTCACCTACAATAGGATCAGAAACTAGTGCCTTACCCTTGTTACTAGGGTTTTAGGGAACTCTATGTAATGATGCTCAAATACTCTACACCCATAGCAATTACCAGGTCCCCTCCAATGAGAAGCAGCTTTTGCGGGTACTCTATTAGTCTCGTGTCATGGATCCCGAAGATCTCTCTATGGACTGATGTGGTTGTTGTTGACGTACTCCTCCGACCGAGCTCTAGGTGGTGCCTGAGTCCTTACTAGTCCCCTAGGAGGAGGAACCATACTACATCCCCTCTAAGCATCAAATCTCTATGGAGGCCTAAACGGAGGTTGAGTCTAGTGTTGTTACTTACCGAGGGGCTGTTGTGGTTATCTCGAAAGAATATTTTGTAGAACCATGCCCACCACAAGAAGGGAGAGCTTACCCCCTTGATAAGTTATCTTGCATCGATGGATACAACTTTGCACTCTATCTCTAGCATGATGCATCTTCTCGCTGGTCTTCTCCACAATATAGGCCTTCTCAAGGGCCTCTACAAGAGTCTCAGGGAAATGAATGCACCCTACCCTTCAAATGTCCATGTTTAGGACCTTGATGAACCTATGGATCCTCACCGCTCATCCTATATGTAGTCTACATAGTAGAGTAGGTCCAGGAAGCCACTCTTATACTCCACCACCGTCATACATGCCCGACGTAGTTCATGGAACTCATCTATCCTCTACTGAATGAACCTATTTGACAAGTATCTACTCCTGAACCGATCCTCAAAGAGGTCCCAAGTGACTTGTCTTGGAATCCACACGGAGATTATTCTCCTCATTATTCCACCAAACCCTCGTTCTCTCTCTAACAAGGTGGATGGAAAAAGAAACCTTCATGTTATTGGTACACGGAGATATCTTGAACTATTCACTCAAGCCGACTAACCACACCTCTTCTTGAAATCCTCTAGTGTCCCAAGTGAAATGAGATGGATGGAGTTTCAAGATCTCTCTAATGTGGTCTTCTACTGTAGACTGTCTTCCTCTAGGTCTCTCAACATGATCATCACACTGCCTAGGGATCCTAGATTTGTCCCTGTGTCCTGTAGCTTTGTCACCATGACTTCTCTATGGTGAATCTCATCTGATTGACTCCACATGGGAGTTCTCTACCCTATGATCATCACTATTTTGGGAAGGTGCACAAGCCTCTACTAATGGCTTTCTCGTCTGTCATTGTGTCTCCCTCTCAAGGATCATTCGTGTATAAAAAAATTTAACATCTTGTAACGTCATGAGTATCGGAGATAATATGGCTGCCAATGCTTGATCTGGAGGTGTTAACTCTAGGTCAACATGCAAGAACCCCTTGTCTTGTCGATGTCTCCTGAATAGACCAACGTGAGAGTTAGTTTATTACTCTAGATTTTGTTTTAGTTTTCTAGGTTTTTTTCATTTAAAATATCATGCAAGTTGTGTGATCTAGGTTTAGAGTTGCACTATGTTTTATTACTAGTTCTTATGTTTCCAAGTGTGCCCATGGTCCAAGATCCGATACCAAGTGTAACACCCACATAATTGACATTCTAAAACTAGATTAATCCTCAAACAATTATCCAGAAAGTTGTGGAAATTTAAATACACATTAAATTAAATTACACATTTTCATCCAAAGATAAAGGGATCTATTAAATTAAATACTAGAGTTATATTAATCCCATAATGTGTCTAGGTTTAAAACAAATCACAAGGTCCCTAAAATTTAGCACAAGGGTAAGAAGAATAAACATACCTCTTACACAAATAAAGTGGGCCCTTTAAAAGTCAACCCATGCATTTAAAATTTAGAATTTGAATTTTACTCAACCACTTCCCACCTAAATTTTTTAGGGATGAATCTCATCTTGAATAGATTCATTTAGTGTCCTAGGATCGGGAAAATCCTCTAATCCCTAAGTTTTCTTATGAAGGGCTTCTTTCTCATTATTTGATCCATTTTCTCAATGTTGTCTTGCAGATTATTAGAGGAGAAGGAGGATGCCATTAGAGGACATCTGAAGCTTTTGTGAGGAAGCACTTCCACTCTTCCTTTCTTGTTTTATCCACACCTTCACCTAGCATTTTAAATGTATTTATATATTTTATTTAGCTCATATTTATTTGATTTTCCCAAATGCACCTATGGGATTTGCCCCATTTGATTAAATAATTAAATGGTATGTGTCTTTACATGTGTAAGAGAATATATACACATATATATGTATATACTCTTGCATACATACACACACACATATATGTATATGTATGTATGTATGTATGTATGTATGTATGTATATATATATATATATATATCTTTGTGTGCGTGTGTGTGTGTAAAATGTGATTTTTGTTTTTGATATGCACAGCCTGTGGGTTGCAATTTACATAGGCCATAATAAACAAAGTAACAGAGTTTATTCACCACGGGACGGGGAGGGTTCATTGAATATGTGCCAATGTTTGGGGGTTGGGAGGTTCGTCGACCCCGCCGCGCCCCATAAAATGGGGGTAGGGGTGGGTCGGTTACCCTTCCCCCAACCCGATTCCCTACACTAAGTTTAATACAGTGTCGCAACCCACTTAAAATGGCGGTAGTAAAATTCCTTGATTTACCACATGTTTCTTTTGTATTGATAAATACGTATATATATATATATATATATATATATATATACAAAATAAAACCATCTTGTTTCTTTTTGGATATAATAGTAATATTAATACTACATTGAATTTAATATTAATTTAATATTATTAATATTTTAATATGAATAATACATTAATTTTAGTACCACTATCAAAGTGGTAATGTTTACCTTATACTTAGGGTTAACTAATTTTAATTTTATACCTATAATTTCTTTGTAAAAGTTTGATAGTATTTAGGTAAGAGGTTTAAAAATAAGTCAAATTTCACTTATTGTTATATCAAGTTACAATGGGTTTATAAGTAATTCTACAATAACTTAATAATAATTTTACACATTCCAATGTGGCTAAAGCCTAAGTTGCATTGCAGAAATTTCCTTACTCTACTAGTTTTTGAAATTAATCAATTTTTTGTATTAACCAAGAAAAGACAAGGAAATCTAAGTTCTTTCTATCTACTCATATGAAGTTTGTCTTTCTATCAAAAAATTCAAGAAAATATACAAAATAGTCTAAATTTTCCATTGAATGCCTTTCAAGTAAAACCATACCATTTAATATTTTCTTCATTCAAATTTCCCACATTCCCATAAGAGGCTTTCAACAATATTTCCAATAATTTTAAAGAAATATTGACACACCCATGGAAGGTAATAAAACAATTCAATATGCACAAGTTGTATTCCTTTCTACCACATTTCCAATATAAAAAAAATAGCTTTACTAAAATGTCTTTCTTTCCTTACAACATACAATACAATCTTGATCAGTAATAATCAATACAACTTTTGTTCCAAAATAAAATACAATAATTATTTTATTCCAAATAGACAATGCAATGGTATTCCACTTAAAGTGGAGATTTTACAAGGAATTCATTACAATAAAATAAATTTTGTCTTCTATTATTTTTCCAAACATCAAGTCTCCAGCCAAGCTCCATCTTCTCTCCACTTTATCACATAGCCAAAAATGGGGAAGACGAAACACTCTCCACCCAACAAAAAATCCAATAAGATGAAGAATCCATTCTTTGCATTGGCTTCCGAGCCCCAACCACAAGGCAATAAGGGATGTACCAACACATGGCAACTAAAACAATGCTTCTACATTCACTTTTAAGAAACAAACACAAGAAATATAACCACAAAAACACATACTTTTAAACAATACAACTTCCTAAATAATGGCTCTAAAATAGTCAAGTAGAGATAGGAATAATGGGGGTGCCCTTGTGCCTCCCAAGGGTTTGGATGCCCACCTATAAAATCCTCCACAACACAATAAATCCCAAAATATTTTATGACTCCCCATAACAACATATTTATGTCTTATAGGTCCCTCTCTCTTATGCCTCCCACAAAATAAAAAATGAAAAATAGAAAAAGGTGGAGCATCTAATACCCACTTCGTCCTAAAAACACCAAGAAGATCTTATGCCTCCCAACATATTTTCATCCCCATTTCCAAATCTCACCAAAACCTAAGGTCAATTTACTACCCAATACTTCAAACAAGAACACAATTCCATATAACACATAACATTAAAGAAAGAAAGAAGCAGTTATGAGTGAAAAATCCCACCTTTCCATTGTATAGCTCCACCTTTCAAGAAAGAATAAGATCCTTCAAAACTCAAGCCACTCCAAGCTCCTTTCTAGTCCAACAAGAAAGCTCTCCAAAATCCAACAACCAAAACCAAGCAAGTAACCCCATTTACTTCCCAAAAATTTCAATATATAGAAAAGAGGAGGAGGAAGATGATGTGGCTCCATGTAGGATGCCACATCATTTCTTCTCCACTCCACATCACCCAATTCAAACCCATACTAAAAGGAAAAATAAATGGGTGGTTAACAGCTTTGAAAAACCTCTTATACACACCACTCTAACCCATACGCTTTAGGACAAAGAAATAAATATAAGTAAGAAAGTGCAATAAAAACTCACCTTTTTGCCTTCCTAAAACACATAATGGGGTCTATTTTTACCCCCCAACCCATAGGCAGGGTTGGTATAATAAATTAGGAGGTATGGGACAACTTTAACTTTTCCCAAAAGCCTCCAAAATTGGCCCTTAAGGCCAAATCTAAATTTCTATGGAGAGGTAGAATGCACAACACTCAAGATCACATACACTTCACCTAAAACACATAAACCAAAGAACCATATAATCTAACGATAATTAGTTTAGTAACATGTTTAATTTACTAATCTAGACACATAACTTAATTAATAATAAAAGGGAAATACATCACCATAAAATCACATACTCTTAAAATAAATACAAACAAATAAAATAAATGAACAACACACAAACCCATTGGTCACACTTGGAGGTAATGCCTCTATGGGGACCCCTAATAACAAACAAGACACACACAACATAACACAAGTTGCCATGGTGACCATTGTTGAATCCATCTGGTATTCTGATGTGGTTGGTCTCCAATCCCCATTGATTGTTGTGATATTTTTACCTGCAAAACACACAATACCTCCTTCGGCCTCGTGGCCACATCAAAACATCCAAGATAAAATATACAAATATAAATCCACAATCATCTACATATAAATTAAATCATCATCTAGACAAGTAATGTTATTATTTTCAATTTCCAAACAACATCTCAATTCTACATTTCATCAATACCAGAAGATCACAAGGGTAGTTAAACTTCTAAAGCCTACTCAATATGATGAAAATATCAAATTTTAGAATATATAACCATGTCAACAACACATCATATTTAATATAAATGGTCTCTAAGAATCCACACACACATCATACTATAAATAAAAATCCATCAATAGTCCAATTATCTCTTTCATCTAATCATCATGATAAGTCAAAATGATACAATAATATCCATGCATAGCCAACAGTAAATGAAATCAAAAAGTAATAAGTGTCAAAGGTAAGTGGGCCCTACATCCCCCTCCCCTTAGAATTGACTTCCTCTTGGAAGTCACTGGAATAGGTGTGGAAACTGGACTCGTAGCAATGTAGCATTCTCCCATGTAGCAGCAGTTTCATCATACCTATCCCACTAGACCCGAACCTAGTCAATCTCTTTACCTCAAAGGCCCAGGGTGTTGTGCTCTAAAATATAGATGACCTCTACCATAACTTCCTCCCGATCCTTCATTTGTAATGAGGTCCAATCTAACACATGAAAAGGATCTGCGTAATATACCTCCTACAAATGAGGTCCAATCTAACACATGAAAAGGATTTTGAATATACCTCCTAAGGACAAAAACATAAAATACATAGTGGATGTGAGACAAGCTAGGTGCCAATGATAAAAGATAGGTGAAAGCACCGATATGCTCCAGATCTCAAAGGGACCCAAAACCTAGCAACAAGATTAGAGCCTTTTCCATAACAGATAGGGCTCTTATGTGGCCTTACATGAAGAAACACCTTTGTGCCCACCTCAAAACTATGATCTTTCCTATGCTGATCTACATACTTCTTCTACCTATCCCGAGCCTCCTGCAATCTCTATCGATCATAATAACTTGCTTCTCTCGTATCCTATAGTAAGGCTTGTCTAAGAGAAACACTATCCTCCAACCTATCCCAACTCGGGACGTGTCCTACACTCTCTACCATACAAAGGCCTAAAAAGGATCCATACATATCAAACTCTAAAAACTATTATTGTAGGCAAACTCCACCAACTACAAATACTCCTCCCACCTTGACTGATGATCCATGATGTACATCCTAAGCATGTCCTCCAAGATCTAATTCACCCACTCAGTCTTTCCATCTATCTTAGGGTGATAAGATGCGCTGAAATTGATCTTCATCATGAGAGCATATTGAATAGTATTCCGAAGTGGGAAGTGTACAAAGCATCATAGTCGTAAATAATATTCCACACAATCCCATGAAATCTAACAGTCTCATCAAGATATACCTATGCCACTACACTAGTTGTCTAGGTTATCTTCACTAGAGAAAAAATGAGCCACTTTCGTCAATTTATCCATCGTGACCATGATGAAATCATGGTGGTATCTTGACATTGGTAACCCAACTATGAAGTCCATAGAAATGGTGTCCCATTTCCACTCTAGTAAGTATGAGGGAAGAGAAGGATAACTCGATGCGTCGATGCTCGGACTTCACCTTCTAAAACTCTAAACAAGGTGACACAAACTAAGCAAAATCTCTCTCGTAGTCTCCTCCAATTGTATAATTTTCTCAAGGTGGTGTGCATCTTCTTCACCTTAGGATGGGCTGAATAAGGTGCACGATGATCCTCTATCAAAATTTCCTACCTCAAACCTCTATCTCTAGGAACATATATCCGACTCCTGTCCGAGAAGGATATTTATCTCTAATGACCATCCATCAAATCTCCTCTCAAGGGGTCTCTCAGACTCAATCCCTTCTCTAGTTTGTAAGGTAGAAGTTGTCATGAGGAAGTCTTTGTAAAATCCTACTCGTAAACATGTACCCACCGAACTAGCCATAACCACATATCTCCATCTACTCATGGCATCTACAACCATGTTCTCCTTCCCCTTTACATTATCTATCTCCATGTAGTACTCACAAAGAAAATCCATCCAACACCACCGACGAGCGTTGATATTGGGTTACGTGAAGATGTGGAGAATACTTAAGTGATCAGTCATAAGTGTGAATCTCGGCCAAGAAGGAAGTGTCTCCACAATTTTATGATTCAAATAATTGATCTCATAATCCTTGAGTTTACGAGACTCAAAAGCAAATTCTTTTCCCTCCGCATCAACACACCTCCAAGTCCTACCAAAGAAGCATTTGTACAAATGAAGAACTCGCCATGAGGGTCTTGTAATACAATAATATGAAATGTCATAGGCATTCATTCAAAGTTGTTTTAAAGCCGTGATCACATCTATGTGATCATAAAAATTATTCCTTTCCGTGAAGGGAAGTGATGGGGTGTGCAACCCAAGAAACGCCCCTGTACAAATCTCATGTAATATCATGCTAAACCCATGATGAAGCTACGCACCTCAGTCACACTAGAGGGTGCTGACCAATTCATAATAGCTCCAATCTTGAAAGGATCAATTGATGTCGCCCAAATCGCACCTTTTCCGAAAGAACACACACTTCTCCATGTTCCCATAAATCTACTACTCATGAAGACACTTGAAGAACTTGGCTAAGGTTCCCTGTGCTCCAAATACGTAAGTGAGTATATCATAATGTGGTCAAGAAAAATGAGCATGAAGCAATCCAAAAATTCCTGGAATACTCCATTCACCAAGCTCATGAATAGTGGGGGCATTCATCAGACCAATATGCACTACTATGAACTTATAGTGGACATATCTCGTATGGAAGGCAATCTTACGAATATATACCTATGTGATCCTCAGCTGATGATATCTTGACTTAAGATCTATCTAGAGAAAATGGTGGCCCCCTTCATCTGATAAACTAAATCATCAATGTGTGGAAGGGGATAAAAATTCTTGATCATTACTTTGTTCAGCTAGTAGTAATCAATAAAAAATGCAGAGATCTATCCTTGTTCTTTAGAAAAATCATCGATGCACCCCAAGGGGATACACTAGGATGAATTAGGACTTTCTCCAAAAGGCCCTCAAGGTGTAACTTGAGCTCACAGATCTCAGGGGTAGTAATCTGATTTGGTGCTTGTGAGATAGGATCTGCTCCCAAAACCAAATCTATGTGAAAATATATCTCACATGGGGGAGGTAACCCCAGTATCTCCCTTGGAAAGACATCAGAAAACTCTCTCAAGATGTGATGGTCATCAAGAGATGGCCCACTAGACTCATCCTCAGATCTTTCACTAACCATAACAACATACATCTAGCAACCTCATCGCACACACCGCTTAAGCTGCATAGTGGAAATAATGTAGATGGAAATGGGCCTCCTAACTCCTACTATAACCGACTCAACTCCTAGATCATTGGTACATGAAATAGTCTTATGGTAACATTCCACTCGCTCTGTGTGTGTAGACAACCAGTCCATCCCCAAGATGACTCTATATGAACCCAAAAGAATGATACAAAGATCTAAGGTAGTGTTGAAGGGTCCTAAATCCACTATACACTTCTTAAATAAGGAGTTTATAGAGATTTTGGCTCTAGAAGCCATCTAAATGTCCCAACTAAGACCCGCGTAACTACCACTAGCCTACAATGCTCTACTAAATATGGTGCAATAAATGAAACAAACAAACTAAAATCAAACAATATAGAGGCTTGAATACCACTAATGCTACCTGCGGTCTCTATCATGGTACTGGGTGCTCTTTCTAAAGTGGTTCTCGACCACTACGTAGATCCAATGGCTACATCCCATGTCGCCAACCATAGGCTCTAAAATATGTACCTTACCCTTATTACTAGGGTTCTATGGGAACTCTCTCCAATGATTTCCAACAACACCACAACCATAACAATTACCTAGTCCTCTCCAATGAGATGTAACTCTACTGGTACTCTATAGGTCTATGTTGTGGATCCTGATGATCCTGCATGGATGTTGTGGTCTCGCCGATGCACTCTTACCGACTAAGCTCTTCATGCACCTTGTGTCCTAATAGGACCCCTAGGAGGAGGCCCCATACTATGTCCCCTCTGAGCATCAAATCTCTGAGTAGGTTTGAATGGTGGACGAGTCTATTATTGTTGCTGCTACTGAGGTGGCTATTGTGGTGGCCTGAATGATGAATATGTAGAACCATGTCTGCCACGAGGAGGAGCTGACCCCCTTGATCTACTATCCTACATCTATGAGATATGGATCTGCACTCTATCCTTCCCCCGCTACATCTTCCCCATCTCTCCTCTGTAATATAGGCCTTCTCCATAGCCTCTACTAAGGTCTTTGGGCAGTGAATGTGCACCAAACCTCCCAAATCCAAATTAAGTTCCCTGATGAACATGTGAATCTGGACCTTCTTGTTTTTCATATTGTTAATATACTAGAGTAGGTCTAGAAATCGACTCTCATATTCAGCTACAGTCATAGAATCCTGATGAAGGTCATGGAACTCATCTATACTCTACTAAATAAACCTTCTGGATCAATACCTTCTCTTGAACTGCTCCTCAAAGAGATCCCAGGTAACTATCTTTGAGTCAACATGGAGCTTCTTCTTGGTCCTCCACTAGACACATACTCCATCCCTCAGAAGATGGATCACAATATCAACTTTCGTGTTGCTAGTACAAGGTTAGAACTTGAAGCAACCACTCAATCTCACTAACTGTGCCTCTTCTTGAAAACCACATGTATCTCAAGAATAGTGATATGTTCATAGCTTTAGGATCTCCCTAATATGGTTTGTAATTGATGACTAATGACCCTTACGTCTCTCTACATGCTCCTCTCTAGTTCCGGGGCTCCAATACCTTTCCTTGTGTCTTGAAATCAAGTCTCCCTATCCCTTCTATGGTGACTCTAGTCCAAGCTAACTCCATGTGGGAGTTCTCGCACTATGTTCCTTATTGTTTTGAGGAGATGCACGATCCTCAAGTTATGGCTCCGTATCATGTCTGGTAGATCGTCCTCATAAGGACCCTCAACATATAGTAGCATTGATGCCCTGAAGTGTCTGTAAAATATATGTTAGAATGGCCGCTACAGCATGATCTGGAGGTGGCAAGTCTAAATCTACATGTGAGAAACCCTCATTCTGTCCGCGCCTCCTATGCATGTAGACCAAGGTGACAATTAGTTCATCAATCTATGTTTTGTTTCATTTTTCGAGGTTTACTATATTATGTAATTATTAGACAATGTTGTTTCTAGGTTGTTTTAAAAAGTAATTACACTAGGTTAAGTGTTCATTTCCCGTGTTTTACAAAGCAGTGCCCATGGGTCCAAGCTTTGAATGCATGACTCTAATACCAAGTGTAACACCTGCTAAAATTTTCCACACGAAACCCAAGAATAACCTAGGGAAAGCTAGAAAAATTATGGAATATATTTTTTTTTAAAGACGTTCCCGCATAAGGGTTCAAAAATAATGGTTGTCACATTATTGTTTTCTAAGTTGCTTTAAATCAAAATTATAAAATAAATTTCTTTTATCCCCATTATAATAAAATAATTTAAAACTCTCATCACCTGTTAATAAACTTAATTATCCTAAGGTATGTTTTAGGTTCCCCTAAAAGTTATTTTGATAAACAATTAAATTTCACTATAGTTGAAATTTACACATTTTAATCCTATAGATAAAGGGGTGTATTAAATTAAATACTAGAGTTGTATTAATCCCACAAGGTGTCTAGGTTTTAAAAAATCACAAGGTCCCTAAAATTTAGTACAAGGGTTAGAAGAATAAACACACCCCTTACACAAATAAAGTGGCCCCTTTAAAGGTCAACCCATGCATTTAAAATTTAGAAATTGAATTTTAATCAACCACTTCCCACCTACTTTTTGTAGGTATGAATCTCATCCCTTGGATAGATTCATTTAGGGCCCTAGGATCAGGAAAACCATTTAATCCCTAAGTTTTCTTTTAAAGGGCTTCTTTCTCATTGTTTGACCTATTTTCTCGTTGTTGTCTTATAGATTGGTATGAGAGAAGGATGAGGCCATTAGAGGCCATTTCGAGCTTTTGGGAAGAATCACTTCCACACTTCCTTTCTTTTTTATCCGCACCCTCTTCTAGGGTTTTAAATGTATTTATATATTTTATTTAGCTCATTTTTCTTTGATTTTCCCAAAAGGTCTAATGGGGTTTTCCCCATTTTGTTTAAATAGTTAAATGGTATGTGTCCTTATATGTGTAAGAGAATATATACATATATATATGTATCTATTTTGAAAAATTTCTATATTTAAATAAACCCAAAAATACAAATAAAATACAATGGTATTTATATATATATATATATATATTCTTTTGATATGCTCGTCTCGAGGGTGGCGATTTGTACAAGCTATAATATACAAAGTCGCAGAGTTTAATTACCCACGCGGGGTTTCATTGAATATGTGGCAATGTTTACGGGTTGGGGGAGGATCATTGACCCCAACCCCTATCCCATTTGATAATTGGGTATGGGATGGTGTCAAAGACCATCACCCAAACCCTATTCCATTCACTAAATTTAATACATGTTGCTACCCTCTTAAAACAAAGTGGTAGCAATATTCCTTGATTTACCACATGTTTCTTTTTGTGTGTGTATGTATATATATATATATATATATATATATATATATATATATAATAAAACCATCTTGTTTCTTTTTGGATATAATAGTAATATTAATACTACATTGAATTTAAAGTTAATTTAATATTAGTAATATTTTAATATGAATAATACTTTAATTTTAATACTACTATCAAAGTGGTAATGTTTACCTTGTTATTAGGGTTAACTAATTTTAATTTCATACTTAAAATTTCTTTGTAAAAATTTGATAGTATTTAGGTAAGAGGTTTAAAAATCAAGTCAAATTTCACTTATTATTATATCAAGTTACAATGGGTTTATAAGTAATTCTAAAATTACTTAATAATAATTTTACACATTCCAATGAGGCTAAATCCTAAGTTGCAATGAAGAAATTTCCTTTCTCTACTAGTATTACGAATTAATCATTTTTTTGTATTAACCAAGAAAAGACAAGGAAATCTAAGTTCTTTCTATCTACTCATAAGAAGTTTGGATTTCTATCAAACAATCGAAGAAAATATAAAAATAATCTAAGTTTTCCATTGAATGCCTTTCAAGTAATACCATACCATTTAATATTTTCTTCATTCAAATTTCCCACATTCCCACAAGAGGCTTTCAACAATATTTCCAATAATTTTAAAGCAAGATTGACACACCCATGGGAGGTAATAAAACAATTCAATATGGACAAGTTGTCTTCCTTTCATCCACATTTCCACTATAACAAAACTAGCTTTACTAAAATGTCTTTCTTTCCTTTACAACATACAATACAATCTTGATCACTAATAATCAATACAACTTTTCTTCCAAAATAAAATACAATAAATCTTTTATTTCAAATAGACAATGCAATGATCTTCCACTTGAAGTGGATATTTTACAAGGAATTCATTATAATAAAATTTATTTTGTCTTCTATTATTGTTCCAAAATAAATTCTCCAACTAAGCTCCATCTTCTCTTCACTTGATCACACACCAAAAATGGGGGAGAGGAAACACTATCCACCACAAGGCAATAAGGGATAGAACAAAACATGGAAACTAAAAAATGCTTCTACATTCACTTTCAAGCAATAAACACATAAGAAAGATAACCACAAAAACACTTATTTTTAAACACAACAACTTCCCAAACAATGGCTCTAAAATATCCAAGTAGAGATAGGAATAATGGGGGTGCCCTTGTGCCTCCCAAGGGTTTGGATGCCCACCTATAAAATCCTCCACAACACAATCAATCCCAAAATATCTTATGCCTCCCCACAACAACATATCTATGTCTCTTATGCCTCCCTCTCTCTTATGCCTCCCTCTCTCTTATGGCTCCCACAAAATACAAAATGACAAATAGAAAAAGGTGGGGCATCTAAAACCCACTCCCTCCTAAACACACCAATAATCTCTTATGCCTCCCAACATATTTTCATCCCCATTTCCAAATATCACCACAACCTAAGGTAAATTTACTACCCAACACTTCAAACAAGAACACAATTCCATACAACACATAACATACAAGAAAGAAAGAAGCAAATAAGAGTGCAAGATCCTACCTTGCCATGGTAGAGCTCCACCTTTCAAGAAAGACCAAGATCCTTCAAAACTCAAGCCATTTCAAGATCCCTTCTACTCCAAAAAGTGAGCACTTTAAAATCCAAAACCAAAACAAAGCAATTAACCCCATTTACTTCCCAAAAATTTCAATATAAAGAAAAGAGGAGGAGGAATATTATGTGGCTCTATATAGGATGCCACATCATTTCTTCTCCACTCCACATCATCGATGTCAAACCCATACTCCAAGGAAAAATAAATGGGTGGTTGAGAGGTATGACAAACCTCTTACACACACCACTCCAACCCATACCCTTTAGGACAAAGAAATAAATATAAGTAAGAAAGTGCAATAAAAACTCACCTTTTTGCCTTCCTAAAACACATAATGGGGTCTATTTTTTACCCCCAACCCATAGGTATGGTTGGTATAATAAATTTAGAGGTGTGGGACAAGTTTAACTTGTCCCACAAGCCTCCAAAATTGGCCCTTAAGGCCAAATCCGAATTTCGAAGGAGAGGTAGAGTGTACAACACTCATGATCATATACACTTCACTTACAACACATAAACCAAAGAACCATTGAATATAATAAATGAATTATTTTAGTCCCATCCATAATTAGCCTACTAATCTATACACATAACTTAATTAATAATAAAAGGGAAATACATCACCATAAAATCACATACTCTAAAATTAAATACTAGAAAATAAAATAAAAGAACAATACACAAACCCTTTGGTCACAATTGGAGGTAATCCCCCCATGGGACCCCTAACAATAAAAATACACACACAACATAACACAAGTTTTCATGGTGACCATTTTTGAATCCATCTGTTATTCCGATGTGGTTGGTCTCCAATCCCATGTTGATTTTTGTGATATGTTTACTTGCTGCACACACAATACCTCCTTCTTCCTCTTGGCTGCATCAAAAGATCCTAGATAAATGCACAATCATCTACATATAGATTAAATCATCATCTAGACAAGTAATGTTATTATTTTAATTTTTGAACAACATCCCAATTCTTCATTTCATAGATACCAAGAAGATCACAAGGTTAGTTCAACTTCTAAAGCCTACTCAATATGACAAAAATATCGAATGTGAACAAGACATCATCATCAATATAAAATGTCTCTAAGAATCCACACACATATCAAACTATGGATCAAAATCCATCAATATTCCAAGTATCTCTATCGTCTAATTCATCATGCTACGTTAAAATGATACAATAATATCCATGTATAACCAACAGTAAACAAAATCAAAAAGTAAAAATGTCGAAGGAAGTTAGAACTACATTTACATGCATGTAAAATTGAAACCACTAGCAAAAAATATCTTTAGTCTTCACTAAAGTGTTTCTTATATTAAGACATACCATTATCAAATGACTTAGACATTTAAACCTTTTCATATCTATAGTATTTCTAAATATGTCATGTTATGTTAAAAGTTAAAATTGTCCTCTTAAACTATTTTTAATATTCTATTTTTTAGACTCTAACTATCTTGTAAATTTATTATTAATTTATTTTGTACAACCTATCACAAACAAGGAATCATTTATTTAATGATCCTTAATGGATTCCGACCTCATTTCTTTCTATAATTAAACATCATCTACATCTCCCGCTATTTTTTTAATATCACTAGTAAAAATATTACTAGATTTTCCCAATATTTAGGTAAACAATAAATCATTCTCATATTTGTATCCTCTTAGTATATTTTAATAAAAACATAATGTAGCTAAATTACAAAACAAGGAATTTATATAATTGTGGAGAAACATTTTTGTTCATAAGATAATTTTTGATACAAAGTCCCCAAATTCTCCCAAATCACATGAGATGGTTTTTCTATTGATATATTGATTAAAATATTATCTTACAAACATAATATGTTTGAAATATTTACTTTCCTATACAAATCCTACCAATCCTCAACCTTCAAGTATTCCATTTATAAAAATTAACTTATCTCCATCACATTTCATCTTAATATTACATGGTGCAATTCCCACTCTTTTTTGTATTCACAACTCTATGTTTTTTACAGGCTTGATTATTCATGTTACATGTTGGCCTCGTTATCTTTCGTACTCATTTTTAGTTTTTGTATGTATCCTTTCATCGATCAAAATGTGGGATACTTGTATGTAATTTTTCCCTAAATTTATTTGACAACAAGTTTCTGTATAATGTGCCTAACTATCTTAATAATGTTTATATGTATAATATGTGTGATTATCTTTAGGAATCTTAAAATAAAAAAAAAGATTTAAACGGTAATAGATATCTTAATATCTATAAAAAGTGTACATAACATTTTTATTTCTCATGAATTCTTATTTGATTAATGTTAATTTACCTCAATAAGCTACACTGGCATTACCTAGTGAGCGTTAAGTATAAAATCTCTTACTTTGATTTTTTAAGGTCATATTATCCTCTTAACTTCAAACTATCTACTGAAAAAATTGTTCACATCAGTTTAAGGTATATATAGAATTGAAAAATTGTCAGGCACTTCAACAATCAATGTGTTCATAGATATTGTGAAAACAATTTTAATTTGCAATGAATTATTCTGTGAATTTGGGATTCCAACATGACGAATAGTATTACAACAAAATTTAAATTCTTCTTAAAATGATTTACCATAATTCTACCTTTAGAAAAGGAGTTTTAATTTATTTCATATCTATATTTAATTACGAAAATATATCCTCCTGACAAGGGGAGTAGGAGAATTTTAATTGTCATTTAAAGTGTAAGTGTGGGAGGAAAATGTCCACAGTGATTTCATGTCCCTTATTTTGAGGTATGCAAGGATGGTAGAAGGTGATGTGGGGGTTAATGATGAATGACGTCACACATTTATAACTATTAAGGGGATGTTAATATTCTTGTGATTTGGGTTTATTCCTCTATTAGAATCGAGTTTATAATATTAAGGTAATGTTAATTTTCCTTCAATGCAAGTGTCGATGGTGTTTATATTTATTAAGTGGAGGTTAATGTTCTTGTAATGCGAGCACTACTAGGGTTTATTCTTCTCTTGAAATTCCTTACAAGTGCATTGTTGTACACATAGTTTATTAAGAGGATGTTAATATTCTTATAATCTGGTTTTATTCCTCTATTGGAATTTAGGTTTATTCCTTTATTAAGGCTAAGGGGATGTTAATGTGCATTTACTCCTCTCTAGGAATCTAGGATTTATGTTGCTACTTGGTGTATTGGTATTACAATTGTGTGGTCGGGTCTATGTAGCATTGAACAATGAGTTTTTCTTCATGATAGTTTGGCTGTTAATAGGAATATGGGGGAAGATTTGGTTCGCACTAAGCCTTGGGATCTCAATGATGTTAAATATAAGGCTATGGAGGTGTTTGACCGAATGGGATTTTCCCCTTTCTTAAAGATTTTTGAGGGGTACAATGAGAAGCTCAGTAAGGATTTTGGATCGGCATGGCAGTTGGCCAAGAAATGGACGGGGGTGTGGTGCCTTTGAGGGGAATAAATATTAAATTATAAATCAACATGGTGGCTTATGTTATGGGAATGCCATGGAAGGACGTGATGTTTAAAAACCCAAAAAGGATCCAACAAATGAAATGAAGTTATTTGTGTGAGGTAAGGAAAACTCACCCCTCATTTTGTGGGCTTTCTTAGGAATTTATTACTTAGCCCATTCAACGAAGTAGCCCTTAACCGATATATTTTTTTCACTCTTGAGGGATGCAAACAATGTATCTATTCTTACCATCTTCCCATGCACAATTTACTCGGAAATGGGCATAGGTGTAGTTTTCTTTACTATATAGTTCGTTCTCTATGTGCTACCTTGCACCATTACAAAAATGAAAATCAGTATTCCCTACATTAGGGTTTTATTATGGCCATTATTAAAAGATCAATCTTGATATGGATAAAATGGTGGGGATAGTTTCCTTTAAACATCCCTAGAAGATTATGTTGTAGAAGATAAAACAAATTCGATAATGAAGAGTCTAGAAAATACCCCGATTCGAGTGAAGTGGGTGATAAAAATGTGGTTGAAGTTGAAGCATTACAAGGCATCCAAGATGTAAAATAATATTGCATGAAAGTGGTGGTTGTTAAGAAGGATGAAAAAGGGGAACCGAGTCGATAGAGGAGGCAAGTTTCATTTAATACCCAAATGGAAGTGCTTGGAAAAGGTGATGTGGAAGAGGGAGTTGATCTTGTTAAATTGGTTGCAAACCTTAAAAATGTGAAATGTGACACTTGGATTACTAAAATCACTATCCATTTTATCCTCAACGACTGACATGCAATGAAGATGAAAGTTGAGGATGTGGCTCAAGTCATAAAGGGTGGCAATATGGAGGTTCTGCAAGAAAAGTGTAAGAATTTAAATAGTGATGTGGATCATCTTAAGGCTATGCTTCAAAACTTCTCTGAGTGGAGTATTCTCACTGTCAAGTGCACTTTACGAACCTTCAAACTCTCAAATAGTTGGCTAATTCCTATAGAAAATGTGAAGAGCAGGGGACATTGAAGAAGAGGAAAATGGAACTATCTGAAGCTGATGTAACCACTTTGGGCACTAAACATTGAATCACTAAATAAGAACTAGGCCACTCTGGTGGCCAACTTGGATAAAATGAAAAAGTAGTGGTTGATGTTAGGTTTTTGTTTAGTGTTGTTATTTCGTGTTTTTATTCCTATTAGTTTACTTTACTAGTCATTAGTTTTGATTCTTTTTCGATCAAACTATATTTTTGTATGTTTTGTATTGAATATCCGCTCTATTTGGGGGATCTTTTATGTACAGGTAGGGTCCTCTCAACCCTCTTTTACATAATTTCAAAAAAATCTTACTCTCTAAGTGGAATGGTCCACTCTAAGGAAAAAAATCTTTTTAAAAATTGAAGTAAAGAAGACTTAAAAGTAGGCATCTTTCCTTCTTTCTATGGAATCTTTTACTTATTTATGCTTAACATGAATATTTTATTTCACATTTAGTTAAATATTGCTTCAATATATACCAAACTCACTTTGTCTCTAACATGCTTCTTATCAAATCATGTGAAATCAGAAAGTATTGTAAAGTCAATTATTATTTGATTTTATCTCTATGGTGAGCAATGTTGGTTTTAGATATATGATTATTAAAGGACTTTGTCATGTGAAAACATAATTACCAATTCTATGAGTTATATTATGGTTCCCCAACAATAATGATTGTATAATAAAAGAAATGTCTTTTAACATTAAATCATCTTGAAATATGCAACAAATATAATCGAGTCACACCGAAATATGCAATAGATACATAGATGCATTATAAAATTAAGTCATACCAAAATATACAGAGATACATACATTTAATTATATTCTAGATCGACGCCTCTGCTAGTTTCTTAAGAATATATTCAATCATTCTCTAGTTATAGTGAGGTTCAATCACAACATAGTAAATTAACCAGAAATGTCTCACATCTATTGAAATTCATTATTCTAGTGGTTGTTAGCGTATATAAAAAGGATAAAAGATTTTTAAATGGGTCTCAAATTTAACACTACGTTGTGGCCTTCACTATAACCATTGAATGAAAAGAGAATGTGTGTGTTATCCCGTATAAATCGTAAACATTTTATATACATAAAATATCATAAATAATTCCTAGTATCAGCTAGACTATATAACATAGCATAAATAATGGTTGGCGACCGCTAGCCCTTATAACATAGCATAAATAATTTCTAGTGTCATTTAGACCTATAAAGCATACCATAAATAATGGTTGGAGACCACTAGCCCTTCTAATATAGCATAAATAATTCCCAATAGACGATAGCCCTTATAACATAGCATAAATAATTCCTAGTGGATGCTAGCCCTTATAACATAGCATAAATAATGCCTAGTAGACACTAGCCCTTATAACATAGCATAAATAATTCCCAAAGCAAACACTAGCCCTTATAACATAGCATAAATAATGGCTAGTAGATGTTATCCATTATAACATATCATAAATAATGCCTAGCAGACACTAACCCATATAATGGATTCCAATATTTTATTTTATGGTTTCCAATATTTGATTATCTCGGATTCCAATATATGGAACTTTGGAGTACACATATTCCAATATAGGTGATTTCGGATTCCAAGATATGTGATTCTGGATTCAAATATATGTGATATTGGAATCCAATATGTGCGATTTGGAGTGTTGATAATTCCAATATTTGACATTTTGGAATCCAAAAATAGCAATATTGGATTCCAATTTTAGATATAGTTTTTAACTATTGGGATGGAATAAGTCCCAATTTAATTAACTAATCCTCATGATGTTTTTATAATTTTATTATGATGTTATGATTTATGTTTCCATATTATTTCCTACCTAGATGTATTAGGATCATAAGTCATGTATAAAAGAAAATTAGAAAGCTCATTTGAGCTAGTTGTCGGTGAGAGGAAAATTTCGAGCTACATGGAAGAATAAATAAGGTATAAAAGGTCTTTATGACCATGAAGAGAGGAAAAAGAAGATGATATGATTTTATAGAGTGTGAGCAATTATGGGTGGCCTAAGTTAGATGATCAAATCATCTTGAAGGAAGAAGTTCTTGAGCATGGAGGCTAGAAGGTAGTTTTGAGGAAGATGGTGATAAGGTCATGTTCATGATCTCATCATTAGTTGTTGCAGAAACATTTCGAGATGAAAAACAAATCAGCGGATTTGGTTGTTGTTGATTCATCTAGAGGGTTATTGATTCCATGTAGGGTTGTTGCTCTACTAAATGTAGAGGTTGGTACTCCATGTGGAATTTATGCCTCACTAAACCTAGGGGTTTTTGCTTCTTGTTGAGTTAGTTCTCAACTAAATTTGAAACATGGCTAGAGTGAAGTTTTTATTCAATGGGTTTTCTTCCTCGACGGTTTCACACATACCTATTTTGTCCATGTGCTGATGAGTTCTACTTTTCTTATGTTTGGTTATGTTGTCGAACATATACTTAATGTTTTAATTTAATGAAATGGTTAATGGATGTAAATACTAAAACAAATGAAATTATTATTGCTCACTTATTCACCCCCAAGTGATTGTGCTTCCAACAATGCTCAAGTAAAACTCAAGCAAAGATCTTGAGAAAATTCCATGGGAATGACATTGTTGGATACACCACACGATCAATAATTAAATTATTCAATCGATATCCATTAATCAATAGGGAAATATTAAAAGGCTCAATCTTTTCAAAGTGGATGAAGGGGAAGAAGCTAAGAGGTTTGGAATTCACTTATACATAGGAGTAGGAAATGAACCTTTGAAATTAGGTGACAAATTTGATCTTGAGCTATGATCTATGATAATTTTTACCAACTTATTAAATTGTTTAGGATGGGATTATAAATATTGTGATTCAAAAATATAAACCTTATATTTTTGTACATAATCGATGATATCAAAGGTAGAAGATGAACTTTTAGGAGAATTGGAGACAATAATGATATTTTGTCTACTTCTAGAAATTGAACCAATACGATATTTACTTACATTAAGAAAAATAGAGGTTATACTTTTGAGATGTTGGAGTAGAAGCATTATTGTTAAAATCAGTAGAACTACTTCACTTTCTCATAATAGAAGATGTTTTTAGAATGGATGTAGATTCGAGATTATTCTTAGATGAGACCGTGGATGCCAAGATCATAAAACCTTTACTGATTTTTATTTCATCTCTGTAGAGTTATCTTTTGGAGGTCCTCTTTTCTTTCTCTACATGCCCATATGGTTTCTATTTTTCTAGATTTTTAGAGTGTGCAAAAATAACACAAGAGTAGATATTCATGTTAATTATGGTATCTTCGTAATCATCTTAGGTTAAAGATGAAAATTTAAAGAATCCAACTTTTGTGGAGCCTATCTCTTAAATGAGTAGTTCACCTTCTTCCTTTTCTACCTCTAAAATAACATCTTCCTCACTTTCCTCATTTGAATGTGTTTCACAAGAAACATTCATAGCAAAGGTTCAAGTGTAATCTTTATTTCTGCTCTAGTAATCATATTTAAGTTCTAATTCTGATTTTGATTTTGAAAAATTTTCCTTAGGATATATTTATATGGGGTACTTTGAGTGATATTTTAATGAGAGTACACAAGTCATTGGTGATTTAATAAAAAATAAACTAAAGGGTAGATTACTTTGTTAAATTCTTATAAATGCTACTGAAAATAAATATGACAAGAATTACAACAATTACTCAAGCAAATAAGTAAAAGGAAGTAAAACCCTAAGTACAATATAGGGTTTGGTGACTTAGCTAATTTTGCAATAATCCTCATAGTGTGCGAAGGTAGAATACTAGCAGAATGGTAGTTTAGGAACTCGAAACTAAACAAAGAATAGTACAGAGTGTAGGAGGAGTAGGGACCACAATGCCTAGACTGTAATGGTGCAACTAGGTGTTGTTTGTGTGTGGGATCCTATTTGTCCTCCACTCAAATATGGAGGATCATCGCACATGGGTTGCGTTTAAGGTTAGGTTTAGGGTTTGCTTGTGTGTCATGCACTAGGGTTACTCTATATGTGCAAGCTTTGTTCGTTATGCAAGTGCTTCCATTGATTGATTGATTCCTCCTTGTGATTGTACAAGAGGAATTATGTTTCCTTCAGAGTGCAAATTCATCATGGTGCACGGTTTTCAATATGATTATCGCAAACTCTTTCATGGTATTAGAGTTGCATGACTTGTCGTCACACTAGAAGCTTGAACTTGTGGTGGAAAGGGATCTCATCATGTTAAATAGCTTCTACCCCAACACCCTCATGTATGATGTCATCAGGTATACACACAATCAAGCCCAACAGCATTCGAAGGCAGTGACACCATGAATTTGGGAGGTCACCCATCCTAGCACTACTCTGGGGCTGGCGCACTTAACTTCCTAGTATCAGAGCTACACGACTTGTCGTCACACCAAAAGCTCGAACTAATGGTGGAGAGGGATCTCATCATGTTAAATAGCTGCTACGCCAACATCCTCTCACATGATGGAGTCTGGGTATACACCCAATCAGGTCCAACAACATTAAGAGGCAATGACACCAAGAATTTTACGGGAGGTCACCCATCCTAACACTACTTTTGGGCTAGAGTGCTTAATTGTCGGCTGGCTCGATACCAAATGAACTTCCTAGCTCTAGGGCTAGAGTGCTTAATTTCATAGTATCGAGCTAAGATCATGTAAACATGCATTCATTATTTGATTTTTGATTACTCTTTGTTTCATTTTTTTACTCCCCATGCAAGTTTTTTGATCATTATATTATGGAATTTTATTAATAACGTTCTTAACAAATTGTTCTTGGAAAGTTTCGGTTTTTCTGTGTTCTTCATGCATGTGCAGATCTCCTTGAGTTTTTAAGGGGTTTATAGCTACATTTAGCTAACTGCAGCTAAATCTGGTAGATCAGTTAGAATAAGAGGTTTGAAGTTTGGTTTTGGTGTTTTTGGTGCACTGCTCCCAACCAAACTCTCCACCGAGCTCCTCAACTCACCTCTGAGCTCCTCTTCTCTTCCCTAGGCTCCTCAACTCACCATGAGTCCCTATCTCATAGCTCGTGCTTAGCATATCTAACAGCTCATTCTTCCCTGAACTGAGTTCCCTCAACGTGCTTGTTTTGGTGATTCCCGCTCCTATTAGGTGAATTGGGGTCTTCTTCAATGGACTCATACCCTACCCCGATCTCGGACTCCTCCCTATGCATGCTCTCCTCTGTGGGTGGCCTTGTTTCCTAGCCAAGTCTTCCCTCGCCTCCGTGCGTGCACCCCTCATGTTGTTCCGCTGCCCTAGCTCATCCTTTGTAGCCCATCCTACTTGTTCCCAACCTGCCGCCAACAACGGCTCTTCTCGAGCATCTCCTCTTTACGTGCACAGAGCCCCGAGCCCCTTCTACTAAGTCTACCTCTAATGGCCCTTTGACCCCCCAACACGGGATCCTCCTCTCAACTCGGGATCCACCCGATCGGTCTCCACCTCCAATGGCTTCCACCGAGCCACATTTTTTGGTAAGTTGGTAAGTTGGTAAACTTAGTAGCTTTTTTTTTAAACACTTGCTTTTGGTGGGAGATTTTTTCGAGGTGTTTTTTTAAAACTAGAAATTTTTTAAAGGGACATCAATTTTAAAATATTTAATTAGGATTTAATTTTTAATTAGATCTTAATTAGTTTTTTTATTATTTGAAATTAATTAGATTTAATTATATTAAATCTAGTTTTATTAATTTCAAATCTAATTATCCTTTATGATTTGTCATTTAACAATCATCCTTCTTAACGCCTTTTATCATTTTTTAAACACTCCAATAGCTCTAAAATTAGCCAAATTGGACGTTTCAAAATGGTAATTTTTAGGCGTTAGTGTCGATTTTTTTACTAATCATGCACTCAAGTGTGTAGTGACACTTTGAGCACCTATTTGTCTTCCACGTGCCTTTCCGGCATTCTGAAGATCATCAAGACTCATCTTGCCTTCATTTAAAACCTTGTATTTACCCTTGTTATTCTTGCGACTAGTGAGCACATCCACCATAGTTTCATAAAGAAAGGGGTATCCATTGCAACGTGAGAGGCTTTTTCTCACAACAAATATTTGATTTCACCTCCTTCCTACTTTCTTACAAGTTTTTCTTGTATACAGTGTCACTTTGTTGCGCTCCATGAAACACAATTGTGGTCTCCTCTCTTATGTGTTATTACGCTGATTACAAGGTGAGTTACCAACTGTTTCAAGGTGCATTCTCGGACTCGATTGTATTCAATGCACTAAACTATAAAGTTATGAAATTAGGGGGTTATTATATTGTCTTGGGTGGTTGTGATTCTTATGTTTCTTTTCCACATTCTTTCTCTCTCTTCACTATGGATGCACTTTCAATTCCTTTTCTTACACCATTCAACTTTTTCGAATGGAAATCAAAAATAATTATTAAACTAAGGGGTAAAGGGTTACCATGGGAACTGAGACTAAACCAAACAATGACCCTAAAAAATCCAAGTGGTTAAATCGTAGTGATGAAGCTTTAGGTTTTCTTTGCATGTTTGTCTCTCCTGACTTTCTCTTCCACATTGAGTTGTCCAAAACACCTAATTATGCATGGAAAACATTAGATGAAATGTTTGGAAAATGAAATGATATGAGAACGCATGAGTTGGAAAACAAACTACTAGGGTTAAATCCTAGTTATTTTGAAAACCTCCAAGCATTCTTCTCTAAGTTTGTCCACACTAGATTGTTGTTAAAGGAATGTCAAGTAGAGAAGAAAGATTCCCAATTGATCTTGTCGATTCTTTCTAAGTTAGGTCCCGAATACTCCATCTTCATGTAAAATTTTTATGCTACAAAAGCTACCTTGGGTAAAAATTGGAATATGCCCTCCTTTGACTATTTTTCGTCCCAACTCATTCGAGAACAGGAAAAACTCATTCAAATGGGGTCTCTCAATTCAAAGTCACATGCCCTTGTACCAAGTACTAGTAAGGAAAATAAGATTGATAAAGAGATAGAGAAAAAGGATAAACCTATGAGGAAACAAAGACCAATACTAAATTTTACACGAAAATTTCAACTTCTGAGCCTAGAGCAAAGAAAGACAAGTTTTTGTGTTCCTATTGCAAGAAATACAGTCATAAAGAACATATATGTATGAGAAAAAAATTTGATCACCTTACTCATTTACTTGAGAAAAATCAAATAGGTGTTCCTGAGTCTATCAAACAAAATGCTCCAAAGGCCAAGTCTTCTACTACAAGAGAGTCTAAATATAATAAGAAGAAAGGAAATGCCCTTGTAGCTAGAGTTTCTCCTTCATTAATGTGGATTATAGATTCTGGTGCCTCGCACCACATAGCTTCTTAACGTGTTAAGTTCTCCAACATTGAACCTTGTGATATGTCCCAAATCACGTTGGGTGATAACGTGAAAGTATCAGTTTCTGGTAGTGGATCAATAGAGATAGATGGGGAAAATTTTAACTAAGTGTTGAGAGTTCCTGATCTCTCTACCAATCTCCTATCGGTTTACCAAATTACTCACCTTGGTGAAGGAATGTGAGTGGAATTTGGTCCTAACTTGGAAATTATTTGTGAGCTTAACAATGATACTACAGTGGCTAAGGGAAAGGTAGATCACCATTCATGGTTGTATACCTTTTTCCACTTTACTTCTAATTCAACGCCCACTTCATTTGTTTGATATTGAGAGAAGAGTTAAGCCTTATTTGACTTCTACTTCTCTACCCACCGAGGTTCTTCACTCTCGATTGATTCGACTCCTCAGATTATGATGTTGTTGAGCGTGCCCCTCTTCTTAACCCTCGAATTTTGAGTCTTCCACCTCGACAATAGAAAATATGAGGACTATGTCCCTTCTCACTCGGGTGAAGAATCTTCTAACTTTGAGCTTGATTCTCCGGTCCTCTTTGGGCTAGGAAAACTTTGTAAAGTGTCTTTGGAGATTTAGTTGGAAATCATTTGGATATGAGACGTACTCACTTAGATTTTTTTGGACCCCACTCTTTCTTTGTCTCTCCCTTTGATTTAGTTGTCACCTCTATTTCTTCATGTGATGATAGTTCCAATGAAACGGACTCACTTGGTTTAACTTCGATTACAAGGATTCTCGCACTGGATTCGATGTTGAAAGTACTACAAAGGACTCTTCTCCTCCTCTCACTATTTTAGAGAGTGTTGATGCATTCCACATCTCATCAAATATTGAGTAGTCTCATAAAATGATCATCACACCCACCTCTTTTCCACCTTTTGTGTGAGGCCCCTTTCACTTCTCTACCTTCATTGGATGACTCTTACCTATCCGACATCACTCTTTTGTTTCTTGAGTCCCCTCATTGGGACAAGGATCTTCCTAACCTCAGTCATCTTTTCAAAGAGTATGCTTGTGATGTACTATAGGTTTATCATCCATCTATAGGTATTACAAAGGATTTCATCATCTCCGTTTTTGGGATTTCCCTTCTCGGGACTCTTACCAATTCCACTTTTCAGAGACTCTCATTAATCCACCCTTATTTGTGGATCCTTTTTCTATCATGGGGAATGTTTTGTTTCCTTCACATCAGTTGGACATCCTTTTTACAGGTGTTCACCCTTCATGCTCTAACAATTCTACACTTGTGACATTACCTTCGGCTCCTTTATACTCACTTTCTAGACCTATGTCACACTTTCATGGACCAGAATCGAGTTCTTCGTGCTACGCTTTGGTTTTTTTCATGGAGTGGGAATATTTACAACACATATTTTTTTTCCTTCCTAAGGGAATACACATAGTTCAAAGTGCGGATGGATCTTCTTCAATCCATAGGTAGAGAATCTCATCATCAACATTCTTTTGGGAGAATTCTTAGAGTTGCAAAGTTTAGATCTGTCCATGGAATCTTCCGCATCCATCTCATTTGCCTCTTATTCTCTCTTTTTCATCTTTCCGAGAGATTTCACTTTTTTACATAGGTACCTTTACAGATAGTCTATGGCCGGGACCCATCTTTGGCATCTTTCTTAAATTAGAGAGTATTTTGTTCTCTTACGGTGGATGTTTTTCCCACTTGGTTTTTCTTCACATCTTGGGACTTCTTTTTGTGCATGGGTACCTCATCAGGATTTATGTCGAGACCCATTTCTTTTCTTCTTCTTCTTCTAGGAAGATTTTGTTTGTATATGGGCACCTTATCAGGCCTTTAGTTATCGGGCCCCACTGATACATCTTTCTTAGTTGTTTTGGAGTGTCTTCTTGTTCTGCTCCGACTCATCATGCCGCTACCCCAACTTGGAGGAAGGGGGTGTTGGTGTGTGGGATCCTATGTTTCCTCCACTAACATATGGATGATCATATCACATGGGTTAGGTTTAGGGTTTTCTTGTGTGTCATGCACTAGGGTTACTCAACACCCTATATGTACCCTTTCATTTCTGATTTATGAGTATGCCAAGACACTCTGTTGTCTTTCTCTATAGGTGTAATCTTTGTACTGTTATGTAAGTTCTTCCATTGATTGATCGATTCCTCCTTGTGATTACGCTGGAGCTATTACGTTTCCTTTAGAGTGCAAATTCATCGTGGTGCATTTTTTTAATACAATTCTCACAAAATATTTCAAGCACTAGGATCCCTTCACGGGTGCCAAAGTCTATGTAGGATCTCTAGAGATGAATTTTGTAGTGTTTCTAGTTAATCTAAAACCATCATTATTTATCACTAGGTCGTATTATGATCATTGATGTCATTGATAACCTGAAAATAATGAGATCCCCTCTAAAACCCTAAACATAACCTCAAAACCTAAAAATAAAGATGCAAAATGAGGGTCTAGACTATCTTCACGCTTAAACAAGTGATCTTATGATTTAGCATTGCACTACATCTCATACCAAATTTATTTCTATGTTTGTGTGTTTTCATAATCATGCCCTAGGTGGATCTTTTACATGTCACACTTGATAGCGAGAAAAGTAGATAGATGTAAAAATATGTAATCAATGTGTGCATGGAAGAAAATGAACTTCCCTCCTTTGTGTGTGATGCACACAACCAACCTTTGTCCCTTGTAATGGTGTTATATGACTACAATTATGTTCTTGAGTGCTTATGATATGTAACCTTAGCCGACAAGATAGATGCTTAGAGCTTGGTCCTTTAATTTGCTCACATAATTTTATATTTATATGCTTCTCTTGTTCAATTTTCCTAATTGAGCTCTAAAAGGCCAATCCCTAAGACATAGGGGTTCCCAATGGATAGAATAGACCTAAAAAGGAGTGATCAAAGTTAAAATAGGTGTATGGTTCCCAATGGTGATGAGGATTCCTGGTCGGTGGTGTCGGCTAGGAACCGGTGTCTAGAGCCATAAAAGGTGAAGGTGAAGTATGAAGGTTAAAACTAGGCAAGTGAGGTCTCGTTAAGCCAAGAGGGAGGCTAGAAAGGAAACTAAGAGGGAAAGTATAATAATCAATTAGTAATTTTCTCTTATAAGAAGCATATGAATAGTAGTATGTGATTAGGACCTAGTAATATACCCAAAGTGCATGATTTAGTTTCTATAATTGGTAAGTGTTTACACAAAAGGATCCATAGTTCAAGAAATAGAACTCGAGCATTATCAATTTTTGTCCTTGTCTTGATTTTTCCTAAAATTATGATGTCATCTTCTACATCCACTACAAGTTCTTATCCCTTGTCTAAGGTATTTGGTTGAGATATCCTCGAAGGACTCCAACTTATGGTAATTGAGTTTTTGTGAAAATATCAATTAGTTATCATTAGCATATCTTGTAGCTTCAGAAATTTTATAAAGAAACCTATTAAATTTGGCATGGAAATACCTCACAACCTCATTTGGTTTCTTCTTCAATTAGTACCATTCTCAGTAAATAATGTATGAAACATTTATTTCATTAAATTGGGACATATTCTAGGTAATTGAGACTCAGATTTTAAGTAATGGAAGAAATCCATCATCATTTTTGTGTATATTGGATTCCATTTTTGTATATAATGGATTCCATTAATACTATTATCGGAATCCATTAGTAACAATATTGGAGTCCAATATTCTCATTATTATAGTTATCCTAGTTCCAATTTCGCTTATTATTGGATTCCAATTTGGATATTAATGCATTCCAATTTCGTCATTTTTAAGATTTTCACCGTTGAGAGTATGTAAGGCTATGCATTGCTAACTATTATTTTTTGAGCCCATTGTACTAAGGTTAGTGGTCACTAACTCTTATAAGTCATGAGCCTCGATGTAAGGTGAGTGGTTGTTAACTCTTATAAGTCATGAGCATCGATCTAAGATGAGTGGTAGCTAACTCTTATAAGTAATCAACCGTGAAGTAAGGTGAGTGGTCGTTAACTCTTATAATTCATGACCATCAATCTAAGGTGAGCGGTTGCTAACTCTCATAAGTCATGAGTCCATTGCATTAAATGAAAGTGAAAAATCCTCGATGTAAGGTTAGCTTCCAGTAACTATTATAAGTCATGATCCAGTTGTATTTAAGTATGATCCCCATACTCTAAAAGTGTGAGCCTCAGTGCTCTGAAATTTTCAGTCTCCTACTCGAAATGGGGCTCGCACATTTAAATTCTAAGAGCCTCATAGTTTCAAAGTGTAATCTCTATGATCAGGAAATCTTGAGAGCCCCGAAACTTTGTAATTGTGAGCCCGCACTATGAAAATTTTGAGCCTCGCACTTTCAAAGTGATATCCTTAAAATGTAAAGAATCTAAGCCTCGCACTCGAAAGTGCAAGTCTCGCCTCTTAAAATTATGAGCCCCGCAATTTCTATGTTTAATATTTGCACCTTAAAAGTGTGAAGTCTCTCACTTGCACTTTCAAAGTGTGAATCTCAAAATTTGAGAGTGCGAGGCACGCACTTTCAATTTTTAGTATGCACGTATCCTTAAATTTAACATTGGCCTTAAATGCTAGTGGTGTTATTTCGACTTCATGTGGAACTCACAATAAAATTACATTTTCACCCCAAATAATACATTGTAATAACTTAATTATTATTTTTAATATTGTACAAGTTTACTAGTGTTTATTATTATAAACTATATCTATGAGTAATCATTAAATTTAAACAAAAAGTTGGGAGTTTATGTATATCATAAATTTACTACCGTGAAAGATAGTAGAATTTATGCTTGTATATTGTTCAATTCTCCATATAAACAATTATTCACTTCTATAAGAAAGAAAATGAAATAATACTTAACACAATGCAAGTAAAATGTTTGTGAGAAACGTTGTCTCATGCCCTCGAAGATACAATAAACCATTATTTTATAGTTTACATCAATCGAACACTCATTGTGTCACAATCGTATTTTTATGAGTCAAGAAATTAAAAAAATGATCTGTCACCATCTTTACATTGATAGGTTCTATCTATACATTTTAAATTTGTTACAAATTCATACATATACATTGGTAAAACTTATATGATGAGTTGTCACCTTTTGTTGAAAATTTAATTTACACAAAACATGAATACATTTTCTTCCTCTAGAACATGTTGTTTGTTTGCATAGAAGTAGTTTTCAAGTAAATTATCGGTGCAGGTGTTATCAAAGTAGAGACTAGTATTTATGAGTAGGCATCATCATAAGAGTGTACTAAATATTTCATATTCAGCCTTGATGTTCTTGCATATTCGGATCAATGTAACGAATGAGACCCATAATATAGGAAGAGTTGTGGTGTTTAGATGAGGAAATAAAATTGGCAATGCTAAATTATGACAAATTTTCATCAAAATTATAATCCAAAATAATGTTAGAAGTCTTGACATCCTGTAAACAATGTGTTACAATCATAATGAAGATATGACTATCATTTTTCAAAGTATTCATGAGAAATCTTAAAGTGACTCTTCTATTATAGCTTAATCTTCTTTGATGATCCTATACGAAAATAAAAATTAATAAAAGACTTGTTATATTTTCCAAATATCCATTTTACTATGAAGGTTAGATATTGATTGGACACTTCTATTTCAAAAATTGATTCTATATTGTACAAATTCATTTTTCTTCATAACATAGTCATTTTACTCGCCATGTAGGATGTCTTACAAAATTTTCTTTACCATGTAATCATAAAACATCAGGTTTCCAAGTGGAGAAAGTAAAAATCCATGTAGACTTTCAAGATTTTGATGCTTGATGCTTCCAACTATTTCCACATCAGTTTAAAATGCAAGAAAGCTTAGTTGGTAGCGAATGTACATTCTCTTTATAGAAATTGGCTTAGAATTCTTTAGATCACATTTATAAATATTGCTTGTAGCACCATATCCAATTACATATTTCTCTTTAAGATTTTTTGTAATTTTCATTATGTCGTTGTACATGTAAAGATCCATGTTCATGTGTAGTATGACCAACCTTGGAGAACTTAAATGTAACAAATAGATGTGTCAATAAAGAAATTGTAATATGATATTGCTTTCTGATTTGTCATCTAATAATCTATACAATATGAAATCATGTCTTTCCATTTTTGTTTTAACACCTTGTTACATGTTGTTTGCAGAGCCTTTTGTAAATACCTTTGGATGATTTGAAGGGTACAAAGCTATAACTATGCAAAATAGTAGTTCTGAACCCTAATAGATGAAAATAATTACTGGTTTGTTAAATGGATGTTTTTCATTGCATTGGACCACAATTTTGTTAGAAAACATCATACATATCCTAGTTTTCTAAATTTTTGATAAGAATAGAAGAATGTATCGGAACCTGAGCTACTTGAAAGATAACTATGATTTCTTGCATCAGTTAATTGGTTATATCCAAAAACCATAAGAAACAAAACTAAATTGGTACGTAGAGAAAATTTGTGTTTATATCTACAAATGTATGGAGGCAAACATGAAAAAAAATTAATGAGAGGAATTTCCCTAAATGGATTGTTGTAGGAGAGGTTTTTTTAAAATCAATAGAGCCATTTACAGTGTCTTCTATTATTATTGCAAGAAAATAAAATTTAGTCCTTTCTTAAAGACAACCATAGCTTTGAAAGTGAAGCCTCTAGGTTTCAAAATGATGTAGTCTAACTCAAATTTTTTTAAATGATGGGAAGATAGCCATCAATTCACTATTAGCTCCTCTATTATAAACTTGTACATATTGTAATTTACATTGAAGAAAATATATTGTATACTATATTGATGTTAGCGGCCGTTAGTCTACACTTATAGAAATTAATTGACATCTTTAAACAAACCAAATTTCATAGCGATTAATTCAATAAATTATATAGTGAAAAGCACAACAAAAACTTTATTAATGATTTGTTGATTTTTATAACCGAAGGGGACTTGAATGGTCACTTTCCTTTTACATTATAGATACAATGAGAGGATTAGTATAAAAACTCACATGATCTAGTAATACTTTGGTGAAAAAGCACTTAGGGCATAAGCCAAAAACACAAGTGATTTGGAATACAACAAAAATAACTGGACCATTAAGAAAAACACGATGATATGGTAACAATGCAACTGGAAACGCTATATAACAACCAAAACAAAGTTACTGACTTAAAAAATTTGAGAGGAATTTATTTATTTGAATCGATGACACCTTTATAACCTCAACCTTAACGATCCCGAAAATGGTTTCCATAGGCGGTTCTCGGAAAAAGATGATCTTTTCCAACATCAACATGAATCTTTAACCAATTACATGCCTCGCGACCTCCCTAATGAAAAAGATACAAACATTTCATTTCATCTTTTAGCAGAGAAAACATATCATCTAGATCAGTGCAAGGGGAGCGAACTATCTCCCATCCCTCGTGTCTCATCCCATTTGGAAAAAACAAACACGAATCACATTAGGACATCAAACCATTTGTATAACTCTGAAAAACTGCTGCATCTAGAAAACCTTCCTATTTATAATGAGCCTCAGATAACAAGGGCCATGACGCACTCATGGTTTTGTCCATTTCCACTTCCATGTCAACCCTATACACTGGCTTGATTAAGTGATGACCCATCTTCAAAGCCCAATTCTTTATCAAGTGTATGATAAGAAGATGACAAATGAATGTCAAAGAAACTTCCACATTTACCCTCGACATCCCTCTAAATAACGATAATCATCTCCAATATTTCCCTCAATATAAACCAGTTCTTTCTCTGTTTACATTCAAAAATGGATTTCAAACGGACGATGTGAAATTTTGGTATAAAATGACATTTCACTGACGACACATAAACTTGATTGAAAGGAAACATTGGAAAGGCAATGATGGATAGAATGTAGGCCAGTGAAATAAATATGAATGATGTGAAAATAAGGAGGATGGGATCGTTAAATATGTGGAGGACTGTGCCATCGCATCTCTTATAATTAATACAAGCTTGGTAGGGTTTTAATATTCACCTTTATTGGAAAAGATGATAATTTTGGGTGATCAACATATTTATTTCCAATCTTATCACTCGAGTTTTTATTAAATCTGCCTTTTTAGTAGCCTCGCCATATATAACATTTAAGGTCCAAAATGTAATTAATGAAAGAGTATAACTAGATTTGTATTCACACAAGTTTTTGGATGGAGGTGTTAGAAATAATATGAGATTCACCTCCAATAATTAAATCATTACAATTCAATTCAATAGCAACGGACCAACAATGTTCCACCACTTTAATTTATTGATTCATACATTTATTAATTTACATTTGGGTGGGATCGTGGTCTATATTCTATAGTCGGGGACAACCTCAATAATTAATATCATAATAATAGCGCAGAATTTAATCTTCAAACTATGAATAACCATTAAAAATTTAAAAATTCGATATTTAGTCCTTCGAGTAATCTTAATATTTTTACATTTACTTTTAATTTAGTAATTTGGGGTTGAACGTGTGTTTTATTTATGAATAACATCTTATATTATATTAATAAGTAAAATGATATAAGAGTATTCACCAAAACATTTAGTAGTATAGAAGCAAGCCCCAAAGCCACGAGTTCAAACTAGGAATACAAAAGCCTAGAAGTACATCTGATTACAAAACATCATAAGATAAAATATTAGAAAATTTAAGAATCAACTATGAATTATTGACCAAAGAAGGCGCAGATCTTGATAATACCATCAAGAGCAAAACAAATCTCAAGGATAGACAATTCTCTTATGTTACTTTCCTTGAAATAACAAATATCAAAGTGTGGTCTTGAAAAAAAAACTCATTACTTCAAATTTAATTGAAATAGTCTAAAACTTCCATACTTCATCTTGTTTTATGATACAAATCATATAGTGAGAAATACAAACTAGAATATTGGAAACAAATTGATCGATACAATATTGTATCAACATGGTCAAGTTAAAGACAATTTCTTCTACACAAATTATACACAACATGCTTTCCACTATCGTTCTTTCTCGAATACCCTCTTCAACATTCTCTCTAATAACACCTTCCAGATTTCAAACAACTTCTTGAAATTTACTACATATCTGCATAACCACACTTCCCTTACATTAATCAACATTATCAACTTCTATCAATCCAAAAAACGCATTCGAATAAAAATTCTAGTTGTTATTCATGTTATTAATTATGTGATTAGCATCTGGAAGAAGGTAACCATTTGTTTTTCGCGACTATCTTTCGAAACTAGCTTCGAGGATTGGAGAGAGTCTGACATGCTCATATAACACTTAGACCTAGTTTTTTATTTTCCTTGGCCCAAAAAGTATGTTTATTTTATCAAACACACTATTGGGCATACTATATTAGAAATATTTGATCAATGCAATAGAAGTCCATCATTTAATATTGCACTAAAATCTTGTTCACCTTCACCCTGCGTATGTGGTTGATCCTTTAGGTATATTTTATTTGAAGGATGATTTTAAGAAAATATGCAAGGCCAAGACGGACAAAACATGTTGTCAAGTTTAATTGATGTACATCTATTACGATGATCTAACATTGCCACACTACATGGTTATGTTAATTACAATAAATTTTTGATCATAGCAATAAAAAATCATTCCCTTTCACTAACTAACGACACTAATCGGTTGTAAAAATTATAATATTTACTCATGCTTCTCAAATGTTTATATTTAAGGATAGTCCATCAAATATAATATAATTAAAAATATTAACTTCAAACTTGTTGAGATTCCTTTTTGCATGGTTAAAATAGATTCATCAACAATATATAGGATAGCGGCCGATAGCCTTCTCATCAATGAATAATTGACAAAAATAAAACATGCACTTCTCTTCTCAAACTCGGAGTACTCATTCTTGAGAATGACTCATGTTCCTCTTTGGTTTAAATTTTTAGTAAAACATTTAGGACTATTTTTGTTAACATACTATTTATTGAAATATGCAAGGCCAAGATGATCAGGATACGTCTTCACCTTTAAAATATGTAATTCTATTATTATACTCTAACTCTTATCTTTGTCACAAAGATAGACAATGAATATAATTAGCTTGTTATTTTTGAAACAAAAATAGTAGAGCCTAGTGAGCACCAAGCCACTTCTTTTAGTAAGTAATGTAGCTTAGCGGTCGCTGTGCATTTTATTTGATACAAAATGACATGAAAAATTCCTTTACAACACCATTTCATCGATTCATATGATTTGTTATCCAAGAGCTATGTTCTATAAGTATCTTAGCTTAGCGGTTGCTAAGCATTTTTTTAATACGATTTTTTTATTTATGTTTTCTTAATTAAGAAACAATTTAGTCTAGAGGCTCCTAATTTATTCCTTTCTCATTTAACAATAAACAATAAGCGTAGAGCACATTTAACAATAAAAATAAGCATAGAGCACTATGTTCTCTAAGTATTCGATCTTAGTGGTCACTACGCATTTATTTTTTATGAATTTTTTTATCTTTATTTTCATAATTAATAAACAGTTTAGCCTTAAGGCCACTAATCTATTAATTTCTCAAAAGACCTCTTTAGCTTTCGATAGTAAACAATTTTTATATCTCACATATTTTGCATCTAAAAATTTCACAAAAATGCCTAGTGCCCAATAATATCTATTACTATAATCTATTATTAGAGCGCTATGTTCAAAATAAGATATTGTTTAGCCTAACTTCTAGAAAATCATTCCTTCTTGAAAGTAATCAAGCTTAGTGGTTGCTAAGCATTTTATTTAATATGAACCATTGTTTGATATCTATATTCAATATAAAAATCAGTCGAACCTAGTGTCTCGGTAATATACTCCTCCTAACAATTAAGAAAGCTTAACAAATCGCTAATCATTTTCATTGATGCACACTGATGTGTGAAAAAATAAAATATGCAAAGGCGTGTGCCTAAAAATCCCTATGGTATATTATGAGCACCCTAAAAACATTTTTAGTAATCATCTTTCTTCCCGACTATGCAAAGACCTCCATAGCTTTCGACATTAAAAATTGTCCATATCTCACTTATCTTCCATCAAAATATATTATGGAAAATGCCTAGCAACCGCTAATATCTATTAGTATGATTTTTTCATAAAACATCTATGTTATCAAGAAATTTTTTAGCCTATTTTCTGCATAATCATTCCTTTTGGTAAGTATTGTAGCTTAGCAATCACTAAGCATTTTCTTTCACACCCACTATTTGATTGATCTTGTTCAAGTAATGGAGCTTAGCGGTCACTAAGTATTTTACTTGATATGAACTAATATAAATTATGTGTTAGACACAAAATAACTTATGAGTAATATAGAAGTTGAGAAATCCTTCAATGGTAATATAGATATTTATTTGTATTAATGGAAATAAAACTTAGGAGTTGTAGAGGCTAGAGATTGCTAGTATTCTTCTCAACAAATAGATGGAAAACATACGACAAGTTGTTCATTAACACGTGTTGAAGAGAATACCCTGATCCCCTATAAAATGTAAGTATTTATTATTTTTAATTCGGTGTTGCAAAAATATCATTCTAACGGAGATTATGGTCACTATTTCGTCTCTATCTATCTATAAGGTACTTGCAAATTCTAGTGAAGCATAAAATTATGTTTTAGTTTTTCTAGAGTAAAGCGTTAATAACTCCAAAATATCAATGATCACGAGATATATTAGAAATTTCATGCCACATGGCAACATTTTAATGGATTACAGTTACAACTTAATAATGTAAATTTTTATATGTAAAAAATATTTGTTAATTCTATCGCTAATAAAAAATTCTTAATAAATGTGTCAATTATATAATTGTGTAATTAATTGGTTCAAACTTGCAAGATGCCACATTTTATAGGATTTTTTTAAAGTAACGCAGACGATAGCAAAAAAATATTGAATTCGCACTCGATAAAAATTAATAATAAATGAGGCATAAGTCACTTTTTTTAAATTTAAATTTTTTGCTTTGTAAGATTCACTACTATTCTCTAAATGTTTTTTTATTATGCTTAAATTAATATTTGTAATTTTCCCGCAAGTTCATAAAGAAAATTTTGATGTTGTCCTAGCAGTTTCTAAAATACGTAGTATTAATAAATTTGATTTCCCCTATCCCATGCTATTCCCAAATTAACGTGAATTATATTTATAAAATACCGAATTCGCACTATATAAAAATTAATAATTAACGAGACGTATATCACTCTCTTAAAATTTAAATTTTTATTTACTAATGTTCACTTCTATTTTCTAAATGGTTTTTTATTATTCTGAAATTAACAATTTTCATTTTTCCGCAAGTCCACAAAGAAATTTTTTTCGATGTCCCACTTGTTTCTAAAGTAGGTAGTATTAATAAATTTTATTTCCCGAATCCCATGCTATCCCCCAAATTAACACGCATTATATTTATAAAATACCAAATCCACGCTAAATAAAAGTGATGATTAAAAAGGTGTATATCACTCTATTAATATTTATTTTTTTATTTCCTAATGTTCACTTATGTTTTCTAAATGGTTTTTTATTATGCTAAAATTAACAGCTTTTTCGTTTTTCCGCGAGTCCACAAAGAAACTTTTGTCGATGTCCCACGTGTTTCTAAAGTAGGTAGTATTAATAAATTTGATTTCCTGAATCCCACACTATCCCCCAAATTAACGCACATTATATTTATAAAATACCGAATTCGCACTAGATAAAAATTAATAATTAACGAGGCATATATCACTCTATTAAAATTTAATTTTTTTGTTTCCTAATGTTCACTTCTATTTTCTAAATGGTTTTTTATTATGCTTAAATTAATATTTGTGGTTTTCCTGAGTGATCACAAAGAACTTTTTTCGTTGTCCCACTTGTTTCTAAAGTTAGTAAATTTAATCAATTTGATTTCCGTATCCCACAATATGCCTTGAATTAAATACAAATATTAATGACAGGTTACTTCAAAGTAAGGTATGTGAAATCCCATGCATTAAATGCCAATATTTGAAATATCAAAATCATGCACTTTCGCTTTAACTAGGGGAAATTCAAATTTTGAAATTTCCTATTCCCACGTTTTTTCAATTTTTTGAATTTCTTTAGTTGAATGCATTTGGAAAAAACTAAATAAATAGGAGAAATATATATTAGGGTTTCTTTTTTATTTTGTAAGAGTAGAAAAGGAGATCTTGAAATCATAATACAACATGTGCAGAGCACTAATTTACTACTCTATGTTCTCGATTCCTTGAGGTTTTTTTAAATGGTAACCTGACCTAGCGATCATAATCATGTTTGGGGGCACGAAAAAAAAAGACATAAAATAGTGATACTGGATAGATCATAGGTGCAAGTGTAGATCAGAAGGTTCAAGGATTAAATCAAGAGAGATAAGAAAAACATGTTATAGATAGAATCTCGCTAATACTATGTTTTAGAGAGAATACAAAGCTTTAACAGACATTATCAATCACGTCAAAATATCATATACAACTAAAACAGGTATTTATCAAAATCATCTATGTTATTATATGTGTACCGTAGTTGATGATAGGCACTTACATCAGCTCTGTACTCATGTAGTTCTTGTGTTTTGCATCGTAACTCATCCCTGCCTTTCCCTTTGGCACCTTTGCAGTTACGTTCCATCTTCTTGTCAAAATGTGTTGCTCTATCTGAAATAAAAATTTTTGTCTTCCCATGACCGAAGATTTTGTAATCCCTTTTAAAATATTTATTCCTTCCGAAAACCCATTTTTATGTTCAGTCGTAGCTCAAGTATTCATTTTTGTTAAACGGGTTCCCTTTTCATCCCTTCTATCTAGTCTCTCTGGTTTTTTTGTTTATTTTTTGTTCTTCTTCGTCTATTTATTTTTTCCCATAAGCATTGGCATCTATCTCTAGCAACAAAACACGAGTCACATATTATTTTTTTATAAATCATAATGGTTTTCTTTTGTAGGTAATCATTTTGACTTCCTTTAATGATTTTTTTAATATGAAAGAATAGTCGTGACTAATTCTTCAATATTTAATTCACACTTGATTTCCGCATTAATATACATAGTTTTTTATATTTTTTTTTCCACGTAGAAATAATTAAATGCATTGTCTTTACAATTTTTTTATGTTTAGAAAAAAGGTAAGCACATTATATGTTATCGTAAATATTATTAAATATAAATGTTAATCATTCTATTTACAAATATATATTTCATTTACAGTTAGTAACAACTTACTTGATAAATGAACCAATATAAAGTAACAATATTTAAATTGTAAAATAATTTTATTCCAAGACTAGAATTTCGCTTAAGCTCGATGTTTATGACATTACATAGCTATTACAAGACAACACAAGGAAACAAATATTCCAAGACAAGACAAATATTAAATATTTTATTGAATACATTTTTCAAACAAGAATGAAGACTAAGCATACGCTAAGATTCTGGTTGACTCGCATATGATATAACTAGGACAACTCGCCATAAGACCAAGCTTAGCACCATTATTATATTTAGATTTCCATATTAATTTATCAGAATCCTACCATGATATTCGAATCCTAGTGGCCACTAATGTCAAAGATTAGTGAATAGAATTTGTGCAACATAAAAAAAAATGAGATTAGCATTGCTTAGGATATTGTTTGCCTTACATATAGGACAATTTGTAATGACCCAACAAGAAAATTAACTATATCCTTTATTATATTTGGATGCTACATTACTACATTCTAAGCCTAGTAAGCACTAGGGTTTATGTTTACTTTCTTTTCTTTGATGTTATATAACAACAAATATTCAAAGAAAAGATTAAATTTAAGCATATCACATGATATTTAGATCCTAGATTAGTCGGTAATGTCGTAGATTATTCTAATGCATTTTTGTAACACAATAAAGACTTAATATAACCGCCACTAGGATAATTTTTATATTTGTATCCGAGATAATGATTAATGACCCCACAAAACTCAAAACTCAACTAAACTTCAACATCGATTGTTTATTTAGGAGGCCTCTTGAGTATAACATGGCATTCAAACTTTAATGTATGATATTTCTAGCAGCCACTAGGATATTTGTTGTATTGCATTTAGGATAATTTATAACGACTCAATTGAAAATCTAACTATGCTTCCCATAATTATATTTAAATTTTAAAAGAAAATTTTTAACGACTGGCAACCGCTAGGGTGATTGATCACTACATTTCATTCCTGAATACTCGTGATTTGAAATGAAAATTTAAGCCTAGCGTTCGCACGAGCTCAATAGTATATTTGAAGTTTATCACATGAATTCCAAATGAAAAATTTAAACCTAATGGCCACTGAGCTCAATAGTATATTCATGTATTCATTGTTGCAACATAACAAAGGCTTGAGGTTAGTGATCGCTAAGACATTTGTCTTGCAAAGAGGACAATTAGTAATGACTTGATGGATATTCAAATACACGAATACAAATAAAATATTCAAAGAAAAGATGAACCCAAGTTCTTAGGCTATTGTTCGATTACAAGTAGTTTGTAATCATTAACCCAAGTTCCATTCTCATTAAATTCATTCGATGCTTTAAATAAGTGGCCATGGGGACTATTTGTACCAAAATTTGTTCTCCTCTTTTTCGAAAGAGCATCATAGATATGGCATGAAGCTTGAAGTTAGATAGATCATGATGTGTGTCGTTTTGTAGCTGGGGATGTGATCTAACTAACACTTAGATTTGTAGAGAGATGGATAGCACTTTAAAAGGTTTTGATCTAACCCACACTATTTTTGGTTGTGTCTTTCAACCAAGGTAAGAGAACCTACATTGTAACCCCCAAATGGTGAAGGAGATGAAGATATCCCTCAATTTATGCAAATAGTATGAAATGGCCTTGGGAAAATATGATCAACACTCCAAATCTGACTTTCACAAGTTTTCACTCCCAGATTATGGAGATATTTTAGTGCAAGGCAAGCGTTCGAAGACATTGTATGATCCCTGATTTGCTTTGTGCATTTTTGTAAATAGATTGTACTCTTTTTTGACACACAACACGAGATGCAAGGGTAGTATGGGTAGGATGGGTTTTTAGAATGATTTTTTTGTGGGGTATTGATGAGACAAACTAGGATATATCAGATCTTTGACAACCTCTACAATACTTGAAACAACTATCAAATAAAATGCTTCAAATAATTAAGACATTCTTTCAACCAGAAGAGGCATAAATGGAAGCCTAGGAAACACTCTTCACACAATCTTTGAGAACTCACTACAAAATCTTGAAGTAAAGAACACAATTAAACACAAAAATCCTTGATCAAACCATGCCTAAGGTGCCCCCAAAGGCTTACAAGAAATCTCTACAGATCAAGGAAGGTAAAGTGATTTTAAATTTGTTTATCTCTTTATCAGATGAAGGATCTTTTGAACATGAGATTGCAAATGCCACTAAACTATCAACAAGAAATGGAGATTCTGTGTGATTTCTAAAAAAATAATGCAAGATTGCAACAAGAACAATGAAAAATATATGCGGGAATTTAAAAATGATAAAAGACATCATATTGCCCAAGAAAACACAAATTAACTTGAAAGCTAGTTACATTCATCAATAGGGGAAAGTTTCATGAACAATCTTAGAGATTTGCGATGGCTATACAATTGTAACCAACTCACATACATAAAGATCCAACACAAAAGAAATTATTCTGGTTCTTTGGTGGGTTTCTCGAGAAGATGAGATTTCTCTCGTAATTTTCCCATGATTTTCAATTTTTCCCCCTCTATATAATTTCTCCAAAATGCATTATATACCTCATGCCACATTGGAGCCTTCTTTCCAAAGCAAAGAATATGCCAAGGGATCAATTTTGTAACAACAATTCTTCATGATTCACTGAAAATGACATTTAACAAATTTACAACGAGAGTTCCCAGGTATTTCTAAAATGGTGAATCATTACAAATATTCTAATCATTATCCTTCTTGAAGGTATTTTTTTCATCATCAAGGCATGCGGATGTCTTTCATCTCATCATTTCACCTTCTCACCTTTTAAAACTACCTCTGTAACTTTCAATTTGACATTTCATGTGCTTTCTCGGCTGAATAAAAATTTATTACAAAAACACCTCAAATCAAAGAATTAAGCCATGAAACTGATTCCAATGATCCTAGAACACCAAGATGACACAAAATCACTAAAAATTTCATGAATTTTGATGCAAAAATCATGATTCCAAGCTTCTGGAGCTCTCGTGGCGGTCAAAACAAATGGATGCATAAAGAACCGTCGATCTTATCCATCTTTTAATCCTGGCCCTCCACGTGGAAAATGTAGACTTAGAAATAAGTTAGACTTACCTTTTTAATGTTTTGGATAAGGCCGGACACATGGCAAAAATGATTATAAATCAATTCCGGTTCATCTTTTCTCTTTTTGACATTTTTGAAAAAAAGGAAAGAAATGACTTTTTCTCCACCCCTCCACCCTTGAAATTTGGAGCTAACACATGGCACAAGGTGGGCCCCACTAGGATCGCGCTTCAATTCTCCACATTTTGACCTTTGTTAGAAATTGGTATAACTTTCAAATTTTTCTCCATGGGTCCAGTGCTTCAAATTTTGATTCTGAGTCTTTTTTGCAAAAGGGAAAAAATTCCCTCTTGCCTTCACCATCCCGCCGACCCACTATGTCCTCTGCCATGTGTCGCTCGATGATTTACTAGTGGGCTAGCACTTCAAAATTTTATTTTGAGTCTTTTTTGCAAAAGGAAAAAAATTCTCTCTTGTTTCCGCCAGCCCACCAACCCACTTTTTCCTCTACCACATGTCACTCGATGATTCGCAATGTGAGCCAACACTTCAAATTTTGATTTCAAACCTTCTTTGCAAAGGGAAAAAAATTCCCTCCTACCTCTCTTGACCCACCTTGTCTACCTTTGACCCTTAAAATGTGACACGTGTCTCACCTGGATTGGAGTGGAGCCATTTTTCTTTTTTCACCTTTTAGACAACAAAGGCAAAAAGTCATAAAATTTTCCTTCGGCCCCTTCTTCCACTTTTTGCCTTTTTGGACACATGTCCTCTGTGATTCACCAGGGCCGCTATCCAAAATTTTATTTTAACCCTTTGAGCCAAAAAAAAAAATTCATAATTTTTTCTCCACCACCTACATCCCCTCGACTAAAATACTTCCACGCATCCTCCTCTAGTTGCATTTATGGGGTTTGGGAAAAATTTTGACTTAGGAAATTTTACAAAATAAAGCCAATTTTTTCTAAGGAGATCCGACTCCCTACTTCCCCATGGCCAATAAGAACATGCCATGTAGGCAACTTTGAAAAAGGTGGAGCCATGGAGCAAGATTTTCCATTTCACCAAAAAATCAAAAATGATAAGTCATAAACATTTCTCGCTGATCCTCATCAATAAAACCTACCACATCACTAATACCTTATGAGGATTAATTTGATGGGAAAATGACACCCGTCGACTTTCAAAACGTAAAAATTCTAGGGATGCCCTAGAATTTAATGTTTTAACCAAGGATGGTAGATTTTTCCACTATGAATTAAGCGAAGCATGATTTCTAATCATTTTCAATCTAGGATTTATATTTTCAAATACAAACAAGTATGATTTGATCAATTTCAATTTTTACATGATCGAGTAAAGGGGAAAAATGACATAGCCCACAAAATTGGAAAAACTAGGGCACAGAAAAGGAAAACATGGACTATTATTTCAAATTACGGAAAAACAATGAGTTTGTGAGCATTTTAAAATCATTTCAAGAGAAGAATTACAGAACATCAAATCAAAGGATAAAACATTTTTGAGTAGATACAAATTTGAAAATTTAGGGAAACATGGTGCAAGCTCAAAAATGGCACCAACATCGGCTCTTGCTTGGGGATGGGCACTCCCAGTGAGTGCCACAAGGAAAAAATGTAGACCAAGTGCCAAAATATCCATTGGGAAAAGGAGTCAATATGCAAGGCAGTCAAAAAACTAGAACCATCCTTCAAAAACGAGCTAAGAAACCGACCAGAATGGCTACCAAGAACAAGGGCAAACCACACACCAACAAAATAGCAAAAACAAAGCAAAAACAAAGACTATACAATTGTACAATTGGTGCATACCTCAGATTTGGGGATTAATCCAAGAAATGCTTCAAATGTATGCCATTAACAGGAAGCTCTAGCAATTCCCCATCTAAGTCCTTGAGAAAGAAGGTATGTTCACCAATTCTGATATCAATGGCATAAGGGCCCATCCATAACGCATCAAATTTTCCATGCTTGCCCTTGTCTTCATGCCTACTATCCCACAACAAAACCAGATCTCCAACATTGAAGGCTCTAGGAGTGACCTTCTTGTCAAACAATCTCTTCAATTTTTCCCTAAATCTGACATGCCTTTGATGGGATGCTCTTCTCTCCTCATCAAGCTCAATAATATGATTGATCCTTGATTCATATGGGCCAAGCTCTTGATCTTCCAACTATTGGGAAAACTGAAATGAAGATAATTGTAGGTGTAAGGGTAGCAAATCCTGAGTTCCATACACCAATTCAAATGGGCTTTTACTAGTAGCTCTTTTAGGAGTTATCCTATCAGCCCAAACTACAAATTTCAATTTTTCACCCCATTTCTTCTTGTTTTGCTCCAAGGTTCTTCTAATGATCTTCAACAAATTCTTATTGTTGGACTTAGCTTGTCCATTCCCTTGGGGGTTATAGTTTGAAGAATAAGTCAGATTGATTCCATATTCATTACACATTGCCATTAAAGGTTTGGCTCTAAAGCACATGGCATTATCAGCTATAATCTTGATTGGGACTCCAAATCTGCATATGATTTGATTCAACAAGAAGTCCATAACTATTTGGTGTGTTGATTTCTTGGTGGGGATTGCCTCTACCCACTTTGTAAAATAATCAGTGGCTATAAGGATCCACCTATGGCCAGCACTAGAAGGATCTAAAATATCACCAATGAAGTACATCCCCATTGCTTGAAATGAGCTTCAATTGATACAATCTTTAAAGGAAGGGAGCCTGAAGCTTTCATTCTTCCAAAGAAAGTTTACAACTATCACATTTTCTAACCAGCTAGGTTGCATCTTTGAAAAGAGTAAGCCACCAATAACCAGCTCTCAAAATCTTATGTGTTTGATACTCTTCCATCAAAGTTTCCTCCAAAACTCCCCATGGAAATAAGTAACTATCTTGGGAGCTTCATCTTTAGTTATGCATTTCAAGAGGACAACTTCAGGGTTATTCCAAATCATCCCAAAGTTAGTGATGATGTATTTCTGAAAAGCCAACTTGAGAGCTCTTTTCGATTTTTATTTAAATGATCGGGACATCATAGGTGTCTAAGGTAGAAGATCACATCTTTGTACCACTCAAAACTTACCAAATTTGCAAGCACATCTACCCTTTCTTCCTCTAGTTGATTCACTTCCACATTCTACAAGTTGCTCCAGCCATGAGGCTAGCAAGGCGCAAACCACATACCAACTTTGTGGCTTGGATGTCCATATCATACTCTTGCAGCTTGTTCACCCACGTACAACTTTATCTTGAGATCTCCATCTCTAATGAGATATCTTTCACCATGGTGTGGGGAACATAAGCAACAACTTTTGAACTCAATATATAAGGCTTGAAAACTTTTGTTGCTTTCACCAATGAAAATGCTTGTTTCTCCATGATTGTATACTTCATCTCAGCTACTTGTAAAGCCTTACTAAAGAAGGAAATAGGCCTCTCATCCCCATTCTCATCCTTTTGTAGCAAAATAGAATCAATGGTATACTCAGAGGAAAAGGAAACTATTTGGAAAGGCCACTTATAGTTTGGGGCTACTAAAATAGGTGCATTTTTAAGTGAATCCGTAATTCCTTTGAAATCTTGAAATGACCCCTCCCTCCCACACGATAACTTGGTCCTTCCTTAGCATGCTTGTGATTCGAAGAGTCAACTTAGAAAATTTGGAAACAAACCTTCTAATAAAATTAATTTGACCAAAGAAAGATTCGATTCCTTTCTTGGTTCTTGGGATAGGTACATTTTTATTGCTTCCACTCTCTTAGGGTCTATATAACACTATCTTTTGACACAATGTGACCAAGCAGCTTGGCCTTTTACACACCAAAATGACACGTCTTTGGATTAAGAGAAATTTCATACTCCCTACATTTGATCAGCATCTTCTCCAAGTGCTACAAATGATCACCTCTCTACCTTGAAAACACAGTCACATCATCTTGGTAAACTATAATGAACTCATTGATGTAACCAACAAAAGAAACATCCATTTCTCTTTGAAAAGTGGCACTAGCATTGTTCAAACCAAAGGACATTCTAACAAAAACATATGTTCCCCAAGGAGTAGTGAATGTTGTCTTAAGTCTTTCTGATTCTTTGACAACCACTTGATTGTATCCAGAGAAACCATCCAATGTAGAAAGCAACTCAGACCCTGTCACAAGCTGCAACATATTTTCCATATTTGGCAAGGGATAGTTGTCCTTCATGGATGCTTTGTTTAGATTTCTAAAATCCACACAAATTTTGATGTCTCCATTCTTCTTTCTGACTGGCACAAGGTTTGTAACCCAAGATGAATATCTAGTGGGCTGAATAATAGGAGATCTCTCAACTTCTTTAACTCCTCTTGCATTTTCATGGAGAGAAGTGGATTAATTGGACTTTTCCTTTGTCTGAATGGCTTATTCTTGGCCTCAAGAATGATCTCATGTTGAAACAAGTCTTCTCTATATGTTTTTAGCTCGAATAGGACCAATCAAGGAGTCTTGATATTTTTCAAGAGTTGGACATAGGACTGTTTTTCATCTTTACTTAAATTGCTTCCCAAACAAATCTTCCTTGGTTTATCATTAGTGCCCAAGTTACGCTCTTCCACATCCCTTGAGGTAGACATGTTTCTATTAATGATGCAATCATAATTGTTAAAATTAGACTTAAGAGAAACAAGGCCTCTAAGAATGGTGTTAGTTTTGATTGGATAATATCTTTTCCAAAAAAGTCTCACTTCCTTCAATCATACACACCATTGGTTCCCAATCAATATGTTGATCTACAAACTCACCTTGATTTTGCAAGAACCTTTGCACTTGAGAATCATCATCAAACACTTTCCAATGCTTGATGTTGTCAAGGATAGCTGGCCTAGTCAACACTTCAACATTTTACTCACAATAAGGTGAAATGGTGCAAAATCCAAATCTTGACTCCAACACTTCCAACTTGTCAACAGCAGCATTCATACTTTTGTCATGATGCACAAATTGAAAGAATCAAACATTTCAATTAGATCCCAAACTACATGCTTATATCTTGTTTCATACGCTGGTTTTTGTAGCATACAATTTTCTTATTTGTTTGACAACCACTCGAGTCTCTTTTTACAACAATATCTTTCACTCCATATTTCCATGTAATTCTTAGATCTAACAACAAGGCTTCATACTCATCAATGTTGTTAGTACATTCAAAATTAAGCTTGAAGGAAAAAAATCTTCTAAGCTAGGAGAAATCAAAATTACACCAGCACCATTTCCAAATTTGGGGAAAGCTCCATCAAATAGAAAGGTCCAAGGAGAACATACCTATTTAAGGAACTTTGACTGGTCCATTTTGTGTTCTTTTCTATCAGCAAAACCAATAAAATTATCAGCATCAACATTAGCAAATAATACTTCATAAGTAGCATTGTTGGGATCTTCAATTAGATGCAACATCTTCTTCTCACCATAAAGTTTAACAAGGCTGCCCTCAATTGGAATGGTGGAAAAGACATGTCCATTTGGACACTCCCTCCAACACTTGCAGCCCGCTTTCTTTCTTGACAAAATCGTACCCCATTTGGTAGGAAATCATCAATCACAACATCTAAATTTTAATTCCTCCCGGGATAAGATGCAAGCTGCACAACCAAACCTTTCACACAACTAACTACTAGAACTTCTCTTGAGTCCATGGCACTACAATTTCCATAGGCTACTATCACTTTGATATCCAACTCATTCATGACTTCTAGAGGCATGACATTATAGGATGCTGCTGGAATCAAACATACAATTGTGAAGTAGCCTATCCTTTATAATCAAAGTTGTGAAAAATGGATCAATATTCAATTGGGAATAAACCAAATATGTCCCCAAATATACCTCAGGTGTCTCTCCAAGATCTTATAATGTTGGTGGTTTTTTAAAGTCAACAATTATTTGAGGAGGAGTCTCAACAAGATTTACATTTCTACCGGGAGTAATCTTCTCTTCCTTCAATCCCAAGTATTCAAATGTTCTGTTCTTGTGCTCAGGTATTCTAAGTAACTAAATGATTAGAACACTCACTTTGATTTGGCTCAAGAATTGGGCTATGTCATAGGGAACACTCTTTGGTAGGACAACATTGGAAGGGAGACAAGCAAATTAACTAGATGGCATGGGACCCTTGGCAGCTTGGGCATGAAGAGGACCTGTAATTTTGCATGGGACAAAAAAATTTGGGCAAGTGTTTCCCTTCTAGGAGTTTCTTTAGGAATGCTTGTGAGAAAGGGTTTCTTAGGCTTGACTTGAGGACCAGCTCCTTTAACAACTTTGCTTCTAGTATTATACTCTTTCTCTTGACCAATAACAACATTCATTAACAACTACCTATCTTCCTCTCGAATGGATACCACCATCATATTTCTTAATCATCAAAGCTCTTAGATATTCAAATTCATTATTAGGAATTTCAAAAGCTTGCACTACATCAACTTCAAGAGTATGGGGGGGAAGAAAAACGTGTACCCATTTGATGCAATCCCAAAAGGTAGTAGCAGTCCTAGAACTTATTACTTCAGTAGATGTTGCTCCTATTTGTGAGCTTGAAGAACAACCCATCATGCAAATATCATCATTAGTACCATCATCACTATTAGCTTCACCTTCTTATTGTTTCCATTTCACATGGAGGATGGGGCAGAAAACACCTATCACACCAATCAATATCAGCAACTTCTTCAATAGCAACAACCCTAGCAGTTAAGGGATCAGGTAACATTCTTCCTTCATGTGCTTGAGGATGTCTATTTGTAGACCCAACAGGCCCTTTACCTTTTTCATCAAACCTCTTCTCATTCCTATGGTGATTGCCAAATCTATTTTGTACTTGCTGTGTAGGCTAACCTTGTGAAGTCTAACCAATTCCCTTCTCATCTCTTGCCAACTTGTATGAGATTTCTTTGATAGCCCTTGCCAAAGTTTTCACAACCTCTTCTAAATTAGCACCTTTGCTAGTTTGAGGTTTTTTAGGGTTTATCGATTTTACACCATCTCTCTTAAGAGGTTTCCCAACAGCCTTGATATTGTTTTCATTTTGAAGTTCCATGGTGAAAGCTTGTCTTAGATTGGTAGGGTTCTTATCTCTTAGGTAATAGGCTACCTTTTTATCAAATGCATCTGCATATTTGATTAAACAAGATTCATCACAAGGCCTCAACCTGACAGGAAGCCTTCTCAAAGTTTTGTTAAACCTTGTGTTGAAGTCATGGACTGATTCATTAGGGTTCTTCTCGATATTCTCAAACTCAAACAAAAGAAATCTAAGATCAGTCTTGTCACCATATTGCAACCTAAACACATTTTTCATTTCAGTCCATGAATCAATAGAATTATCAGGTAGATCCTTGTACCAATCCCTAGCATCTTATTCTAGTGTATGAATGAACAAATTAATATACACATCTTCAAACTCTATCTCAAAATCTTCCATCATATTAACAAAGAGTTTGAGATGTTGATCACCAGTTATTGCATTGTTGCCTTGAAATTTTGGCAATCTATTTTTGACATCTTGTGGAACAAAGCATTTGGGTAACCATCCATTCCTCTAAAATCTATGGGACCAAAGGTGTTAACAACAAATGGAGGTCTAGGCTGAGCCATATTGTTTGGTGGAGGTGATCTTGGAGGTGAAACAAGCTGATGAGGAGTGCAAGATCTTTGGGGCTCAAGAATGTGATTCACAAGATTGGTATTCTCTAAATGCTGATTTTCTTGGAAATTTTTATTTGAATTAAAACACAGAGGTGCAGATTGGAGAAGGAACTTACTAGGTACAGCAAAAGGACCTTCACTAGCTGAGGAAAACAAGTTTATGAGAGGATTGCTTGAATCAGAATCACTTGAAGAAGAATGATAATCCTCTACCAAAGGCTGATCTCTCTCACCAATGGCTATATCTTTTCCTGATGTCTGACCTTTAACCACTTTCCAAACTCTTCTCCCTTCCAACTCTAAGTTTCTTGAATCTGAGAACAATTTCTTAGTAGAGTCTCTAAGGAAGAGAGATCTTCTTCCTTCTAGTTTTGTAGAGATCAACAGCACAAAAATAAATGACAGAAAGTCTTAAGACACTGGTATTTATCAATATCAAATCAGCATGGAGTCACCACTAAGGAATTTCACCCTAGTTGTGCAAATGCACTAAAATACTCTGTCAAATATTTACCAGCACTAAAAATATTGCCAAAATTTACAAATCAAACCTTCCTTCTTCCTTAATTTATTAATCACAAGTGTAAATAAAGTGCTACAACTGTTGGAAACTAGTTAAATTACAGGTAGAACTTATATCTTCACTCAATCCTTACAAATTTTAGTATAAAATTATGCTTTAACAATGTATTTTCATGTAAAATTTGTAAAGGAATTCACTGAGGGTTTGATATGCATTCAAATATCTCAAATATGCATGCACATGGATCATATTAAACTAAGAGAATATCAAACTCGAGCTCTACTTTTTTCAATCTTATAAATATGATCGAGAAGATGATATTGATATTTGTAATTGCACATAAATTACACCTAAAGTATTACAATAGATCGAAAACTGAAATAATGAAGAATGTCCCCGACAATGGTGCCGAGAAAGTGTTGGTACCCAAATTTTTTCTCCTTTTCAATCGAGCGGCATCGAGAGATATGGCATGAACCTTGAATTCAGATAGATCATGATGTGTCTTTTTTTGTAGCCTTGAGGGATGTGATCTAAATAACACTCACATTTATAGAAGATGGATAGCACTTTGAAAGGTTTTGATCTTACCCTCACAATTTTAGGTTTTGCCTTTCAACCAAGGTAAGAGAACCTACATTATAACCCCAAATGGTGAAGGAGATGAAGATATCCCTCAATTTATTCAAATTGCATGAAAAGGCCTTGGGAAAATATGATCAACACTCCAAATCTGACTTTCACAAGTTCTCACTCCCAGATTATGGAGATATTTTCAATGCAAGGAAATGGTTATTGAAGACATTGTATGATCCTGATTTTCTCTGTGCATTTTTGTAAATGGATTGTATTCTTTTATTCACACACAATGCAGATGCAGGAGTAGTATGGGTAGGATGGGTTGTTTAGAATGATTTTTTTGTGGGGTATTGATGAGATAAACTTGGATATATTAGATCTTTGACAACCTCTACAATACTTGAAAAAATATTAGATAAAATGATTCAAATAATCAAGACATTCTTTCAACCAAAAGAGGCATAAATGGAATCCCAAACAACACTCTTCACACAATCTTTGAGAACTCACCACAAAAGCTTGAAGTAAAGATATAAATTAACTAAAAAAATTCTTGATCAAACCACGCCTAAGGTGCCCCCAAAGGCTTACAAGAAATCTCTACAATCAAGGAAGGTAAAGTGATTTTAAATTTGTTTATCTCTTTATCAGATGAAGGCTCTTGAACATGAGATTGCAAATGCCACTAAACTATCAACAAGAACTGGAGATTTTGTGTGATTTCTAAATAATTTTAATGAAGATTGTAACAAGAACGATGAATACTATTTACGGGCATTTAAAAATGATAACAAACATCATATTGCCCAAGAAAACACAGATTAACTCAAAAGCTTGTTAGATTCATCAGCAGGGAAGAGTTTCATGAACAATCTCAGAGCTATGTGATGGCTATACACTTGTAACCAACTCACATACATGAAGATCCAACATAGAATAAATTATCCTAGTTCTTTGGTGGGTTTCTTAGAAGATGAGCTTTCTCTAAGAATTTTCCCGTGATTTTAAATTTTTTTCCCTCTATACAATTTTTCCAAAATGCATTATATACCTCATGCCACATTGTAGCCTTCTTTCCCAAGCAAATAATATGTTAAGGGATCAATTTTGTTACAACAATTCTTCATGATTCACCTGAAAATGACATTTAAAAAATTTGCACCGAGAGTTTCGGTATTTCTAAAATGGTGAATCATTACAAATATTCTAATCATTATCCTTCTTGAAGGCATGTTTTTCATCATCAAGGCATCCAAATGTCTTTCATCTCATCATTTCACCTTTTCACCTTTTAAAACTACCTCTGCAACTTTCAATTTGACATTTCACGTGCTTGCTCGGGCTAAGTAAAAATTTAATACAAAAACACCTCAAATCAAAGAATTAAGCCATGAAAGTGATGCCAATGATCTTGGAATGCCAAGAAAACACAAAATCACTATAAATTTGATGAATTTTGATGCAAAAATCATGATTCCAAGCTTCCTGGAGCTCCCATGGCAGTCAAAACAAATGGATGCACAACAACCATTGATCTTATCCATCTTTTAATCCTGGCCCTCCACGTGGAAGATGTAGACTTAGAAATAAGCTTGAGTTACCTTTTTAATTTTTGGATAAGGCCTAGACATGTGGAAAAAAATGATTGGAAATCAATTCGGGTTCATCTTTTGTCTTTTTGACATTTTTGAAAAAAAGGAAAATTTTGAATTTTTTCTTCACCCCTCCACCTTTGAAATTTTGAGCTGACACGTGGCACATGGTGGGTCCCATTGGGATCATGCTTCAATTCTACACATTTTGACCTTTTTTGGAAATTGAGAAATTTTTCACTTTTTACCTCGCAGGCCCACACCTCCAATTTCTCCCTTGCCACATGTCTCCTTGTGATTCGTCACAGGCCAGCGCTTCAAATCTTGATTTTGAGTCTTTTTGGCAAAAGGGAAAAAATTCCCTCTTGCCTCCGCTAGATCTCTTGACCCGCTATATCCTCTACCATGTGTCACTCAATGATTCGCTAGTGGGCCAATGCTTCAAATTTTGATTACGAGTCTTTTTGTAAAAGGGAAAAAAATTCTCTTGCCTCCGCCGACCCATCAACCCACTCTGTCCTTTGCCACATGTCACTCGATGATTCGCTAATGGGCTAGCACTTCAAATTTTGATTTTAAACCTTCTTTACAAAAGGGAAAAACCTCCCTCCTACCTCTGCTAACTTCCTGACCCACCTTGTCTACCTTTGACCCTTAAAATATTACACGTGTCTCACCTGAATTGGAGTAGAGCCATTTTTCATTTTTCATCTTTTAGACAAAAAAGGAAAAAAGTCATAAAATTTTCCTTCGGCCCCTTCTTCCACTTTTATCCATTTTGGACACATGTCCTCATGTGATTTTCCACGAAATTTTGTGGTCCAAAATTTTACTTTAACCCTTTGAGCTAAAAACACAAAATTTTGTAAGTTTTTCTCCACCACCCATATCCCCTCCCACCAAAATACTTCCACATGTCCTCCTCTAGTTGGCTATGGGGTTTCATGTAAAATTTTGACTTAGAAAATTTTGCAAAATAAAGCGAAAATTTTCTAAGGAGCTCGGCTCCCTACCTCCCCACATGACCCGAGTAACAACATGCCACGTAGGCAACTTTGAAAAAGGCAGAGCGATGGAGCAAAATTTTCCATTTCAAAAAAAATAAAAAAATGATAAGTCAAAAACATTTCCCACCAATCCTCGGCCAATGAAAACCCACCACATTTCCAATACCTTCTGAGGATGAATTTGATGCGTAAATGACACCCGTCTGACCATTCAAAACGTAAAAAATTCTAGGGATGCCCTAGAATTCAATTTTTTCACCAAGGATGGCAAATTTTTTTATTTTGAATCAATTGAAGCATGATTTCTGAACATTTTTGATCTAGGATTTGGATTTTCAAATAGAAACAAGTATGATTTGATCAATTTCAATTTTTCTATGATCTGACAAAAGGGAAAAATGACATAGCCCACAAAATTGGAAAAACTAGGGCATAAAAAAGGGCAAACTTGGACTATTCTCTCAAATTAGGGAAAAACATCAAGTTTGTGAAATTTTTAAAGCATTTCAACTAGAGGGGAAGAATTACAGACCATCAAATCAAAGGATAAAATGATTTATGAGCAGAGATCTGATTTGAAAATTTAGGGCAACATGGTGCAAGCTCAAAAATGGCACCAACAAGGACACCTTGAGGTAGGGGTCCAACTTCTTCATATGTACCAAGCGGGACATAGTGGGGTGCTTCGAATATGGATCGTACGGAGGAAAATAAGGACCCAAGCCCACCTCTATGCCCTGCTTAGAGAAAGTGCTCATCCACCACTCCAGTTCATAGCTCATGTATAATAAAAGTGTTTACCATCCAAAATTTATAAATATTTTGTAATCATTAACCCAAGTTGCATTCCCATTGAGTTCATTTGACGCTTTTAGTAAGTGGCTATGGGGATGCTTTTAACAACTTGTGACCACTAGGATGGTTCCTCACTACATTTATTTCCGAATACTCATGTTTCTAAAAAAATTAAGCCTAACATTGCTAATCTCAATAGTATATCCACATTCTTCAAAAATAATTTAAGCCTAGCATCTGTTGTGCTCAATTTTAAGCCAGTGGCTATTGGGTTCAATATGTTATTCAAATCAGCATTGTTGTAACATCACATAGGCATGAGGTTAGTGGCCACTAGTATAGTTCTTGTCTTTCATACAGGACAATTATTAATGACTTAACGAATATTCAAATACATGACTAGACAAAAATATTGAAGACATGATTAAATAAATTTAATGGGAAATTGGTCCACTACTTGTAGTTTGTAATCAACAACCCAAGTTTCATTCCCATTGAGTTCATAGTATGCTTTCAATATGTTATCATGGGGACACCTTGAGGTAGGGGTTGAGATTCTCCATAAGGAATAAGAGGAACATAGAAAGGCATTACAAATGCTCCCTACAATTATTTTTCAATTTTAAAAGACTATTTTTAATGACTGGTGAACACTAGGGTGGTTTCTCACTAAATTTTTTTCCTTAATACCCGTGATTCCAAATGAAAATTTAAGCCTAGTGGCCACTGAGATCAATAGTATATTCATAGTCTATCGCATGAATTCCAAAATAAAATTTTATCCTAGAGGGCGTTGTGTTCAATTTTAAGTCTCTTTGGCCGTTGGGCTCTATATTTTATTTGAATCAGTGTTGTTTGCAACATGACAGAGGCTTACGGTAGCGTTTGCTAGGATATTTTTTTATATACACGACAATTAGTAATGACTTGACGAGATATTCAAATACATTACTAGAAAAAATATTCGAAGGCAGGATGAACTCGTGTTCTTGGGCTATTGGTGTGTTACAAGTAGTTTGTAATCATCAACCCAAGTTCCATTCATATTGAGATCATTGGATGATTTCAATAAGTGGCTATGGGGAAACCTTGAGGTAGGGGTCGAACTTCTCCATATGGACCCAAGCGAGAACATAGTGGGGTACTTGGAATGTGGATCACTATGTGGAAATTAAGAACCCAAGCCCACCTCCATGTCCTACTTAGAGAAAGTGATCCTCTCCCTCTCTAGTTCATAGATTTAGTATAATAAAAGCATTTACCATCCAAAATTTACAAATAGTTTTTAATCATTAACCCAAGTTCTATTCCCATTGAGTTCACTAGATGCTTTCAATAAGTGGCCATGGAGACACCTTGAGGTAGGGGGTCTAACTTCTCCACATGGACCAAGAGGAGCATATTAGGGTGCTTCAAATGCTCCTTGCAATTATATTTCAATGTTAAAAGACTATTTTTAGTGAATGACGACCACTAGGGTGGTTACTCACTACATTTATTTCCTAAATACTCGTAATTTCAAAAAAAAAAATTAATCCTAGCGGTCCCTAAGATCAATAGTATATTCACAATCTAGAGCATGAATTCCAATGTAAAATTTAAGCCTAGCAGCCATTGTGTTAAATTTTAAGCCTAGTGGTTGTTGGGTTCAATATTTTATTTGAATCAACATTGTTGCAACATCACAGAGGCTTAAGGTTAGTGGTCGCTAGGATAGTTATTGTCTTGCATACAAGACAATTAGTAATGACTTGACAGATATTCAAATACACTAGTAGACAACAAATATTTGAAGACAAGATCAACTAGATTTCTTAAGCTATTGGTGAGTTACAAGTAGTTTGTAATCATAAACCAAAGTTCTATTCCTATTCGATTCATTGGATGCTTTCAATAAGTGGTCATCGGAACACCTTGGGGTAGGGGTATAACTTCTCCATATGGACCAAGTAGAACATAGTGGGGTGTTTCAAATACGGATCACTCAGTGTACATTAAGGACCCAATCCCAACTTCATGTCACGCTTAGAAAAAGTGCTACTCCACCACTCCAATTCATAGATCGGTATAAGAAAAGTGTTTAAAATCTAAAATTTCTAAATAGTTTGTAATCATCAACCCAAGTTTCATTCCCATTAAGTTCACTTTGGATACTTTCAATAAGTGTCCATAGGGAAACCTTTAGGTAGGAATGTAGCGGGCGTTCGAATGTTTCTGCAATTATATTTTAATTTCAAAAGACTATTTTTAATGACCTGGTGACTACTAGGGTGGTTTATCACTACATTTCTTTCCTTAATACTCATTATTCCTAAAAACAAATTAGCATAGTGGCTATTGAGATCAATAGTATATTCACAATCTATCACATGAATTCCAAACAAAAATTTAAGCCTAGTTACCATTGGGTTCAATATGTTATTCAAATTAGCATTGTTGCAACATCACAAAGTCTTAAGGTTTGCGACGGATAGGATGGTTGGTGTCTTGCATATTGGAAAATTAGTAATGACCTAATGAGATATTAAAATACATGATTAGAAAACAATTATTTGAATATGGGATGAACTTAATTTATTTGGATATTGGTGAGTTAGAAGTAGTTTGGAATCATCAACCCAAGTTCCATTCACATTGATTTCATTAGATGCTTTCAATAAGTGGCCATGGGGACACCTTGAGGTACGCGTCAAACTTCTCCATATGGACTAAGTAGAACATAGTGGGGCACTTGAATGTGGATTTCTCAATATACATTAAGGACCCAAGCCCACCTCCATGTCCCACTTAGATAAAGTGCTACTCCAATTCATATATTTGGTATAAGAAAAGAGTTTACCATCCAAAATTTACATGTATATTATAATCATCAACCCAAGTTTCATTCACATTGAGCTCATTGGATGCTTTCATCAAGTGGCCATGGGTACACCTTGAGGCGGGGGTTAAAATTCTCCATATGGACCAATCGGAACATAGCGGGGCATGTTCAATGCAAATTACTAGTAGATATTAAAGACCCATGCTCACCCCCATTTCGACTTAGATAAATTTCTCCTCCACCACTCTAGTTCATATATCTAGTATAGTAAAAGCATTTTCCATTCAAAAATTTCACCCCCACTTTTCAAGAACTTACTTTTGACGGAGCCTCAAAAGTAAACATGAGCCTATCAAGAGTGGGGTGTTTAATTAGAGATCTTTGATGGAATTTTATTAATAGTTAGATCCTTTCCTTTAAAGGACAACACGTGTAATGAGGTAGATGCTCAAGATTTCTTGTAGGTCTCAAACTAGCAGTCAACATTGGCTGTGAAGCTTTGGAAATTTAAATTAATTCGTAGGTGGTAATAAATGATGTTTGAAAGGGAAACGATTTGTCCTAGAATTTGGATTATTATATCACCAACATTTTTATTGGTTTAGAAAAATTCCTAAGTGGGTTTTAAACCATAATTATAGGGAAGAAAATTGCACCACCGATTTCTTGGCTAACCAAGGCATCATTAAGAGAGATGACATGATGAAATCAAGGTGAGCTAGTATGTTCCCAGATATCATATCTCAGGAAGGGGGATCAAGTTCTTATTAATTTTTCATGTCCTTTATTCCTTTCCATTCTTTTGTTTACTTATGGTGGCTGGTGGTGGTGTGGAATTTTGATAAATGAGTATGGAGTGCCCTCCACTACCTTTCCTTTTCCTTGAGTGTGAAGCGTGAGATGAATTTTTTTTCAGCGGTGTTTCTTAGGCTCGTATTTAGATTATATTCAAGGCGGTGTTAGGTTCTATCTGCGAGGAAATTATGAGGATTATTGGGGAGGATTATTTTGGCAAGTTAACCAGAGCTTGAGTTAATTAAGAAGTCACCTATTGGTTCATTTCCTGACTTCTTTTGGTTAGGTAGAATATTGAAGAGTTCAGAGATATTTCCCTCCACTTCACTAAGCCCTAGCACCGGTCATCTGATTGAAGTGTTGGAGAATTTTGTGAGGGTCAACCTCTGCGTGACATTTTTGTAAGAGGATGGCCATGGAGGTATGCAAGGAGGGTGATAAGCGAGCTATCTACCAGAATGTGGTTTTGATGTGGTTTGCTTCAGGAGTTCATGTTGTTTATTTTGAGGGGATTGGTGATGGTAGCCAGCTAGAGAAGTTATATTTTCATGGGATTTACATAAAAATTCTTGTTTCTCACTACTCTCTTTGGTGTCTTAGTGGGTTGGAGGATGTATCGTAACCAAACAGCTTGGTCTCTCGGGTGTAATTTCGGTTCATATCCCTAGTTGTCGAGTTGGGTATTTTGTGTGTTATTGATGTTGGGTTTACTTAGCTTGTAGCCCAATTATTTTTTGTGGTTTTTTTCTTGTTCGTGTAGTTTATTGATCATCTTTCATGTTTGTAACTAGGTGGGATCCCATCAATCCTTAGTTTCTAAGCTCATCTCAAAAACATTGAATGATCTAAAAATATATTCGAAGACATGACAAATATTAACAATTTTCCGATTACACGTATCCCCTACGATCAAATATTATTATAATCCCTTCACATAATACAACAAATTTTAATAAATTTCATGATTACATATTCTAAAAGTAAATTTTCAGCCTAAGTCATTGAGTTCAATATGTTTTTTAAGCGATTTTGATGGGATTTGAATCGGGGTTATAGGCCCGACCCATATAATATAAAACAAATACAAAAACTAAGTGACACACAAAAATAAAGTCTTCAAAATAAGGAATGCCGTGAAGGGAAGATAAACCAAGAGAATAGACCGAAGAAACAAAACAGACTAAGAAGCACCGAAACCAAACATGAACATGAGCCAAAAGATTGGTGCAAATAGCTATTGGGGAAGCCACCGGCTGATATAGAACCCGTGGATGAAACCATCCATTTCACCTGAGCACTTCCACCACCTCGGCCCCCTACCACCCACCACTGCATAGCCTGCACCACCCATTTTTACACCGCTGTGAGAAGCCTCGCCAAGAAAGAGAAGAAATTCCTCCCTATGGAGGGTGCAAAACTCTTTAAGGTGGTCAATAGCTAAGTAAATAAGGAAATGGGTAGTAGGTAGATCCAAGGGGGTAGACTATTGAGATCTAGGTCATCACCTGCCAAGGGTAAGCATGCACATTCTTAGTGTGAATGAAAAGTTCTTGGTATTTTCCCGACACAATGAACCCTACGCTCGAGACCGATATCATCTTCATCAACCTTTTCCATTGAAATCAAAGTGCAGGATGTGACAATCATCCAATTCATCATGCAAGTTGCCTCGTGGCTGGGTAAATTAAGAACTGCTACAACCTCGACATCCTCCTTTTAAGGTGAAGGATAAGAAAATTTGAAAAAAAAAAACCATGGCTATATCGAAGCATCCGTGACCTATTAGAAGCCTGCATATATTATTCACCTATCACATATTCAATGACTTCATCTTCCTCAAACATATCCCTAAAAAAATGCATCCTGAAGATGCCTATGGGAGATGGTGATGAGAAGGTTGATTCTCACCACTCGTCACACAAAGAAATAAAAGGAAATCCCAAGAAAACCATAATTCTCTTGCTCAAAAATGGGAAGAGAGAAGAGTGAGGAGAGATGAGCCAACGACCACTAAAAATGAAAAATACATGAGCTACCTTTAATGATGGATGCAGTTCCAAACCTCCCATTGTGTGAAATGATATCTTCTAGATCATTCCAATCTTTAGGATTGCACAAAATCAATACGACGTTTAGAGCATCGATGGTTGCATTGTTAAGAAGATTGACGACACTATTACTAGCCATTAAGTTCAATATGTTATTATATTAGCGGTTGCTAAGATAATTCTTGTCTTGCATTAAGGCCCATATAACCTAAAGCTATAAATATTGTTGTTTTACATTGATAGGAAAATATCCTAGAATATATAGATGTTAGCGGCCTCTAGTCTTCACTTCTACCAAAAAAATGACAACTTGAAATAAACCAAATTTAATAGCGAGTAAGTATTTTAATTTCCTAGTACAATTAATAAAATAAACTTCTACAAATGAGTTCTTAAATTTTTTAATTAAAGGAGGGTTGAAGGGTCCCTTTCCTTTACATTACGAGATCTACAATGAGAGGATTAGTCTAAGAAACTTGAATGATCTAGAAATAATTTAATGAAACTCACAACTTTGACATATGTTAGAAGCACTAATTTATTTGAAACAAATGATCATTTCTAACCTCTACCGAATGGGCCTCGAAAATGGTTTCCACTTGGTGGTTCCGGAAAAGATGCTCTTTTCCAATAGCATCTTGAATCTTTAACCAATTGTACGCCTCACGAGCTTGTCGGCAATGAATATCCCAACGTGTTGGTTCTTGTTGTAGCCAAGAATACATAGCATCTAGGTCGAGGCAAGTGGAGTGACATACCACATGTTCTTTGGTATCTCATCAAATTTTTCCACTTCAAATAACAAATGATTTAGGACATTAAATAATTTTAAAAACTCTCTAAAAACTTTTATGTGCACCAAATCTTCCCTTTTATAGTGAACATCATAAATAAATGGCCATGACACACTCAAGGTTTTTCCATTTTCACTTCCATTCCAACCTTATACGTTGGCTTGATCTCATGATGGCGCATCTTCAAATCCCAATCCTTCACCAAGTGTATTATAAGAAGATGACAAATGAATGTCAAAGAAACTTCTGCATTTACCCTTGAATGTCCCTATAGAGAAAGATAATCATCTCCAAGAACTCCCTCAATAGCAACCAGGTCTTGCTTTGTTTCAATTCAAAAATCGATTTCAAACGATGACGCGAAATTTTGGTATAAAATCCCATTTCACTCACAGACTCAGAAAATTACATGAAAGAAAACATTGGTCCACCATGATAGAATAAATAAAATCTCTTGAAAGAAAACCAAAAGGTATAAAAATATGGGGAGCGATATGAAAAACATATGGAGTGAATATGACATCACATGCTTGAAATCGATTTAAGATTTCTTGCGCAGATTTAATATCAAGGTTTATTGGAAAATGTGATGAGTCTGGCCAATCAAGATATTTATTGTAAATCTTATCACAAAATCTATATATTTAGTAGTTATCTTAATATGTAAGATTTAAGGTCCAATTTGGAGTTAATGAGAGCATACAAAGGGAATTTTAATCACACAAGATTGATTTTCCCTGACAAGGTCTACATTTTAATGATGATGTTTTAATTTGGGATTTGGCTCTAATAATTAATTCATTACTATTCAATTCATTAGCGAGGGACAAATAATGTTCCAGTAGCTTAAACTTATTGATTTATACATTTAAAATTTTACTAAATTTCTAGTCATTAGTCACCCATTATTTTTTCATGGCTACCATTAGTTGTTTGAATTCAAGTTAAAAACTAAATAAAAACCAGCCAATAAAGTAAGTCACATCAATTCTCATCAATAAATTATCCCGGTGAAATGGTGCCACATTGACAACCCATAAAAAGGTGATTTTATTCTAAAGTAATGGGTTTCCTTAAATTTCTATGTATTCAAAAGTACTTATTTTAAATCCCTTAAAAATATGTTCTCGCATAATTTAAATGTCTAAAATCAAAATCTGCATATTAAAAAACATGAAATATTAAAGGGTATTTTTATAAAAAAATTATGATTTTTAAGTGGCTCTAGCAACATCTTACATTAGGATTCACGATAATTGGCTCATTTCCTCTACTAAGATCTAAACTTGCCTAACTATGTATTTATCTTTATTACAATCCTTAACTAATGATGCATACCTTTCATTAACTATCGACACTTACTAGTTGTAAAGCATTTTTGTTTATATGAAAATATATGAATTATGTTTTATGCACAAAATATCAAGTGAGAACTATATAACGCATTAACCTTCTCGATGGTGTTTATTCGGGGACACAGCTCTGTCAGGATATTCCAGCTAATATAAAATACTTACAAATAATGACAAAAAAGTTGTTGAGATTGGTTTTCATCGGTAAAGTGAATTCCTCGATATTGTATAGGCTCTTTGTCACTCGCCTTCTTATCAATGAATATTTGGTAAACATAAAACAAGCATTGCTCTTCATGGCCTCTGATCCTTTATTCTTGAGCTAGGTACATGTACATCTTCACCCTTGATGTTCACTAAATTGTTACGGAATATTTTTTTAACGTGTAATTTGTTAAAATATGTAAGGCCAAGATGAACAGGATACATCTTGAGTTCAAAATATGTACTTCTATTATTATGCTCCAACACTTATATTTGTCGATAATGTAGACAGTGAATTTTTCATTTCTTAAATACTTATCATTTGCTAAACTTTTTCATTGATACCTTGGCAGTCACCAAGAATTTTAATTTCTTTGATGTTCCAATACAAGCGAACACAACTAATATTTAAAGACAAGAAGGATATTTACCACTTTCTTGAATACACGTAATTAAAAGTATTTACCACTTTTCTAAATACACATAATTAACACAAGAATATTTGAATTCTATTACATGTTATTCCTACCCTAACATACTATCTTGATGTTTTTGTAACTTAAATATGTTTTTTACAGTGATGGGAATATATAGATGCTAGCGGTTGCTAGTCTTCACTTCTAGCAAAAAAATCACTACTTGAAACAAACCAAATTTAATAGTGATTAATTGTTTACATTGCTTAGTGAAACACATAAAAAAATTATTAATATTTTCTTATTTTTATAACTAAAGGAGGGTTGGATTATGCCTAGCGATTTCTATGCTATAAATATTTATTCCTACTGAATTTTACTCTATGAAAAAAATAACATTAAGATACGGCATCTCGTTGATATTGCACTATTGAGAAATAGTATTTGTCCTTCCTAATTACTATGAAATATTAATTTGTTTAATTCCTTTTGTTAAGAAATATGTCTTCTATTATCTGCACTCCATTCATGAAAATTTATTTCATTGAAGGAGTAGATGATCGGAAAAGAGAGATGGTGACTGGTTTGTAGAAATATATTCCCGGGAAAATTACCACGGTGATACGTGGTTATTTTTTTCTCATGAGGATGTTGTCAAAGAAGTTGGTATGGTACTAAATTCACAATTTATTGATCAGTATACATTATGTATTTGGGTTGAACACATTGACGTCGAACTAAATAAGTGCCTTATTCTTGACATGGAGTTGGAAGTTTTATTGTTTAAGAAGCTGGAAATGAAGGCTTATAGAGAAAATAAGGCGTAATTGTGTCTTAAATATGGTAAGAATATGGGAAATTTCATGCGATCGGATAAAATAGACTATGGAAATTCCTTGAATTTAATAATAACATGAATTTGGTATTTAAAAATTTGTATAGAAGTGAGGAAACCTCTTCTATTTGTCATTATATGAATAGAAAAAAATTCTTTCTCCACCAAAACTGCAGAAGTTATTTACAACATTGAGGAGATCTTATTTTTATAAATAAAAGATAGATCCATCTAAGTCAAAGCTGCAAGGTCTTAAAAAGAATAAAAATTAATCTTTTTTTACGAATAAAGTAACCAATATATTTGAGAAAATAGAAAATTCAAATTTTGAACAATTAAAATTCTTTTTGTTCAATGGTGATGTTTTTCAATTGAAGTTTATAGGTGTCATTTGGCACCTCGAGAATATCAATTACATGTTATGAATGATGAGAATGTTGATTAATGATCCTCCTACACTTGAGGGATGCACTTATGCTTCCCTTTTTACCTTATACAAAGGAACTTTTGCAACTCGAGAATCTAGATGACCTAAAAAGGGATGAAGTTCACTTATTCATTCTTAACGGTCAACATACCATTTGTTCCCAAAACCAATTAGCTGAAAGAAAATACAAGTCATTACATACTAAGATTTATTTTAGAAAGGCTTTCATTATGTCTTCACATGCTCCTTGTTAAGTCATTGTTAAAATTTTCTAAGACAAAAATGATGTAAAATAAAATAGGATTGATACCAATTTGATGTACTCTGCAAGGCTCAAATTATTTAGAGATCCATAGGATGTCTTGGGAGGCCTAAAGTAGGAAACAAAAATTCAGATAATTTAAAAATTAATTTAGCGCATTTTTCTTAATATTTAATGTTGTAATATACATAAAATAAATATACTATTTCATCTTTCAAAAGCAGTGTTTCGAGATGCAATGTCTTGCTATTTTCAAAGTATCTAAGACAGAGACCCTTTATGACAAGATTACATTTATATATTTACCTAATGACATATGGAAAAATTTCACAACAACCATTGAGTTATTTAAATCCAGTGGACTAGCTTGTTCTCCTTTTAAGGATAACAAGGCTAACTTTCAACCAAATTCATTGGCAAGGTTCATGGTGAATTACTTCACACCTACTGAGAGGAATGACCGATGAGGAGATAGAAATTCTACTAGATAAAGTACAAGCATTGAAACTATGGCTAATTAGCTATATTGAATAAGGTGTCATAGCAGAGACTTTAGATACTTGCCAAAGAGTAAAAGCTAACGGAAGGATGAGAAAAAAATTCTAAAATATATGAAAAGTAAACATCCATGTAATTATGTATTGGCGAGAATGTATTTAATAAAATATTATTGAAAACTATTGTGTGCATGAATGTCACTACCACCAGTTGTGTGTACTCTTGGGAGAATAAACTAAAGGAAAAAGAAAAGTTGTTTCTAGAGGAAGTGAAAAATTAGCAAAAATAAAATTTGATGCTGAAGTGGAAGAAGTTCTCCCAGTGGAAACTCAAGTAATTAGCGGCAACTACGTGATTCCACCGGAATAATATATTCTGCAAGGATGAAAGACATCGAAAACTTTACTGTAAATGTGCATATCCATTCCATATCTTGTCAACAATATCTTCTATACCATCAACTAATCCATCGATGTAGAGTGCCAAATCACATATTTTTGCAATTTGTCTAGTATACTCACTTCGATGGAATAATGGACATGCTTACGGTTGTCGGATCTAGTTTGGTAAATTGTGTAATTATTTTTGTCTTACTTGTTGTTTCTTCAAAATATTTAAGATACACATTAATAAAATACATTAAAAAGTTCAAAAATAAGTGGGAATCAATTGTGGAAGGTTGTTACTGATTTTGACGGTAGTGGAACATTTAAGAGCTTCGATATTATGTACACAATAAGCCGATGTGCATAATTGTCTTGTTTAAGATGGGGATATACTAGAAATATCCATGGATTGGTTGGATCAACTTCCGCATAAAATGGTGAATGAAAAGAAAATTTCCCTATGAGGAAGACACATCCATTTATGTCAAGAGATCTTATTTGTTTTGGTCTCATATGTTCACTCAAATCGCTTCAATAATTATCTGGTTATAGTGTTGTATGACCATGCTTTGGTTGACTCAAGTTTATCTCGTGGTTTTATTTTTGAATCGCATGATCAAGAAATTTTTGTACAACATTACTTTGGCATTTGAAAAAGGTATGTTGATTTAGATCACTTAAAAAATAAATTATTTTAATACATTGAACTCATTCATACAATATTTTTGTCGGAAACCAAACAATAGAGGAAGACATTGTCTCTTCCTCTCCACATAAAAACAAAGGAGATGATGTCGATCTTAGTCTATCAGAACCAATACAAATTTTTGCCCCATATTTTGCTGACCAACCATCCAATGAATCTATAAAAGGTGAGTGGGAAATACTCCTTTTATAAATCTATCTCTACAAGATGTTTTTGATTGTAACTATTTACATATTTTTATAAATAACTTCTATGTTTTTCATATTTGATGCCAAATGGGGAGGTTTTTTGCATGTCATGCATGAACTCGTAGACAGAAAATGGTATGATATCCATATATAATTATAAATAAAACCATATATAATACCCTCACAATTGAAGGAACCTATAGCGAAGTAGTTTATTTGTAATATGTATTACCCTAGCAATCGCTAACATGCATTTTTAATTATATTTATTTTGAATTGAGTACATTTTTTTATTGGTTAATATTTATTTGTAGAAAATAAAAAAATTACTACGTATTGTTGGCTATTAGTGGTTCTTAAGGTATTAATAGCTTTACTCCTCTTGAGTCGTTAATATACAACTACATCTATGTAATATTGTACAAAAGAGAGTTGTTTCACGTATTTTTACATCAACTTAAAATTTATTTGGAATTGATTGTTATTTTTATATAGAACGAGCATCACAAGAACCTCTAGAGGGGGAATGCAAAGGAATCCAAGATGGAGTCTCAATTAGTAAGTGTTAACATACTAAAATTTTATTATTTGAATTGGTTAATATCAAAGCTGCAGACAATTGAGAAAAAAATACTTCTGTGCAATTGGCCAAGAGGACTATTCAATTATTTTTGATTTAGAGGGATTTTTTATATGATAAAACCAATCCTACAAATAGTTCACAATCAAGTTTAGTAAGGATACTCTCTATTTGCGAGGTGGGCTCAAGGAATTTTTAAAGATACATTGGTAAAAAAATGTGAATTGGGATTTTGGTCTAGCTATCTCTCTTGTGCTAAAGTTGAAAATATGATTAGGATTTGAAAAAAGTGTTTCATTTCAAACCATTTATTATTTTTGGTAAAGAACATTTTTGTGTAGAAGACGAAATTGCAGTAAAAGATCTCCAAAAGATTCGAAATAGAGATGGTATTGTTTTTGGCCTTAGAAACACATTTTGTATTAGAATGGGCCCAAAGGGAAACCCTGTGGAAAATCTTATGGTGGGGAAGAAATCTAATGAACAATTTTTTTTGAAAGATAAGTGGTTGATGACCGATTTGTACATAAATATGATATAGATATTGTGTAAGGGTTTGAGTCTTTGTAGAGGGAATCCAAAAATTGTAGAAAATAGAAAATATACAACTATTAACTAATTCAAAAAAAAATTACAATGAAATTCATTAAATGACCATATGTTCACTCTTTATTTCATATGTTGAGATTACAAATTTAAAAGTAGCCGTATTTATATCTTCACTTGTGATTGAGATGATATTATAGTTTTATAAGTTGTTTTTAGTTGTGATTAAATAATTTGATGTCATGTTTTTAATCACTTTTGGAAGCTTACATTGATTCTCGAGTTGTTTTATAGATCCTATGGGAAGCCTCGAAATTACTAGTTTTGAGAGTTGAAGGTTTGTTGTTTTGAATTTCTAGTATTGGCGATAAAATACCTCATAATATGCTTCTAGATTATAGATCGGGGAATACTAAATACTTTGAACAAGAATTTAGTACTGACTTGATAAGTATTGTAATAAAATATTATGACATTTCCTTATGGTCTTCATTTATGGACTCAAAAACGGTGAAATACGTGTTCATAAAAAAATTTAGATGGCTGCAAGAAAATGACTTCAAGTTCATTTGAGGATGCCAAAAATGTAAGATCAAAAAAAAATACAAGCCAACATATAGTAGACATTTATGGTAATGTCTATGGTGAAAAGTATATAATTTTGATCGATGACATGATATTCTTGTCGAGATAAGGCCAAATAGTAAATTACTCTCAAAACCCCAACATACTAGAGATTTTATGGAAACTATAAGACTAATTCGAAAATCTTTATTGGATTATGTACATGGTTAAAACATTCAGAGAGAAAAAAACATGTGTAGATCATTGAAAACATTCAAAGGCACAACCTGGTGGCATTTGAATTATATACTTTTCTTCCAAATCCATCAATGTATTGTGCATTTTTATGGAATAAAGTAACTACCTTAAGGTTCTTAAAGATGTGCATTCTTGCAATCATTTTTTCCAATTATTTTTTGGGAAAGAAAAACATTTTTCTCTAACTTGGGTGAAGAGACAATCATGGATCATGGACCAATAAAAGAACGAGTTTTCCCATATCTACATAGTTTAAACTTTTGTTTCACACATTGATGTTGGCTTCTCTAAAATAAAAAAAAATTCCCCAATTATGCATGGTTTAATCTTAAAGACATTTTGAAATTGATAGGAACCTTATTTGCAAGCAATAAATAATCCTAGCGGTTGCTAGACCATATAAAATAGAAAAATGTTAGGGGAGAGGGGCCAATAGATGAACATGGTCCAATAGTTGACATGACTATTGATCACACAATACCCAATAGTTGTTATAGTACTATCTAGCAGTTATTTATTTTTTATGTAATAAATATGTAGAGTAGCCAATCACATCATGACATGTAAGACCTTTTACCCATGTACATGTATAAAAAATTCAATGTTCAAGCATTTTCACCCATATTCAAGTATTGGTTTCCACCTTAGTTGAAGTGGAACACAAACTTATTATTTTAAATCAATTCAAAATATGGATTTCCCTCCAATTGAACATTCCAAAGAAAAAATATATCTTAACAAAAATTTGAACCATATATTGGTATAAAAATCAAAATCTCATGCGATAAAATATTAGTTGTGTGGACCCCTTAACTTAGGGTGTGCTACTACTATCCCCTCTCCCTTATGCCTATTCATTTATAGATCAATGGAGGCTTCCCTGAAATCATAAAATGAATTTTTACCAGATCTTCATATGTTAATCTTAATGACAGTTTGAAAATCATTAAACATTCTTCCAAAGAAAAAATAAAGCCTAGCGGTAGCTAGCTCATATAGAACTGAAACATTTTCTTTTTATTATTTTACGAGTCGTTATTTGAAATATTTTTTTATTGTTGTGTAGAATACTACATCCCGACCAAATGAACCATTTATCGATGATCTAGGAATGAAAGTAGATTTCTCAAAAAAATTAGCAAGGTTTGGAATGACATTTTAAAATTGTTAAAAATGTTATTCCAAAGCAACAAATAAAGCCTAGCTTCCGCTAGCTAGTATAAAATAGAAACAATGATGGCATCAATAGAGTGTGATGGGGGATCTTAAAGAGGAGGATAACGAAGACTTGGAATTTCATCATCCACCATCAAATATCATTGGACCATACAAAAATGGTAAGAAGAAGATCATGGAATACAAGTTCAACAAGCATGGCCAGAAGGTGGTTCATGCCACTATGATGTGCATCCACAGAGTGGTAAAAGAACACCTTAACAAGTGTTATCTATAGCGCCATAAGAGGTGAAAGTTTGGCATTTCTTCTAACCAAGAACCCTAAGAAAACTTTACAAGCATCTCCTTAGAATAAATCCTACCGTAGCGCCCTTTCCAAAAGGGATCCAAGGCAAATGATTCAAAATCTCTCTGGAGATGCATTTTCCATTCTAGTTAGCTCCAACAAAGTAGTGTGGTGCTCATGGTTTTCCATATCTATGGTAAGAAGGAGATCTTTGAACATCAAAATGGACTTGCAAGGATCTTGAACCCGCCGGTGCCATAGACAAATTAACAATGGATAAGGCCATCAAGGGCCTCACCACAGGTGGAAGAAGCACTAATGGTACAACCACTTATTCTACTACTAGGTGATCAACCTATATCCCTCCCACTCTCAAGGGTTTCGTGGATGTCTCCGATGACACCATGCATTGAAAAAATGATGAAAATTCTGATCGAGTTACCAATCTATTCGAGGGCATGATGGATGTGTATCTACATGAGATTCTCAAGTCATTTGGACATATCACGTGTTTCTATGTGGCCATTGATCAGAAGACAAGGGTTAGCAAGGGATCTAGTTTTGTTAATTTCATCAACATGGAGGTTGCACAGAGAGCTATCAATAAGCTCAATGGCTATGGTTATGATAACCTTATTCTTAGAGTCGAATGGGCCACTCTTACGGGTATTTTTCAAGATTATTTGTAGTCTAATTTTTTTACCCCTTAAGACAATGCAATATGTTAAGTTTTTGTATTGTTTGATGTCTTCCAATGACTTTAATGTAAATGATAATATAAAGAATTTTAATTGGTTTCTTTTTTCTTCTAAGAAACATCTTCTCCTAAGAGAGTAGCTCATGTTATCAAGTGTTATTCTATGTATTTTGGAACTAGATGATTTGGAAAATCAGAGGATTAAACCAAATTGAAAAACATTTATTTTCAATTGAAAAAAACTTAAGATTCTAACGGAGATGCATTTTCTTCCCTAGACAAGAAGTTTTACGAGCATAAGTGTTTTTATTTTTATTTGTAGGGTTTTACTACGATAACAAGCGATTTGAGTGTCTACAAATCAGTGATAACTTTTCTCTAGACATGTGAGGATTTCACTGGTTTTCCCTTTTCTTGAGCTAGGGTTACAACGGTGATTGCCTCTAACAAAGAGAGATGTGGGAGCTTGAATAGGAGGATAATGATACACACACATTCCCCACACACATGTTAGATTATGATTAAGGAGAATGAGACAAGCGTTACATATTCCAATCTTTACATGAATGGGTTATACATTTTAAAACATAATGTTAATGACATTTTAAAACTGTTATAAATGTTATTCCAAAGCAACAAATAGATCCTAGCTTCCACTAGCGGTATAAAATGTAGAATGTGATGACTTCGGCGAGGAATGTGATGGGGGATCTTAAAGAGGAGGATAAAAAGACATGAATTTTCGTCGGATGCCACTTTGAGTATCTATGGGGCAAAATGAAAATTTCGTGAATAACATCGTGGAATACAAGTTCAATGAGCATGGCTAGAAGGTGGTTGACACCACTATGACGTACATCTGCAAAGTGGCCAAAGCACACCTTAATAAGTGCACTCTCTAGCACTATAAGTGGCACAAGTTCGAGTGTTTGATGAAACCAAGAACCCTCACAAAACTTTATAGGCATTTCCTTAGAAGAAATCCTACTACAGTGCCCCCTCCCGGTGGGATCTAAGGCCAATGATTCAAAATCTAGTGGAAATGTGTTTTCTACCTTGGCTTGTTCCAAGCATGGTGTGGTGCTCATGGTTTTTCGTATCTACGGTAAGAAGGGTAATCACTGGAAATAAAAATGGAATTAAAATGATCTCACCCCCATTGGTGCAGCAAAGTCACCTTAATAATGGATAAGGTCATTGAGGGCCTCACCATAAGTGCAAGTAGAACTTGTGATACTACCACTTCTTCCACTATTGGGAGATCAACCTACGTCCCTCCTAGCCTTAAGGTGTCATGGATCGCTTTGGTGACACCATGTGCCGCAAAAATGATAAAAATTATTATCGAGTTACTAATCTATTTGAGGGCATGATGGATGTTGATCTGCGCATGTGATTTTCAAGCTATCTGGACACATCACATGTGTCTTCGTGGCCATGGATCAAAATATGGGGGTTAACAGGGGATATGGTTTTGTTAATTTTGTCAACAAGGAGGACACACAAATAGCTATCAATAAGCTCAATGGTTTTCATTATGATAATCCTATTCTCATATTCTAATGGGCCACTCTTGTGGTATTTTTCTAGATGATTTTTAGTCTACTTTTTACCCCTTAAGATAGTGTAAGATCTTGAAATTATATACTATTTCATGTCTTCCACTGACTTTAACGTAAATGATGATACAAAGGATTTGAGTTGGCTTCTTTATTCTTCTAAGAAACATGTTCTCCTACGAGAGTGTCTTGTTGACATGTGCGGAGAGATTGAATTCCCCTCAAATGTAATATGTCATCTCTCAGTAACAAGGTTATCCTATTTTGATTACGTTCAATAGATATCTGCTTTCACAAAAATGTTTGTTTATTTTTTATGTGTAATAGTAATTTACTAGTTAAATTCACTTAAATCTAAATAGATTATGAAGAGTCTATGGAACCGTGAACTATAAATTGATCAAGATTTTTGGTAGAGAAGTACAGAGCCCTCATTCCCCTCAAACTCTAAAATAATATTAACTCGAAAACCTTGACAAGAATATTACACGAGCATAAGTATTTTTATTTTTATTTGGTGGGTTTATTGTGATAACCAATGATTTGAGTAGTTAATGATAATGAGATAAGCATTGCATATTGCACCCTTTATAGGTAACTTGGAGTTATACATTTAAAAACATAATTTTAAGGACATTTTAAAATTGCTATAAATTTTATTTCAAGGCAACAAATTGAGCCTAGCGGCCACCAAGCAAGTATAAAACACAAACATTGATGGCTTAGGTAGAGTGTCATAGGGAAGTTTAAAGAGGGGGATAACAAAGACCTAGATTTTCATCAACCACCTACGAATATCATTGGGTCAAAAAAATTGTGTGAAGAAGATTGTGGAATAAAATTTTCTTGAGCATGGCTAAAAGGTTGTTAACACCACTATGATGTGCATCCGTAAAGTGTCGAAAGTGAACCTTAACAAGTGCGGTCTCTACATTCATTTCCTTAGAAGAAAGTGTGTTGCAGCACCCCCACTTAACGTGAGTTGAAGGCCGATGATTCAAAATCTTGTTTATATGTGTTGTCCAACTTGGTTAGCTCTAAGGGTAGTGCAAGTAGATTTAATTGATAATACATTTTTGTATAATGTGTGTGACTTTCTCTAGTAATGCAATTTTTATAATGTTTGGTTATCAATCGGAGTATCCTTTATTCATAATCTAGCCTTTGGCTTTTGTGTTCCTTAGACTCCTTATAGTTATTGCTTTGTTTTTTTCCTAGGCTTGGCCTAGTGTGCTTGTGGTTTTAGGGATTTATCTCATACCACCCACTTATTTTGTTGAGAGAATCTAGTATCATGTTGCATTAAATATAATATAAGATCATTTTTTGTTAAATAATCTAGCCAATACATGGCAAAAATTTGATGATGCCATCCATTTTTACTGCGTCAAAATTCCTCACACGAGTCGTGGGACTATTTAATTGTTGGGTTGTCCTTTCACCTATCCTAACTCGTTTTATTGAGTTTTGTCTTTTTTTTTCCCTTCCTTCTCATGGCATCTACCTATGTTCCATTCAAATTCTTGCACAACAACAAGAAAGAAATGAATTTCATCTCTAATGTGTCTAAAAGTCGTCTTTGTAATGTCTTCTGCATAGACTCTACATATGTTATGACTATGATTATGAATGTATTGGGTGAGGATTATCTCTAGAACACCGGGAGAGCTCATATAAAATCTAATATTGTAGGCATCTTTATGCTCAATTACATGGTGTTGTGTACAGAAAAAACCATGGTCGTGGCGCAGTTTCTTCCAATTTCATTTACGTAAATCATCATGTGGGTTTGGTCAAAGCTCTGGCAGAAGTATGACTTCCTTGTCTCTTTTCAAAGCTGAATCCTTTTCGTCACCTTTTTGGGTTGACATTAAGATTTTTGATTCCCTGGAATTGAAAATTTGAGTTCTACTTCAATTTATCGATATTGTTCAAAGCATATGAGGATCATATGGGGTGTCTATCTCCAGCATGCCATCCCTAGACTTGGTCATAATCGTAAAACCAATCTTGCCACTTCTTGATCGTGTGGTGTACTTGAAGTCTATTTTTGGAACACCCTTTTCCTTTCTCAATATTATTGTATACCTTGCACTGGGTGGAACCCTAAGTTTTCTTTATCATTCCCACTCAATTTTTTGTATTCATGGATTTAAATCTTTTGTATTCATGGATATATGTTTTTTGTAGACTTGATTATTCATATTACATGTTGGCCTCATTATATTTCATACTCATTTTTAGTTTTTGTGTGTAACCTTTCATCTATCAAAATGTGGGATAATTATAGGGTAGGGACTCACCAACCCTTTGGTTCATATCTCCAAAGTGAAAATTGTTTAACTATCTAAAAATGAAAATTATGTAATTTGTCCCTAAAGTTATTTGACAAGTTTCTCTATAATGTGCCTAACTATCTTAAGAATGTTTATATGTATAATAAGTTTGATTATCTTTAGGAAATTTATAATACCGTAAAGGATTTAAGCTGTAATTATATCTTAATATATAAAAAAATTTGTTGTATATATCTTCCCCTCGGGTAGATATGGGAAAACTAGAAGAAATTTGTGCCTTGGCATAGGTAAAGGGCACATGACATAAGGTGTCAACATGAAGAAATTCATGCCTTGGTGAATTTAAAGGGTACACGAGATAAGGTGTCGACATGAAGAAATTCGTGCCTTGGCGCAAGTAAAGGGCACACAACATAAAGTGTCAAAATGAAGAACTTTGCGCCTTGGCACACGTAAGAGTATGTTGACATAAGGATGGATGTGCCAAGGCGCACCTTCAAGAGGTGCAACATTTTGAGCACTAACAGGAAGCAGACCCTAACCCAGATATTCAAATGGCCATAATTTTTCACAGGAAGCTCGAATTCACGCAAGGTTGGAATTTTCGGAAAGCTTACAAGGTCCTCTACCCAACTATGACTAGATATCTTTAAATGGGTGAGAAAAAATTCTTGAAAATGCAAAATATAGTTTGCCACTTTTTGGGTTTGCTTGGGTTCTCACCTACTACCATAATGAGATGAATTAAATGCAACTTGGAGGTGGTTGGGGTAGATTTGGAATTCCTCTCTCTTTTCTCTCTCATTCTTCCTATAAATTGTAAGGAGGGGCTTCTTTCTAAAGGTTGGACATTCTTGTTTTTCCCCTCCCTTCTTCTCTTTGGCAGGTGAATTTGTGGAGTTCAAACCTCCCATCTAAAACTGTAATGCAACTTTGCCTCTTGGCATTTTGTAGTGTATTGTATCAATCTTTGGAGAAAATAATGCATGTATGTGGATGATTCTCAACCCTCTCTGTGTTCATTTTCATCCTCCTAATCTTTCACTGCAATTTTTGTTATCTGTGCATGATCTTGCATTGCATTTTAATGGTTTGTGTTTATTGGCAAGACATGTGTTCTTCATTCCTCGGTGCATCACCTTTATTAGTTTAGGTTTATTTTTATGCATCTTCTTACCCTGTCTACTTGGCAAGTTAGTTTAGGTTTTTTTCAATAAATCCTCTACATTTTTATGTGTGCATCTGAACAGAGGAATAGTAACCGGCTTCATCCAAAGAGCTTTTCCAATTTTCGCAATGTCCCACACTGGGAAAAGCTCCATGTTATCGTAATCGCAAAGAAAGCCTCAACCCATTGAGTTGCAGACATTCAGGGGTGTTGTGATTTGCCAACAATAGTTTTGGCATGCCCGTTGGGACCAAGAGGTCATTCCACAAGATTTGAAGGAATTTTCAAGAAATTTGGACTAAAAATTGTAGGTTTTACAATTTCAGATTTTTCACCTTCCAGGCTGAACTTTGAAATCGATTTTCAAGGGCTTAACTTGCTCAAAACAAGTCAAAATTTCACCAGTTGATATATATAGGGGTAATCTTCAAAAGGGTGTTCTTATATTTTTGATATTTTGACTTTCAAAACTTCATAGTTTTTAGTATTTCAGGTTTTTCCAGGTGTTGAGCATATCCCAAGTTCTAACACGCATGCGTTTTGTGTTTTGTAAGTTGCCTTGCATGACCTAAGTATCACCTATACCTTTCGAGGATTCATATTACCTGCACAACAAGAATTGATAACTGAATTGAAGAACTGTATCTTTCGGGTCCTTCAAAGTTTTAAATTATTTTTTTATTGTCAGGTTTTGTGTGTAACTTGGCAGAATCTAGCTTTTTGAGGCTCATTATCTAACACATCTGGCAACTCCGAAGGGATAGAATTCAATGGTGTAGCAACAAAATTTTCCAGGCACATGAGAAGAATTCGAACCAGGTTTGATACTCGAGAAGAGGGGCTATTTGTCCACTTGCAACTATCACCAAGGCGAGAGGAAGGAGAGGAAGAGGACCACAAAGATCACCATCTCCACCTAACCAAACTTTGTCTACACCTCCACCTGGTAGACCTTTTCTTGCATCAACTAGAGTTCTTAGGCCAATCATAATGGCACATCTACCACCGAATCCCTTTGTCAATTTCACTGGCAGTAGCCCACTTGCCCTCAATGCACAAAATCCAATTCCAATTACAGCATTGAAGAACATTCCATTTTTCACTGGATAAAATCATACCACTCGGTGATCATGTCAAAGACATTGCAAACATTTGTGTAATCTATGAGATAAATGAAATGGATGTTGCCATCAAATTGCTAGCATCTTCGTTCAAAGGGAAGGAATTGCAATGGTTTAGGAGCCTTGGAGCTAGTTCTATACAAAATTGGAATCAGTTATGCATAGTTCTCCATGAGCAGTTTGGAGAAAAAGGAGACGATTTGTCTCTACTTGAACAATTGATGACTATCAAGAGAGCTCCCAATGAGCAGCTGATTGACTTCACCTTTAGATTTCAAAGGTCTTGGGATAGAATTCCAGTGGCCGTTAGGCCAACAGCTGAAGGTACTTTTCTATACTATCTTAAGGCTTTAAATTCTGATATTTCTATGTTAATTAAATCTATGGGAGGCACAACCTTACCTGTTGCTTATAGCATCGCCATTAGGGCTGAAAACTGTCTTATTCAAGCCGGTAAGCTGGCTCATAGGCCTCCCATTCCCTTATATCGAAACTTATAAAATCCAAGCACTAGTCAAGAACCAACTTTGGCTCCTATTCCCACTCCTAGAAATCAAAGTTCAAATGAAACTTCTACTTCCTCCTCTAGTGCTTCAAATGAACTCCAAGAGGTCATGAAACAATTGCAAAATTTGGGAAATGAGCTGGTTACACTCAAGAGGTAGCAGGCCCAAGGTTTTAGACCTTCTTATCATCCTCAAGCTCAACCTAATAGGAAACCATACCAGCCCAATAGGGCACCCAATCCATCTGCAAATCAAAGCCAAGTAATGCCTCCCACCAATAGACCATTTCAGCCCTATAACCCCAATGTTGCATCTCGCTTCTAAAGCATTAGTGCGCAGTGTAAAACAATATAGCTCAAGAGTATGATTGGTGTTTCCCATGTAATGAACCTAACAAAAATATATGTGCTTCAATGGTGCTTTGAACCAAGCCTTGATGGTGAAAACTACTGGCGTAGAAGGTGAAGTGAGTCAAGAAACAAATCAGCAACAAGGGACATCTCAACAAAACATAGCTCCAAATGATACCGCACTTGTGAATTGGCAAGCTGAGGATTTTTGTGGCATGAATCAAACAATTTCTCAAAGTGTAGCAGTTAACACAAGATCAAATAAGAGGAATATTGGTGAAGGGCGAGTCATTTTCTCCAAGTGATCTACAACCTTCCATCACTCCACAAGGTATTGGTAAGAAAATACAGTTCTAAACATGCAAATACAGCCCAAACCACCTTCTAAACCAACCCAAATGCTAGCGGTTTGCTGCCCATGCGCAAGAAAGGAATGTGCGAGCTAAAGGACAATAAAGGGATCTTTCATCCCCATTTAGCATCATTGATCAAATGAAGAAGACAAATGTGAATATATCAATGTGGGAATCTTTGTCCATTCCAGGGCCAATGAGATATTCTACAAGCTACCATGAAGAATTGATCAACTTTAAACCAGCAGATCCCTATACAAGAGAATGTGCTCACAAATCTTTGCTTTCGGCTGAAGGGAATCATGGAGGACAACAAGGTAAAGTTCTCGAAACCCCCTCCATTCTATGTTTCTTTAATCATTGGAGATAAACTAGTACACAATTGCATGATTGATTCTAGGACAAGTAGTTTTGTCATGCCCAAGCAAATAGCTGATGGTTGGGTCTCTAATATGAAGTCATATCAAATGGGGTAGTGCAATTGGATGGGACAACAGTAGAAATGGTGGGAGTGATTAAAGGTTTGAATCTTACCTTGCATGCATGCCCCAACGTTACCATTTTACAAGATGTCTCAGTGATAGATTTGCCACCACTCTTTGCCCTATGCTTATCAAGGGATTTCACAACTAAAATTGGAGGCTACTTATCTGTTGATTGGTCACACATGTTTATTCGAATAAGATATGGTACTAAGGTCACAATCAGATCTAAACCAATTGTGAACTTTCATATTGAGCCTCATACTCCAGGCCAAATCAATGCCAACTGTTCAGCATTTGATCAAGAAGATTATTCAAGCACATATGAAGTTGACACCAAAGTTAGAAGCATCCCGATTTGACTCTTAATGAATGGGCAAGCATGGTACATGCGTTTGATCCCTACCAAGAAATAGAAGAATTTGAGCTAGGAGTCTATTGCATACATGAAGAAAACCATCCTATTCCTAGCATCACCAGACCAAACCATAAGGATGACAATGAGGTATGGTAGTTATTTTTTGATGGATCAAGGAGTAGGAAAGGTGCAGGAGGAGGAGCTATGCTTGTTTCACCTCAAGGCATCAAATATTATTCAACTTTCCGTTTCTAGTTTTCCTGTTCAAACAACACGGTGAATATCGAGGCCTTGATTCATGGACTTCATTGGGCCAGGAAAAAGGGCATAAAGAACTTGCAGTGTTTGGAAATAGTGAGCTATTCGTCAATCAAGGAAAGGGACAACATGCTACAAAGAATGAACTGTTGAAGAACTACAAGAACAGGGTGTGGGACCTCGTTGAGGATTTCGAAGCTTTCAATATCGTGTCCATACCCAGGAAGAAAAATGAAGCAGTGGATAGGCTCGCAGTCAGTTGGAGCAATGTTTGATGTGGTTGACAACATCAAAAGGGAAAAAATGCAACCACGTATCCATGTGATTGTGAGGCCAGTAGTTCCAGATAATAACACAAGCTGGCAGGTGTTTGAGAATGATCAACAGATCATCAATTTCTTACAAGAAGAGGCTGAATTCTCAGCTAGGAATCAAGACAGATTAGAGCAGCAGTATGGGGATCAAGTAGTGCAGCTACAGACAAACAAGCTTCCCAAGGGTTTAGTAACATTGGAGTCTATCTTCAACCCTAACGACTAGTTCCGTAAGGAAAAGGCTAACATATAGGTCAAGAGAGAAGATTCAGAGCCAATTCCGGTTGGGGAAGGAAAAACACTTCAAATTGGCAAAGTGGCCACTGAGCAGGAGAAATCAGATTTCATACAACTTTGCCAAGAATTTCCAGATGTCTTCACTTGGAGCTATGAAGACTTGAGAGGTTTCAATCCAAAGTTGGCACAACATACCATAGAATTGGATCCAGATGCTAAGCCCATCAGGCAAAAGTAGAGACCAGTCAACCCTCACATTGAGCCTCTAATGAAGAAAGAGTTAAACAAGCTAATAGAGGAAAGCATTATATTTCCGATCAAGCACTCAAGTTGGGTTGCAAACTTGGTTCGATCAGGAAGAAGAGTGGAGAAATCAGGTTATGTGTAGACTTTCGAGACCTCAACAAGGCATCTCTTAAAGACCATTACCCATTTCCTTCAATGGAACAAATATTGCAAGTGGTATCCGGTTCGGAGAGATTCTCTCTCCTAGATGGCTACTCAGGGTATAATCAGGTAATGGTGAAAGAAGATGACCAGTTCAAGACAGATTTCACCACCAAATGGGGTACCTATGCCTATAAGAAGATGCCATTTGGGCTATCAAATCTTTGGATGGATCACTTGTGTCATGGAATATGACATTGAAATTAAGGTCACTAAGCTAGTACGTCGAAAAGGACTATGTGAACAACTAGCTTTGAGTCGGAAAGTTGAAGCAGGTGATGAAAAGAGAGGCGCTTTGCACGCAGGATGGTCAAGAACAAGAAAATGATGACTTGGCCGCTCCTTGTTGGACTCGAATATGATACACTTCTGCAAGCAGGCCTATGCCCTCCGAGAAATGAGTAAAGAAAAGAGGAGATACTTCAGATTACAATCCATTCCATATGTGCTTGTTGATGGTGTTTTGTTTATAAAGGACATCAATGGAGTTTTGTTGAGGTGCATTGGGATAGATCAAATTGAGAGGGTGTTACGAGATTTTCACGATGGATATTCTAGAGGAAATTTCACCCCACAAGTAACAACTCTCAAGATAATGAAGGTAGGGTATTATTGGTCCATATTTTTCAATGACTGCTATACATGGATAAGAAAGTGCAAGAAATGTGCACTCTTCATGGGAAAAGAAAGACTAGCAGCACTTCCATTGCACCCGATTTTGGTTGACCAACCATTTATGCAATGGGGATTGGACTTCATCGGGGTCATTAACCCAAACTCAAGCCAAGGCCACAAGTGGATTCTCATGGCAACAGACTATTTCACCAAGTGGACTGAAGCAGTAGCGCTCAAAGAAGCAAATGAGTCTAACATACTAGACTTTTATGAAGGAATAGTGACCAGGTTCGGTGTGCCAGCCACTATCATATCAGAAAATGCATTGGCATTCATAGGTTCCAAGATTACAGAATGGGCTATCAAGAATGGAATCTATTTGAGCACCTCTTCAAATTATTACCCACTGTGGTAATGGACAGTGGAGCCCACGAACAAAAATTTGTTAGGAATCATCAGAAGAACTCTAGATGAAAACCAAAGGACATGGCATACCAAGCTAAAATCAGCATTATGGGCTAATAGGATAATTCCAAAGAGGTCTACAGGTAGTTCTCCTTTCAAGTTGGTCTATGGGAAAGAGGCAATATTGCCTATATCGTTAGAATTGCCAACATTGGACCTCATGAAGCAATTGGAGTTGTCTCAAATTCAAACCAATAGAGGCCAAGTATGTAGAGTTGATGGAACTAGAAGAAATAAGATAACATGCAGTTCGGGATGATTGAGAAGGATCAGGCCTTAGTAAAAAGATGGTTTGATAAGAAGGAAAGAGCAAGGACCTTCCAGGAAGGGGACCTAGTTCTGAAATGGGATGCAGATCGGGCAAAACCAGGAAGGCATTCCAAGTTTGATGCCATTTGGAGTGGCCCCTACATGGTCACGGGATGTAATAGTAGTAATTCCTTCCAATTATCTACATTGGATGGAGGAGAACTCCCGATTCCGATTAATGGAATCTACCATAAACATTGCTACTAAAAAGAAAAGGTTTACCCTTGTAAATATTAGCCTAGATTTCAATTCCTCTAAGTGCGTATGCACATTGTCTTGTTATAGTTAGGTTTCATTTTCCCTAAGTGCTTTGGCATAGGTTTTGTTGCTCTCAGGTTGAATTTCTACTAGTTCAACATGCTCTTGAAGAAGGAGTTGCGGTATCAGGCTCGGGATTAGAGATCAAGTTGGTTTCAGGTTATTGCTTATGACTCCATGCCCAATGGATTGCTAAAAGGCCACTGATCTTCTACCTAGCAAGCAGGTGACCCCATTGAGTCACCAAATTGTTGTATATATCTTCCCCCTCGGGTAGATATCGGAAAAATAGAAGAAATTCACGCCTTGGCGCAGGTAAAGGGAGCACGACATAAGGTGTCGACATGAAGAAATTTGTGCCTTCGAAAGCGCGCAGTAAAGGGCGCATGACATAAGGTTTCGACATGAAGAAATTCATGCCTTGGCGTAGGTAAAGGGTGCACGACATAAGGTGTCAACATGAAGAACTTTTACCTTGGCACAGGTAAAGGGCACACGACATAAGGTGTCAACATGAAGAAATTCACGCCTTGGCACAGGTAAAGGCGCACGACATAAGGTGTCGACATGAAGAAATTCGCGCCTTGGCGCAGGTAAAGGGTGCATGACATAAGGTGTCGACATGAATAAATTCATGCCTTGGTGCATGTAAGAGTATGTCAACATAAGGATGGATGCGCCAAGGCACACCTTCAGGAGGCGCAACATTTTGAGCGGCCGACAGAAGTAGACCACGACCCGAGATATTCAAATGGCCATAACTTTCACATAGGAAGCTCAGATTCACGCAAGGTTGGACTTTTCGGAAATCTTACAAGGTCCTCTACCCAACTAAGACTAGATATCTTTAATTGGGTGAGAAAAAATTCTTTAAAATGCAAAATACAGTTCGCCACTTTTTGGGTTTGCTAGGGTTCTCACCTACCGCCATAATGAGATGAATTAAATGCAACTTGGAGGTGGTTGGGGTAGATTTGGAATTCCTCTCTATTTTCTCTCTCATTCTTCCTATAAATTGTAAGGAGGGGCTTCTTTCTAAAGGTTGGACATTCTTTTTTTCCCCTCCCTTCTTCTCTTTGGTAGGTGAATTTGTGGAGTTCAAACCTTCCATCTAAAACTATAATGAAACTTTGCCTCTTGGCATTTTGTAGTGTATTTTATCAATCTTTGGAGCAAATAATGCATGTCTGTGGATGATTCTCAACCCTCTCTATGTTCATTTGCATCCTCCTAATCTTTCACTGCAATTTTTGTTATCTGTGCATGATCTTGCATTGCATTTTAATGGTTTGTGTTTATTGGCAAGATAGGTGTTCTTCATTCCTCGGTGCATCACCTTTATTAGTTTAGGTTTATTTTTATGCATCTTCTTACCTTGTCTACTTGGCAAGTTAGTTTAGGTTTTTTTCAATAAATCCTCTGCATTTTTATGTGTGCATCTGAACAGAGGAATAGGAACCGGCCTTCATCCGGAGAGCTTTTCCGATTTCGCAAGGTCCCACACTTGGGAAAAGCTCCATGTTATGCAATCGCACTGAGAGTCTCAACCCATTGAGTTGCAGACATTCAGGGGTGCTGTGATTTTCCAACAACAATTGTACACAACATTTTTTATTTCTAGTGGATTCTTATTTGATAAATGTTATTTTACCTCGATAAGCTACACTAGAATTACCTAGCAAGTGTTAAGTATAAACTCTCTTACTTTGATTTTTTAAGGTCATATTATCCTCTTGACTTCAAACTATCCACTGAAAACAAAATTCACATCGGTTTAAGGTGTATAAAGAATTTAAAAATTGTTAAGCACTTAAACAATCGGTGTGTTCATAGATATCTTAAAAATAGTTTTACTTTACAATTAATTATTCTGTGAAATTGGGATTCTAACATGATGAATAATATTACAGCTAAATTCAAATTCTTCTTAAAATGATTTACCATAATTCTACCTTTAGAAACGGAATTTTCATTTATTTCATATGTATATTTAATTATGAAAATATATCCTCCCTGACAAGGGAGTAGGATAATTTTAATTGTCATTTAAAGTTTCAAGAATGTGAGGAAAATGTCTGCAGTGATTTTATGTCCCTTTTTTCGAGCTACGCAAGGATGGAAGAAGGTGACGCAAGGGCTAATGATGAATGATATTGCACATTTATTACTATTAAGGGGATGTTAATGTTCTTGTAATCCGGTTTATTCCTCTATTGGAATCTGGTTTAGGGGATTTTAATGTTCTTTTAATTCAAGTGCCATAGGGGCTTATAAATGTTAAGGGTTTTTAATGTTCTTATAATGTGATCTTTGTCGTGGTTTATACCTATTAAGGGGATGATAATGTTATTGTAATGCTTGGTGTATTGGTATTGTAGTTGTGTGCTCGGGTCTATGTAGCATTGAACAAAGAGTTTTTCTTCGTGATATCATGGTTGTTAATAGGAATACGGGGACTATTTTGTTTGACCGAGCTTTGTGATCTCAATTATGTTAAATCTGAGGTTATTGAGGTGTTCGAGTGAATGGGATTGTAATAGTAATTTACTATTTAAATTCACTTAAATCTAAATAAAATATGAAGAGTCAATGGAAAGATAACCCTAAATTGATTAATATTTGTCGCAGAGAGAATATGAATCCTCGAGACCCTAAAACCCGAAAAAGTATTAACTCAAAAACCTTGACAATAAGTTTACGTGAGCATAAGTATGCTTATTTTTATTTGTCAAGTTTTACAAGCGATAACCAGCGATAACTTTTCTCTGGATGCATAAGGATTTCACTACTTTGCCTTTATCTTGAGCTAAGATTTACATTGATGGTGTCGAGATAGAGTTAGATGTTAGGAGGGTAATGAAGATCTACAATTTCTTCTCCCACCTCTGAATATCATCAAAGTTGGACGAAGAATATTGTCAAAGATCTTTCTATGGAGTCTTTTACTTATTTATGGTTAAGATTTTGTAGGGTTTTTAGTGTTGATAGGATAATTGTTTTCTTGAACACAATGATTCTCCTTTTATTTTGAATTCATCATTTCCTATAATGATTTATTTTATTTCACTACAATAAATCTATCAAATCTTGATTTTTCAAATTAATTTTGACATTAATTATCATAGTGAAATTTGTTTATTTTTATTTATAGGGCAATTTGAGTGTATGTAAACCGTTAAGATGTACTCCAGGACATGTGAGGATTTCCTAAATTTTCCTATTTTCTTAGTTAGGGGCGACAATGATGACGTCCGGACAGAGTGAGATGCGGGGAGGTTGAATAGGAGTATAATGAAGATCTTAAATTTTTCTTACCACCACCGAATATCATCGGGCTAGACAAAAATGATGTTGGTTTGCACAACTAACATACACATCAGAAGATGGATTACATTTAATTATGTTTTCATAGTCTAGATTGATGCCCTCTACTAGTTTCTTTATAATATCTTTAGTAATTCTCTAGTTACATTGAGGTTCAATCCCATCATGGTAAATGATCCTAGAAGTGTCTCACATCTCTTGAAAGTGATTAGCCTGAAGAACCGCAGCTTTGTATAAAAATGATAAAATACATCTAAATGAGTGTCAAAATTAACACCATGTTGTGGCCTTTGTTGCAACCATGAAGGACAAGACAATATGTTCGTTATCCCATATAAATCAGAAACATGTTTTGTATATAACATGTCATAAATAATGCCTAGTGTCACTAGACAATGGAGGAATAGCATAAATAATGGTTCGTGACCACTAGCCTTTATAATATAACATAAATAATGGTTGGTACTACTATCCCTTATAACATAGCATAAATATTTACCGGTGGTTCTTAGCTCTTATAAAAATGAAGCATGTTACGTACATAAAAATCATAAATAATTTCTAGCGGATCTAGCCCATATAATGGATTCCAATATTTGATTTTCTAGATTCCAATATGGGACTTATGGAGTACATATAATTCCAATATAGCTTATTTTGGATTCTAATATATGTGATTTTGGAAACTAATATGTGTGATCCGGGAATCCGATATGTGTGATTTTCGAGTGCAGATAATTCCAATATTTGACATTTTGGAATCCAAAAATAGCAATATTGGATTCTAATATAGGCTATATTTTTTAGCTGTTGGGACTAGAATAAGTCCTAATTTATTGAAATAATTGTTATGAGAATATTCAACTGGTTTAAACCTAGCCTCAAAATTTGTCTTCATCTTATTATAATTGGCGATTAACCTTCTTAGTTGGTGGTAGAACCAATCCATAGCAAAATCTTATAGTGATTCCACAAACAAATAGACCAACACATCCTTGTGTTCCACTCCCAACATGACATAATATTTTATAAATGTGGCAATGTGATCACACGAGTGTTGTTTTACATCCCCTCTAAACTCGCAGAAGTTATTTATCTAACTTCTAAGTGACTCATGAAGTGGAGTAGGTAAATCTAACGCGCCTATTTTTGTGCCCATGGTAAAGGTGTAGCAATTTATTCTTCTTCTTTTACTACTTCTTCTTCGAAGGAATAAGATCTAGTGGCATTGTAACTAGTTATATAAGGGGATCTTTAAGAGAGAATTCGGGGTTAAATTCGGGAAGAATTATCACCCAAAATTTTTGTTTTCTTGACAATAGGAAGTCTAAAATCTTCATATCATTGTTCTTCAAATGTAAAATAGAAAATTCCACTTTCTTAATTAGCTCAGGTATATCTTCTTTCAATAAGTTTTACTTATAAGGTTAAATAGGAATTCAACTAGAAATAGTGCAAGTTTTTCAATGGGAGTACATCAAGGATTTTAAACATTCAAAAAGGTATTTTTACTATTTTATTTTTTTCTTATTTTTATGGGTTTTATATGGGTGCACAAGAGAGAAGAACGCGGCCCATCATGGTTGCCAAAAAATATTGGTGAAATAATTTTTTGCATGAGAAATTTGTTTTTTTGTCAATGTCGGGATTAGGTCCCTCCTCTTGGGAATGGGGAGAATCTCATTTATTGAATCTAGGAAATATTAAAAAAATCAGTGGTGTTAGGCCATGGATCACAAAAGATTATTCCACTAAACCTATGGAAAAATTATGTATGAAATACAATTGAGAAAAAAATTTAGAAGAGGAAGAGGGTAAAGGGTTAAGATTGTGAGTAAGCACATGCAAATTTTACAAGATTTAACCAGAGTAGGTCAACCATCAATAAGAAGAGAAATAACTATCTAAGATATAGAAATATTAAAAAATCAAAGACCCAAATTTCTCTTTATTTATTCCTCAAAGATACAAAGTTATTTCTTCATTGTAAAACATCACAAAGTCTACATTGTTGAAAATTAGGAAGTAGAACAAACACAAAGAAATAGAAGAAAGTAGCTTTTTACTTGTAGTAGTAGGAGAAAAAGGGATAATGACTTTGGAATGGAGAATCCATCCCGATATATAGTATTTTAAGGTGTATCTTCATCTCCCACAAGTGAATTTTCACATTCTTACCACTTTTAACCCGTCATATCTTTATAGGAATAAAAATTAGTTCTTTTCTTATTTATGAAAAATAAATTTTACAATGCAAAATTAAAAGGTCACTTAAGTGAATAGGATAAAAATAGCTAAAAAATACATTCCTAATCAATAATTATAATGTAGAGAGAGAAGGAAGAAGAGAGAGAATAAGATATATGTGATCAATCTGAAGATGAAGAAGCTTTTAATGATGAATATCTCGCTCTCAATGGACTCAAGAAATGATTCAGGGATGAAATCCTAACCCTTGATCTCTTTGTTGAACTAAGTCATTGCAAGTGAAAATTCCTTCACTTGTGGGATGCACACATACCCCAAATTACTTATCTAAGTATCAATAATATCACCAAAGGGCCTCGTACTATTGAACGATGCCTTATGATCTCCCGCGATATTAGAGATGGAACATCTAATCTCAGGGAGGGATTCCAATGTATCTGCATTGAAGAAGAAAGGATCTATTGTTTATTTCTTAACCAACTCATCGAAGAAAGTTATGATTCATTCCAAGGATGAACGTTTACTAAGTGGAGTGGATCAAAAAAATTTAACACTCTTACATATTTCTTCCAAAATTACATATGTGTGCTCCTCACAAGACTCAATCTCTAATACTATATTTTTATCATTTCACACTTTGCATTTATTGTGTGTCACTACAAAGGGGGAAATGGGGACATGAACTTACACATTTCTTTAGATTGAGACAAGTGTCACCATATAGGTCGAGAAGTGCTTGGGGTGATGGAGACTACTTCTAGGTTCCCGTGAATGTGAAAACCTCATAAATTGATATTTCTTGTGTCGTAAGGTTATCGCTAGCCTTCGCCATTTTTGAATTTTGTGTTACACAATGCCCCTGAGAATTAGGCGTAACCTACAAAGAGAAAGAGCACCTACAAAACCCCAAAACACATCAAATCCTAAAAATAAAAAGATGTAAATTGGGAGTCAGACTAACCCCGATGGTCACCCGAATGAGTGAATTTATGACTAAGCATTGCATTATTTTTAAGAATCTATGTGGTTCTCTTCGTGTGTGCAATAATCATGCCATATGGCTCTTGTGCAAGATGCACTTGATAACAATAAATAGCTAGATGTAGCAATGAACTTCCCCTCCTATGTGTGTATAAAGAAAATGTAGTCCTTTGTCCCTTGAATGAAGCTAGATATATGCTTTGATGATCTTGAAATAACTTTGGATGCAACCTTAGGCTATAGTAATAGATAATTAGAGCTTCATCCTTCATAATGGTCACATAGCTTTATATTTATATGATTCCCTTAGTTGAATTTTGTAGTTAACAACTAAAAGGATGAATAATAAGAAAACAATATGCCCAAAATATAAAATATTCCCAAAAGAGGTGAGTAAAGTAAAGAGAGGTCATGGTTCCTAGAAGGATGGGGGCACTTGGGCATTGGCATCCTATCTAGACACTAGTGTTCAAAGTCATAAAGGATGAAACAATAAAGTATCGAATGTGATGTAGGGTGTAAGAGGATAGAAAAAAGAAATGAAACATAGAAAAAATGACAAAGGCAATTAGCAATTGTTATTTTTCTCACTTAGGAATCATATGAATAGTATTATGTTATTAGTACCTAGAAATGTACCCAAAGTATGTGATTTAGTGTGTACATTTGACCCCATTTTGTGTTGTCGAGTGAATAATCGAGAACATAAAGTAGATAAGAGATGTGTACCGATAACCATGTAGATCGATGGTGAAAGTGTTCCAAAGAGACAAGAAAAATTTTGGAGTGATATGAATGAAGTACAAAAACTAAAGAAGAGGATGTAAAACAGGATGGAAGCTTGTAGGATTTTATTAATAATCAATCAATCATTTACATGACACATAAGCTGCATTATATATATATATATATATATATGTATATATGTATATATATATGTATATATGTATGTATATATATGTATTGGATAGCCGGATACAAATAATAAAGATGTTGCAGAGGTTTGACAATATTCCTCGAGTACACAATATTCGAAAATACAAACCGGAAACAACAATAATTAACTACAAAAAAATAAGTTGCAACACCGCAACAAATAATCCTATGAGATAATAATCCAAATATAATGGTTATAACACCATAACCAAATAATAATAACCATACATGACTTAATAAGTCAAATAATATGGTTTTAACAAATTATTACCTATGAAAATACAATGGATAACTATTATCCTAACATTCCCCCATTGAATTTTACATTGTCTCAAGGGATGAGGATAGGAACTCTCTAAACATCTCGAACTTGTCACGTGTAAGTGAATTTTTGAAGATATATGCTTGTTGTTCATCTATGGACAAAAATAAAGTTGGATATTGTTCTCCAATACATTATCATGTATTAAATGTACCTCTACCTCAATGTGTTTTGTTCTTTTATGAAAAAATGGATTGTAAACAAGTTTGAGAACACTTTCATTGTCAACATACATGGTGGTCAGTTTGTCCCGTGGTATTCCAAACTCCTTCGAGTATTCAATGTAGCCATATCACTTCATAGACAAATTCTCCCTAACGATACTCACTTCTATATAAGAATGAGAAAAAAGTTTTGTTTCATAATTCCCCATGATATTGGTCGGATCCCAAATGAACACGAACCCTTAAGTGGATTTTATGTCATCAATGTTTTCTGTAAGATCTAAATCTAAATATCCTTATAAGAAGAAGTTGTCATTCTTCTTGTATTCTAAACCAAGATCCAATGATCCTTTGACATATCTCAAGATGTGCCTTACTTCTTTCTAATGACAAAATTTGGGTTCCCGCATGAACCGGATAGATAACTCACTCCAAAGTTGATATATGCTCTAGTGTAGGTCGGGTAAATGAGACTTCCAATAAAATGCTGATAGAGAGTGACATTTACCACAGGAGATGGATCTGAATGAGATAAGTACAATTTTTTATCCATAGGTGTAGAAATAGGTTTGTAATCCATCATCCTAAAATTCTCAAGCATTTTCTTGGTATATTTCATATGGGAAACAAAAATGTGATTATATTTATACCATACTTCCAATCCAAGACAATAATGCATCAACCCGAGATATGCCATGTCAAATGATCAATTAAGATCTTTCTTTTTGCATCGATCATCCTCACTAAACTGCTAGTGATGACTAGATCATCGACATAGACAACAATAATCACAATCTGCACCCTTTATTTTTGAGTTAAAGATTGGGATCATATGGATTTATAACAAATATATATTGTACGAGTACTCATCAATTTTGATGTACCACGCCTGGGGGTGCCTGTTTGAGGCCATACAAATATTTCTTGAGTCTACATATCTTTTTTTCTTGACTGGGTATAACATATACCTCGGGATGAGTCATATAGACTTCTTATAAATATTCATTCGAGTAAAGGCATTTTTACATCCATCTAATGGACTTTCTAGCTAGATCTGCGTAGCTAGATCAAAGATCATCATGTTCATTTTTATCTTAGTTGTGGGAGAAAATTTCTCCTCATAGTCAATGCCTTATTTTCTTGCATACCCCTTTTCTACTAGTATCAATTTATACTTTTCTATTGTCCCATCTTATTTGTACTTGGTTTTTAATATCCATCTACATCCAATGGGTTTCTTCCCTGGTGGAAGATCAACAAGTTACCAAGTGTTATTTTTCATTCTCGACCGATATTCGTGAGTTCATGACATCTTTCCAAGCTTTTGATTATAGGGCTTCTGGACTAGAGAGGGCTCATCATATTCAATAACTCTACTCATCAAAGCAAAGATAACTTCTTCTCTTACTTTACTAAGAGTTTGTGATCCAGGGGTGGATGTATCTGGTAAAGCATCCATTCTTGCATCTCGTAACGTGATAGTATACCACTTAGGCATACGATGAACTGTTCCCATGGGTCATGGTTCTATCAGATCATCACCATTATCCCCATTATCACTTTCATCATCTTTGAGAACATCAGCTTTAGTTTTTAAAATTGGTGAAGAATCTACATCAAGTGAGTCCGGAGGAGGAGACTCAAGTGTCCTTCTTCTCAAATAACTCAACATCTATTCTAGTGTAGACTTTCTTGGTCTTAGGATCCATCAATCTATACCTAAGAGTCTCTTCATTGTACCTAATGCAGATGAGTTTTTGATTTCATATCAAATTTCTTTCTTTTTTACTTGTGTATCTCGCATACTTTTTTTGCACCCAAATATTATAAGGTGTGCAATAAATGGTTTCCATTTTGACCATGCTTCATGTGGAGTTACTCCTTCAAGAGCAACTGTGGGCACTTTGTTCAACAAATACATAGTTATCTTTTTTTCTTCTGCCCAAAATGTCTTTGCAAGTCCAGAATCATCAATCATGCATTGCACCATTTCCATTATAGTATGATTTCTTCTCTCAACAACACCATTCTACTACGGTGTGTGTGGAGCAGGAATTTGTTGATGAATTCCATGATCTTGAAGGTAGGATTTAAACTCATCACTGGTGAATTCCCCCCTCGATCTGAGCAGATATTTCTGATGTGATGATCCATTTTGTTCTCAATGGCTACTTTGAATTTCTTGAAGTTTTCAAAAGCTTCACTTTTCTTACGAAGACAAAAAATCCATATTTTTGTCAAATAGTCATCAACACAAAGCATGAAAATTGAAATATAGAATGACTTGCTTGCATCGAACAAAAATATTGGTATGAACCGGATAAAGATTACCATGAGCTCGAAAAGTGTTCTTCTAGAATGAAGCTCTATGTTGTTTTCTTGTTAGGCGGCGAGGACACTTGTCTATATGCTTCTAAAGAGATGGTACCCCATGTACCATATTGCGTCGGTGAAGTGTCTCGAGATAATAAAACTAACATGACCAAGTCTCTAATGCCACAATTGTGTAGAGGTAGAATTCTTAGCCACAAGTGTCCGATCATCTCTACGGAAAAAATCAAGTTGGACCATCCATCCCACATTTGAGGCTTTGGAAACTATTTTTGAGCCTCATGATTTGTCTCGAATTAAACACGTTTTCTTGTCGAATGACTATTAAAGTCAATCTTTAAGTTGTGATCTAGGATTTTACTAACTTAAAGCATATTCTTTGCTAACCCAAGGACATATAAAACATTTGATAGTCTACAATTGAGTGAACCAAGAGGTAGAGAAATGTTCCCAATCCTGAACTATATATAAATAATCATCACCCAATGAAATATGGTTTTTCAAAGTCATGTCCCTCATTGAAGTACAACATTCTCTATGGCCGGTCATTTGTCGATTGAATCTTAAATCAACATACTATACATCACTAGATGACATGGATGGTTTGTTAGTGAAGAATCACAAAGCACCCCAAATGGCCTAGGTTTGGAGTGGGGAATTCTCGTGTGATTGCACATGGGACCATCTCTCAAGTGTGGAACTTGCAAATCTGACATGGCCCTCCAGAGAAAGTTGGTTCTTGCCTCCTAAATCCACCTACCACAAGATAATCTAGTGTAGATAGAGTTTAACTAATCCTAATCTAACCAGTTCCAAGGGGACAGAGAGAAAGAGAGAGGGTGAAATAACCTACACTAAGCGGTGATACACCAGAAAGGGAAGTGTGAGATATTCTGTTGAGGGAGAATGAAACAGGGAAAAGGGAACTAAGGGAGGTCAGACATAAGTGACACAGACCCAGATCCAGATCCGCCATAGAAAATCCATGAAGCACAACGTCGACACCTATAAATGGGAAATACATGCACAAGGAGAAAACACGAGATAAAGAGGGACAAAAGAACAATAGAATAATGCTAAGGGTTGAAAGATGCCACGAAACAAGGTTTTATTGCTCTGTAAGGTGCACAAACTATTACATGTGGTGCTCAGAGGCAAAAATACACTCTCCAGGTGTAGGAGAAGGCCTACAACTCAAATGGAGTCAAGAAATGACTTTGATAGAGTTTCCCTACACCCAAAATGTCTCTCCTTCTCAAATGAGAAGTGTTAAAATATATAGAAAGAATAAGAGAGAGAGGAGGGAAAAGCATCGAATCCTTCTTCAACCACCTTAAGATACACATTGAATCCTACTTGAAATCTCAACCAACATTGATAAATTCCCCTCTCAAATCTACCTACAATCTATCTATTGAGGTTCCCTATGTCTACAAGGAAGAATGGCAGATCGAATTGAATCAGATCTAGTAGCTGAAGAAATTAGATTCTGTATTAATGGCCTAGAAGATGTTTTCCCATTTTTCACCACCAAATCCTATTAAGAATGATGTTTTATGTTTTCATGGCATAGAGGGCATCAATATATTTCCAAAAATTCTTCTCCCTCCCAAATCAGAGCTTCTAGTCAAAATATATGGTCATTTGAATATTTGGATCGTGGGTGCGCAATATTTTAAAGAGTCTTCCATACTGGGTCCACATGGTAGCCCTGCACACCTCTAAGATTCAGTCCATGTCTTTTGCTTCGGAAATAGCACCTAACTAATAGGTGGTAGATTTTCGGGCTCCATGGTGTTCCTTTGTTATTTTTCCCAAGTCCTTCATGTTTGGCGCAGGCCATAAGTCCGAATCTAGACACATGGTAGCTTGGCGACGACTTGAAAATAGCCCCTAGGTTTTACCTTTGAAGTTACACAGTTGAGACACCTAGAGGCCTCCACTTGCTTTTGGACTTTTTAATGGTTAACTATACTTCTTCGAACTCTAGGATACGTGGTGGGTTGACACTTGTTTAGAAACCCGCCCCAAATTTTACGTTTGAAAGAGCAATGTGATGACACTTGGCTCTCTCTGCCGGCCTACTGTCTCTTCTTTGACTATACAACCCATGACTTTTCCCCTTTTTGGACTCGGGACACATGACAAGTGTACACTCATTTGGGAACCCACTCAGGATTTTACCTTTGAAGGAGCATCGTTAAGACACATGGCACTTTTTCCCTGTTCTCTTATACTTAGTCATTTTTGGGCCCACTATGAATTTGACCTCTATGAACATTGGCCACGTGGAGGGATGGCACAAGTTTGAGTCTTCACTTTGTACTCTCATATTGAAATTACAATGAGATGACATGTAGAGGCTTCGCGCTTGTTTTTGGATTGCCTTTTGGATATAACCTTTGGAGGTGTGCCATTTGGAAACTTGGCAGATTTTGTTGTCTCCTCCATACTTAGGTAATTTTGGGGCTCATTGGATTATTTGTAGAGCCCAAAGACTTTGAGCCTTTTCCATTTCTTTTCCTTTGAGCCTCTAGTTCCTCTCTTACACTGTCTTCTCTTCCTCAACCCTATTATTTTATTTTAGAGTCTCGTCCGTGACTTTTTCGTTGGATTTGAAGCTCGTGCTCATTCGGGGTCGTTACAGAGCCATGCATGGGGTCATTTAATCTTTCACAGTCATGCCACTCTATTGTAGAGTCCCTTTTTGTTTGATTGTAGGATTTGAACATGATTTCTCTAGTTTCTTTTGTACGAGGTCGAGGCTGACCAATTTTACCCAGGAACAAAATATGGATAACAATTGGCGACTCACGGGGACATCTACCGCTAGATGAAGGGTCCAAGTAGTCTCAAAGCATCCATTGGGTGTGGAGTCACAATTATTGGCCCGACACTAACTCTTCTTTCAAAATAGACTCTACGATTGACCACTTTTCACTTTTTCCATACCTTGAGCCTACCCACATGCCTCGCACTCTCAATTTTCATAAGAAATCTTAAAACAAGGCTTCGAGAGTAGAAAATTGTTTTAACTCGGAGCTTTCATCTATCCTCGAATGGACTATCTTCAAAACATTCCTTATTTGCTCTGCATTTTTTTTTATTTTGAAATTTGCAAGAATCGCATGGGAAACTAAGGATCCTTACGCCATGAATAATGAATCTTGGTCGTTGTCTATACCGAGAATGCCTTTGTTAAAATATTTACTTGGGGCATATTGAATTGCATAATGGTACAACCTTGGAGAAATGAACAAAAAAACGTACTATGTACCAAGATCAAACCATACATGCCTCAAATGAGACATGTAGAGTGTGAAAAAGAACTTCTTTTGTTGGAAGTAAATCTACTCCTACTCCTAAACTAATCAAAAAGAAAATAAAATATTAAAAAAATCCTACCACAGGAAGGGAGAAATAGCTTCCCTTTCTCAAGAGGGGAAGCCATGCAAATGATTTGAAACTGAATATGGCTTCCTGTATGAGTGAAAAACTTAAAATAAGCCGGTCCTCGACCCATATCATCAAGGTATCAACATTAATGGAAAATACCTCCTCAAGATTACTTGTATTCAGCTCTTGGAGGTATTGATGGTGACCCTTGGTACTTTGATACTCATCCTCATGCCATGAAGTAGGCATGACTGGTTGTGGCTTCCCCCTTGGCTCTAATGAAGCCAAGTATCTGATGGGCATGGTATGATCCTTTAGATGTACCCATTGCTTTGAAATTGAACTCCAAAAATGGATTATTTTTGTGGACCTTCTTAGATGGATGATGACAGAGGGATGATGACATCCTCTTTCCTTTTCACTTCCTTCTCCTGTGAAGAACATGGAGGACTCATACCTTCCAACCTTGGTTCTAGAGGGATGTTGTGAGACATAGGTTGTTGTTCTTGAATGCCCTCCTTCATGACAGTAGGCTCATGTGCTTGGAAGGTGGGTGATAGAGGAGTAAATGATTTAATTTCCTCAGGGTCCTTTCTATCAAATAAATCCTCCAAGTTAGACAGATAATATATCTCCTTGTTGTCTTGTTGCATATGCTCAACCTCCTCCATGGTGTCCTCCTGATCTGCAACTAGCTCACCATGGTTTCCTTCTTCCTCAAACATGAAGTTTGAAATCTCAAACTCTTCTTCAACATTAGAGTTTGAAGGGCATGAAGTGGGAGGAAGAACTGAAGATACTTTTATAGCCTGCTCCACACTTGGATCCTACGAAACTATATGTTCCTCCTCCATCATGGGTTCTTTTATCAAATCGGGACCTTGGAATGAAAGTAAAAAATATTTGACGATGCTTTCTTCATTGAGTGGCTTCAACTCTAATTTTATCTCTCCCATCTTCTCCTCTTCAATGGGACTTAGAGCTGATTATTCCTCCTCCTTAACTAGTTGTGCATCTTGGATCAGATCAGCATCCTCTTCAGACAAAGTGTCATTAGGATACTACATTTAGAGTAAACAGACTATTGATCTTCTTCTTGGTGTTCTTTTTCTTCTTCTCGCTGCAAACTCATCCTCAACCACCACTGGCTCTTTAATCTTGACCTCCTCTATTGGCTTGACCATACAAGGATCTTTATAAACACAAATTTAGGAGGCCAACTCTTCAAGATTTGTCTGCTTTTTTCTTCTCTATTGGGCTCCTCTTCTCTATGTTTTCCAGGACCAGATTCTTGAATCTCTTCCCAACATGGACTTGTGAAAGCAATGGGAGTGATAGGTTGGGGTTGAACCAGCTTTGTAATTTTTGTGGTGGGGAGGGACTGGAACTTCTTTTTCTTTTGGAGGGAATGACTTCTTGGGAAAGAAAAGGGTAGAATAATTGAAATTGGGTGGAAGATCATGAGATGGAGAAGAGAAATCAACACTTGGGGCAGCAACTAAGGGGCTTGACTCTTGATCATGCTGAAATGATAAAGTTTGAGAAAGAGAAAATGAAGGATAGGGAGCTAGTGGAATTACCCATTGACAAGGTTGTCTTGTGTCCAGCTCATAGGCCTCAATCTCCTCAATCCACTATGTAAGTTGAGGCAGAACTTCAACCATGAAGTCAAGCTTCTCCTAAGGGTTGTAATGTCTTAGAAAAGGGCCTCCCCATGGACAAGGTGACCTACGTAAAATATTGAATGCCTTCATTTGTGTTATGGTCCTTGATGAACCATGCCACCTTAATTTTTGAATCTTCTTCAAGAAACCATCATTCTCCACATAGTTGTCACCATTTTATGTGTCCCATTCTTCTTGATAAGCTCCATGGACAAACTGATTTTGACCCTAATCATATGGCTAAGCATAATGGTCCTAGATCTAATTATAATGCTGACTTGGAGGAGTTGGGAAATGCATTAGAGGTGGACTATATTTTTGTTGTAAGTGTTAGTTCCATGAAGGGAATGAAGTCATGATTGCACAACTTCATGTAATGGGAGAAAATGAAAGAGATAGAAGAAGAAAATGGATGAAAATGAGTAGAAATGGATGGAAAGGATTTGTAACTCGAGAGAATGGGTTAGTGACTAGATGGAGTCGCAAGATGTGATTTATATGTTCCTCAAAAGGCTAAATCTCACCAAGAACACATCTACTTGATGAGATGAAGTGGTAAGGTACTTCAAACCTATCCCACAGTGGCATGCCAAAATTGTTAATGTAGAATCACAACACCCCGAATGGCCTTGGTGTGGATTGGGGAATTTGGTGTGATTACACAACATGGGACCATCTATTAAGTTGTGGGACTTGCAAACTTGAGATGGCCTCTAGATAAATCTAGTTCTTGCCTCTAAATTTACTTGCCAAAAGTTACTCCAGTGTAGATAGAGTCTAACTAATCCTAATCTAATCATTCCAAGGGGACAGAGAGAAAGAGATAGGGTGAAAGAGCCTACACTAAGTGGTGATACACCAGAAAGGGAAGTGCAAGATATTCTGTTGAGGGAGAATGAAACAAGGAAAATGAAACTAAGGGAGGTCAGATAGAAGTGACATAGACCTAGATCCAGATCCACCATAGAAACTCCATGAAACATGACGTCATGCACCTGCAAATGTGAAATACATGCACAGGGAGAAAACATGAGATAAAGAGGTATAGAAAAACAATAAACAATGCAAAGGGTTGAAAAACACCACGAAAGAAGATTTCATTACTCTCTAAGGTGCACTAACTATTACATGTGGTGTTTGAGGGTAAAAATATGCTCCAGGGTGTAGGAGAAGCCTACAACTCAAATGGAGTTGGGAAACGACTTTGTGAGTTTCCTACACCTAGAATGTCTCTCCTTGTCAAATGATAAGTGTTACAATATATAGAAAGAATAAGAGAGAGAGGAGGAAAGAATTCAATCATGCTTCAACCACCTTGATATACACACTAAATCCCGCTTGAAAGATCAACCACCATCAATCAATGTCCCTCTCAAATCCTCCTACAATCTCATCAATTTTGGTTCCCTATGTCTCGCAAGGAAGAATGAAGAATCAAATCGAATCAGATCTCGGTAGCTAAAGAAATGGGATTCTTTATTAATGGCCTAGAAGAAATTTTCCCATTTTTCACCCACAAAATCCTATTAAGAATGATATTTTATATTTTCATGGTGTAGAGGGCATCGAGACATTTCAAAAATTCTTCTCCTACCCAAATCGAGCTTCTAGTCAAAAGATATGACCATTTGAATATTTGGGTCACAAAGCTGCATTATTTTAAAGAGTCTCGCCATACCAGTTCCATGTGGAAACTTCACACACCTTGTAGATCCAGCCCCTACCTTTCACTTTTGAAACAACACTGATCGATACGTGGTGGCTTCCATAGGCTCCACGGTGTTTCTTTGTTATTTTTCCCAAGTCCTTCATGTTTGGCGACGCCATAAGTCTTACTCTAGACACATGGTGGCTTGGCGCTCACTTGAAAATAGCCTCTACATTTTACCTTTGAAGTTGTGTGATCAAGAAACATTGGGGCCTCAACTTTCTTTTGGACTTTTCAATGGTCAGCTCCACCTCTTTAGACTTTAGGATACGTGGTGGGTTGACGCTCATTTTGAAACACCCACCAAAAATTTTACTTTTGAAAGAGCGTCATGTTGACACTTGGCTCTCTCCTTTAGCTTGTCCTCGCTTTGATTATTATACCCATGATTCTATCTTCCTTTTGGACCTAGGCTACGTGGGGAGCCCTTTCTCATTTGAGAACCCGCTCGGGATTTTAATTTTGAAGGAGTGGCGTTAAGACACGTGGTGCCTTCCACCTATGCTCTTATACTTAGTCATTTTTGGGCCCACTCCAAATTTGACCTATGTTGACCATTAGTCTCCTCCCATGTGGAGGGTTGGCACAAGTTTGAGTCTCCACTTTGGGATCCCATCACTAAGCCGACACATGGAGGCTTCACATGCTGGTTTGGGGATCATGTTTTGGATTTAACCTTTGGAGGTGCGTCGTTTCAACACTTGGAGTTCATTATCTCCTCCACACTTAGCCAATTTTGGGGCTCATTTTGGATTATTTATAGAGCCCGAAGTCTTTGAGCCTTTCTGTTTCTTTTCCTTTGAGCCTCTTCTACCTCTCTTACACTATCTTCTCTTCCCGACCCTGTTATTCCATTTTAGAGTCCTCCCGTGACTTTTCTATTGGATTTGAAGCTCGTGCTCATTCGACGGTGTTATTACTGAGATCCATGCACGGGGTTGTTTGATCTTTCACAGATCCCACCACTCTATTGTAGAGTCCATTTGATTCCGATTGTAGGATTTGAATGTGATTTATCCGGTTTTTCTTAAATGAGGTTGTGGTCGACCAATTTTACCCGTGGGAAAAATATGGATAACATGGTTCACTTGATCAAGTAGTGTACAAGTAGTCTTCATTATTTGAATGTTCTTCTTTCTCAACAATATTTCCTTGTTGATGGGGTCTTCTTTCCCAGTTCCCCTTTTTCTGCCCTTAATTATAGTTTGTATGTACCTTGTGAGATTGTTGGTGTTGAGGTCTAGAATTACTAGATGAACCTTTCTTATATGTATTATACCAACAATATTTCAATTCATGTCCTATTTTATAGATTTGACATTACTTCTTCTATTGTTTATCCCCTTGATGTTTATATTGATTCTGATGTTGAGATTTTTGATAGGAATTAGGTTTCCTTTTCGTTTTACTTTCCATTTTTTTATTTGAAGAAAGTGCCTACTCCTCTTCATCATCCCTATTATGCACGGATTCCTCTTGTTACTGATGAGGTTTACCAGCTTTTCAAAAATAACTGTCGTATCTGATAATTTGATTATTGTTACAAAAATATTGTAAGAAGAAGGGAGAGCTCTCAGAATAATGGGAAGGAGAGCTTCATCTATGACCATTTCTCAAAGGGCTAGAAGTGAATCCCTCAACTCTGTAACTCTTCTCAAGAAAGCTTTTATTTTCTCATTTTGCTTAAACTTCAAAGATGTGTAGATTACTCTACAAATTTAGTATGATATTATTATTTTTGGCCTCGTATACCATGCTCAACTTATCCCACACTTCTTTGGTTGTTTTGGCATCTTGAATATGGGGTTACACATCGTCAGACACTCCAAAAAAGATGATGATCTTGGCTTTCGATATGATCATAAAATTATCTCTATTGTATTTTATCGGTTGTTAATTTGGTCAGAGTACCATTCACAATGGGCCGATCTCTTCAAACTCAAGTTGTGTCTTGATTTTTTTCTTCCATGGAACATAATTGTTTACTCTAAGTAGTTGTCAATCTAGAAGAAATCATTTCGGGGCATTGGTGCGCATTTTGTAGAATTCACTGACAAGGTTAGGCTCTTATCACTCTAGGTATAAGGTATCTCAATCTATATATTGTCAATCCAATATATGGAACCTTTCTATATACGTGCCCTTCCGATATACCCATCGGTATGTGGAAGAAGGTCTCCCTTTCTATATACCTTTTGGTACATGAAAGAGGTGTTAACGTACGTGAAAGAATTTGATATGTGGTACCAAGACAAGATCTTGAAAGGCATTTGTGTGATTATTGACATTGAATAAAAGAAATATCCTCATACGCGCGCATAACTTTTCTATATACTCAAATAATTTATCATTCGGATTAAAGTCGCATACAATCATTCATAGATGGACGGGATCACTCATGTGTGTGCATTATGTCCTTATTACTCCCAATTGATTTAAAGGGTCGATGCTCGATGATGTTGTTATAGATATATTAGGCATTAAGTGCGGTAGTAGTCACAATGACTTTAGCCATAAGCACTTCCGCAGGTATTGTATATAACGAATGTTGCGAATGAGATCTAGGATCTCATGATTGTTTTGGAACTAAATTTCACTATTTTTTATTACAATTCTTTACTAGTTTATGAGTAGTTACAATGTTTTTGGTTGACTATGGCAACCTGCAAATTAGTATAATATACTGAAGCATACAATTACATTCAAAATATTTTGAAAAATTAAATGGAAGATAATTTTTATTTTTTTACGAGCCTTAGTGGCCATGGAGCACAAAACTGACTTTGAGAAAAAACCCATAAAAAAATTGCTTAAAATGGATTTTTCCAATACACCCCCTTTTGAATGTTGTTTGGAATTAAAAAATAGGCCTATTAGGAGAAAAAAAATCCCTATATTAGGGTTTTCCTCACTAAAATTTTAGGAGCCTATTTAGTCATAACTAGAGGTTTAGTTACCTCTAATTTTGGTAGTTTCTCAAATTTTTCCTCCAAATGTCAATTGTTTTTAAAAATGAGTTGGGGGTGGGGGTCAAACCCCAAAGCTCCCACACCCAAAGCACTTCAACTAGCCAACTATCCCACCAATGTGCTTTATTTATAAAATGAAGTAACTTTGTATTTAACCAAGTGTTAGATCCACTAACCTTTTAAATGACAATGTGGCTACTAACCGGGAGGATGCACATGGTGCTTTGTGATGATGATGTGGTTGCATTATTTGAGGATTCGATTAGGTTTTTCCACTGTGGAAAATGGATCCGAGCCACCTTTTCCTCGTTTATCCTCCTTTTTGCATTGAAATCCGTCGTGTATTGATTTTGTAGATTATTGTGTTTTTTTGGTTTATCGTTTTTGATCGATCCACTTTTTTTTTAAATGCGGGGTTCTTGTTTTGCATGGTTAAATGCAAAGGAATGATTCGACCACTTTTTTTCTTCCTCCACCAATTTTTTTTCACCATTTTTGGATTGATTTGATCGCTTTGGTATACATTTTGCTTTGATCTATCATTTTCATTTGTATTAGCTCCAACATTTTTATATTCAGAGGTTAGATCGATCAAAACTCTCCCATAATGGACACAACCCTTCGACTCACCCAAGACTTGAAATGGGGGAAGTGAGTTTTCACGCCAATGTGTTGGCTTATATATATATTGTTCTACCAACCTAATCATTGTAAATAGATTCGACACCTTTCTAATGATTTGAGAGCTTGGTGTAACTCGATGAGGGGATCTAAGTACTCCAATGGTTGGGTATTCAATGCAACTCACCAACATTTTTAAAGGTATGAAACAAAGCTCGTTTGGTGATATGTAGACAACTCAATTAATCCTTGAAACAACTCAGCTCGATCCTCCTCTACAACCAATGCTAATCTTGGTCGTGGGGATTTTGTAGGAGATCGGTGGGAAGTACTTGTTGTAAAACAACAACACAATCTTTCAAATGGAGAGGTCTGCTAACAATAGTAAAAACTATATTACTATTTTTAATGGGGAAGAAAAATATTATTATTTTTTTAAAATTTGTGAGTGCTGGAATCAAATTTTCCTGGTACAAAGGGCACCAAGGAAAAAACATTTTTCTTTACATTTACTTGGATATCACACATTAGGTTGTGGGACTGCAGGGACATGTGGGAAGTTGTTGGAGGCAACACTGGTTCTCCAATGATGCAGATTTCTTCTCCATGATTTTGATTCCTCTATAACCTCTCTCAAACCTTTCCAAGAGCTTTAACAAGATCTGGTACCAAATGTAAAATAAGGACTCGAATCTGTAGGATTTTATTGATAATTGATCAATGATTTACACATGTGCAAAGTTGTAATATATATATGTATTGGATAGTTGGATACAAACAATAAAGACATTGCATGGGTCCAACAATATTCCTTAATACACAAGCTTCAAAATACACCTAGAAGAAACAATAATGAAGTACAAAAAAATATGTTACAACTATGTAACAAATAGTTCTATGAGATAATAATCCAAATATAATGGTTATAAAAACATAAAAAATAATAATAACCTTACATGACTTAATAAGTCAAATAATATGGTTTTAATAAATTATTACCTATGAAAATACAATGCATAATTATTATGCTAACATAGGAAGTGACCCTAGGGGTAAAAATTATAATGTGTGTACCATGTTGTACATGTTGACATTTTTATGCTTGTGTTGTGCTTGAGATTGTTGTTGCTTATAAGGACGAACTGCAAAAAGAAGAGAAAAAAAGTAGTCAAAGTCATGTATATGAAAATTTCGATCCAAGTATGTAAAAAGCATGTAAAAGTATATAAACAAGTGAAAAGCAACATGTGCACTGATCCATGATAAGTGAAAAAAATAGAAAGTGTCCACGACACCTTTGTAGAAGAACAAGTTTTTGGGCGATCTCATGCCTAGTACTAGTTTTTTAGGCGATCTCTTTTTGCAACAAAAGAGTGTTGAGGAGAAATGTCTAGTATTATTTTCCATCCATGACTACTTCTCAATGATTTATAAACCCGGTGCGAGATGGTGTGATCCCGCTTTGTTCTAATTTTATCTAGTTTGATCTAGTGAAAATAGAAAAAGGAGACAATGCATGTTGATTTTTGGAAGATTGTGCATGTTTTGTGTAAACTGCTGAAAAATATGCCAATGAGAAAGTGATCATGAATCGCCCTAGTCATAGGTGCCCAAGATAGGTCAGAGCACCCAAGTGCTAGTATCCGTATCTAGGTATTGGTGTCTATGTGAAAATGATGACCCAAGTCAAAATATGGGTCATCTTTGAGACTAATGTTTATGTTAATTTTGTGCAAAACTATGTTGTATTGTAACTATGAATCTGTTGTATGGGTGACTCGATTCACCCAATGTATACCCCCCTTGTTATGCATGCATGCATACAACCTCATTAGGAGAATGTGTCCCAAAGAATGACTAACCACCGATCTAAAACTGATACCCTACATGGGGAAGCAATATGCATGGTGGAAACAAAGGTACACACAAAAAGTGGTGGAAATATGTGTTAGTACAATAAAGATAAATACACATATAGAATAAAATGCATAAACTAGCAATAAATAAGATAATGTAGACCATAAAAAGTGGGTTTCAAACATGGGACATCATTCACAATGTCATAAGACAATTAGGGTCAAAACAACCAAAAGCATATATTGTGCACACAAGAAAAAGGGCATAGCCTACAAATAATAGCATAGAATGGAAGAAAAAGGAAAACATTAGAAAGTAATATATCAAATAACATGGCAATAAATAGTTCATGTGAGGAAAATGTTGCACATGAAGCACTCATTAACATGTTAGAAAGATAAAAAGTATGTCAAGACATGTGTATATCGATAAAGTAGTGTGCTAGTAAGAATATGAAGTAGTATAAAATGAAACAATAGCACCTATAGTGTGTAAGAAGTTAGATTCCCGGGAGCCTCAATGTGACTGGTAAGAGGTACAATGCCAAGCATCCATACTACATGTAGATATATGTAGGAAGTATGAATTCACAACTAAATACCAAGTAAAAACATATGTGTATGTAGAAAAGATAATGACATACAATGTATCTGTCTAGCATGTGAAACAAAGTGTACATGTAAGCATAAGTAAGAAAGAATAAATACAACCAAGATATGTAGTATCTTTTGAATAAGTGACATAGAATGGAATTTAGAGTGAACATGATAGGGGCAGCGTGCCACTAAGAAAATGTGTATGGGTATGTATGATATTAGATTCATTTATAAAAGACCCTTGATAGTCAAGAACGAACCATAAAACAAAAGTTTGTCATCGGAAATGGTTTGAATTATGCACTAGAAATATATGATCAATGAAGAATAGAGTGTAGAGAGTGTGAGTGAGTGTGATGAGGTTCATTTCAGATTTATACACTCAACAAAGTTGAGTATGAACCTTGGAACTAGAATGTGTTATAGGGTAGTGAGGATGTGATGCCCGAGAAACATGTCATTATTTTGCAGAGTTTGATATGTGTAGTGTGTGCGGTTTGTCTATGCAAAGTATTCCCTCAACAATAAGATGCGAACATTAGTATGGTATTTCTTCATAAGGTAATGACGATACATATGTATCAATATGTATGATAAATACTAGATGTGAAGCACATAGCGTAATAGTAGAAATGCAAGAAATAAAACTAGGCTAAGGGGAGAAGTAAGCATGATGCCCCTAAGTGTACGATGATGATTAAGTTATCTAATAAAAGTTAAGGGCAAGGGTCCTCCACCTAATGCTTGTAGAGACAAAGGTGTGTGACCATGCTCTGAGATCGGTGATGTATGAGATAGATGATGTATCGGTGATGGAGACCTATCTCGCATGGGGCCTAAGCGGTGATGAACACCTATGTGAAGGAGAATGTGGAGGTGATGTTCACCTATATGAAGAATACAATGGACGTTATGTGCACCTATGTAAAATATACCAAAGAGGTGATGTACACCTATACGAAGGAGGCCAAGAATGCAATGTATATCTATACAAATGATCCATCCGAGTGGTAAACCTAAGATGATGAGGTGGATGAGTGGAATGACAAGACTAAGTAGGTCGTGTATGGATAGGAAATTTAGGAGAAAATTACACTTTGGATTTAAGAGGTCATGGTGACCTAGATGCTCTAAAGCAAGTGTAATGACAACCTCAAGAGGGGGCTGAGGCAATGGAATGGATGATGGAACACCTTGGATAAAGAAAACTTATTTTTCATGCATGAAATTAAGACCTATGAGCCGGTGATAACCTTTGATTGAAGGTGCCACAATGAAGACACAAGTAGGGTGATAGGCCCAAGTGTGATTGGAAGCTTGACATGACCATAGAAGTTGGGAAATAGATATGAAATTTATGAAAGTGGATAATTGAGAGCAACGAGAAGAACAATAAAACATACACAAAGAGGATATGAAGAGCTGATCATAGTAATGTTGATATCATGATATCTTATCAAAGAATTGATATGTAATGTGTTGCAAGAAAACAAAGCATGAAAATATAGATAAGAGATTGTGATCAATGGTGGAGATGCCTCAATATGTGCAACTAGAAAATCGAGATCCCCCCATGAACGAGGAGGTACTGCATGATATGTATGATTGGTGGATGAATCATCTACTTGTTTCTCATTCTTAGGAAATGGATCATTGAAAATTTTGAGATTTTTACTATCATTAACCGGTTGAGATGTTGAATGCTCGGGAGCTTGATTACATTGTTGTTGATGAGATCTTGAATAAGATGTCTAAGATTGAAACATCGATTTGTAAAATTCCCAACACATTGATGATATTAGCATCTATTTTTTATGATTACATATTTTAGGGAGAGATGGATCTACATCAAGTGGAGGTGGAAGCGTAATAATATTGCTCTAAACAAGTTATGAAAATAGTAGGTGAGAAACGCTAGGTAATTTTGTGAATGTACACTTTGGCAACTTCCATTGAAGCTTTTCGGGAGTAGAGACAACATTAACTTGATTGTTTTGGCTTCAACAATATTATTATATGGCTTGAAAGGGTAAGTGCACGAAGTTTGGGGGCCAAAAATGGACAAAAACCCAAAAAAGAAAAACGCATACATGTTCTATAATAACGTGATCACGTTTTAAATTATTAGGTTTGGGATTTACCAAACCATAACACATATGCGTTATAATGCATACGCATTATTTCTGCTATGAATAAAAAAAGATGCCCAAGCCTCTAGCATTTTATCTCTCTCAAATGTGAGTTTCAGAGCTTAACCGTGCCCTTGCAATTTTTCATTCAGCTATATCTCAACATAAAAGGATCATATCTGGATCACCGAGAAGATCAAAATCGATGATGGTGCCACGGAGAAGAGGTAAGAACAACTCTTTTCTCAAAATTGCATTGACATATGATAATTATATACTAGAATTGAATTAAATACCTTTTTTATTGTTACGGTTTGAGGTTGAGCAAATCAACCACAATTAAACCCTATTATTCTTTTCATCCCTCCCAACCCTCCCATTATTGCTCAACATCCCCGGGTAGTCAAGAAGATTTAGCAGCCAACATAGTTGAAAACAAAATTGAAATTGAGTATTTAATCAAAAAAATGAGGGATTCACAATCTACAAATCCCCACCATGCCTCTCTTGCAAACACATAGGAGGCATTACTTGCTCAATTTGACGCAGAAACAGGAAAATTGATCATTGGACAACTTACGAGAGAGGTTTATAGGGTTTATTATTCCAACAAATTATCATATGTGGATGTAAAGAAAAAATAAATTATAAAAGACCTCGTATGCGCCTTATTCATGGATCCCACACTAATTTTCTTATTTTTTTGTCATGCAAAAGTTTCCCATCCATTGGTGCAATAATAATTTGATTGAAAATAATTTTTGGGACCATTGGTGGATTTTTTTATTTTCCACCTTGCAATAATAACAATGTGCCACTATACTTTCTCGGGAAAATCTATTGGAAGTTTATCCTTGAGATCCCAAAATATTTTGAGTTTTGATATTTCTAGGTGAGGAAAAGGATCTGCATAGGATTGAAATTGTGCACAACATGCACCTATTCAAGAGGGTAGTGTCCCCGCACATAAGCTCCCTCACCCCTCAAACTGTCCCTCAAGTAGTGAAGGAGACAGTAGAGATTGATACACTCCACGTGCTTCGGGGCTATCTACGACCCTTTTTGACATACGAGGGATATTTGAGCCGGATGCTTGCAGAGGTATGCATAGTATTCCCTCGGGAGTACTAGCATGAGGCCACATATTTTCTCATCATGTGGTAGCATATGTTTAGGAACCGAGAAGGATGATACTTTCATGCATCTTGATTTTGGTGGAGTTGGTGTTAGGCATGCACATGATAATGTCACTATGTCAAATGCCTTTTTGAGTGATACATTTGGATTATAGTCATCGATGTCACCTCTGTAGTTATTTGTTATGTTTTATTATGTGTGTTACAAAAATTTGGAGTACTTGATTTACTTATATATGTTAGATTTTTGAAATAATTATATTTTTCCATGTACATGCATTGATATTACTATGGGCGAGAGGTGCATCTTCATCCCGACCATATGTGGCAAGAACCATGTGTACACATACATTACATGCAATTTTAATAATATATATATATATATATATATATATATATATATATATATATATTAGTTTTGAAGTCAAATATATGTATGTTCTTGTATGTTCATCTAACTCACGTGATACATGTTTGATAAAGATGTTGACTTCACTAGACACCCCACCATCTCTACGACAAGTAGAGAAAGGTGTTGCCATTGCGATTTCATCTACGTAGCAACTCACTAAAGTATTCAAACAACATGTAAATTTTGTTAAATTTCTCGTGTAATTCATATTATGTTAAATTACATGTTAGTAATGTCTTTCATTTTAGAATTATTAAATTATGTTAATAATGTCCTTCATTGTGTATATGCAGGAGTTACCTGTGATAGGTAATAGCCCTATTCATTTGATTCATAGGCATGGTGGGGTAAAAACAATAGTTCTATATTGATAAAATTAGTTAAAATATTGTCATTACACATACATGTACTTAGTTCTATTTTCGCTAATTTTAATGAAATATTTTCTTATCCTATGTGTATGTAGGGAGCTTCCACCCCTTCCATTATGACTTCGAGGTCACAGACTCCTCAATCTTATCATCTTCATACCCACTTTGATACTACAAGAGCTCTTGATGAGTCATCGAGCATGAGATGCGGATTCGGCGTGATAAACAACTTGTGGTAAGTTTGTGTATTTATGTAAATACTTTCATTCTAGCATGGTCTTCAATACATGTTGAAAACATATATAAATTAAGTTTTGACAAAAAAACATTGATTGTATTTGAGGCTCATCTACAAAGTAGTATTCGGTGGAAGAGGACTCGTATCATGGCTCTGACAATCCAAATTCATCTCATAGATTTTCATCTTTGTCTAAGGGAGATTCTTCTTTGAGAAAAGGACAAGAGAGGGATAAATTTTGATGATTGGGAAATATATATGTCTTACATGACATTTTTGTATGCCTATGTGCATGCCATTGTATGTATGCCTAGTGATGTACATGTACTAGCATTTTCAATGTATAATATGCATCAAACTTTAAAATCAATATTTATATAATGTATGTATATAAAGAGTTACCTAATCGAGTAATTATTCATTAAATTTATCAATTTCTATATGTGTATTTACCTTACTCGCCCTTCTCTCCTTGCTCATGGTCTCTTTGTACTAGTTCATATATTATCATGCACCTACTACATTCTTCACCGCTTCTTAGTCTTCTCCCATATTAAAACACCTAAGATTCGTCACAATTTGATGTCTTTCATCTGTTGATATTGTGGGAATATCTCTCCATATGCATTACTCCAATGATTGAGAATGTCTCCAGATGCAATGACATTACGATTCAAACACTCGGTGATTCTTGATTGTCTATTCCTATTCAATTCGTGTTATTATCTTTAAATTTGTAGGAATTTCAAGTTATTTGGAAATCACATCACACCCTTCACTAGGCTTGATTACTACCCCTATCCTTTTGAAGGAACTTTTGAAATCATCCATGGGTTTATCATAGCATAAATTATCAATGAATGGAAGGTCACTAAGTTGTAGGCCAGCTAACTCCCATTCATAACCAAACAAGAAATATTTACTAGTAGATTGATAAATCCCATGTGTTCTTAGACATTCCCCTATCAAATTCATTCTTAAGCCAATCTAGTCATTAAACAAGAACTCCCATATGAGGTGTTGGATTTGACGAGATGTTTCTAGGTCCCACGAAGTCGAGAAATCACTTGTTGAAGGTATAACGTGTTTTGGTCTCAAATATCTTAAAGGACTACGCCTGACGAGGTATCCTGAAAGCACAAGGAGTTTAGGGAACCAAAACAAAGCCTCCCCTATCATTTACCTAGCCACCCCGACATGGTGGCGTAGTCGGTTTGGTGCCAATATCTTGTTTGTAAAGTATTACATGTCCGATACCTTATACTAACACAAACTATAGTATTTCACGCATTTTCAAACAATAGGACACCGAGAGAACCAAATGGAGATGGATAAAACAATGAGAGGATTTCATAGAGTGTCTTGACATGGAGGTTTTGAATATGAAAATCTGTCTCTATGTGCCATGAGTCCGACAAATCACTCGTTGAGGATATAGTGTGTTTTGGTCTCGAGATCTCTTAAGGGACTTTGCCGGATGAGGTACTTGAAGCATGATGAGCATAGGGAACCAAATCAAATCCTCCACTAGAGTTCACTAGGCCATATGAACATGTTGGCATAAATTTTTGGGTCTCACGAGCTACCGTTTTAAAATATAGCATCTGGAAGCCATACATAGACTCAAACTAATTATTTTGTGTGTTTACAAACAATAGGAAAGCAAGATCACCGAATGGAGATGGATAAAATTATGCAAGGATTTCATAGAGAGACCCGACATGGAGGTTTTGATCTAACGAGACATCTCTAGGTACCACAGAGCCTGAGAAATCACATGTCAAAGATATAGTGTGTTTTGGTCTCAAGGTTCTTAAGGGACTACGCCCAAACAAGGTAGCCCAAAACCACGGGAGTGTAGGGAATCAAAAAAATCCTCCAATAGTATTCAACAGCCATCCTAACATGTTGGCACAAACAGTTTGGTCCCATGACCTACCGTTTGTAAAATATAGCATCGACATCCTTAGAGTGACTCAGCTACACTATTTCACGAGTTTGCAAACACTATGACAGTAAGAGAACCGAATGGAGATGGAAAAAACCATGAGATAATTTCATAAATAACCACGACATGGAGGTTTTATATCTAACAAGACATCTTTAGGTGCCACGAGTCCAGAAATCACCTTTTGAAGATATAACAAGGTTTAGTCTCGGGGATTTTAAGGGACTACACCCAGGACGAGGTAGACGAAAGCACGAGGAGCATAGGGAACCAAAATAAATCCTCAATTATTATTCACTAGGCCATCCAGATCTTTTAACATAAACAATTTGTTCCCATAAGCTACCATTTGTAAAATATAGTGTCTAGTAGCCTTACACTAACTCGACTACACTATTTCTTGCATTTGTAAATAATGGGACAACGAGATCACCGAATGGAGATGGATAAAACCCCGAGAGTATTTCATAAAGGGACCTAGTGTGGAGTTTTGGATCTAATGAGACATTTCTAGGTGCCACAGAGTCCAAGAAATCACCTATCAAAGATATAGCATGTTTTTGTCTCAGGGCTCTTAAGGGACTACGCACAGACGAGGTAGCCCGAAAGAATGGGGAGCATAGGGAACCAAAAAAATCCTCCACTTGAATTCACCAGGCCATCTAGATGTGTTGGCACAAATGTTTTGGTTCCATGAGCTACGTTTTCAAAATATAGTGTCCATGACAGCCTTATATTGACTCATACTACATTATTTCATGTGTTTGCTAATAATAGGACAGCGACAGAACCAAATGGAAATGGATAAAATAGTGAGATGATTTTGTATAGGGCCTCGACGTGGAGGTTTTGGATCTAATGAGATGTCTCTAAGTTCCAAGGAGTTTGAGAAATCACCCTTCGAAGATATAGTTGTTTTGGTCTCAGGGCTCTTAAGGGACTACGCTCGGACGAGGTAGTCTTAAAACACGTGGAACATAGGGAACCAAAAAAAGCCTCCACTAGTGTTCACCGGGCCATCTAGATGTGTTGCATAGACAGTTTAGTCCCGAAGCTACTATTTGCAAAATATAGCATACATGCAACCTTATACTGACTCAAACTACACTATTTTGTGTGTTTGCAAACAATAGGACAGCGAGAGAACCAAATGGAGATGGATAAAACTGCAATAGGATTTCACAGAGGGCCCAACATGGAGGTTTTGGATTTGATGAGACATCTCTTGGTGCCATGGAGTCGAGAAATCACGTTTGAAGATATAGAGTAGTGTTTTTGTCTCGGGGATCTTGAAGGACTACACCTGCAGACGAGGTAACCTGAAAGCATGGGGAAAGTAGAGAACCAAAAAAATCCTCCACTAGCATTCACTATTCCATCTGGACATGTTTCCAAATACAATTCGGTCCCATGAGTTCTTGTTTGAAAATTATAGCGTCTTTCACCTTACTTACACTAACTTAGACTACACTACTTTGTGTGTTTGCAAACAATAAGATAGTGAGAGAACTTAATGGAGATGGATAAAACCATGAGATGATTTTGTAGAGGGTCCCAATGTGGAGGTTTTAGTTGTGATGAGCCATATCTAGGTACCATGGAGTCGAGAAATCACTGTCGAAGATATAGAGTGTTTTGGTCCGAGGGCTCTTAAGGGACCATGTCCAGATGAAGTAGTCTAGAAGCACTTGGAACTTTTGCCTCTACAACGAAACCTCCCCTAGTGTTTACTTGGCCACCCCGACATGTTGGCATATTTGGTTCAGTGCAAGAGCTTCGTTTGCAAAATATTGCATCGGACAACCTTACACTATTCTAGCATGCACTATTATAGCATGCAAATGAGATGGGATAGAAAAATGTAGAAATATTATTTTCTAGAAATTATGGGAGATGATAGAGGAAGGTGTCATGATGCTTCCTAAAAACTTTTAGGTCAAAGTTAGGTCATTTTTTCAAGTTATATGAGTTTTTGTAAAATAGAATTTTGTTTAATGTTGTCAACCAAAAAATTTATATCTTCAATAGGTGATTTCTCAGACTTTGTGGAACCTAGAGACATATCGTCATATCCAAAACCTCCTTGTCAGAGCCCTTTATGAAATACTAGTTTTTTTATTCATATCCTTTCGGTGATCATGTTGTCCTATTGTTTACAAATGCATGAAATTGTGTAGTTTTAATCAGTGTAAGGCTGTTAGATGCTATATTTTACAAATGGTAGCTCGTGGGACTGAACCACTGTGCCAACACATCCTAATGGCCTAGTGAATGGTATTGAAGGGTTTTTTTGATTCCCTATGCTCCCCATGCTTTCGGGATACCTCGTTTGGGGGAAGTCCCTTAAGATCCCCGAGAACAAAACACACTATATCTTCGACATGTGATTTCTCACACTCTGTGGCACCTATATATATCTCGTCAGATCTAAAACCTTGAAATCAAAGCCCTCTATGAAAGCCTCTTTCAGATTTATCCATATCCTTTCAAAGTGACCTTGCTGTCCTATTGTTTGCAAACACGTAAAATAGTGTAGTCTAAGTTAGTGCAAGATTGTCAGGAGACGTTATCTTTTGCAAATGGTAGCTCATGGGACCGAACCATCTATGCCAACACGTCCATATGGCCTAGTGAATGCTAGTGGAGGCTTTTTGTTGTTCCCTACACTCCTCATGCTTTCGGGATACCTCTTCTGGGCATAGTCCCTTAAGATCCATGAGACCAAAACATGTTATATCTTTGACAAGTGATTTCTTGGACTGCATGACACCTAGAGATGTCTCGTCAGATCCAAAACCTCCATGTCAAGAACATCTACGAAATCCACTCACGGTTTTATCCATCTCCATTTTTTCTCACTATCTTATTGTTTGCGAACAAGCGAAATACTAAAGTCCGAGCTAGTGTAAGGTTTCCCATTTCCAACCACCTAAATAATATAGGTGGTGAAATGAGAATTTTTGTTTGTTGTTGCTTTCTAATATTTAATTTCTCTTAGCTTCACTTGGCTTTGAGAATAATAAATTCTCTCTTGATAGTGATAACCACATGAAGGTGGAAGTATTTTTGGAACCACAACCTACATAAACATTTTAGTAAGTAATTAAATAGAATTTTAAATCATAAAGAATTTAAACAAAATAATTTAAGTAAATATTCAAATTAAATTCATGAAGAACATACCTTTGCAAATTTAATCTAATGAACCGCAAAGATCAACTCTACTCTTGACGGTAGCAAGAATTGCTTCATGATCTGATTCACAAACCTTTAAAAGATTCTTTTCTAATGGTCAACCTTGATATTTCGTCAATTTAATATTTGTTGCAAGGACCAAATGTGAATAGTGAAGTATCTTTTGATGTACTTCATGGTCTTCAAACAACCAAATGTTTGATTTTTTGATAGGATATCGTTGAAGCCAAGTTCCAGTGACTACCACTGACCTAGTGGGATACTCAAGGTATTCACCATCAATGACTGTGGAAGTTATGTTTTTCCCCTCAACACAACAAGACAAGAAGTAGTTTGTTCCCTCTTCGTTAAATTCTGTTGCAATAACTACAAAATTGTTCCCTACATCACAAAGTAAAACTGAATTCAAATTTAAAATACATTAAGAGTTGACCATTTAATAATTTATAAATCTAAAACATGGCATGTACATATATGTATCTACCTTTTTGCACTAAATCAGAGACTTGGTCGAGTCAAGTGATGTTGTCATTTTATCTCGAAGACCCTGCAAGTTGTAATTCTCGTGGAACATGATGTGTGTCGAGTGGAATTAGAGGTCTACAAGTCCATTCATTCACCGGTTTTGTGAATCACATTCATTACATGAAAAATAAATGCATGATATACAAAAACATGACATGCACCTAGTATAAATAGTCCAAGCATTTGCATCCGAACTACATGAATGAATACATATCACTTGATCCTGAAGCTGTCATATAATCTTCAAAGTTTGCCGATGTTGTTCCTCTATTAACCAAAAATATCTACAAATTGTTGATCTCTCTTGATATTCATGTCCCATAATCATGACACACCAATCAATAATGTTTTTTACATCTTTAAATTTAGCACCATCCTTGAACTTTAACTCTTCTCTTGAAAGTGCTCTTTTCACACATGGTCCTACACCATCATGCTCTCCTTTTCCATGCCCTACCTCGGGAAACTTTGGATGTGTTGTACATTTATTTCTTTGTGCATCCTTCTTATCCAATAAAGCATCTATGAATTCTTTAATTGTGATACGTAGTTGTCCAACCAAATGTAATGTTGATCGAAACTAATGTTCCTCTCATTCAAGCTCACATAAAACACCTAGAAACACCCTTGTACTTATTCTGTAGAATTTTACTGATCATCAATTATGTAGAAACGATACTCTCTTAATTTTTTTTATCTTTATTAGTGCTTTCTGGAGAGTGCATGAATGTTATATGCACAAAAATAGCAACTTACACTTTGAGTTATAATATTAAGACTTAACCTCCATTTGTGGCTGCAATGTTTAATTATTTGCGAAGTCAACTACTGAAACAATAGTGCCAAGTGGGAATGTGTCCTTTCTTAACTTTAATTATCCATCCAATCATTGAGCTCTATCTGTGTGCCTTGCATACTCATAAAAATGTTTCTCTACGAATTTGACCATATATTTGATACAGGTAATTGTTTTGTAACAAGATCACACCTTTTAGATTCTTTTCCATATTTTAATTGATATGCCAATGATTTATATTTGCTGAAACTAACCAATTCTTTTCCTATTGAATTTTTAATCTCCTCATGGATACAACTTTTTATATTTGGCAAGCCACCACATACATTGCACGTTCCATCCAAACATGCTTTGTTATACAAAAATTGTCTACTTGATTTTTCACAAAAATATTGTCAAAATAAACTACCTTGAAGATTTTGGTGGGACATTTAATCCACACTCATGCAACATGATGTCAAAGTATGCAAAAATGACGTATTTGATAAAAAAACATCATAATCTATTGAGAATTCAACATGATGCTTTGCAACAACAAGTGGTACTTGAGTGACTCATTTTCACATAAAAGGGTTGGCTCATTTCAAAGAATCTTTGGCTAATGTTAATTTATGGATTTTAATTCTTAACCTTAGAGAACAATTGTGTTTGAGTCATATCTAAAATGTATTTTGTAGATGATTCACGATTATGAGAACCTATTCTTCTTTTTCTTTGTATCTCTTCTATTCGATTACACCCTTGTGTTCGCATTACAAAAAAATTCTATAAATTTTTTTAGAATATTAGATGTATTTTTGTCTTTTTGTGAAATTCTACTAGAGAAATCCCAATAGTCGGTGTTATTGGTGACTCAAGATGTTACGTCTCTTTATTACTTTCTTTAGTGTTTTTTTCTTTAGCTTCAAAAACGCTTTTTTTTTCTAATCAAGTGTTTATTAACTTTTTTATCACTTACTATACAATTAGCAAGTGCACGCCATGTAGCATTAATATATTTGGTGTGTCTTTTTCCACCTATAGTTTGGTATGCTTTATGTATGCTTTCAACAATTGATACATTTTGATCAAAAGCATTATATGTTCTTAACCCTGTGGTCTTAATTATCGATCTCATCTTAATTAATTTCATCAATGTAACAAATAATTGACATCTTTGTGTGTCATTTAAATTATCAAAGTAATTATCTCAAATTCCACTATCTTTTCTTCTCGTATTTCTTGTAGACATTTTGTTAGGCATTGGTTTTATAATGTTTTCTTCAATTTCAATTAAGTTAATTGGTTGTCTTCACAAAATGGAAGGAGGTGTTCTTAGAGGTGAAGATTCATTTACAAGGTTACTTTTTTAATTTAGTGTTTTCATACAAATTTTGGGGTTAACATTTGGATTCTAGGTAAGGGTTCAACAATTGGATTCATATCAATTTATTCATCCATACCCCATTATCATTCAATTCAATATAATTATTCATTGCAAAATCATTATTCTCTACATTTTCATTATGTATTTCATCATCATTTTCTAATACATTAGCTACATTTGATATGGCAGATGCACCTTGCCCTACACAAATTTTTGCATTCTCTTAAATTTCTTTATTATCATATCTTCCAATTTCTTGGGTGTCTTGTTCTTGAATTTCCTCTTTTCCTTAGCTCTAATTTTATCACCCATGATTAGAAAACATAAACTAGTTGGGGTAGGGGAAAAAATGAACTACTAAAAAATCGTGCAAGAATGTACAAAAAATTGCAAACCAAATAGAATGTATGTAGAATTCCCATGAAAGAGAAGAAAGGGATGTTGTGGGACCAAAATATATAAAAAAACCATAACACATACACGTTATAATGCATACGTGTTATTCTTTTTACCTTTTCCAACACATGCCTCAAGGCTTGGGATCCGGTTTGGATCCCCAAGCTTGAGGCATGGACCTGCACAAACACAACAAACCACATGTTTTTGTAGAAAAATGCAAAAATCCAACTTCCGCCATGATAAATCAACATCAAATGATTGATTCATTTTAAAAAAATTATACCACGACGTAAAGTAGAGTTTCTTCTTTGTATAAATATTATTTTTCAATTTTTCTAACAAATACAAGGTTTCCATATTATTTATTTTCTAACTATGCCTTTTTATAGCTATTTTTTGAAGTTTAAACATGTCTATCTTTTTCATGTATCTTGTTTTTGACTCATTGAAATTGAATAAAAAAAATTTCCGCACAAACTAGGTGTAATTTTATACATATTAAAAAAACTATTTTTGATATTTTTTGAGTGAGTTAGAGGGGGCACGGTCATGGAGTTACGTTATTTTTTAAAACATAAAATTTTTTACTAGAAAAATCATAAAAAATACTTGCTAAAAAATTCTAAAAATAATTCTAACACAAACCAGATGCTCCTAGCTATCTTTCTACCAAAGGCTTTTAAAAATACTAAATGGTGCTCAAAAAATGGTGGGGGCACAAAAGTCACTCTATTATATTTTTAATAAAAAAAGGAGCACATGTTGGTATCTTAGTTATTTTCCACACTTAAGCGTATCCATTTTCAATAAAATTTAGTAGCTTAGAAACTAGACTCAAAATGCTATGATTCATATTTCTACAACATCTTCCAATTTTGAGTCTAACTATTTCAAAAAACTCGTACAAGTTGAAGTTTTTTATTTTTCAAAAAAATGCGTCCACTTAAGACCCCCTTTTGGACCCCCAACTTGGTGCAATTATCCAAAAGTTGAGTTTCTTTGGAACCAAGTAGAAGATGAATATTTCTCATGATATTTAATTTTTCCCATTCAGAGAAGTTTGCTTTTAGTAGCTTAAAAGTGTGGAATAGTTAATCAACCAATAGAGAGGTCACAAAGATGACACTCTCTTGTAAAGGATGTAAGAGACTTTAGAAAATAGGTCTTGAAGCTCAAATTCTGCAAGTACATTAGACATCTTAACTAAGTTTTTTTTATATCACAATACATAATTTACGAGATCTTCATTAGGTACTAGTTTGATTTGCGCGATTGAACATATGAGATCTTATAGCTGACATTGATTTTAGAAATGAGTGAGAAAATCATTTGTTAAATGAGTAAAGGATGTTATTGAATGAATAAGTAGATCATAGAACCAACCAATTACATAATCTTGAAGGATTTAAGGAAATAGCTTTGTTAATAAGGTATGATCATCCGCATAATCTAGACATGCCACATGAAATGCTCGGAGATGCTCTTGAGGGCCACCATTGCCATTGAAAATAGGAAATTTAGGGGTGAAGAATTTGGGAGGAAGTGCGTACGTGGAAATGAAGAGTGTCAAAGGAGTATGGAGAATTAAGGTGGAGTTAGGATATGAAGATGCACGAGAGGTAGCCTATTGAAGTTGATGAATTTGAACTTGCAAATCTTGACAGAGAGAGGCTAGATGTTGAGTGCTAGAAAAAGAAACTTGCCACGTGTGACAAATGAGAGGTGAAGTATAGTGGTTAGTGGGAGTAGAAAAAATACGGGAATGGTGGAAGTGGTGGAATGGTGGAAGTGGTAGAAGTCGGAAAAATGTAGGAACATTAAGCTCAATAAGATAGGTGGTTGTTGAAGCCTAGAAATAATCACGAGTGTTGGGCGCGCAAAGATAGGGCGCTAAAAGCATGTGGTGCTATGATAGGATTGAAGCACAAAGGATCAGGACTTAGTCATTTTGTGGATAAGGGCTATTTTTGGAGATAGCGTGTGGAGTACACATAAAGCTGAAGACTTGTGCTCCATGCAATGGTATTTTGGGAACAAGTGGAAGATAAGTGCCATGTATAGGTTAAGCTAATAATAGGATTTCTACTTGGATTTGATTATAGGAAATCTATTGCTAGAGCACTTGCATGTTGCGCAGACTATTGTAAAGGCACATGGCTATTATTAGCATGTGACCTATTTTGAGAAGTGCATGGGAAGTGAAGGGAAAGTTCCCACCCCTATAAATATGTATTGATTTGTGTAGTTTAGAAGTGTTGAGTTATTGTAGAGTTGTGTTGTTGGTTTTGACATGCACATGACTCATCAAGATATTGATGTAGTGTAATAAGATTTTGTGTTTTATAGTATTTAATGCAATGGAATATATTGGCAGGATAATGGTATTAGACATGACTGAATCTGGTTCTTGTGTGGTTAATCTTATTTTAGTCATTTTTAGTTCATTTATTATGTTCTCTAAGGTCTAGATCTAGTTTATGCACTGTGGATTGTTTATGATTGGTTATGAATCTAAATATGTTTAAACATCATCATGCTAACATCATGTAAAAGTAACTCTAAAGAGGGACATGGTACCTTTGTGCGCTTTAGGTGAGTGCTTAGCTCAGTGAGTGATGTACCGGTTGCAGGTCATTTCTGCAAATTATAGGTGCATCATTGGTTTTGTTTTTGAGGACATATTTCTTAGTTGTTTTTAGATTGTTTCATGATGAAGACATATTGGTTGACCTTGGAAAGTGTTGACGAGTGAATAGTAGATATGGAAGAAGAATAAGCTTGAAGATTCAACACTGGATTTGAGTTTGATTTGTGCACGTGGGTGGAGAAAAACTTGTATGATTGTTTATAAGAGATTTTATTTGTTATCTTTTTGATAGAGCTATAAGAGTAGTTGGTTTCTTATGTGTCTAAAAGGAATTGGAGGTTTCACACACTTGTCTAGATGTAGGAAGAATTTTAGGCCCTCTATGATGTTGATCTAATTTGGATGCACTTTGTGGATACTTGGTTTCACGGTATTCGAATAGCTATATTCTAGAATAATCAATTTCCACTTATTTTTGTCCGAGGTAGCTGATTTCCAATTTGTACATTATCCATGGGGACCATATCTATTGATTAAGATCTTGTTGGTAACCCTAAATTTGGAATAGAAGCCGATAGCTAGATAAACCCCACCACGCACGAGGCGGGAGTAGGTTTGATGAAATATGGCAGACCTCGCGAGTAGAGACAAAGAGAAGAAATACGAATCAAGTTAAATGATTCATGTGAGAGGGATTTAGCAAATTAGCATGAGGTTGTAGAGCGGATGGTGTTCGGAGAGATATGGTTCGTGAAGGATTTGGAGCTTATGCGAGAGGACAAGGAGCTAGAGAATTCGAACTCCCCACCTAGGAAAGCATGACAGGGAACCCCCTTTGGCCTCTTATGAGAGCACACCAGTAGAGATCACATGGGCCACAAACGCGCATCTAAATCTACCTAGAAACCAATCCCTTACACTTAGATTTCCAATTTCTAGTATAACCGGTAGTAAGGAAGATAGTTTGTGCAGGTAGAATAGATAGAGGTGGAGTTAACTTATCATCAAGTACAGGGGTGAATCAAATAGAAAGTAAATTTATGGTTGGGTACACATCTTCCTTTTTATTTGGGGAACCTGTTGGAGGTACCTTTTTAGGAACGTCGTCGGCACAGAACACAAGCGTTGAACTTTGGACTCACACCATAGAGTAGAAAGACTTTGAAAATTGTGAGTTTATTTTAGTACCACTTTGGTTCAATCCTTGTAAAAGGTGGAGGATCGGGGATCATAGGTGGTTCTAGATCTAGTGGGTGCTGGAGGCAAAGGTAACATAGGGGGTTCTAGAGTTCTCACCAACCAAAAGTTATTTACATGGAAATGTGACTTCATCTTCCAAAATATATGGGAATAGAAGATGTTGCTAAGTATTTGCATATGTGTGAGATATTGTGGCATGCAAAAGGGATCAGGGATTTTGAGCACAAGGTAAGTCAGTTTACAACTACGTTGTAGCGATGCACATACAATTGGTATAGGAAGTTTTCCTGATCAGACTTGTGTGGATTATAAGCATTACGGGATGCTTTCCTTGAGGAATTTTTTATCCCTAAGTTCAAGAAAAAAATTATAAGCACGATCAAGGATATTAAGCGGTGGACTACGAGAGAGTGTTTGGGAATATGATGCACATTTCAAAATGCTTTTGTCTAAAATTTCTTATGATATCCATGCAATCCAACATGCATAGTGGTTTGTTAGAGGCTTGATCACACCTTTTAGGAGTGTGTAGTGACAAAAGACATACGGATCCTTGCAAAGTGCTTGAAGTAATGTTGTGTATTGAGGTAGTCAAAACTATAAACACTGGAGTGAGCCCATTCCTAGAAGCTTAGATTGTAGTAATGGAAAATATTTTGGAGAAACTATCGGCCAATTCAATTCCGGAGACATGCATGGGAGTTTAGTGTATAAATTTTGAAGTGGAAGGACACACTAAGGATATTTTTCTCCATAAATAAGTGCGTTCATTATTTTTACACTTTGTGAGATATGTTTTTATGCCATAATGTAATCCTCTTCCCATCGTTGCAATGTGTGATAAGGAAGAACATATCTTGCTACTATAATATTTATTGGTCCATGACTCACAATCGAAGATTACAGGACTGATTGATCATATCCATGATGTCATTGATATTAGTGTATGATAGACATGAGTTTTAAATAAGTCTAAAGGTAAAATTGAGCACCACAATCATGATCACGAGTTAAGGGTGCTACGATCATAATGAAGGGTGATTTGAAGGTGGTCGTGGTAGAAGGCTGAGGATATCATGGTGGATTCGGTGGCTGAGTTTGTGGTGGTAGATGAGGTGATTTTCCTTGTGGAACATGTTATACATGCGGATATCCCGACCACTACTGAGATGTGAATGTCCTCGAGAATATTACTTGTTCTTTTTTTGGAAAGAATCATACCTATGAAGAGTGTATAGAATTATATGAGCATCTTAGCAAGTAACATAAATAGGAGAACAAGGGTGCAGGATGGTTAGAATACAACATGCCATGGAAAACCAATGGATGTGAAATTTGGACCAGATTCGAGGTAGTACTCGTGAATATTACTACTCGCGCTAAAGCTACACGCGCCAAAGAAACATTACAATAGAATCCTATCGTTACTAAGGAGATTTTACATGCAAGATACCTAGATCCTACACATCAAAAGGAGGTTTATCAAGAAACCATGGAGGTGCTCAAAAATATTTAGAGTGAAATACAATGTTTAATGGAGTAGTCACAAAAGTTGGAGCATTAGAATATTATTCCATTACTAAGGAAATGGTTACAAGGAAACACTCCATGCAGAAGTATTGAGAATGGACAACAGATCCTACACGCTAATCTCCATTCTCATAGCTTAGATTTTGACAAGGAGATCACCTGGAATATTGTTGTGGATGGGTGGATTTTGAGAAACATCTTGATTGACATAGGCAAGGAAGTTAATGTGCTTACTTTAGATGCATGGGTGCAGATGGGAAGGCCTCCATTACAACTATCCTCTAATGTATTGTTCATGGAAAATTGAACTAATGCTACTCCAATTGGTGTATTGGTGGATGCATCCATTACTATACTGAGGACCAAGTTCACCTGGGGAATTTGAGGTATTAGCACTTGTAGAGGAAGACGGCTTTCCCAACTCTACTTGGGTGCCTTTGGTGTGATGTAAATAATTCTAATCTATGGTTCAATAAGGGCTACATCATCTTTGAGAACAAGGAAGCTACAAGCTTCCTAGGTTGTTAATCAAACACATGTGATTAATCAGATTCTGATTGGATCCACATCACCTAGGGTCCCCCATTGGGGATATGAAAGTGATTTATAAGACACTGCTAGAAAGGAGGGGTTGTGGAATCGATTGGTATATTACTCATTTCATTTTTTTGTTCTCTATTCGATGCATATTATGCTTTACGGAATTAACCTTTGGTGGCTATACTATGTGAGTGTAGGCCATACAATGTAACGTTTCAGATTTTAATCAGATCCATGTCACCTAGGGTCCCTCATCAGAGTTATGGATGAGTTATGGAAGTGATCTCGCAAGAAATTTTTAGAGAGGAGGGGTGGCGGAAATGCTTTATATATTGCTCATTTTGTTTTGTTCTCGGTTCTCTCTTTAAAGCATCTTACGCTTTATAGATGTAACCTTTGGTGGCTAACCCATATGAGTGTAGGCCGTAGAGTGGAACGTTTCAGATTCTGATCGTATCCACTTGGCCTAGGGTCCTCCATCGGGGTTATGGAAGTGATTTGCAAGACATTTCTAGAGAGGAGGGGCTGCGGAAGCACTCTTTATATTGCTCATTTTGTTGTGTTCTCTCTTCAAAGCATCTTATGCTTTATGGATGTAACTTTGTTGGGGATGACTTATATGAGTGTAGGTCATAGAGTGGAATGTTTTAGATTCTAATCAGATCCACATCACCTAGGGTCCTCCATTGGGGTTATGGAAGTGATTTGCAAGACATTGCTAGCAAGGAGGGGTGAGTAATCGCTTGGTATATTACTCATTTCATTTTGTCTTCGATTCTATCTTTGAAGCATCTTGCTCTTTATGGATGTAACCTTTCCTATCTTACCCATATGAGTGTAGGTCAGTATAGAGGAATGTTTCAGATTTTGATTAGATCCACATTGCCTAGGGTCCCCCATCAGGTTATGGAAGTCATGTGTAAGATATTACTAGAGAGGCGGGCCCAGGAAGCACTCATAATATTGCTTGTCTATGGGCTCAGCTATTGTGCTTTCACATTGGCACTCATTTTAATTGTTTATTTCTTAGATGGTCCCCTCTAGTTTGTTTATGCCTCTTTCCTTAAAGCCTTTTACGTAACACGGAAGTATCCTTTGGTGGTTTGTATGCTTGTAGGCAATGATGTGGAATGTTTCAGATTCTGATCGGATCTCACGTTGCCTAGGGTCCTCCATTGATTTTATGGAGGTGTTTTGTAAATGCCTCGAGGAGAAGGGTAGTAATCAAATCGGGTCGAGGTTGGCTAGTCTAGATAGTTTGCACCCTTTGAACATGTGTAGGGGAATTTCTTGGTAAGGACATCCTTGAGCAGCCTTATAATTGAGGTGGTTGCATGCACAGTGCATTCTATGTGGCCTTTGTTGATCATGAGAAATTTGTCTTTGAGGCTTAGGGTAAAGGGATTCATAGGGGATGCACTTCCCGGATGTTTTTCAATTTGAATCTCCTAGTTTATGTGCTCTGCGGCCCTATGTAGTTTTATACCCCAAAAGAATTAAAGTTTTACAAGAATCTTGATGCCCACATCGTGTTTGTGTCGTGACATTTGATGCACCTGTGGGTTCATTAGAAGATCTAATTCTCATCAATGTTGAAAATTTTGAAAGCACGTATAGATCTTCAATTGTTTCCTACCTTTCCACATCAACATCTGAGCTTGAGGGGTGGTTGATATGATGTTCAAATGCAAGAAAGAAGGGATTTTTTGTTTTGCTTTCGCATTTGTGCGGGTCTCGTCGCGCCTTTTGAAGGCCTCCGACGTCCCGTGCGTGGAAGGGAGCTACCTGGTCGATCCTGCCAGTAGTCATATGCTTGTCTCAAAGATTAAGCCATGCATGTCTAAGTATGAACTATTTCAGACTGTGAAACTGCGGATGGCTCATTAAATCAGTTATAGTTTCTTTGATGGTACCTTTACTACTCGGATAACCGTAGTAATTCTAGAGCTAATACGTGCACAAAATCCCGACTCTTGGAAGGGACGCATTTATTAGATAAAAGGTTGGCTCAAGCTTGCCAAATATTATCGTAATTCATGATAACTCGAGGGCAAGTCTGGTGCCAGCAGCCGCGGTAATTCCAGCTCCAATAGCGTATATTTAAGTTGTTGCAGTTAAAAAGCTCGTAGTTGGATCTTGGGTCGTCACGGTTGGTCTGCCTACTCGGTGTGCACTGGCCCTCACGTCCCTTCTGCCGGCGGCGTGCTCCTGGCCTTAATTGTCTGGGTCGCGGTTCCGGCGCCGTTACTTTGAAAAAATTAGAGTGCTCAAAGCAAGCCTACGCTCTGAATACATTAGCATGGAATAACGTGATAGGAGTCTGGTCCTGTTCCGTTGGCCTTCGGGACCGGAGTAATGATTAATAGGGACTGTCGAGGGCATTCGTATTTCATTGTCAGAGGTGAAATTCTTGGATTTACGGAAGACGAACCACTGCGAAAGCATTTGCCAAGGATGTTTTCATTAATCAAGAACGAAAGTTGGGGGCTCGAAGACGATCAGATACCGTCCTAGTCTCAACCATAAACGATGCCGACCAGGGATCGGCGGATGTTGCTCTAAGGACTCCGCCAGCACCTTCTGAGAAATCAGAGTGTTTGGGTTCCGGGGGGAGTATGGTCGCAAGGCTGAAACTTAAAGGAATTGACGGAAGGGCACCACCAGGAGTGGAGCCTGCGGCTTAATTTGACTCAACACGGGGAAACTTACCAGGTCCAGACATAGTAAGGATTGACAGATTGAGAGCTCTTTCTTGATTCTATGGGTGGTGGTGCATGGCCGTTCTTAGTTGGTGGAGCGATTTGTCTGGTTAATTCCGTTAACGAACGAGACCTCAACCATATTGTAACACACACTCATTATAAAGTGCCAAAATATGGGTGGGATCTTGTTGTATTTCTTGGGCATGTTGTTACATTGATTATTTCTTGCATTTTGTTTGGTGATTTTTGAGAATGGTGTCTAATTCTACATTAGATCATGTTGAGCCATTAACAACACATAATTACCACACATGGAAACCAAGAATGGAAAAAATAGTTAAGTAGAAAGTATTATGGGCTTTAACTTCTTCAGAATAACTAGTGTTCACTAGAGGATATGAGAAATTTCAGTACTAGTGCAAATTTGATGAGTGTATGGATTTGATAGTAACTTATGTAAGTGACAGGTCTTTTTGTTTCATTTGGAAAAATGTGACTCTCCTTTCAAAATATGGGATAAATTGGAAGATTTATTTAGTAAGGGGGATCATATGAGAGCCATGAAACTTGAAATTGAGATGACCTCTCTTAAACCTAAATATTTTCCGACAATTATAGACTATCTTACTAATTTCAAGCATTTGTTGACACAATTGAAGGGGAGTGGAAGAGATAAGAAAGATTAATAGTATGTTTACTTGATTCTTTCTAAGTTGAGAGGACCATTTCAAATTTTTTCTTCTACACTTTTCTCTAGCATGGATGCCTTAGGTGACACATACATGCAAAATGCCTAAATTAGAATTTTTGGTGAAATACTTACTAGGAAGAATCCAAATTGTCTCGCCTTGAGTCTTCCACCTCTAAAAAGGTATCCATTACATCTAATCCTAAGGAAAGGAAAAAAATTAAAACCAAATCCACCCCTTCTCCATCTCAAAATGCTCCTAAACCAAAGGAGTATTCTAAATCCAAGAATAATTCTATCCTTTCATTATCTTTTTGTGGGGATATTGGTCATGAAGAAAATAGGTGTTATAAGTGATTGCAAGCCTTAGAGGATGCAATCAAGAAACACTAAATTTATATCTCCACTCCTCCTCCTTCTAATGAGCATGGAAAGGCCTTTGAATGTTGTTAGGATATATTAGTTGCCACTTACAAATAGTTGGGTTGTGCATTTTGGTGCTTCTCATCACATGACTTCTTCCAATGAGTCTTTTGTTTCTCTAGGTTTGAGTTTCACTTCCAAAATTGAGGTTGGAGATTCTTCCTTTCTTTATATTGAGGGAAAAGGTGATATACACCTTGAATGTGGAAGTATCCAATATGCACCTTTGTATGTTCCTAACATGCAACAAATTTTCTTTACGTACATCAAATTTTTCATTCTAGTCAAGGAAAAATAATGAATTTTACACCACACAAGGTAGAAGTATGAACTTTTTGGAGTGTCATTCACTTGTTACTCAAGGTAGTCTTGATCATAGTTCCAGTTGTATCACCGTGAGGGTTTTTATCACACTTCCTCTATAGAGACATGATTTGTTTCTCATTGATTCAGAGAGTAAGCTTTGGCATGAAATATTTGGACATCTCAATTATAGATATTTGAAGGAGTTGAGCACTCATGGTATGGTAGATGGTTTTCCTAGAGTTTCTTATCTTGAGGGAGTTTTTCATGGTTGTGAATTAGGAAACAACACCAAGATCATTTTCCTAATAATTTGTCTAAGATAACTTCTTCACCACTAGATCTTGTGCATGGTGACTTGATGATTTTTCCTACCCCCTCTTTCAATGGATCTAAGTATGCACTTACCTTTATTGATAATTTATCAAGGCATACTTGGGTTTATTTTATCAAGTAAAAAAGTGATGTTTTTAAAATTTCAGAGAATTCAAGGCTTTGTTCAAGAAACAATATTCTAGTTGCATAAAGAACCTTCAATCGATAATCGGGGAGTACTTGAGTAATGAGTTTTCTCGATTTTTGGCAACTCAAGGCATTATTCACCAAAGCATTTTGTTCCTCATACTGCAACAAAATGAATTAGAAAAAAGGAAGAATAGAAATTTGAAGGAAATGGCTAACTATATGATGCATTTTAGAGATTTACTTCCTATCTACTTGGGTAGGAGTAGTTAATTGTGCTAACTACATTCGAGAATAACACACCACACAGAGGACTTGTGAATTTGACTCTAGAGTAAGATTGGTCCAACACTAAGCCGGATGTCTCATTTTTTCGAGTCTTTAGGAGCCATGCTTGGGCCTTTATGCCAAATAAAAAAGGAAATATTTGAATTAGAAGAGAAAACCCTTGATATTTGTAGGGTATTGTGAGGACATGAGAACTTATCAACTTTTAGATCACGATACTCATGAAATTATTTTTCAAACACATGTTCCGTTTTTATGAGCACTTAACTCCTCATGATTATTTGTCTTCTTCGATGCCTCCTTCTTCATCTCATCTTTAAGACCCTTTTTTTTGGGGAAGTTAATGACGAGGGTTTATATGTCGTTGAGGATACTATTCTCACTGATGTTATCACTATGCCTAAGTGGGGTCGTACTACGGTTTACGAGGCAATAGATTTCATATAGGATCTTCCACCCACTAGGAATCATCACATACATTCTACAGGTTCTGGAATTTTGTGAGGATCCAAAGTCCTTTTAAAAGGATCATGGGATATAGGAGTGGGATGATGTGATGGCAGTTGAGTATTCTTCTTTGATGAAGAATCATACTTGGGATTTGGTATCTCTTCGTAAAGGAAGGAATATTATTAGGTGTAAGTGAGTATATCGAACCAAATACGCAATCGATGGGTCCATTGACAAGTATAAGGATCATCTTGTTGCAAATGGTTATTCACAAGTTGAAGGTATTGATTAATCTCGAGAATTTTGCGCTCGTTGCTATGATGGATTTTGTACACCTTGTACTTACTATTGTTGCATCACAAGGGTGGCCCGTATACCAAATGGACATCAAAATTTCCTCCTTACATGGATATTTACAAGAGGAAATATACTAGAATTTTTCAAGATTTGTCTCTTGTTTGTAGGCTCTAAAGTTCTCTTTATGATCTCAAACAAGCCCCTTGAGCTTGGTATGAGAAGATGGATTCTTTTCTTTTATCTATTTGTTTTGTTCATTTCACTCCAATCATATAGTGTATCTATAGCATATTTTTTGGTAGCTCTTCTTCCCACATTCAAACTATTAGGAGGGATATTTCTACACAGTTGACATGATAGATCTTGGGATATTGCATTATTTTCTTGGTTTTCATATTTCTCATATAGATTCAGGTATTCATTTAAGCCAACAAAAGTACACCCATGATCTTTTGTGACACTTTTATATGGCTGATTGCAAGCCAATTCCATCTCCTTTTCGATCAGGGTTACTCTTACTTCAACATGTACCACTCCACTTTGTGATCCTACTTTGTATAGGTAGTTGGTTGGAATTCTTTTGTACTTGACCCATACTTTCCTGGCATTACATTTGTAGTAGGGCTTGTATCTCATTTTGCACATCCTTTTCACGGTAGTCAGCAGTGAAAAAGCTGCTAAAAGGATTTTACGCTATTTGGGGCACTTCCCACTTTGTCATACACTACATTGGGGGTTCTACTCAATTGGTTGGATTTACATATTCAAATTGGTTAAGTTCTATTGATGATAGGCGTTCCATTTCTGGCTATATTTTTTTTCTTTGTTCTTCTCTAGTTTCTTGGGTGTGTAAAAAAATAGGCTATTGTACTTTCATATTGAGAGGCGAGTACATGCTAGCAATTACATCGAGTTAGAAGATTCTTTGGCTTTGACAGTTATTGATAGAGTTTGGATTCCCACAAGATTCTCTAACTATACTTTGGTGTGATAACAAGAGTAAAATTTACATTTCTTATAACCCTATTAAGCACCAGTGGACCAAGCATATTGAGATACACATACACTTCATTTTTCATCACATTCAAGATGGAGTTATTTTCTTAGAGTACATTCTGACTCAGTAGTAGGTTGTGGACATCTTTACGAAGCCTTTTGCATCACCTCGCTACCTTGAGTTGCATGGAATGCTTGGATTTTTAGAAGTTGTTCTTGGGGGTTGTTCATGAGAACATCTTCCTTCTTCTTTATCTTTCCTTCTAGCAGATTTTTTCCTTCTTTTGGTTCAAGATATCTTCATGGATATATTGTACATGAGTACCTCAATCGGCCTAGTTACGGGACTCATATTGTGGACATTCCACTTCTATTTTTGCCCCTAACTTCAATTGAGGATGGGTATTAGAAAAGGTATTTACCTTAGGTCATGTTCACGTAGATACTTTATTTACCTTTATTATATTTATCCTCACCCACTTATGTTTATTAGGAATTTGACAAAAATACCAATACTTACTATTTTAGCACACCGTATCTTAGATGTCTATTTTTATCAAGTTTATAAAATTAACACTTTTGAGTTCTCTTAATATGAAAGGAGTGATGATGAATCGGAATGTGAATAGTTTTCAAAACTTACTAATTTTACAATGTGAGAACCTAGAAAAATTTACTATTATCAGAAAGTGGTCTTACTGCGTGTCGAATGAAATGAGAGTGGTCTCGAAAAAAATTTAAATTTTTCTCTCGGATGCTTTGCTCCAAATTTTAGAGGTTTTCAATTGCTATACATTTGTAAATATGAAAAATTAATTTTAATGGCTAATTTTTTCATCTTGCCATTATCAATGGAGCAAGAATAGAATTAAAATAAAGAGGTTTTTTGAGGAAGGGGTTGTCTAAATTTCATGGGATTCTAATGCAAGATTTTTGAGTTATGAGAAAAATTCGTTTTCGGGTATGTTGGTTTCTAGAAATTTTTAATGAGCATAAGAACATGGAAATGGAAATTAGGAGGGATAAACAACACATTTAAAAATGCAAATATGGCTAATTGTTTGATTTAAACCTTTTCTCCTCTTTATGCACCTTAACTCATATTTGAATCAACAAAGCTTAACCCATCTCATGTGGGGATTAGCGGGTAAGTTTTAGTAGACACAAATATTACAAATTACACAATATTTAGCCCGGTCTTATACTACTAGTTAGAAGGTTCTATTGGTGTGTGTATTTTCCACATCATTAGGTGAGGCATCTTGCTTAGGTGAGATCGTAGGTCCATGTGTCATTTAGGGGTCATTATGAGATTCTCTTATGCACCATTGTGTCAACACATCAGTGTGTTAGTGCGTCATATGCATCATTGGGAGTTACACTTCTATTCTAGGAATGTAACTCCCCCTCTCTACTTGAGTTTTCATGATTGCAGCATTGGGGGTTACTCAAGCACCTCCTATATGTACACCCCATTTGATCTATGAGATAGAGGAGAGTTTTATGGCTTAACCAGGTTCTACTGTGTTTCAAATCTTTACATGCACATTCGGTTGATGCTCACTCCTCCCGAGATCTCTTCACGCTGCCATTCACATGTCCATTAATGTGCACTTCATCCCTCGTGATCTGGATTGTAGGTTTTAACCCTCTTTCGTGGTATCGAGCCAAGATTAAGCGCACCAGCCCGAGTAGTGTGGCGATGTGTGACCTCCCAGGAAATTCCCAGTGTCACTACCTCCTAATGCCATTGGGCCTAATTGGGTGTGTACGTGGTGGGACGAGAGCTCACATGGTTGTATCCGGCTCCATCTGCGGGAGGGTGTTGGCGTAGTAGCTGATCAGCATGATGAGATCTCTCTCCACCATAAGTTCAAGCTTTTGGTGGAGGGATCTCATCATTTTGATCCCTACTACACCAATAGGTTCTCACGTGTACAAAGTACTAATTAATCATACCTTTTTCCATTTTTTTAATATTTTACTTCATCTTTCCCGTGTATTTCCCGATACTTATCACCCCATTTTCTAACTTCCTTGAGATTATAGCCCTTATTCTAGGTGCCCCACCTATCTTGGAGCACCTCGATCTATTCTTAGCCTCTTTCACTCCTTTTTGGGTCACTTATAGGTGATGGTCATCTTTATCTTTTCCTCAGTTGGCATTGTCAGGATTAATTATGAAATCAAACTTGAGAGACCTATAAATATAAAGCTTATAATACCATAATGAGGGTACTAGGTCATTTCATCCTATCAATATTATCACTCCATTTAGGTCTGAACCCATTACACCATCTTACATCCCAAGTAACACCATACATTCAAGCTCGAAATTCTCCATCACACACATTATTAGAGGAGAGATTCTATTCATTCTATTCTACTATCTACATATTTTATAAGCTGTTATAGCTCGCTATTTTGGAAAGTGCAACTAGCCCAAGAGCACCTAGGGCACATCATACACACACTCATTAGAACCACACCAACTTCCATAATGTAGTGAAGTGCTCGGTGACATGTCCACCTTTTTGGAAACTAAGGTCAATCGACCCCATCTTCTTATTCATGCACAAGGCATCATCTAGTTTATCCGGTGAATCCAGTGTGATGGACAAATTACTCGAGACACTTAGTGACTACATTAAATCCAAGATCCCAATCAAACGTTATGGCCATCTAAAGATGAGGGTGTCATACTGTGATAAATGTGAGTGGTTGATCTACCTTTTGAGCTTTGACCCTACATCGTACCTTCCAAAATATGAAATTTTATAATTTCAAGATTGAGCTTCGGGTATCTATACTTTGAAGGTTTTTTCACTATGCATCTGGCTAGCTAGCTCAAATTTTCTAAAACGCCATAACCCCAAAGTCTAGAATTCAAACTTCGGGAGTCGAGCTTTGTGTTTTGGAGGTTTTGGGGTTTGGGTTTCAAGTACTTTTCATCCACCTAGACGATGCATTTCTCGAATTCCTTAGAGCCCAAAGTTTGAAATTCAGACATCAGGTTTCAAACCTTCATGTCTTTAGGATCTTGTCACCCGGTGAGCTCATGAAACCTCTAAATCTCGAAACCCCGAACTCCCAAATTCAAAGTTCATGATTCATACTTCATCTCCCTTTTTCACACTTATTTCCGTTGAGTCCCCAAATTTCACCTCGGCCTACCTCCGAACAACCTCACCTCTAAAGTTTGAATTTCAAAATTTGAATCTCCTTCATTCCCTCAACTAGCTCAAACTCCTAAGATCACTTACAATGTGCTCATTCCACTTCAAATCACTCGGATCAAGCCCAAAATGAGAACTCCCATGGCCGAATTGATCCTCTTTTTTCTGTGTGAGGTCATGTTTGTCATATTTCTCCTGAGGTGATAACTCAAATAATAGGTGTTCCATGTGTAGCATTTTTTTGTAGCACTACTTGTTCCCATGACTACTTATATTTCTACTTGTATGCATTGTTTTCTATTGTATGTGGGATTTTCCCTTTGCTTGTGTACACACTTATATATTGTTTGCAGCCATGATGGCCTTGGGTATTTTGCAACATTGTGAGTGATGTCCCATGTTTGAAACTCGCTTTGTGTAGTCTCCTTGTTTTCTTGTGTGTTTACAATACTTAGGTTAGTAGGTTTTACATTTACTATGTCTTTTGCACTTGTTTGCATGCATGTGTTCGGACTAACACTTGTATTAGATAGCCATCCCCTTTTATGCATGCCTTGGTATCTACCAGTACTTTCCCTTCCCCAATGGGGATGAGTTGATTCTACAAGTTCTAAGCATGGTTGGTCCTCTTTTTGGGCTGCATTCTCCTTGAGGGTCATCGCATGTGCCCCAAAAGAGGGGGGACATCATTGAGGTTTTCTAGTAATATAGTGTATCTACACCAGTTCACATAGAGTGAGTGAGTTCAAACTAGTCTAAGAACTCCATACACAACAGCCTTAAGAGGACATGGTGTTCTTTAGCAATTATATGGAGTAGTCACAAGCTTAGGGGTTATAGTGGCTGACCTATCTACACATCTCCATCAAGTGGCGTAGGATGGCCTAAAAAACCAACATAGTACTGAAATCTCTTTAACAAATTTAAGGAGAAGTAATTAGAGTTGGAGGACACTGAGCATTTCCTCCCTACACATTTTCAACCAGGGTGGCGTGAGATCACCCAAAAAACTTACGACATCATAGAATATCCTTCTACACCATTTTCCTCGACATGGATCAAATTCACATGTTCCATTTTTCCATTTAAACTTTCTATTCTAGCATACTTTACATGCATACATATTTGAATACTTGATCGTTTTCTCCTTACACGTCCATCATATGATAAACAAGTAGTCAAATTGGGGGTAATAAAAACAACAACAACAATAATGACAATGACAACACACCGGACGGTACTTGCCATACTAACCATGTAAGTACACTACATACATGCAGTAGCTACACATGCGTTCTGCCCTAGGTTCACTCTCAACACATGTTTCATTATTTTTGTCATTCACACTCCTCCACACCTTTATTTTTGTCATTCCACACTTCTATTCCATCAAAACATTTTCTTCTACACACTATACACGGACATCGGTACACTTTTCTATCTACTTTATGTTACTCATATTTTCTCTCACCAACATAAAGTGGCGCAAATGTAAACACAAATATTGCACATTAGATAATATTTAGCCTAGTCTTATACTACTATTTAGAAGGTTCTCAAGTGTATAAATTACTAATTAATCCCACCTTTTTTCCATCTTTCCCACGGATTTCTCGATACTTATGACCCCATTTTCTAACTTCCACGAGAATCTAGCCTAATTCTTGGTGCCCCACTTTATACTAAGGCACCCCAGTTTCATTCTGGGCACCCCGATCTATTCTTATCCTTTTCAATCCTTTTTGGGTCACTTCTAGCCATTAGTCATCTTTATATTTTCCTCGATCTGCATTATTGGGATTAATTGTGAAATTAAACTTGAGAGCCTTATAAATACAAATCTTATATCCTAGGTCATTACATCCTATCACTACTATCACTCCATCTAGGGCTCCATCTATTTCACCATCTTGCATCCACATAGGACAATACTTTAAGCTAGGAAATTCGGCATCACACACATTCTTAAACAAGGAGGGATTTTATTCATTCTATTCTACTATCTACATCTTATATAGCTACCATATCTCACTATTTCACAAAGTGTAAGCTGGCATGAGAGGACGTAGAACACAGAATACAAACACTCACCACAACTACATTAGGTTCCGTAATGTAGTCCAACTCTCGATGATAAGTCCATCGGTTTGGAAGTTGAGGTCAATACGACCCCTTATTCTACTTCATGTCCATGATGTCATCTACTTCATCTAGAAAATCCGGTGCGACAAAAAAAAAAAGTATTTAGAGACACTTAGCAACTATGCCAAATTATATTTTTGAATAATTATACTGTTCAAAGAGCCGGATTACGAGACCAAGGCTCCCGAGGGTGCGCATGATACACTCCCGAGGGGCATATGTCACTTCATACTGATCCAAATATTCCCTCTGCGGTGCCTTTGAGTGTTCATCTGCATTGTCGAGTTCTAGTTCTAGATATGCAACAACTCACAACATGATCTCCTTTAATCATTTGAGTCATTTCCTTACTCCCTTCTTGCATTCTAGAGTTTTATTTCCATTAGATCAGACCATACAATTAACTTAAATCTCTTTAGCATACTAGCTTTCTGTTATTTATTATTTTTAGCCTCTTTATTAACAAGAATTTTATTCCTCCTATTTATATTAGTATTAATACCCTAATACCCCATTTAGGTCCCATTAGGCCTTTTTTTTCATCGGTTTCACCCATGAAAATAGGGGATAGTTGAGGTCAAAGAGAAATGGGGACAATAAGTTGTAATTTGTATCATCTTATGACAAGTTTCGGTATGTGGGAGCATGTGAGGGAGATGGAGAGATTGAAAGAAATATTTTGGGGCTAAGGAAAGGTTCTCTATGGGTAAGTGCACCAAGTTGGGGGCCAAAAAGTGGATAAAATCCATTTTTGACATTTTAGCCATAACACCCTTGCATTATGGCTCATTTCTGCGATTTAACGTGACAATGGAAGTTTAATCTCACATTATAATGCAAGTGTGTTATCGATAGGTAAATATGATCCATAGTGTGCTCATGTTTCGACTATCATAAAACACAATCAAAACCTGAGAGTATGTCATTGTGAAAACAAAAGAGCTAGAGGCAAGGAAAAAGAGATAGAGGAATAACATGAATGTGTTTTGGATAGTTTGGTGGCATCAGCACCCCATGAACCTCGAATTGATGATGGTGGTGAGATCGGAAGGTCATTTATTGTTAATTTTAGGTTTATTTTCTATAAATTAATCTTATTTTTAGATAGTTGTTGATTTTTATTTATTTTCATTTTCAGATGTTTCTATCTCTTCAACATAAGCCCCTCATTCACCCACACACCAAGATAAGGAAGGAAACATCCTTGAAATGCACCCTTCTATAGCAAGACATCCTCCTAACACCCAACGACAAAGTGCAAATTGAGGGTTTAATAGAAACCGTAAGAAACCCTAATGCCACAAATCCACATCGTCAAAACCTAGCCACATCATTAGGATCACTTTTATCTAATATCGACAATGTTATTGGAAAAATAAATATGTGGGAGAGTCTTAAAAATAATTACCATAATTTTAATGCGAGATAAGTTGTCTTATGATGCGGTGAAGAAGAAAAAATCACAAAGATAAAAAATTTAGCATTTTTAGAGATCCTAAAACTAATGCATCGTTATGATTGGATTGCAAAAGATTCCCCATCCACTGGTGTAATCATGGGGGATAAAAAAAAATTGGGATAGGTGGTGGATGGTTCCGACCAACCACCGTGTAACAATTTTGAGGTGCCATAGTATTTCTTGAGGAAACTCTATTGTGAGTTTGTCCTCAATGAAATATGTAACTATTATGACATTCAAGATTTAAATGGAGGAAAATGCTCTACACAAGATAGAGAGTATTTATAACCAGCCATATAGACCCATTTCTCACCCATTTCAGTTTGTCCTCATTTGTGAAGGAGACAATAGGTGTAACCCTTAGTTCCATTAGGTCATTCAAGTCATTTCTTGACAAATCTCTGGTAATGAGTTTGGAAAAGCGAGACATCATATACCATATAATCTCATACAAGATTATAGACACCTACGGTTAATGTGGAAAATCCACAAAGTAATTTTATAACCAGCACCCACCTCATAGACATCTCCATAGCCTTGCACAAAAACTCCACATGTTGAGCACATAGTCCAATTGGAGGAGGAACATCATGATTTTTTTAGTCATCATCATATATGTTCAACTAGATTCCACCTTTTGTATTGAAGGTAATTTTACATAGAATTAGTTACAATTTTAGGTGAAAATTTTATATAAAATCTTATAATTTTTTTAATATTGGCAAATAGTTTTTGAAAGGACTATCTTGAATACAAAATAAGGCCTATAAGTCATTTCTTAGACATGGCACTCAAGAGTTCTAAATCCCATGAGAAATGAGTTTGGTCCTACAATGAACCAAGCAAAAGCGGACATCATATACCATATAATCTCATACTTTTGGGATTATAGACACGCTGATCAATGCTGATCTTGACTTTTTCCAAGCTTGAAACAATGTGGAAAATCCACATCCATCTTATCGAGCTCCTCAATGGTTCTCTTGCTCATAATCTTGTGAGGTAGCGCCATGACCTCATGAGACATCTCCATAGCCTGACCCACGAAAACTCCTCAAAGGCTGCAATATTGTAGTCATGTCTGGTCTTAGTCCCAGCGGGATTGGAGGAGTATATGATCACTATCATGATTTTTGTTTTTGACCTACCTCAACAAATTAATCTCTATCTCTAAGGCCTCATCAGGGTTATCCATGCCTCCCGGACCTGGCACTTCTAATCAGCGAGATCACTAGATTCAAGCTCAAGAGGTTTCCCCACAAGCGAGTCTCGAGGTTGAGTCTCTGAAGCCCTAGTAACTCGTTTTTACGGGAGGAATAGAAGGAGAAGCAATTAAGCGGGGGCGGCGGCAGGGCAGCGGGGAGGCGGGGAGCGGCGCGCAGAGCCCATCAAAGGGGAGCCGGGCTGGGAGATAAGGGAGACCGGGATTTATGGATAAGCGAGAATAAAATTTTATTATAAAATCTTATAATTAACAATGTTAATAAATTTTGAATTAAAATTAGTTATTCATGTGTGTTGTAATAAACTTATATGGTCAAGCTATGCATCTAGTATCACATTCCCCTTCTCCATAGGTGAATGTCGGTATGAGTTCGCATGTTGGTGAATTTACTAATGTGAGTTTTATTATTTTTATTAATCATATACATGAAGAGAATGAACTATAGTTAACATATGAATTTACTAATGTGATATTTATTATTTTTTTAGTTGATGACATCATTATAGTCTCCTCTCAATATTTGATGATCATTAGCTATTGCATTTTCTATGGGAATAGCTTTTTCACCCCTCTTACACATGTATATGTGCTAGTAAAGGTATTTTCATAATGAATTGATTATATCAAATAACTTCATGTATTATAATTAACTCGACATTCACACATAGTCAAATTTTCATCATCATGGTTGTCAGCAGAGTTGACTCCTCCAGTTCATGCACCTTGTAAATATGTTGATGACCTTGAGAAGAAAAGAATGATTTCTAGTAATCATCAGATTGCAATAAGTAATTATTTTTAAGTAATGTCATTTTATATATGTCACTAATTGTATACTAATGGGTATGTTGTTTATTTTTATTAATAGATGGAGCTACAAGAATCCTTTGAGCGTAGGAGGGACGAATGGAATAAGGGACATTCCACTAATGTACCTCATCCATCTTCCTAGTGGCTAAAGAGAACTAGATTATTTGATGATACCCCATAGTTTATATGTATATGGATTTTGTTGTCTTCCTTCATGACATATTGGTGTAGATTTATATTTTGTCGATATTTATTGTTATATATGCCTACATGGCTTTGTTAAGACATTTATTTTGATCAAAAATTTTATATTATCAAGGATTTTAGAATCAATATAACATATGAGAAAAAAATTATTTTAAAACTTTTATCTAAGTGGATTGATATGATATCATATGTATATTATGTTAATATGTACTATAACTTTTAATTTTTATGTTTTAAACATGGGAATTAAAATATATGTAACTAATTTACAATTTTTCCATTGTAATATAATAATTTAATGTCTTCAATTATAATAATATAATGTCGTTTCAATGTTATCCACTTCCTAGAATATCAATAATTCAAATGTAACATATATAATGAGACAACACAATATTACATTAATTCTAATATTTAAAGTGTAACTAGAGAGAGAGAGAGAGAGAGAGAGAGAGAATATTAGAGGGATAGGCATAGAAAGAGATATTTGGTACAAGAAAAGAGAGAGAGAGAGAATGCAAGGGTGATATATTTATAAAGAGAGAGTGAGAGTGTGAGAAAAGAGAGAGTGAGAGTGAGAGTGAGAGTGAGAGCAAGAGAGAGAGAGAGAGAGAGAGAGAGAGACAAAGAGAGAAAAAGAGATAGGAGAGAGAGAGAGAGAAAGATATACAAATAGCTATGTTCTTTAGGATCTTGAAGATTTTACTTTGAGTTTTAATAACACTCAATATACTTAAGATTTTATAGTACAATAAATGTTCAAAACATTCAATATACTTAATATTTTACATTACATCTATGATATATAAATATTATATTGTTTTGGTTTCATTTGTTTCCTTTGATATTAATTTGTGTGTTGTGATGGTGGCCATAAGATATGTCTATAGGGATCTCTTGAAGGACCTATTTAATTAGGATGAATCTAACCTGCCAATGATAACAAAATATGTTAGTCGATTGGTTGGTTCTTGCATTCGTATTATCCAAAATCATCTTATAATCATCCTTAAGGATGCATCATCATGAAATATATAAGACAATCCTCTATTTATCTATCATTTAACACTTGTACAACTTGGATTATGAACATCAAGGATCATTTTCATAGTTTGGACTCCAATGTTGAACATCTTTGAAATGACCATATCTATCATGAGAAATGTGAAGTTTCTAGAGTATGTGAAATCCTTACCAAGTTAGTGAGATAAATTAGGCACTTTCAAGGAAGAAGAGGTTATTTTTAATATGACCATGTATTAAAACAAAATGGCTTGCACAGAGATTTTGTGTTCTCATCCCACCTTTCAAATTGAATCATGAAGGTCCACATTTGCACACCAAGAAGGAAGAGGCTATACACTACTATGACACAAGGTGTCAAACATGTGGTTATTTTTTCTAGCTTCCAATGGGTCATCCTAGCTTGCATAATACCATACATGGAAATATGAGAAATGTGAAAAAAATTCAGAGTGTGAAGAAATTTACATTCAAGAGCACAAGTATATGTGGGGAGAAACAAGTTTGGAAGAGATGTGTAATATGCATTATAAGGCATAATGTAGAGGCCATATCCATTTAGTTACTTGTACCACCTCTCATAAACAAGGTAGTTGTACAAGAAGACTCAATGAAGGTTCTAAGCATGATACTAGGAAATATGGTCCTGATATTGATATTCCAAAAGATGAATTCTTTCATGAGTCCTAGTGGAAGTATATGAGGTTTTTATCATTGCAATGTAGAAGATCAAGAGAATTTTTCACTTTGTAATCACTACTATAGATTAGAGGAGCATGAAAACTACTTGGATACAAAAAATTAGCTATGGTTCCTAAGAAAGTGAAAATAGAAATTTCTTACATGGAAGGAATACATTATAGAATCAAAATGATCAAGCTTCACAAATAGTTGAAAGGTGATGTAGGAAGTATTCTATGTTGTGCCTTAATAGTTTCTAGGATAGGATGATCTTTGAGAGCATGAGAGAGTGTGAGTGATTGTGTGTGTGTGTGAGAGAGAGAGAGAGAGAGATAAATAGAAGTGATAGAATGATAAGGAGAGAGTGAGAGTGAGAGATAATGTGAGAGAGTGAGTGAGAAAGATATAGATAAAGAGAGAGAATGAGAGTGAGATCGAGAGAGTGAGAGATGTAGCATTCAATAAGCCACTAAAATTAATCTAAGGAATGGACCTGACAATTTAGATAAATCTAGGTGATTCTATGGAAGTAAGCAATATGCCCTACACCCATGGTATTGATCTCACATTTTCCCCATCTACCACATGGGAAATATCAAAACATGACCACCTCATAAACAAATGAAATTACCAGTAATCCATTAAATCATTTATCAATATGACTGGGATGGGTTGTTTTGTTTTTTTAGAGTTACTGTTATTGGTTGTTTCTTTCATCTATGTTGTTAGTTTATCTGTGTTTTTATTGTTGTTAGTTTCACTTTATGCGATCCGGAGAGCTCTTATTACTATGAACAGTTATATTATGGTTTTGTGATGTTATTGTAATGTTGTTTTCTACTCTCATGGAGAGTGATCGATGTTCGGGTAGGTACCTCAACCCTTTTTACCTCTAATCGATGTTACACATATATATATCAATATACAACCAATCTACCTATGTCAACCATATATATATATTATATATATATATATATATATATATATATATATCAATATGATCAATATGACAACAAAATATAAAGCAATCTACCTATGTCAACATATAAGCACCATGATGCGGCCTAAATCAAACCAACTAAAAGTCTCTAACAATATAGAAGTAAAGTAATAATCTATATTTTCATTATCTATGATGGTAAAATCATTCAGTTACACTAGATAAACATGGAAAGAATACATTATAAAATTTAAAGGATCAAGATTCACAAATAGTTGAAAGGGGATGCGAGAGAGTGAGTGAGAGGGATAGAGAGAGAGAGAGAGAGATAGACAAAGAGAGACAAAAACAGAGACATAGAGATAGAGACAAACTATGAGAGAGAGAGATTAAAACAAAGTGAGAAAGAACATATGTGAGAAAGAAAGAGTGACAAAGAGATTGAAGGAGTGTGTGAGAGTGAAAACGAGAAAGAGAGAAAGAGTGAGAGTGAGAGCATGAGAGAGAGATAAACAAAGAGAGTGACGGGTTGTCAATGCATTATATTTTAAACAAAATCTCATGGAAATAAATCAACTACACCAACACATTAGGGTGGCCTTGTAAATGCTTATGGAGGTTTCATTTTGGTGCCCAACGGTGTCAATGCTTCGGGCTACTTCCTCAGGTGTAGTCCCTTAAGATCCCTGAGAGCGAAAAAATACTATAAGTTCATAAGGTGATTTCTTGGTCTCCGTGACACTTTGTGAAAGGTCTCTTCATATCCTACACCTCTATTTTGTGACCCTCTACAAAATATTGTCTCAGTTTTCTCCATCTATATTTGGTTCTCACATTGTCCTATTTTTTGCAATTATGCCAAATACTACACTTTGAGTGATTGAGAGGCTATCTAATGCATTATTTTACAAACGAAGCTCGTCTCACAAAATAAACTGCACTAACACATTGGGGTGTCTTGGTAAACTCTTTTGATTTTTTTTTGTTCCAAATGGTGTTGTTTCTTCTAGGCTACTTTGTTTAGGCATAGTCCCTTAAGATCCCTGAGAGAAAAATATGTTATAAGTTTGCATGGTGATTTCTTGATCTTCATGGCACCTTATAAGGTCTCATATGATCCTACACCTCTGCATTAGGACCCTCTACAAAATTTTGTCTCAATTTTATCCATCTCAATTTGATTCTCTCATTGTCCTATTTTTACAACCATGCCAAAACTACAGATTGAGTTTGTGAGAGGTTGTCTAATGTAATATTTTTCAAACAGAATCTCATGACACCCAATAGAATGTACCAACACATCGAGTTGGCATAGTAAATTCTTGTGGATGCTTCATTTCAGTGCCTAGATGTAAAATACTATAGTTTGATTAGGTGAGAGGTTGTCAATACAATATTTTTCAAATAGAAGCTTGTGGAACCAAAATCACTACAAAAAGTTAGGGTGACTTAGCAAATGCAATATTTTTAAAATAAAATCTCATGGCACCAAACTGACTCAACAACACATTGGGGTGGAAAGGTAAATTATTATGGAGGATTCATTTTAGTTCCTTATGGCGGTGTTGCTTAGGGCGTAGTCCCTTAAGATCCCTAAGAGAAAAAATGTTATAAGTTCATAGGGTGATTTATAAGTATCTGTTACACCTTGAAAGGTCTAGTCTAATCCTACACCTCCATGTCAAGACACTAAAAAAAAATATTGGTTTTCTCCATCTCAATTTAGTTCTCTCACTGTATTATTGTTTGCAACTGTGCCAAATATTGCAATTTGAGTCGGTGGGAAGATATCTAATGCAATATTTTATAAACGAAGCTCATGGCACAAAATCAACTACACCGACATGTCAAAGTGGCTTGGTAAAAGACCTTGGATGCTTTGTTTTTTTCCCAACTCTGTCTTTCATTGCAGGATACTTCGTGGGGCATTCTCCTAAAGATCCCTAAGAAAAATATTGTTATAATTTTGCGGGGTGATTTTCGGTCTACTGTACCACCTTGAAAGGTCTCGTCAAATTCTATACGTCTGCATTGATACCCTCTAAAAAATATTGTAAAGCTTTTATCCATGTCAATTCAATTCTCTCATTTTCCTATTGTTTGCAACCATGCTAAATACTACAATTTGAGTCAATGAGAGGTTGTCCAATGCAATATTTTACAAATGGAAGATCGTGACACCAAACTGACAACACCAATAGATCAGGGTTTCTTGGTTAATACTTTTAGAGTCTTTTTTTTGTGCCTAATGTTGTTTTTACTTACAGGATACTTTTTCCAGGCATAGTCCCTTAAATGCCCTAAGAGAAAAAAATCCTATAAGTTTACAGGGTGATTTCTCAGTCTCCATAGCACCTTTAAAGGTCTCGTTTGATCCTAAAACTCTATGTCAAGATCCTCTATAAAATATTGTCTCATTATTTTGCATCTCAATTGGGTTCTCTCATTGTCCTATTTTTTGCAATCATGCCAAATACTGCAATTTGATTCGGTGAGAGGTTGTTCAATGTAATGTTTTGTAAATGGTAGCTCGTGGCACAAAATTGAATGCACCGACACATCGGGGTGGCCTCGTAAAATACTTTTTTAGGATTTATTTAGGTTCTCAATGGTTTCATTACTTCTAGTATACTTCATTTGGGTGTAGTATCTTAATCACCTTGAGAGAAAAAAATGTAATAACTTCACGGGGTGATTTTTAGTTTTTGTGGCACCATGAATAGTTCATTTAATCCTACACCTCTCGTGTTAAGAATCTCTAAAGAAACTTGTCTTGATTTTCTATATCTTAATTTTTCTATCTTTCTCTTATTGGTTGCAACCATGCTAAATACTACAATTTGAGTCGATGAGAGGTTGTCTAATGCGTTACTTTTGAAACAAAAACTCATGGCACAAAGCCGACTCCACCAAAATATTGGGGTGGCCAAGTAAATTATTTTAGAGGCTTCATTTTGGTTCCCAATGGTTCTAGTGCTTCCTTGTTACTTCATCAGGGTGTAGTCCCACAAGATCCCTAAGAGCAATAAATTCTACAAGTTCACAAGGTGATTTCTCGGTCTTCGTGGCACATTGAAAGGTATTTTCTAATCCTACACCTCCACATAGAGACATTCTATGAAATCCTATGTCGGTTTTCTCCATCTCAATTTGGTTCTCTCATTGTCTTATTGTTTGTAACCATGCCAAATATTGCAGTTTGAGTGAGTTACGGGTTGTCAATGCATTATTTTGAAAATGGAAGCTCGTGTCACCAAACCGAATGCACCAACACATTGGGGTGGCACTAGTAAATACTTTTGGAGAATTCATTTAGGTTCTCAATGGTTACGTGCTTACAGGCTACTTCGTTCAGGTGTAGTTCCTTAAGATACCTAAGACAAAAAAATGTTATAAGTTCACATGTTGATTTCGGGTTGGGACCATCTACAAAAAAATTATTGGTTTTCTCCATCTCAATTTTTTTCTCGTATTATCATATTGTTTTCAACCATGTACCAAATACTACAATTTGAGTCAGTGAGAGGTTTTCCAATTAAATATTTTACAAACGAAGCTCATGGAACAAAGCCGATAAAGCACAAGACATCAAGGTTCTGGTAAAATATTGTGAAGGCTTTGTTTGGGTGCCCAACGGTGTTATTTCTTATGGGCTACTTGGTGCAGGAAATATTCCCTTAAGAGCCTTGAGAGTAAAAAATGTTATAAGTTCACATGGTGATTTATCGATCTTCATGACACCTTAAAATGCCTCTTCTAATCATACACCTATATGTTAAGAGCCTCTAGAAAATATTGTCTCTATTTTCTCCATCTCAATTTTGTTCTCTCATTTTCTTATTGCTTGCAACTATGCCAAATATTGCAGTTTGAGTCAGTGTGAGGTTATCCAATGTAATATTTTGCAAACGGAATCTCATGGCACCAAACTAGTGCAGCAACACATTGGGGTGGATTGGTAAATGCTATTGGAGCAATTGTTTTTGTGTACAATGATTCTATTTCTTCTGGGCTACTTCATCTAGGCGTAATCCCTTAAGAGCTCTTAGAGAAAAAAATGTTCACGGGGTGATTTCTCAATATCTGTGGCACCTTGAAAGGGCTCGTCTAATCCTACACCACTACATCAGGACCCTCTATAAAAAATTCTCTATATTTTCCATCTTAATTTGGTTCTCTTGTTTTCCTATTATTTGCAATCATGCCAAATACTACATTTTGAGTCAATTAGAGGTTTTCCAATGTAATATTTTTAAATGGAAGCTCATGGGATCAAATCAACTGCACCAACATGTTGGGGTGGGTAGTAAAATATTTTCAAGGATTCTTTTAAATTCCCAATGGAATCATTTCTTAAGGATACTTTGTCTAGGCATAAAAATATTATAAGTTCACATGGTGATTTCTTGGTCTCTATGGCACCTTGAAAGGTATCATATGATCCTACACCTCCTGTCTCTGGAACCTCTACAAAAAAATTCTCGAGTTTTCTCCATCTCAATCTGGTTCTCTTGTTGTCCTATTCTTTGCAACTGTTCCAAATACTACGGTTTAAGTTAGTGAGAGGTTGTCAATGCAATATTTTATATACGGAAGCTCGTGCATAAAATTGAATTCACCAACATGTCAGGGTGGCTAGGTAAATTATTTTGGAGGTTTTGTTTTGGTACCCAATGGTGTCGTTTCTTCTTGGATAATTCATATGGGTGTAGTCCCTTAAGCACCCTAAGAGCAAAACTGCTATAACTTCTTTGGGTAGATTCTAGACTTCTTTGCATCTTGAAATGTCTCATATGATCCTACACGTCCATGTTGGGACCCTCTAAAAAATGTAATTAGTTTTCTCCATTTCAATTTTTTTCTCTCATTGTCCTATTATTTGTAACCATGCCAAACATTACGGTTTGAGTTAGTGAGAGGTCATTCGTGAAATATTTCGTAAATGGAAGCTTGTGGCACCAAACCAACTGCACTAGCACGTCAAGGTGGCACAGTAAACAATTTACTGAGGCTTCATTTTTATTCCCAGAATATTCGTTTATCTGGGCTACTTCTTCTGGGTATAGTTCCTTAAGCTCCTTGAGAGAAAAAAATGCTAGAAATTCACAGGGTGATTTCTTGGTCTCAATGGTAAATTGAAAGGTCTCATTTTATCCTACACTTCCATGTAGGGACCCTATAAAAAATCCTATTTCATTTTTCTCCATTTCAATTTTGTTCTCTCATTGTCCTATTATTTGCAACTGTGCCAAATCTTATAGTTTTAGTCGGTGAGAGGTTGTCTCATACAATATTTTGTAAACGAAGCTCATGGCACAAAACCAACTACACCAACACATCGGGGTTACATGGTAAGCACTTTTGGAGGATTCATTTCCGTGCCCAATGGTGTAGGTACTTCTGGGATACTTCATTTGGGCGTAGTTCCTTAAGAGCATTGAGAGAAAAAAATGCAATATGTTTACTGCTTTGTGATTTATCGGTGTCCATGGAACCTTGAAAGGTCTCTTATGATCCTAAACTTCCATGTCATGACCATCTACAAAATCCTATCTCATTTTTCTCCATATCAATTTTTTTCTCTGTTGTCCTATTGTTTTGCAACCGTGACAAACACTGCGGTTTGAGTCGGTGAGAGGTTGTCGATGGATTATTTTACAAACGGAAGCTTGTGGCACCAAACCGACTGCACCAACACATTAGGGTGGCATATTAAATGCTTTTGGAGGATTTTTTTGTGCCTAATGGTTTCGTTGCTTCTGTAATACTTTTTCTGACATGGTCCCTTAAGATCCCTGAGAGAAAAAAATACTATAAGTTCATAGGGTGATTTCTCGATTCTGTGGCACCTTGGAAGGTCTTGTCTTATCCTACACCTCTAGATTAGGACCCTCTAAAAAATCCTATCATAGTTTATTCTATCTCAATTTTTCCTCTCATTGTCCTATTATTTCTAAAAGCATTGAATAGTCCAGTGTGATTTAGTATAAGTTTGTCTAACGTAATATTCTACAAAAGGAAGCTCATGGCACCAAACCAACTACACCAAAACATTGGTGTGGCACAGTAAACACTTAGCGAGGCTTCGTTTGAGTGCCCAATGATTCCTTTTCTTTTGAAACAATTTTTCAGGATAAATGGTGGGCAAGGCTTCGTTTCAGTGTCCAAAGTACTTCAATGGGAAACAAGCACTAGGAAACATGTAAAGAAGAGATTGTTCATACAATATAGGTTGTGAAATTTTAATTGTAAGAAGATATTTTTATAAAATATAGGTGGTAAAATGATAATTTATTCTTCTTGTTTTTTTCTAATAGTAGATTTTCCTTAGCTTCTCTTACCTTCGAGAATAAGAAATTCTCTACTAATAGTGCCAACCACATGAAAGCAGAAGATATTTTGGAACCATTAACCTACATAAACATATTAATAAAAAAATACAATATTAATACCTAATCATTGTTAAAAATATCATTAAAGTAAATATTCGAATTAAATTCATGTAGCTATATATCTAATCTTCGGTGAACATACCTTTGGAAATTTAATCTAATGAACCGCAAGAATCAAATCTACTCTTGGTAGTAGTAAGAATTGCTTCATGATCTAATTCATGAACCTTACACAAATTATTATTTGATGGCCTACCTTGACATTTGATCAACTAATTTTTTTCAAGAAACAAATGTGAATAATGAAGTATCTTTATATGTGTTTCATAGTCTTCAAACAACCAAGTATTTGATTTTTGATATGATATATTTAAAGCCAAGTTCCAGTGACTACCACTAACCCAATTGGATACTCAAGGTTTTCACCATCAATGATTGAGGAAGTCAATTTTTTCCTCTAAAAATGAGGCAAGAAGTATTATATTCCCTCTTCATTAAAATTTGCCGCAATAACTACAAATACATGCCCTGCATAACAAAGTAAAAATCAAGTCAAATTTAAAATAAATTAAGATATTATCATTTAGTAATATATAAATTTATAACATGGCATGTATGTACCTTTTTGCACTAAATCAGAGACTTGGTCAAATTCAGGTGATGTTTTCATATGATTAGAAGACACTATAAGTTGTAATGCTAGTGGAACTTGATAAGTGTCGAGTGTAGTTAGAAGTCTACAAGACCATTCATCCACCCTTTGTTGTTACTCACATTAATTCCACACAAAATAAATGCATGATATATAAAAACATGTCATTCACCTAGTATGAATAGTGTAAGAACTTGAATTTGAAATTCAAAATGAGTGCATATCACTTGATCCTATAACTTTCATACAATATGCATAGCTTGACAAATGTTCTTCCTCTATTAACCTTGAGAATTATCTCGCATACTTATTAACTCTCTTGAGATTCATGGCCCATGTTCTTATTCACCAATCAACAATACTTTTTACACCTCCAAATTTAGTACCATTTTTGAACTTTAATTCTTATCTTATAAGGGTTATTTTCACACATGATCCTCCACCATCATGGTATCTTTTCCCATGTCTGCCTTATTAAAACTATAGATATGTTGTACACCTATTGTTATGTGCATCTAGCTTAGCCAATAAAACATCTATGCATTCTTGAATTGTGATGTGTATTTGTCGACCAAGTGTAATGTTGTTGCAATGTTCCTTTCATCCAAGTTCACATAAAACAATTGGAAACACCCTTAGACATATTTTGTAGAATTTTTTTGATCGTCACTAATGTAGAAATGATACTCTCTTAATATTTTTTGATCTTTCTCGGTGCTTCCCGGATAGTACATGAATGTTATATGCACAAAAATAACAACTTGAATTGAGTTATAGTATTGTGACTAAACCTCCATTTGTGGCTGCAATGAGTAATTCTCTCCAAATTCAACTATTGAAACAATAGTACAAATTGGGAATGTTTCCTTTTTAAACATGAACTATTCATCTAACCATCAAGTTTTATGTGCGTGTCTTGCATAGTCATAAACAACTTCCTCTATTAATTTGACCATATATTCTTATATAGGTAATTTTTCTTGTAACAAGCTCACACCTCTTAGATTATTTTCCATCTTTTAATTGATATGCCACATATTTATATTTATTGAAACTAACTAATTATTTTCCTATTGAATGTGTACTCTCCTCATGGATATAAATTATTAATTTTGGCAAGCCACCACATATGTTACATGTTCTATCCAAACATGTTTTGTTATAAAATAAATTTACCAATTGAACTTTCACAAAATATCGTAGGAATAAATTCTCTTGCATATTTTTGGTGGGAAATTTACTCCACACTCATGTAACATGATGTTAGTATGTAAAACAAAACTTACTTGACAAAAAAATCATAATGCATTAAAAATTCAACATGATTCTTGTTATCCAAAATGTGCCCCTGCTCATTTTGTGGCTAACTCCTCCCATTCTTCCCTCTCTTGTGCTTCAGTCACAAAATTTTGCTTTTTAGGCACTCAAAACCTTCTGGAAATGGCACCATTGGATAGAGCTCTTTCTCAACTTTCCAGAAAGGTAAAGTTTTCCTCCTAACTCCATGTATTTTTGAAGTTATGGCTCGGCGGAGTTTTTTGGGAAAAGTTTCCCCTGAAAGGCCCGCGGCCAATGAGATGCCGCCACGTGGCACCTAGAGTGGTAGAGTGCGGGAAATTTTGGGAAAATTTTCAAATGACCAAAAAGGTGCAAAAATTCAAATTTTTTCCCACCGACCCAATTTGGCCCTATTTTGCCCTAAAACTTCAAATCGCCATATCTTTCGATCAGAGCATGGTTTTTCGTTTTCTTTATATCAATGGAAAGATGGTGAAATTCTCTACAAGATTTCAAGGTCATTTTTGTATTTTGATGGAGTTTGGAGAGAGAAAATTGAAAAACACCTCTGGCATGTGGTAATGGATAGAAATGACGTTTCAACCACCGTTTTTAATGAAGAATGTCTCGCATTCTCTCCCATCATGGTTAAAAATATCAGGGAATGGGTCTGTCAGGGCACCCATGCTATTTTGATGGCATTTTGGTCAATGGTTGAACCCCTTGCACTTTTTCCCACGTTTCTCTCTCTTGGGGTCGTGGTTTGCACTGTAAAAGCCAGAATGAGTTCATTTTGCAAAAGGAGAGACACTTTTTCAGCTCTGCAACTTCCTTTTCTTCCAACTTGGCGAGAATTTGTGAAGAAATTTTACCTTTCCATGTAATGCAACACCTTTTCTTGCCCTGCGGATCTTTGTAATGTCTTGTATTGGATCGAGATGTTGATATATGTTACGTGATTAAAATCCCTCAATCCTTTCATATATCTATCATTTGCTTTCTTGATCTTTCATTACATTTTGAGCATTTGTGCATGTTTTGTGTTGTGTTTCCTTGTGGATTGTGTATTTCATGCAGCATCAGGTGTCTACAACTACTTTGGTACATCACCTATTAGCATTAGTTTTAGTTTATCTGCATTCTCTATCTTTGTCTCCTTTGGAATTTAGGGTCGGATTAAGAGTTTAAACCTCTGCAATTGTGCAAGTAAAATAGCTGATCAGAGGAGTTGAGGAACCAGCCTCTAATCTGGAGATTCCTCTTCCATTTTTGCAAGTCCCACACTTGGGAAGAGGCTTCAATGTTGTGCAATCACACTGGATGCTTAGAATGATCAAACTAGAAATCTGATCAACATCCAGGGGGTGTTGCTAATTTGCAACAATAGTTTTGGCACACCGGTGGGACCTTAGAGGTCTTCCACTTTATCTTTGACAGGTTGGTGTGTTCCTGTTAAAGATTTAGCCTTTTGGAGGCACTTTCAAAAGCACATATGGTGACTCCATCTGGTAAACAACTCATTCTCTAAGTTGCAGACCTGTTTTCCATTCATTTCCATCCATTCTTCTTTCCATCATTTTCATTCTTTTCCATTCCATGAAGTTGTGCAATCATGACTTCATTTCCATCATGGAATTCACACTTACAACAGCGAGTATATCACACCTCAACATGTTTTACAAATCCTCCAAATCAGCATTTTGATCAAATTCAAAATCAGCATGTCTACCCATATGAGCAAGAGTGCAAAGTTGGTTTGGATATGAAGCATGTCAAGCACAAGGGTATGGAGGTTGTGAGGGCAGTCAAAAGAAAATACATATTTGCTAGAACAAATCCAAAAGATGGAGGTAAACATGGTGCAATCAGGGCTCAAGCACAAATGAAAGCATTTATAATCGGTTGTAGAGCACCTTGTCCATGGGTGGGACCTTTTCCAAGGCATTACAACCCTCAAGAGAAGCTAGACTTCATGATTACAACACTACCATTTCTTGCAAAGTGGACTAAAGGAATAAAGGTGTATGAGAGGAGTATTCAACAACCTTGTCAATAGGTAAGCACACCATCTCATGCCTCTTCTCTCCTTCTTTCCCAATCTGTTTTATCTCAGTAGTGTCAAGTTTTAAACTCTCCATCTGCTATCCCAAGTGTTGAATCCATTTCTCCATTCCCTAGTCTTCCACCCCATCTCAATTCTTCTATCCTTTTCCCTTCCAAACAGCCATTCCCTCCAAAGAAACAAGAGTTCCTACCTCCTCCACCACCACAAAAAATTACAAAATCAATTGAGTTACAATCCACTTCTCCTCTTGCATTCCCAAATCCATGTTGGGAGGATAAAAATCAGAATGCCAATCAAGGAAAATAGCAGCAGAAAGAAGAGCCAAACAAGGATGAAGAAATTCAAAGTCTGAAGAGTTGGGCTCTTAAATTCGGGATTACAAAAATCCCCTTGATGGTGAAACCAATAGAGGATGTTGAAGTTGGATAACAAGTGGAAAACAAGGCTAATTGTATAACAGCGGTGAAGCGAGAAAAACATGAGTTTGTTGGTGATGAGTTGGGTGTCCATGTTGGCACTTTGCCCAAAGAAAATGTGATCCGGTTTGCCTTTGCAAAATCAGCCATCGAGAAGGAAGGAAAACCATCTCAAAACCCCATCTTTGAGGAGAAAATGGATGACGTCAAGTTATTTTTTACAAGCTGTAGAAGAAGGAAGCATTATTGATACTTTTTTTTCTTTCATTTGAAGGGGCTGATTTGATTGATGAAGCCATTATGGAGGTGAACAAAACAGGTCCAAATTGTGAGCAAAAGGCACAAGAAATTTCATGCTTCTCTCCCACTTCATCTCTCCAACAATCTGATTTTTGGGATGAGTTTCGATTGACAAGTTTCATGTTTGAAAATGAAGTTATACAGGGTGAAGAAAATGCAGATTTGGAGGCCACCATACAAGAGGGAGAGACTTTGTTGCAGCAAGACATTCAAGAGTTTGATTTGCCATCAGACTTATAAGAATGTTTAGATGAAGAGCTACCTGAAATTACCATGTTTCCTTCTTCACCATTCGTTCTCCAACAACAAGAACTTGCTGCTATGGACAAAAGAGTTCAAGGACAACAGCCTACAGTTTGCAACATGCCTCTTGAATCAAAGCTGGAAGAATTTGATCTTCCAAAAGCTCTGATGGAGGAGCCCCAAAGCCAACAATGTATTGCACCGGGTACAACAATGCAAAAGCAACTTCATTGGATGTTGCGATCAATAACGAGGAGTTGCACACTATTGAAGAGTTCCATGTTGCCATCAAGGATGAGAAAGGGCAGAAAAGTCCTACCATTGCTTCCACATCACCCACCCAAGAAGGTCTAAAAGAAGACTCCATTTTTGGAATTGAAAATCGAGCTATGGACATATCAAACGGATCATACCTTTCCCGATAAGGTATTTGACTTCATTGGAGTCAAAGGAGAATTCACAACCAGTCATGTTTGCTTCTAAGCATGAGGGTGAGCTACAAAGTACCAAGGATTAGCTGTCATACCTCTTCAATCCAAATGCAGAGCAACTAAAAGAGGTATTGGATTTGTTTTTAGTGTACACCTTGATGATTTGGGTAGAAGACCAGCTTCTTGTTGATTTTCCACTCATCGATTAGCCATGTTCGGTGCCAAATTAGTTGCATGGTTGTAAATTTTGAGAAAGGAAGCTATTTCTCCCAACTTGATTCTGGGGTTTGTTTAGCCCACTTTTTCTTTTAGTTAGAGTAGGATAGGTAGTTTTGCTTTCAGTAAAAGAAGTGCTTGTGCACACTCTGCATGTTCCATTTTGGAGCATGTATGACTTTTAGTTTCGTACATAGTTTTTGTGGTGCTAGTTTTGCTCTTGCAGTCCATTTCGATGGGTTTCCAAGTGGCTCAGAGAGGAGGTTTTAAAGTTCAAATCAGTTTGTGAGGCTACAACTCATGACTCCATGCCCAATGGATGCTTGAGCAACTGGTAACTTCATCGGGCGAGATGACCCCTCTACGAGTCGCCAAAATTGTTATCCAAAATGTGCCCCCTGCTCATTTTGTGGCTAACTCCTCCCATTCTTCCCTCTCTTGTGCTTTAGTCAAAAAATTTGTTTTTCGGGCACTCAAAACCTTCTGGAAATGGCACCATTGGATAGAGATCTTTCTCAACTTTCCGAGAAAGGTAAAGTTTTCCTCCTAACTCCATGTATTTTTGAAGTTATGGCTCGGAGTTTTTGGGAAAACTTTCCCCTGAAAGGCCCGCGGCCAATGAGATGCCACCACGTGGCACCTAGAGTTGCGAGTGTGGGAAATTTTGAAAATTTTCCTGAATGACCAAAAGGTGCAAAAATTTGAATTTTTTCCCAGACCCGATTTGGCCACTGTTTTGCCCTAAAACTTCAAATCGCCATATCTTTCGATCCGAGCTAAGTTTTCACGTTATTTATATCAATGGAAAGCTGGTGAAATTCTCTACAAGATTCTGGGGTCATTTTTGTTATTTTGATGGAGTTTGGAGAGAGAAAAACAAAAAACACCTCTGGCACTTGGTAATGGAGAGAAATTACGTGTCAACCATGGTTTTTAATGAAGAATGGCTCTCATTCTCTCCCAGCATGGTTAAAAATGTCGGGGAATGGGTCCATCAAGGTGCCCATGCTTTGTTTTCATGGCATTTTGGTCAATTGTTGAACCCCTTGCACTTTTTCCTACATTTCTCTCTCCTGGGGTTGTGGTTTGCCTTTGTAAAAGCCAGAATGAGTTCATTTTGCAAAAGGAGAGACACTTTTCAGCTCTGCAACTTCCTTTTTCTTCCTCCTTGGTAGAATTTGTGAAGAAATTTTACCTTTCCATGTAATGTAGCACCTTTTCTTGCCTCTGGATCACTGTAATGTACTGTATTGGATCTGAGATGTTGATATATGTTCTGTGATTAAAATCCCTCAATCCTTTCATATATCTATCATTGCTTTCTTGATCTTTCATTACATTTTGAGCATTTGTGCATGTTTTGTGTTGTGTTTCCTTGTGGATTGTGTATTTCATGTAGCATCAGGTGTCTACAACTCCTTTGGTGCATCACCTATTAGCATTAGTTTTAGTTTATCTACATTCTCTATCTCTGTCTCCTTTGGAATTTAGGGTAGGATTAGGAGTTTAAACCTCTGCAATTGTGCAAGTAAAATAGCTGATCAGAGGAGTTGAGGAACCAGCCTCTAATCTGGAGATTCCTCTTCCATTTTTACAAGTCCCACACTTGGCAAGAGGATTCAATATGTTGTGCAATCACCTTTGGATGCTTAGAATGATGAAACTAGAAATCGATCAACATCTAGGGTCTGTTGCTAATTTGCAACAACAGTTTTGGCATGCCCGGTGGGACCTTATAGGTCTTCCACTTTATCTTTGACAGGTTGGTGTGTTCCTGTTAAAGATTCATCCTTTTGGAGGCACTTTCAAAAGCACATCTGGTGACTCCATTTGGTAAACAACTCATTCTCTAAGTTGCAAACCTGTTTTCCATTCATTTCCATCCATTCTTCTTTCCATCATTTTCATTATTTTCCATTCCATGAAGTTGTGCAATCATGACTTCATTTCCATCATGGAATTCACATTTACAACAGCAGTATATCACACCTCCAACATGTTTTACAAATCCTCCAAATCAACATTTTGATCAAATTCAAAATCAGCATGTCTACCCATATGAGCAGCAGTGCCAAAGTTAGTTTGGATATGAACCATGTCAAGCACAAGAGTATCTTTGGTTGTGATGGCAGTCAAAAGAAAATGCAGATTTGTTGGAACAAATCCAAAAGATGGAGGTAAACATGGTGCAATCCAGGGCTCAAGCACAAATGAAAGCATTTAGAATCGGTTGTAGAGCACCTTGTCCATGGGTGGGACCTTTTCCAAGGCATTACAGCCCTCAAGAGAAGCTAGACTTCATGATTACAACACTACCATTTCTTGCAAAGTGGACTAAAGGAATAAATGTGTATGAGAGGAGTGTTCAACAACCTTGTCAACAGGTAAGCACACCATCTCATGCCTCTTCTCTCTTTCTTTCCCAATCTGTTTTATCTCAGCAGTGTCAAGTTTTAAACTCTCCATCTATTGTCCCAAGTGTTGAATCCATTTCTCCATTCCCTAGTCTTCCACCCCATCTCAATTCTTTTGTCCTTTTCCCTTCCAAATATTCATTCCCTCCAAAGAAACAAGAGTTCCTACCTCCTCCACCACCACAAAAAATTACAAAATCAATTGAGTTACAATCCACTTCTCCTCTTGCATTCCAAAATCCATGTTGGGAGGATAAAAATCAGAATGCCAATCAAGGAAAATAGCAGTAGAAAGAAGAGCCAAACAAGGATGAAGAAATTCAAAGTCTGAAGAGTTGGGCTCTTAAATTCGGGATTACAAAAATCCCCTTGATGGTGAAACCAATAGAGGATGTTGAAGTTAGAGAACAAGTGGAAAACAAGGATGATTTTATAACAACAGTGAAGCGAGAAAAACAGCAGTTTGTTGGTGATGAGTTGGGTGTCCATGTTGGCACTTTGCCCAAAGAAAATGTTGATCTAGATTGCCTTTGCAAAATCAGCCATCGAGAAGGAAGGAAAACCATCTCAAAACCCCATCTTTGAGAAGCAAATGGATGAGGTCAAGTCAGTTTTTTTAAAGTAGAAGAAGGAAGCATTATTGATACGTTTTTGCTTTCATTTGAAGGGGCTAATTTGATTGATGAAGCCATTATGGAGGTGAACAAAACAGGTCCAAATTGTGAGCAAAAGGCACAAGAAAATTCATGCTTCTCTCCCACTTCATCTCTCCAAAAATCTGATTTTTGGGATGAGTTTGGATTGACAAGTTTCATGTTTGAAAATGAAGTTATACAGGGTGAAGAAAATGCAGATTTGGAGGCCACCATACAAGAGGGAGAGACTTTGCTGCAGCAAGACATTCAAGAGTTTGATTTGCCATCAGACTTAGAAGAATGTTTAGATGAAGAACTAGCTGAAATTACCATGTTTCCTTCTTCACCATTCGTTCTCCAACAACAAGAACTTGCTGCCATGGACAAAAGAGTTCAAGGACAATAGCCTACAGTTTGCAACATGCCTCTTGAATCAAAGCTGGAAGAATTTGATCTTCCAAAAGCTACAATGGAGGAGCCCCAAAGCCAACAATGTATTGTAGCAGGTAAGAACAATGCAAAAGCAACTTCATTGGATGTTACAATCAATAACAAGGTGTTGCACACTATTGAAGAGTTCCATGTTGCCATGAAGGAAGAGAAAGGGCAGAAAAGTCCTACCATTGCTTCCACATCACCCACCCAAGAAGGTCTATAGGAAGACTCCATTTTTGGAATTGAAAATCAGAGCTATGGGCATATCAAACGGATCATACCTTGCCCAATAAGGTATTTGACTTCATTGGAGTCAAAGGAGAAGTCACAACCAGTCATGCTTGCTTCTAAGCATGAGGGTGAGCTACAAAGTACCAAGGATCAGCTGTCATACCTCTTCAATCCAAATGCAGAGCAACTAAAAGAGGTATTGGATTTGTTTTCAGTTGACACCTTGATGATTTGGGTAGAAGACCAGCTTCTTGTTGATTTTCCACTCATCGAATCAGCCATGTTCAGTGCCAAATCAGTTGCATGGTTGTGAATTTTGAGAAAGGTAAGCTATCTCTCCCAACGAGTTGCACGGTTTGTTTAGCCCACTTTTGCTTCCAGTTAGAGTAGGATAGGTAGTTTTGCTTTCAGTAAAAGAAGTGCTTATGCACACTCTACATGTTCCATCTTGGAGCATGTATGACTTTAGTTTTGTACATAGTTTTTGTGGTGTTGGTTTTCCCAGGTGGATATGCTTGAGCAATTGGTAACTTCATCCAACAGGCAGATGACCCCTTTGAGTCGCCAAAATTGTTATCCAAAATGTGCCCCCTGCTCATTTTGTGGCTAACTCCTCCCATTCTTCCCTCTCTTGTGCTTCAGTCACAAAATTTTGCTTTTAGGCACTCAAAACCTTCTAGAAATGGCACCATTGGATAGAGCTCTTTCTCAACTTTCCAGAAAGGTAAAGTTTTCCTCCTAACTCCATGTATTTTTGAAGTTATGGCTTGGCGGAGTTTTTGGGAAAAGTTTCCCTGAAAGGCCCGCGGCCAATGAGATGCTGCCACGTGGCACCTAGAGTGGCAGAGCGCGAGGAAATTTTGGAAAAAATTTCAAATGACCAAAAAGGTGCAAAAATTCAAATTTTTTCCCACCGACCCAATTTGGCCCTGTTTTGCCCTAAAACTTCAAATCACCATATCTTTCGATCCAGAGCTCGTTTTTTCACAAAGTATTTATATCAATGGAAAGCTAGTGAAATTCTCTACAAGATTCCAGGGTCATTTTTTCATTTTTATTGAATTTGGAGAGAGAAAATTGAAAAACACCTCTGGCACGTGGTCATGGACATAAATGACGTTTCAACCATCGTTTTTAATGAAGAATGGCTCACATTCTCTCCCAGCATGGTTAAAAATGTCAGGGAATGGGTCTGTCAGGGTGCCCATGCTGTTTTGATGGCATTTTGGTCAATGGTTGAACCCCTTGCACTTTTTCCCACGTTTCTCTCTCACTGGGGTAGTGAATTGCCTTTGTAAAAGCCGAATAAGTTCATTTTTCAAAAGGAGAGACACTTTTCAGCTCTGCAACTTCCTTTTTCTTCCTCCATGGCAGAATTTGTGAAGAAATTTTACCTTTCCATGTAATGCAGCACCTTTTCTTGCCTCTAGATCTTTGTAATGTCTTGTATTAGATCGATTTGTTGATATATGTTACGTGATTAAAATCCCTCAATCCTTTCATATATCTATCATTTGCTTTCTTGATCTTTCATTACATTTTGAGCATTTGTGCATGTTTTGTGTTGTGTTTCCTTGTGGATTGTGTATTTCATGCAGCATCAGGTGTCTACAACTCCTTTGGTGCATCACCTATTAGCATTAGTTTTAGTTTATCTGCATTCTCTATCTCTGTCTCCTTTGGAATTTAGGGTAGGATTAGGAGTTTAAACCTCTGCAATTGTGCAAGTAAAATAGCTGATCAGAGGAGTTGAGGAACCAGCCTCTAATCTAGAGATTCCTCTTCCATTTTTGCAAGTCCCACACTTGGGAAGAGGATTCAATGTTGTGCAATCACACTGGATGCTTAGAATGATCAAACTAGAAATCGATCAACCTCCGTGGGAAGTCTTTGCTGATTTGCAACAACAATTCCTAGAGCAATAAGTGGTAAGTGAGTGATTGATTTTCACATAAAAGGGTTTTTTCATTTCAAAAAACTTTTGGCTAATATTAATTTCTGAATTTTCATTCTTAAAATTAGAGAAAAATTGTTTTTGAGTTATATCCAAGAATTTTTTTACATGTGCTTCATGATTATGAGAACATATTATTCTTTTTAATGTATCTCTTCTCTTTGGTGACACCCTTGTGTTCTCATTCCAAAACTTTACAATCAATTCTTTTTAATATTATATGCATCCTTGTCTTTCACTAGGAGTCTACTATAGAATTACCAATATACGGTGTTATTAGATGATTCAAGATTTTTACGTCACCTTATTGTTTTAATTTGTGTTTTTATATTTGGCATCGAGGCTCCTCTTTTTTATAATTAACCATTTATTAATGGTTTTATCACTAAATATACAATTAGTAAGTGCACTCCATGTAGCATTACTATCTCAAGAGCATTTTTAACATTTGCGATATGGTATATTTATGTATATTTTCAATAATTTCCACATTTCGATAATCAACATTAGATTTTATTAACCTGGGGTCTTCATTGTATGTCTCATCTTGAAAAATTTCATCAATGTAACAAATAATTGACATCTTTATGTATCATTTAAATTCTGGAAGAAAATATCCCAAATTTCCATATATTTTCTTCTCACATTTCTTTCAAACATTTTGTTAGGCATTGGTTTTACGAATTTTTCATCAATTTCAATTAAGTGAATGGGTTTTATATGCAAAATGGAAGGTGTTCTTAGAGGTAAAGATTCATTAGCAAGATTACTTTCTTCATTCAATATTTCCATGTAAATTTTAGGATTAACATTTGGAATCTCAGGTAAAGGTTCAATATTATCATTCATACCAAATTATTTATCCATAACAACATTATCATTCAATTCATTATCAATACTCATTGCAAAATTATTATTCTCTTCAATTTCATTATTTATTTCATCATCATTTTCTAAAACATCAGGTACATTTGACATAATAGATGTACATTTCCCTCCACAAAGTCTTCAAATTCACATCACTTTCTTTATTCTATCCTCTTCTAATTTATGTGGTGCCTTCTTCTTGACCTTATTCTTGTCTTTACGTCAACTTTTATCCCCCATGATTAGAAAAAATATAGATAGTGGGGTAGGGGATAACCTTAACTACTAAAAATTCGTGCATGAATATACATGAATATGCAGAAAAATGTAGAGAGTGGATAGAAATCACGTGAAAGAGGTGTAAAAGGATGGTTCATGGTAGGGAATGTGTAAAAAAGGAAACATTCTCATATTATAAAGTGCTTGTGTTTCCTTTCTACATTTTACAAACCCCAAATATATTTCCTTGGATCAGGTTTGGATCCCCAAACTGAGGCGTGGACTCTTTAAAACACAACAAGCCATGTGTTTTCAACAAAAAAATGCTAAAATACATCTTCCTCAACTAAAAATCCCATAAAAACGATCAACCCATTTATTAAAAATTTTCCTACGATGTCAAGAAAACTATCCTCTTTCTAAATATACGATTTTTCAATTTTTCTGACTAGTATAAGGTTTCCATACTTATTTTTTTCTAACTATGTCTTTTACTGACTTATTTTTTTGAATTTATACACGTCTATCATTCATCATGTATATTTTTATTTTCTCATCCATATTGAAATACAATTATACAATTACAAACTAGGACTAATTCTGCATATTCAAAAAAATATAATTTTAGATTTTTGTTACCTAGTTAGTGGGGGCATGGTGGCTATCTCTCATTTTCCAAAATTTAAAATATTTGTTCTTAAAAATAATTAAAAATTAAATACTCACTAAAAATATAAAAAAACTACAATCACAAACTAGATTCTCATTTCTATCTTTCTACCAAAGGGTTTTCAAAAATACTAAATAGTTCTAAAAAATGGGGGCACAACTGACATCTGTCACTATGTCTTTTAACAAAAATAGGATCACCTATTGGTATTTTAGATATTTAACACACTTACACTTAACCATTTTACAAAAATAATAGTATCTTAAAAACTAGACTGAAAATTCTATGATTCGTGTTCTTATAATATCTTCTAATTTTGAGTGTAACTATTTCAAATCATTCATACAAGTCGAAGATTTTTATTTTTCAGAAAACAATTGTCCACTTAAGACCCCCTTTTGGCCCCCCAACTTGGTGCACTTACCCCTATGTGACCAAGCATTTCCAGAAGATGTGGGGAAAATTATTTTGTCCCAATTTTCCCCTTGAATTTGGGAACAAAGGGAAAAATGAAAAATATCATCAAAAAGTGTGTCACGGATGGAGTTTCACATGAGAAGGGGACGAATCAATCTAACAAGTAAGTTTGTATATTTCCTAGTAACCCAAGTTAGTTAGTTAAGTTAAGAAAACCCATTCCATATATGGGGGGCACAATTTTCTATCATGTTTTTCCCTTACACCATGGGACAAGGGCAAATGTATAGTTGATATGAAAAAATGCACCATGGGTCAAGGGGTCATGATTTCAAGTTGTGCACATTCCTAGGAAACAAGTGGTGTACTTTAAGTGCGCTATGCAAACAAAACATCAACTAGTGGGTGTAATTTTGTGTCCCCACTATCCCATTGCACCAAGGTACAAGATACAAAGGACGAGTGAGGTGAAAAATCCTACCACTTACCTAAATGGATTGTTGATGTCATCATGCAAACATAAAAATAGAACATGGGAATACCTTTTCCACCCTAGGAATATAAATTGGATTGTTGAGGTCAAACCTTATATTTCACTCCAAAATACCTAATGAGTCCATCTCAATAATTTTAAATACCTGATTCTTCTTTCATTTGTATGTTTAGGCCCAATCACCCTTTTGACACTAAGGAACAACAATAGTGACGCAAAATACCACATATAATATTGAATTATAGGATCAAAAGTGATGTATGCAAAATGTATTGGACTCCAAGATATTTCCATTGACTATTTCTTTAGCTCCTAACTCCTCTCGAAACTCCTAAAATCTTTATAACAAGGTCACTTTCTCCATTGAAGCTCACATTCCAAACACCTGTAGTGACCTAGTCTTTCTTGAATGGATCCCGACACAACATGCCTCCATAATTTTCCTTAAAACTATAATGGATCACTTCATGTTTCTCATATTCAACCTCTCGTATGTGTTGATAACTTTCAATTAGCTTCCATAGGATGTCATCTTACTACAATATGGCTAAAACTAGCAAATTTAGTGCTTACGGGAGAACTTTTCACCTCATAGTTTAGTATATTCATCAAAGTTACTTTAATAAATTTCCCTACACATGAAACACACTTTAAATCCATGTTAACATATTCCTCTCATCGATAATGAGGTTAAAATAGACTCAAAGGGGTTGTATGAGTTGAAAGGTTGGTCAGAGGAAGGGTCCACAATGACCGGGAATGGGGATTTAAAGTGGGGGTTTGGTTGTTCTAACAAAAATTTAAATTTTTCATGCTAGACATTTATCATGACAACACTCTTTTTATAAATTCTTCCACTAATATTTTTACTTTTTATGTTGATAATTTATTTCCATTCCATCTACCGATGGTTTTATGCTCATATTATTCAAACATGTATTCTTATATCATGTTTTTAAGCCTCTTATATCCGCCGGGTTATCCCCTTAACCTCTTATGCATCCTCTTGGTATTTCATGTTGCATAATTTTTACCATATGTCGATTATGTAGGATCACCATTATTTTAATATGGTATTTTTGAGACACAAACCTCTTTCACTTTAGGGGTTTACCTCGCCTTCTAATGATTCTTGTTATCACTGAATTATAGCACCCTCTGATTTTCTTGCAAGTGAGTATGAGATACTAATGTAATTGGGTAACATTGGACCATCTCTCAAGTTGTGAGACTTACATACTTGAGATGGACCTCAGAAGAAGAAGGTTGGTTCCTCTTCTAAACTAATGCAACAAATAATCCTAATGAAGGGAAACAAATTTATCTACTCATAAACTATAATTTCCAAAGAACTAGGAGAGAGGAGCACTAAAATGAAAAAATCCTACACTAAAGTGGTGATAACACCGAAGGGGTGTGAAACATTATGATGGAGGAAAATGGAATGCAATACAATTGAGAGAGGCTAGGCAAGATTTAACATAGTCCCAGGCATGCACTAATTACCAAATCTCTAATAAACACAAAAATATGAACTTGCAAGTGTTAGGGAACACACATAGAATATAACAACGCTCATGAAGAGGCATGAAATTACAAGAAAAATGAGGAAGGGTTAAAGAGGAAACCATAATACACAAATTTATTGCTTCAAATAATGCACAATTCACTATATTTGTAAAATAGAGGCATAGATACACTTGCAAATTTTATATGAAGGTATTCAACTCAATGAAGTTGAGAAAACAATTTGACAAAGTTTCCCAAAGATCCCATAATATCTCCCCCTCAAATTGAGAAGTCTTTACAATATATAAAAGAATGTGTGTGTGTGTGAGAGAGAGAGAAGAGGGAAACTCGAAATTATGCTCCTAACCACTAAAATATGAATTAGTTTTTTTAAATAGGAATGGGTAGTTTTCAAGGCCATTCCTTCATGTAGTCTTGCTTGTTGGAGAAGAAATAATTGCCATACTTCATTAATTCTTATGTTTGAAATGCCTAGAACTCGCATGTTTTTAGAGCTGAGTGAGTTTTATTTTTTTCACCCACCTAGCCTCACCAAAATTAATATTTCATATTTCCATGGCGTAGAGGGTGTTGATACCTTTCCAACAATATAAAGTTTGTCAAATTTCAAGTACATGGTTGAAATTTATTCTTATTTGAAAAGTTGCATTAATCCGTAAAAGAGATGGCGAAAATGCTTACTATGAAATAATCCCTTGGGGAACTGAAACTATAAACTACACAATTGTAAAATTGTAAAATTGTAAAATTGTAGAAGTGCGAAAAAAATCCCCAGGGCCCGAAAATGCAAAACTATGAAAAATCCACCCGGACTCGACACTACATAACTATAAAAATCCCTCCAGGGCCGACAAGCAGTGCAGAACTTCAAAAAATCTCCTCGTGTCGACACTACAGGTGTAAAAAACCCCCAATCCCGGCACTACTGAACTCCAAAAAAATCCCCAAGTCCGACCTTTGCAAAACTACAAAAAATCCCCTAGTCCCAACACTTGAAAAATATGAAGAGTTAGAAGGATTTTTTTACATTTTTGGAAAGAGGGAGAAATTTCCTATCTGATGAAGATGCTTTCAAGGATCCTCGAGTACTTAAAATATATTAAAAATCATATTTTGAATCACTAAAGGGGGAAAATGGTAATAGTTGACCAAAATTAATCATGAGCTTATTTTGGACAACAATTTGGCAACTCATATAGGCCATATACATGTTATATGAGTTTATCGGTGATCTTGAAGCATCCATTGGGTATGGATTCAGCCTAATAAACATGAAAAATGATTTAAACTTTGAAAATCACCCCCGAATCTACTTGAAGCACTACTTGAACCTTAAGAGGACTTGGGCTGCTCGAATTGGCCATTCACATCATAAAAATATTATGAATAAGGTTTTATGTGAGTGGAAAATTGTTTTGAAATTGATTTTCCTTTCTTATTTCTTATGAAAATCTGGTTTGAAACTTGGATCCTTCACCCTTGAACTTACTTGAGACACCGCTAAATTTTGTAGCTACTACCGAGACCACCCAAGTTGTTTATAAATTCATAATATTTTCAATTGAACAAGATCCAATGAAAGAGAAAGGAGTATTTGAGGTTGATCTTCTACTCCAAAACCCAAGAGAACCTTGGATGAACTAAGGTTGTTGTCTGCTAAGGCTTGGAACCGCATGGTGTCATGAGACTTGCCATCTCGAAACACATAAAACTACCCTTGAAAACTGGTTTTCTTATTCTAAAAGATGAATGAAAATCTCAAGCTATGACTAATCTGGAGAGACAAGAGAATGAGAACATTGAAAATGCCTCTAAATCATATTTTAGTTCTCTGCATTTGAAACTTCTTGAGAATTGCAACTATTTCCTGCAACTATGAGCTTCTTACTATAATATTCTTCCTGAAAACATGGTGAACTATGCAAAGAGAACACTAGAAGCAATAGAACATGTGTCTAAGGCACTTAGGAAATTGAAACCTATCCTAATGACAAGACAATGTGCACAAGCACTTAGAGGAATGAAAATACTAAACTAATATGTACAAAGGGTGATATTTTACTTAGTAACAGTGCTTGAGATAGATTCCATTCTTTGGAATCTATATTTCTTCACTATCCAACATAGCCATTCATAAAGTTTCTACTTTTGCACTTTGTGATCATATAGGAACCACTCCATATAGCATCAAATTTGGAATGCTTTCCCAGCTTTTCCCAATCTTCATCCCATTTCAAAACCAAGTTCCCTTTCTGGAAGGTTTTGGCTTTTGCATTTTTGTCAAAACTCCTTTTGATCAATGTTTGATCTTTCTCCATGGTTTGCATTACATGTTCTCTTAGCTCTTCTAACTCCATTAGTTATAAATACCTAACTTCGATGGGCTCAAACTCAGCTATCTCTAATTGCTTGAGAAGTTCTAATGTCAGAAATTCAAGTGATATAGGAATCCATGCCTCCCTTCCATAGACTAACTTGTATGAAAAATCTACTGTTTGATATTTTGGGTGTGATTCTAACAGCCCACATGACTGATTTGAGCTTGGTGTGCCATGTCCTCTGATTTTCATCTAGGTTCCTTCTAATGATTCTTAGAAAATTATTGTGTGGTCTTAGCTTGCCCATTACCCTCAAGATAATATTTAGACGAAGTCTTTGAGATATACCATATTCTTGATATCTCATTCGGTGATATTTATGCTAAGGAATGCTAAAGTATTGTCTAATATGATACTAGCTAGGACACCAAATCTTATAACAATTCCCTCATAAAAATCCCGTATATTGGACTCATTTGCTTTGTTTAGTGTTATTTCTTTAGTGCACTTGGTGAAATAATCTGTTACCATTAGAATCCACTTGTTTCGTTGGCTTGAATTTGGATTGATGGCCCCAATAAAATATAATCCCCACTAAATGAATGGTTGATCTACGGAATTTGGATGAAGTGGGAGCGCTTGCTAGGTTCTCTTTTCTAGTGAATAATGCACACTTTTTGATCCATGTATAATAGTCACTAAACATTGTGGGCCAATAGTAACCAAATTTTATGATCTTGAGAGTTATTACTTGTGGAGAAAAGTGACCTCCGGCTTCTCTTTCATGGATCTCATGTATCACATTTTCAATCTGATTTGTTCAATCACTTCTTATAAGAACTTCATTCACATCTTTCTTGAACAAAATGTTGTCACTAAGAACATACAGAATGGATTGGAGTCTAAAATATCTTCTTTTTTATTTTCTTAATTCCATAGGGCATAAATATTTTTGAAGATAATGTATCATACCTAGGATTCAACAAGGAGTGGGAATACTATTAGTTGTTTGTTCTTGAGCATCTTGCGGCATTAGGAAAACTTATTCTTTATCATTTGACTTAGCATGTTGATTAGAAGCTAGCTTCTCACACAAACCTTTACCACATACTAGCTTGGTCACCTTGATTTATATGTCATATTCCATCACCCTAGTGATCCAACTTGCCCTTTTCTTGTTCAAAATTTTTTTAGGAGAAAATCCTTGACCCCAGTATGAGACACTAACAACTATATTTTATTGTTTGAAACTAAGTGTCTAAATTTCTTCAGGCTCCTAATAATAGCAAGGACATGTTTTTCAATGAAGGAATACCTCACTTCATAGTATTCCAATATTGGACTGAATAATGCTACAGGATGCTTTGAACATTCCTTATTTAATTATACCAAAATGGATGAGATTTTATCCGAGCCATAAAAGGCATAGAGAATGAAATCCTTGGAGAAGTCTAGATTAATGAGAGTTAGAGATTGAGATATTGCATGTTTTATGGCCTCAATACTATCATTTCCCTCTATTTTCCATTTATGTTACATACACTTCTTTAACATCATGGTTAATGGCTTAACCAAAGTGGAAAAATGTCATGAGCCTTTGGACAAAATTGATTCTCCCCAAGAAAATTTGGAGAGCCTTCTTGTGACTTGGAAATGGTAGAGCATGGATAGCTTAAAATCTCTCATGATCAATGGTTAGTCCTTCCCTCAAAAAAATGTGGCCCAAGAGATTTCCTTCATGAGATAAGAATATACATTTTTTGGGATTCAAGGATACTCCAAACTTTCTACATCTTTTGAAAACTTTCCTGAGGTGATAAAGGTGATTTTTGCATTTTTGGATAATGCAATGATGTCATATAAATATATAAACACCATATTGTTTATCATCACTTAAATTCCATATCCACTTGCTCTCTAGAAATTAGCTCGGTCATGTAGCAATCCAAAATCAATTTTCTTATAAGCATATGTGCCACATTTTTTTGGTGAAGGTTGTCTTGAACTGGTCTTCTTCTTTCACCATGATCTAGATATAGCTTTCGAGTAACCATCTTAAAATGAGAATCCCTCTGAATTAGATACTAATTGTAAGATTTCCTCCATGGAAGAAAGTGGATAATGTTATTTGAGTGAAGCTCTATTTAGATCTTGGAAATCCACACAAAATCTGATTTCTCCATTTCTCTTCCTAATCGGCACCAAGTTTGCAACCCAACTCCAGTGCTTAATTGGAAAAATGATGTTTTCCTCTATGAATTTGCGTAATTTGTTCCTCATGAGGGGTATAATATAGGGATTCACTGGCCTTTTCGTCTATCTAATGGGCTTGGATTCTGGATTCAATTCAATAGTGTGTTGTGCCAACCTTGGATCAAAGCCTCTCAAATCTTTATAATTCCAAGAAAAGATATCTAGAAAGTCTTGAAAAAGTTGGATGAAATCATATTTTTCTTGAGGAGTACTTACTTTTCCAACTGGAGCACTTTGTCTTCTCAATTGCAATTAATTCCAAATCTTCACCCTTGATTTTAATGTTTACTTTCTCTTTTGAACTAGTCATTGGGGTTGAAGATTGACTCCAAAGTCACAAGACCCTTTGGAAATTTTTTCTTCTTTATCTGAACCACTTGATCACCATACCGATGCTTGATGGGTGTTGTTATTCCCTTCATTTAATAAACTTCTCGGTCATGTCATATCAAACAAGGGGTGTGTCTAAATCTATATGCAACAAGAGTAATCTTATCGATCTAGTAGTTAACTGTAGTTGTTTTTGTATTTTTTATGTGATCTTTTCAATGTCTTAAGGACTTCTTGGTAAAAACTTATTTAAATCATACTATGAAAACGTTGCTGAAAGTAAACACACTGAAATATTTACTGAAAGGAAACACACTTTGTAGAATGGAAATAAACAAACTTGATTCTGAAAGTAAACACACTTGCTTTTGGAAATAAAATCACATAATTTAGAAATCTTGAAAAAATTACAAGAAATATAAGAATCTATCTTAACACTTGTAGGAATGAGTATACAACAAAGTTTAAGCTGAAAGAACTAAAAAATATAGAACTAACAGATCTAAGCTATTTCTTTCAAGAAATATAAATACCAAATAAACAAATATCCTGGTCCTTGGGGGAGTGGGCCCTTGCTCCTCGAATCAGGATTTAACAACTCATAATTCTCTCAAACAAGAATGGCTATTTTATTGATAAAACATTCAATATTACAAAACGTAATGGATCTGAGTACTTAGTCAATATTTCTCTTCTCTGTTCTATCTCTATTTCATATCATATTCTACTTTTTTTCTATCTATTGTAGGTTTGCTTTTATACATTTTACAATCATAGTTTTCTAAACGGTTCTCATGAAATTGAATCATGCCTTAATAGATGTTGAGTTGGATTATGGCTGATCGATGACGGTTGTAAGATAAGTATCTCGGATCTGCATTTAGAAATATTCTCATTCTTTTCGATTCAAAGAGTCATTGATGAAAAATGTCCTGGATGTGGTTAGAATAGATAACTTCCATTAGTTTCGAACTTCACATAAGTTCTAGAACCATAGGAAATCATTAAGGATGAAAACCATGAGAGTTCTGGAGCTATACCCAGGAGTTCTAGAACTAAGTTCAAAAATTCCAGAACTAAATACTAGAGTTTTGGAACTAAGTCTGAAAGTTCTAGAACTATATGATGACTATGTGAAGGAGTTCTAGAACTAGCTTGGAAGTTCCGAAACTAAGTTTTGTGGGAACATATGCTACCAAAAACATACTGAATGCTACCTACATCATTTCCTCAACTGATTGGACCTGATTTATTATAAAATTGAATTTCAAACACACACTTCGTTAGGAACTTTAGAGATTTTAAACAATAGAATCACAATCAATCAAAAGATGGAAAATTACATCCTAACTCATATCAGATCAACTAAAAGTCACAAAATGTAATCAAACTTAATAAAATGGAGAGTAAGATGAGATCATATATTATACATTAATCGAGAATATTTTGGCCTCATCATTTCCCCAAACTTACTTATTTGTAAGTCCCTTTACAAACTTCATTCTTCAAAAGTGGGGTTATATGTTCGCATTCCATTTGATTGCTCAGATCAAATGGCTGAAACTAGATTTTCCAATGCTTAAACTTAGATGTATTGTACCTAGCTCCTGCTTCTATTTTCCTCTCCCACTCTTCAAATTTAGTAGGATCTTGAGGTTCTCTATTTTTCCAAGGAGACATGGGGGTGAGAAGTAGAGGGGGCCTTGTTCGCATTCCCATCCATATTTTCCCGTAGGTTTCATTGACTGGGAATTATTGTGCATAACACTTTTTCCCTTTCTAAACTCTAGATCAGATTTGTAGGGGATATTACTTCCCTTCTTCTCAAGGAAACAGTAAGGAGTTCCCACCTCTTTGAGCATCCTTCATAAATATCTTCAAACTTTTCCTCCTCATAGGAGGTGAAGGCATCAATACTCTTTTGTAGAATGACAAGATAATGTGTCTTGAATCTCTCATCAAAGGCATGAGTTATAAAATGTATGAGGAAGGAAGAAGGTTTACCATAGTGAGCTCTCATATAGAGACCAATTGAGCTAGCTTTCAATAAAAATTTATATTCCCTTTCCTTCCATGCAATTTGGTTTTGTAGAACAGAGACAAATGCATTGAGTTGGCTCTCCCCCACATAAAAATTGATCATAAATCTTGTGTTTTTCTCTAGCATAAAATTACAAAGATAAAATTCACACAGAAGATTTTTTTGCTCAAGACTAGATAGAGAGTAAGCTGTCATGAATTCAAATTCATCTTTTAGTTCATGTGGAAGTCCACATGTAATCCTTGACAAAGCTGCCAGTGAATGAACTACTCTTCTAAAAACACACTATATGCAGAAGAGGGCCTCCTATAGGCCAGTGATTTTTCACTCATAATACAAACCATATGAATTTTTGCAAGACATTTATATTTATTTCCTTCCTCATAAAAAATTTCTTTCCATTCTTTTCTTTCCTTCTTTTCTTCTTCCATCTTGGTCTTCAATTCTTCATTTGATTTTTTTCTTCTTTGAGTTCCCTGCAAGTGTCATCCCATGGTTTTTTGAGTGGCAAATAGGTTAACTCAATCAGGCGAGACTGTGGACACAACATTATGTTTTCTAGAAGTCGACATTCTTCCTCTTTTTCTATCGGTTGTTTCTTGACACGATAATTCCTTAGTCGTGGCTACAAGCTGAGTTGTTAGCTCTCTAATGAGCATTTCCCTTTGTTCTAATTTGAGTTTGAGGAAATCCAATTCCTCATCCTTCTCTCTAATAATGAGCTCTTCTATAAATAAGAGCAGAGCCTATTTAACTTGATGTCTTTCTTCTTACTCTGAAACTACTTGAAGAGTTGACCATTCTTCCTCTATCAAAGGAAATTTTCCTTTTCTTCTCCAGGATGCCAACTCTTCTTCTTCATGTGGAAATGCTGATGGTTCAGCCAATTCTTGAAAATCCTACTCTTCAAGTCTCTCATCTCCTCTGTCCATTTCAGCTTGGCTTGGTTCAGGAGGACTCATGGCCATGCTACCCAAAATATCAACAACTTCCTTTTCCATCCTTTCCTGCTCACTCCTTCCCTCTGGGGTTTCCCTTGACCTCTTATGAATTTTTCTTCTTGGGAATTTCAACATGCCCAGTGGTGGATTTCCTTCTAGAGATTCTTCTTACTATTCTTTCTTGCTCTTGCATGGGTGAGCTATCACCATCAGAGATAGATATTAGCTCCCCTGAAGCTACTGCAGAAGAAGGAATTTCCTTCAAAGGTACAAAAGGCTCTGTTGTTTTGATCTTTCTCTGCACCTTCTTATTTTTGGTATATTCTCTCTTTCCATTTCCCTCTGTTCTTCTGTAGGGGCATCAATTTCTATATTAGTTGAAGGAGAGAATGGGGCTAGAATTTTCCTTCGATAATATTAGGGTTTTTCTTGAACTTGCCAAGAAACTTGTCCCAAATTTCTTCTCCATTTTTCTTTGACAGAAAATGGTGTTGGCATACTAAATGAATTAGACCATGATGCCTAATTGTCCCAACACCCCAAGAATACCTTTGGGCCATGGTCTGGATACAATCACAAAGAAACTCTGGAAGGCTTATTATGTACTCAGGTTTTGTGGCTCCATACTTCGGATATATGAGCATTTTTAGTAATTCCTTTCCCACATACCCAAATTGACTGTCATAACTTAAATATTTCACTATCCAAAATGCTACCAAATCAAAGGGTTTGGGAAAACTAGCCCTTCTGACCCCTTTTATGATTTTCTTTGTATTGTAGATGTATTGGGGTTCAATTTCTCCTTCTTGTAGTAATATTTCAACCAGTTCTTTCAAATTCCCTTTGGCAAGATGTGGAACATGCACAATTGGCACTCCAGACACATTACTTATTGTATTTATAGAAAAAGGAATAAATATATTTCTCACCTTTGTCCTAGATTTCTCTAGGTTTATGATGAATTCTCTTACTAATTCATCATTATACCTTGAAAACTTCTTCAGGAACTCTAGCCATCCTACATGCTCAAAGATAGATGCCACTTCTTCATCCATGAGTAGCTGGGAATCATCCTATGGTTCTGATTTCTTTTTAATCCCCATATTGGCTCGAGTTCTGTCTCTTTTTATTTTGTGCAAATTTGTTGTAGGCATTCTTTCTTAGTGTGGAACTAACAATTTTGGTCAGTGGAACCTCTCAAATATCTCTCGCAACTTATTTCACTTGATTTTACAATAATTATTACTAATTATAACCATGTTGCCACTTATTCCATCTAATCATCTTCATGATTACACACTTGTAATCATAATGTATAAATAGATGACTCATCTTACCAACTTTTAAATTAAGTCAAATCACACATTCAAACATTTAATTTAACCCTAAATAAGTTAAAATATATAATTACCATCCTTGATGATGTAATCATTTTTCTATCATGACTCATCATTCCTATAAGTGGAACAAAACATGGTTAGGTAAGATAGTTAAAATTAAGAATTTCCTTTTATTTGAACTAGCCAAAACAAAAGATCAAGCTGCGATTTCTAGTTTTCAATTGACCTTTGAAAGAATTTTTTTTTTTTATTTTTGGGGGAGAAAATGCCATTTACTAGTTTTCATCTTCTTCCCTTTATTCTGGATCTATCATCTAGTTATTTGATCATTTTGGAAGAACTGGGTTCTTCCATATGATCAAATTCTTTGTCTGCTTCAATCTTCCTCAAGAATTCATCCTTAGTGGGAGGCTTCCTATAGAGTTTCAACCTATGTCCATTGACCAAGAGTGTTCTACTGCTGCCATCAATGGGAAGTAACTGAATAGAACCATTGTCAAATATCTACTCAATTTGATAGGGTCCCAACCATCTGGTTCTCAATTTGTCCTTGAATTGTTGGTACTTAGAATAGAATAGCAATGCCCGGTATCCTGCTTTAAATTGCCTTCTCTTGATATGTGTGTCATGCCATTGCTTCCTTTGCTCTTGGATTATCATTGTCTATTGAAGTGCTTCCATCCTTAATTCATCCAACTCATTGAGTTGAAGGATTCTTTCTTTTTGAGTTGCATCCAACTCACTTCCCACCTTAAGCTGATGTGCTCGATGTCCAAGTTCAAACTCTATAGACAACAAGGGATTTTTCCCATAGACTAACTCATATGATGAAAACCCTGTTGTAGTTTTCCAAGTTGTATTATAAGACTAGACATCTTCAGGTAGTCTCTTTACCCAATCTTTTTCCCAGCTTCAACTATTTTTGTAAGGATGTTCTTCAATTCTATGTTTTTACTTCAACTTGTCCGTTTAACTATGGGTGGTAAGGGGATGAATTCCTATAACTCATTTGGTAATATATTATGAAAGATTGGATCATATTAGACATGAATTGTGGTCCCTGATCTAAAACTATGCTCCTTGGTGCTCCAAACTTTACCATAATTCTACTCCTAAGGAAATCAACAACTACTTCCTCAGTGGCATTTGTCAATGCCTGCACTTCTTCCCATTTTTTTCACATAGTCAGTACAGACATAAGAAAATATTTCTTCCCTTGTGAAGGAGGATTACAGGACCAACAAAATCGAATCCCCATCTCTCAAATGGTTCAACCACAACTTGAGCTTGAAGAGGCATTTCATTGGTGAAAGTTGGTTATCCCATCCTTTGACAATGATCACACCACTTGATATATCTCTTCACATCCTTGTACAAAGTTGGAAAATAATAACCAAAGTGCAAGTATCTTATGAGTTTTCTTTTCATTGAATAGTTTCCTTCACTTGGTTCATCATGACATGCTCTAAGGATGTAAAAGATTTCATGCTCTCTTACACACTGCACAAGACAAAATTAGGACCACATTTAAATAGCATTCCAGTTAACCATTTGAATTGTGCACTATTTTTTATTAACATATTTATTTATTTCTTAGTGAAAGAAAGAGGAATATTTCTTTGTTGCAAGATAATTTTCCATATCAGAAAACCATGGTGTTCTTTTTGAGATTGCAAACCATTTTTCATCTAGAAATTTATCCTCGAGTGGATCCTTCTCCCTGTAGTGGTTAGTCTTGACAAAAAATCAGCTACCACATTAGATTTCTTGAGATTTTCCACAATGGTAATATCAAATTCTTGCAAAAGTAATAACCATCTAATTATTCTTCCTCCAACCACTAGTTTGTTCATTAAATACTTAATTGTTAAATGATATGTGTGTACAAATATCTTATACCCTGTAATATAGTGTCTCGAATTTATTGATTGCATAAATCACGAAATAAATTATTTTTCAGTCGTGGTGTATTTAATTTCAATGGGAGTAATATTCTTGCTAAGATAATAAATGGCATACATTTTTCCTTCCTCATCTTTCTGTCCCAAAACTACACCAATGGAATAATTTGAGGCATCTATTTGGATATGAAATGGATTTTCCCAATTAGGTCCTCTCAATATTGGGGCACTGATTAATTTTTCTTTAATTTCTTCAAAAGCATGCTGACACTTTTCATCCCAAAGAAATTCACAGTCCTTGGTTAGCAAATTAAACATGGGGGCAACAATTTTATTGAAATATTTTATAAAGCACCTATAGTACCCAGCATGCCCTAGAAATGATTTGATATTTGTGGGGGTCTGAGGAATAGGTAAATCTGAAATGATCCTAATTTTGTTTTGATCCACCTAAATTCCTCTTTTTGAAATATGGTGTCCTAATACAATCCCCTCATCCACCATCATCAAACACTTTTCATCACTAAGATACAGGTTATGTTGTTCACATCTTGTTAACACTCTATCCATATTTCTCAAAGCATCTTCAAATGTATCTCTGTGTATAATGAAGTCATCCATATATAACTCAACACAATCATTTATTATATCAGCAAAGATTGCAAGTATAGCTCTCTGTAAAGTTGTAGGAGCATTGCATAAACCAAATGGTAACACCCTATAGGAAAAGGTTCCCCATGGACATGTAAATCTAGTTTTTTCTGATCTTCAACAACAAATCTGATCTGATTGTATCCACGAAAGCCATCGAAGAAAGAAAAGTAATGTTTACATGAAAGGTTATCTAGGATTTGATCTATAAATGGTGAGGGAAAATAATATCTCATTGTGGCTTTGTTCGGTTCCTATAGTCAACACATATTCTCCAATTTCCATTATTTTTGGGAACAATTACAAGAGGAGATACCCACTAAATATTTGAGATAGAGTAGATAAAACCTACTTGTAATAGTTTTCAATTTCTTGTTTGACTATATCCCTTAAGGATGGGTTAATCCTTCTTTGATCTGCCTAACTAGTTTAACATTTTACGTATAAATGTGATGAGTACGAGATACTTGGGTGAATTCCGTCATGTCTTTGTAATCCCAAGTAAAATATTTAGTATGATTTTTAGAACATCAAATAATTTAGCTTCTTCATCATCCTTGACCAGTTGTTAATCTTCAAAGTTTTACCAAGTTGAATTTCAACATGCTTGGTTCCGATATGTGATGAATTGATTTATTGGAAGGGTTTTGTTAAAGTATTTAATGGACATGCATGTGGTAACAAAAATGGTTTGTAGTAACATCTCTAAAAGTTCCTTGAGATAGAATACTAGAAAAGGGAAGAATGAGAACTATGATACCTATCTCTTTGCAAGCCAAATTCTTAATCACTGCTACTTTCCATAAATTCTTCACCACTCCTGGGTTATTTGAAACTAAAGATACTAGTTTATCCTCTCACCACAAGAAATATCGTTCTTCCATAGTGAAATTATTTTCAATCAAAGAGAACTTTTGTTGTCGTGGTTCTGGAACTAAATGTGGTGGTTCTGGAACTATAGCCACAGGTTCGGAACTATAGTTGCAGGTTCTGGAACTAAGTTCACGAGAGTTTCGGAACTATTTTTGATTTCTTCGAGGAAAACTAGTGCTCATCCAATGGTGGATTAATCATCTCTTCTACTTCTCTTACATGATCATGCAATGTGATCATAGTTAAAGAAGGCAAATTTTTCTTATTAGTTTCAAGAGAATCAACCCACAATTGTTCATGATTGTCAGTAAAAGGTCGTGTAGTAGGATATAAGGAAATTTTTTTAGAGTTCTTACCATTCGATATTGTCATATCATCTGACCTACAATATTAAAGCAACAACTGTACCTAACCATGGTCTACCCAAAATAATGGGATAACCCAATGTTTTATCTTTTGGCTTAAATATAAGGAAGTCAACTGGATATTCCCATGACTCCACCATAACTACCACGTCTTCAATAATTCCTTCTAGTTTTACTAAAGACTAGTCTGCCATCTGCAATATGGTATTAGTAGGTTGTATGCCCATTAATGGTAATGTTTTTAGAGTATCCACTATCATTACATTGATAGCCACTCCCAAATCTACCAAAACGTTATGTATATCCTTATTTCCTATAGAGACAAAAATAACAGGATTTCCAGGATCTCCGTATTTTGAAAGTAAAATTTTTCCTGCTAATAAATCAGCAAGTTTCCCATCTACTTTGATAGTCTTGGGGTATTGTTTCTTCCTTCCACACTTTTTCAAATATAACATTTTGACTAATTTGTTCAATTCTGGAATGTCTTTAATTACTTGTAATAGTGGTATTTCAATATTCAATTTCCTTAATTCTGTACCAATTCGAGAATCCTTGATTTATATAGCTTCTTTAAATCTCTCTTGAAATGGAGTCTCGTAGTGTTCTTTATCTAGCTTTTTTCTTTTATTTTTATATCCTCTTTTGGAACAATAGTACTAGGGATTTCATTTTCTTCTTTCATTTTAGTGATTATAAGGGGTGGGCTGCTAATGATTTTCCCAGATCTAGTTTGAATATCCTTACAATCCATCACATGTAAATCAATTGATTTTTAAGTTGTGTTCCATAAACAAGATTTGTTTGTTTGTTTCTTATATTTTCTCTTGTTTGTGCTAGTATTTGCATTTGAGTTACATTCTCGGTTTGTGAATTTTGTGCGGGGATCCCATGATGGCCTATTGATTTTGATTTGGATATGTTCTTCCTTAATCATAATTACTAGGGTTCCACCTAGGTTGTGACCAAGCAAAACGATTTCCTTGACCAACCCATGGTTATTGATGTCCTGAGCATACCAAGCTTGATTTTCCCAATCTTGAGGATTCCAAGTTGGTTAAGGTACTTAAGGTGGTTGTCCCCAATTTTTGGTCTTGTTGAGGAGCCCATGGTATCGTCCATAGATTAGGAATTGATCTTGGCATAAACTTCCCTTGGTTAGGTTGTCTCTGAACAAAATTATTCAATTATAGATGAGGCTTTGGTTTGTTTAAGTTGATTCTTGATAACGGGAAGTAAAGAACAAACATCGGTATCATGTTCTTTAGAATCACAGATAAGACACATTTATGTTTTATCAAAAGGATAGTCTCTTAGTGCATGCTTCTTCATACATCTAGTACAATACATATCCAATGGTCCGGTTCAGAATTTGCTTTATCTTGTAATCCATCCATAGTAGAGGTTAATTACACTAAAATGTCTGTCTTAAAGTTTTCTAACTCATCCATTAGTTTGTTCATATCTGAATTCATACTTTTCACTTATTTTCCATTTCTAGGTCCACCTCTTGTTCTGGAATAGCTTCTACAAATATCCTTAATTTCATTTATTCTTAACTGATCAATGTCTCCACCTCCTATCAAGTTAAGGGCTTCCCTAGATTCATCATCCAAACCTTTAAGAAAAATGGTTTTACTTAACTCCTCTTAAAGCACAAATCCACATCTTTTGCTCACAAAGAGGAATCTGTCTAAATAGTCTTCTATGTTTTCATCTTCCTCATGCTTGATTTTGAAGAATTCTTCCTTCTCTCCCTCTACAATAATCCTGGTATTTTTATAAGAAGGTAGTCTCCATTTGTTCCCAAGTGCTAATAGAGTTGGATGGTAATCCCATGAACCACCTCATTGTTGCATCCTTCAAAGTGGATGGAAACAACTTGAGTTTTTGATTATCTATTTTATAGTCATAGGTCTAACATAGTACCTTGAACTCAAACAAAAAAAAATTGGTCGGGGTCTTGGATGACATCCCTATAAATGTGGGTAAATTTATAGGTGGGATATTTTTCATTGATCTATCATCATCTCCCAATTGGATTGGATAGGTAAAGGTCCTATCGGGTACTCTTTGACTTCTTGTTCCATTTTAAAAATATTTTCCGAGTTTTCCTTCCAATCAATGTGGTATGCGGTATGCCTCGGGAAGGTGAAAAATCAAGAGTATGAGGTTGACTACTCAATTGAGAATCAAAACTTTTCTGAATGAATCTTGAGTAATAAGCCTTTTCCTAAAAGTTCCACTTCATTCGGTGGTGATCCAAGAATTCCAAAGGTGGCAATTTTGTTTCTTGTATGAAAGGGGATAATGGTGCATCAATTCTTGATCAATTTCCTTACTTTGACTAGAGGATGTTATGAATTCTTGTGAAGATGTTATTGGGAGGAATCTAACTGTGAGTCTTCGGTCTTCTCATATATTTTATGATATAGTAGGAAGATCCTTCAACTACTAGATGTATTTTTTTGCTCTTGTTAACACTTAATTAGAAAGTTCCAACTAGAGTTCCCTAGAAATGGCACCAAAAATGATGGGTGTCATTATTCCCTTCATTTAATCAACTTTTTGTTCATTTCATATCAAACAAGGGGTGTGTCTAAAGCTATATGCAATAGAGTAATATTATCGATATACTAGTTGGATTGTAGTTGTTTTTTAATTTTTACGGGGATATTTTCAATGTCTTAAGGACTTCTTGGTAAAACCTTATTTAAATCATACTATGAAAATGTTGATGAAAGTAAACACACTGAAAGCTTTGCTGAAAGGAAACACACTTTGCAGAATGGAAATAAACACACTTGCTTCTGAAAGTAAACACACTTTCTTTTGGAAATAAACTCACATAATTTAGAATGCTTGAAAATAATTGCAAGAAATATAAGAATCTATCTAAACACTTGCATGAACGGGTATACAACAAATTTTAACTGAAAGAACTAAAACAATATAGAATTAACAGATCTAAGCTATTTGCTGAAGAAATATAAATACCAAATAAATGAATATCCTAGTCCTTGGGGGAGTGGGCCCTTTCTCCTCCTCGAATTAGGATTTAACAACTCAAAATTATCTCAAATAGGAATGGCTATTTTATTGATAAAACATTCAGTATTACAAAACTTCTTTGGATCTGAGTACTTAGTCTATATTTCTCTTCTTTGTTCTATCTCTATTTCATATCATATTCTATTATTTTTCTATCTACTGCAAGTCTGCTTTTATATACATTTTACAATCATAGTTGTCTCAATGATTCTAATGAAATTGAATCATGCCTAGAATAGATGTTGAGTCAGATTGTGGCTGATCAAACAGCTGTAAGATAACTATCCCTAGATCTATGTTTAGAAATCTTCTCATCCTTTCTTGATTGAAAGGGTCGTTGATGCAAATCTCTAAATGTGGTTAGAATAGATAACTCCCATCGGTTCTGGAACTTTAGAGAAGTTCTAGAACCATAGGAAATCATTAAGGATCAAAAATGTGAGAGTTCTGGAGCTATACCCAGGAGTTCTGGAACTAAGTCTGAAAATTATGGAACTAAATACTAGAGTTCCAGAACTAAGTCTAAAAGTTCCGGAACTAGATGATGACTGTGTGAAGGAATTCCTGAACTAGCTTGGAAGTTCTGAAACTAAGCTATGTGGGAATAGATGCTACTGAAAACATATTGAATGCTACCTGTTTCATTTCCTCAACTGATTAGGCCTACTTTATTACAAAACTAAATTTCAAACACACACTTTGTCAGGAATTTCAGATTGTTTAAATATTAGAATCAAAATCAATCTTGAGACAGACAATTACATCTTAACTCATATCATATCAACTAAAAGTCGCAAAATGCAATCAAACTTAATAAAAGGAGAGTAATATGAGATCATATATTATACATTAATCGGCATAATCTGGCCTCATTAATGCTCCAATTTGTCTTGTGTTCTGAAAAGAAATCAGCTTCTTCTTGCAAAAAATTTATGATTTGTTGGTCATTTTCAAACACTTTCCAACTTGTGTTTTTGTCCGGAATAGTTGGCCTTATAACATATTTGATGTGAGGATGAGTTTGATCCTTTTATATCCTCAACAACGTCAAATGTTGCCCAATTTTGATAATCTTATCCATAGAATCAATATTCTTTCTTAGAATGTAATTGATGTTAAAAGCTTCAAAGTCTTCAATGAGATCCCATACTGGTTCTTGTAGCTCTTTAGAAGATCATTCTTGGCAGCATTGAGAAATCTAATTTGTTTTACAACCATCTCGATATTCCAAAGACTTGTAATTTATTTACCCCTTTCTTTCTTGCCCAATACAATCCATGGATCAATGCTTCATACTCAGATGTGTTGTTAGAAAAACTGAATTGAAAGTAGAAAGATGAGTAGTAATTTATACCTTGAGGTGGCATAAGCATGGTTCCACCTTAAGAAAATTTTCTACTCCTTGATCCATCAAAGAATAGCTTATATACTTCATTCTCATCTTTATAATCTTGTTTGGTGATGTTAGGGAGAGGTGGGTTTTATTCATGCAAACAATAAATCCCCAACTCAACTTCCTCAATATCTTTGTATGGATCATAGCCATGTTTCTTGTTTTTCCATTCATCAAGAGTCAAGTCTGGAATGCCTCCAACCTTTTACTTGTCTATGGAGTGCTTGGGCAGTATTCTTAATCAAAAATTGAGAAATTTGTATTGATTAGGCTTGATACATACGACTCGATATGAAAATTTACAATAGGTTCAGACCTAATTGTTGCTTTATCCCCATACCTTGTTCTAAAGAGAATATGTTACCAATCAGTAGACAAGTATCCTCCAAACTTAGTGGTGAAATATCTTGAAAGGAATAGAGAAAAGAGTGGTGGCAAGTCAATTATTGATACATCTTATTAGACTGTGACATTGGGGCATGCATGTAGTGTTAGATTTAAATCCTTGATGATTCCCACTATTCCCACTAGTGTTCCTCCCAATTGCACCACTCCATTTGAGATAGGTTCATAACTAATACCTAGCTAATCAGCTATCTCCTTACACTTGAGGTGAGATACTTTCACCCGAGTTAATCATATAGTTGTGCACTAGGCTATTTCCAATGATTAGGGATATGTAGAATTGGGAGGTTCCATGTTTTTACCTTGTTGACCTCCTTCTTATTGAGATGCATTATAGAGAACTTTCTCTTGAAATTTGTATGATTCACTTTATTTAGAGAAATTCACCATGGTTGTTTGATAGATCTCTTTAGCCAGAATTTCTAATGACTCCCACTAAGGAATTTTTTTATGTTTCTTTTCTTCATTTCCTTTATGATATTGAAAAGAGATGATTTTTCCTACTGCTTCCCTTTTTTCACAACATTATCTTGGACATGAGCTGTTATAACTAGTACATGACATGGTCTAGAAGGTGGTTTGGGAATATTTTGTACATTCGGGGCTGCACTTGGATTGTTAACTCCTTGATGTGTGATAAGAGGTTGAGAAGAACTTGGATTGGATAATTTTCCCTCCTCTATATTCCTCTTCTTAGACCTTGTGTTCACTATCATAGTTTAGAAAGGAACTTGATTTATTCCATAGAAATCCTCAGCTTACCAATTCACAAGTGTAGTCTCACTTGGAGGTGTTTCTTGAGTAGTTTTTGTCATTGATCTTCTTCTTGGTTTGTTTCTTGGGACACACTAATAGTTTTCACCATTAAGGCTTGATTCAGAGCACCATTGAAGCATGTTTCTTGATTATGAGGTTAACCACATGGGAAAAACCATTTATACTCTTGTATTTTTTGTTTTGAGATCGAACAAGGCCCTAGATGTTAAAATTGAACTATGATTATATAGTTGTAATGGTCTTACATTGGGATTTTTTTTTCTGATTAACAGCTTGAATGGGTGGTCTATTTGGTTGACATGGAGGTCTATTGGGTTGGGCTTTAGGATGATATATTCTAAAATTTTGAGCTTTTTTCCTCTTAAATGTTACCAACTCATTTCTAAGCTTTGCGGTTACTTCATTACTTATTGGAGTTCATTTGAGGTGCTAGAAGAAGTGGAAGCTTCATTAGAATTCTGATTTTTAGGAGTTGGAATAAGATCTAATTTTTTTTCTTGACTAAAACCTGCATTCCATATATCCGGATAAATAGGCATATGTGGCCTAGGTGCCAATTTCTTGGCTTGGATCTAGAAATTCTCAGTTCTAATGGTTATTTCATAAGCTCCTATGATATGTTATACCCACCATAGACTATATCATCATAGCTATATCAGAATTAAACTTTTAAGAATTAGAGAAAATCATCTTTAGCTACTAGTCTTACAGAAATTGGAATCCTATCCCATGTTCTTTGGAATCTGAAGTTGAAATCATCCATTTGTTCATTTGGTTCTCTCTTGATTGTAGTTGATTTCTCCAATAGAGATAATTTGTCCACTTTTTCTCCAAACTAGTCATAAATATATGAGCATAATTAATCCCAATTATGAATTTATCCTATCCCTAGGCTGAACCATTGTAAAGCTTTGCCTTTGAAAGAAGAAGGTAACATTTTCTTGCCACATTCTCCTCGGTAACCTCATGTATATACAGGACATTTTCAATGTCTTAAATGTGATCAATTAGTGTGTGATTTTCACTAGTGAAATATAGGATGTTCTTCAATACTACCATAGGTATTGGGTTTTGAGCATTGAGAGAAAGTGGGTTGTTACTCGTGAAATTAACAAAATTATTTACGAGTGTTTGATGAGCCATTCTGATTGGTCTAAGAACTCTAGTTGATTGGAGAAATGGCCTACCATGTGGAGGTGTTGACAATGTTTTGTATGGTGGAGATGGAGATATTTTAACTCTTCTTCCTCTACCTAGAGATAGTTTCAAGTACTCAAAAATACCTTCTTCTCTTGTTTTTGACCGGGTTTAAATCCTTTTCATGAACTTGAACCACTATCACTGCTGAAACCAATTAAAACCTGACCCTGGGAGTCATCAAATGTGTTGTTATAAATCCTCCAAAGGCTTAAATTCACAAGATGCACATCTAATCTTGATAAACCTAGAAACATTGACATCATATCCATCTGAGTATGAAAAAAATATTATCACCGAATTACAACACCCTCTCATTTGCTTGCTAGTGATCATGAGATATCGATGTAATTGGGTAACATTGGACCATCTCTTAAAATGTGGGACTACCGGACTTGGGATGGACCTCCAGAGAAGGATGGTTCCTCTTCCTAAACTAATGCAACAACTACTCCTAATGAAGGAAAATATACTCCTAAACTATAATTTCCAAGGGACCAAGGAGAGGGAGAGAGCATGAAAATGAAAAAAATACTATACTAAAGAGGTGATAGCACTAGAAGAGGGGTGTGAAACATTCTGATAAAGGAGGAAAATGGAATGAAATACAGTTGAGAGAGGCTAGGAAAGATTTAACATAGTCCCAAGCATGCACCCATTACCAAATCTCCAATAAACACAACAATATGAAATTGCAAGTGTTAGAGAACATGCACATAATAGAATAGGACTAATGAAGAGGTGTGACATTACAAGAAAAATGAGAAAGGGTTAAAGAGGAAACCACAATACACATTTATTGCTTCAAATAATGCATAGTCCACTATATTTGTAAAATAGAGGCATAAATACACTTGCAAAGTTTATATGAAGGTTTGCAGCTCAATGAAGTTAAGAAAACAATTCAACAGAGTCTCCCCAAGCTCCCAGAATATCTCCCCAAAAAAATGAGAAGTGTTTACAATATATAGAATAATGTGAGAGAGAGAAAAGAGGAAAACTCAAAAATGGGAATTAGTATCCTATCAAGGCCATTATTGCATGATGTCTTTCTTTACAGAGAAGAAATGGGCGTCATACTTCATTAATTCCAGTGGTTGGGATACCAGGCTGTACCTTTTTGGAGTTGAGTACATTTTCTTATTTTACACCCACTTAACCTCATCAAAATTAATATTTCAGGTTTTCATCACATATAAGATGTCGATACCTTTCCAATGATATAAATGTTTTCAAATTTTGATTACCGGGTCAAAAGTTATGCCTATTTGAAAATTTTCATTAATCCATGAAAAGAGATGTGAAAATGCTTAGTGCTAAAAATCCCCAAGGCCTGAAATTACAAACTATATAATTGTGAAATTTCAAAATTTCATAAGTGTAAAAAATCCCCTAGATCGAATAGTGCGGAACTACAAAAAAATTCCCCAGGCATAATGATTGCAAAAATACAAAAAAGCCCCCATGCCCGACGGTGTAGAAATGCAAAAAAATCCCCAGGCTTTATTGTGCATAACTATAAAAAAATCCCCTAGGCACGATAGTGGAAAGCTGCAACAAATCCCACTAGGCCCGACAACTGAGAACTACAAAAACTCCCCCATGCACGACACTTGAAAAATATGAGCAGTTAGAAGCATTGTTTTACATTTCGGAAAGAGGGATATATTTCTGTCATGATGAAGATGCTTTTGGGGATCTTCAAGTACTTAAAATATATGAAAACTCGGATGTTGAAGCACTAAAGGCGGGAAATTGTGATAGTTGACCAAAATTAAGTGTGAGTTCAATTTGAACAATGATTCCCTCATAGGGGATCTGTTTTGATACCCCATTACGTATGAATGTATTTTTACAAATATAAAAAGCATTCAAATAATCACAAAATACAAAAATATTACAAAATTAATTAATCAAGACATTCATATGACTCAATTTTCTGACTTGTCACTTTACATATGTTAATTTTCATATTGGTTTGTGTTGTCAAAATAAGTACCCATTCTTATCCAAATAACTTATTCAAGTTTCAATCTTAGGTGTCTTGAAAATAATTTCCAAGAAATGGAGAAAGTATTAGTTTTCAATGAAATAAGTTACAAAATTAGTGTTACTGCGGGTTCACCTAACTCACATAAGAAAGGAACATGATCACGGGAAGTATGTCATTGAAGCGAGATAAAAATACCTTCATGGAATATGGGAGAAGAAAGGCTAGTTGTGGGAATAAAAATTTGTTTGTGGAGGAAAAAAGGAAGGTCGTGCTTGATAAAAAGGTATACACAGTAAAATAAACCTACAAAACGAAGGAATAGTCATCTCATGGAATAAGGAAAATAAAAATCCATGGAAAAAAGAGTCGTAATATAGGGAAAATGCCACAAAATAAAGAAGACTCCATGGAATAAAGCATAACTCTTGGGGAGAAAATATTAGGTTGCGGGTACTAAAGGTAATTTTGGGTCAGCAATTATTCACAGTGTTGGTACCCAAATTGATTCTACCTTTGAAGACGAGTAGCATCAATAGGCTAAGTAGGATGCTTAGAGATAGATAAATCAGATTTTGAGTCATTTTGTAGCTGAGGAAGGATTTATACGATACTTTTCACTCGAAACTCAAAAAAATTGGGTAGCACCATGCAAAGGGTTTGACCTACCCTTACTACTTTTGGTTGTGCCTTCAACCAGGGTGAGAGGACCCATTTTGTAACTTGAGTTTGTGAGAGATGTGAATGGGTTGGTTATATTGAACTTTCTCTCTATGATATTTGAAAGGAAACCTTAAGAAGACATGGTCAATGCAACATAATCTAACTCTTACGAGTTGTCACTTCTAGAGAATGGAGACGTCTTCCAAACAAGGTTTAGGTTACTAAAGACAACAATAAGACCCAATTTCTCCTACATGTTTCAGACAAAGGGTGGGTAAATTCAACATATCTCCTTAGCATTTATGGAAAAATAGTGCAAACATGGGTAGTTCATGTAGGATTCATTATTTATAAATGGGTTTTGGTGGGGAATTAAGTAGGATAAATTTGATTATACTAGATTCCTAGGGACTTTTAACAAAGGTTGGGAAGTCTGCCAAGAAAGATGATAAAATACTTCAAATAGTCAATGATGAACCTTTAACCAGAAAGTGTGTACCTATGGAAGCCCAAAGATGCATGGTATCACACATTATTTGAGAATTTAACATAAAAGCTCATGTCAAAGACTCAACTAAACATCAGAGATTCCTAATCCATCACACCTAAGATACACTCATAGACTAACAAACAATTTGTATCAACAACATGGAAGTAAAGTGAATTTAAATTGTTTATTATGCAATGAAATGAAATCTCTTCTCACTGCATAATTGCAAATACCAAAATACCGCCACAAGGACCAGATCTTGTGTGATTAAGAGGAATTCCTAACATAATATTATGACAGGAACATGAATAACTATTTTTAAACACATCAAATTGAAAAAAAATTCAATAATGCTCATGATTAACTCAGGGCTCATAAAATTCATCAACAAGGGAAAGTTTCATTTACAGTCTCAATACTTTTCAATGGCTGTACAATTGCAATGATCTTGACATGATTAATTTTGAAGGCTCTGGAAACTAATATCTTTCTCAAACAAATCTCTTAGAAAGATGTCATTTCTCTTTCTTAGAAAATAATTCTTATAAAATTTTAACCCCACCCTTCCTGTGAGAATATCCACATCACCTTTATACTATTCCATCCCCATTTTCTTCCTTAGTTTCACCCCAAAAAAAAAAAAAAAAATTGGATATTCCAAAGTACATTCATCTTTCACAAAATGCCAGGTGTATCAATGATATGTTTAAAAATATTTTAGTTGGCCTGTCGGTGTAAAGAGTATGGGCCTTCTTCGTTTTTTCTTATCTATATGATTAAAATATTCATGTCATTGCTTGTGACTATTACTTTCATAAATCCTTACACCCGGTGATTTGATGGTTACTTTTGATATCCCTTGAGCACTCTAAGGTGACCTGAAGTGAAAAACACCCTTTTTATTTACTACTTGAAAATACATCTTGAGTGCAGTACATCCCTTCTCACATCTGTTGGGTTTAACCATCCCATGTGGGTCCTATCATATCGAGCTAATTCATCAACTATGCTCATCTCAGATTCACTTCAACCTTTAAATTCCCTCGTGTGAGCAGAGAAAGATATTCCTTTATTGGGTGTGGATGATCTCCTTCAATTCAGTCAATCATGTGCCACTTCTACCATAAAACCCAATTTTATCCCATCACCAAGATGTATTATTTTTCTTATCTTGTAGGTGAGGACATTTTTCACAATCTTCTATCAGTGATATGGTGAGAGTTCCTATGGAAAATAGTTTGAAGGAAATTTTTTTAGAATATTTGAATCAAATCTTCGACCTGAGTGATCCTGATGAAGCTTTCATTAGGGCCTTGTTTGACATAGAATGTGTCGGAGACACCAGAGGGCCCCTAACTTATCAGCAAGTCCAACTCGCACTTCTCACAAGGCTAATCAAGATCAACCCTGTCTTCATGACTTTTCAATCGATGTATTTCCATCTCTTTTGATGGGAACATTTGAAGACTCGAAATCCTAAATAAATTCTAGATTGAAAGGAGGCCCCAAGTGTCTGAGAAAACTGATTTTCAATGTCCATTCTTGTGTGATGAAGAATTTGTTTTAAAGGATATTCCCAAGGAATCTTATGTATTGTACGAAAAATATTCCATTGACACCGTGCCTACCATTTCTCACAAGGTGGATGAATTAGAGCGGAGGATTGCCTCTCTAGATAAAGGAAAAACATGACCTGCATCCTTGTAACCAAGTTCAATTCCAACACCATCCTTAGGGAAGAGAAGGGGTGAATCAAGCTCTCAACCCCTAATCATTATCTTAGATGGAGAAGAGGAGTTGTCCCTATCTGCTCACCGATCAAGAGAAGTAATATCCTCTACTTGGGACAACATGCATAGGTTTGTAGTTTAGCCTTTTACTCGCTTAGGGCATTATGATCCTCCATCAGGGCATGGCCTCTCATGTCCTCGGTCGATCCCTTCCCCAAGAGAGAACTTACCCTTTTCAAGGAGATGGAAAGGTGAATCAATCTTAAATTCCCTTGTTCCTTATGGCTACCATGATGTATTCTTTGGTCTTCCAACCATTCTAGTTGTCCCTCCTCAATCTACTCATAACAAGTCTAGCCTTCACAAGGGGAAGCGGAAGACAACATTCTTCACAGGTGGCCTAGATTTTATAGGTCGGGTGTCTTCTATCGAGAAGAAGATTGAGCTGGAGAAGATAATGCATCAACCAAGAATGACTCTTGAGTCGTTAATGGATATGGGGATGTCAGAGGATTTAGCAAGGTCCATTGTGTTTATCTAGACAACACGAGCTCTGATGAATTCTCACTAAGGAAGAACAAAGCTACTTTGAACAAATTTGCCTCCTTTGGGTGGGACATACGAAGGAGTGAAGCGTCTCTAAGTCGCTATGTTCACTTTTCATGCTTTTGTTTTCAATCATGTAATCAGACCCTTTTACCATGGTGGGCCCCTATAGAATCCCCATTTTTAATTACATATGAGACTACTTTCAAATGATGTTACTTTTAAATTCTCATTTTCTAACATGTAATTCTTTTTGTTCCACCATTATGGATTCTTTAACTTAGCACTGATATTAGCGATGGAAAGAAATCACTCCTGCACTTTTAATGGTTCACAATACTATCCTTGAGTTGTGTGGCTCTAAACATCACCTTTTGGGGCTTCCTTCTTTCCTTGCGGGGATTTCCTTCCTTCTGTGGGTCTTTCCTCTTCCTGAATTGTGCCTAGGTGACACGTGGAAACATCTGCATCCCCCTTTCTTTGAATTCTCAACTTTTTGGGACAGCCTTGTCATGCATAAGCCACATGGTGAACACTGCAACTATGGAGAGCAGTCCACTCACCATACCCTCTCAAAAGTGTTCCAGCGAAACATGTGGAAACCCCTCCTCTCCTCCGTAGGAAATTCCTTCTTAATGGTATTCTAAACTTGTCCCCGACTTCCCACAAATTTTATGTAAATCCTTTGTTTCCTTTACAATCCTTACTTGGAAGAATTGGGCATGTGAACATCGGGGCATTACTCAAAGAAAAGGGGTGAGAGTATTCGAGCTCGACACACATATCAAGGAAATAGTCAAAAAAACATTTCTGGGTCACCTGAGTTCATTAAATCAAAGTAGAAGGTTGTGGAACATCAAAATTTGTGAAGCGCAAAACTTTGTGCCTAATTTAAACTAAGTTATCAACAAATCCAATAACCATAATTTAATTTTTAATTTTTTCACCCTCCTACATTGGCAATTTGATGGTATGCAATTAGATAAATGTCAGGCACCCATACCTAGGATGTAAAATCAATGTTGGTTAATCCTCTCTGTATACATGGTGGTTGAATTGATTGATCACTGGATGTGATAGTTTCCCTCTTCTTCGTCTCTCAATTTCTGTAAATGTAGGAATTAAATTACATATAAAGGGTTCACTTTTCTACTAATTTTAAGATATTTAACCTTTTGAGCTTGAAAAACAATTGCACATACCTTTGTAACACACCTATGATTTTTTTATAACCCTCAACTATTTTAGTCTTTAAAGGGATGAGTTCTTGATATTATGTGCAAGTTTTATTTCCTTCATTTTAATGTATTAGTGTTTAATATGAATATATTAATCATTTTGCTTGCACTTAGTCTTATTTTTTTGACTTCTTAAAAAAATTCTATATGCATCCTTTGGATTTTCACATGCATTGTTATACATGTATCCCTTGAGCCATAATCAATCTATATTCTAGTTTAGTGCATCACCTTTCTTTATTTTCACCATTTCCCTTTTAAACTCTAATCTCTTGGAATACTTAGGATGGGATTAGATAGTTGTACTATAGTGATGGTTAGTTGGTCATAGTGAGATAGGATAGAATAAAGTATGCCTTCTCCATAGATTGACCTCAAAGGTGCCATTTTCCCACACTTTGGAGGTCTTTCCATGTTTCATTAAGGTGTTAATCCTAGCTTCAACAAAGGGTGCAATATTAAGGAAAACAACTTTTGGCATGCCCAATGGAACATTTTAAGTCACTTATAGCTTACTTTTTCCCTTCTTTCCCTAATATTAATGTGTATCTTGGTGGATTTCATCCTTTAGAGGCATATTTCTACACATCTAGTTACTCACAAGTTTAGATATATTATGTTCAATAATTCTAGTACCCAATTTCATGAGAAGGATACAAACAACATAGATTGTAGCAAGAGAAGGATATTTTAAATACTATAGATCTCACCCAAAATAATAATAGAAAGTACAATTCTGAGGTCTCTTTTACCTACTAGTATAACTCTTCCAATTCTCCTAGTAGATCTTTCTCTTTCTCCATCGAAATCATGGACCCATTCCATTCATGGACCAAGAAAGAAATTTACCCTATGTAACCTTTAATGGTGGTATTCCTTTAGCTCTAGTGGATCATAATGATATCCCAACTCTTTCCAATCCTCTTAGTAGATCTTTCTCATTGTCCATGATAAATCATGGACCCATTCCATTCATGGACCAAGAAAGAAATTTACCCTATGTAACCTTTAATGGTGGTATTCCTTTAACTCTAGTGGATCATAATGATATCCCGAGTAGATGATATAAAATTTATATTTTACTAGTGAAAATATTAATACCCCTATAGAACATATTCAAGATGTTGTTAATATATGCTCAGTCCATTTTGTAACTAATGATGATGTACTTGTTAGTCTTTTAACTTCTTACGAAAGGAAGAGCACTTAATTGGTATATAGTTCTAATACCTTCTTCAATCCATTCATGGGATGAGCTTGGAGTAGAACATTTCTTACAATTTTAAGAAAAAGAAAAAAAAATCTCTATTAGAATAGTTGATCGCCATATAGAGGTCCCCAATGAGCTTATGGAAAATTTTAACTTCAGATTTCATGAAACATGGGATGGAATTCCAGCTCTTCTGAGACCAACCCCTCAAGTGATTTCTTATACTTTCTAAGAGCTCTAAATTATAATATTACAGTAATGATATAATATATGGGTGTTATAGCATTACATAATGCATATACAATAGATATTACAATAAAATTTGATTCAATTTGGAAATATAGCCCTAGAATCTAGATTACTTGCACCTCCATTCCCATATCTGTCTCAAAATATTCAGTCTTCTCTTACTTCTATTCTTGAGCTAAATACTTCATTATCAACATCCACATCTTACTCCTCCAATTGAAAATATGATAATGATTACATCATAGCCTTGGTCGGGACCTATCTAATGAATTTATCTCCTTAAAGGGACAATAGACTCAAACATCTATAAAATACTCAAAATTTAACCAAGGGAAACATTTAGATAAAATATCCAATCAAGGTTATTTGAAGTTTATATCTTAATATCCAAATCATAGATATTACAAAATAATTAAAAAAATAGATTCCATGGACAAAATCAAAATTTACCACTTAAAACAATTGTTCATAAAAATCACTTCCTTTTCGTAAGCACTAGAAAATCCCTTATCCCAGTGCAAAATAATGAAATACAAGAGGATGAATTATGTTTTCACATGAATCTAGTTGCATAATAAGAACACTTTTCCAAATGGTATAAAATTCGTCCAAGCCCTTATGGTTCAAAATTCTTCCAATCAATAAGAACCATTTATGGAAGTCATGGATTCCAATGAGGAAGGAATGTAGTAAGCCAATGTTGAATCCAATCTCATGTTATGCACTCTTGAAGAATTATCTATGGTTAATCAAGCCAAAAACAACTTAAATATATTACATCTCCATGTTGTAGATAATACAAGATATAAAAATAGGTAGATAGAAATGACTAATCCACCCCTTTCGGTGAAAATTCTACATCTCAAAGAAAAGAAATCTACATACTTAAGAGAAATAATGCAATTAACTTCATCTAGTGGATCTAACTTTGTGTAATAAAATTTGTGATACACTGAAAACTCGTGGAACAAAGAATTTTTTATCATAAGAACCAATTCAACTTATTAAGAAAACAAGGAAAGAATCCTCTATACCTCTTATGCATAATTCCATGAGTATTCCCATGAACATTGTTGAGAAAATTAAGAAGAAAAACTTGAACATGGTTATGTGGGATGCCTTATTTATCCCATCTGAAAGATACCTCCTATAAGAATCTTTGAAGTAGCTTACGTAATCTAAGTCGGTTTACGAAGCCAAAGTCCTCATTCAACGTATGTAAACCAAAATATGAACAAATATTTATAAGAATCATCCTCCCTTATATATGTCTCTATATTTTGGAAATAACCTAGTGCACAATTGTATGATAGATTCAAGTACTAGTACCTTTATAATGCCCAAGAAAATTGCAAACATTTTAGGCATTGAGTATAGCCCAACTTCTAGAAGAGTATTGTAACTTGATGGCTAAACTGTTAAATATTAGGAGTGACAAAGATCATTAGTTAACCCTTCATGCTTTTCAAGATTAACCATAACCTAATATATCTTAGTTAGTGACTTACCTCCTTTCTTTTTCATCTACCTATCAAGATATTTCACAGACAAAGTGGGTGACTTTTTCTTTTGATTGGTCTCACAAGCTCTTAAAAACTAGATATGGAACAATATTTACCATTTTAGCTAAGAAAAATTCTTCTTACCATGTTGAATCTTATGACCCTGCTCCTCTCAAATCTAATTGCATAATCTAAGATGAAGAGGAAGAAAATGAATCAGTGTTAGTACTGATAGATTACTCCTCTTTATTTAATCCCTTATATTTTGTTAGATGAATGGGCTAAGGAGAATTATTATTTGATCCTTATGATACAGTTGTAGAGACTATTTTGGGAACTTAGTACATTCATGAATAATAATTCATAACCCTAATATCACATAAATAAGAACATCATGCTTCCGGTCTATGGAAATTTTTCTTTGATCATTCTAGAGTAAGAAATGGAGTTGCAATGGGTATAGTTCTTATTTCTCCATAAAGAAAAACATTGTTCTTTTTTATATATTGTAATTTACATTCTACAATAATGTATAAGAATATGATGCTTTGATTGATGGCTTGTTATTAGCATAGAAGATGCATACTAAGGATTTACTAGTTTTTAGAGACATTGAGCTTGTTATTCATCGAGTTAGAAGAAGATATGATTCCAAGAATAATATTTTAAAAGATTTTAGACATAGAGTATGGGATCTCATGGAAATATTTCATGTCATGAACCTAAAATTTGTGTTAAAGAAGCTAGATGTAGAATCATATCAGATGGCAACTATTGGATCAACAATATCTCCATATGAGGACCTTATCAATGTAATGAACAACATGTTAAGATGGTATTGAGGCCATCAATTCCATATAATGAACACATCTGGAATATTTTTGATAATGACGCGAAAATTTCCAATTCATCGAGAATGAGGAAGATTTTTCATTAGACTTACAACCCAAATTTTAGGAAATTTATGGTCATAAAATCATCCAGTTGAGGAAAAATAAATTTCCTATATTTGGTTACACTTGAGGATGTTGATAAATTAAAAAAGTAAAAGAGGAACATAACAACAAAAGAGGAAGAGTACCAGCTAGTCATCATCTCACAAGATGAAGACTTGTTACTTGAAAGGTATTTGATGGCTGAAAAAACAAATATTCATTTCCTTATGCCAAAATTATAATGATGTATTTTTATGGAGCTATGAAGATCTCAAATGCTTTGATCAAAATATTATCCATCATGATATAGATATTGGTCCCAATACTAGACTAAATAGAAAAAGTATAGGATTTTCAAATTCAAAATAAATCCCCTTATGAGAAAATAATCATCCAAACTCATAGAGGATAGAATCATATTCCCCATCAAGTACTCCTTTTGGGTTGCTAAATTAGTTATTGTTAGGAAGAAAAATGGAAAAATCAAGCTATGTGTGGATTTTAAATAGTTGAATAGAGGCTCACTGAAGGATCACTATCATATACCATTCAAGGCCCAAATTTTACAAATAATAGTGAGATCGAAAGGTTCTCCCATTTCGATGGTTATTCCAACTTAATCAAATCAAGGTTAAAAAGTATTATCAACATATTACAACCTTCATAACTAAATCGGGAATATATTCTTTTAAAATTACATTTGGTTTGAAAAAACTTTGTCTTTACTTTCAAAGAGTCATGGATATTGCATTCGGGAGTTATTTAAGTAATTTTATCCTTATTTACCTAGATGATATCATATTTTTCTTAAGAGAGATTGAAGATCGTATGATATAAGTTGAGAAAGTGTTCAAAATATGTAGGGAGTTTGGAGTATCATTTGACCCAAATAAATGCATCTTTTTGGTTATGTAGGGAAAACTTCTAGGTCATGTTGTCTCAAAGGAAGGTATAGTTATTGACATATTGGCCAAATAATTTATTATGTGGGAAAATTGGGGTTATCTCACCAAAATTGTGGGACTAAGTCCCTCTACTTGAATGGGACAGCTCCATTTATTGAAAACAAGAAATATTTACACTATTATAATTTCTTCGGGGTGGTATTTTGACTGGGGATCACACAGGAGTACTTCCCTATGCCTATGGAAAAGTTCTCGTAGGTATTATAAGAGATGAAACAATTTAAAGAGAGATACAATAAGAGAATGGAAAGGATGGTATTTCAAAATAAGTATTACAAAAGATTTTATTAAAGTCAAAACTAGAATATAACCATGAAATCAATGATAAGAAACCATTCACATGTAACACAAAACAAGATACAAGAAGTACAAAGTATCATTACAGTATATTAAACAAGTACATTCTTATAGAGTGAAGTTGATATGGAGAGGAATACATTAGACTAGGGAATGGAATAATTCAAACATCTTCCTTTTAGAGAGAATATGAGAGCTAGAAAATAAAAATAGCCATCCTTACTCTTTTTTCTTCTTATAGGTCTTCAATTTATTCCTCTTCCTCCTCATCATCACATGTTGCATTTATGGGAGGTGCTTCAAGAGAAATGTTTTAGGGTGATGGACCGATCCTTTCCTTATTTGGAAAATTATTCCTAGGAGCATATTTGTACATGGAAGCTTGTGCCAAGCTGGTTCTTATGGGAGAGGACATCTTTATCCAACTTTTGTACCAGTGATTTTGTGGTTCCTATATTAAAAATATGGAATGTTTCTTTCTCAAACCTTTTTAAATATTTTCGGACATGATCAAATTATCTTCCACTTCAACTACAAGTTTTTGTTCTTTTCCAAATCATTCTATTGAGTTCTTCTCAAGATAAAACTAACTTCAAGAATATGAAAATTCATGAATATTAACTCATTATCTTTAGTAGGCTACGAAGATTTGAGGACCTTCTACAACATTCTATTAAACTTAGCTATGAACTCCCTTATGGGCTCATATGGATCTATCTTTAGTTGAGACCCTTGTGCAATAAGAGCATGAGAATATTTGGCAGGTTTGAAGAAAGATTCAAAAAAAAATTCATATCATTCGAGTTAGTGATAGACATCCTTGGAAGGTGATAAAACCAATCCATGGTTGCATCTTTTAAAGATTATACAAAAAAATCGACTAAAACATTAGTATATCCTACACCTAGAACTCCACAAGCCATGATGAAATCTGCTGATGTGGCCATCCAGTGTTACTTCCCATCCCCATAGAAATTATGAAATTTCTTTTGGGAACCCTTAGGGAGTTCATGCAAAAGAGGTTTGAGAGCTAATGGACTGCGTCTTTACCCCATTAAAAAGGTTCTTGTTGAGCCATATGTGGTTCTTATTCTTCAATTGCTTCTTCTTCTTCGACTCTTTCTATAGCTTCTTCTACAAATTTTCATTAAGGATGAATATAGTTCAATGGTTGAATTGTTGATCCATTTAATAAATATTTAAGAGACAAGGTAGGATCAAATTTTGGAAAATATTCACATGTTCTCCTGTAAATTTGATTGATAGGAAGTCTAAAATCATCTTGCAATTTGTCTTCAAAATTTGGATAAGTCACACCACTAACTTTGGAGGACATTGTATACCTTCTTTCTTCAACTTGAATACACATTTCAAACAAAGTTCTTCTAAGCTCTTATTTTCTAATTTTGAGCTTGTCTTACGATTCTACAAAGGATGTGCATGCTCTTCTTTAAGGTCCAAGATTCTTGAAGCTATGCAAAAGTGTTCAAAACTTTCTTGATTATGCACAAATGCAATTCCTTATATCACCTCTTATGTATTATTGGGTATCTTAGAGGGAAAAGAGATCGGGATGCAATATGGGAGGATTTCCAAGAATTTTCATGACAAGTAGAATATGGAGTATACATGAAGAGTCCTATGGATTTCAAAATCCTTTTTTATTTTCATATATATATTTTTTTTATGGATTTTTAGATTAAAATTTGGTGTAAAAAAATTCTTCCCCACGATGGGTGCCAAAAACCAAATATCTACAAAAATTTAAAAAATACAATTTTGAAATCCATAAGAGTCTTCGTGTATACTCCATATTATGCTCGTCATGAAAATTCCTAGAAATACTCTTATATTGGCATCTGATCTCTTTTTCCTCCAAGATACCCAAGAATACATCACAAAAGGAATTCCATTTGGCATAATCAAGCAAGTTTTGGACACTTCTTGTAGACACCCAAAATTGGGTCGCAACCCTCTAAGCCCCTTTCAATTAACACACCCCCTTACCATGACCCCTTCCACACATTATTATTAATCTAATCATCAATATTAGGTTAATCACCACCTCACCCTTCAACTGACCTTGGACCCATTCCAAGGGAATTCAACTAAGCGTGACTAGGTCATCACTCCTAGCATTGAGTCATCACTTCTCCTAACTAAGACTCTTTCTTAACCTAATATTTATTTCTAACCACTTCTTCCATCAATTTCCTACGTGTTTAAATGTGAACCAGAAATCCTAGCCCACAATCAAATATTAACCCACGCATAAAAAGGAAGAAATAGGCCATTTTGAGTAAATTGGACTATTTATCCCTAAGCAAGCAGCAGTTATTCCTCGTCGGCATCGGTAAAGGAATTGTCATCAGTTCCTTTAAATAAGGATTTCTAACTTTTTCATCAATTTCTTATTTAGGTTGGATTTTGGATTATTCATTCACACTCAAACATTCAATTCAGCATCTGACAATCAAACATTGCACCAAATCATCCAAATTATTCACCAGCAAACAACCTCTTTCTCCATAGCCTCAAATCATTCACACAAGGAAGCACATAGGCTTCATTTCCACTGACACTGGATCCAAACCCATTTCTCCCATGAATACCCACCAACCATTGCATCTACCAATTTCTAGGTCTTCAGATAAGTATCTTAATGAGGTTATTAGTTATTAACTTTGGTTTTATATCTCTTATTATCTTCTATTGTACTTCTTATTTCTCACCTAAATACCATATGTCACCCATATACCCAATACCCTACCAACCACGAACCTCTTTTCCTTCCCGATAACCTCTCTCACCCTTGTTGAGCCTCCACTTAAATCCCAACACCCTACCTAATCCTTACCAATACTCTTTGCGATCGAGAGATAGCCTAAACAAACCTCGTTTCTACTTTGGCACTCAATTACCCCTCTTTTGTGATTGGTTAGCCAACCAATACCGACTAAAAAATGACTGCATCAGTTCCCCAAACTAGCATCAATCTCATGTCGGCATTCTCCCTCGGACCAACGAGTTAATTTACATACCCAAAACCTCTCAAACCTACCATAACCTCACCCATACTTCCATAATACCCTCTGTTATACCTATAGACCTTAACAACCCACTACCTACTTTAAATTTAATATTGTATTCACTATTTAGATTAGATTTTAATTACGGTGCTTGTGTGAGATACCTAAATTATACAAATACATTAGGTTTCTCTATTTCATGTTCTTATCAACATTTAATTTTTCTTAAAACGTGGATTAACAGCCTTCTAGGAAGTACTCCACTTCTAGATCTAGCTCCTACTAGGAATCCACCAATCGATGCTTCTAATTCTATCTTATGGTCTTGTGTTTCTTTTAGGTAGTCATTCCCGATAAAAAAAGAAGTTCTCTCGATTAGCTTGGTCTTCAACTATGTCCAACCTCTTAATGACTTTTAGGAACACCTAGTTGGACCTTCATCATTTGTGAGTTCTTTTATATTTATTTAGGATTGAATTTTTATTGTTTCTTTTCTAAAATATTCACTAAATCTCTCCACGATAATATTATCTTTCTTATATTTTACCTCCTCTACTACCACTTCTTACATACCTATGCTTTAATTCACATACTTGGCACCACCACACATACTAGTATTCCTTTTATGACCCATTCATCTAATCAATCCCATTAAACCTTAGGGAGCATTCCTCAATCAAATCCCGATCTGAGATCTCGTTAAAATGATGATAGAAAAATGTAGATGCTCGAGGCCTCCGTTTCGAATCGCGTAATGTTTTAACCTATGATGAGATTTATAATGAACCCATTCACCCCTCCATACCTATTCATCCCTATCCTACACAATGGGAGTTACAAAATTCAATCATTTTAACAGTAAGAGGACCCCAAATAACACTTGCATTCATTCAAACATGTTTTTTATCTGATAGGCCATGATGATGCCTTACTCCTTCGAATGTTTCCCATGTCCCTATCGGGACCCACCTTAGGCCGGTATAGTTTTCCCATGCACTTGGTCTTTTCCTTCAACCAATTAGCCCAGACCTTCCTTGATCACTTTTCAATCAATATCTCTAAGAAGGTCTCTATGATAGATTTATATTATATTTTCCAATATGACGACGAGTCTATCATTTATTTCGTTGCACATTGAATGGGCCTAGTCAATCATCTCTCCTTCTCTCTACTGCAACCTAAACTCATAGAATTTTTATGAGTGTATGTGCTAGAAAAATTTCCTCAACTCTTGAGTTCAAAAATTTCATACCTTTGACAAGGCTTTCACTATGCCTAGAAAGATTGAGATCTGGGCCCTCAAGAAGACAAGCTGAAACTACGTAACAAAAACATCACCTTCAAATCAAAAGAGTCTTATTCCAAGCCACCTTACATTTATTCCAAGCCCAAAGGATCTACCAACATGGTGGTTCTTAAAGGCTAGACCTTCTCATCCATATAATCAGCCCAAACCATTCGCCTTGATGTCTCACCTTTTCAAAATTTTCAGTACAAATATGAACAAAGGAGTTACACTCCCATCAAAGTGACATATTCTTCTATATTAGACAAGATGTTAAAGGTTGTAGTTATCACTCTTCCTCCCATTAAACCACATATTGGTTTTTATCCTTCTCGCCCCAAACCGACTTGCTATAAGGAGAATTATTTTTGTAATTACCACCGCATGAGAGGCCATAGTGATGGAAATTGCAAAACCTTCAAAAATAGTGTCCAAGGAATGTTCAATAGTGGTGATCTCTTCCTTGAAAACCCTAACGCACTTGCTAATGTAAACTTGTATGTTTTCATAAAAAAAATTCCTAACAATTCCCTTTCATCAAATCATGTTGGTGAGACATCTAAAGAATATACCAATGTTTGTGTGGTTCATGTAATCTTCACTTTAGCATCTGATCCTTTTATTGAGTGTCCTCCTTTAACATCTATGTTGATAAGTGATCATAGCACCCCTGATCGTTTGTAACCCAATAGATTGAAACTTTTAGTGTGATTTCATAACATGGAGCTTTTCCCAAAGTGTGGGACTTTGCAATTAGGAAAGATCTCTAGATGAAGGTTGGTTCCTATTCCTCTATTCTAATACACACACTCAAATTGTAGAGGATCTATCCTAAAATATACTCTAACTTGCCAAGGAGACAGGGTTGAAAAGATTGCAAGAAATTAAACCTAATCTATAAGAGGTGATGCACCAAAAGGAATGTTGAACACCTACTTTGCATGGAGATGAAAACCAATAATTTTGAAGGGGATGAATACACACCACAAGTCAACCAATTGTTATGAATTCATTCACCATTAAACACAAACCATTAAATATGCAACATAATTTAACATGCATAGTTAACCAAAATTTCAATGAGAGATTAGGAGAATGTAATGAACACAAGAGAGGGTTGAACTTCATCCACATACTTATATTATTTCTCCACAGATTTGATATAGTGCATTACAATGGCCAAGAGGCACTAATTTGCATTACATCTTGAATGGGAGGTTTGAACTCCAAAAATTAACTTATAGAAAAGAAAAGAAGGGAGGGTGAAAAAAATATTATCCAAGCTTGTGAAATGTTCCCCTCCTTACAATATATAGGAAGAAAGAGAGAGGGGAGAGAGAGGAATTCAAAATCTTGCTTCAACAACCAAAAAATGCATTAAAATCACCTGCAACAATAATGGGTGCCCTTCTGCAAAACCCATGACTTTGTGTACTTTACCTTGTTAGAGAAGAAAGGAAGCCCATACCTCATCATTTTGGTAGGTAAGAAAACTAGAAACACCCTCTAAATTAGTGGAGTGTATTTCTTCATTTTTAAATACTTTTTCTTATAGAGGAAACTAAGAGCTTTCAAAAAGTCCTACTTTGTTAAAATAAGAGCTCCCAGGTCAAAATTTATGGCCATCTAAAGATGAGGGTATTATACTAGAATGAATATGGGTGGTGATCTACATTTGAGACTACGAAATTATATCACACCCTTCAAAATACAAAATTTTAGAATTTCGAGGATTTCTTTGGGATTTTCCACTTGAGAGATCTCTATGTTGTTCATCTCTCAAATTGCCTTGAGAGTTCCAAAATTCCAAACCTCCAAAGTTTGAAATTCATACTTTGGAGTTCAGACTCCGAAATCATGTCATGTGACATTCTTCATTGTTAAATTTAAAAGCTCGAAATTCATGAAACCCTGAAGTCTAAAATTCAGACTTTGTGTTTGGACCTTTGCCTCTTTGGGGATTTGAGACTTCATGTTTCGGGATTTGGGAATTTAGGTTTAGGGAATATACTATCCATTTGGCACATAAAACATCCCAAATCCACGAAAACACGAAGTCCAAATTTCATACTTCGGGGTTTTAATTTCTCCTCCCCATGTGGCGCTATTCACTACAAGTCTTGTGAAACCTCCCTGAACTCGAAACCCCAAAGTCTGAAATTCAAAATTCAGGTTTTTAACTCCCCAATCCTTTTTGCACTTCTTTACGCCAAGTCCTCAAATTCACCTTCGGCCTACCTCTAAATGCCCTCATCTCCAAATTCTGAATTTAAGACTTTGGAGCTTCTTCATTTCAGAACTACTCTATAATGCACTCGACCTCCCTAATCTGTTTCACCAATATTAAAGTGTGATCTCCCCTGGCCGAATCAATCCCTCATTTTTTTCTCTATGAGGTCATGCTTTTTTTAATTTTTCCTAAGGGGAAAAATTAGAAAACAATCATCGAGGAAATTCTCGCGAGGACTCCCCTACTTAAAAAGGAGCCCACCTTACGGTTCCTTTACCCACAGAGAAACCCACCTCACCTTTTCATTTATCCACAAAGGATCCCTCGTTATCAACTTCTCTACCCGCACAATATCCTATATCACTCACCTTACCTTCTCCTCAACCTTTAGAGGAGTCATCCTTGTCTACATCACCCACCTTACCTTCTCCTCAACTCATAGAGGAGCTAACCCTGTTTGCTTCACCCATAGAGGACATAACCTTTTCTACTTCACCCACTTTACCTCCTCCTCTATCCATAAAGGATCCAATCGTATCTTCCCATTCTATTTTTGTTACCTTACCAAAAGACGTCAAAAATTCCATTACTCTTCTTACCTCACTCTTACCTACTGAATTTGAGGCTAAGACCTTCCCTATCTCAAAACCTCGGAGCTCATCATAGGGATTTTAACTAGCACATCATCCTCTTCATCTAAACCAAAACCATTCTCTTGTTTGGTTGATCACATGGAGTATGTCGATTACTCTACCCTCTGGGGGCATCTCAGACTCCCAATTTCCACCAAAATGGAGATGTTATCCCCAGACACCTCAACCATTTACCCAAAGGTATTCAAAGAAAATAAGACCATTTCACCTAAGCCTATGATTTTATCCCCTTATTCAATATCACCCTTTTCACGTAGGCCTTTTTCTACATGAAAACCTTACACCACCTTAGGGATTTTACCAATATCAAGTCAAGTACATCCCCAGATGAAGCTAGACTTGTCAACTTCATCCCCAATCATCACAAAATTTATTCCAACACCTAGAAGGAAGACCCAACCTTTTAGGGCTCGTACACACCGTATCTCCACACCTCACTCACCTTCACCTTTTTCATCGAGTTTAGGCCCACATTCTTTAACATTGGTTAACTTGGCCCTTCATCAATGGAAATATAAAGTGCATTAACCAATACCCTCGTCATCACCTCCCATTCTCGCCCACATGTTCTTCACTACATTTACCCTCACTCTTGCCAACATCCCCACTTTCACCTTGGCTTACTCAGATACCTAGACTTTCTAATTCTCCTTCTCCTTACCACGTTGTTCCTCCACCTTTACCCATGAAGGCGCAACCTAAAACAAAACCTTCACTACCTACCAAAAAGGTAGTTACACCAACATGGTCTCTCACCTCACCCTCCTCACGAAGGTCACCTACCCCTTTACCCAAGCCAACTTTGACCTCTCATTGTGATCCTTTGGTGGGATCCTAATCTAACATCCTTGTTTGGTTGTTAGAGATATTTGTTATATCACTTCTACCTATCAATCCTTATGATCCTTTCAAACCTAAATCAAAGAGGTTTGATGACACAAAATTTTCTCTTATCATCACTCATCAGCGCATGATGTCAAGAGTTATAAGGCTCTTAAAAACATTATCCTTCAGCTTTGTAAGTCTGATGGTCTCCTCAAATAATATGATATGTTGGAGGAATATTTTATTCTTTCTTCACTCATTACAACATAACCCTCTTTTCCTCTTCTCTATTTTAAATTAAGATGATGTGTGTAGCCACTCAATCACACCATGTGAAAAAAGGAAAAGAAAAGGTTGGTAATCCTTCTAGATCTCTTTCACCTACCATTTCACCTACACCTCCCCAAAGATAACCATCCTTTGGACAACACCACCTACTTATTCTAGGGTTACCCATCATTCAAGGATCAAACAAGTTCACCAATCCCCATTGAAGATGTCTTTATTCAACTTGATTCAAACCTATGATTCTCATCATCGCGCCCTCATTGAGGTCCTACAATCCATCGAGGTTCCACTTAACACCATTTCACCTATCGCTGCCCTCATTACCCCTCATCAGATTGCTTCCATTAATTTCTCCAAATCAGATATTTCCCCTTCACAACCTGATGATCTAGATCCCACTCTTTTCATCTCTTCCTACATCAATGATATTCATGTTAAATACATCATGATTAATGGGGTGTTAACATCAACATCATATCTTTTCATTCCTATGAACAAATGGTCATACCACTAATTGTATTTCTAGAAACTTCGTGATGCTTTGATATTTTAATTATTTCATGACCACTACCCTTAGCACCATTATCCTCCATATCTGCGTGGGTCCCCGAACTATTCCAAAATATTCTACGTTCTCGAAGGAGATTTCAATATAATATATTGTGAGGTCATCCCTAGATTTATGTCATGCTTTGTGTGCCTTCCACCCTTCACCGTTTCCTTAAATTGAATATGAAGGGGAAACTTACACCATTCAAGAATATCCCTACCCCTTCAAAACCTGAAATATGTTTTACAGTCTCAATGATGTATTAATCCCAATTAAGGAAGCTACCAAAGCTACTACATCTACCACTTCTGTTGCTTCGCCTTCCTTATCTACCGCACCTCACGACCTTCCTATTTTGCCTTCTATAGATGCCTCATCTTATCAAGGCTTAAAATAGTTCATCAATACCTTGTACTCAAGTACCTACCACAAAACCCTTGGTAGGTGTTTTCAACGTCTTTCACTTGGTTAATATCACCTCCAAAAAATTGACGCATTCCTTACTCCTCAAAAGTTTGGAAAACTACACCAACACCCATGTTACAACCATCGTATAGGAGAAGCCATACCATATAGTCCTCCCTGCCTTCATACCAACCTAACCTATGGGGGAATCAACATGGACTCTTATTATATTCAACCTCCATTCTAAACCAAACCCTTTTCATATGACTTCTCCTACCTCACCAAATGTAGTTTCATATTCACTTTTCTTCACCGTTGCTGGAAAGGCTTTAGCTTTGGTTGTTAAAAAAATTTGTCACATTGTCATACCATGCACCTCAAAGAAACACAAAGACTACCATGGTCTTTATTTTCATTCATATCTTCCTCCTAAAAAGCCCACATCACCTTTATTCAAGAGGAAAAATCTTCCCCACCTTCATCACCTATCGTGCCACCTTCTCCCACCGAGTCTATGGATCCTGAATTCATTATGCCTGATTTTTTTATGAACACCATCTCCTTAGGACCTCTAATCTAACAACGTGATGGAAAAGTTTCCTCTTCCCTTCCTCTTCTTTATCTTGACATGTTGGATGATGATACGCCTTCTATAAACATTGTTCAATGTCAGGATGACAATTCTATTATATTTAAAGGATTATTACATTTAAAGGTTATTACCTCTCGATGCACAAACCATGTTCAATGAATATACCATAGAAATCAAAATTCACACTCGTGGAAACCCACAAATTCTAAAGATAGGCCAATCCTTAGACAGGTTCGAATAAGAATCTTTCACCTCTTTACTTCTCAATCATAGCAAAGAATTTTCTTGGTCCTATAGTGATATTTCGGGTATTGACCCTAACATTGTGATTCACAATATCATAACTATTATTGATGCTAAACCAATGAAATAGAAGCTACGTAAAATGCATCCTCGCATTTCTCTTCTTGTGAAATAAAACTTCATCACCTTCTCTTTGTTTACTTCATCCTACCTATTGACTATCCACAATGGGTCTATAACCTTATTCTTGTCATGAAAGATACTAGGGGACTTCGTATCTACACTAAATTTCACCACCTCAATCTTGCCTATCCAAAAGATGACTTTCCTCTACCAAGCATTAACCAACTAGTTGATCTTACAGCTGGCCATGAGATGATATCTCTTATGGACGGGTTTTTGGGTTACAATAATATATCAGTCACTCCAGATGATCAACACAAAACCACCTTCATAACCCCTTGGGGGACCTTCTTCTATTGCTTCATGCCCTTTGATTTAAAAAATGTTGGTGCTACCTATCGGCATGATATGACTTACATATCCCATTACATTTTGGAATATTATATGATGACCTTCTTGGTAACTCCAAGCATCGTGTTAAACACTGGTCATTCTTAAAATTATCTTTGATGCCTTATCTAATATTTTGTTCTCCTTCAACCAAATAAGTGTGTTTTTAGTTCTATTGGGTAAGATCCTTGATTTCATCACTTCTTTTGAGGTATCTAAGTTGATCCCGCTAAGATTATAGCAATTCTTGACATGCCTCCACCTACTAACCTTCATCAGCTTCGTAGCTTATAAGGAAAATTGGAATCCATCTGATGCTTCATTTATCAACCTTCAAACCAATGTCAACCATTTCATCACCTTCTTAAAAAGGATGTTTCTTTCCATTGGAATGATAAGTGTCATAATTCCTTGAAGCACATAATAACTACCTTCTTCACCACTTGTGTTCATTCCTCCTAAAGACAATCAACCTTTTTACCTTTACATTTATGCTACTAACCATTTCTTGGGTGTCATGCTTTCTCATTGTGATGAGAAGAACAGGAGAAAAAGTAGTTTATTACATAAGTTATACTCTTATATACTATGAAACTCTCGGTACACTCATGTTGAAAGGCTTTGCTTAACCCTAGTCTTTGTGGCCACAAATTTTTTCACTTCCTTCTTAATCACAAAACCTTTTTGTTACCAACACCAACCCTCTTCATTACATGTATGCAAAACCTTACCAACATCAACACACCCCACATTGGCTCATACTTCTTATAAATATAGAGTCGGATTTAATTCATCAAAAATCTATAAAAGGACAAACTATTGTAGATTAACTTGCAGACTCTCCTCTTCCTAGAAATCAATCCTCAAATTTTGATTTTCCTAATGAATCTATAGCCAGCCTCTCCCTTAATGATATTGTTTATCAAATGAAATTATTATTTAACAGATCCAAATTTCAACGTGGGGAGGTGTGGGGTTTATCTTCATTCCTCTTGAGGGTGATCCCATGCCATTATCCTTTAAAATTTGATGCACTAATAACATAGCCGAGTACGAAGCACTTGTTAGGTCTTGAACTATCATTGCCATAGATGTTAAATCCATTAACATCTTTGGTGACTCTCAACTATTTGTGAACCAACTCAATGGTGTACCGCTTTGTAACGATGAACTTGAAAGTATAGACATCATGTCCACCTACTTTTGACTATGTTTGATCTCTAACTCATTCAAGTCACTCCTCAATATACTAAAAATTCATCTACTTGTCTTACTTCTCAAATACATACCTCCCCTTTAGACTCAAAAATCTTTTTCCCAATACAATGGTTGTAGTTACATTCTTATATTATTCTTGGTATTAATTTTGTGGGTAGCATCGATACTGACCCATGTGATATTTGGTATAAGTAGTTAGTTCATTACCTCTCACTTTCAATCCTACCTTTAGATCTCACCCACAATGGATGATGAGTCTTCCTAAAAAGTGTCTCTCATTAGGTCATCATAGGAGGTCTTCTCTATAGATGCAAATTTGACGGTATCCTCCTACGTTGCCTCCCGGTTATGAAATCTTATACACCATCAAATAAATTCATGATGGGATTTGTGGATGGAATTTTAGTGGCCTTGTTTTCACAAAGTGTATCCTTTGAATCGGATACTTCTTATCAACCCTTAACCAATATTGTTGTGACTATGTTGAATGTTGTGTTCGAAGCAGCTTGCTAACCTTCATAATACTCCTAGTCACACCTTACAAGTCGCTAGAGACTTTTGGCCCTTTCCTCAATGGGATTTGGATCTCATTAGAGAGATTAACCATCATTACTCACAACTTCATCACTAGATCATCACGATTCTTTGAATATTAAACTAATTGGGTGGAATCCATTCCTCTCATTTCTACAAAAAGCTGAGAGAATAGTCTAATTTATCAACTACCAAATGATTTTTCTCTTTGGTGTTCTTCATCACCTTATCACCGATAATGGAAAAAAATTCAAAAATAAAACCCTACACAAACTGTATGACAACTTTGGTGTTCAACTCAGTTTCTCTTCACCATAATACCCATAAGAAAATGGTCAAGCCAAATCTTCTAATAAAATTATTATGAAAATGGTTTACCACACTAGTAAGGATTGGAACACACATATTCCTTTCGCCCTATAGGATTTTCAAACCAACATCCGCACCTCTACCGATGCCACACCTTTCTCTCTAGTCTACGGTATAGAGGTCATCCTACTTCTCAAAGACCAAATTCTATCTCTTCATATATCACTTAAAGATATGCTCTCTGATGATGATTTTTGCCAAGAATGTTTGGCACAACTTGATCTACTGGATGAACTTTGTTTAAACGCTCTAGACCACTTCCAAATCTACAAAAGTGCATTAAACATGCTTATGAAAAGCATGTTTGAGAACACACATTCAATATCAGTGATCTTGTCCTGAAAGAAAATCAACATGTAAACAAAATGGAGAAAAGTAAATAAGGAAATTTTTCTCCTAATTAGTTTAGACCTTGTATTTTCACCCATACCTATAGATCGGAACTTATTATTTATCTTCTCGTGAGGAGTAAACCCGAATCTAAGCCCCTTAATGCCTTGCATATTTGACCATTCTATTATTGAATACAATACTACATCACTTTATTTTCTCGCAAACTACTCATCCCTTGAGAAAACCTTTCCTTCCACCTACCTCTTTTAAGGACCAACAACTTAAACAAAATTGTGTGATTATCCATCACATTTCAGCCTTATCTTGAATATTAGTATCGTGGCTCTACTCATAGCATGATTCTCATAGATATTTTTCATATTTTTAGGATGGAATCCCATGGTTGTTCGTCACTTGAAACCCCTCTTTCATAGATAATATTTATCGTGCTCTGGTTTTTCCTTGATTAAATAGGCCTATACTTCTTTATAGTCTTCTCCATGACTACAAGTCCAAAATAATGTAAAAATGTGGGATAACAAAAATTCTACTCCTTGAGTCAAACTACTCACAAGTGGATGCTTCCCTCACATGAACATCTATGTCTCTCTATTATTGTTATAATTAGATTGTTCTCTCGAAGGACATCTATAAAAATCCAGCCACATATTGTACTTAGTCTATCAAAAAGAAGACTAATATGTACTTGTTAAAACCAAACAAAATTTTGGGAGCTTCTGTATCGATCTACTTCATGAAGACCTCAAGGAGACTATATTATGCATCCCCATATAGACTTCCCACATCGATCATTCTATGATTACAAAAGTAAAAACACAAAAGAAAAATTAAGAAAAACAAAAACTTTTGGTCATGGACTTGCCTATGTTGGTTTTGGGTATCTTGAAGAAGAGGCATACCATCCCGCAACAAGGTTACGCTAAACAAACCACTCCATCCTACCCTCTTTTACTTTCTCCTCTCTACTCAAGGGACGTGGTGCTCATGTGACACATTGTTATCATGAAAATTTTTCAACCATGGACCTATCAATCTTACAATGTATCTAAGGGTTTATGTTCATAAGCCTATTTATATGGCCATTATGGTTCTTTAAAACTATGGACCATTTCGTTTCTTTTAGTTCATCGTTTACCTACTTGTTGCTTCTTAATCAGGAAAAAACCATCGAAATTGAATATCTTGATCCAATTCTTGTTTCACCCACAACCATACTCATCATCATTTCCCAAAACATTATAGATACTCAGAAAAAATCAAATCAAATTCAAAAGTAACACCATATCCATACCAATCACACAAGTTAACCAGTTACCCTTTCTATTTTTTGGCTCAACATTTCACCTTACCTACTTTCTACCTTGCCTAACTAGGACCATTTTCCTTACCCAACCTACCTATCAGAAATATTATTCTTCCCTATCATATGGGTGAACTACATTGTCCTAAGGCCCCTTTTGCAAGGGGTCTTCATAGATTATCTCGCAATCGTTTTCTACCGACTTTATTCATTTTTCCACTATTTGAACCTACTACCTAATCTTTCTCACTTGTTCATAATATTGATAACATGGAAATATAGACAAACTAGGCCTTCACATATGAGTTTCCATAATATCAATAACTTGGAAATTAAACAAAACCATGACTATACATATAATTTCCTTAATATCAATACATTGGAAATTAAAACAAACCATAAATAATAACCATGTCTATACATCTAGTTTCCATAACATCAATAACTTGGAAATTAAACCAAACCATACCTATACATATAATTTCCATAATATCAATAACTTGGAAATCAAACCAAACTATAACATTTACCATGCCTATACATCTAGTTTCCATAACATCAATAACTTGTAAATTAAACCAAACCATGCCTATACATATAATTTCCATAATATCAATAAATTAGAAATTAAAACAAACCATACATCATAACCATGCTTATACATCTAGTTTCTATAACGTTAATAACTTGGAAATCAAACCAAACCATGCCTATACAGCTAATTTCCATAATATCAATAACTTGGAAATAAACCAAACTCTAACATCATGCCTAATAGTTTCCATAATATCAATAACTTAGAAATTAACCCAAACAAACTTTACATCATAACCATTCCTATCATCGTATTTTAATAATATCAATAACTTGAAAACTAAACAAAACCATGCATACACAACTAGTTTCAATAATATCAATACATTAGAAATTAAACCATAACATCAACCATGCCTACAACTAGTTTCCATAATAACAATACAATGGAAATGAAACAACACACAACAAAAATAAGTTTCATCATCTATATATTGGAAAGTCCGTATGTCAATACAATGTATATACATATATAAATAAGTCTCTCAAAAACTCTCATGTACATCTCACCTCTTCGGCATGTAGGCTGGTATATATAAGTCAAAAATAAAAAATAAAAAGAATATCAATATCTATATCATCCCTGGAGGGCCAGGAACTTCTTCCACTCTCTCTTTTCCCATCACATGGCCTCTATCTCCATGAATTGGTCACCTCCTACTAGTGCTGCCCATGAGAATGGTAGCTCCTGAACTACTAGCACTATGGGTCTCGTGAACTTGACCTCTCGACTAGCTTCCTTTTGGGATATATAGAAGGCATAGCTGACAAAAGAAATACCACTCTTTGTAATAAAATCCTCATAATACATGGCCTCAGTCATAACCTCTTTGTATATGTCCATAGATATCAATTGTGGTGTTGGCATCACTCTAATACTTATCTCGTGGACCCTATCCTAGTAGTGGAGGTCATTGTCCTGTACACGAGGCTATGGAACCTATCCTAGTACCTATACCTATACCTTGTGAGACCATGTCCTTGTAATTTTTTTCCCATCACATGTCCCCCGACACTATCATGTACTTGTTTTGCTTCCAGCTATGCTTGTAAAGTGGCCACATGTGCCTATAATGTAGCAACCCTAGCTTACAGGTTCCATAACCTATCCCCCATCGTCATCCTATGCTTGTGTCATCTTAGTTGTGCTCAGTAAAGAAGAAACTTGTGCTGTAATGTAGTGACATGTGCCCTTAATTCCTTAACCTCGCCTCATAGCATGTCTCTCCCACAAATGATTGTGGCCAAATCAATTGGTCCTAGCCTAGTTGGTGTTGTTTGTACTATCTGTGTGGCCCACAATCGACTATAACCCATTGTGAACCTAACATCATCTATAGTCTCATCTCCTACCTTCTCCTCCACTCTGTTAGATCTGTCGGTTGTGGAAGAGGTTATGGCATCTCCACATTCTCTCAACGGTAGTGTAGGAAAGGTGGGGGCACACATTGCTTAACGCTAAACTGTCATTTGACCCGATCTATGTGGGTATACACATGTGCCCCCTACCATATGCCTCTAAATTCATCTAATAATTTGTAAACCCTCTAGATCCTCCTCCATACCTGTGAACTCTAGATACATGAGGTATGGCCTCCATATAATCTTTACCGGTGATAAGCTAGCCAGTACTCCGATAATATGTTACATCTCGAGTCACACCATCAACCATCACATGTTCTATAAACCGCAACCATCACTTATATCCCACCCTTTTTACACCACCTCCCACACTCGTCATAGTAGTAGACCAAGCGGATGAAGGCACAAAATGTTCACTTATGCCCAACAATGTAAAATATATGTGCAACAGAGGTTGTATCGCCATATCCTCTTGTATGCCCATAGCTCCATGTATAGTTACACCAAGTAAGTTGGCGACCATGTAAAACACACCTTGTCAAAAACCATATCCTCTAATATTCCCATCAACGATCGTGGAAACCTCCCATCCTCTCATTATAGGAGGGTGAAAAACTCGACCCCAACCATCATCGACATTATCTCGGCGGGTCTCCCGAGGGTGCGTTGCATACATCTCCCCATAGAAAATACTCACACTATGGTACAACTCTTCCATTTACGGTGTAAACACCATAGCTATATGATCCACTTTGCATCGCATCTCGAAGACGAGACCTGATACAATGGCTCCCCAAAAATTGGCAGTCATAGAATCTTGTAGATTTCCTCTAGTGTGATGGTCATCTCTCCCGTCAAAGCAAGTGGAAGGTGTTGGTAGCCAGATCCCATCTATTGATGAGGGCTACCATCAAGTTATGAGCTCTAGAAATCTTCTAGTACCTCCTAACGACACCTAGCCCAACTACCCACATATGCTCCCACTCCTCTGGAATAGTGGGCCTCATATGTACTAACAGGGGTAGAATTTGGTCCCTCATCATCATCTTTTACCTCACCTACATCATCAACATGCACATATGTTAATCATTTGCCCTTTTACATTCTATTTAAAACTCAACTTAAGCCTATTTTCTACTTTTCTTTACCTACACCATCTACCCTTACCTAACCATCCTCCTCGAATCATACTCTTCCCACTATTTCATCTATTTAACCTACCCTTACCCATCCCAACCACACTCATCTTATTTCCTCATCATTTTCATAAAACCTCCCCTCAACATTCTTTTGGATGCTTTTACCAATCCTATACCTACCTTAGACCTAGCTCTAACACCCCATATAGCTTAAACCTTCCTTCAACATCCCAAACCACCATTTTTCTAAACATTTAACCATTCCCTACCTAATCAGCATCGGTCACCCTATCGATGTTAGTCCCCTTTTCCCATCATCACTTGTTCATTTCACCGATGCCACCGGTAACCGACTAGTGTCATTTGTTGGTTTGGCCACAAGGCTGAACCCCCACGTCCCCAATCCAAAAAATTACATAATATCCCTATTTTACCCACCCATATTTCCCCAAATTCATTCTAACTCTTAATTAATCTAATTCCACCCTCCCACAACCCAATTTCTACCCCATTTCTATCAAATTTTTAAAAAAACAAAAGTTCCTATTTTTCTTGTTTATTCTTATACAAAAACCAAAATTCAGAGTTGAATACTACCTCCACTCACCAGACTTCCTCCCCCTCTGCCATGTCCAATGCCTCTCCAAGCACTCAACCAATCACACTCACTCGGGTGGATGAACATGGGCCCTCAAATCACTCCTTTAACCACTAACCTCTCATCAAATCAAACTACGGGACTCTTTGTCATTTTCCTCAAAAAACCATTCTCCACGAATTGTTTTCAAACTCAAAAATTATTAAAATGAATTAATTTTGGGTGGGTTTTCAATTTTATTTCTTCATTTTGGTGACCAATATCGGTATATTCAAGCCCAAGGTGACCGACATTGGTCACCCACACCGGTATCAATTATTACTAAACCAACATCGGCCAATGTGCATACAAACACATATACCTCACTTAAACTAATCATTGCTACCAATGGTCTTTTTCTTGTTACCCCCACCCTAAAACATCCCTATAGACCTACCTACCAGCCTCACCACCTCACCAACTCTCTAAGGATACTTAGGGACACATTTTCCTTTACCTAGACCTTACTGTGGACCTTACCCATGACCTTACCTATATACCTTTTCCAACCAACCTTACCTCTTTTTCAATTGAACTCACTTACTCTATTGTATGATAATAATACCCATTTTGTTTAGCCTACCAACTTTACCTTGCCTAGTTTCTTGTTGTTTATATCGACTAGACCAAACCTTCTAGTGTTTTGGAACACACCTATACCCATTCCTTCACCTCGACCAGATTATGTTTCCAAGATCACATTATATACCTTGGATACCTAGACCATATCACCCTTGTTTGTATAAACCATTGACCTTTGACAATGTAGAGTTTGTGTGCTCTTTAGCCTTGTGCCTTTTATCATTTTTAATGCATGTGTGTGTTTGATCGCATCCACCTTATCATACTCATTACCAATACCTACACCTACATCTACACCCACACCTTACCTCATTTTTCATCACTTACCACCTTATCAATCCCATCACTGATTCTACCTTCCACTATATTAGTTCTTGGTTAGAGGGGGATCACCTTCACCCTTATCTAGGACAACCTACGTCTTATTTTTTTCATCGTCACGTATTGAATATAAGCTACATGACAAAAGGGGGAAATTGTAGACACCCAAAATTGGGACGCAACCCTTTAAACCCCTTTCAATTAACATACCCCCTTACCATTACCCCTTCCACACATTTTTATTAATCTAACTATCAATATTAGGTTAATCACCACCTCAACCTTCCACCTCACCTTGGACCTATTCCAAGGGATTTTAACAAAATGAGACTAGGTCATCACTCCTAGAATTGAGTGATCACTTCCCTAACTAAATAATACTCTTTCTTAACCTAATATTTATGGTTAAACAATTCTTCCATAAATTCTCAACATGTTTAAACATGAACCAAGACTCCTAGCCCATGCAAAAAAATCTTGACTCACACCGAAAAGGAATAAATAGGCTATTTTGAGTAAATTGGACTATTTACCTCTAACAGACGCAGTCATTCCTCTACTAAAGTGCAATCAAGGAACCACCATTGGTTCCTTTAAATAAGGATTTCCAAATCTTTCCTCGGGTTCTTCTTTTGGTTGGATTTTATATTTTCATTCACATTCAAACATTTTATTAAGCATCCGATAATCAAACACCACACTAGAGCATCCAAGTTCTTCAACAAAGAACCAACCTCTTGCTCCATAGTCTCGAATCATTCATACAAGGAAGTAAACAAGATTCATTTTCATAACAATGGATCCATACCCATTTCTCCTATGAATTCCCACCAACCACTACATCTACCAATCTCTAGGTCTTCAAATAAGTGTCTTATCCAAGTTGTTAGTTCTTAATTTTTGTTTTAGATCTCTTATTTTCTTATGTTGTACTACTTGCTTCTCACCTGAATACCATATGTCAACCATCTACCTGATACCCTACCTACCTGAACCTCTTTACCTTTCCAATCACCTCTCTCCCCCATGCTAAGCCTTCACTTAAATCCCAACACCATACCCGAGCCTTATCAACACTCACATGCAATCACAGAGATCCTGAACCAACCTTGTTTCTACTTTGGCACCCAATTTCCCCTACGATGATTAGTTAGGTAGTTGATACTGGCTAAAACCAGTGACTGACATCAATTCCTTCAACTGGTATCAGTCTTTGTGTCTGGCATTCTCCCTCAGACCAGCCAACTAATTTACCTACCCAAAACCTCTCAAAACCTCCTATAACTTCACCCAAACCTCCATAACACCCTTTGTTACACCTATAGACCTTAACAACCCACCACATAATTTAAATTTAATCTTGTATTCACTATTTAGATTATATTTTAATTACTTTTCTTATGTGAGATACCTAAATTATACGGTTTATAGTATGACTCTCTATTTCATGTTATCATCAAAGCATTTATTTTTTCTTAAAACATGGATTAATAGCCTTCTAGAAGTAATCCACTTCCGGATCTAGCTCCCACTAAGAAATCCACCAACCGATGCTTCTAATTCTATCTTGTGGTCTTGTGTTTATTTTCAGGCAGTCCTTCCCAAATAAAAAGGAATTCCCTCGATTAGCTTGGTCTTTAATGGTGGACAACCTCATCATGACCTCCAATTATTCCTCACGTAGCCAACCTTCTACCTTAAACATTTTTCTTATACGTACACTTCTTATTAGTGAAACACTTCCACATAGCTTCAAGAATATTTGACCTTTAAAAAGAGGATGCACAAGCTTTTACAACTAGAAAACTAAGCTCAAAATAAACAGAGAAGAGATTAGAAGAACTTTGTTTAAACTATGCATTCAAGATGGTAGAAAGAAGGTATACAAGGTACTCCAAAACTAGTGATATGATTGATCCAAATTTTGAAGATCAATTGGAAGTTTATTTCAAACTTCCTATCAATCAAATTTTAAGGATAATAGGTCAATAGTACTTTCCATATTTGATCCTACCTTTTCTCTTGAATATTCATTCAACGAGTTAGAATTCAACCATTGAATTATATTCCTCTATAAGGAGAAGTTACAGAAGAGGTTGTAGAAAGAGTTGAAGAAGAAGAATAAATAGTTAAAGAAGAAGAACCACATATGGCTCTAAAATAACCATTGGCATGGGCTAAAAACACAAGTCCATTGGCTATCAACCCTATTTTTCATGAACTTCCTAAGGGATCCTAGAAGAACTTTCCTAAGTTCTATAGGGATGGGAAACAAAAATTTTATGACCACATTGCATATTTCATCATGGATTTTGTAGTAATAGGTGTAGGATATGAAGATGTGTCAATCTCTTTGTTTCTATAATATTTTCAAGATGTGGCCACAAATTGGTTCTATCACCTTCCAAGTAGGTTTATCACTAATTGGAATGATATGATAAACCAATTTGAATCTAGGTTTGAACATTGCGAAGATGTTCATGCTCTTCTTAGACAATGGTCTCAACTAAAGAAAATCCCAGGATGAGCCCATGAGGGAGTTCATAGCTAATTTCAATAGAATGTTGTATAATAACCCTAAAGTTTCCTAGCCTATTAAGGAAAACAAGTTAATATTCTTGATGAATACTCAACTTCCTCGAAGTTAGTTTTATGCTAAGAAGAACTTAACCAACTGATTTGGAAGAAGCATAAATACTTGTAGTTGAAGTGGAAGATGGCTTGATCATGTTCGGAAAAACCAAAAAGGTATGAGTAAAGAAAAAGGGAAGAGTTTAAATGTAGGAAACACATACTCATTGGTACAGAAGTTAGTTAATGATGTCATCTCCTTAAGAAGTAGTTGGATCAGTGTTCCATGTACAAATATTCTCTTAGGAAGAATTTTCAAAATAATAAAAGGATTGGTCCACTTCCCTCAGTAGAATTTTTCTTGAAGTACCTCCCATAAATGCATCCTGCGATGTGAAGGAGGAAGAGGAATAAATTCAAGAACCAGAATAAGAAAATGAGGGTGGTTATTATTGTTCTCTAGCTCTCATACTTTGTTAAGAAGAAAGATAGTTAAATTCTTCCATTCCCTATTCTAATGCATTCCTATCCTGCTCAATTTCACTCCATAAGCATGTACTTATTGAATATAATGCAATGAGACTTTTTTTTTTTCTTGTATCTTGTTATTTGTTATATGTGAATGGTTTATTCTCATTGAGTTCGTTTTTATATTTTGGTTTTGAGGAAATAAAATCTTATTTGATACTTATTGTAAAAAACCTCCTTGTTATTCTCTTATTGTCTCTCTCTTTATAATTGTTTCATCTCGTGTATTACTTACAAGCACTTTTCCACATGCATAGGGAATTACTCCTATGTGATCCCCGGTCAAAAGACCACCTCCCAAGAAATTAGAATAGAGTAAATATTTCCTATTTTCAATAAATGGAGCTGCCCCATTCAATAATATGGACTTAGTCCACACTATTAGTGAGAGAACCCTAATTTTTCTACCCAAAACATTATTTCTCAAACATGATTTAGATAGGATTTCAACCACTCTGTCTCCCTCAATTCCAGCTCATAAGAAATCACTACAATATTTCCTTGAAAGTATTTATTTTTGTTAGGAAGTTCATTCCTAAATTTTTAGGACTTTTCAAGCTCATTACCTTGATGTTCAAGAAGGATGTGTATTTTAAATGGACTAAGGAAAGCAAAGCTTTGAAAATATAAAATAGGTAAATTCTCAAGAACTCACTCTAATTAGCGCATGTTATTCAAAGGACCTAATCATATATTCCTATGTTGTTAAACCTAGTTTTGTTGTGGTGTTGACACAAAAGAGTGAAAAAGGTTCGAGACAACCAAAGTGAGCTTCTTTAGTCGGATGTTGAAGGACTAGGATTTGAAATATAGTCATGTAGAAAAGAAATTTTTTTCCATCATGATAGCTCTTAATAAATTCAAGCATATGCTTGAAACTAATAGCATCAAGATATTAGTCTCTCATATTATTGTGAGAGACTTCATTATGGAAGCATAAATCAATGAAAAGAAAATTATATGGGTGAAAAATATCAGGTATTATCAAGGCCACCAAGTTGGTTAGAGGAAAATCATTATGTGAATATTTTTATTCGGATGCTGAAAATGATCAAGAAGTATCCTATCTCTTAGAGGAAGAAAAAGAAAATGATAATATAGGATTTCTTTATGGCAATAGTTAGAGAAACAACATGGCCAAATTCTTATATACTAGTGAATATCCTCCTAGTTTAAGCAAAGATAAAAGGTGGCATTTAAGATTATAATCCATTCCTTACACATTAATAAGTAGTGTTATTTTTAGAAAGAACTTGGATAGATTGTTACTACGAAGAATCATTGAGGGAGATAAATTGAGAAAGGTATTGGTGGAATTTCACATTGGATTCTCTAGTTGGTGTTTCTCATCAAAGGCCACAATAATAAAAATCTTGAAATCAATATACTTATGTCTTACATTTTTTATGGATTCTCGTCGATGGGTTATAAAGTGCAAGGAATTTACTATTTTCACTACTAAAAAGAAGATGAAATCCCTCCCACTGCATCTAATTTAGGTGGATGAACCCTTCTCTCAGTGGGGACATGACTTTATTGGCATGATCAATCCAATGTTAAGTGTGCATTAAAAATGGGTCCTAATAGTGATTGGTTACTTTACTAGGTGGATAGAAGTTGTGGCATTCAAGGAAGCAACTGAATCAACTATCTTTATTTTCTTAGAGGATATTGTAACAAGGTTTAGGGTTCCCTGAACTATCATTTCTGATAATTCTAAGGAAATATTATGCTATTATATGTTTAACTAGGATCTCAATCATGACATCTACCTAAATACTTCTTCTAATTATTTCCCTCAAGGTAATGACTTAATGGATTAGGTGAGTCTACAAACAAAAACATGATCAAAATAATGAAGGGAATAATGGATATGAATTTTATAAAGTGGCATAAAAATATTAAAAATATCTTTGGGATGAAAATATCACATCTAAAATATCAATTGGAAATTCTCCTTTCATCCTTGTATATTGTTGAGAGGTCGGGCTTCCATTATCTCTTGGGTTGCCTTATTTCGAACTAGCAAATTAGTTGGAATTGGAAGGCAAAGGTTGAACAAAAGTTTGAACAAAGGATTTGGTTCATCTTGAAGAATTGAGCCAATATATCATGATCAGGTAAGAGGAACATCAAATTTTAACCAAACAGTGATTTGATAAGAAAGATAAAGCTCAAGATTTCAAAATAAGAGATATGGTTCTGAAGTGGAATGTAGATAGATATAAACTAGGGTGACACTCTAAGTTTTATGCACTTTGGAGTGGGCCATATATCATCACTTCTTGTAAATAAGCCAACTCTTTTGATTTTTCTAGGATTTATGTGGAGGCACTTCAAATCCTTATTATAAGCCAACTCTTTTGAGTGAGTCTATTTATTGTATCTTGTAAATAGTTGTTTTTCTCATTTTTTTTCCTTGTTATTGTTGTATGGTCCCTCCTTTTATTGTATGGATATCACTAAACAAGTTCTATTTTCCTTAATCCTTGTGGTGATGTCTTAAATAAGTGCTTTGTTTCACAATTGTTGGTTTCATTTGCATTCTTGATGTTGGAAGCCATGAAGCAAAGTGAGAGACCATGGATAAAGGAGCAGCATAATTTCACAAAAAAATTCTTAGTTGTATGTTGACTCCATGCCTAAGGGATTTCTCGGGATATTTATAAACCCATATAGTAGGCGAGATGTCCTTAAATGTTACTAAACCACTTTCCAAATAAGAACTCGTGGTTATTCAAAAAATGCATTCAAGTTTCAACTGGAAATAAGGTCTATAAAGAGGAAGAATTAGTGTTCCACAAAAAACTTAAAAATTTAGTGTTCCATGGGTTTACAATATGTAGTGTTCTACAGGCTCACCTAACCCACATAACAAATGAACATGGTCGTGGGGAAATATGTCACAAAACAAAGGAAAAAGATATTTTCAGCATTGTGGGAAAAGAAAGGCTAATTATAGGGGGAAAAAATTGAGTTCAGAGGAAAATAAGGAATTTTGTGTAACAAAAGGTCCGCCGAGTAAATGACACCTATGGAATGAAGGAAAATTCATCCCATGATGTAAGACAAATAAAAATCCATGTAAAAAGAGACTACAATACAAGAAAAAATTCCGTGAAATATAAACGACTTGAGGGAATGAATCATAATCCATGGGGAGAGGAAATATTAGGTCACGTGTAGTAAAAGGAATTTTGGGGTCAATAGTTTTCACGGATCAAGGAAGAAGTCGAGAAATAAATTTGTAGGTCACATGAGTTAATGAAAGTAAAGTAGAAGGTGGTGGAACAACAAAACCCATAAATCCCAAAAAAATCCTTCCTAATTCAAACCAAGCACTCAACCACTCCAACAAATAGAATTTAATGTTGAATGGTACCACCCTCCCTGCACTAGTAATTTGATGGTGTGCTATTGGAGCAATGTCATGAGCTCGTACCTATCCTACGAAATCAATAGTGTTTGTTCCTCTATTTTAGTAGGGTGGTTGAATTAAATGATCATTGGATGTGATCATTTTCCTCTTCTTCCTCTCTCAATTTATATAAATGTAGGTGTGAAATCACATGTAAAGGGTTCACTTTTATACTAAGTCCGATAGCTCTTCATTTTTGAGCTCGAATATTTTTGTTTTCAACCTTTGTAATACTGACTTTGAATTTTTCACACAACTCAAATTTGTTATTCTATTAATGGATGAGATCTTCATATTATCTGTAAGTATGATATCCTTCTTTTGAATGCATTAGTGTTTAATGTGAATATTTTAACCCTCTTTCTCTCCTTTAGTCTTAATTTGTTCATTTCTTCCAAATAATTTGTGTGTATCCTTTTGTTCTTTACATGTATTTTTATACTTGTATCCCTAGAGCCAAAATCGATCCATATTCTAGTTTTTTTCATCACCTTTCTTTATTTTTAACATTTCCTTCTTTCAACCTTGGTCTCTTGGAGTACTTAGGATAGGATTAGATAGTTGTAGTGTAGTGTTGGTTAGTTAGTCGCAATGAGCTAGGATAGAAGGAATCCGGACTTCTTTATAAATTGACCTCAAATGTGTCATTTTCCCACACTTTGGAGGTATTTCTATGTTTCACTAAGGTTTTGAGTGTAGCTTCAACAAAGGGTGTAATCTCGGGTGATAATAGTTTTATAGATAACATACAATTCTACACAAGTATATAAACACATACATTTATGAGGTATGTTGACCTTAAAGTAGGACACGCATATTAGTACATGATGAAAAGTGTCTATCTAGTCCCTTCCTGAGTGATGTTGATCATTTGGGTAATCTCCTACACTATATAGGTGCTTTTGTTTCATTTCAATTATTTCCACTTCCTCATTGTGCTCAATTATCTATATTGTGTATATGTTATCTTTTAGACTAACAAGACTAAAACATGTGTCTTATGTAGTGCTAACCTATCTTCTTTGGATGTGATTCTTTTCTTGTTGTTTAATATACTAACTCTCTAGATTAATTTCTTTCTTTAATGGTGATTGTAATTGTCTTGAGTTCCCTATTTCTCTAATGAAATTATGGGTGTCCCATATTTTTGGCTCTATGTGTCTCTTTTATTTATGTACTTCACTATTTATATTCATCATATGTTCCTTCCCTACGATTATATTTTGATATTATGGGTGTCCTATGTTTGAGGATATAATCCTTAATGTGACTCTTTAACATGTTATTAATTATTTTGAACTGATTGAATATTTTTTCCTCTTCCCTTGTTTTATTCTCTAATAAATGATTTCTATCATTACTCATCTTTCTTATTACATCCTTTGTTATTTTATTTGTTTCAATGGTCTCCACCATGTGAAAACCTCTCGTACAAACAATATCCTAATAGCGGCCACCATTATAGCCTTCCATATGATCTTATGTAGATTATCATATTTATATAATGTGGGTACATGCATTTAAATAATTCTAATATAGATTTAAACAGAAATGAAACATCTCAAATTATAATACAAGAGCATAAGTATTTCATTCCTTTTCCATTATGTAATTTATATACAATGATAGATATGGGTTTTAGGGGCATGGGACTTCTTATCCTTTTCATTACTTGGCATTTTCATAATCCTACATATATGTATAAAACACTTTGGTTGCATGGGTCATCCATTCCTTTACAAACCTCATGTTATATTTACAAAAATAAGCCTAGATCTATTTATAATGACGTGTCATGTGGTTGGAAGGTATCAAAGTAGGAAAAAAATCATATGTTGTCCTTTATTTCATCTCTCTATTTTTATGGGAAGATATCGTGGTTTTTAAATACTTTATACACTACTCTTCCCCCTTATTTGTTTTTTTGGTAGCTCTCCTCTTCAATGTTGGGTTATGTGTACTCAAATTCATTTCATAATCTGATTTCTCCTTTATAATAATAAGTGAGTAATCACCCCAATACTTTGACATTATACTAATAAATCCAAATCTCCAAAGAAATAATTATATATTGTGCTTCCAAAAATGAACATGTGTATTTCTTCTATGTTTTTATATCCTTAATTTTTACAGGTTTAATTTTTCAAAATTTACAAGAATTAGTTACATTTGAGTTACATTTCTATTTCTACTATTAACATTAACTACACTCTTTGTTGCAGGTTTCACCATAGAACATTCCAAAACCACTGCAAAGGAAAACAATAAATCTATCAAAGGTTTTGTGTGTGTGTGTGTGTGTGTGTGTGTGTGTGTGTGTGTGTGTGTGTGTGTGTGTGTGTGTGTGTGTGTGTGTGTGTGTGTGTGTGTGTGTGTGTGTGTGTGTGTGTGTGTGTGTGTGTGTGTGTGTCTACCCTAATTAAATAATGTAAGGGTTTATCATAGGATATTATTATGATGCAATTAATTAAAAATTAATCATGCATAATCATAATATTTCATTTATACCTTTAACCATGATCAACAAGTAAAATAACACTCAAATACACAAGAGGAGATGAATGATTAGTTTTATGGGTCAAAACATAGGATACTCAAGGATTTCCATAGAATTGGAAAATTCATATTAGAAACTATAGATGCTTCATTTCCAATAGTGGAACCGGATACTAAGGTTGTTAAAGAATTTAAAAATATATTTCATGGGTCTGGTTACATTTGTATTATATGGGACTAGATACATCTATATGGTCTTGGACCCTTCTACAATCAAGATCTATAACTTATGTGTTTTTCTTACCTATAAATTTTATTTGATGTATTTCACTCTTGTTTTCACAACCTTGGGATGACCCTGTAATCACTTACAAAAAGTGGAAACCATATACAATTATAGTAATCTTCATTAAATAATTATATGACCAAAATGAAAAATCATGTCTACCATCAGGTTATACTACATTTGGCATTGTAACCTCCCCCATAAACCAATCCGTGTGTTATACTACATGCCCTCATGTGGGATCAAGCCTCATGTAATTCTCTTAAGTTCTTGTGTAAGTGTTATTATGATCTAAACAACCCCTATGAGCTCTCTCATCTCTCTTGGCACAAATATATTTGGATAGCTATAGAGTAGATAATATACCCAATTTTTTCACAGTGATTTGTAGTGCACTTTAGCTATGTGACCTAATCATTTGTCACTTGACATCCCTGTTACAATTCTTGGAGTGACTTTTATCTTTCTAAGACATGGCTCTAGGACCTTTTCATGCTTAAAAATGGAGGAAACTAAACTCTTTGATTTATTTAGTGATTCAAATATGTAGTGGTGACTACTATAAATAATTTGAAACTGATTTAGGAATATCTAGGAGATGTTTTTGGAATGATATTTACAAGAGTAGTTTATAATATTTCGGGTTAACTTATAAAGTTATATTGAGTTTCTTTTATAGCTTTATGTAGGTGAAATATTATGATAAGGCTAATACTATGATGATGAAATGATGCAATAAAGATATTCAAATTGAAATTAGAGTTAAAATATAATGAGAACCAATACAATACAAAAAAAAGATAATACAATTTGGATAGGATTGTATAACATATTATAACCAAACTATATAGCTTAAGATAAGAAGCAAGTGATTTAAAATAGAATTTTATATAATGATGCTCATGTATGATTTATTAATATTCACTAAGCTTTTTACATTGCAAAGTGTAAATTTTAGTAAGTCATGATAGAGCTAAATAGATGTATTGATTGGACTTAGAATATGATCAATTGTCTTAGAAAGGAGAATATCCAACCTTTTTTTATGAAAAGGATAAGTTACCAAATTTGAGTGTCCATGTTTTCTCCCATAGTTTAAGTGTGTAATTAGCAATTGCACACTTAAAAAAACATACATGACCATGTACACACATTTTATTTCATCAATATTTTTCTTGTGACATGTTGATATTGGTATGATCCATAGTAATACCTTTAAAATAAAGGGTAGTCAACATATATGATATAAAATGATTTGTAACTCAAAGTATAAATAATACTTGTAAATTATTTTATAACTTTGAACTTGCATCAAGTAAAGAGGATACAAAACATGGATGGAATAAACATGTTCATTCTATAGAGGGAAGAGTTATCATTCTCTTTGTACTTTGGATATTTTTAGATTTTTTTGATATTTTGATGGATTTGGGTTGATCGTTCCCCAATTGTGTTGAAGGATAAATATGAGCATTTATCATATGTAACCTAACACCAAAGGAGTAAGAGGAACCTATGTACCTCATTAAGAGAGAATACTCACATCGCATAATGTTTACTAATCATAAGAAATTCCCCTTTAAATTTATGAGAGGAGAGGAAGTAAAACCTACAAATACATTTTCCACTTTGATACCTTCCACAACCCCACAAACCACACCACTACAAATGGATCTAGGTCTAATTTTGTAATTGTTGAGTAAGATAAAACCACATAGTTAGAAAGGAATGGTTATACCATGCCCCACTATGTGTCATATTTTTAAGAATGACTGTCTAAATACTAGAATAAAATAAAGGATAAGTAATCGCATACCCCCAAACCCTATTCTTAAAACTATCTATGAGTAGTGTGGAGGAGAAGGAATGAAGTAATCATGTCTTGTGTATAATGTTTTAAACTAAATAACATGTGTCTAAACCTATATAAAAACATATCAATAGATGATAGAATATGAGATTAATCAAATTTTTCGAGAATCTATCCTCCGCCGAGAATGTATAGTTTGGTTTGGACCGTATTATGGTCTTAAGTGTAGTGTACAATTATGACATTTATTAAATTATTTCACTTTTTAGTACCTTTTTTAAGGATTTACTTACATATATATATATTATAATATATATATATATATATATATATAATATATATATATATATATAATATATCCTAATGAATGACATTTTGGGGCATTTGAGATAAAGAATTTGAGTGCATAGCCCATAGTGTGATAAGTCTGATAATCTACATAGGATCACATATAAGAATGGAATGGTGGCCATCATTGGGAACTTGTACCTATAAATAGGGTTTGTGCATAGTGGATATCATGGAACACCAAGATAACAAAATGTAACATGAAAAAATAAATAGTACATGTGTATAGAATAAACAAAAAAGTATAGAAAGAGTTAGCATGTCATAAGTAAGATGAACAATAGTATATGTGTATATAAGTAAATACAATAGTGTAGAAAGACTCAATCAATCTAATGTGAATAGTAAAAATATTCAACATTTGATAATAAAGAGTGATAATAGTAGTTTAAGAGTGTAAATAAATAGTATAGAAACATGGTCACATGGAGACATAGAGCTACAAACATGGGACACCTATGATGTCACAAGAAAATCGTAATATAAGGAATTGTAGACTACATACAAAGAAACAAATGTATTTATACAAGATGGAAGTTAAGATAAAAATGGGAAACCCATAGTGTCACAAGAACATCAAGGAACTCAAACCATATATACTAATAAATCATGGATTTTAGTAATCAAAAAAGAAAAAAAAGCAACCATATGCCAAGATTGGAACAAAAAGTATTCAAGCAAGTAATAATAACTGCAATGTTCTAAGAAAGTATAATAAACAATGATAGTAAAATCATAGATAGAAATATATGATAGCATTTCACAAGAAACATGTGTTAGTCATGTTATCTTGAAATATATCATAGAAACTATGTATGTAATCAAGAGTTATGAGGAATTATTAAATAACTACAATGAAATAAAATCACATGTATAGTTTGTCAGATGCCCCTAAAGAGTATCATCAATGGGAAAAAACCAAACCAACATTAGTCATCATGTATCATGTGTATATCAATATAATATATATATATGTATATATATATATATATATATATATATATATATATATATATATATATATATATACACACACCTCTAAAATTCATGTGTGTGAGATTATATAAAAATCATATGCTATCTATCAAACCAAAGTGAAAATAAACATATATAAAGTGACAAGTACGTAAATTAAACCATAAACATGTCCTGGTTTTGTATTTTTGCAAATATGTGAATGTTTTTTTATTATGTGAATATTTGAATGTTTTTTAAAATAGATATGTATGGGAAAGGGGGTAGCACAAGGGATACCCAATAAGATCCTCATAAGGAGGTGAGACAATCCCAAATGTTGAAGGAGGTGTAGGCTTAAAATATGTCATAGTAGAATAAGGATAAGCATGTATAAATTGCAGAGGGATCATAGTATGTGAGATTGGAAAGGAGTATTTATAGTAGTTGTATATTTAAGTGTAATTTGAAAAGAAATATTGTCACAATTCAAAAAAATTGACTTTCCCAAAAGTAGGTAATTCATTTATAACATCGAAATCAAGCTCCAAAGATGGTGTAGGTAAATGGTCTTGTGAATGTGTAGGAATATGTAAGACATTATGTAGGATTTCTACCTCTTCCTAAGTCATTTAAGCTTAATAATTATAAATTGAATTTGTATTTGAAAATAATTTTGTAAAGTTATAATCAATTATGGGATAGCATTATGAAAACTTTAATTGTTATGACCATTTATAGATTGTGGATCTAGAGTGAGATAAGTATTAGGATTATCAAATTACTTTGGAATAAGATCAATTTCAACACAAGGATCAATAAGAGAGTATATATTAACATGTTCCACCTTTAGAGCAAGCCTTAAATGCATACTAACAATTTCCACATTGATATATATAAGAGGCATGAAAGAAACAATAATAGTAATATTATTTTTCATTTAATAGAGAGAGTAGAAACATAATAAATAGTGTTAGCCATTTTAGGAGAAGAAGGAGAAACAAAATTAGAAACATAATTATGAATATAAATATTATCATGAATAGTAACATTATTATGAATAGGAACATTATTATTAATAGGAACATATTTATGAATATAAATATTATTATAAATAGAAACATATTTATGAATGAAAACGTCATCATGAATAGTAACATCATCAAGACTAGTAACATATATTTTACATGAAATGTCATGATCAACATGTTTGTCACCATCCTCATCTGTGTCAATATCGGGAAGGAAAATAACAATATAATTTCTTACGAGATGTGTATGATAGACCAATCTAAGGGGAAATCATCATTAGAATAAGATTCATCTATACACTTAATGAATTATATTTTTGCAAGTAATGTATATTTTGATAATTAGGAAACTTGGTTGGATGACGTAAGATAGGAGATCAATCATCACTAAGCCGATAATAATAGCTATATTCATATTTATAAGTAATTTCATCATCATAACATGTCTCTAATGATTTGGTACTATAGGGTCAAATAATTGTGAAAAATCAACAGAAGTATGCAATGTTTGGGACTTATGAAGTTCCTCTAATGTGGATAATGAGCTAGCTATAGATATACAATTCAAGCCCTAAGGGATTCATATGGTCAAACTAGGAATAATGAATTTTTTCCAATTTGAATAGCTTATGTGTGTCATTTCATCTTCCTAGTTTGGCCTTAATGTGAATATTTAAAATATGGAAGCCTATAAAAAAATCAATTGCACTTTATAGCTCAAATGGAATTCTCATAAGATATTATTACAAATATCAATGCTAAATCACTCAAGGTTATTTCACTTTTTTGAATTCTTATTTCATTCCCTTTTAAGATTTAATGTGTTTTTTTATTAACATACATGAAAAGAATGAAATAAAATTAATAGGAGGATATTATAATGTAATCGACTTCCAACATTAATTTCCCAAATCAAAATAATGCTTTAAAAAGTGAATTTTGACCCGAGAAAATATAAAAAGGTAAAGTAAAGATTCCACTTAGTTTATTTTATGTGTATTTGGGAAATATTGAGTGATATGAAAGTGAAGACAGTGTGATCTAAGAATGAAATTGCTTTGTTACTAAAATTGACACATGAAACTACACTGGTCAAAACTTTATAACTAGGTCTAAAGAATTAGTATAGTCCTTACCCTTCTATATGGTCTTGTACCTACTCATATTATGGATATATAACTTCTTGATTGTTTTTCCTACCTTTAAATGAGTATTTATGTTTATCATTATTCTTCACTATCTTTTGGAATGGCTTTATAACTCTACTCAAACCCTCATAGTGCAAAATGGACTTCATGTAAAACCAACTTAGGTGGGTTGTGGTAACCCCTTTGCATTGTTAATATCACCACTACTCAAAAAGAGGGCTCAAATTTCACTTCATTCTCCTAGAATTTTATATCTTACATATTGTAATCGAAGTTGGTAAAACATTCTTTGATAATACCATGCTTGAGTTTCACACTTACTTAAATACTTCTAAAGGGTTAATTTTTCTTATAGAATGAAGATGGGGACTTATATACCTAGAAGGATACTTTAAACTTATAGAGGGTACTACCCTAATGTATGTGCATAATTTATTTCATAGTTTAAGAATCTTGGAGTTCCTTTTGTCCTCTCTTTTGCATGAGGAGTTATTAAAGTGCTAAGTTATCAAATGAGGTCTGATTTACTTATTGATATAGGCTTATGAAGGTTAAAAAAATTGTTAGCACGACCAATGAGAGGGGGTGAATAATTTATTTTTTAAAAAAATATTTCACATTTACTTTAGCATTCATTAATTAACAATTCAACTTAACCATTCACCATTAACCATGCATTAAACAAGAAACATAACCATAGATGAGAACAAGAGAACACAAGAACACCATATATAAGTGGGAAAACCTCAAGGGGAAGAAAACCCACTAAAACATAGATTTATTAGAGAAATGATTCAAATTTAGTTGAGCACCAACTCAACAAGGAGCACCAACCCCTAGGTTTAGTGAGGCACCAACCCCATAAGGAGCACCAAACCCTAAATTTAGTAGATCATGAACCCTATAAGGAAGCACCAACCAACCTACGTGACTCAACAATAGTTAAAGCCACCTAATTTATTTGTCACCTATAAAATGTTACATGAGAAAATGATGATGACACTATGAAATTCTCTCTTTCCTTCTATCTTCTCAAAAACTACCTTCTAGACTTTCTTGCTTAATAACTTCTTCCTTCAAGTTGATTATGTCATCTGACCTATCTCACCAATATCTAATCACTCTCTAGAAAATTATATCATCTTCTCTTCCCTCTCTTGACATTCAAGAATACCTCTTACACCTTCCATAAGCTGCCGTATATCATGATTACAAAACATCTATGTGGACATAATAGGTAAAATTCACTTTCAAAAATTTGAAACACATTCTTAAAATATCATCCATAAGACCGCTTAGATCAGTAATATCATCTTCATACCCAAATCCTTCATTAGTTCCATATATGCTTAAATGCACCCAAACACCTTCTCACTAAAATCAAGACCACTTGGGCCTACATGGCAGTCATCATACATCTTGTAGACACTAAATCATGCACTTGGGTACATTTCTAGGTCCTAATCACATATTACTATTCATATGATTCCTAAGAGAGAAACTAGTAATTAACATCTATCTTTAGCCTCTTTCTTTGTTTTCTTTCTTGTTTTTGGTCTTGCACACTTGATTGCTCAATTTGACTTTCACCACTTTATCTTTCTTGGATCTAAACACTAGCACTCCACACTAAGATGCTACCGCCCAAGTTCCTCATCCCCTCTTCACACCCCGACCTCTTTGTATCTTTTTCAACCCTTTTAGCTCTCTTTTATCTTTTTGAATCTTGTTTTCTCATTTTTTCCTTTTCAATGTTAATTAACAATTCAAATAAGGGAATAATATAAATACAAAGCTTTATGACCATAATAAGGGAGCAAGGTCTAAGCATCTATTACTATCACCTAAGGTTGCATCTCGAAGGCATTTTAAGAGAATAAAATCATCCATATAGATTCATTCAAGGGACACGGGAATTTTTTTGCAAACACACATAGGAGGGGAAGTTCATTTTGGCATGCACACATATATCGATATTTCTACATCTAGTTATTTCTTTTCTATCAAGTGGATCTTGCACAAGATCCACCTAGGCATGATTCTTCACATACACATAACTACATAGAGTCTAAGATGTAGTGCATTCCTCATTCATAAGTTCACTCTGTGGTGACCATCAAGGTCAATCAGACTCCCCATCTACATATTTTTATTTTTAATATTTCATGTGTTTTGGGGTTTTATAGGAGGCTTTTTATTTTACATGTTACTGATAAATTTGACCATCATACAATGATATATAGGTGACTAATAGCGAACATTAGTGAACTTCTTGTGAAACTACAAATTTTAGTGTCTGAGGTTTTTCATAGTAGTCAGCACCCAGAACCAATCTCTAATGCCTAGGCACCCATGACCTAGTCCAGGTGCCCCAATCTCGACATATACGATATTTCGTAATTTTTCTGGGCTTAGTTTCATTAGTCTATCCTCCTATTCAATCAATTTTCTAGCTCAAAGCACACCTCAATATTTATTTTGGAATCATGTAAGTATTTTATTTCCTCTCTTGCACCTAGGGTTTCATATTTCTCTTGCTTATTGCTTAGGTCAAATTTATACTTTAGCATTTGATCTATTGTATGTGACTCTAAAATATCTAGTGTTTTACAAATTTCCATATTTGTTAAATCATTTGGTGAACCCGTCTTATTCGAGAGATTTTGGGTATTAATTTTATCACTTCTTTCATCCTCTCATCATGGATATCTCCATTCATGTTTTCCTAGTAGTCAATCATGATTATCGAGCTAAAATAATTACTCGCTTGGTTAAAACCTATATTCCTTCTACTACCCATTCGAACATAATTTATCCGACATTTGTAGATGCATTTTATGAACAACGTACTTTTCCATCTACTATAGCTGACAATCTTTATGTTTATGACAATGATCCTCTCCTTTATATATGGGTTTGAATCAATAACTTGGGTATTAAAAACACTTTATTCTATAATGGATCTGAGCTTAATCTTTATACTTTATCATTCATTCAAAATATAGGCCTTTCCTTAGCTAATCTTAACCCAACATCTATTTTTATCCAGACATATGATTCTACTATGCATCCATGCATAGGCACTATTACTTTTCCTATCACGGTTGGCCCAATAATACTTCCTACAATATTCTTTATTATTGATATCCCAATTCCATATAATTGCTTACTCGGTAGGCCATGGCTTCACAAAATGCAAGCAGTTCCTTCTACAGTTCACTAATGCATTAAATTCTTACATGAGATATTTTAATATATAGTTCTCGGTGATAATAATTCATTCCAATATTTCCACCTAGAACCAAATACTTCATTATTTATTCCGAATTCTACTACTATGTATCTTGTTGTTAATCCACAACCCATGGACTATCTAGACAAGTTCCTCCACTAGAAGACACCATTTGTGCATTAGACATTGTCCCATCTGTTTCACTATCACCTCCTCCTTTTACTAATGCTATAGTGTTTTATCGGGGGTCCTTACATGCATCATTGGACATACCACCTTCATTACCTTCTCATGAGAAACTTGCATCTGTGATCCCTCCTTTCACATGTATATTTTACATGAATAATTCTTGTTGGCCACACATTCCATTTGATCCCATTTTCTCCGATATTTTTTGCGCATATGATTTCTTGGCTTGGCTCAAATTCACATTCGATGATATTCTCCCCAACCCTATTCACCCCATCTCTATCATAGATATGTTCGTATTGTTTTTTCTTATGAAAATTTTTTTCCTCCTATAATTTTGTGTTACGCACACTCCTTACACTTCTCTACTTAATCTTGGGCAATCTTAGGTCTTGGCTTGACTATATTGGTGGCAATTTAGATCTTGATCATATCGACATTTCATTCCCCATGCCCTTCGGACATGTTTTTATTTGAAATGATTCATTTCTCTTCTATTCCAAATATCTTACTTGATGGTATGCACATGGATATCCATTACCGCCTTTACTGATGAAGAATATGCAATGGGAATGTAAAATCTACGTTGCAATGGCTCCTTACTTGATCAACCACATACTATTGCTTACCAAGTATCTGATGCATCTCCATTTAATTTTTACCATGGAAATGATGATCTCTTAGATGACATTACTTGATTCTTCTACACATCATACACTTTGGGGGAATCATCCTTACTACTCCGCCTTCTAGCATTACCGGGTGTCTCACTTTTCTACTATGTCACTTTATGCTCCACATCTATTCTTTTGTACACATCTAACACATCTTCATATGCTTTTAACATCATTACTAGATGACGTAATATCATGTTATAGTTCACACTTCGCTGAGGTTATACTACATTCATGAACATCACATCATACATGCGACACATTACACACTCGCATATTTACTGACACATATTTCTAGCATCGCATTTTTACACATCACACTACCCTTTGACTCACTCTAATTCCATGGTTCATACTCAAATTTCGAGGGTCTAAATATGAAATGAACCTCACCATCTCACTCACTCTCTACTATGCTTTGTGATTCATAGATCTATCTATCTCTAGCACACAAAATTCAAACCATTTCCGATGATGCACTCTTGTTCTATGGTTCATTATTAATTGTTTAGGGGAATTTATAAAGGAACCTCATCTCACAAATATTCATCCACATACTCTCTGGGAGGAATACTACTCCTATCACATTCATGTTTCACTTCATTCCATTTACATTCACATCATATTACATATCTTGGTTGCATATATTCTTGCTTTTTTATGCTAATTACATGTACACTTTTTTTCATGCTAGATGGATACATCGTATGTCATTATCTTTTATATATACACATGCATGTTCACTTGAATTCTAGTTGTAAATGCATACTTTACTCAAATCTATTACACGTAACATGGATGCTTGGCACTATACCTCTTACCGCCTCAAAGCAGCTCTTAGGGGCATCTACTTTCATACACACTGCAGGCATTATTGTTTCATTTTTATACTACATATTCTTAATAACACACTACTTTATGAATCATACCTGATTTGACATACTTTTTATATTTCTAACATGCTAATGGGTGCTTCATGTGCAGCATTTTATTTATAGGAACTATTTTCCATCATGGTTATCTCGACACTTTACTTGTTATTGTTTTCCATTATTTTTGGTTATACCCTTTATATTGTGTGCACACTCTATGTTTTTGGTTGCTTCCATTACTGATTGTCTTGTGATATTATGAGTGATGTCCCATGTTCTAACCCTAATTTTTTGGTCTACATTTTCTTCTTGATTACTAGATTACACATTGTCTTTTATTTGCATATTTGTCATGATTGCACTATTACATTTTTCCATCCACTTTTTTACATGTACGTGAGAATCTACCAAGAAAATTCCTTCCCCTATAGGGTATTAGTTTCAACATAGTTTCCGGTCCTCTCATTTGGGTCACATCCTTCTAGAAAAATTATATGCACCCCAAACAAGGGGTTAGGTGACTAAGTAACCCCATTCAAAAGTTCACAATGATCCACAGTTCGAGAATAGCACGGTATAGGAACAACAAAGTATTCGATCACGTAAGTAGTCCCGAATGTGATTTAGGTCCTCAAGACAACACAAACACAAGCATCCAGACACAAACATGGGTGCTTGGGAACTCGTGACCCTTCCTAGGTTCCTATGACCAGGGCAATTATAAAAATTTCTCATATTAAAATAGTTTTCAGTAGTTTACACAACACTTTTCACAAAATAGGCACAATCTTCCAAAGAATCAAGCATGCATATTATCTCTTTTTTCTATTTACATTAGATTGTATTGGATCAAAATCGATCGAATTGTAAAAATCATGATCACACCATCTGTAGTGGTGTATAAATATTTGGGAAGTAGTCATGGTTGAAGAATAACACTAGACCTTTCTCCCCAACACTTCTTTTGTCGTGGCATGCGATCACGCAAAACACTCATTCTTAGTGCGAGATCTCCTAAAAACATGTTCTTTACATCATTTTCAAGATGCTTTCTATCCTTTTCAATCGACATGGACTAGGTCCACATGTTCTTTTTCACATTTTTACATACTTTTACATGTTTTTTACATACTTGGATTGAATTTTTCACATATACATGACTTTAACTACTATTTTTCTCTTCTTTTTATAGTATTGTCCTTATGAGAAGTAACAATCACATCATCAAACACATCAAGTGACAACAAAAATAGGTACAACTCAACATAACACATACTCTTTCACCCCTAAGATCACTTCCTTATCTTTAGCTTCCATGCTTCATCTTTTATCACTCCACGCTTTTTCCTGTCTCCTGGGCATGATTTCGCCATCAATTTACATGCTTATTAGGTATGCATCTCTAATATCCTTTATGTTATCAAGTATTCACTCAACAACATAAAGTAGGGAATGTGTAAACACTAAATCACACACTTGGGTACATTTGTAGGTCCTAATCACATACTACTATTCATATGATTCCTAAGCGAGAAAACTAGTAGATAACATTTATATTTGGCCTCTTTATTTTCTTTCTTCTTACTTTCTATGGTATTACACATCTCACTTCCCAATCTAACTTTCACTAATTTATATTTCTTGGCTATAGACAACAATACCCAACTAGGACACCAGCTCATGATCCCTCGTCCTCCGGGCACTCACGACTTCTTTATATCTTTCTTACCCATTTTGGTCCTCTTTTATCTTTTGGGAATCTTGTTTTCTTGGTAGTCAGCCTTCTATATGTTAATTAAAAAATTCAAATAATGTAATCATATAAATACAAAGATATGTGACCATAATAAGGGACCAAGCTCTAAGAATATATTACTATCACCTAAGGTGGCATCCAAATGCATTTCAATAGCATCAAAGAATCCATCTAGCTTCATTCAAGGGACAAGGGAGTGCGTTTTCTACATACTTGAATAGGAGGGGAAGTTCATTTTGACATCCACACATCTATCTACATTGCTACATTTAGTTATTGCTTGTTTTCAAGTGCATCTTACACAAGATCCACCTAGGGCATGCTTCTTCATACACACACATAACTACATAGAGTCTAAGATGTAGTGCAGTGCTTGGTCATTAGTTCACTCTGTTAGGTGACCTTCGGGGTCATTCGACTCCCCATTTGCATCTTTTTCTTTTTAATATTTGATTTGTTTTGGGGTTTTGCAAGAGGTCTTTTGTTTTTACAGTTACTAGCGAATTCGGAGATCATCCAACGACATACAAGTGACCAACGAGAGAACATTAGTGAACATCTTGTCAAACTAAAAATTTAATTTTTAAGGTTTTTCATTATCATGGGTACCCAGAACCAGTCTGTAATGCCTAGGTACCCCTGACCCATTCCAGGCACCCCATTACCAACATATCTGACAGTTATGTAATTTTTTGGACTTGGTTATGACAGTATGTCCTCATGTTCAATCAGTTTTCCAGCTTAACACACTTCAAAATTTCTTGAAAAATCATCTAATTCTCTTATTTCCTCTCTTTCACCTAGGTTTTCATATTTCTATAACTTATTGCTTATGTCAGATCTATACTTTATCATTTTATCTATTGCATGTGACTCTTAAATTTCTAGGGTTTTATAAATTTCCATATTTGTTAAATCACATCTAAAATTGATTATACATGTTTTACAAGTCCTCTCCATGCCTCCTACATGATTTACCATCTCTATACCACTATCTCTCATCATGAAACCCTCTTGAGAACAAGGACAACCAAGATGCCCCAAAAACTAGTCTTCAAAAATGAAGCTTAAACCCTCATCAAATCACCTAAATGATGTAATTTTTATATATCACTAGAAATTTCATGAACTTAGGGTCTTCACCAAGTGCATTAGACACCACAACTCAAACTGAAACACTACCAAAATACCTCTACAACCAAGACCACCAAAACTGTCATTTTCACCCCAAAAACTAGTCTTACAAAATGGACTTCAACAGACATCCTAGGGCTCAACCATGATCTAAAACCATAATGGACATGTAAAGTCTTCCCAAATTCCTCAAACACCAATTTATTCAATAGGTATAGTGCACAACTTGGGAGAAATCAAACTTCTTCAGAAACTTAAAGATTTTAATGGGGTCCACACACATTCATGACATCTAAATGCCACCGGAGAAAGATGGAGTATTCCTCTATAACATCTAATCATAAAACTTGATCAAGAAATCCATTATGGTCCATAAAAAATAAGATCTTCTCCATCACTTTTGAACTAGTTTTTAAAGAGGATTTAGAAGTTCTTTACCCTCTTAACGATTGTTTATACAGATTTACCCCTCAATCCACAAAATAATATATGGAATGTCATCCTAGGACCCTTACCTAGCTACCATGAATATATTGGACCACCATGTAGATTTTACATGTGCCAACGAGCATCAAATAGTCCATATTGACCTTATTTTCTATAAATGAGGAAATTAATAGATAAACAAAGATAAATGTGTTAGGAAATAAGGGATAAAATAATTGGAAACAATCCCATATAATCACAATAGTGGAAAATAAAATGCATAATTTATTATAGATCTAAAATTAAAGGTGCAGAAAATAAAATAACACAACTCAGAGATAATATTTAATGTGGTTCACCCAGATCTAGACTACCTCCACCAAAAAAAGCCAGTCCTTTTATTTCATCCAAAAATACAAGAATGGATACACCCTATAGAAAATATGTTGTAATTTCCTCTTCTCTATATCATAGTCTCCTCCTCACAATAAAAATGAAAATAGAAATAAAAATGAGCCACACAAAGACATCCATTTTTAGGGAAACAAAAACTACCATAACCTATACCATTAGATATGTGACCTAATAATGAATGGCCCAAATTTTACAATGAATAAATACATATAAAATGTGGCTTTCGAGGAACTACCCTTGAACCCCCACCAAGGGGTCCATCCTCCCCCGCCCCAACCCCACAAGGGGTACCCCGCAAACCCCACGGTATGAGTGTTAACTAATAAGATCAAGCTCCACAACTAAAAAAATGACAATACAAAACAATCATACCTTCTCTCGTAGATATATTGTAAACCTTGAGTAAGAGTGTAGAAACTTTAAGCTTGTGGAATCTTGTAAATTTTGATTTGTGGATGCTCTTGATTTGATCTCCAAACGAAGAACTTGGAAATGCTACGAGAAAATTTTTCTTAGATATGGCTTTCAATATGCAAATATTGGATAGCAAAATTGATAAAGTTATTGTGCAATAATCCAAGAGGATTTATAAAGGGGTAAGCTTGCTCTTTTATAGAGGTTGAGTAGTAGTTTGAAGTGGTTACAAGAGTTTGACTAAGCTCCAGGTCATAATTGTAATCACCCAGGAATAGGAAGTAGACTTATTTTAGAAGTTTCAAATTTGAAGGGGCAATAGACATTTGGAATAATAGAAGTTACATCCGGAAATTTAATTACATGTACAATCCAATTGCCCCCACACTTCTAGGAATATAGAAGTGGAGTCCAAGTGGAGTAGGGAAGTTGAGTTCTAAGTGCAGTTGATTAGAATGAGGAAGTGGAGTTCAACTGGGAGTTAACTAGGATAGTGAAATAGTAGTTAACTAAGAAAATATGTGTATTTTCCTAATTAATTAACTAATTTAATTAGCTACAATGTGCAAGATAATTAATTAATCATTTGTTTAATAAATGATAATTAACTTAGCTAAAGGGTGTTATGGACTAATTTAATTAATCCAAGGGGTGTAATGTGCATGATTAATTAATTGGATTAATCAATCGTAAAGGGGATATGAGCTAGGATGTGAACTGGATAGTATTGGGAATAAGTATGTAAATTTGGGGTACTTACATTTACCCCTCTTTAAAGTGTTATTGAAAACCTTCAAATATTGTAAACCTCAAGTAAGAATGTAGAAGATTTAAGCTTGTGGAATTTTGTAGATTTTGATTTGTGGATGTTCTTGATTTGATCTCCAAATGAAGAACTTGCATATGTTACGGGAATATTTTACCTAGATATGGCTTCCAATATGTATATATTGGATAGAAAAATTAACAGAGTTATTGTGCAAGAATCAAGAGGAATTACAAAGGGGTAAGATTTCTCTTTTATAGAGGTTGAGTAGTAGTTAGAAGTGGTTGTAAGAGTTTGACTAAGCTCCATGTCATAATTTTAATCACCCTGGGAATATGAAGTAGACTAAGTTTTAAAGTTATAGATTTCAATGGGCAATAGACATTTATAATAGTAGAATTTACATCCATAAATTGAATTGCACATACAACCCAATTTCCCCCACACTTATAGGAATCTAAAAGAGGTTTCCAAGTGGAGTAGGGAAGTTCGGTTCCAAGTACAATTGATCTGGAATGAGGAAGTGGAGTTCAAATGGGAGTTAACTAAGATAGTGAAGTGGAAGCTGAGTAGGAAAATAGGTGTATTTTCCTAATTAAGTAACTAATTTAATTAGTTATAATGTGTAAGATAATTAATTAATAATTTGTTTGATAAATGATAATTAACTTAGCTAAATTGTGTTGTGGACTAATTTAATTAATCCAAGTGGTGTAATGTGCATGATTAATTAATTGGATTAATCAATCATAAGGACATATGATCTAGGATGTGAACTGGGATAGTATTGGGAATAAGTATGTAAATTTTGAGGTGTCTACGCGTTTCTCACTTTTAAAATTTTGGTAGAGCTAAAAATACAATATATTTCTCAAACATGTAAACCAGCACCTGAAACCTAGACCACACCTCTAAAACAACCTACTACACCTTTTCCAATGAAAAATTTATATACCCATGCTGAAAATTTCTTGACCAATCTCTTTTGGACACACTGGGGCTTGAAAATAGGTCTACCGTAGAACTAGAAAACATAACTTATCCTTATACCTACACTCTAAGACACTTGTGAGTTTCTCTACAACTAATATACATGCTTCCCATTCTCTCACAAATCTCAAACAATTGTTACATACATGTACTCCATTATGTCATACCTCATCCTGATGACTAAGCCTCATAACTAGGCCTCTTGAACATGCTTGTTTCTTCCATGTTGACCTCCTCATCACTTTACCACTCTTTCCAACCTATAATATCCTTCAACACACTTCATGGTATCACTATAACATCAGCATAAAATTTTACTACATCTTCAAGACATCTCATTGACTCAAGAACCATTCCACTACATCAAGCAACTCACCTAGACCAAGTAATCTTAGAAAGACACTACCAATCAACCTTCATGTTTCTTACTCCTTTTAACATCAATAATACCTTAGACATCACTGAAATCATCACACTTTGACATCAATGACAACACAATTCCAACAATCTCCCCTTTTTCATTGATGGCAAACACAAATAGCTCAATCTCCCATTAAGATACTTACATGACATCATATCATTCTCCCCTTTTTACATCAATGAAAAATAATCATACCCTGTAAAAATTTAGTCCTCTTCTTCTAACATCATATTAGGCTCACCTTTTATTTGGAAACAATGACAAAATAAAACAAGGTTCACTAGACCTTATTCTTCTCATTTTTCACTTTTTAGAGCAACACAACTCCCCATCAACAAATGCATGCCTTTGAAAACTGACTTAGACCTTAATCAAGCACCACATAACAAATACCAATGCACATCAACCAACTACTATGAATAATGAACAACCTTTCTAACCTTTCAATGACACTTCTCTTGCGTTTTCATCATCCTCAAAATTGCAATGCTTCAATAAATATTAAATGTTCTTCAAACTTTTTCCAACCTTTTAACTCCACACATATTCCTCTTTAACACTAACATGACTAGATGCAACTAGAACAGAGCCACCTAGCTCTCCCTGAGACCAAGAATCCATAGAATATCTTATTAACATACCCATTAAACTCCCCGAGTCATATACTCATACAAGGATACCAAACACATCAAGAAAGCTTACCAAAACCATTGATTAGCACTTTCTTTACTCTTCTCGCATTATGTGCTATCATGAGATAGACTTCATCTTAATTGCGTTCTCTCCATACTCCACTAGAAAAATATTTGTCAAAACTATATTCAAGCTCACATTATTGATCATAACCTACCCATCATACCAATAACCCCCTTATGTCTTTATGTTATTCATATAGGTTTAAGGACATATTGATCGTATGGACCAATCATTGTACTTCTTCTATTTAAACTGCAAAGAACCATACTAGTCCACCAAAGAATCCTTTATGCACATTTTCTCTATACACAGCTAATTTTAACCATTTTAGGCATCAAAGACCTAAATAAGGTCATTATCCAAAAACTTGAGCACATCATACTCAAAAATTCAAACCACCTTCTTAAAGCACATTCAAAACACAAGCATACCTTATTAAAGCACTCTACCCAGATTTGACCCATGCAACTTGCTTTTTAAGACATTCAAGCTTCTAATCATACCTTGAAACCATACTTGAGATCTATTTAGGTCTTTGTATCCCTCAAAACATTATAGGCTTCTACAACTTCAAAATCATATTGGTATTAACAGATCGATCCTCGCTCACAAAACCAACTTTGATCTCAAAACATAGTTGGAAGATCTAATACACGCATCACACATTTTATTTTTTAATTTGTCCTTTTCATTTTTAGGCCTTTTAGATACCAAATAAATACTCGATACTCCTACTTTAAGTCCATAAGACACCCAACATTGGTTCTCAATTGTTCATAGACCAATATCAGCCTCAAGACACAATTACAGTGCTCAACCATGCATATCAATCTTATTTCAAAGATGTCAAACAACTTTAAGATGATCTCTTAGGATAAAACATGTGTGCTAAAAATTTTAAATATCCTATCTTGACTTTTTCAATCCTCCATACAAGAGACTTCATACACAAACCACTCTTTTATATCTCAAGACATAATCTTAGGCAACAACATACTTACCTCACTTCTTCAAACTGATTGTCTACTTTCTAGGTATTTATTCAAGCATGAAACCATAATATGACACACACACACACACACACACACACACACACACACACACACACACACACACACACACACACACACACACACACAAAATTTTCCTTGAGTCTTCAACATGATTATATGACTATGAATATTAGTACAATCATACATACATACCTTTTATGCTTCAAATGATTGAATCATCATACTTAAGAAAAAAAAATCCATATTTGATTCTTACTTCATTAGACTATCACAGACCTGAATAAGGTCACACAACACTACTCCAAGCTAACACATGCATTTCTCACCCTTCAATACAGTTAAAATATTCTTGAAATACTTCACACTCATTAGATTCACTTCTCAAGGAACTAAAACACTATGATGAGACTAAATGGATCATGGAAAATAATTTCAACCAATTTCATGCAACGTCTTTGTCTAATCAAGTCTTTATGACTCTTTCAACCTATGTTACAACCTATTGTGACTTCATTCTTTTGTTTGAAGCTCACATGGCACTCAAACCTTCCTAACAATGATATATGTGACAATACAGACCTCAAAACAAAGTTATAGGCCCAAACATGTACATTGTTGTATCTAACTACTTAGAAACCCATATATCTGACTTTAAAACTTGTTATTTCACTTTCTTCAAGGTATTCAATTATCAAAACATATTTTTCAAAACAATTCCATGAATATATCTTGAACATACCTTGTAACCTTCTTAGCAGTATTAGGTCTTTAACATGGCATCTTACCTCATTTGAGCTTGTCAACAATATCTTTTTCAAACTTCATGGTTTCCACCTTGTCCTATAAACTATGATTTATGCATTGATATCCTTTCAATGTGACACACCTTCATAATCTTCCTTAGCTATCTAAGATTCATGACATAACCCAATTCCACAGACTACAATGCTCAAAAAAACACATACCTTTCATTTCAAATCTTGTCATTAACTATCCCGCAAACTATCAAGCTAACATACATCAAAGTATAAAGTCATGATTCATGAGTCAACATATATTAATGGTGTTAAACTATATTTTAACCCTTCAAGCATAGCAACACATATCTCATTGCATCCATTCAAGATCCACCTAACTCTATGATTATTTTAATTGATGAATTCCTCTAAATAGATTAGTAGAGACATCCCTAGTCATTGGGATCTAAAATAGTAATCTTAAAATATTATAATACCTCCTCGCACCTGTGGGTTAACCTCTTCAACCTTATTCTAATTAGAAATATGTGATCATCCTTGGATGACTCCAACATCTAACTTATTCGTAGCTACATTAGAATGATTTACTCTTAGATCCCATGTTTTATATTTCTTTCTTTCCTATCCTATAAGACCTTAAAAATATAATTTTTGGTTGAAGGAATATGAAAACAAAAATTTGCAATATGAAAAACATGATTATAGTTATAGCAAATAACCTCATGTTTACATCTTGGCTAATGAGAGCTAAACCTTCTTCCATTATTCCATGAACCCTCATTCATGAAGGACCTTATTCCAAATTATTTTTATCTATGACCAAATTCATTGCAAGCATAACAATAGCCATTAAAATACTTCTCATTCCCCATTACACTAGGATATCTAACAGACCTTGTATTCATATTTCTCTTAAATATGTTCTCCTTATGATCTTGTTTGAGACTTGGGCCAGTATTCTCCTTGCTCTTAGTAGCATCTTCTTGAGATATCACTTCACCTTTTAGGTCTTCATTGAATCCTAGACGTATCCTATCACCTGTAACCTTCTAAATTTCTAAGATATTATCTAGATCCTTGGAACTCTTGTCAAACTTTTGAAATTATATTACCTTGCTAGCTACTTTAGTTACTTATGCCTTTAGGGACACAATTTCTCTTTCATATCCAATGCACTCTTCCTCCTTGGAAATTATATTTGAATATACAATATCTAATTGATTTTCTAGCTCATGAATTTCAATCCAATGTCACTCTTCAAGAAGAGGAATCTTTACTTCATACACCTTAATATGTGCCTTCGTTTCCTTGCTCTTCTTCTTTGTATGCTACAACTCTTCTTAGATACAAATCAACTTTGTTTTAATATCAGTATCAACCTCTTCTTCAAATGAATCAACACATGAACCTCCATATCTGGAACCTTAATTTTAGAACTCCCAACTCCTTTGTCCATGAATAGTACTTCATTTCCAACATTATCATGATCTGAATTAGATTCACAAGTTTCACCTCTAATGAGTTCTAATCCTCCTTGGAATAAAAACTTCTCTTGGACTTCTTTTTGTCCTCAAAATTTCTAAATCTATTCTTTCCTTTATCACACCTATGGGACATCTTATCATCATCTTTATCTTCATCATGCTCTTCACCCTTATGCTCTTCATCAATTAAGTGACAACCTGAGTTCTGCAGGAAAAGTTGAGAACTTGTGTTAAGACCAATTTGGCCTCTTCTCATAAGAAAATCTTCCCACGTCACATTTTGTGAGCTTTTTTCCCACTGTCCCTTTGTCCCAACATCCAAGGAGAAATATGGGACATAAAATTGCAACCAATATGATGTCTTTATCCCTCAAATACATGGATGACCTCGTCTCAACTCTCGAGAACTTATTTTAAACCCCTCCATCTCCTTCACATGGTGAAACTTGTCACAATCTTGTGTAAAGTGAAAATTAGTGTCCACATTGTCCCATAATCTCAATTATCCCCTATTTTAATTTGTGAAACTCACCCTCTAACCCCTAATCTGACCGGGATAGGCCATGTTGGGTTAATGGGGAGTTAATTTGCTAAAAATAATAAAAGGGTTAAAACTCCAACACTAGGTCATTTTTAAAAGTACTCCACCCCCTCAAAAGGAGAACCTCAACATGAAAATAAATGAAGATTAACATGTAACTACATTGAAACTTCATATTTTTCCTCTATGGAATCTATTAAAACTAGATTTTTGTTCTTTGTTTCCAAAATGGTCTTTTTCTCATCATCATTGATCCCATGGTCGAAAAACCTTGAAAATTTTCTAAAATACTCAATTTGGAAAAAAAAATCATATGATATATCAATATTTGGATGTCATGACATGATCTATTTTCTATTTTAGAAGGAATGTTACAGCCAAGAACTCCATTTTTACCTAGAACAGCTGAAAATGTCTTTGCATTTTTCTAGTGATCTGACAAGCCAATTAGCTAAACTTTGGAGTAGATGATCCTTATAGAATTATATTTCATTTGATTCATTTATTGAATCATGAAGTGGGGTATTTTTATATATGGATGACTGATTTTCCTCTCATTATTTTTTCCTCTTTAAATATATTTCATTTTCTTAGCAATTTAGCAAGCCAAATTGCTTGGAATTTGGAGTAGATGATCCTCATAAAATTAGCTTTTGTTTGGTCCAATTCTTGAATTATGAAGTGGAGTATTTTTGAATAAATGTAGGAATGAGTTTTCTCTTAGTATTCTTCCTGTTCAATGAATTTTACACTTCCCCATTTATCCGGATGAGAGAGTTATCTAAATTTATAGAAAGAATCCTAGAATGAAAACGAAACTTTTAGGACCACTCTCATCTCATTCAAGAATTTAGAAGAATAATTTCTACAAATATACATCCGGGGTAGGACCTAATAAAAATACTCAGATTTTGATCCAATGATAGATGGATGGGTTGAGAAGATAATTCAAAAGAGTAAAGTACTATCACATGAGATACTCTCTCTATTCAATTTTTCTGTCACCATTTTTTCCAAGGTGAAAATAGAAAATGTTGGGATCGAGAAAGAAAAAAACCCATTGGGGTAGTGTTTCCCCTATTGCTATATGTGATGATTTTTCTTGATGCCCACTCCTTGGTGAGAAAGAGTATCACATAAGAGAAGAAGGTTGCACTCACAATGGCTGAATTCAACAAAGAGGTCAAGGGAAAGGATTTCATCCCTTAAGCATTTCCACTGAATTCATCGAGAGAAATCTCTTCATCATCGTGAGGCTTCTTCATATTTTGATTGATCACTTATCTATTCTTCTCTCACTTCTTCCTTCTATATCCACATTATAATTCTTCATTAGGAATGTACTTTTTAGATATTTCATCTTATTCACTTAATTGAACTTTTTATTTTTCATTGTAAAAGTTCAATTTTTGATTAAAAAGATCCCGTACTATATTAGTTTATTTTTAAAGTTTGTTTTCATAAATAAGAAAATGACTTATTTTTATTCCTATGGGAATCAAAGGTCACAAGTGGTACGAGTATGAAAATTAACTTAGGGGAGAAGAAGAGACACTTTGTAAGATTATATTAGGATGATTTCTCCATTCCAAAGGGTTGATAGATTTTGTTCTCCTATTACAATAAATAAACTATTTATTCTATCTATTTTTCTATGTTCTTCTATTTTCTACTTTCCAACTATGCAAGATTTGTAATCTTGAACAACCAAGAAATAGCTTTGTCTCTTTGAGGAAAAAAATTAATAGAATTTTGTGTCTTTGATTTGTTAATCTTATTTTTTCTTACACAGCTTATTTTCCTTCCTATTAAATGTGGACCAACTCTCATTAATGTTTGTTAAATTTCAAAGTGCCTACTCACATATTTAACTCTCTCCCTATTTTTCCGACCTCCCCTTACCTCTCTCCAAAGAACATTCCTCCATTGTATTCTATTCAAGAAATTTACCATAGGTTTAATGGAGTATTCCTATGTGATCCCCATCCTAACGAGTTACCCACAAATTTTATTATTCACTGCATTTAATAAATGAGAGCCTCCCCATTCTCAAGAGGAGGACCTATTCCCATGATCATTGGTGAAAACCACCAAATTTCCCTTACAAAAAAATTATTTCACTAACATTTTTAGCATCCACCATGCGAAAATTTACTTATCATGCTCCCTATAAAAATCCACAAAAGTAAAAAAATCAGATATCCCAAAACCGTAAAAATTCACAAAATATGAAATTCAAAAACATGAAATTTATTGCTTGAAAATCCAAAGTGCTGATTTTTATATGAAACACTTCATATTCCTCATTGAAAATTCCTTCAAAATTGAAAGATAGAATATATACAATAGGAAACTAAGAAATTGCCATTGTATTATTTCATAATCCTCTATTCGAGCCACATGAATAAGCTAACTTCATGTTTACTCCCATACAAATTCCAATTAAATCTTCTAAAAATCCATTTGAAGACCCTACCGCAAATATAGTTACATCGGTCCTTGAGATCTTGTTTCTCAAAGCGAAGAAATTAAAGAAAGAGTTGAAGAAGAAGATATTGTTGCACCTTTACCATGGGGATAGAACATGGGTGTGTTGGTTCTAACTCCTCTACTTCATGATTTTCCTAGAGGATCGAGAATTAATTTTCCCAAATTCTATGGAGATGGAAAGAAACATCCAGATGATCATATTATGACCTTTATCACAACCTATGGCATTCTTGGAGTGGATCTTGAAGATGTTGTTTTTGGTTATTCATGGAGTCATTACAAGATGTCATTATAGAATGGTTCTACTATTTTCCATCTTGCTTAATCACTGATTAAGAAGATATGAAAATTAGATTTGAAGCATATTTAAATTCAATGGAAGATGTGCATTCCCTTCTTGCTCAATTTCCTCTAATGAAGAAAGAACCACGAGATCCCATGAGAGAATTTTTGGCCAAATTCAACAATTTTATTAACAATATTCCTATTGGTGCTTGTCTTATTGAAGACAATCAAAATAGGTTCTTCATAAATGCTCAACTTCCTGATGTTGGATTCATCTTGAGAAGAGACCAACCAACTACCTTGCATAAAGCTCAAGACCTTATAGTGGAGGTATAATATGATCTTATCATGTCGAGTAATATAAAGAAAGGTAAAAGTTCTATTTTTGAGACTATTAATCCACTTTAGCAAAAATTGGCTAATGATTTGATTTATCTAAAAATAACTTGCTCAAAGTACTTTATGTAAGGAGGTTCTTAGGAAGAATTTTCAAAATCAAAACCATATTACTAGAATACCATGCAAGATTTCTTGTAAGCTCCACTTGTTAATGTAACTTGTGAAGCTGAAGAAGAATAAAATGATGACCTATAGGTTGAAAAAATTGGAGATGCTAGCATTGTATACAATGAATTATCCATAGATGATGAAGATGTAGATGATTCCATGGCTGATTTGAATAGTTACTCATTTAAAGTGTTCACTCACTCATGAGCACAAAAAGGCCTCTTCCTCTACTTCCAAAGTGAAGAACTATAATCCTCAAACAATGACTCTACAAAAAAAAGAGGATCATTACATCCCGCTTCCATGTAGTCATATAAGAATAATCTTGAGAACACCTCATCCAAACTTATATCAACTTCTCCAGGTAAGTATCTTTATCCTACTCTAGTCAAATTAGTTTCTACTTCCACTTCTAAGAATGTAGTTCCTACACCTTCCAAGAATAAAAATTTTCCCCAAGATTCCACCTCTTCATTCTTTGATATCATTGATCATGTCAAGAAGGCCAAAATCAAAAATTTTGAATTTGAATATCTACGAACTCATCCTCAATAGTTTGATAAACTTATTTTATTTATTGAAGGAAGTAGTTCAAGATATGATCCCAATAATTCCACTTCCAAAGAACCCCCATGTCACTCATTTTCATAATATTTTTACTTCTACATATTTTTCTTCTTAGAAGATAGAATCTTTCTACCTCTAATTTCTAATCAGTGGGTACAAATTGAGAAACTATATCATTAACTCCAGAGCTTCTAATTATATCATTCCCATAAAAATTTCAAAGCTCTTGATCCCATCCACACTCCTACTACTATAAAATGTTACTCCATGGATACTAAAGAAGTACCTCTCATCAGTCAATCCAAATATATTCAAGTGGTATTGGTGGACATCCCCGACAATAAGGTCGGGATGGATATACTTGTATCATACATTCTAACTTGATATGGGATTTTGTTGAGTTGGATCTTCTATCGAGATGTTGGTGGAGTGATACATATGGATTGGTCATATGCCACCATACCAATCAAGGGAAAAATGAGGAAGCTTCTTCCCATAATAAAAATGAGATACACTTTTTAGAGATATGATGATCCAAGAGTAGACATTTTGTACCAAGGTTTAAGATATAGCAACTTTATCTTATCTTCAAAGGAATATGTTGAGATACCCATATTGATGGAGGAGTACCCATATTTTATTGATAAGATTGAAAAATAACTTGATGATTTGTAACTATGTTGGACCCTGAATTTAGTAGTATGTACTTCTCATTAGATATAGATATAGTTTTCATGCTTGATGATGATGGAGATCATGGAGATCACAACTTACCCCAAAGAAGTCCTGAGAATGTAAGTAATTTCAACCATGAAGAAATAGTAATGTCAAGTGACTTCTTAGAGTATGAACCTTAAATTTTTTATCATCTTCTCGAGATCCAAAATGAGGACACTCAAAGAATATGACTATGACTATGAATATTTATATTTCCATTTGGAGTAGAATACCTTCTCAATGAGGAACAAGTGGATGAAAAGGTGTTTGATTCTCTCAAGAATGATTCTTCCCAAGGAAAATATATCTCCAACATGGATATGATTATTGTAGCTCAATATGGTCATGATGAGGAAAGAGACGATATCCATATTTCAATCCTAGCATTTTTTTCATTCTATTTTCAAGAGGACAAAACATCATGTGAGTCACACCATAGCAAGAAAAATATCAAAGATGAATCGATGTGTTCGAAGGAGGGCCAACTAGAGTAGTAGGTAAACATAGAGCAGAAATAAGATTTGGATGGAGTTGAAAATTTCAAATACTTTAAATTAAATAACAGATTATAGAGAGAATGATCATATGGAGTAGGACAAGAAAACAAGAAATTCCCATTAGAGATCACAAGGCTACTTTTGAACATGATGAGCCTGGTATGATTAAGAATAATTCTTGTAGTATTAGGAAAGTGAAAATGAGAAATCAAAAGTATGGTTGAATTTGAAAATGGAGTAGTAAAATAAAAGAAATTACATATCGTTGAAGACAATGAGTTATCCGAGTGGACCCCGACTTGTAAGAATATTATGCAAACTTTCTCAAGAAGAAACACACAACTTTCTCTTTCTCATGCATATGGAGATCTCTCTTATAGTGGATTTATTTCTCAAGAATTTGAAAAAGGATACATAATTCATCAAATCAGTCAATGGGTTTATAGAGAAAAATATTTGGTGTTACCCCGCATAGGTAACATTCAAAGAACAAGAATTAATACGGTGAAATTGGGTTGTCCCCCGCATCTACCTTAGGTGATTTAGGTTTTTTTGTTGCATGTTTTCATTTCCTCTTGATTTGTTTCCATTTTTTCATGTTTTTGTTTTATTTTTCCCTTGGTTTTGTTAGTTACAACTAGTTATTAAATATGATGACTCTTTTTTACCCAATGGATAAGTCACTGGTCTATATAATTTCATGAGATTATGGTGTTCCTACTTTCCTTTTTTGAAATTTTTCCAACCCAAGAAAAGTCCCCAAGTTAGATCCAATTTTTCGCATGTAATGTTTTTAGGAATTCTACTTGAAACTCCTATTGAAATTTTTTCCTTTTGGTTAAACTTGTCAAAATTTTCCAAATTGCCTATTTTTAAAAGTCAACTTCTAGGAAAGGTTTTGGGAGCCTTAGATCATTTCAAGAGATTAGATTGAAATCAATGGAAATTTCTCATGTTATTCTCCATGACAATATTATTTAGAATATATTCTACAACATTGTAGTGGTCTCAAAAAAATTCTCTCCATGAACTAATTGGGGAAATGGGTATGTATGGTTTATTAAAAGGCTAACGTCTTAGAAAGGTTTTAAGAACCTTAGGTGGTTTAGTGAGCTCATATCATAGTCATCAAAGATATCGTAGAGTCTATTACATGGTGGAATAAGTAAGGAAAAGTTTTAGAATCATAGAAAGTAGAAATCCATCCAACGCTAGAGCATGGGAGCCTTTATAGACAAGGATTTTTCACTAAATGTTTTGGGAACCTAGAGGGGAGATGGGATCCTAAATAAATATAAAATGGAATAAAATTTACCCCCCTTCATGACCCAAGTGATGGTTTGGTTCATTCTTGTTGCAAACTATCTCAAAATCTCTGGTCACCAATGCACCTTTCAGAGAAATGGAGATATAAGAAAAAATTCAAGAACTCATTTTAATAATTTATAAATGTTCTTATTGGATTATTTTTCCATTTCCATGTAAAATCATACATTATGCTGCCCAAAATGGCTAATTATGTCTCCTGTGGAAAAAGAATTCCCATTTTATAATTTTGCATTGACATAAAGTAGGTGGCAATATTTTTGACCTCATTTGTCACTTATCCCTTATCCCTTGGTACAATGGGATAGTAGGGACACAAAACTATTCTCCTTGTGGTATAATGTTTTTCATCACTTAAGTGACGATAAAATTTGCTAGGAAAATTTATAAGATTGTGTTAAGACAAATTTTGCCTCTTCTCATGAGAAACTCCACCCATGGCATATTTGCTTGAGATCGGTGTCCCTTTTCCAATTTTTCCAACATTCAAGGGGATAGATGGGACATAAAATTTCATCCAATCTCATGGATTTATCCCTCAAACACATAGAGGACTACATCTCATCTCCAGTAATCTTATTTTCATCCCCTCCATCTCCCTCACATGCTCTCACATGGTGACACTTGTCACAATCTAGTGAAAAGTGCAACTTAGTGTCCCTATTGTCCCCTCACCTCAATTTTCCCCTATTTTCATGGTTGTAACTCACCCTCTAACCCCATACTAGCCCAAGTTAGGCCATGTTGGGTTAATGGTGAGTTAAAGTGCTAAAAAAAAAAAAGGTTAAAACTCCAACACTTGGTCATTTTTGAAATTAGTTTTTCCCCCAAAAGAGCACCTCAACATGAAAATAGATGAAGTGTAACATGGAACTCCATTGAAACATCTAATTTTTCCTCCATGGAATTTGTATGGTGGGCCAAAAATGTTTCTCAATGGCTTGCACTCCTAATTCTCCCATTCTATAATGGTATTAAGGCAAAAAAATAGGAGACACACATGAACCAAAGACACAACGGGTTGGTTTAAAGGGGCTATGTTGAGTGCTAAGGTCACATATCTAGAGGTTACTAATCCCTAAACTATGTTAACCTAAGGTTTCCAAGGCCTACAATTAGGATAGAGGATATTACCCTCCTAGGATATTAGTAAATGGGAGAGAGATATAGATCAATGGGGGTGATTCAAGCATGCACAATCTATACAACTACAATATAACTGAATTAAAGAAAAGGGAAGCTAAGGAGATGATTATGTATAAAATAAAATATGCTAACAACCACTTATGCTCATATAATGTTAATCTAACATGGAGCAATGGGGAATGGAAATGAACTAATCTATGAAAAATGATAAAGAGTTAGAGAACTTACCTTTGGGATATCATTGATGTATCTTTTTCTCCAGAGAAGAAACACACCAAGAGAGAATTACTATTGGGTGGAGAAGGGGAACACTATTCATGTCTTAGACTCACTATATAGATGACCTACTAGTTTAAGAAATCTAACCAAGAATATTTTCTAATCTAATCCCAATCAAGTGCAAGGTGAATCAAGGGCAAAGAATGAAAATGCAAACTTGGTGCAAAAGAGAAAAAATGGCTAATTCCTATTATTCTTGCTTCTTTCCTTCATAATGTCAAAATGTGTCATGTATATATATGATGCCATCACTTGTGGGTGATGAAATTGGATAGATAAAAACCTAACACCAACACCATCACCCACAGGCGATGGTGTCACCTAGGGATAACTAATTCCATGTAGATTAAAAAGAGGTGTGATGGATTAATTCAAGAGATTAACAACGCTCCAAAAGGTGAAATACAAGCAAGTTTTTGGGCATGTAATGTGTATGAGACATAAATTTAAGAGGATAAATAATGCTAGGACAACAAAGGCTAGGACCACATAGTGGTACTCTCTTTGTGTACTGTCTTTAACCCATAATGACAATGTGAAAAGTCATACCCCATTTCCAACATGCCCCTTAAGGCATCCACTCAAGAAATAGATGTATTGGTGACCTTTATCTACATAAGGAATATTATTAGTAACAAGTATGAAAGATGAAAATTAAAAAAGTAGGTGTGTACATATGTCACAATTGTTAATCATTATATGTTACAATAGTGAAACATGGGGTGGTCAATAGAATGAAACAATCTGTAACACCAAAATTGAAAGTAGATACTGAAAGTAAGAAAGGACTAGCTGAAATGAAATATACCCACTAATGTGTGCTTGGAGGATAGTGTCTCTCGTCGCCCTTACATGTGTGAGCACAATCGATGGTGTAAAAAACCCAAAGAAGCAAAACTAAAAAGAAACACTAGAGGTCATCAATAAAATAAGACATAAATCTCCTAGCTAGGGGCCCATGGGACGGATGTCATGTTGAAATTTCATAATGTCATAGATAGTGTATGTTGAGATGGTGTCAAAAATATTGAATATTGAAAGTTGTTGAATGTATACAAATAATAGGTCAAATTAAATGGCAAGAAAACACAATCTAGATGTAACAAAAACACATTTTGTAGAGTTCAGAGAAAAAAATAAATTTGTTGGGAGATTTAGAGTTATCGTGACTAATTTTGAATAGAAATGTCATGTTTATATAGTTATTAGTTTTTATTTTTTTGTTTCTATTTTGGAATTGAGATCTTTGTGCTCTAGAATTCCAACTCTGCAGGTGTATTTTGATAGCATGGAGTGAATACGAGATGGTGGCGTAAGATGACGAGGTAGTACATGCGAAGAGTTACGACCATGGGTAAGTCATTGCAATTAATGTTGTTTAGGTTAAATAGGTATTATTTGGTCATTTTGCATTTTTGGAGTCATTAGATAGTCATTCTTGTCTAAAATCATGTCATTAGGTAGGTTAGGAAAAAATAAAAGTGGGTTTGAGAGGGGTTTAAATTTATTTTTGTCATGTAGTAGATTTTTTAGGGTCAATTTTGGGAAAGTCATGACCACATTTAGCTAGATGCCATCAATAAATTTGCAACAAGAGACCCGATGATGTTGGGGTTGATTATGGAATTTGTCTCGAGGGTCGATGGTGTTAGCCACAATTCCGATGGTCTAGGGATTGTGAGGAAATGTTTCCAGAGGAAGATGACGATGAGCTAGAGGGTTGATGGCATAGGGATTCTTATAGATCTGAGTTGTAAATTTTTATTTTTCATTCCAAATCAATTTTTCATAATTCTAATTTCTATGTTTCTATTATTTTTGGGTACAGTAAAGAGCATAGGATCGATCTATACACGAGTGTGGATGTATATTACCTTAATGGAATAATTACCGGATTGACATAGGAAGAGGAGATACAGTTAAAGGGAAGGGGTTTTGTGGGAATCATATAGATTCCTAGGATATTGTTGGATTTGGAACTGATCCAAAAAAATGGTTACATGGTAGACTAGATCCATGCCTTTCAATTGTGGTATGGGACAGAGAAAATGGAGATGACTTTTATCTTAGAGGTTTTTCATGGGATTTTGGGGTTACCCATTAAATAGACTCGCATGTATTGTGATTTGAGTTTGGATGATGAATATTGGATATCCTTATCCATATGGGCTACTAGGAGTGCTACATATGATAAGGGTATGTTAGGTTTTTGACTCAACACGGTGCGGGATGTAGGGATTTTAGTTATCTGGAAATTAGTTATGGGGATTGTTGTGGCATAGATATTGTGCCAAAAGGAAGATGGTTGCATTTCCCTATTTTTGATATCCATCTGAAGAGATTTCATTCATCATGGCGTGTTGTTATACTAGGGCACCATGATATGGGTGCAATTAGTGCATGACTTGTATAGGGTCGGACGTAGGGGAAAGAGGGTCGATGTAATGGATAGAGGGTTGTGGGACCCATCATCTTATTAAAAACTTGGATATATGAGATGTTCACAATGTATAGGCTGACAGGGACACCATTGGAAGTAGCGGATGCCCCAAGAGTACATCAGTGGGCATAGAGGTTGGTAGTGAGACCACTTGAGTATTTTGGCCACCGGCAGGTGGTTCTAGATGATGTTATGTGGCATCCCTATGTAGGGAATGTTGATTAGTGGCCCAGATGGCCTAGAGCATAGTACTTAGAGGCCATCACCGAGATGCCTGGAAATTACATATATTGGGTAGATACCCATGTGGTAAGTAGGTTTTGAGGTAGTTTTGGTGACCAATGTCGGTGGTGATACCACCATTGTCACCCTACCAGCATGGTCATCTAGAGAGGCCATAGGAGTGGAGGTGAGGGTACTGGAATTATGACACCGTAGGATATGCGAAGTGGGTGAACATGTTCAAAGACAATGTAGGTATGGTGGGGATGCTCAGGGCCAACCACAGATAATATCAATGAGTGGTTCAGAGGAGGGATCCTATGGAGGATCTATAGACACAAGTTCATAGGTTGGGGGTATGATCAAAGCTAGTCCTAGCACCAAAGGGAGAGTTGTAATACATCCAAAGAAGCATGGATGAGGGTAGCATAAGATGCATCGGTCAGAGGAGGTTACTCGATACCGATAAAGATTCGGATGGTCTTACACACTCGGGGTAGAGGCCGAGACCACACTTGTAGAGGGGACATGATATTAGTTCATTCAAACAGATGAGCACAATATATAATATATGTACCTCATCATGATGAAGATCATGAGGAGGTATTAGGTTGATGCGAGCAGTGAGGCCATCGTGGAAAGGCCCAGGAAGCTAGGTATGTGTGATATTATGTTACTTTATACTATTCTCAAGAAATGGTTTTTACATGTTATATTTGTATTTTAGGTGACATGTGTCATTTGGATTTGGTTTTTTAGTGCAGATGGTGGAGTATTGGAACACCTTAATAGATATTTCCCACCATGAGATCCTAGATCTAGTGTTGGATGTCCAAGATACTACATTGATGTGGATCCAGAGCATCGTCGACATGGGATTAAATGAGTGCTTTTCATTTGGTGGGAGAGGCATCGAGGACCATATGGAGATATAGAGATTCATATTCACTAATAGTTCTTGGCAATATAGATGTGATGTTACTGAGCCTATTGAAAGTAAAGGAGACCTTGGTTCAAGAAACAGGCATCTCACCTATCAGATTCTTAGGGATCACTAGAGAGCATTACTACATTGGAGACAAAAATCATGAGAGCATAGGGAGAGGCCTCTAAAGCCCGATTCGGGGTAGAGTATCTAGCTCACACAACCCTTAACTACTAGTAAAAATCCATCAGCCCAAATCATTTAGATACCCCCATAGGAGATGAGGGTGCTTGAGCCATTTGTAGATAGGTCGAGCCATGTATTGATTTTGTATAATTTTGTTGATGTATAAAATTGATTTGATGTGTGTTTATGTGTGTGTGTGGGTGGGTCGGTGGGTGTGTGTGTGCATGTGCATGTGTACATGTGTGTGTGTGTGTGTGTGTGTTGGTTATGTGTATGTTGCTTTTCTTATCATTTTATTTCTTTTAGCATCTATGTATAAAATGATATTTGTGGTACTTAGGAATAATGATAATATTATTAGATAGGTAAAACTAGTGGGAAGGGGATCGGTAGGATAGCCCAACCCACCCAATATGAATAATCCAATAGGTGAAATAAGGGCAAGACATCCAATAGTAGGATGTCAGGGTGTGATGGGTAAATAAATCCAAGTAAGGCCATAGGCCTAAGAAAGGATTTGTAAAATATCGCATCAATCCAATGGGAAAGACCAAGGTGTACATAATTATAAAATAAAAGGAATCGGGAATGAGGTGCTCTAAGCTGTAGGAGAAACCAAGGTGTACATGGTGATAAATCCAAGCGAGGAAAACATCCCAAGCAAAGATGAACTAAGATACAAGGAGTTTGTGAAAAACCCAAGTGGTAGACCGGGATCCCAAGTGAAGACAAAAGGTGGTGTGTAGATACCCAAGTGGGGGTCTAGATCCCAAGTGAAGGCGAGGGTTCGGGAAAAGAAGTAAAATAAAATATAATCATCTGTATTATAGATAACTAGCCATGAGAGGAAAAGGATCACAAGGTATCAATGATGATTTTGTCAACTTGATTTAGGATGTGACTTCTAGCGTCATTCATCGATCCTTTATGGCTTGTTGTGTAATAGTGAATTTCCGATGGACTTTAGATCTCATGGAAAATAGGGTTTCATTGATCTCGATCCTCGCTCTAGATGAGATTGTCAAGCCAAACATCACCCATAATGGGACGAGGATCAAGGCGAGGTGGTGGTCTATAAGTAGGTTGTGGTCTAGTCGGTTAAGGGGAAGGAATTTAGTTCGAGAGGAATCGGCCCTATGCTTTTGGTTATGGGAATATGTTTTGAACTGGACACTTGCTACGTAGAACCCAGTGATCGAGTCACTGTGTGGGTAGTACCTATGATGAGAAAAAAAAGGAGATGAAGTAGAAACTTGTGTATTCTTTCTAGTTTGGTCGCATTTGACCTTATCTTCGAGCTTCTTCATGTGTCATTGATAAGATCTACAATTTGAAACATCATGTCTTGGGGCCTTGTGTCATGTGCAATATGTATCATCATGGGGACCATAGAGTCATAAGGGAAAGAGGTAAGGAGAGTATTCTCCTAGGTTGTAGAGAGGGCTACCGACAATATGCAAGGAAGGCGATGTAATAAATGAAGATGGCACCGATGGAGAAAATTTTTGCTCAATCATCAAGACACAATAGATAGGGTCATCATCCATAAGATCATCAACTTCATAGTTAAAACTAGAGACCCGATCATTTGCTTCTATAAGATAAAATCGATTGGCTAGGTCGATAGTAGTGCGTGGAGGTATAGCCATGGAGCAGTTTGAGGCTCTGGGTATTGTTAACCAAAATAAGCTCCCTCTTATTTTGGTTTAACTTACTCCCTTGTTGTGCCACAATCTAAATTTCACAAAGTTTAGGCACTCAAGGATTTCTAGAAAATACTCCATCAAATAGATAATTTCTTCCCCTTTCTAGAAAGGTAAAGAGCTCTTTCTAACTCCTTGTATTTTTTGAGTTATGACTCGGTGGAGTTAGAAGGGAAACTTTTCCCAAGGCAGACTTGCGGGGCTTGGGAGAGATTTTTGCCAAGGAATCTGGCGGTAGGAAATCAGAGGAAAAAGTTAAAATTTTCACTTTTGTCAAAAAGGTGAAAATTAAGTGTTGAGCTGAAACATCAAAAAGTTAATGTGGGCTGGCGGACCTTCGGAGGCAAATGAGATTTTTTGACTTTTGTCAAAAAGTGTAAAATGGAAAAAAAGGAGCCCCTACCTCCGCCGACCCCAATGGATGCCACGTCATCAGTGGATTTGTGGGAGAAAAGTTCAAAATTTTCCCGAGCTGTTTTTTGCCGAAAATGTTAAGGAAAAACTCAGAAGGCCATATCTTTTGATCCAGAGCTCCATTTTTGACATTCTTGGTACCAATGGAAAGATCTGAAGATTCTCTTCATCATGGAGTCTTCAATTTTGTATTTTGGTGAAGATTTGGGGGAGAAATTTGCAAAACATATTTTGGTGTGGAAAAGACAAAAAACCAGTTCCAACCACTAGATTTAATGAAGTATGGGTCATTTTCTTTGGTCTGTGAAGTAGATACATGGAATTATGAGCTTTTGCATCGATGCCCATCAATAGAGGAAGAATTAAAACACATTTTGAAAATTGGTTGGAGTAGATCCCACATTTTTTCCTCTCTTCTCACGTTTTTTCTATAAAATTAAACAAGAGGCACATATTTCAAAGGTTATTCATTCTTCTTCTTCTCTGCCTCCCCCTTCTATTTCTTCCCTAGGGTCAGAAATGGAGTTTGAACCTCCTCCCATGTTTGTAAATGGAATTTTTTTCCTTTTCTCGTAAATGATGCTCTGTGAAAACTTTGAAGCAATAAAAACATGTTTTGTGATGCATTTTCATCCTTTGCTCATTTTTGGTTGTCTCTTCTTGCCTCTCTTCATTAGGTATTTGTGCATGTTTTGAATGTTCATTTACAGATCTAGGAGTTGTGTTCATGGGGTTTTGGAACATTTTTTGTGAATCTGATCTATGGTCTATGATGTTGTTATCCATCCTTTCCATTGCTCACCTCTCTTTGTTCCATGGTAGTTTGGTAGATGATCAACATTTTCCTTCTCTGGTGTATCACTGTTTTAGTGTAGGCTCTATTTTTCCTTGTTTTCTTTCTCTCCTTATCTCCTTGGAAGTTAGATTAGGATTATATTAGCTTTCCTGCACTAGAATAGCTTGTGGTAGGTAGTTTAGGAAGAGGAACCAACCTTCTCTAGAGGATCATTCCCATTTGCAAGTCCCACAACTTGGGGAATGATCCAATGTTATGCAAATCACACCAAATGACCCTACCTTAGAAAAAGCAGATCCATAACTCATTTGGGGTGTTGTGATTTCACACTAATAGTTTTGGCATGCCCGGTGGGACCTTAGAGGTCTTCACTTCATTGCAACAAGATCGATGTGCACTTGTTGTGCAATTTCCAAGTTTTGAGAAGCAACAGTTTGCACATCTGGTGACTCCATCTCATAAATAACTCATTCTCTGAGTTGTAGACTGTTTTCCATCCATTTTCATTCACTCTTCTTTCCATATATTTCATTCTTTTCCATCATTCCATGAAGTTATGCAATCATGACTTCATTTCCATCATGGAATTCACATTCACAGAACAACAATACATTCCACCTCAATGTGCTTTACAACTCCTTCAAATCAGCATTTTGAGCAGATTCAAGATCAGCATGTTTACTCCTATGAGTAGTAGTGTCAAAATCAGTTTGGCTATGGAGCTTTCCAAGAGCAGGGGTATGCAAACAATGAAGACAATCAAATGCAAGATGTTGGTCTATTGGAGAAGATCCAAAAAATGGAGATTGGCATGGTGCAATCAAGAGCAACAACTCAAATGAAGGCATTCAGAATTGGTTGCAGGACTCCTTGTCCATGGGAAGGTCCTTTTCCAAGGCACTACAAGCCCTTAGGAGAAGCTGGACTTCATAATTGAGATGCTGCCCCAACTTGCACAATGGACTGAGGAGATAGAAGCATATGAGCAGAGTCTGAATCAACCTTGTCAATGGGTAAGTCATTCAAGCAGTTCCTTGTATTTCTTCTTCTTCATCTCAAGCTTTACCATTTCAATAATGTCAAGTTGTAAACCTAGCTAATGCTTTTCAGTTGTGAAAACCATCCCTCCATCCCTTAGTCTTCCATCTCATCTCATCTTTTCTTCTCTCTTCTCTTCCAAATCCAAATCCCCTCCACAAGAGCAAAAAGAAACACCTTCCCCTCCAAAGAAACAAGAAGTTCCATCCCTCCCACCACCACCAAAAATGCACAAATGATTGAATCCCAATCTGTTTCTCCTCTTGCCTTCCCAATTCCATGTAGGGAAGAAGAAATTGCAAAAATCAGTCATGAAGGATAGCAAGAAGAAGAAGTGAAAGAAGAAGAAATGATTAAGAGTTTAGTGAACTTGGCTCTCAGATTCGGGATTACAAAAATTCCTTTGTTGGTTAAGCCTACAGAGGAGGTAAATGTTGAAGAACCAGAGGTGGCCAAGGCTGAGTTTGTAGCAGCAGTAGTGGAGCAAGAAGATCAGCTTGTTTTCTCAGAATGTAGTGTCCATGTTGGCACTCTACTTGAAGAAAATGTTGGTCCAATTCAAGTTGCACAATCAGCCATGGAAGAGGAAGGAAAATCAGCTCAAAGTCCCATTGGAAAGGAGCAAATGGGTGAGACCAAATTAGAGTTTATAGCAGCAGAAGAAGAAGGCATCATTGATAATTTCTTGCTTTCATTCAAAGGGCCTATTTTGGTTGATGAATCCACCATGGAAAGGAGCTCTGAAGAAGATCTTGCAGTCCCAACTTGTCCTCTAGAGAAGCAGATTGAAGAGTTTGATTTGGAAAACTTCATGATAGAGAAAGAGGTCATTCAAGAGCAAGATGGTCTTCAAGTAGTAGAGGAAGGAGAAGCTGCTCCAAATCCAAAAGAAGAGGAGCACATTCTAGCTATGGAGGAGAAAAATGCAGGTCCAAGAGCTTTGAACACAAAACAAGCTATAGAAGAACCTTTAGTTCTTCCTTCCACTTCATCTCTCTTGAGCTCTAACGTTGGAGAAGAGTTTGATCTTTCAAACTTCATGTTGGAGGATGAAAGAAACCATGGTAAACAAGTTGTTGATCAAGAGAACACCATGGAGGAAGTTGAACATTTGTATAGCAGACAATAATGAGGTAGTTTATCTGTCTGATTTGGAGGACTATTTTGATGGAGAAGAACCAGTTGAAATCACATTGTTTTCTCCTCCTTCATCCACCTTCCAAACATGCATACCTACTATCATGGAGGAGAGCATTCATTTGCAGTAGTTTGTACCTTATAGCTAGCCTTTTGGAATCAAGTTTGGAAGATTTAAATCTTCCATGTTCTTCACAAGAGGAAGAAGAGAAAGAGCAGAAGGGTTTCACCACTTCTTCCACGCCATTCATCCAAGAAGGTCTATAAGAGGAATCCATTTTTGGAGTTGAAAATCAAAGCAATAGGCACATCAATCGGACAGACCTTTGCCCAATCAGGTATTTGGCTTCATTGGAGCCAAAGGAGAAGCCACAACCAATCATTCTTGCTTCAGGCATGAGGATGAGCTACAAAGTACCAAGGATTAGCTTCCATACCTCTTCAATCCAAATGCAAAGAAACTAAAAGAGGTATTGGATTTGTCTTCAATTGATACTTTGGTCATTTGGGTGGAAGATCAGCTTGTAGTTAGTTTTTCACTCATCCAACTAGCCATGTTCAAGTGCCAAATCAGTTGCATGGCTGCCATTTTTGAGGAAGGGAAGTTATTTCTCCTCTAGTTGCAGGTTTTGTTTGAGTTCCCTTTGCTCTTGGTTAGAGTAGTGTAGGTAGGTTTGTTTTCAGCAAAATAAGTTCTTTTGCACACTCTGCATGTTCCATTTGGAGCATGTATGATTTTAGTTTGTATATAGTTTTTGGTGTTGTTGTATTGCTCTTGCATAGTCCATTTCAGTTGGATTTTGGTGAAGATCAACTCCAATTTTTAGTGGGTTCCCAAGTGATTCAGAGGTCATATTTTCAGAGTTAGATCAGAAAATTGGTTATCAGGCTTGACTCCATGCCCAATGGATGCAACAAAGGCCACTGATCATTCATCTAGCAGGCAGATGACCCCTGTGAGTCACCAAAGTTGTTAACCAAAATAAGCTCCCTCTTATTTTGGGTTAACTTACTCCCTTTTTGTGCCTCAGTCCAAATTTCACAAAGTTCAGGAACTCAAGGATTTTTGGAAAATACTCCATCAGATAGAGAATTTCTTCCCCTTTCTAGAAAGGTAAAGAGCTCTTTCTAACTCCTTGTATTTTTTGAGTTATGGCTCGGTGGAGTTAGAAGGGAAACTTTTCCCAAGGTGGACCTGCGGGGCTTGGGAGAGATTTTTGCCAAGGAATCTTGGACCGGTGGGGAATCAGAGGAAAAAGTGAAAAATTTCCCTTTTGTCAAAAAGGTGAAAATTAAGTGTTGAGCTGGCACATCAAAAAGTTAATGCGAAATTTGAGACCTTTGGAGGCAAATGAGATTTTTTGAATTTTTTCAAAAAGTGTAAAATGGAAAAAAAGGAGCCCCTACCTCCGCTAACCCCAATGGATGCCACATCATCAACGGATTTGTGGGAGAAAAGTTCAAAATTTGCTTGAGTTGTTTTTTGCCGAAAACGTTAAGGAAAAACTCAGAAGGCCATATCTTTTGATCCAGAGCTCCATTTTTTATGTTCTTAGTACCAATGGAAAGATCTAAAGATTCTCTTCATCATGGAGTCTTCAATTTTTATTTTGGTGAAGATTTGGGGATAAATTTGTAAGACCTATTTTTACGTGGAAAAGACAAAAACTAGTTCCAACCACTAGATTTAATGAAGTATGGGTCATTTTCTTTGGTCTGTGAAGTAGATACATGGAATTATGAGCTTTGCATTGAGCCCATCAACACATGAAGAATTAAAACACATTTTGAAAAGTGGTTGGAGAATATCCTGCATTTTTTCCTCTCTTATCACGTTTTTTCTATAAAATGTAAATAAAGGCACATATTTCAAAGGTTGTTCATTCTTCTTCTCTGCCTCCCCCTTCTATTTCTTCCCTAGGGTTGGAAATGGAGTTTGAACCTCCTCCCCTACTCTGTAAATGGCATTTTTTTCCTCTTGTCCATAAATTATGCTCTATGCAAACTCGAAGCAATAAAAATGTGTTTTGTGATGCATTTGTCCATCCTTTGCTCATTTTTGGTTGTCTCTTCTTGCCTCTCTTCATTACAGGGTATATGTGCATGTTTTGAATGTTCATTTACAGATCTGGGAGCTGTGTTCATGGGGTTTTGGAACATTTTCTATGTGAATCTGATCTATGGTCTGTGATGTTGTTGTCCATCCTTTCCATTTCTCACCTCTCTTTGTTCCGGCGTAGTTTGGTAGATGATCAACATTTTCCTTCTCTGGTGTATCACTGTTTTAGTGTAGGCTCTATTTTTCCTTGTTTTCTTTCTCTCCTTGTCTTCTTGGAAGTTATATTAGGATTAGATTAGCTTTCTGCACTATAATAGCTTACGACAGGTAGTTTAGGAAGAGGAATCAACTTTTCTGGAGAATCATTCCCATTTGTGAGTCCCATAGCTCGGGAATGATCCAATGTTATGCAAATCACACCAAATGACCCTACCTTAGAAAACTAGATCCATAACTCTTTTGGGGGTGCTGTGATTTCACACTAATAGGTACCATTTAGGAATAATTATCAACTACACTCAAGGATTCCTCTTGTATGAGAATGACATTCACGTTGTGCGAGAGTTTGGTGTGAAGAGTCTCTTAGTAACGTGAGACTTCCCTATCATGAATATGGGTATAACTAGCTAGGTGGGGTTCATCTAAAGTGTAATTTTCATTGTAGTAGGATGTGGAGGTACCTACTACACGAGATTAGACTATGGTCTCTAGTAAGACCACGTGATCTATTGAGGACTGGTGTGCATGAGATGACAATGGGAACCGAGGGCTCTTTCTTGCAAGAACAATGACTTAAAAAAGGAGGTAATTGGGATATAATAAGCTCAAGAAGATTGAAATTATTAATTCTAAGTGTGATCTCATTAGGCTCATCATCATCAAAGTCCATAATATTTAGAGGCATGCGTCTAACCAATTTGGGATGATTAGAATTTCTGTGAAGAGAGTCTATAGGATAGTTAAAATGTCAATATTCCCAAAGGGGATAGGAGATGACTTGTCTAGTGTTAGGAGTTTATATGCCCCTTCTACCAGAGTGTATCATAGTTCTAAGGATTAGAGTCCCCTTGAATCTTATAAATATCTCCTTGGTGAGTAAACTTGACATGCTAACATGTGAAAGAAGTAATGATGTGCATGCGATGAGTCCAAGGTCACCTTAGGAGAACATTATAAGATAGATAAAATTTAAAGATCATGACTTTTATGTAGAAATTCCTAGTAGGAATAGTGATGGGTAACCAAATACAGCCCATATGAGGCATTTTTCAAAGTGATGTAGATACCTAAAATTATCACCACTAATTTCCCTCTCCACATACGCTATTTTCACAATTATATTAAATCAAATCAAGTCAGATAAACACATTATTTACTCCATAAACCATTTATCTTAAGTTTAAAATCCTTCACAATATTTACTCCATGTAAATATTCTCCCACACCACGTAAATATCACTTCAAAATTGTAAAATCTTATTTCACCTTCTTACAAACCACCTAATTATTCGAAATCAACCCTAACCATTTCAAAAACCATTAAAACATATTTTCTACTACTTCCTAACATCTACACCTCGTCCCCAACCTTACCTTAACCATTTACCTGATTCTCAAACAAAAACCCTTGATTATATGTGGTTTCAACCACTTTTCTAGTTATTTCCCCCAAAAAGTGGATCACTAACGATTGTATGTAATTGCCAATGATTATAAATAGAACCTTTATGCTCTCTCTCCAAGATCTTCATAATTTCTTCATTCATTCTCACACTTAGCTCTTTTTCTTCTCAACCTCTAGACATACTCATACATCATTATGAATCAATATCAATCATTTACAAAAAAAAAGTGTGGCCCTTTTCATCCCTCATACCCCTGGAAGCACGACAAGACAACACAATAATTCAAATCATTCCCACTCAATATTTGAGGAATCTTTTAGCTCTATATCCATCCAAAGGTATTCTTGCATCTTTGTTTACACTTTTTAATTCATATGAAACATTAAAAGAAATCAAAAACATCATTTTATAGGTTTTATCATTATTTTTAGCAAAACCATCAATTTCCACATCAACAACAAGAGATTAGCCTCAATCACTTGATTATTCTGTCAAAGTCTATATTTTTATCAATTTATCATATTTTCATCATTTTTATCAAATCCTCTACATTTAATATGTTGTTTCCAAGTATGGATCTTTGTTAGATGGCATTTCTTGGCCGTTCACATCTAATTACAAGCATTTATGATCTCCCATAGTCCAACACCCATTTTTCTAGGAACAATACAACATCTTACACGAACTCACACTTTTTGCAATCTTATTTTCTCGTTGACAAACAAGACATTGAGGATCAGATTGAGTTCCTCTATTACATCTAGAAAGATACTAAGGACTTCTAGTATGACTACTTTGATTCCGTTCAGATCGCATCTACACTTTCTGGGCCACCTTTGAAGCCATACGGGATCTTCCTTTTAACCTTGAATTATATAGATCTGCATCCATTATCTATTTATTATGTTATATTATTGTCGTTATCTTTATCAATGTATTTAATTGTTACAAAGTGAGCTAACATCCTCTAAGGAAGTCCCTTTGGATTCCTAGAATCAGCCTTTTCCGAACAACTCATTTATCCATTTGTCTAATCCTTTCTATTTAGTGTCTTTGATCTCATATTTATTTTTTCAGACAAGCGTACTTGTACAATCATTTGGACTCGAGATATTTTAATCAACCATCAAAGCATCGACATCCATCACTCACGCATATTGATAAACCTTTCCATCTTCTCGAGATCAATATTTTTTTTTCCTATTTCACTTCATTAATTAAAAGTAGGAAGGAAAAAACTTCTCGAACAACTAATCATACCCTTGGCAAGTGGTACGTGTAGATTTCAAAATATCTATGGAGTAACAAATATCCTTAATGAAATATAATGACGTCACACATGTGTCATCTCCTTCATCAATGAGAGAATGCTTGATCATAGTGTGACCAATCTAAATCAAAATGAAAAGGGTTAGATCATCTATGTAAAGAAAGAGATTGGCAGGGGATCATGGAGGCTATAAAAAAATGTAGACTCGGTCAGTCAACCTCTAACATCATTTTATTTTGTTGTTTAATGTCTTTTGCTAACCTTTTACATATTTTCGCTTTCTGGTGGATTTTTCTTGCTGCATTATTTATTGCTAAAAAATAAAATTAAAAAATTAAAAAGGTGTTATTCATGTGATTCCTCTTATTTTATTTTCATTTTCAAGCATTACATTTCTTGTTTGTTCTCATCAAAATCAGTCATTATTTTGGGATTTAAAAGAACCTCGCATCCTACTTGATCACATAGTTTAACTAAGGTATTAATAGATTACATCCACTTAATCTCCCTCACACACAACTAAATCACATCAAACATAAATTGCATTGAAGCATTTATACCCAGGTGAAACTATTGGGATTTCATCACCCAACATGGAAACCCGACCGGTGTTATAGTCGAGTATAACCACCTTGGTTGTCGATATATTAGCTATGCACTGACTTCCTTATCTCACGAGCACCGTGAAGTGAGGGGTAGGCCCCATAGCAAAAATAGCATAGATTTGGGCCTCACATACCTTTGGGTATATCAAGGACTCCATCCTTAAACATTACCTGAAACCATCCTTATACGGTCATTTCTAGGGACGTTATCAACAATTTTACACATTTCAACTTTATTCAAAATTAATCAAGATAATTAAAAATTCTTCTATGTGATTTATCTGCTATTTTTAATCAACTATCTAGTTTATTCTTCATTAGTTGATTGTTTTGTTGCTTTTATGGTTATTACAAGACAACAATCCCACATACAAATTTCTGAAACCATGGCTAGCATGTTTCAAAGAATCCATACTAATATTTTCATCCAACTTTACAACATTCTCAAGCTCTCATAGAATATGCTCAATGAATTATTGATCAACATGAAACATTTCTATCAACACCTTGACCATAAAATTGAGAACAACCACATCCGGCTAACAATCATTTTGCTTCATCGACATACCTAATCCTTTCGGCTCCCGATTCTTTGATAGCGGGGATCCTATATTTTTAGGAATATTAGACTCAAACCCCATTGCTCTTCATGCATACCTTGTTTCTTGGGTGTTCACCTTCAATCATCGTTACGAACCGCAACCTTATATACTTGATCCTTCATGTAGTTTTTCCCATGTCATTGATCGAAATCATGATGAACTATTTATCTAGCAAATATATTACTATCCTACTAATAGCTGACCAAAAACATCCAACCTAGTGTCTTTAGTTCATATCATCACTTTCTACCTTAACGTGATTTCCACACAAGACACAACCACTCAACAATCAATATCTTTACTCGACCCTTAAAGCGCTTCTACACCACCTCAAAATAACACGAGTGTTTCTCCATCGCGCAAACCCCTCCAACTTCCTCTACCATCCAAACACCTCCAAATTGTTCTTCTATTGTTTCTATTAGTTTTTTTCAACCACCACCCTCTCAACAAACCACACCACCTCTCCAAAACATTACTTTTTTTATCCCTGTATCTACACCCTTAATCAACACTAGCATTGTTTCTAGTACCCATCCAGTTTCACAACAATCCTCGACCCCGCTTATTTCACAACACATACCTCAACCATCCCAATCACTTACCTTCTCCCAATCTATACCACAACTATTGCATTCCCTTATCCATACCTCTATTCCTCTTCAGAACATCCCACAACAATCACAACCCCTTGTTTTCACTTTCATACCCTTCCACCAGCGCCTCAATATTCACAACCTCTTATCCACACGTATATTCCTTTTCAACACATTACAAAACAATAAAACCTCTTTTAAATACATATATCCTCCCCAATATTAGTACATCCAACTATCACAACCTTTAGTCTCAAAACCCACTTACAACATCCTTAATAATATACCCTAGCAAAACATTCCTTTCCAACAAAATATCCCACAGTAGTACCAACCATATCAACAACCCAGTCAATTTTCATTTAATTGACTGGTTCATCCTCATCTAACACATAGCAATAACCAACAAATAGACCCCCTTAAGGATTTAATGAACTGAATATCCAGTCTCGAAGTTGCTTCCATGGGCCCTAAAAATATATTATCGTATAAACAAATATGCAATGAGCATGTTCACCCATTAGTGTCATACAAATTTTATCCTCCTCACTGCAAACTTCCTAAATTTATCAAATTCTATAGTAAGGAGGAACCTCAAGCAACACATCGAGATTTTTCATCATGCCTATTACCTTAAATCTCATGATCGAGAACCTTATGTTGAGAACATTTCTTATGTCCTTGTCTTGTCATGCTTTAGACTGGTATAAAAAAATTTAGCATTCCCTCTTCTCATTCACACATCTTGCTCAACTCTTCCTTGAACACTTATCAATCAACATCTCCCATAAAATCACCATTACAGATCTGTATGCAAGTAAACAATTTGAAGATGAATCCATTGCAGAATTTTTTTCTGCTGGAGGGGTATCAGTAATCAATTATCATTCTCTCTCCCACAAATTGAATTGATTGAATTATTTTCCCATTCATGTACCAAACACATCTCTTCCACACTACAAATCCAATATTTTCAGATGTTTTACAAAGATTTTACAAAGTGGCATGTAAACTTAAACTCCGAGATCTTGAAGAAGGAAAAGTCAAACTTAGACCAAAGAAACCAAAATCTGAATTTCCATCTAAACCATCCTCTAGTCAAGATAAACCCAAATCATCATCCAACATAGTAGTCATTAAATCCAATTCTAAGGAACGTTCGACCGCCAAATGCTCCCGAATTCATAAAACTTATACCCCCATTAGAGACACTTATAGTACGGTCTTCCATAAACTCCTCACCACTAACATGATATCTCATTCACCCATCCATCCTTTTGATACCTATGTTTTGAAACCCTCTTAGTACAGAGATAATGACTATTGAAAATATCATAGGGTCAAAGGTCACAACATCAAACAAAGTGTCACTAAATTTGTAATGTCCTTTAGGATTTTGTTGAAAAAGGTGACCTACATTTAGACAACCCTATTGCACCTCAAAATAAAAACCTTGGCATATTCAAACAACCATTTCCAAACCACTCTTCATCAAGTAGTCAACCACAAACTAACAATGTTCAAGCCCATCATACCATAAACACCATCAATAAAACATTTCCTATCATTGAATCTACACCCACATCTTCCTCTAGTAAAATCACCGAATCAACATCCGACAAAAAAATCATAAATAACCCCAAATCCATTCATGAAAAAGGAATCTTCTTTATCTACACCTATCTCCTCTTCACCCAACTCATCTATAAAATCTTCACAGACATCTCAGAAATAACCCATTATCCAAATCGTGAAGATTTCATATGATGAAATTATGGCCTAATATAACCTGCATTACCTTTAAAATCTTATTCCACCCCCATCTAAAAAGGTTACAATCATAAATAATTCAAATACTCCGACACCAAAAGAAAAATATCAGCCCTTTATCTTAAGACCGCATCCTTCATCTAGACCCCCTATCACTGTCACACAATCAAAAACTATTCATCAATGAACAACTGAAGTACCCACACCAAAACCAATCACCAAACAAAAATAAATGTCATTTCTTTCAACATCCTCATCAAAAGGACACTATACAACAATTCTAGAAAAACTTCTTCAACAATCACTCATAGTGTTGCCTCCTCCTCAACCATCCAACTCTCGAGTCCGGAAACCTTCTTTGTATAAATTTGAAGCCTTATATGATTACCATTAGACACCAAGACAATCTATAGAATATTGTAAAGCCTTTCACGCAACCATTAAAAAGATTGAAAGTAAAGGTATTTTTCCTCGAGTTACACAAATCAAATAAACCTCACCCAACACCTATAACTTCATCAGCCCCCACTATTGAAGAGTCTTTGAGTAAGCTTCTTCCCCACCAAATTGACGTTGTCCACATTACTACTCAAGCATGTACCCATGAGCCTAATCCCTCATAACAAAGTAAAACTAAAATATTTGTCACCATCTTACCACCTCCATAACTCACCTCTTCCTCATCCAAAGATAAATTTAAGGTCTCCATTTCTTTTTCCCCGAGACCCATAACCAAACATCACAATCCAAGACTAAATTTTCCATCCTCACCGCTCCACCATCTTCCACCATGGTATAAAAATTAGTCATTAAATAAGCTGTTAGTGCAAATCTACAACACCCCCTAAATGACTTTCAGATCTGCAGTTCAGAATTGGGTCATTTAGTGTGATTGCACAACATTGAATTTTCTCCAAGGTGTGGGACCTTGCAGGTGAGAAAATTATCTAGAGAAATTTGGTTCTTACTCCTCTGTCTAGGTGTATGCATGAATTTTGTAGAGGTTTAATACTAGATCCTACTCTAAATTCCAAGGAGACAGAGATAAAGGATGCAAAAAAGAAACAAAACTAAGTAAAAATGGTGATACACCAAAGGAGTGATGAACTTCTATCTTGAAAATAAACACAAATCATAGAGATGTAACACCAAGCATGCATAGATTGCCGAATGTAATGAAAGACCAAGAAAACAATAATATACGCATGAGAGGATTGAAAAAATCATTCACAAAACATGCATTACCATTCCCAAATTTGATACAATGCATTACACTAGAAGAAAGGAAAAAAATGTGTCACAGTTCCATGGAAGGTTTGAAACTCCTCAAATTCACATGCCAAGAGGAAGAGGGGAGTCTGTAAGAACAAAACATCCAACCCTTTACAAATGAGCCAAATTTAGCTTTTAATGGGAAAGCAAAAACGTGGGCAAAATGATTTATGAGTTCAACTACCAATCAAATCCCTTCAATTTCACCTACAAGGTGATGGGATTCATGGAAAAACCCATACGCCAAAGTACATTGCTCTGCAGATCAAAAAACGACCCATACTTCATTAATTTTGGTGGTTGAATGTCAATTCTATATTTTTTACATGCCAGAGATGTTTTCTCATTTTTCTCCCACCAAAATCCACCAAAAAAAAATTTAATATTCCATCATGTAGAGGGTTTCAATATATTTCCAATGATATAAAGAACGTGAAAATCCAAGCTCTGGATCAAAAGATATGGCCCTCTAAAGATTTAGGGAAAAACTGGCAAAATTAGGGCAAAAATGGATTCGCGGGCCAAAATTTGAAATTTTTTCCTTTTTTGAATTTGGGAAAATTTCCCAAAAATCCCCTCACCCCACCACTCCACTACCATGTGTCACCTTCCCATTCACTATGGAGGTGCGGGCTTCAAACCTCGCCTTTTCTCCTTTGATTTCATTTTGGGAAAATTCCCCAAACACCCCCGCGCCACCGGCCTCTCTCGCTGCGACATGACGGCCCCTTTTGATTTGTCGATGGAATCACATACATGTGCATCAATATTTCCCCTTACACCTTTCACCAACTCCTTGGCAATTTCTCCAACTTGGTCGCGCTCCAACGACCCTACTTCCTGCCACCGACTAGACACATGGCATCCTTCGGTTGGTGCGGGCCTGTCTTCAAGGTAAATTTTCCCCAAAAACCACCGGGCCATAACTTGCAAAATACAAGGAGTTAGGAGGACTTATTTACCTTTCTAGAAAGGGGAGAAGATTCATCATACCTAGAAAATTTTGAGTGCTTGAAAAGTGAAAAAATTTGACTGAGGCACAAGGAAGGAAGGAATGAAGGAAAGTTAGCCAAAATAAGCAGGGGCTTATTTTGGATAACAATTTTGGCAACTCATAGGGGTCATCTTCCTACTAGATGAAGTGACCAGCTACCTAAAGCAATCCATTGGGAAATGGAGTCATGAACTTAACTACTTGTTACTCTCAATCCATTAGAAAATCTCTAGAATGAAGATTGTGAGAGTAGAACATTACTTGATCTGGAACATGATCTGCAAAAGATGCATCCTTGGGACAAAAAACCTATGCCAAAGAACTTAGGGAAATGTAAAACTAAGCTACAACAAAACAATGTGCATAAGCACTTGGAGGAATAAAAATCTAAGCTAATATTTACAAGGTGAGAAGTTTCCCTTCTAGTAGCAATGCTTTAGATGGATTCCATTAACTGGAATATGTAGTTCTTCACCATCCAATGTAGATAATTGGAAGGAATTTTTGTTCTTGCATTTTGTGACCATGTAGGGGCCACTCCAAATGGCATCAAACTTTGAATGTCTTCCTGGCTTTGCTCGGTTTGCATCCCATTTCAACACTAGATCTCCAACTTGGAAGGTTCTAGCCTTAGCTTTCCTATCAAAGCTTCTCTTGATCAAAGCTTGGTCCTTCTCCATTGTTTGGGCTGCATGCTCTCTAATTTCTTAGAGTTCCATCAATTCTACATATCTAACCTCCATGGCCTCAAACTCAAACAATTCCAATTGCTTCATGAGTTCCAATGTTGGCAACTCAAGTGACATAGGCAAGATTGTCTCTCTCCCATAAACAAGTCTGAATGGAGAGTTACCTATGGATCTCTTGGGAGTTATCCTATCAGCCCATATAGCTGATTTGATCTTAGTGTGCCAAGTCCTCTGATTCTCATCAAGATTCCTCTTGATGATCCTTAATAGATTCTTGTTTATAGATTCAGCTTGGCCATTACCTTGAGGGTAATAATTTGATGAAGTGCTCAAATAGATCCCATTTCCAATAGCCCATTCAGTGACCCTTGATCCTATGAATTCCAATACATTATCTGATATTATAGTGGCAGGTATGCCAAACCTGGTTGTTATCCCCTCATAGAAGTCTAGAATGCTAGATTCATTTACCTCTTTGAGTGCCACCACCTCAGTCCATTTTGTGAAGTAGTCTGTTGCTGTTAGAATCCACTTGTGTCCTTGGCTTGAGTTTGGATTAATGACTCCAATGAAGTCCAAACCCCATTGCATGAATGGCTGGTCAACTAAGATTGGGTGCAATGGAAGTGCTGCTAATCTTTCTTTACCTGTGAAGAATGCACAATTCTTGCACCTCTTGATCCATGCATAATAATCACTAAACATCTTGGGCCAATAATAGCCAGCCTTCATGATCTTAAGAGTTGTTACTCTTGGAGAAAAATGACCCCCAGCTGATCCACCATGGAACTCTTCTAACATTCTCTCAATCTAATTTGTCCCAATGCATCTCAGCAACACTCCATTGATATCCTTTTTAACAAGATGCCATCAACAAGTGCATATGGAATAGCCTACAATCTAAAGTTTCTTCTTTTGGATTTTTTTCATCTCTGGAGGGCATAGGCCTATTTGTAAGAAGTGCATTATGTTTTGGGTCCAGCAAGGAGTGGGCATAACACCATTTTCTTCTTAAACATCTCTTTGTTCCTGGTTGTCTTGCAACACCAAAACAACATTATTTTCTTTGCTTGCTTCAATTGATTGGATCAAGGCCAATTGCTCACACAATCCCTTTCCTCATACCAGCTTGGTGACTTTTATTTCAATGTCATACTCCATGACACGAGTAATCCACCTTGCACATTTTTCATTTAGATCTTTGTTGAGGAGGAAGTCTTTAACTCCCACATGAGAAACCAGCAGTTGAACCTTGTTGTTTGAAACTAGATGCTTAAATTTCTTCAAGCTCCTAATCACTGCAATAACATGCTTCTCAATGAAGGAATACCTTACTTCATATTCCTCCAAGCTTTTGATAAAGAAGGAAATTGGCTGCTCTGCATTTTCTTCATTTTGTTGTACTAAAATTGTAGAAATTGTATCATCACCGCCAAATGCATAAAGGATGAAATCTTTAGAGAAATTTGGGTTAATGAGAGTTGGAGCTTGTGAGATAGCCTATTTTATTGCCTCAAAACTTGCCTTACCTTTAGTTGTCCATTTGAATGCCACACTCTTCTTCAACATCATAGTTATTGGCTTGACAAGGGCTGCAAAGTTTGGAACAAACCTTCGAACAAAATTGATTCTTCCCAAGAAGCTTTGAAGAGCCTTCTTATGCTTTGGTAATGGTAGTGCTCTTATTGCTTCAACCTCTCTAGATCAATTGCTAATCCCTCTTTGGAAACAATGTGGCCTAGGAGCTTGCCTTCATGAGCTAAGAAAATATATTTTTGGGATTCAAGGATACCCCAAATCTTCTACATCTTTGGAACACTTGTCTCAAATGAAAGAGATGATCTACTGCACTTTTAGAAAATACAGTAATATCATCTAGGTATATCAGCACTATTTTGTTGATCAATCCCTTGAATGCCATATCCATTTCCCTTTAGAAAGTAGCTCCAAGCGTTAGACAACCCAAATGGCATTTTTCTATATGCATAGGTTCCCCATTTGGTGGTGAAGGCTGTTTTGAACTGATCATCTTCCTTTACCATGATCTAATTATACCCTAAATAACCATCTAGCAATGAAAACCTCTCAGATCCAAGCAACAACTTACAAAATCTGCTCCATAGAAGGAAGTGGGTAGTGATCCTTGAGGGATGCTCTATTCAAATCTCTAAAGTCTACACACAACCTGATTTCTCCACTCTTCTTTCTGACTGGAACCAAGTTTGCAACCCAGCTTGAATGCTTGATGGGGAATATGATACTTTCCTCTATTAACTTATTCAATTCCTTCTTCATGAGAGGCTCAATGTGTGGATTGACCGGTCTTTTTTTTTGCCTGATGGGCTTAGCACTTGGATCTAGTTTAATTGTGTGTTGAGCTAGCTTGGGATTGAAACCTCTCAAGTCTTCATAGCTCCAAGAAAATACATTTGGGAACTCTTGGAAAAGTTGCATGAACTCATACCTTTCTTGCTCGGTTGCCACTTTACCAATTTGAAGTGACTTGCCTTCTCCAACTGAGATGGGCTTTGAATCCTCTCCCTTGACTTGGATGTTTGCTTTATCCTTCCTAAATTGATCATTAGGATTGAAGATAGACTCTAAAGTCACAATTCCTTTTGGTAGTTTGTTGGTTCTCAACTGTACCACTTGATCACCATACTGTTGTTCTAACTTTTCTGATTTTTGGCTGAGAACTCAGCTTCTTCTTGCAAGAAATTGATGATTTGTTGGTCACTCTCAAACACTTTCCAACTTACATTATTGTTTGGTACTGATGGCCTCACAATCACATGGATGTTTGGCTACATTTTATCCCTTTTGATACTCTCTACAACATCAAAAGTTGCTCCAACTACTAAAAGCCTATAACAGCTTGGTTTTCTTTCCTAAGGATGGAGTTGATGCCAAAGCCCTCAAAATCCTCAATGAGGTCCCACACCCTATTCTTATAACTCTTGAGTAGGTCATTCTTGGCAGCATGTTGTCCTTTAACTTGATTAACAATCAGCTCACTATCACCAAAGACTTGTAAGTTCTTGATGCCTCTTTTCCTTGACCAATACAACCCATGTATCAAGGCTTCATATTCAGCAGTGTTGTTAGAACATGCAAACTAAAATCTAAAGGCTGAATAATACTTAATGCCTTGAGGTGAAACAAGCATAGCTCCTCCTCCTACACCTTGTCTACTTCTTGATCCATCAAAGAATAGCTTCCATACCTCATTGTCATCTTTATGGTCTAGCTTGGTGATGCTAGGAAGAGGCTGATTTTCTTCATGCATGTAATAGACTCCTAGTTAGATTCCTCTATTTCCTTGTAGGGATCAAAAGCATGTATCTTGCTTGCCCATTCATCAAGATTCAGATTTGGGATGCTTCCAACTTTGGTATCAGCTTCATGTGTGCTTGGATAGTCCTCTTGATCAAATGCTGAACAGTTGGCATTGATTGGGCTTGGAGTATGAGGCTCAATGTGGAAGTTTGCAATAGGTTCAGACCTGATTGTGGCCTTGGCTCCATACCTTTTCCTAAACAACATGTGTGACCAATCAATAAATAAGTAGCCTCCAATTTTAGTTGTGAAATCCCTTGACAAACATATGGCAAAGAGTGGTGGCAAATCTATCACCGACACATCTTGCAAAACAGTGACATTGGGGCATGCATGCAAAGTGAGGCTCAAATCTTTAATTACCCCAACTGTGGCTACTGTTGTCCCATCTAATTGCACTACCCCCTTGGATATGACTTCATATTGGAGGCCCAACTGATCAGCTATTTGCTTGGGCATCACGGAACTACTTTCCCTAGAATCAATCATACAATTATGTACTAGTTTATCCCCAATGATCAATGAAACATAGAATGGAGGGGGATTCAAAATTTTACCTTGTTGTCCTCCAAACTTCCCCAGGATGAGTGGCCTTTATGAGTACCTTCTCCTACATATGATCTTGCTGACTTGAGGTTGACCAATTCTTCATGGCAGCTTGTAGTAGATCTCTTTGGCCTGGGATGGATAGTGACTCCCACATATATATGTTCACATTTGTCTTCTTCATTTGTTCAATGATGTTAAATGGGGTTGAAACATCCTTTTCTGCCCTTTAATTTGCACATTCTTCTCTTGTACATGGGCTGCAACAATTGGCATTTGAGCTGGTCTAGGAGGTGGCTTGGGCTGTCCTTACACATTTGGAACTACATTTTGCTTGCCAACACCTTGTGGAGTGATGGAAGGTTGTGAATCACTTGGATCTAATGACTTCCCTTCACCAATATTCCTCTTCTTTGACCATGTGTTAGCTACTACACTCTGAGAAGTTGTTTGATTCATACCACAAAAATCTTCAACCTACCAATTCACAAGTGTAGTCTCATTTGGAGTTGTATCTTGTTGAGATGTCCCTTGTTGTTGGTTTGTTTCTTGACTCACTCACTCCCTACACCAGTTGTTGTCACCATCAAAGCTTGGTTCAAAGCACCATTGAAGCACATAGATTGGTTGTGAGGTTCACTACATGGGAAACACCAATCATACTCTTGAGCTACATTATTTTTCACTAGCACTAAGGCTTTAGAGGTAGATGCAACATTGGGGTTATAGGGCTGAAATGGTCTATTGGCAAGGAGGCCTTACTTGATTTTGATTTTCAGTTGGGTTGGGTGGCCTATTAGGCTGATATGGTTGTCTATTAGGCTGAGTTTGAGGCTGATAAGAAGGCCTAAAACTTTGAGCTTGCTGCCTCTTGAGCGTAACCAACTCATTGCCTAAACTTTATAATTGTTTCATAACTTCTTGAAGCTCATTTGAGGCACTAGAGGATGAAGTAGAAGTTTCATTTGAACTTGATTTCTAGGAGTGGGAATAGGAGCTAAAGTAGGTGCTTGACTAGTACTTGGGCTTTCCAAGTTTGGATATAAGGGCATAGGAGGCCTAGGTGCAAGTTTACCAACTTGGATCAAACAATTCTCAGCCCTAATGGTGATGTTATAAGCTACAGTATAGTTGCACCTCCCATGGATTGGATTAACATAGAAATGTTAGAATTTAAAGCCTTGAGAAAGTATAAGAAAGCACCTTGAGTTGTTGGCCTCACTCAATGGGATCCTATCCCATGTTCTTTGAAATCTGAAATTGAAGTCTATTAGCTGCTCATTGGGAGCTCTCTTGATAGTTTCAGTTGCTCCAATAGAGACAAGTTGTCCCCCTTTTCTCCAAACTGGTTGTGGAGAGCTATGCACAACTGGTTCCAATTTTGGATAGAGCCTGCCTCAAGGCTCCTGAACCATTGCAAGGCTTTCCCTTTGAATGAATATGTCAAAAATTTGACAAGCAATTTGCATCTCAACAATCTCATGGATTGCACAAACATTAGCAATGTCTTTGACATGATCACCAAGAGTGGTCTGATTTTCCCTAGTAAAGTATGGGATATTCTTCAATGCTGCAATTGGAACTGGGTTTTGTGCATTGAGAGAAAGTGGGCTACTTCCAAGTAAAGTTGACATAAGGATTGGGTTGTGCCATGATGATTGGCCTAAGAACCCTTGTTGATTGGGTGAAAGGTCTACTAGGTGGAGGAGTTGATAGAGTTCTGTTTGGTGGAGATGGAGACCTTTGAATCCTTCTTCCCCTTTCTCTTCTTCCTGGGGATAATTGCAGATACTCAGACAATCCCTCTTCTCTAGCCCTTGACCTTGTTTGGATTCTTCTCATGAATCTTCAAGCTTGGACTGTTGAAACCAGTTGATTCTATCCTTTTAGAGTCACCAGATGTGTAAATCAAGGCTCTTTTCAAGAAAGAAACTTACAACAAATGCACATCAACTTTTTTTGTAATGAAGATGAAGACCTCTAAGGTCCCACCTGTGCATGCCAAAACTATTAGTGCAAATCTACACACCCCCTAAATGACTTTCAGATCTGTAGTTCAGAATTGGGTCATTTAGTGTGATTGCACAACATTGAATTTTCTCCAAGGTGTGGGACCTTCCAGGTGAGAAAATTCTCTAGAGAAATCTGGTTCTTACTCCTTTTTTAGGTGTATACATGAATTTTGTATAGTTTCAATACTAGATCCTACTCTAAATTCCAAGGAGACAGAGATAAAGGATGCAAAAAGAAACAAAACTAAGTAAAAATGGTGATACACCAAAGGAGTGATGAACTTTTGTCTTGCAAATAAACACAAATCATAGAGATGTAACACCAAGCATGCACATATTGCCATAATGTAATGAAAGACATGAAAACAATAATATACGCATGAGAGGATTGAAAAAATCATTCACAAAACATGCATTACCATTCCCAAATTTGATACAATGCATTACACTAGAAAAAGGAAAAAACATGTCACAAGTTCATGGAAGGTCTAAAACTCCTCAAATTCACGTGCTTAAGAGGAAGAGGGAGTACAAGAACAAAACATCAACCCTTTACAAATGAGCCAGATCTGGCTTTTAATGGTGAAAGAAGAAGGAAAGGAAAAATGCGGGAAAAATGATTTATGAGTTCAACTACAAATAAAATCACTTAAATTTCACCTCAAAAGGTGATGGGATTCATGTAAAACCCATACGCCAAAGTACATTTTCTACCAGATCCAAAAATGACCCATACTTCATTAATTTTGGTGGTTGAATGTCAATTCTGTATTTTTTGCATGCTAGAGATGTTTTCTCATTTTTCTCCCACTAACTCCACCAAAAAACAAAATTGAATAGTACATCATGTAGAGGGTTTCAATATATTTCCAATGATATAAATAACATGAAAATATGAGCTCTGGATCAAAAGATATGGCCCTTTGAAGATTTAGGGCAAAACTAGCAAAATTAGGGCAAAAATGGTTTGCGGGCGAAATTTGAAATTTTTCCCTTTTTTGACTTTGGGAAAATTTCCCAAAAATCCTCCTCACCCCACCACTCTTCTCGCCACATGTCACCTTCCAATTTTTTGTGGATGTGTGGGCTTAAACCTCACCTTTTCTCCTTTGATTTCATTTTGGGAAAATTCCCCAAACACCCCACGCCCTACTCCTCTGCTGCCTGCAACCTTTTGGCCCTTGATTTGTCGATGGGATCGTGGACATGCACTTCAATATTTCCCCTTACACCTTTCACCAACTCCTTGGTAATTTCTCCAGCTTCACTCCACCGGCCCAACCCCCACCGCCGAATGGACACATGGCGTCCTCGGTTGGTCCGCAGGAGGGCTTCAAGGGAAATTTTCCCCAAAAAACTCCATCGGGCCATAACTTGAAAAATACAAGGAGTTAGGAGGACTTCTTTACCTTTCTGGAAAGGGGAGAAGATCCTCTATCTGATGAAGCAATACCCAGAAAATTTTGAGTGCCTGAAAAGTGAAAAAAAATTAGACCGAGGCACAAGGAAGGAAGGAATGAAGGAAAGTTAGCCAAAATAAGCAGGGGGCTTATTTTCGATAACAATAACTACACCAAGATCATGTCAAAATGTCACTTTATGAGTTGGTTCAGATGTCATCTTCACATAAACAAGCCATGATCAAAGCCCTCTAATCTATGTCATTACTGCAGATGACCCTCACTCTTTCATATATTTTGTAGGTGCTCTTAAAACCTCCTCAACCATCTCCTTTGACTCTTCTGAAATACCATCACTTTGTCCTGAGGATCATAACTTTCCTCTCTTCATCACCACCCAAATAAGTGATTTCCTCTTCAAGAGATTCATGATTGATGGTGGCATTGTAATCAACATCATATCATCCATCACTTTTAACCAAATTTGATTAGCAAATACCATTATTGCCCAAACACCAGTCCTACTTTGACATTTCAACGATACAATCGCTCCCACATTGGGTACTATCATTCTACCTCTTAAAGTAGGTGTCAAAATCTTCCTAAATTATTCTACATTATAGAGGAGAGTTCCAATATAACAAATTTTTAGGACGATCTTGGATACGTAACATGCATTGTGTCCCCTCGACACTCCATTGGTGTCTTAAATATTAATATGAGGGCCAAACATTCACAGTCCCTGTGGATCCTAATCCCTTCACCGAATGCAATATGACATACCGTCCAAATGAAATTATGTTACCTAAATCAAAATAAAAATCCTCTGACAAAGAATCTACCAGCACATCCATCCCATCATCTAAACTACCCGATGATGCCTCCCTCGATGAAATTAAGGAACATCTCTCACTTTGGTGGAGTACCTTCTCTTCATGCTTAATTTTCTTCCTACACCCAAAACGTATGGAAGACAAAACAAACAAATCTTGCATGAGAAAATTTAGAGATGTTCTCTCCTATGGCCCCGCATATCTAAAAACAAATCTCATCTATGGAGGGATCGATTGTCCTTCCTCACAATACATTCATTAACACCATGCCATTTCATTCATGTCGACTTCAACTTTTTATATAATCCAACCTTTGTATGAATGTATATCCATCCTTGTGAATGGAAGTGTTTTGGATTTGGATTTTATGAACAAGGAATACATTATTTAACTGTCCAACATTCCATAAACCCACATGAAAAATACATAATAGGATATGAAATACCCACCACTAAATTATCCTCATATACCGCACCCTTACGTATCACGGGTAACTGTAACCATCATCCTCAACAAAACCTGACGATCCTATGGACACCAACGACACAATATACATTATGCCTAAATTTTTTATTCAATACTATTTCTCTAGGTCCATTGACTTATCAATATAATCACGTCCAGTAAAACATTTCCTCTCATCTAGCTAGAAATGATTGAAGAATATTCACCCACCATCAACATCCTTCAATGTCACGACGATCAAGATATCCTCTCCCATATGGGATAAGAGAACCATTTTCTTCAAAAATCCTACCACCCGACACGTCAACCCTTCTCAATGAATCCACTATCGACATTAACATAATCCCCCTTAAGATCATTCGCATAGTTAAAGTCACCAATTCTTAGAACACCAAGAATTAAATGATTTCATCAAATTCTTATGTAAATATAGTCAAGCATTTGCCTAGTCATATAGTGATATGTCAGGTATCAACCCCAACATCATCATACAAAATATTGTCACCTATCCCAATGCCAAACAAGTCAAACAGAAACTTCATAGGACACACCACGTAGCTCTTCTCATCAAAGAAGAGTTATAATGTCTTCTCTCTGCTAATTTCATCATACCCATTAACTATCCATAATGGGTCTCTAGCATCATACTTGTAACCAAAGCATTAGGAAAGTTATGTATTTGTACCAACTTTCTAGATCTCAATATTGCTTGTCCAAAAGATGATTTCCCTCTTCTGAATATCAATTAGCTTTTCAATCTAACATCCAACCACAAAATTCTCTCCCTCATAGACGTATTTTGTGGTTATAATCAAATCATCATCACTATTGACAATCAACACAAGACATACTTCATTACCCCTTAGGAGACCTTCTATTACCATGTCATACCCTTTAAAATTAATAATGTAGGAGCCACTTATCGGGGTGTCATGACATATATCTTCCATGGTATTATCCATAAAATCGACGAATATTATGTAGATGATCTCCTAGGAAAATCTAAACAACACAGAGATCATCTCACTTTCCTTGACTTGGTCTTCACTCGTCTTATTAAATATTTCATCCACCTTAACCCTAGTAAATGTGTTTTGGTGTTCTCACCAGAAAGCTTATAGGGATCATCATATATATCTAAGGTATTGAAGTAGATCCAACGAAAATCAAAGTAATTATCGAAATGCCTCCTCCATCAAACCTCAAACAATTGTGTATCCTTCAAGGTAAATTGAAATCTATTCGAAATTTCATATGTTAAATCTCAAATTGTTATAAGCTTTTTTTCCTCCTTCGCAACGATGTTAACTTTAAATGGAATCATAATTGTCAAAAATCCTTTGATGAACTCAAGCAATACCTTCTATCACCTCCTATACTCACACCTCCTCGTGAGGGGGAGCCATTTTACCTTTACATATCCACCACAAATCATTCCTTAGGATCCATGTTCAATTACCGAGATGAGCAGGGATGTGAACAAGTCGTCTATTACATAATTCATACCCTCCATGAATATGAAACTCATTACACCAAATCCAAAAAATGGTGTTGCACAGTATACTTTGCAACCTCTAAACTACGCCACTATCTCCTCAATCACAAAAATTACACTGTCACCAACTTCCATCCACTTAAAACTATGTACTCTAAACAAAATCACAAAGTGACCGCATCACTCGATGGCTTATGCTTATGACTGAGTTTGACCTAGAATTCATATCACAAATATCTATTAAGGGCAATGTCATCTTTGATCAACTTCTTATCAAGCACCCCTTCCTAACACTCAACTCCCTCATGAACAATTTCTCAATGAATCTATCAACAATATCAATGAACACAAATTCACTCCTATCAAAATGACCCTCTTCTTTGATGGATCTAAATTCTAGCAAGGGGGAGGGGTTGGTATCATTATCATACCTCCCTGGGGGACTCTTATTCCTCTATCATTCAAACTTAATTTCAAATGCACTAATAACATGGCCGAGTATGAAGCTTTAATAATGGTTCGTCAAACAACTATGACGCTAGGCATTAAAATCTTAGAAATATATGGAGACTCATGACTCATCATTAGTCAAATTATAGGAGATTATCAATGTAAAAATGAAATCCTATAAAAATACAAATCCAATTTTGAATTTCTTCTCGAAGCCTTCAATCATTACACCATTCAAACAGTTCCACGATCCTCTAATAAGTTTGTAGACACCATGGCTTCTTTAGGATCCCTTATTCCTTTATCAACCAAAGAATCAACTAGAAATTCTAAAATTTTCATAGTTATTCATAGATAGATTAACCGTATCATAAAAATGAACTCCCCTCCATCAACTTTATTGACAACAATTCAACCGATATTTAGTACACATAGATATTTGACTACCTTTTAGAATCTAAAATCCCATTTGATCTATCCCGAAATGCTAAAATATATTTTCTTCAACGCGTTGCCGCTATGTCATTATAGGCGGTATCCTTTATAAATGTGGATTTGATGGCCTCTTACTAAGATGTCTTAAATCCCATGAATCCGTTAAAGCCATCCAAGAATTTTGTGATGGTATAAGCAGCAGACACTTCAATGGTACCTGATGTTGCTAAATGTGTCTTACGACTAGGCTATTATTGGACTACCATCAATCAATATCATTTTGCATACATTAAAAATACTTCAAATGTTAACAACATTTATACCTCATTCACATTCCTAGCAATCTTTACAACCATCCCAAGACCTATGGCCTTTCTCACAATGGGCTTTAGACCTCATTAGCACTATTAATCCTCATTCATCACTCTATAATCACATGACCCATTGAATACTTTACAAAATGGGTCGAATCAATTCCCTTAACCTCAACTAAAGAAAACAAAATCATTGACTTAATTTATCAACACATCATATGTTGCTTTGGTATTCCTCACAAACTTGTCACAGATAATGGAAAATCCTTCAAAATTAAATATGTTAAGAAACTCTGCGACACCTTCAACATCAAACTTATATTTTCATCTTCACTGTACTATCCTCAATAAAATAGAAAAGCCAAATCTTATAGTAAAATACTTAACAAAATATTCATGAAAATTGTAGATGATGCGGGTAGAAACCGGCATCTCCTAATCCTATTTTCCCTCTAGACTTATCGAACTAGGATTCGTACTCCTACAGTGCTACACCCTTTTCACTCATTTATGGATTCGAGGTGGTTCTTCCCCTTAAATTTCAAATCTCTTCACTGTGTATCACTCAAAACTTTATCCCCAAGGAAGAATATAAACAAGACCATTTAGCATAGTTAGAATTATTAGATAAAAGATGCTTAACAACCCTTAAACATCATCATGTCTACCAAGACCGCATCAAATACACATACAATAAACATGTAAAATAGCGTCACTTTAAAATAGGTGATCTCATTCTCAAATAAAATCAAAATGTCACTAATTTAGAAAGGAGTAAATGTGGAAAGTTTTCCCCCAACTGGATCATTCCATACGTCATTACTCACAAGTATGGGTTGGGATCCTACCGCTTAGCCTCCCTTTATGGTTCACTTGTAAAGAAACCTCTGAATTCCTTACCCTTACATCCTTTCTATTGTTAACCTTTTTCTATCATAAAAATAGTCACATCAAAGATCTTATTCCACCATCAACCAACCATCTTATCATCATAATGATTACAAAGTGTGTGGCTTTCTTTGTTACTATCCTTAAAGATTAGCACCAAGACTCTATTCATCACATCTTTTAATTGGACAAGTTTGTCCTTATCAAAAGCCCCGTAAATTATTACAGTCATCCAACCTTATCTACTAACCAAAAATGTGTCATGGGGCATATATGTGTAGGTCGTGTACACATTTCTTCCTCCTTAAAATGGTCTATTAGGGTTTTTCCTCATCTCGAAAAAATCTAAAATGTCTATGCATGCTCTTATAAAAACTAATCGAATGATCCCTCAAAGGATAGCTATTCAAATCACACTTTCAAAATAAAAGTAGACTGATCCCTCGAAGGATAGCTACCCATCAAATTATAGACTGATCCCTCAAAGGACGGCTATCTGTAAATGTCAAAAAGTCAAAAAATAAAGAATTGTATACCACTCCTCAAGTATGGCTACCCATGTAAAATTGATTCCCACATCGATCAGCCTTAAAAATTCAAATATCAAAGCATCCTAGGAAATCTTCCCGCATCGATCAGCTTTCCCATCAAAGAAAACTTCCCACATCAATCGGTTTTCCTTAAAAATAAAAATATGTAAAGTTGGGGCATCTCTCTATGAAAATATTGAAAGGAGAACCCTTTTTCCCCACACAACCTACATATGTTACCCCTTTCACATTCTAGGAAGGTACATTTTATCACTCCATCTCTATATCTGAGATCCCATGTGTGACTACCTACTAATAGTCTCATGTTAACATTTATTGCTAAGGTCAAAAGTGCAAGTGCTTTCACCATCTTTATACCCATCATGTATGAATCAAATCCAATATCAAAGTAATCATTCCATTTTTACTCCTATCTTAAAAATTTAGAATACATTTTGATAAAATTTGAATCACATCTAAGTGATAATAAAATCAATACATTACCATTCAACATTTAAACCATATAAATATCCCACAATCAAATTGCATAATCATCATACATACAAAACATTAACATTCATCAAAATAAACATAGTCATAAAAATCACATCACAATAAAGCTAACACATGAATCATAAGCCAAATCATGTCATCATATATATAATCAAGATCAAAGTCTCAATACATCATCAAGAGTCCCCTCACTCCGTATATCAAAATATATACATCAAGGCCTTGTAAAATAGTCGTATACATATAAAAATACAATGCATATCATAAATTATCTAGTAAACTAGAAACCTCTAAGAAATACACTAGCATGAATGAAACTCCCATGACCATCTCCTCCTGATATACCTCCATCTACTCCATTTGGTCCTCTAGGTGGTTGGCTCACACTCGTTACGCTAACACTAGGAGCTTCCCCTCACTCCGTTGAGTGATCCACATAAAGAATTACATTGGGAAAGTCTCATATCACTAAGTCATCATAATGTTCCAACTCCACTCATAAGGACTAATAGTGAGCATAGTAAAACCATGCCTGTGTACCCATCTCGACTATTTCCTCGGCTTAGACCACCAACTCCTCACCTAACATTAACGTCCCCATAATCCCAAGAGCCCTTTTTAGGGTCTCTCACCGATTTTATACCTATCTCGGTCATTCATGACTGTGCCAACTACTTACTAAGCCCATCACGCTCAACTATAAGACCATCCCTCTCACCATTCAGGGTAGCCTACACACCAATCAAATCATCCCTCTCTACCCACAAACCATCTCTCTCAACCTCCATTGTAACCTTCTCATCCAACAACTGTACAACCGTAACCTCCATGTCCCCCTCATCTTCTTCATCATCTTCATCATCTCTAACATTGAAAATCTCATGCACTCCCTCTACTTAAGCACACACCCTCCTCCCTCTCCAAACCAATCAAATCCTCTCAAACTCAACATAAGCACCAGTCCACCACCACCTATAACTAGTTGTCACTCCAACATCATCAATAAGCACTAGGTGATCATGCTCATCTAGACCCATGGCTCCCTGCTCATCAGCTATAATAAGAGGTTGTCCCACAACTACCTTAGGAGTATCCACATCTCCCTCATCTCACTTATATGGTATTGGGGCATCATGAACATATTGAATCAAACCAAATTTCCATCTAACATGGATAAATCAGACAAGCTCCCACTTTTTCCCTTGTCTCCCATGTACCCACATCTCTTGTTATATCATATCAAGATTATGCTCTAATCCCGGACACACTAGAAAATCCAATGTACTCTCCATACAACATCTCCCACCTGTAAACCTGTCAGGATCTCTCTATAATGAGACTCATTCTTCACCCCTCTTGATTTTCCTACATCACTCCACCATCTCACAAAACTAGTATATCTATCAATCATGTCCAGACCCCCCACAAAAACCATATGGACAAGCCACAACAATATGTTTAAATTCCCAACATTTTACAAAAACACCATATCTATCCAATATCTCTTATGGACTCTCCTAGCTGAAAACTCTTTATATGTTTGTGCTAAAGTAGTATAGGGCCCACAAAAATATAGTATGATGCTCCATCATCTCTACAACTACTCCATTCATCTTCCATGGAAATCTACCACCTCTGGAATCTGGAAAAGAAAAACATGAAATCCCCATCATCAACATCGTCATTCAGGTACAACCCTCTCTCCCGGTAGAATACAAATATTGATAATAAAACCCCCTAAAGTATACCTCACATCTACATCATCATTCCCATACAACCTCCTCATAACATCCTCCCTCTATGTCTCATCAATACATTAAATACCCTCCCCTTAGATTGGTAGTTTCGTAATCCTATGTGCATCCTCCACAGTAATCATAATCTCACATGTCGGTAACCAAAATGTACAGTGACTAGCTCCCATCTCTCCATCAAATCCAACAATAATCCTTGAGATTTATGAATGTGTTTATAATCATGCATCCCTATAAACCCATCAGCCTCCACATGACTCCAATCATCATCTGACATATCCTCTCATACCTTCACTAGGATAAATGGAATCCTTTCTCAGATAGTCATCATGGTATACACCTGCAACCACAAGAAAAACACAAAAAAACATATTAAAATCCATCCTCATCATACTTTTCATTAAAAAAATTGGTTGCATGAAACAAATAAACACTGGTCGCAAATAAAACAAAAAAATCATTGGCGATTCAAGTGAATCACTTTGGTGATCCACCGAATCATTGGTGATTTCGATGATTTTTAAAACAAACCATCCATACATACCCTAAAGAAAAAAACTTAAAAACTAGTTAAAGCCTCGATAAAAACAACAAAATAAAGTACCTAATTTTACAAGGGCTTTCGTTGTCTACTTGATGATTTCATGGCTTCCAAACCTTGATTTCTCCTTCAATTCCACTCTCAAACTCACAAAACACATCACACAAATGAACTATTCACTTTCGTAGAAATTAGATTTTTATAGCCTCCAAAAAAATTTGTAGGAATCACCAATGATTCCGTGAATCGCTATAAATTCATCTAAATCATCGGTGATCATCATATATGTACATAAGATTATGAGGCTTCTAATCTTGGGAGAATGCATTTATCTTGTATTGATAACCCATCTCAGAAAATTTTCAAATGAAATGAATCCAAAAACAAACTTTTCAAACTGGTGTTCCTTGCATTATGTTGCAATCACCCTAATTTGATGAAGGTTTGCCCATACAAATAAAATCAAATTTTAAATCATTTTTTTCTAGCACTTTACCTACACAAAACTACTCGGACGTAAGGGAAAATGTAGACACCTAAAATTAGCACTCGCTAATTTCCCTCAACACATACACGATGTTTGCAATTATATTAAATAAAAGCAAGTTAGATAAACACATTATTTACTCCATAAACCACTTATCCTAAGTCTAAAATCCTTCACAATATTTACTCTATGTAAATATCCTCCCACACCCCGTAAATATCACTTCACAACTATAAAATCTTATTTCACCTTCTTAAAAACCACCTAGCTACCCATAATCAACCCTAACCATTTTAAAAACCATTAAAACCTATTTTATACTACTTCCTAACATCTCGTACCTCGTCCCTAACCTTCACTTAACCATTTAGCCAAATCCCAAACCAAAAACCCTTTATTATAAGTGATTTCAACCACTTTTCTAGTTATTCCCCAATAAAAGTGGATCATTGGTGATTGTACCTAATCGTCAATGATTATAAATAACACCTTTGTGCTCTCTCTAGGATCTTCATAATTTCATCATTCATTTCCACACTTAGATATTTTTCTTCTCAAAGCATCCAAAGTAGTACTCGGACATCATTAGGCATCAATATCAATCATTTACAACAATTTATTTTTGGCCCTTTTCATCATTCAGACCCTAGGAGGCTTGACAAGGAACACAACAATTCAAATCATTCCCACTAAATATTTGAGGCATATTTTAGCTCCACATCTATCCAAAGGTATTCCAACATCTCGGTTTACCATTTTCAATTCATAGGAAGCATTAAAATCAATCAAAAAAATCATTTTAGAGCTTTTATCATCATTTTTACAAAATTGTCAATTTCTCTGACAAAGAATTGCTAGTGATTCACCCTAATTGCCAATGATTGGCCTAAATCATCAATGATTCCTATCAATATCTATCTTTTTATCAATTTATCATCTTTTCATCATTTTTATCAAATCATATGCATTTAACATGTTGTTTCCAAGTATAGCTCTTTGTTAGATGGCATTTCTTGGTCGTTCACATCCTATTACAAGCATTTATGATCTCCCCATACTCAACACCCTTTTTCTTGAAAAATACAACATCTTACACGAACTCACACTCTTTGCAATCCAATTTTTCATTTCTGAACAATACATTGAGTATCGATCAAGTTCCTCCATTACATGTAGCAAGAGACTGAGGACTTCTGGTATGACTACTTTGAGTCCATTCAAATCACATCTACACTTTCTTGGGCCACCTTTGAAGCCACACAGGATGTTCCTTTCAACCTTGAATTATAGAGATTTACATCCATTGTCTATCTATTATAATATATTTCCATCATTATCTTTATCAATTCACTTAATTGTTACAAAACAAGTTGGAATCCTCCAAGGAAGTCCCTTTAAATTTCTCGGAATCAAAATTTTCTTAGAAGCTTGTTTATCCAGTTGTCTATTCCTTTATGTTTAGTGTTTCGATCACAAATTTCTTTTCAAGACAGATGGAATTTTAAACTCATTCAAACTCGATAGCTTAAATAAAACATCATCATCGACATCCATTACTTGCTGGTAGTATAAACCCCTCCATCTTCTAAGGTCGGTTTTTTTTTTGTTATTTCACTTCATTAATTTAAAGTACGAAGGAAAAACTTATCCGAACAGGTGATCATACCCTTTGCAAGTGGTACTTGTAGATTTCAAGTTATCTATGGAGTAACCAAGAGCCTTAATGAAATATAATGAGGCCACACATGTGTCATCTCCTTCATCAATGAGAGCACACTTGACCATAATGATACTAATCTGAATTGAAATGAAAAGGGGTGGATCATTTGTGTGGATCAAGAGCTTGTCGGGTATCATGGAGGCTATATGAAAACCTATACAAGAGTGAGAAGTCATGGTAAGGTCTATATGAATGGAGAGCTCCTCACATTTTCTCGTGGATGCTTTCCTCCGAGCCATGCAATGAAAAACTTTACCCTAATGAGGGAAAAAATGGGATGTTCAAGTCAAACAATGTTGTCATCAGGACACTCATAGTGGTGAGGCGGTGTACACATAACTTTTAAGAAGGGGACTTGACTAGGAAGTTGGCTAAGTGCTTCAAAAGGATCCCACTTGTCATGACTTAGTTGTGCGGTGTCTTTGAGAGTGATGGGAGTCCTCAGAAATAGAACCAAAAGAAGTGGGTGTGATCAAGGAATCTTTCGAATTTTTTTCTCATCCTCTGCACCATCGACCCCGCAATATTTATTTTCATAGGGGAAATGGTTTTTATCCAAAGAAACAATTTCAAGCATCATTAGCCCCGTATAAGATTTTTACGGGTCAATGGCATCTGGAGGAGGAAACATTTTTTTAGCCTATTTTTCAGTGTACATAAGGATATATAACCATGTGAGTTCAAGGCTAGAATGATGTGGGGTATTTAGGTTCTACATAAGCTATGATGTACTTCACATCATTAATTGCAACCATATTTTTAGGAGGATAATCCATATCGACTACATTAGACATAGCATGTTCTTTCTTCTTAGAAATCTTAGCAACATTATGATTAGGCATGGGATTAGAGAATACATGTAGATCTCATTAGCTTGGTTGATATCTTCATTAAGATATTTTTGTTGAGCCACATCATGGTATTTAAATGCTTCAATCAAAATAATTCTAAGTGATGATATTGTGGTAAAATTGGGAATGTAGGAAACATTTGATGGAATTTTTTCATAATGCATGACAATTTTCATGAGATTTACCCCAATTAGCATGCCACCAATAGAATTTAATCTTATCATGACATTAAGCAAAAATTTGAGAAGGATCCAAGATCGTGGTAAATGGCTTAGTTAAGTGAAGTTTCAACTCTTCCTTACAGAATGGTTGATGATAGTTAGGCTTATTTTTGTTGCTATTAGTTTATTGATCAATGTTAAAAATAGTTATATTCGAAGAAGTGGCAAGAGGAAGAGTATCAGACACTCCATTTTTTTCATGTTCTTCTTCCTAGAACGTTGAAGAATTTGGAATTGTTTGTTAGGTTGTGTCTTAGGAGGAGCTTTCTCAAACTCTCTCATGAGATAATTCTATCTTTTAGCTTGTTCAAAGGCTTCTTCTAGAGAGGTGGGAGAAAATAATCTCACCTTATACTGAAGCAAAGGTTCAAGAGCTCGTAAAAAATCTGGAAGAGACTATCATTAGACATATCATGTTATGCTCATGTAGATAGGTTCTTCCAAAACTTGATGAAATCTTGTGCTGATTAATTTTTAGATTGTTGGAAGTTAATGAAAGCATTGATGTTGTTCTCAAGTAGATCATGATATTGAAATTCATTCACCAAGGTTGTCACCAAGGAATCTAGCTCAACTATGGAATTAGGTAAAGTATGATACCAATATAAAGCATCTCCAATGATATTCTTAGCTAGGAGTTTGGTCACATCATATGAATTTGTCTGATCCATTCCTTGTAAATGTTATTTAAATCCTTGATGTAAAGGGTGGGATCAGTGGACCCATCATAGGAGATAGAAGGAACAATGCCACCAATATCCATGCTAGCAATGTAAGGTATTAGAGGCTCTTGTTGTAATTATCTTAAGACTTTATTTTGGATAGGGTTTGGGTGATGGGCACCCCATTAGGCCCATTTGGAAAAGGAGGGGGTGTGGTGCCCCAAGAGCTCGTTATAGGGTGATTGACTAGTTGAGCCATGTTGGATTACATTTGAAGGAATTGAGTCATAGTAATGGATTGTTATTGACTCATCCTATGAATAAGATGGAGAATAAGGTTATTAGGGTCATAATTGGAGTTCTTCTCAAATGAACCTACCTCGAGACCTTTTCCTTTTTCTTCACTATTGTCAATTTTTTCTTTGATAAATTAAAGGAGATGTTTACTAAACATTTCTTTTGATTCATCTTTGTATTGAGGAAATTACATGAGGAATTTCTAAATCTCAGGAGGATGATCGGGAATGATATCATTTTCATTTTCCTCTTCCTTATCGCCAAATGGGCCATTATGGTAGGTAGAAGAATTATTTATAGGGGATCCTATGACACAACATTCCATGCAAAATGGAAATTTATCTTTAAGATTAAAGGCTTCAAAAAATGTTTACGCATCAGATATAGAAGACCCAAGGCCTAGATATTCAATGATGGAATGATAATCTAGATGAGAGAATGTCCTAAGATGGATCCTACATATACAATTAGTCACACACCAAATTTTGCATAGGGGTTGATGGTGTCCGGAAACAAATTTGGAGGAACAAAAGGGATCGGTCGTGTAACAAAATTTACACAGGTGCTAATAGTATCTAGAAATAAATATGCTAAAATAGACAGGATCTCCCCTAGACGATGGTATCTATGTAGGAAAGTTTATAAGATTTTATATATGTTTTAGTGGTTAGGAATGAGATCAAGTTTGGAGATGGATTCGTGTAACAAGTTGCACTTGATCAAGAGTCCTATAAGATTCACGGAGTTCACGGACATGTATGACGGGCTAAAAAAGTGTCTTAATGGCTTGCACTTTTAAGTATCCTATTCTAAAAGTGTATTGAGGAAACAAATAGGATACCCCAAGAATCGACACACAATGGGTTGGTTTCGAGGGGCTACGACAAGCACTAAGGTTACATATCACGAGGGTAGTGTTATCTAAAATTCACCCCCCAGAGTTAATTTGATAACATGCATCAGAGTTTTCAGTTCCAAGCAAGTAGATTGATCCAGAAAAAATTGTGAAAATCGGCTAAGTCCTTGTCCTAGGAACAGTTGGGACATTCGGGACACCAAGGCGCGGTTCGGCCGAAACGCCTCCAGGTGGCCCGCGAAGCACTGGGACAAGTGGAACAAATGTACGCGGAGGGCACGAACCAGCCGGTTCGGCCGAAAAGGAAAATTTTAGCACAGAGACAATCGGGCCATCGGGACGCGAGGGACACGGAAAGCCGGTTCGGCCGAAGGAGAAGAAAAATGGCTAACTGCTCGGGACATTTGGGCCTTCGAGGACGCGAACCACCGGATCGCCGAAATGGAGAATTTTCGTACTAAGCGGTTGGGACATTTGGGCCTCGATGCGCGAAGGACACAAGGCCCGGGCCGGTTCGGCCGAAATAGGAAACTTCAGCACAAGGACAAGTGGGACAAAGGGATGCGTGGGACGCGGATAGCCGAAGGAGCCGAAAGCCAATTAGATCACGCCACGTGTCACCGGCAGAAAAGGGACGAGGAAGCCCATTTCGGGCGGATCGAAGGATTCTGTCCCACGAAGCACTGGGACATCTCGGGACAAAAGGACGCGGTGGATGTGAAAATCCGGCAAGCCCGTGGACAAATCACAGCATGACACGTGTTGCCAAGGGAAAAGGTCCAAAAAGTCAAAGGGCAAGTTTTCGAGCACTGATCCGAACCAATGAAATAGTGCCACGTGTCCAAGTTTAAAGGGCCCACAAGAGAAGCCCGCGAAAAGGTGGAGAGAGGGAATTACTCAGCGAATCAGAGCCTGCCACGTGTCATCCAGATGGCAGAGCGCGGGAAAAGATTTTAAAACCTGTTCTTGCCTATTTTGTGCCCTAAATCTTCAGACCTTCATATCTTTCGATCCAGAGCTCGGATTTGCACGTTCTTTATATCAACGGAAAGCTGTTGAAATTCTCTACATGATTCTGGGATCAATCTCGCATTTTGGTGCAGTTTGGAGGGAGAAAATTAAGAAAACATCTCTGACGCATGGTGATAGACAGAAGTAATGCTTCAACAACCAACTTTAATGTAGCAGACAGCTCGCCGCTCCTGTTAGACAGCCCGCCGTTTTGCCAGGAGCCGCCGCTTCTACCATAATGAGATGATTTTAAATGTATCCAGAAGTGGTTGTGGTAGATTCGACTTTCCTCTCTCTTTCCTCTCTCATTCTTAGTATATATTGTAAGGAGGAGCTTCTTTAAAAAGGTCGACATTTTTGTTTTGCATCCTCCCTTCTTCCCTCGCTTGCAAGAGAATTTGTGGAGCTTTCAAACCTCCCATATGGGTTGTAATGCTAGTATTTTTGCCTCTTGGCCACTGCAATGTACTGTATCGACTCTTGAGCAATAATATATATATTGTGATTGACTCTCAACCCTCTCATGTATTCATTGCTGTCATTTTGATCTCTTATTGTAGTTTGGTTACCTGTGCATGGTGTTTGTATTGCATCTATGTGGTCTGTGTTAAATTTGCAAAATGAGTGTCTAACATTCCTCGGTGCATCACCTTTGTAGTTTAGGTTTTATTCTATGCATTTTCTTACCTGTCTCCTTGGCAAGTTAGATTAGGTTTTAGTAAACCCTCTGCTTTTTTTGTGTGCATCTGAACAGAGGAATAGGAACCAGCCTTCTCTGGAGAATCCTTTCTCATCTTTACAAGTCCCACACTTGGAGAAAGGATTCCATGTTGTGCAATCACACTGGATTCTCGAACATCAACCTAGAAACCCGATCTCGCATCCGGGGTGCTTTGTGAGTCTACAACAAGGTAGTAATCCCTACAATAGGTTAACCTAGGTTTTCTAAGGCTCTTAGTGAAGATAGAGGAGAGTACCCTCCTAAGATATCAGTAAATGGGGAGAGATATAGATTTATGGGGGATGAGTCGAGCATGCACAATATATACTAATGTAATATAACTGAAATAAATAAAATAAAAGATGAGGAGTTGATTATGTATAAGAGCAATATGTTAACTAACACTAATGTTCATGCAATACTAAGATAACATAGAGCAATGGGGAAGGGAAATGAAATAATATATGCAAAATGATAAAGATAATTGGATCACTTACCTATGGGGTGGTTGCTGATGTGTCTATATCTCCAAAGAAGTAGCACACCAAGAGAGAATCATTATTGGGTGGAGAAGGGGAACACCATTTTTTTCCTAGACTCACTATAGATGACCCAATAGTGAAAGCAATCCTCCCAAGAATATTTTCCAATCCAATCCAAGTCAATTACTGAAATGAACCAAGGGAAAAGTAAGTAAATGCAAAGTTGGTGCAAGAGAGAAAAGTGAATGGCTAGTTCCTATGATTTTTACTTGCTTCCTTCATAATGTAACATTCTAGTGTGTGTGTGTGTGTGTGTGTGTGTGTGTGTGTGTGTGTGTGTGTGTGTGTGTGTGTGTATCCATCACCCATGGGTGATGGCATTGGCTAGGAAAACACCTAACACTGACACCATTGCCCACTGAGATATCTAAATTTCATGTAAAGCAAAAAAGAGGTGTCATGGATCAAGAAGATGGATGAAAAAAGTGCCAAACGGTGAAATGCAAGAAAAATTTCAGGTTTGTAATGTGTATGAGACATAAGGGGACAAGGATAACTAATGCAAGGAAAACTAAGGCTAGGACCACATATCGATACTCTCTCATGTATTGTCTTTAATGACTATGTGAATAATCATACCCCATTCCTAGTAGGCTCCTTAAGGAACCTACTTAAGAAATATATGCATCAGCTACCCTTACCTACACAAGGAAAAAAATTTAGAAATAGGTGTGTAAGATGAAAATTGAAAATTAGGTGTATACGAGTAATCCAATAAAACCAGCTTCGTGCTCTTTTTTTCTAAAATTGTCTTTTGTTCATTGTCGGTGATCCCATAGTCAAAAACCTTGAAACTTTGCCAAAATGTTCTATTTAAAAATGAATTTCAGATGATATATCACTCGAGGGCTATCATGACATGATTTATTATCTATTTGAGAAGTATTTTATAGCTAAGAACTCCTTTTTGCCTATAATATATGAAAATGTGTTTGCATTTTATGGGAGATCCAACGAGCCAAATTGCCTTAAATTTGGAGTAGATGGTCTTCATAAAATTATCTTTCATTTGAGCCATTTTTGCATGATGAAGTGGAATTTTTTAGATAAGGACTTATTTTTCTCTCATTATTCTTCCCTCTTCAAATATATTTGCATTTTCCTAGTGATCTAGAGAACCAAATTGCCTGAAATTTGGAGCAAATGATCCTCATAAAATCAACTTTCATTTGAGCCATTTCTTGCATGATGAAGTGGAATATTTTTGGATATATGGAGGACTTAGTTTTCTCTCAGTATTCTTCCCTCTTCGATGAATTTTACACTTTCCCATTGATCTAGATGAGATAATTGTCTAAAATTTGGAGCAAAGCATCTCATAATGAAAATGAAAATTTTGAGACCACTCTCATCTCATTATGACATTCAGAAGAATACTTTATAAAAATAGACATCTGGGATAAGACCTACTAAAATTAGTAAGTGATGGGATTTTTTCAAATTGTTCATAGCCATCCATCTCCCGTCTATTTCACCGACTTTCATCATCACGAAGATGAAAACTCATCTTTTGAGACAATGATGGATGGATGAGTGGAGAAGATCATTGAAAAATAGAAAGTACTATCACATGAGATCCTCTCTCTATTTAATTTTTCTCTCACCATTTTTTCCAAGGTGAAGATGGAAAAGTTTGGGATCAATAAAGAAATAACCCATTGGGGTAGTGTTTCCCCATTCATATATAAGATGAGTTTTCTTTATTCTCACTCTTTGGTGAGAAATATTATCCCATAAGAGAAGAAGCTTACACTTTCAAAGTGGCTCAGTTCAATAAATATTTTAAGGAAAGGATTTCATCCCTAGATAATTTCCATAGAATTGATTAAGAGTAAGCTCTTCATCATCAGAGGCTTCTTCATCTTCTGATTGAAAACTTCTCTCTTCTTATCTCTCTTCTTCCTTATCTCTCCACATTTTAATTCTTCATTGGGAATGTACTTTTTGGATATTTCATCTTATTCACTTAAGTGACCTTTGTATTTTACATTGTAAAATTTCCTTTTCATAAATAAGAAAATAAATTATTTTTATTCCTACGGGAATATGAAAGGTCACAAGTGGTAGGAATATGAAAAGTTACTTGGGGGAGAAGAAGAGACACTTTGTAAGCTATATATTGGGATGGCTTCTCCATTCCAAAGGGTTGATAGCTTTTGTTCTCCTACTACAAGTAAGAAGCTATTTATTTTATCTCTTTTTCTACGTTCTTCTACTTTCTACTTTCCAACAATGCAATCTTTGAAATCTTAAACAACCAATAAATAACTTTGTGTCTTGATTTGTAAATCTTATTATTTCTTACATAGTTGTTTTCCTTCATATTGAATGTGAACCTACTTTGGTTAATGTTTGTGAAATTTGGAAGTGATTACTCACAACCTTAACCCTCTCCCTATGTTCTTTCCTCTCATTACCTCTCTCAAAAAATTCCTCCCTTATATTCTATATGAGTAATTTACCACAAGTTTAGTGGAGTATTCTTGTGTGATCCCTGGCCTAGTGGCCACCCAAAAATTTTATTATTCCATGCATTAAATAAATGGGATCCTCCCCATTTCCAAGAGGAGGGACCTAGTCTGTGACCATTGGTGAAAACCACTTAATTTTCCCTTACAACAAATTATTTTTCCAATATTTTGGAATGTTCATGGTTAATGTTTATTCGAATAATCATCATATACCTTTCTTTAATCTTTTTCTAATTCACGGTTATCACACTTAAATAATTGGAAATTAATTAAAATAAGTGTATATAAGATATCATTGATTTGCATATCAAACATCTCTCACAAGTAATGCCACTAACCAACCAACCCTTCTCTTAGTGATACATCATAGGATATAATCTAAGGGAGGTTAATGTGCCAATAATTCTTGTGAAGAGAAAAACAACCAAGAGATGAAAATAAGTTGTATAGAATTCCTAATTTTGTAAAAATATCTCATCACCTTTTGAATTGATATAAGTATTTGGACCAGAAATACTAAGATAAAAATGAAATCACGAGAACCAATAGAAACTTAGAAAACATTTCCATTACACTCTTTTCTCTCAATCTAAAATTAGCACAAGAAATTAAATTTTATGTTTGGTCCTATAATGTCCCTTTTTCCCACTTGAGAACCACTATTTTGACTTCTTGTCATTCCTCTCCATGGAAAAGAAGTAAAGAAGATGGAGGAGAACTATGAGCTTCCGTATGATATGTTTTTTACTAATTTATAATATTTTCTTTTATTGTTTTGTCTCTTATGTCAAGTCGGATGGGTTTTAATGAGTTAATGGAATCTAATGAAGGAGAATAAATTATTTAAGAGTTCATCCTTATATTTTAATGCTTTGGCACCAATGGAGGGGTAGAAAATGGAAGATAAGACATCATTTTAGCTTTATACTTGGCGAATTTTATTTTTCTTGGGCATTATCACTTGATGCTCCATGTTCTTACACTTGGGGATGAAAACCCTCATGTGCGTTTGCATAGAAAGATGAAAACCCTTATAGATGTTGAGTGGAGGATGAAAACCCTTCATCTTGACTTGGGAATTGGTTTATAAGGCTAATTTAAGTAGAGATCTATCATTTTCATATTGATATTGGCTTCTTTCTAGTGAAGCAACCTACCTTGAGTAGGGTTTATGTGGTTTGGTGAATTTATATGTATATATTCAGTTGATATTCTAAATTTCCATAATTTCTAAGGCCGGAATCTCAAGTTTCATGATTTTTGGGGGTTTCTAGACCCTAAATATACATTTTTCTTGTGGTGGCAATTAACTAGACATTAATTAATTTCTAGTTTTGTTTCTTGATAGTTTCATGATTTTGCGAAGGGTACGGTTTGTTGATTTTACATTATCGATCATTGCAATTAAAAATCAAATCTACATAAATGTGGTATTGGGCTAAATCCCTTTTCTTTGGTCTAAACTGTTGAGCCCATGATAAGACTAAGTACCGAGGTGCAAAGGGTTTTTCGCGTGACAACAAGGTGAAAAGGCTTGCACATAAGTAGCTTCGGGAAGGGTATGTAGGTTCAAACCTATGCGAGAAGAACATCGAGACTTAGTTGCATTTTGGGCCACAGTTAGAGTTGCAATGAAGGACACATGGAGATGTATCCGAGAATTGCTTATGGATAACGTTAAAGGATGGAAACTTGCAGCTCAAGAAATTCCTACTTCAGGATATGATCATTATGCTAGAATTAAGAGCTATAAAGTAGAGTTAATTATGGATTAACTATCATTAAGGGAAAGTTTGCATGTTTAAGGTACTTGAGTATGGCGAAGCATGATGACATTTGGCATGCGGCCTACTCTTGAATGATGACTAGGTAGTGGAGGGAAAGTCTCCTCCAATATCTTGTATATGTATTTATTTACATGGGTAGAATAGGAGGATGCGAGAGAATGTTGTTGGAGCTTCTTGAGCAGAGTGTTTGTAGGGTTAAAATGCTATTTTTTTATGTATCTGGTTTGTTTATGGTCTTTATGATGTATTTGGCTCTTGTAACAATGGTGGATTAATCTAATGGTATTTGTTTTGAATATCAATTCTCATGGATCGAAATATTTGTGTTTTTTATTGTGTTCATGGTTTATATTTGATTCATGTTTGTTGTTCTTGATGTTCATGGTCATAATATGATTCATCTATCATTGGGTCAAGTTTATTTATTCTTTTTATAAGATGTATGCAATTACTATTGTGCATTACTCTACCATTCATGGTAACATTCTTGACAAAACTCACATAGAAGATGGTCCTGGTACCTTCATGCGCTTCAGGTGAATGCCCGGTTTAGACTAGGTGATATGCCATGTGTACCCGAGAATTAAAGGGTTAGGAAAATTGACTACATCTTGTTTCCTTTTTCGGGACCTCTTTTGAAGTTGTTACACAAATGGTGTGTAATGGTAGCACACTTGACTTTGGCCAGCGTGGAGACTTGGCTTAAGAACGTGGAGGATGGGTTTGCATAGAGATTCAACACTAGACCTGATTTTGATGTGCGTACATGGGTAGAAGAGCATCTATATCATGAGCTCTATGAGATGTTCTTTTTTTGTTTTCCAGTAGAACTATATGAATGGTTATTAGCGTATGCATCGAGGAAGAGTTGGTATTATCGATCTCGTGGTTAGACCCATGAAGATTATCGGTGGCTACATAATTTTGATCTGATCTAGACTCATGTTATTGATTATTGGTAGAGTGGTATGTTGACTAGCTACATGTTGGAGTACATTGTTTCTACTTATTCTTTCCCGAGGTTACTGAGTTCAAGTTCTTGTGAGGATATTTCTTGCGTGATTATCGTTAGCCATTAAGATCTTGATCATCACTTTGAGTTTTGAATCATTTTTTATGGATAGCTAAACTCCCATTGGGTATAGGGAATGGAAGCAGGTGTGGCAAGAGATGGCAGATCCTATGATAGAAGTGAAGAGAGGGGAAATGCATATCAAGTATAATGAAGCATGGGAGAGGGAATTGATGAAACAGATGGGATTACAAGAGCAATGGATGTATGGAGGCAGACGTTGCGGGAAGGATTTGAGGTTCATGCGAAGGATGTGGAACCTGAGTAGTCTATGCTACCCCATCTTGGAAAATGAGGAAGAAGAACCCCCTTGGCTTTTTTGAGAGCTCATCGATGGAGAAATGAGATGGACCATAGGCACGCATCTCAACCCACCTAGCAGCCTAACCCTTGCACTTAGTTTTTCAATTCCTAAGACAAGTATTGTTAGTCATGTTAGTGTTGTTGAGAAAACAACATTAGGTAGATATCACTTTTCATTAAATTCATCTATATCTAGGAAGACATTTCCTATGTTTGGTGGTATCTGTCAAGCACGTCATTTGGACAAGGTGTGGGTACACAGAGCATGGGTATCACATCTGGAAGTAGTTCAACTTCACAGACTATTGGAGCTCGGTTTAGCACAATTGTGTGAACACATAGTAGTACCACTTCGGGCCTTGTGCATGCTATAGGAGGAGGATCTAGTGGATCTAGAGGATTTGGAACTAGTGGAGCTAGTAGATTTAGTGGATCTAGTGGATCGGTGGTAGAGGAAACAGAGGATAGAATCAAGGTTTGGATCGGTGGGTAAGGAACACAACCTCGTCAATAGGTATTATATGAGATGTATCTTCATATACCTAATTATAAAAGTGTTGAGGATGTTGTGGAGTATGTACACAAGTGTGAATTGTTATGGCATGCTAAGGGAATCACTACCCTGGAGCGAAAGGCTAGCAATTTTGTAACTACGTTGTAGGGGTGTGCGCATAGCTGGTACCAAAAGTATGACCTACATTGTATGGAAGTGGATTATAACATGTTGCATAATGCCTTCTTGGTAGAATTTCATATTCCTGAATTTGAGAAAATGAGCATCAATGTGTTCAAAGAGATTCAACAGGGTATGGCAAAGAGTGTGTGGGAGTATGATACGTGCTTTAATACTTTCTTTTCAAAGTTATCTTATGATATCCATCCCTCTCAGCATGATCAGTGGTTCGTTGGAGGCTTGATCACACCTTTTAGATGAGAAATTTCACATAAGACTTTCATGGATCCACGTGAGGCCTTGGGGGATTCTCTACGTGCAGAGTCCATTTGAAGCATTGATACCTAGGTAAGTCCCTTTTTAGAGACACAGATTTCTTCCATGGAAAAACAACTTGAAAAATTATCTACGAATTCAGCACGTGAGACTCGCAATGGACCTTGGTGTACAAATTGTGAAGTGAAAGGACACACCAAAGATAGTTTCCTTAGAATTCGATACACGCCATGACGTTAGATTATGAAATATGTCATGGGGATCATGATCTAAGTAGATTCCCATTATTACAATGCATGCTCCATAAGAATGTGTCTTACTATTATAAAATTTGTACATCGACTATTCATGATACAAAGGATTGTCGGTTGATAGACAAGATTCATGATACAATTAATTAATATTGGTGTGCCCTGCACAAAGTGTCATAAATAGTTCTAAAACCTAAGGGCATCAACATGAAGGGAATGAATATGTCGGAGGAAGGGAATAAGTTTTCGCAAAGGATTCAGAGGCTATAATGGTTGTAGCAAAGAAATGAGTGACTCCCCCATGGATCTTATTTCAATTGTGGACACTACAAGTGTGAATGCCCAGATTTGATACAATTCTCATGGCGTAGAAAGAAACATAAGTATGAGGAGTGCCCTTATTTGTATGATCACATGAGCCAGAATCAGAAGAAGGACAAGGGCATGGGAATGGCTAGTGTGAAGTGTGTTGAACCCTGTTCATGCCTAAGGTAGCGCCTAATCCTGAGTTGGAACCTATATTAGTAACTACACACACTGAAGTTACACGCATCGAGATAACAACCAAAGAAGAGGCCTCTCATTACATGAGAAGAAGTATTGCATGGAAAGTACCCTTATCCAACTTATTAGAAGGAGGTTTACCAGGTTACTATGGAGGTCATTAGAAATTTGCAAGGAGATATCCAATGCTTGAAGGAGTAGTTGCGGAAGTTAGAATAGGTGAATAATGTTGAGATCCCTTAGAAGGATGTTGATGATTTCAAAGAGGTATGTAAGATGTTACACCAGGAAAATATCATTCCCCTATTAGAAGAGTGGTTAAGAGGAAAGATACCACGCATTAGAGGTGAGTGCAAGAGGTAGATCTTACCTGCTAATTTTCCTCCTGCATAGTCTTGATTACCAAAAGGAAATCACGTTGAATGCGGTAGTTGATGGATGGATCCTGAGAAACATACTAATTGAAAGCAGTGTAGAGGTTAATGTTCTTACTTTGGATGCTTGGAATCATATGGGGAGACCACCATTACAACCATCCTCAAATGTTTTGAACATGGTGAATAAAACTAATGCTATGCCCATCATAGTTTTGAAGAATGCTTCCATAACCATTCAAGGGGCCAAGTTCACTAGGTATTTTGAAGTCTTAGCGCTTGCCGAGGAAGATAATTTTCTAGAATTACTTGGACGCCCTTGGTGTTATGCAAATAATCCCGATTTGTGCTTCAACAAGTGATATATCGTTTTGAGAACAAAAATGTGCACATAATTATTCGCTTTAACATATGGGAGGTCTACACCTTATGTAGATCCTTTGGGAGATGAAGACATAAATAAAATTTATGTGCGCACCATCGAGACCTAAATTTTATTGAACCATCGAGAGAAGGATTTAGTCGGTGGGATGAGGCTCGATTTCATGAGTGATATGACTAGCATTGAATGTGATAATTGACACATGGGACTTATGAGTTGATTGGGATAGAATTGAAGGGCATTGTGCCTTGAGTTGTCAAGGTTCACTCGATTAGGCATCTTGTGGGAAGACAATTACCAAGTTACATTAGAGAAGGTAACCTTGATGTCTTTTTGTGCACCATGGAAGTACGGTGGATCTGTGAAGTAGAATAGAGAAATATGCTTATTTATACCTTGCGTGGAATAGTCATGCATTGATGGATGACTCATCGGGCTAATATTATAGAGTTACGTGAAGTAAGAATCACATTCTCTATTATATTTCTCTAGAATAATGCACCTTCAAAGATATGCAACTATCATGGGAAGGAATCCGCCTTGTACCACATTCAAGAATGTGAGAAATCCGGGTGGAGGGCCTAGAAGCTTTACCCCCTTCACTCTAGGTGCATAAGTTCTATTCCACCTTCCAGGGTTGTGCACGTGCATGGTATGTTTATTCAGAGTTACATCATTAGACAATAAATTGGTAAGAGTTAACAACATGTATTAGTCATACTTTTGAGCATTTATCTTCTAAACCATTAGTGAATGAAGCTTTGCAGGTAGTCAAGTGCCTTACTTTGGGAGATAGAGCCAAAGTAAAAAACCTCATCCTATATTTTCTAGGGAACTGATTTGGAGGCATTCTTTGAAGAAGAAGAATCGAATGAAGTATTATTTGAGCACACCTACCTTGAAAAAGAAAAAGGAAAATTGGTGTACCTGATAGATGATGAGGAAATATATAACCTAGATGTTGATCATACAGAGGGTACACGTGAAGTCTTGGATAGTGCAGATGAGAAGGTGTGCACTTACCATTAGACTTTGAAGACAAAGAAGGTCAACATTGGCAAAAAAGAAAAACTGAAATAAGCAATCTTTAGTGACTACCTTGGATAAACCAAGACGTTTCAAAGATAATTGGCTTGTTGTGTGACTTCCAGGATTTGTTCCTACACGGGTATAGTGAATTGAAAGGGGTTCTGTTGTTGCAGACTCACAGCACCCCTAGATGCGAATCAGGCTTCTAGGTTGATGTTCGAGGCATCCAGTGTGATTGCACAACATGGAATCCTTTCTCTAGCGTCAGGACTTCTAAAGATGAGAAAGGATTCTCCAAAGAAGGTTGGTTCTATTCCTCTGCTCGAGATGCACCGATAAAATGCAGAGGTTTTACTACAACCTAATCTAATTTGCCAAGGAGACAGGGTAGAGAATGCATAAAAATAAAACCTAAACTACGGAGGTGATGCACCGAGGAATGTTGGACACCCGTTTTGCAAAATTAAACACAGACCACATAAATGCAATACAACACCATGCACAGGTGACCAAACTGCAATAAGAGATCAAAAATGACAGCAATGAATACATGAGAGGGTTTAGAATCAATCACAGACATATATATATTGCTCAAGGATCGATACAGTACATTGCAGTGGCCAAGAGGCAAAAAATGGCATTACAATCCATATGGGAGGCTTGAAAGCTCCACAAATTCTCTTGCGAGCAGAAGAGAAGGAAGAGTGCAAAACAGAAAATGTCCCCCTAAAAGAGCTCCTCTTTACAATATATATGAAGAAATGAGAGGGGAGAGATAGGAAATCTAGAATCTGCTCCAACCACTTCTTGGTAGCATTTAAAATCATCTCATTACGATCCAAACGGTGGATCCTGGCAAAACGGCGGGTTGTCTAACAGAGCGGCGAGTTGTCTGCTGCATTAAAGTTGGTTGTTGAAGCATTACACGCGTCAGAGACGTTTCCTTAATTTTCTCCCTCCAAACTACACCAAAATGCAAGATTGACCCCATAATCATGTATATAATTTCAACAGCTTTCCGTTGATATAAAGAACGTGCAAATCCGAGCTCTGGATCGAAAGATATGATGATCTGAAGATTTAGGGCACAAAACAAGTGAAAATGGATTTTTAAATTTCTTTTCCCACGCTCTGCCATCTGGACGACACATGGCAGGCTCTGGTTCGCTGAGCAATTCCCTCTCTCCACCTTTTCGCGGGTTATTCTTGTGTTCCCCTTAAACTTGGACACGTGGCGCTATCTTATTGGTTTGGATCAGTGCTCGAAAACTCACCCCTTTGACTTTTTGGACCTTTTTCCTTGGCGACATGTGTCATGCTGTGATTTGTCCACGGCCTGCCGGATTTTCGCGTCCTCCACGTCCTTTTGTTCTAAATGTCCCAAAGTTTTGCAGACAAAATCCTCCGATCCGCCCGAAATGGGCTTCCTCCCTTTTCTCACCGGTGACACGTGGCGTGATCTAATTGACTTTCGGCTCCTTGCTTGGCTATCCGCGTCCCAAGCGTCCCTTTGTCCCACTTGTCCTTGTGATGTAATTTCTTGTTTTGGCCGAACCGGCTTTCCGTGTCCATCGCGATCCCGATGGCCTCGATTGTCCCCTTGTGCTAAAATTTTCCTTTCGGCCAAACCGGCTTTGCCCTCGGTTCGCGCCCTCCGCGTACATCATTTCCACTTGTCCCCACTTGGTGCTGCGCGGGCCCTCGGAGGCGTTTCGGCCGAACCGCGCCTTGGTGTCCTGAATGTCCCAAATATTTCTAGGACAAGGACTTAGCTGATTTTCACAATTTTTTTCTGGTCCAGCTTATTTTTCGCAACTTCTCGGATTCTCTCGAGCTCGTTTCTTTTTCACCTGGGACTTGGGAATCGATGTATGTTATCAATTCAACCCGGGGGTGAAATCGATAACAATTTGGCGACTCAACGGGTCATCTTCCGCTAGATGAAAAGACCAAGTGGCCTTTTAGCGATCCATTGGGCATGGAGTCATAAGTAATGACCTGAAATGAGCTGACATCGCAACTCCTCTCCACGAGAGCACGCCGAACTGTAAAAACTCAATCTAGGAGCAACAAAACCTGCGCCAAAGCACTTAGGGAAACTGAAACCTAACTACAACAAGACAATGTGCATACGCACTTAGAGGAATTGAAATCTAGGTACAAGGGTGAACCTTTTACTTTCAGTAGCAATGTTTGAGATAGATTCCATTTACTGGAATCTGCAGTTCTTCACCGTCCAATGAGGCCAATTGGAAAGCATTGCTGCTCTTGCACTTTGTGACCATGTATGGGCCACTCCAAATAGCATCAAATTTTGAATGCCTTCCCGGTTTTGCTCTGTCCGCATCCCATTTCAACACTAGATCTCCAACTTGAAAAGATCTATCCTTGGCCTTTCTATCGAAGGTTTTCTTGATCAAAGCTTGATCCTTTTCCATTGCTTGGGATGCCTGATTTCTGATCTCTTGCAGCTCCATCAACTCTGCATATCTCACCTCCATGGGCTCAAATTCAAGTAACTCCAGCTACTTCATGAGTTCCAATGTTGGCAACTCAAGTGACATGGGCAAGATTGCCTCTCTTCCATAGACAAGCCTGAATGGAGAGTTACCTGTGGATCTTTTGGGAGTGATCCTATCAGCCCATAAGGCTGATTTCAGCTTGGTGTGCCAAGACCTCTGATTCTCATCAAGAGTTCTCCTAATGATCCTCAACAAGTTCTTGTTTGTAGACTCGGCCTGGCCATTACCCTGAGGGTAATAGTTCGATGAAGTGCTTAGGTAAATACCGTTCTTGACAGCCCACTCAGTCACCTTAGATCCAATGAATGCCAATGCATTATCAGAGATTATTGTGGCAGGTACACCAAATCTGGTTGTTATTCCCTCATAAAAGTCTAAGATGCTAGACTCATTTGCCTCTTTGAGTGCTACTGCTTCTATCCATTTGGTGAAGTAGTCTGTGGCTGTCAAAATCCATTTGTGCCCTTGGCTTGAATTGGGATTAATGACTCCAATGAAGTCTAAACCCCATTGCATGAATGGCTGGTCAACTGAGATTGGATGCAATGGGAGGGCAGCAAGTCTTTCTTTTCCCGTGAAGAATGCACAATTCTTACACCTCTTGATCCATGCATAGCAATCACTAAAAATTTTAGGCCAATAATAACCAGCCTTCATGATTTTTAGAGCTGTCACTCTTGGTGCAAAATGGCCACCAGCTGGTCCACCATGAAATTCTTCCAACACCCTTTAAATCTGATTTGTGCTAATGCATCTCAAAGAAGACTCCATTCACGTCTTTCTTGAACAAAACTCCATCAACAATGGCATACGGAACAGCCTGCAACCTGAAGTGTCTCCTTTGGGTCTTGTTCATCTCTAGGGGGCACTGGCCTGTACCTAGGAAGTGCATAATATCTTGGGTCCAGCAAGGAGTGGGGGAAGCATTGTCTTCTTCTTGATTGCCACTTGGCTCTATGATCGCCTATCCTGGATGTCAAACAGCCTCTTCTTCATTGCATACTTCCTTTTGCTTCCCCAAAACCAGCTGCTCACACAGTCCTTTCCCTCTTACCAGCTTGGTGATCTTGATATCAATGTCATACTCCATGACACGGGTGATCCAACCTGCCCTTTTCTCATTCAAATCCTTGTTGAGGAGGAAGTCCTTAACTCCAAGCATGTGAGACTAAAGCAATCGGACCTTGTTGTTTGAGACTAAATGCTTGAATTTCTTCAAGCTTCGATTACCGCAAGTACATGCTTTTCAATAAAAGAGTACCTCACCTCGCAGCTCATCTAGGCTCGGCTGAAAAAGGCAATCGGCTACTCATCATTATCTTTGTTCTGTCTGTACTAGAATGGCAGAGATAGTGTCATCACCTCCAAATGCATAGAGGATGAAATCCTTGGAGAAGTTTGGGTTGATGAGAGTTGGTGCCTGAGAGATAGCTTCTTTGATTGCTTCAAAACTCTCCTTGCCTTCTGCTGTCCACTTAAAAGCCATGCTCTTCTTTAACATTTTGGTGATGGGCTTGACAAGGGCTGCAAAATCTGGGATGAACCTGCGAACAAAGTTGATCCTTCCCAAGAAACTTTGAAGAGCCTTCTTGTGACTTGGCAATGGTAGTGCTCTTATGGCTTCAACTCTCTCTGGATCAATTGCCAGTCCCTCTTTCAAGACAATATGGCCTAGAAGTTTACCCTCGTGAGCCAGGAATATGCATTTTTTGGGATTCAATGATACTCCGAACTTTCTACACCTCTGAAACACTTGCCTGAGGTGAAAGAGATGGTCTGCTGCATTCTTTGAGAAGACAGTGATATCATCTAGATATATCAGCACTATCTTGTTGATCAAGCCTTTGAATGCCATGTCCATTTCCCTTTGGAAGGTAGCACCAGCATTGGACAGCCCAAATGGCATCTTCTTGTAAGCATATGTGCCCCATTTAGTTGTGAAGGCTGTCTTGAATTGGTCTTCTTCTTTCACCATCACCTGATTATAGCCTGAATACCCATCTAGCAATGAAAACCTTTCTGAACCGGCTACTACTTGCAATATTTGTTCCATTGAAGGAAGTGGGTAATGGTCTTTGAGAGATGCCCTATTGAGGTCTCGGAAGTCCACACACAACCTGATTTCTCCGCTCTTCTTCCTGACCGGAACCAAGTTAGCAACCCATCTTGAGTGCTTGATCGAGAATATAATGCTTTCCTCTATTAGCTTATTTAGGTCTTTCTTCATCGTGAGGCTCAATGTGAGGGTTGACTGTCTCTCGCTTCGCCCGATGGGCTTAGCATTTGGATTCAATTCTATGGTATGTTGTGCCAAATTTGATTGAATCCTCTCAAGTCTTCATAGCTCCAAGCGAAGACATCGGAAATTCTTCGCAAAGTCGAAAGAAAATCATATTTCTCAGGAGGTACTTACTTTGCCAATCTGCAATGTTTTGCCTTCTTCCACTAAAATAGGCTCTGAATCCTCACCCTTTACTTGAATGTTTTCCTTCTCCTTCCGGAACTGATCATTCAGGTTGAAGATTGACTCCAAGGTTATGAGGCCTTTTGGTAATTTGTTAGTTCTCAACTGCACCACTTGGTCACCATACTACTGATGCAACTTGTCTTGATTCCTGGCAGAGAACTCAGCTTCTTCTTCGAGGAAATTGACGATTTGCTGGTCATTCTCAAACACTTGCCAACTGACATTGTTATATCCAAAGCATCAAGGCCTCACAATCATGTGGATGTTTGGTCAGATTTTGTACCTTGTCTTGTTGAATGCTTTCCATAATGTCAAAGGCTGCCCCTACTGCTGCAAGCCTGTCAGCAGCTTGATTTTCTTTCCTGGGAATGGATTCGATGCCAAAACCTTCAAAATCTTCCATGAGGTCCCACACCCTGTTCTTGTAGCACTTGAGTAGATCATTCTTGGCAGCATGTCGTCCCTTGACCTGATTTACAATCAATTCACTGTCCCCAAAGACTTGCAGATTCTTTATTTTTCTCTTGATTGCCCAATGCATCCCTTGCACCAAGGCTTCATATTCAGCAGTGTTATTGGAGCATGCAAATTGAAATCTAAAAGCTGAATAGTACTTTATTCCTTGGGGTGAAACAAGCATGGCTCCACCTCCTGCACCTTGCCTACTCCTTGATCCGTCAAAAAACAGCTGCCATACCTTGTTGTCATCATTATGGCTTGGCTTGGTGATGCTAGGAACAGGTTGATTTTCTTCGTGTATACAATAGACTCCCAGCTCAGATTCTTCTACTTCTTGATAGGGATCAAAAGCATGTATCTTGTTTGCCCATTCATCAAGAGTTAGGTCTAGGATACTTCCAACCTTGGTGTCAGCCTCATCAGTACTAGGGTGATCTTCTTGATCAAATGCTGAGCAATTGGCATTAAGTTGACTTGGGGTGTAAGGCTCAATATGGAAGTTTGCAATGGGTTTGGATCTGATTATGGCCTTAGTTCCATACCTTGTTCTAAATAGCATGTGAGACCAATCAGCAGACAAATACCCTCCAATCTTGGCTGTGAAGTCCCTTGACAAGAAAAGGGCAAAGAGTGGTGGAAGGTCTATGATTGATACATCTTGTAAGACAACAACATTTGGACATGCATGCAAGGTAAGACTCAAGTTTTTAATCACTCCAACTGTTGCTATTGCTGTCCCATCCAATTGCACTACTCCTTTAGATATTACTTCATATTGGAGACCCAACTGATCAGCTATTTGCTTGGGCATCATGGAGCTACTTGCCCCGGAATCAATCATGCAATTGTGTACTAGTTTATCCCCAATGATTAATGAAACATAGAAAGGAGGGGGCTTCAACATTTTACCTTGTTGTCCTCCATGACTTCCTTCAGGCTGGGCAGCATTTGTAAGCACTTTGTCTTGCATCTGAACCCGCTGATTTGAAGTTGTCCAATCCTTCATGGCAGCTTGCAGCAGATCTCTTTGGCCTGGGATAGATAGGGATTCCCACATTGATATGTTAACGTTTGTCTTCTTCATCTGATCAATGATACTGAATGGTGATGAAGAATCTCTCTGTTGTCCTTTGGTTTGCACGTTTACTCCCTGCACATGGGCAGCAACAGCTGGCATTTGAGTTGGCCTAGGGGCTGTTCTTGGCTGCCCTTGTGTATTTGAAACTGGACTCTGCTTGCCAATCATTTGTGGAGCCTGTGGAAGGTTGTGGATTGGCTGGGGCTAATGGGCTGTTCTTCACCTGCATTCCTCCTTTTTGACCTTGTGTTGGCTGCAACACCTTGAGAAACTACCTGATTCATGCCAAAGAAATCTTCGCTGCTGCCGTTCACCAATGTAGTGTCATTTGGGGCTGATTGATGTTGGAATGTTTATGGTTGTTGGTTGTTTCCTTCGATCGCCCTCGCCTCCACACCGGTAGTTGTCACCATTAGTGCTTGATTGAGAGCACCATCAAGCACATGGATTGGTTATGAGGCTCATTGCATGGAAAGCACCAATCATATTCCTGGGAAATGTTATTCTGTGTTGGCACTAATGCCTTAGAGGCAGATATGGCATTTGGATTATAGGGCTGGAATGGTCTATCGGGTAGGAGGCCTTACTTGGCTTTGATTTTGATTCATATTTGCACTGGATTAGGTGGTCTTTGTGGTTGGTATGGCTGCCTATTAGGCTGAGCTTGAGGTTGATAAGAAGGTTGAAACCTTGGGCTTGCTTGCCTCTTAATAGTAACCACTCATTTCCCAAATTTTGCAATGTTTCATGACCTCTTAGAGTTCATTTGAAGCACTTGGAGATGAATTGGAAGCTTCATTCGAACTCGATTTCTAGGAGTGGGAACAGGAGCCAAAGTAGGTGCTTGACTAGTGCTTGGATTTTCTAAGTTTGGATACAAGGGCATAGGAGGCCTAGGAGCCGCCTTTACCGGCTTGAATAAGACATTTTTCGGCTCTAATGGCAATGCTATAAGCCATAGGGATTGTTGTGCCTCCCATGGACTCGAATTAACATAGAAATATAGAATTCAAAGCTTTAAGGTAATATAGAAAAGTACCTCCCCATTGTTGGCCTAATCGCCACCGGAATCCTATCCCAAGACCTTTGAAATCTAAAGTTGAAGTCGATCACCACCGCTCGTTGGGGCTCTCTTGATAGTTGTCAATCGCTCCAAAAGAGACAAGTTGTCTCCTTCTCTCCAAATTGCTCGTGAAGTGCAATGCACAACCTGATCCAGTTTGTAATAGAACCAGCCCCAAGGCTCCTAAACCATCAGCAATGCTTTACCCTTGAATGAAGATGCAAGTAATTTGATACCACTTGCATTTCATCAATTTCATGGATTACACAAAGGTTAGCTATATCTTTAACATGATCACCGGAGTAGTCCGATTTTCCCAAGTGAAGTAGGAATGTTCTTCAAGGCTCTGCAATAGGAACTGGATGTTGTGCATTGAGAGCAAGTGGGCTGCGCGCCGTGAAGTTGACGTAGGGGTTGTTCGAGCCATTCGATTGGTCTTAAAACCCTCAGTATATTGAAAGAAAGGCCCGTCTGTGGAGGAGTTGAGAGAGTTCTATTTGGTGGAGATGGAGACCTTTAAATCCTTCTTCCTCTTTGCCTTCTTCTCGAAGATAACTCACAGTGTATTCAAACAAAGCACTTCTTCTTTTCGACTCTTGACCTTGTGGTGATTCTTCTCATGAGTTTTCGTGCCCGCACTACTAAAACCAGCTTGATTCTTCCCCTTAGAGTCACCAGATATGCAAATAATAGCTCTTATAAGCAAGAAAACTGCGCAGCAGATGCATATCAACTTTCTTTGCAATAAAAATGAGACCTCTAGTGTCCCACCGGCATGCCAAAACCGGTTGTTGCAGACTCACAAAGCACCCCGGATGCAAATCAAAGCTTCTAGGTTGATGTTCGTGCATCCAATGTGATTACACAACATGGAATCCTTTCTCCAACTATGGGACTTGTAAAGATGAGAAAGGATTCTCAGAGAAGGCTAGTTCCTATTCCTCTATTCAGATGCACCGATAAAATGCAGAGGTTTTACTACAACCTAATCTAATTTGCCAAGGAGACAGGGTAGAGAATGCATAAAAATAAAACCTAAACTACGGAGGTGATGCACCGAGGAATGTTGGACACCCGTTTTGCAAAATTAAACACAGACCACATAAATGCAATACAACACCATGCACAGGTGACCAAACTGCAATAAGAGATCAAATGACAAAGAATGAATACATGAGAGGGTTTAGAATAAATCACGTATATATATATATTCTCAAGGATCGATACATAAGATATGCGGTGGCTAAGAGGCAAAAATGGCATTACAATCCATATGGGAGGCTTGAAAGCTCCACAAATTTCTCATGAAAGGTAAGAGAAGGAAGAGTGCAAAACAAAAAATGTCCCCCTAAAAGAGCTCCTCTTTATAATATATATGAAGAAATGAGAGGGGAGAGAGAGGAAATCAGAATCTACTCCAACCACTTCTTGGTAGCATTTAAAATCATCTCATTATGATCCAAGTGGCGGATCGGCAAAATGGTGGTTATCTAATAGAGCAACGAGAAATGTCTGGCCGCATTAAAGTTGGTTGTTGAAGCATTACACGTGTCGAGACGTTTCCTTAATTTTCTCCCTCCAAACTACACCAAAATGCAAGATTGATCCCAGAATCATGTAGAGAATTTCAACAGCTTTCCGTTGATATAAAGAACGTGTGAATCCAAGCTCTGGATTGAAAGATATGATGATCTCAAGATTTAGGGCACAAAAAGTGAAAACGGATTTTTAAATTTCTTTTCCGCGCTTTCGCCATCCGGACGACACGTGGTGTGCTCCTCGTTCGCCGAGCAATTCCCTCTCTCCACCTTTTCGTGGGTTATTCATGTGGGCCCCTTAAACTTGGACACGTGGCGCTATCTTATTGGTTTAGATCAAAGTGCTTTCAAAACTCGCCCCTTTGACTTTTGGACCTTTTTCCTGGCGACACGTGTCATGCCGTGATTTGTCCATAGGCCCGCTGATTTTCACGCCCTCCGCGTCCTTTTGTCCCAAATGTCCCAGCGCTTCATGGGACAAAATCCTCTGATCCACCCGAAATGGGCTTCCTCGTCCCTTTTCTGTCGGTGGCACGTGGCGTGATTTGATTGACTTTCGGCTCCTTCTGGCCATCTCGCGCCCCATGCATCCCTTTGTCCCACTTGTCCTTGTCTTTGTATTTTCTGTTTTGGCCAAACCGGCTTTCCGCATCCCTCGCGTCTTCGCGGCGGCCAATGTCCCCGTGCTAAAATTTTCCTTTTCGGCCAAACCGGCCGGTTCGCGCCTCCGTGTACATCTGCTCCACTTGTCCAGTGCAAGAGCCGCGGGCCGCTGGAGGCATTTTGGCCGAACCGCGCCTTGGTGTCCCAAATGTCCCAAATATTTCTAGGACAAGGACTTAGCTGATTTTCACAATTTTTTTCTTTGTTCCAGGCTTATTTTCTCGCAACTTCTCGCATTCTCTCAAAGCTCGTTCTTTTCACTGGGACTTAGGAATCCTGATGTATGTTATCAATTCAACCCCGGGGTGAAATTGGACAACAGTTCATCACTCATAAGGAGAGATGTGGATTATGTTGAAGGAAGGTGCACGCTGATTAGGAAAAGGCCGTATAGGATGAATCCTAATCAGGTGAAGGTGAAAGAAGAGATTGATAAAATGTTGGAATCCTGATCATCGACGTAATCAAGAGTCTAAATGGGTTATCCCAATGGTGATTAGTATCAAGAAAGATGGGAGAATAAGGATCTCTGTGGACTATAGATATTTTAATGTTGCATGTGTGATAGATCCTTTTCCAACGCCTTTTACTGAGGAAATCTTGGAAGGTGTAGTAGGGCGCAAAATCTACTATTTTACATATGGTTTCTCAGGGTGTCATTGGGTAAGGATTGTGAAAGAATACTAGGAGAAGACTAATTTCACCACTAAATGGGGAACCTTTTCTTATACGGTTATGCCCTTTGGACTTAATAATGTGCCTGTTGTATTTTCATGCATTGTGGTACAAGCATTTCAAGACTTTATCCATAAGTTTCTACAAGTCTATCTAGATGATTGGACAATGTATGGATTGGTGAAAGATCATTACGATAGCTTGAGATTGATGTTTGAGAGGTGCAAAAATCAAGTATCTCTCTAAACATCAAGAAATGTGTCTTTACTACTCCTTGTGGCACATTGCTAGGTCATATTATTTATAAGGAAGGGTTATTGGTGGATCCTGTCAAATTTGTTATTTTGGGTTTGGAGGAGCCTACCAATCAAAGTGTAGTGCATGGATTTTGGGGGCATATTGGTTACTACAGAAATTTCATCAAATGCTATGACACAATTTCCATGCCCTTAGAGGAACTATTGAGGCATAAGGGAAGATTTCACTAGGATAAGGCGCAACAGGTGGCTTTTGATATGTTGAAGGATAAGCTTACTACTATGCCCATTTTACGCTTTCCCTCTTGGGAAAAGCCCTTTCATGTGCATGTGGATGTGTCAAGGATGGAAATTGGATCAGTTCTAGCATAGCCTAGAGAAGGGATTGTTGATCACCCTTTGTGTTTTGCAAGCAGAAATTTAACTCTATCTTAACAGAATTACACAACAACGGAGCTCGAATCATTGTCTATAATTTATGTGTTGCACAAGTTTAGGCAGTATGTTTTGGCTACTCAATTTATCTTTTACACATATCACATTTCACTTAATTATTTAGTAAACAAGCTTGTTTTGCAGGGGTGCATATGTCATTGGATCTTGTTATTTAGAAGTTTGAATCTTGAATGCAGTAAAGCAAGAAAGAGTAATTCAAGACCTGGCCATCTTTCAAGAATTAATTTAGGTGAGGACATAGTGCATTGAAGATATAATGTCAGATGCACATTTTTTCTTATTACAATGTGTGCCCTCTGATTTGGAGGATATTGTTGTCTTTTTATGAATAGGTGTGGCACCTGATGGAATGAAGAGTATAGAAAAAAATAACTTGTCATTTGCATCGCACCTTACATGTTGATTGGTGGAGATATTAAAAAAATTGGTGAGATGATATTTTCCACCGATGTGTACTTAAACATGAGCACGTGGATATTATGGAGGAAGCTCGTGGAGGGATTGTTGGTGGACACTATGCAAGGTGAGCCACCGGGCGTAAAATTCGATGGCTGGTTTGGCTTGTGCTAGGGAAATATTGTATAAGGATTACAGAATATGTCAAGGGTCGTGATCATTGCCGCGTGCCTTGGAAATCCTAGGCATAAAGATAAAAAAATTGAGGCCTATGGCAAGTGTAAAACCTTTTGAAAAATGGGAAATTGACTCGTGGACCCTATTTCCCCACCGGTGCATAGGACTGGGTCGTGCTACATCATTACTTGTATAGATTATCTTACAAGGTGGGAGGAAGCAACACCTATGAAGGATTACACTACAACTACTACAGAAAGGTTCCTTTGGGAAAATATCATAAGAATGTATGGATGTCCATTGAGTTTAACAAGTAATAGGGGTACTCATTTCTTGAATGAGACTGTTAAAATATTATTGATGGAGTTTATGGTAGCACATCATAAGAATACACCCTATCACCCATAAGCTAATGGAATCTGTTGAAGCTTTCAACAATATTTTGAGCCACACATTGACAAAGATTTGTGATGTTGGAAGGAAATATTGGGATGATAAAGTTTATGTTGTACTTTGGTCATATAGAAAAACCTATAAGAGGTTGAACAAAGAAACACCCTTTTAGTTGGTGTTTGGCACAGAGGTTGTTTTACCAGTTGAGTTCATGTTACCATCCCGTGTATTGCACGTGTAGGAGGATTGGCTAATGAGAAATCACTTGAAGAGCACATAGAAAAATTGATGCAGTTAGATGAGAGGCACGCTATAGCTCATTGGATCTAGAAGACAGAGAAAGAAAGACAAAATTCCTAGCATGATTGACATATTAAGAACAAGAAGCTCGAAGTTGGACAAATGGTTCTTCTGTATGACTCCAAGTTTTTATGCCATCCTGGAAAGTTCCAAGTGCATTGGTTGGGACCGTATGTTGTGACCTATATACTTGACTCAGGTGCTTTCTAGTTAGAAGCTTTAGATGTCGCATGGTTGCCCAATTACTTTAACAGAGTAGGTTGAAGCCCTACTATAAATAAGTCTTATTGGTGTTTGTAATAAGGCAAGTGTTGCCATTTCACTTAGGTTTTCCTTTAATTCATTTTCCTTTATATGTGTTTCCTTTCATCATCACTATGCTTTGTATTTTTATTCATATGTTTTGTTTCTTGTTGGTACGCTAATAGCTAATTACATTTTAATTGATTCCATGCATAGAGGACCCGTGCATACATTTAGTGTGGGGTGGATTGAAGTATAATGCGGAAAATGGTTGGCGTATTTCTAAGGGATGTTAGATTGATTGGATACTCCTTCTAGGATATTAACACAAAGGTAGAAAAATGGTTTTGTTGTATGATAGGTGTTCTGAGGAGGTTGAGATGATTGAAGACCACACAAGGGAGAAAAACATTCACGTAGTGTAATGTGAGGTAGGCGGTGGCATGGGAAATTACTTTGTGGATATTGTAGAGGTTAAGTACTAAGCACATGGAGGAGGTCTGTGGAAGTGAAGTAGCATTAGCATGCCAAAAGGTTATGACTGCAACATGCGAGGTGGGGTCACAGAATTTTAATTAAGCGGAAAATAGTACTTTGTTATAAAGTAACGTTAAAATGCGTGGGTCGAAAGGACATTGAGGTCATGAAAAATTATAAATAGGGGTAAGGGTAGTCATTTTAACTACCTTGCCTTTGAAAAAAATTTCTCTCGAGAAATTGAAGTGCGATAAGGTTGTGATAAAGAAGTGAAGTACTTTTATGAACCAGTGGCATTTCACACACTTGTCATGAGACCTTGCAGAGTGACAAGTGGAGTAAATAATGAGGTAGTGGGGGTTGTGTAAGAGTGAAGCTATCGTAGTCAGAGAGCTCGAGAAGATAAGGAGAAGTTGAACACCGAAACAAAGGGCATGGAACAAAAATGGCACCAAGAAAGGCATGAACCAAGAGAGGTGGTGGAGAAGGAGGAACCCGTAGAGATGTACTTGGAAATGTAGTACCCCTGTGTGATCAAAGTAGACAAGTGGAGTTTGAAGATATATAGATGAAAAATTAGCGAGTTCAACCACAAAACAAAAGAACACAAAAAGGAGATGTCGACGAGATCTAGTTAAAGATGTCCTAGCACTATACAAGTTCAAAAACCCTAGGGTTGATGACTCGGTGCAACAAGAGTTACATAAAACTGGAGTTCTACAGTTATGGGAGTTTACCTTCTTCACTAAAGTCACCCCTCTCTTCCGGTGGTTAATGTTACGGGTGCATGAGGATTTTTCTACTTTATGGGGAGAAGAATGAGAATTATGGGCATGTTGATAAGAAGAGTGACAGGCCTGCGAAACACTGGTGAGGATATGTCACTTGATCTATGCACCAACGTGAAGACTAAAGAATTAGTGAATAATTTGAATTATGAGAAGGGGGAAGGGCTCAAGTCATTACAGATCTAGATGACTCAAAATTAAAGGTTGTTTCTGACTTATCAACTACAAATTGGGTGCATCGAAGTAACAATGGACAGATATAAATATAAGATACATGTACATTATGTACAAAGTATCAAAATGAGCGCACTATAATTTCACACAATTCATTGCGAAGAGTATCATTAAGGAAGCGTAGGTGCAAAATGAAGCTGGAGCAAAGATCATGTGGGGGTCCATCCTACTGTTAATCATATTTTGGGAAATTGGCATCCTTAATGGACCAGATGGGAACATGTGGGTTTACCCACCAACACACTCATCTCTGTGCAATGTAATATTTGTAGTTTGTTTGTGATAGGTCCATCACAAACACGTATAAGACCGAGAGGAATAAATTGTATGAGAGATTATGCAAGGCCTTTAAGAACGAGTGGCATATTCTACTTGAGTTGTTAGTAGTTGTAGGGGACCAAGTGAAGTTTGCAGTTATGAAACACTTCAACTTGGTGAAATTTAAGATGGCTAATGGAGAAATGGGGCCATGGTGTAAACTTCCATTTACATTCACTATGAAATATATGAAGTGTTCCATCAATCAGCTAAAAGAGGCACAAAAGCGACCATTGATGATGACAAAAAAAAGTGGACTCGATGATCACACCCTTCACGTGACCTAAAAGTACGATGCGAGCCTAGCGTATGTCAAAGTATTAAAGAAAGAATTCCTAGATCTGCAACAGTAGATCAATTTCACTATCAAGGGATTCATATACCGAGTGTTCGATAGTTATGCCCTAAGACACAAGGAGGATTTGAAGTGGAGGTTACAGACTCCACCTTTCTAAGGCAAAGAGGGGTGTTGATCCTACCTATAAAAGTAGTCTAAGAAGAATAGGGAGGGGGAAAAGAAGGAAGTGAGGGAAAATTAGACACTTCTAGGAAGAGGAAGTATTATTCACATCAGAATAGCAATGGGGGCACAGGTACATCACGGTAGGGAGGCACCGAGGCTTCACAACCAAAGTGTGAAGAAGTCAAATAGTCCGAGGAAGAAGAGACGGAGTAGAAAAATCCTAAGGTACATGATGTCTCTAGTTCTTTGATAGAGATAGGCTTGGAAGATGATCACACTACATTCAGAGAGGAACTTGAGGTGGAGCTTGAGGAGTAGGAGAAGAGAAGGGCTGAGAAAAAGGCCAAGGAAGAAGCTAATGCACAGAAAGGTAAAGGCCCCTACGGCGGAGGGACCCATGAAGATTAATGCGAGAGAAAAATTACCTCTCTAGCCCACCAAAACATAAGAGAAGAATAAAGGAGACTCCTTTGTTATTAAGGAGGATAAAGGGTTTGTTGCAGGATCAAACACCCTAAGGAAGCAACGCACAAAGTGCAAGGTGGTGAGGAAGAAGTGGATGCATATGTCCCCTCATATGGACTTCGTGGATAATCCCACAAAGGTGTTTGCACGCACGGTTCCAGATAACCCTTTCCATAGAGAAGTTGCATGCTTGGGATATCTTAGACCAAGATGGGGGTGTTATGAGGACCAAGAAAATGATAAGTTAGAATTTGCATTGTCATGCAGAGGAGCCCGAGTTTGAGGTCAATGATCATGTGATCGAGACCATCCATTTAAAGAAAAAGAAAGGTGACTTATAAAGTGGTGGATCCAAGCCACCTTATAAATGAGTAGGTGTGCAATGCGCTATAGAATATGTCCTTAGAAGTTGTAAGGAAAAGCTTAGATGCAGGGGCGATTATTCAGACCTTGTTGCAGATCAAAAGGGGAAGGAAAAGGAGATAGAAATACTACGTAATGGTTTGAAGGGTGAACATGCATGGACAAAGTAAGCATATGATCGAGATGGCACCTTGGTTAAGAAAGTCTTGGGACAATGTCCAGCCTTTGGTGAGCCAAGCCAAGATGGACTATAACAATGAGATGGAGTATCAGAAGACTTAGTGGCAATGTTTTGGTCAACACCAAAGATGGCATGGGACCCATAGCTAAGGAGGTCACGAAGGAGAAGGATAACAACAAGATTTATGTTGAAGCCCGAATTATTAAGTTGGAGGATTTTCTCAACCCACTTAAAGAGTTGAACATATTAGCAGATAGGGGTTTCAAGAAGTTGTTAGCGAAATGTGAGCTTGTTATTGATGCGTGGGTAATAGATGAAGAGGCCATCCTAAAGGCCTTATAGGAGAAGGTCATGAAAAATAAGATCGAAAGTGCCCAACTAATAATTAATCGACACATATTAGAAGGATTAGATAAAAACCAAGCGCGAGAAGTTAGAATTTTGGATTCATGAACTCTGAGATTATATCATAGAACAAGTGGATGAGTTCTAGGGAGTTTTCCCGGAGCTAGTGGTGGTCATAGAAGAGATCAAGGGAAAGTTGAAGAGATTACACTAGAACATGTACCTAAGCATAGTGGAGGAAGTGTAAAAAAATAATGGTCGAACTGGAGGCATGGAAGAAGTTAAAGGGGGAGATAGATGTGAAGTTTCTGAACTCCTCCAATTAACAATTTAGACTATTGAAACATACAATGTTTTTGCCTTAGCCAGTTTTTGGATCAATGGAATTTTGTATGGAAAGTGCAAAGAATTTTTTAGGGTGGTAATCAAACTAGTGTGGGGTAATGTTGATCCCCTGATAAGACTAAGTACCTGAGGTGTGAAGGGTTTTATTGTGCGATAGAAAATTGCAAAGGCTCGCGCAAAAGTAGCTTCAAGAAGGACGCGGAGGTTCGTGCCAGCAGAGAATAGGACTTGAGCCACATTTTGGGCCATAGTTAGATTTATAATGAAGGACACATGGAGATGCAACTAGAATTGGTTATGGATAAGGTTAAAGCATGGAGACTTGCAACCCAAGAAAATCCTACTTTAGGATATGATCATTATGTTAGGATTAAGAGTTGTAAAGTAGAGTTAGTTATGGATTAGTTGTCATTAAGGGAAAGCTTGCATGCTTAGGGTACTTGAGTATGGCAGAGCATGATGACATTTGGCATGTGGCCTACTCTTGAGTGATGAATAGGTGGTGGAGGGAAATTCCCCACTAATCTCTTGTATATGTATTGATTTTCACGACGTAAGAGGGGATACGAGAGAATGCTTTGTTGGATCTTCTTGAGCAAAGTGTTTGTAGGGTTAGAATGTTATTATGTTGATGTATCTAGTCTTTTTATGGTCCTTATGATGTATTTGGCTACTGTAACAATGGTGGATTAATATAATGGTGTTTGTTCTAAATATTAGTGCTCATGGATCTAAATATTTGTGCTCTTTATTGTGTTCATGGTTTAGATCTTATTCCTGCTTGTTGTCCTTGATGTTCATGGTCATAATATGGTTTATATATGCTTGGGTATAGTTTCTTCATTCTTGTTATAATATGTATGCAATTACTCTACCATTCATGGTAACATTCTTGAAAAATCTCACATAAAAGAGGGGCCTAACACCTTCGCATGGTTCGGGTGAGTGCCTGGGTTTAGACTGGGTGATATTTCAGCGCATTTGGGAATTAAAGGGTAAGGAAAAGTGACTACATCCTTGAAACTATCATTACAAGTCCTAATTGAAAAGGATCATTTCCATAAAATTTAAATTATTATTATTGAAATACAAAGTGATAAGAAAATACGTAAATTCGATGAATTGTTGAAGATCTAGAAAGATAGCAATGTTCCCTATCACAAGGAGATTTTTAGAGACCTAAATTCCTATAATAGAATTTTTTCTTACTTCCTTCTTGCCTCATCTTAGGACATTAATTTTACTTCAAACTCTTCCGACTCGTCCTCACCATTGGCTTCCTCAAACTCCTCCTCTCATTTCAATAATGTTTTGGCACGTTATTTTCCTTGTGCTAGATCTTCCTCTCAACTGATGTCCATTTTCATGTTTCTCTTATCGGTGAAAACGTGTTGCATGCTTTCATTAAACATATTTTTGTTGATGGCCTAGTCATGGCTTCATCCCCATACTCTTTTGTGCCCTTCAAACCGAGTCCCTACCTAAACCTCCATCCCCTTTTTGGTTTGTGTTAATACCTTATCCCATTTAGATTCCATCTTGTGCTCTTCTCCATTGGATTATTGTATTCTCAATAATTTAAAATATTATTGATATAGCATCTCCTCTTGAGAAAATTAGCCCTAGCACTACTATTTCATATTTTAATATTTATTCCATTTCTTCACCCCACCTAGATTTAACCTAATACCTAGGAATTTCCATGCTCTCATTATTACCTTTCCTACTTTATCACATAACTTATCTCATGATTTCATTAAAGGGGTGATCACTAATAATTTCTTACACTTTTCTAGTATAGTCTTAATAACCCTTCTCTCGAGGCTTTCAATCTATAGTCTTTGCTTCATAGTTTCCCCAAATAAAATTCATTATGAAGATTTCATTATTGGGATTGAGATAGGTTATATAAGAGGCTTAGGCATTGATGTTGCAAAATAAATTCGAGCAGAGTACACCCTTACCTTAAAGGGATCTCATCCTCTATAAATAAATATTTGATAGGAGCATTGGATGGCCCTTAAGAGTCTCAAAGAAAATACATATATAGTTATTATTAAAGTTGGCAAAGGTAACATCACATTTCTTATCGATATAACTAATTATGACGCCAAAATTCTTGAGCTTTTAAATTTAAGTGGGAGCTATAGAAATGTCTCAAGAAAACATTTGAATAAAGTTATGAGTGTTTTCACAAAGTTATAAATTTTTGTCTTTCAATGACAAGGAAAAACATTGGCTTATTTACTCACACATCCATTTCCCCAAGGATTTATAGTGCACTAAAAATTCAAAAAAGGGTCTTCTCCTTAGACTTCTTTGTCAATATAAAGAACTCTCCCACATATACCGTCACTAAGTTTTTAGTGAGTAAATTAAAATTGTTAGTAGGAAACAGCTATTACTTTATTAAAAAAATTGGAGCACTTTGTGTGTAAAGGACATAATATCGAAGTGTAAATTAAAAAGGCACTTTAGTAAGCTTTAATGTAGTTTCTCTTTTTTAAACATTATTTTGACAAAGCTATTAGAGTAATTTGGGGATCACCCATTCCCAAACTACATATTTAGTGGAATTATGCCTCAAGTAAAAATTCTTCACCTTTCAAGGTGAATTTTAGGACAAATAGAGGTCAGTAGTTATGGGATCACAATTATCGCCCATTTTTGCCAACTTAATCATGGATCATTTTTAATTGATGGATCTTGATTATTTTCCACTCAAACCTAGATGATGGGATAGGTTTGTAGATGATACTAATGTTAAATGGTCCCATGGAAGCCTTGACTTGGTAATTTCCTTTTCCATTTAAATTGACAAAATGATCAAATATAGTGTAGCATGGAGAAAGAGGAATATAATAATTTACCTTTCCTTAATTCCTTGATCTCAAAACATCTCAAAAAATAAATTATCTCTTCACGTCTATAAGAAGAATCATCCCACACCACCCATTATCTTCAAGAAAACATGCACCATCATCCCCGCTTATAAAGTGATTGCCCTTAATTCTTTAGCTATGAGGGTTTTAAGAATCTCCAACCAAAGATATCTCAAACAAGAGAAGGATCACCACTTTAGAGTCATTAATATAAAATAATTGCAAACATTTAAGAGATTAAAAATGCTTCTATAAAACTAATTATAATGGAGATAAACTTATAATTAATAATGAAAAATTTGATACCCTATGATCACCATTACCTACATTTAAAAGATATGAGAGAAGTTATGCACAATCATTAGCAAGAGTTGGTATACTTACTACTTTCAAACCTTACAACACTCTTGACACATTTTAATATTGGTAAAGACCCTTAACATTACTTATATTAACTTCTTGAGGTAGAAATAGTTAAACGAAAAACTTTCATTTTCCACCTACTATGTAAATTTGAATTAATACAAGTAAATTTTTTTCATAAGACCATAAATACTATGTAAAAATGAAATCAAGAGAACCAATAAAAATTTAGAAAACATTTCCATTGCGTTCTTTTCTCTTAATCTAAAATTATCACAAGAAATAAAATTTAATGTTTGGTCCTAATTGGAAAGGATCATTTCCATAAAATGAACTATTATTGTTGAAATATATTGATAAGAAAATAAATAAATTTGATGAATTGTTGAAGATTCAGGACATTTAGCAATGTTCCTTGCTACAAGGAGTATTTTAGAGACCTAACTTCGTATAATAGTATAATTTCTTATTACCCTCTTTCCTCATCCTATGACATCAAATTTACTTCAACCTCTTCCGACTCATCCTCACCATTGGTTTCCTCAAACTCCTCTCATTTTAATTATTTTTTCACATGTTCTTTTCCTTGTGATAAATATTCCTCTCAACAAATATCCATGTTCATGGTGCTTGTATAAGTGAAAACGTGTTGCATGCTTACATTGAACATCTTGTTGTTGATGACTTAGTAATGGCTCCTTCACCATACTCTTTTGTGCACTTCAAACTAATTCCCTCCCTAATCCTCCATCCCCCTTTTCGGTTTGTGTTAATACCTTAACCCTTTTGGATTCCATCTTGTGCCCTTCTCCATTAGAATGTTTCCTTCTCAATAATTTAAAATATTATTGGTATTGCCTCTCCTATTAAGAAATTTATCCCTAACACTATTATTACATATTTTAATATTTATTCCATTTCGTCACCCACAATTTAAATGTTTTCCCAGATTTAACCTAATACCTAGGAATGGCCATGCTCTCGCTATTACCTTTCCTTCCTTATCACACAACTTATCTCATGATTTCATTCAAGGGTGATCGCTAATAATGTATTACACCTTTCTAGTCTTAGTCTTAATAACCCTTTTTTAGGCTTTCAATTTATAGTATTTGCTTCATAGTTTCCCCAAATAAAATTTCTTATGAAGACTTCATTACTGGGATTGAGAGAGGTTATATAAGAGGCTTAGACATTGATGTTGCAAAAGAAATTAAAGCAGAGTACACCCTTACCTTAAAGGGACCTCATCCTCCAAAAACAAATATTTGATAGGAGCAATGGATGGCCCTTAAGAGTCTCAAAGAAAATACACATATAGTTATTATTAAAGTTGACAAAGGTAACATCACAATTCTTATTGATATGAATGATTATGAGGCCAAAATGCTTGAGATTTTTAATTTAAGTGGGAGCTATACGAAGGTCTCAAGAAACCCTCTCGAATAAAGTTATGAGTTTTGTCACCAAAGTGATGAAAATTTCATCTTTCAATGATAAGGAAAAACATTGGCTTATCCCTCACACATCCATTTCCCCAAGGATTCATAGTGTACCAAAAATTCACAAAAGGGTGTTCTCCTTAGATTTTTATCAATAAAAGGAACTCTCTCGACATGTACCATCACGAAGTTTTTAGTTTGTAAATTAATATTGTTAGTAGGAAACACATCTTCCTTTATTAAAAAAATGGAGCACTATGTGTGTAAAGAACCTAAGATCGAAGTGTAAATTAAAAAGGCACTTTAGTCATCTTTGATGTAGTTTCTCTTTTTTAAACATTGTTTTGAGGAAGCTATTAGAGTCATTTGGGGGATCACCCATTCCCAAACTACATATTTAGTGGAATTATGCCTCTTGTCAACATTCTTTACCTTTCAAGGTGAATTATTAGGACAAATAGAGGTTGTAGTTATGGGATCACAATTATCAACCATTATTGCCAACTTAATCATAGATCATTTTGAATTGAGGGATATTGAGTATTATCCACTCTCACCTAGATGATGGGATGGGTTTGTAGATGATAATAATGCTAAATGGTCCCATGCAAGCCTTGAACTTGATAATTTCCTTTTCCATTTAAATTGGCAATCGACCAAATATAGTGTAGCATGGAGAAAGAGGAATATAATAATTTGCCTTTCCTTAACATCCTAATAACATCTTGACAAATCAATTGTCTCATCACATCTATAAGATGAATCATCTCACACTACCCATTATCTTCAAGCAATGGTCCCATGTAAGCCTTGAACTTGATAATTTCCTTTTCCATTTAAATTGGCAATCGACCAAATATAGTGTAGTATGGAGAAAGAGGAATATAACAATTTACCTTTCCTTAACGTCCTAATCTCAAAACATCTTGACAAATCAATTGTCTCATCACATCTATAAGATGAATCATCTCACACTACCCACAATTTGAATGTTTTCCCCAGATTTAACCTTATACCTAGGAATGGCCATGCTTTATTATTACCTTTCCTGCCTTATCACACAACTTATCTCATGATGTCATTAAAGGGGTGATCACTAATAATGTATTACACCTTTCTAGTCTTAGTCTTATAACCCTTTTTTTAGGCTTTCAATTTATACTATGTTCTTCATAGTTTCCTAAATAAAATTCCTTATGAAGACTTCATTACTAGGATTGAGCGAGGTTATATAAGAGGCTTAGACATTGATGTTGCAAAATAAATTCAAGTAGAGTACACCCTTACCTTAAAGGGACCTCATCCTCCAAAAAAAATATTTGATAGGAACAGTGGATGGCCCTTAAGAGTCTCAAAGAAAATACACAAATAGTTATTATTAAATTTGACAAAGGTAACATCACAATTCTTATTAATATGTGATTATGAGGCCAAAATGCTCGAGCTTTTAATTTAAGTGGGAGCTATACGGAGGTCTCAAGAAACCCTCGAATAAAGTTATGAGTGTTGTCACCAAAGTGATGAAAATTTCATCTTTCAATGACAAGGAAAAACATTGGCTTATCCCTCACGCATCCATTTCCCCAAGGATTCATAGGTGTACCAAAAATTCACAAAAATGGTGTTCTCCTTAGACTTATTGTCAATAAAAGGAACTCTCTCGACATGTACCGTCACTAAGTTTTTAGTTTGTAAATTAATATTGTTAGTAGGAAACACATATTCCTTTATTAAAAAAATGGAGCACTTTGTGTGTAAAGGACCTAAGATCGAAGTGTAAATTAAAAAGGCACTTTAGTCATCTTTGATGTAGTTTCTCTTTTTTAAACATTGTTTTGAGGAAGCTATTAAAGTCATTTGGGGATCACCCATTCCCAAACTACATATTTAGTGGAATTATGCCTCTTGTCAACATTCTTTACCTCTCAAGGTGAATTAGTAGGACAAATAGAGGTTGTAGTTATGGGATCACAATTATCAACCATTATTGAATTGAGGGATCTTGAGTATTCTCCACTCTCACCTAGATGATGGGATGGGTTTGCAGATGATACTAATGCTAAATGGTCCCATGGAAGCCTTGAACTTGATAATTTCCTTTTCCATTTAAATTGGCAATCTGACCAAATATAGTGTAGCATGGAGAAACAGGAATATAATAATTTACCTCTCCTTTACGTCCTAATCTCAAAACATCTCGAGAGATCAATTATCTCATCACATCTATAAGATGAATCATCTCACACTACCCATTATCTTCAAGCAAACACACACCATCATCCCCACCACAAAGTTATTGTCCATAATTCTTTATCTGTGAAGATTATAAGAAACTTTGACCTAAAATATCTCAAGCAAGAAAAGGATCACCTCTTTAGATTCGCTAATATGAAATAATTATAAACATTTAGGAGATTAAAAATGTTTCCATAAAACTAATTTTAATGGATATAGAATTAGAATTAATAATGAAAACTATACCCTTTGATCACCATTCCCTACATGAAAAGATACGAGAGAAGTTATGCACAATCATGAGGAGAGTTGGTACACTTACTGCTTTCAAATCTTACAACACTCTTGACACATTTTAATTTCGGTAAAGACCCTTAATATACTTATATTAACTTCTTGTACGAAGCAGAAATAGTTAAACCTTTCATTTTCCACCCACTGACGATAAACTACTCTCCTATATTTCGACGGGCAAAAGAAAAAAAAAAGGTCTGCCCCGCCAATATCCGTCGGACATGTCAAAGCAGAGCAGACAAATCCCAAATCATTCCTGCTAAATAATTAACGCGAAGTTACGATAGATTCTACATCTACGAAGCAGCTTACCGGTTCCCCGACGTCACCATGAACGTTGCAGATGATGATTAGGTTTAATAAATTCTGTGACCCTTAGCTCAGCCCGTCACAAAGGCCTAATTTTTAAAAAAATTAGCCTCGGAAATGCACAGTGCAGAGTAACATTGTCCAGGTTTACCGCGGAGGGAACCCCGGGCCCAATGCATTTATATTATACCTTAACAAATTTGTCATTCTCATTTTCGAGGAGACCCATATTTGGCATAAGCCATTATCGTCATTTCTCGAACACAGTGCAGGGTTCAGGGGCAATTTGGCACCCCCGTTTTCCCTATCATAAAATATGATTACATTGAATGGGAAATACCCTTTCTCCCGAATCCCCATAATTTGCACATAACTTCAATTAAAATCGCCTTACCAGTACACACCCACATGATTATTATAAGCAAGATTTGCAGAGGGGCTTTTGTAAGTTCAATCAAAGCACGTCCCATCACAGTCCCATCTGTGCAGGCTTGGGTGCTTCTTTTCTTCTTTCCCCTTTTTCAACGCCGTTCATTATACCTAGCTAGCTCTGTGTAGAATTGGGTGCTTCTCATTTTCTTTTTGTGTGGAAACCCACCTCATAATTTTTGTAGAACTCCTCTGGGCTGGAACTGGATTTGTAATTCCGCCTACCATCGATGCCACAATGTGTCATTGCATCTGCTTCAGTGCTGTGAATAATGCTGCATCTTCTAAGGAGAAGAAGATGGCCCCAAAGACCAAGTTTTATTATAAGAGTAATAAACATGGCGGCAGTGGGGAAAATGGGTCTGGGTCTGGCAAAGGGCGTTGTATGGGTGCTGTGAATGAACAGAGGGCCAGATTATATCTCATTCGGCGATGTGTCATTATGCTGCTCTGTTGGCATAAGTATGAAGATGAATAGGTCTCTTCTACTGTTACAGAGGCACACTGAATTGTATATTGGCCAGGTTTTGTGTGCTGTTTTACATCAGGCTGGAAATGATTTTGGGTATCTTGTGCAAGAAAGGAATTCTTTCCTTTTGTAAGCACAGGCATCCTGATTTAAGAATTTGTAGTTAAGCTCTTTTATTATTGGACTGTAATGTGTACGGTTTTGGGATGCTCTCTTTGTTTCTGTTCAGATTGTTAAAGCTACCCAATTGTGTTCCTTTATTACAATGCAATTTTTTCTTTATTTGGATTGAAAATGTCTGGATATGAACATCTTGTGAATACTGAACCTTTTTTAACTGGCAGAAAAAGCATGCCTTTATTTCATTGCAGTTGACAAGTGCTCCTTCTCATGTGGGACTGGGCAATTAAGGCAGGGGAATAAGAAACTGGGACACTTCGGTAATATGAAAGATAGAAGTCAGTATGGAGTCCCACATGAAAATGAGGTTTGCAATTGGTTAAGATTAACAAATCTAATTATATGCTTTTCCATTACAAGCACCTCAGTGCCAATGTGGGATGTACTTGATAACTAGTTGGGGAGCTCCAGGCCCTTCTGGTCCCCATGTTTGGGAGCTCCAGGGCAGTCTGGCCCCCATGTATGGTAGGGTCAGATGAGGTAAAGTATAATGCTCACCCAGATTATGATTCCGGTACCTGAATCCAAACTTTGGTGTTAATCCTCACTAAGCAGCGTATTCAGAAGCTTCGTTCTTCTTCGAACCTGCTATATGAACCTAAAATCTTTGATAATGGTATAGTGTTTCTCTACTTTAGTTTTGAGATTCTGGATGGCATTGGGCTATATGTGTTTTTAACTTTAGTGGTAATGGACAATATAAGAATGCCCAAACCAGAATTCAGTTTAAGCTGAGCATATTGTGTTTGGAGAGCAACCACTGCCCATCAGGCTTCTATCCTTGAGGGCTAATTTATCAGGTTCTATTTACAATGAATGATATCTTACATTGTTTTTTTATTTGTGGTGGGTGGAAAAAGCATGTAAGATAGCTTGTTTCATATATTAAACTGGCTTAATGCAGACAGGGTAGAGTTGCTTGCGCTGCAGTTTGGTGTGCAGGGAAGCTAAAATTCCATTGTTGTGTCCCTTTCAGTTATTATCTTCTCGTAGATCTGCTTGATAAATGTGGTGGTTAAAGTTTCTGTCCATTTGTTTGTTCTTAGGATAGTCATTTTCTGTTAGTGTGTTCTGATTATGTTGACAGAGTGATCTGAAACAGAAACATTCCACTCAAACAGTATCCCCTGTAAAAATTGGTGAGGGGGTCCTTGCAGGATGCAGGACAAAAGATTACTGTGGGGACCAAGGCTTTCATTAAAGAAGCACAACACATGGCAGTTAAATTTTAATCATCTCAAAATGAGATCTTGGGAATTAGATAGAGACAGCTTTTTTCCCCTCTTCATTCGGTATTTATAAAGAAAAAATCGGTGTATACTATCTCTTATTCTCAGATCATGATGCATATGGCTGTTTGGTGTTCCGGGGACTCATTAGGGATTGCAGTCTTATGACTGTCAATAATTGCTGACACCCAATGTGGTCCTTGACAGTAAATTAATCTGTCAGGATTATTGTTCAAGGATTTTTATTGTAATTGCTTGAAAGAGAATTGTGGAGAGAGATATTCATCCCATTATAGAACATTTCACTTAGCGATGTTTGGTATTCCCTGATTCCTTGACAAGTGGAGTCATTCAACTCTCTGGTTTCTCTTATTTTAAAGATATAAGAATATTGTTCCTTCCATAGTATCCGCAGACATAAATTGGAAACACTGTATTTGTTGTGTATGAAATCAAATATATGACAACTGTGCTCCCTGTAAATTGCAAAATTATATAAATATAGAACCGTTGCAATCCTCTTATGATAAATTGTACTGGAATCTCATGCGGCTGGTGAAATGCCCATTAGAAAAACTTTTGGAAATTCCTAGTATAAAACTAAAAGAGCAACAGGGCCTAGAAGATTTTGAAACAATGTGGGTGCAGCTAAACTTAATTGAATGAAAATATTTGCATTGGCTATCTTGAAATTTAGTCTGGTAAATTCAGGGAGGAAGAGAAAATTCTGTTCAAGATGTCTCTTGCAGTTTAGGTTCATGGATGTGAATTTAGCCAAATGGAAACCCTTTAATCCTTAAAAAAAAGAAGTAATTTTAGCATTGGTTGGTATAACTTTATGATTGGTTGACGTTAGTTTAAGTTTAGATCATATGGATATGAATTTGGCTGAATGAAAACCCCCAATCTTTGCAGGGCCTAAGAAACTGTATTTAATCATGCACTTACACCCATCAATTCTAAAATTACTCACAAGGATCTGTGTGTTTACCCTTTAATAAAAAAAAATGAAAAACGCTTCTGGAATACATGACTCCGTGTGTGGTATGTAGTACCTCTGTGCCTTAAACTATACAGGAAGAAGCTCGAGGTGAGCACTCTGAATTAATACTCGAATTAAACTCTTGTAGATGCGAAGCTGAAAGTTAATAATAGTTTCCATGAATATCCTGAACTGATAAAGGAAGCTTGTCCATTGAAACTGGGTATCCATACATTTTGTTGCATATGTGGCCATTTTTCATGAACATTTTATGACATTTTGGGGATTTGAGATTCACGAGGGCTTCAACTGAGAGGAATTTGTCGGGTTCGAAATTGTTACGGGTATGTTAAAAATGTTTCCTTTTCTCAATGTTAAAAATGTTTCCTTTTCTCAAGTTCATTCATTTATTTATTTTAAATATGTTTCTTGGGATGTTTTTTTTTTTGGTAAGAACAAACTTACAAGAGAAATGAAAACTTCGGAATATGTCATATTATCCTAAATTAACTTGCAACATGTTCCTATGAAAGGGGGATGTTAACACAATGTGGGGACTTAGCATATGAGTGACATGGATAGTATACTAGTGGGGGATTTGATAACATAATGTGGGGACTTAGCATGTGTGTGATGAGGGCATCACACAACACATTTTATTTTATTTTTGATAAAAGGTGAAAAAGGGTTAAGGGGACCCTACCCCGTACAATAGGAGGAGAAAAAGATGACACAATGAAGACCAAATGAAGTTGCCTCTACCAGCGGTGAAAAGATAAACCAACAACTGAAACACTAAAAAAGAAACTAACAACAAAAGTATAAACTATCTCAAACTTTTAACCCCTTCCCTTTGGATCTTAAGTGCATCTTGAGGGGCGAGATATCCCTTTTCTTCTTCCTGCTCACAACAGTCCAAACCTCGAAGTATTTGGATTTACATTTTCAATATGGGTTGGAGTCGAAACATCTATCTGTTCCTTGAGATTAAGAGATTAACATAATGTGGGAATTTAATATACATTTTCGAGGACATCACACAAAGGGGGAATGCTAACACAATGTAGGAATTTAGCATATATCCAATGAAGACATCACATGAGTGGGGAATGTCAACACAATGTGGGGACTTAACATATGCATGATAAAGACATCACATGAGTGGAGGAATGCTAGCACAAGGCAGAACCTAGCATATATGTGTGATGAGGACATCACATGACTAGGCAATGCTAACACAATGTGGGGACTTATCATATGTGTGAAGAGCGCATCACATGATTGGAGGAATGTTAACACAATGTGGGGACTTAGCATATGTGTGATGAGGACATCACACGAATGGGGAAATGGTAACATAATGTGCGGATTTAGGATGTGTGATGAGAACATCACACAACTAGAAGAATGTTAACTTAATGTGGGGACTTAACATATGTGTGGCGAGGACATCACCCCAATGGTTGATATTATAATGGAAGTGGTGGTTATGCTAATAGAGTGTGGGGACTTAGCATATATATGACAAGGACATCACACGAGTGGGTGATGTTACATTAGTAGTGGTTTATTATTAATATAATGGTATTGTGTATACACCATTATTTTTACGCTTGATAACCATTTCTTTTGTGCAAGGGTTGCTAATGTATTCTCCTCTTGAGTGGGTGCCTTAAGGGGCATGCGGAGATCGGGATATGATCATACTTGGTTATGTGGGCTAAACCGCAACATTTGAAAGATGTTGTTATTAGCCTTGGTCACCCCACACTTGTCTCATTTCTTCCTCGTGTTCACTCATTGCTCTCATTATGCCTACTTGTCCCATTATGTCCACTTGCTTCCTCTTGTTGCACGTTATAATCCATGGTTTTGGTCATTGTGGACCTTCATCATTTATCCTCATCCATATTATGGCATTTATTCCCCATGTTTTCACCTCGACCTAAGGGTTTCTCCCAAGGTCGACACCATCATGCATGTGTAATGTCATCTATTTTGGTTTTGACATGGCCGACATCATCGCCCACGGGAGACGACATCATGTATATATACCCCTATGTTTTCTTGTTAGATTCACCACATCAACTACTTTACAATCACTTACATACATTGGTGTATGATCTACACTTACACTATTTCGCACTTATTAGCTAACTTTGAAATCTTGGAGCTTGCCTCTTTTGCATTTGGGTTACCATAGTAAGGAATGAAGATCTTCTTGTCGAATGTCCTCCTTCTCCACCCATAATGATTCTTTCTTGGTGTTATTGTCTCTAAGGAGGATTATGCGTCAATGGTCACACACATGCTACATGTAAGTATTTCTAATCTTCTTTAGTCTCTTTCTTTGTATGTACATGCTTGTTGTTGTTGGTCATTCGAAGAGTATGTATGTTTTCTTTGGTTTATTGCATTGTCTTAGTGTTACTACATCCTTTGGCTTTATCCACCCTTGTTAGAGTAGGTATTTACCTTAGCTCATGTTCACCTAGGTACTTTATTTACCTTTATTGTATTTATCCTCACCCGCTTATGTGTGTGGATATTTCTTTTATCTTATTTAGATATTAGGAAATATTATCTAGTTGTTAGGTATAGTTCTTTCCTTGATCTATGGTATTGACTAGATCCTTGATGTCTAGTTCTCTCCTAAATCTATGGTCTTGACTAGTTATTTCCTTGATTTATGGCTTGATCTACGACCTTGACTGGTTCTTAGATTGTTATTCCTTGCTATTTAAGCAAGACCCATTCTCAATGTATTGCATTGAGTTCCATAATAATATATGATATTGCTTCTCATTTATTTGCAAAGGTTTTATGTGAAGTTATTTTGGCGAATTGTTTTCATCTTATAGATCATGGTGTTTGATTAGCACCTATGTTCTTGGCTTGGTACGATATGGTTATCGCCTTTCATGGCATCGAGTAGGAGATTATCACCCATTAAAATCCTTAGCCCTTGGTCATATGGTATGGTCATATGAAGGCTTAAAGCTTGTGATTCCTACTAGTAGGTGCTTAACTTTAGCCCCCTTTAATTTTATTTGTGTGGTGAAGGCAACAACAATTTATTTTGTTTTAGTGGCAACTAAAATAAATAATAGAGCAAAATATTAAAAACTTGTATCTTTTGATCGGTAACTCGGTTTTGAGTGCCGTTTTTACAAAAGTGCTTTTTTTTTTTGTGCTCTTTCCATTGGAGTTATTTATTTTGAGACTTGCACTATAATTATAAAGTGCCAAATATGGAGGAGTGTTGTAATCAATGTGGGACGCAATTTGGTGAGCCCGACGCCTTAAACTCGGGAGTTGCAATTTGTACCTATCATGGATTCTGAGAATGATATGTTTTTCTCTAAAGTATGTGGACTTCAAGAGGATATTGTAAAATTTGTGGAAGAAAATAGATCACTCAAGAAGCGAAATTCTCTTCTACAATCACTCATTCATGATAGGGATACAATAATACACTCCCTACAGAACAAACTTGCTAGCCTACAACATCACCATCATATTGTGGACAACCATATCCATGCTCCTAGTCCACTTGCAGATGTTGCTCTTGTACCCACTGACATTGATCTGCCAGTCTTTGAGCCTGAACCTATTTTTGATGCTTCTAAACTTGTGAGGCTTATTACTGCATGCTCTTCCACATCTGTGCCTATTACAATACCACATGTTGTGTATCCTACTTCTCCTCAACTGCATGGATTATTTAAGAAGCATTCCACTGCATTCAGTTCTCGCATGCTCTGTTGTATGGGTCTCACTAGCGAAGTCATTAGCAGACATTCACATGGTATTGTTTCCTCTATTCCACATGTTAAGTGGAATTCTCGTCATGACATTGGTTTTCAAGAAGATACTTCATTGGGATCACACATTGACAGAGCTCCTTTTTTGTTCGCTCAACTCTTTCTGAGGATCATGAGTTTTGCACCTTCACTCAGGATTGAGAAACCTAAGATTTCATCTGTCAGACATGATCAACCTAACACACATTCTGATGTTCTTTTGCATGCACCCATTGTGCATTTTACACCAAGTCATATGCAGACATCTTCTTCATCCATCTGTGTTGATTTGGGGTGGATATCTGATCACTCGTGGCGGCGACATAGACATTTGTTGAGAGGAATCTATAGGCGTGGCTCCTCCACCATTCGGCCTCTTACTCCACTTTCTATATCTTCTGCATTGTGATGCTTCTTATTTTGAGTATTTTCTTTAGCAGTGTAGTGTGTCTCTCTTGTTTATTGAGAGATTTTGTATTTGTATTTTCGACACTTTTGACATGTAGAGATCCCATCTTGTGGAGGAGTTATTCAGTGGAGCCCAAGTGTTAATTTGTCGTTGTTCGAGTTTTTTTACAACTTATATAGATTTGTAGTGCCACTCCACCCATTCAAAGTAGTATGGGAGGGTGTGGTGCTCGATTCTTCTTCTTCGGGTTTTGTGTTATTGTCTTGTTACCTTGGCTTTTCTTGGATCGTGACACTTTGGATTTTGTGTCCTTGCCTTGTTTCTTTGGTTATTATTCTTGGATCATGGCACACCTATTTGCAGCACTTGATCGAATTATGTTTGGTGTTTTTTTTGCACTTTCGACATCACTCGTTGACAGTCTCCTTATATGGAGCTATTCTGGTGGAGCCCAGTGTTAGTTGTTTTTGAGTTTTGTGATCGAGTAGTGGATTCAGACCATAGTGCACACCAAACTTCTTCAACATTGTATGAGTTTTTGAGCCGAGCTTCTTGGGATGCCTTGGAGCGGGTCTTTACTCTCTTTACTTTGTTGTTACTGGTTTTGGGTACCTTGTGGTGTCCCTTTTTCCCAGTTATTGTACATGAGTACCTCATCAGGTTTAGTTGTCGGGACTTTATGTCGTGGACATGCCACATCTATTTTGGCCCCTAGCTTCACTTGAGGGGGTGTCAGAGTAGGTATTTACCTTAGCTCATGTTCACCTAGGTACTTTATTTACCTTTATTGTATTTATCTTCACCCACTTATGTGTGTGGATATTTCTTTTATCTTATTTAGATATTAGGAGATATTATCTAGTTGTTAGGTATAGTTCTTTCCTTGATCTATGGTATTGACTAGATCCTTGATGTTTAGTTCTCTCCTAAATCTATGGTCTTGACTAGTTCTTTGATGACTAGTTATTTCCTTGATTTATGGCTTGATCTACGACCTTGATTGGTTCTTAGATTGTTATTCCTTACATATTTAAGCAAGGCCCATTCTCAATGTATTGCATTGAGTTCCATAATAATATGTGATATTGTTTCTCATTTATTTGCAAAGGTTTTATGTAAATTTATTTTGGCAAATTGTTTTCATCTTATAGATCGTGGTGTTCGATTATCATCTATGTTCTTGGCTTGGTACGATCTGGTTATCATTCCTTTTAACCCTTTGGTTGTTTCCCTCTCTATATCAGAATCTTAGTATGATACCTATCTTTTTACTAGTTCCCGGTGCCTTGGAAATCTATAGCTATTATAGGGCTAGAGCTACTATCCTCTAGATTTACAACATTAGCACTCTTTAAGCACCTTTGTATCTACACAAAGGAGGTCGATCTAAAATTGAATCCCTACATTTGAGAACCCAACAGAGAACCTATATTTTACTCGTCATACACTCGGTGAACTGGTGTGAAGATTACTCCTCCCTAAATTAGGTCAAGCTTTTTCCACTCTAAATTTTTCTACATTTTTACACCATCTATAGTGACAAAATCTACGCACTTGGGTACATTTCTAGGTCCTCAAATCATGCTAACATTTACATGATTCCTAAGTAAGAAAACTAGTAATTGACAACTCCCTTTATCCTTTTACTTTGTCTTCTATACTTTTATTGGCCTTATACATCTTTCACTTTTGCCGGCATTTGACTATTTTATGTTTCTATGGCCTTAGACACTAGCTCTCAATTAGGACACTAAAGACTAGATGCTCTTGCCCTCCTGACACAAGAAAGTTCTATTCTATTCCATCCACACATATTATACATCCGTACATTCTAGATCTAGTCTCTGCTATCATTTTGCAACTTGCATAAGGGCATCATTTCTACACACACACACAAGAACTACATGGATTCTCGAGATGTAGTGCAACACTCGGTTGTAATTTTACTCTTTGGGTGACCGTCGAGGTCATTCCGACTCCCTATTCTCGCATTTTCCTTTTTCGGTTTAATGTGGTTTGTGAGTATGTGCACGTGAACTTCTTTCTTATAGGTTACGTGTACATTCAAATATTAGATAGTGAATCCAAAGTGATAGACAAAATGATAACGAACATCATCCAACCCTAAAATAGCCATATTCGCAACATTTGCTTGGACACTAGTGCCTAGATCCAAACATTAGCTCTTGGGTGCTCCCGACCCCGTGGGTGCTCTTATCCTACCTATTCTTGAACTCTAGAATCTCCAATGGACCTAAACGATGCTATTAACATTTTGTTCTAGCAAGAAGTGCCTTAACCTGAGCACTTTCTGCCCATTCAAAAATCAGCTAAGTCCTCCTATCTCTCCTTCTTGCTTAGGGTTTCATATCATTGCTTACTTATTGCTTGTATCTCATTGTACGTTATCATTTGTATATCATTAGGTACAATAGTTACTATGAAATTAAAGATTAAAATTACATTTTTATTAAATCATTTGGTGAACCCGCTTGCTCAAATGCTACCTTGCTTTTAGGTATTCTTCTAATACTTTTCTAATGTTTGAGACTTATGAACCCTTTACAGTTAAGATTTTCTTGACCTCCAAGCCCATATTGTTGAACATCCTCAAGACTTGGATATTTTATTATTCACTACTCATGAGGAAGAAGTAATCTAGCTGAGCTCAACCCTCCTATTTCTAATGCTGCTTCTTTACCTCTTATAACCCAACCTTCTCATTTTACCCTTCCACCCACATCCTTCATTCCTATTTCCATGTCTACTCCTACAAATAATTTCACATAGTCTATTACTTCTCATACATGACAAGTATCCTCTTCAGAACCAAAGATTTAGCTTCTTTATATCAAGATCTACAACTCCAAATCCGTCAATTACAACAAGCTACTTCACATTCCTCTCCATCTCTAGATTCCTCATTACTCCTTCATAGCCCTTTCACACCCGCCATTTCTTCTCATCCACTGCCACCTAATTTCATTGCACCTAAGCTTACTATCTTCAATGGCCATGGTGACCATTAAGATCATCTTCGATCTTTCCAAGTAGCATGTCTTGATTATGCCGATGACTTTACATTACTAGCTAAACTATTTCCTAGAAGCTTGCACCATTACACTATGTATTGGTTTTATGATCTACCTTTTCACTCATTAACATATTTTGAACACTTAACAAATGATTTTATTGCACATTTTTCTTTCAATATCATGTGCACAATTAGCTCAAATCAAACAAGGATCCAATGAGCATCTCGCAGAATATGTTTTACGATATAAGAACAACCTTGCCAAGGTGAATAATGTACTAGTTGATTTAGAATTGCAAGATCTTTATGTTCAAAGTCTCTTACCCCAACTGTAAGAGAGTGTCATCTCTGAGACCTCTCCCTCATTTAATCAACTATGTCATACACTCAAATTACGTGAAGGAAAACTTTCATCTATGGGAAAATTGAATATCATGATACTCCTTCATCCTCTTCTAATAGGTTTCAAGCTAAATCTGCATTCAAGCCATCTCCTAAGCCTACTAAAGCAAAAGCAAATTTCAATGTTGTTTCTCCATCTACCACACTTCAAGTGCAAGCTCCACTACGTACTAAACTAAGTTACGTTACACTCCTGGGTTCCTACTACCGCAACTTATCGAAAGAAAACTTATTACTCTTCCACCACCACTCAATCTAGATCCTTCTTGCCCATGTGGCCACAAATACGATGAAAATACACGTTGTGATTACCATCAATGCATTTTGTATCCCACCGATCAACGCTTTAAACTTAGACATCTTATTCAATTATCGATAATAAATCCATCGAGCTTCCGCACCATCTACTTCCAAAAAATCAATGATAATCAAAAGCTAAAAATATTCAAAGACCCTTTACTAAACCATGAAAATCAAGCTACCGATTCTTCTACAAATCATACTTATCATGTTGTGCCTCATCCTTCATCAAGGCCTCTTGATTTCCTTTTTGCTTCTGTTGATGTGCCACCGCCTGATCAATACGTTCTTAGATCGCGATTATCATAGTGCATTTTCTTTTGATTCACTACATATGAATGCGTTTGTTGGCACATATACTATCAATAATACTATGGTCTATCCATTGGCTCTTGCCAACGCTTGCACCATTGCATTCCTTATAGCTATTAAATGTCCAACATCTCTAATTACATTTCTAGGTCCTAATTCTTATGGTCGTGTCATTCTTCCCATTATATTTGGGTCTCTTACCATATTTACACCATTCCTTGTCACTTCTGAAATCGTCATCCTAAGTCGGTTATGATAGGCTCTTAGGTCTTCCTTTGCTCCATGTTGCACAAAGCTATCCCTTCCATGCATCACTTGTGTCTCAAGTTCATCCATAATAAGTAAGTTGTCACAATGAAAGGCATTCCAACTCACACACCATTTCCTCGACCCACTCATGATGATATCCATGAATCAACCAAGACATTTCATCCTCTTGCATGGCTCACATCCTAGTCCACTCCTACACCTACCTTTCCTAATCATACATGATCTTCTATGCCTCGCTAAGGCAAAATCTAGTTCTGCACCTAATTCTCCTATACACACATGACTTACATCGTGATCTTTTCATCCACATTGGTCCATTAGTCCATGTCATTGGCCTAAGTCCCCTATTCAGGTATCCCTTTCTCCAAGATTTTCACCACCTCCTTACTCACATTAGTCTCATTCACATGCACATAGTTACTTTCCTACACCACTACACTTAGCTCATGGTCACACGCTATTGTCTTCTCAAATATCAAAGTTGAGGGTTCTCACCCTTCACTAGCATCGAGATAGTTTTCTATCCTTTACACACTTGGGGGCATCGTGTTTTCTCCCCCCTTCTAGCAATATCAATTGTCTATAGTGTCTCCTCTTACACTTCATGCTCCATGCTCCATGTCTACACTTTATAAGCATACTCACTTCACTAGTACACGCTTTGTACCATCATTACCCTATGATGCAATCTCGTGTTATGGTTCACACTTTATTGTTGAGGGCACACTACATCAATGAACCTCACATTACACACTTCATGCTTTGTGCTTTACGATACATCTTTCTAGCATCTACTCACATGCAAAAACCTATTTCCCGATGATGCACTCTTGTTTTATGGTTCATTCTTGATTGCTGAGGGGGCATTTATAAATGAACCTCATTTCATGCACATCCGCTGAGGGGAAACAACGTACCTCCCATCTTCACATTTTTCATACCATACCATCACACTTTCATAAAATTTTCATATCTTGGTTGCATTTACTTTTGCTTTCTTATACTACTTACATGTTGCACTTTGCTTACTATGTTAGATGAATTCTTATCATGTAATTATACTTATCATATAGAAACGTGCATGTTCACTTGGTATTTAGAAGTATATACAAATCTCTTACAACTCCTTACACGTTACATGATGCTCGACACTTCGTATCCCTTTCTAGTCCCACAAAGGCTCTTGGGGCATCTACATTTACTACACATACTACAAGTTCTTTTGTTACATTCTTACTACTTTTAATTCCAATCACTTTACTTTTCATTACCATATACATGCTTTAACATACTACTTATCTTTATAACATGATAATGGGTACTTAATGTGTAGAATTTTCCTTACAGGACTATATACAACCATGGTTGTCGATATATTTTTTCTTAATATTGTTTCTTTATTGTTTGTGGGCTATGCCCTATGTCTTGTGTGATCATTGTATGATTTTAGCCACTTTGGCCCTAATTTTCCTGTGACATTGTGAGCAATGTCCCATGTATGAAACCCGATTTTCATGGTCCATCTTTTTTGCACACTTGCTTGTTACATTGTTTTCTTTTACATCCTAGATTTTACTACTAACAATCATACTAGCCTACTTTGTTTGTATGTGTCATGGTTTCTACAAAACACATCCTGTACCACTTGTAGGCATCCACTTTGGGTAAGTATCAGGTCATTTCCTTTGGGCTGCATTCTCCTACAATTGTCACATGCACCCCAAAAGAGGGGCATATATTGGGTGAATAAATCACTCCTACAATAGCTCGAGAGATACGCTTAAAATCAGCACATTACAAAAACAACACAGCGCATAGTCATGGAATGATCTAGAATCTAACTTAGACTTCACACTCAGTACAAACACTAGCACCTAGACCCAGACACTCAACCACAGGCACTCTGTCCTCCCCAGGCACTAATGTCTTGAGGGAAGAAACAAGAAATTGCTTAGTATACCATAATATTTATCAATTTATGAACAATTCTCCAAGTAACATGCACTTGGATCCATAAATGTAATGCATTCGATCATCAACTACAAAACAAAACAAACAAAACTAATTAGGATATACCATCTATAGTGGTGCTAATTCAAGAAGCAGTCATGGAATGAGAGTAAAGCTAGACCTCTCTCCTCAACACTCTTCTCTTAGTGAGAGATCACCAAAAACATTTAATTCTTGGCATGAGATCACCAAACAAACTCACTCTTGGCATGAGATCACCCAAAAAGTCACTATTGACAACAAATTAAGCAACATCTCCAAGCAATCAGACAATTCTCTATCTTTTGAACATTTGTAAATTAGGTGCACAATTTACTTTTACATACTTTCACACTTTTACATACTTATACACATATTACTTTGATTTCATATAGAGAACTTTGACTACTCTTTTTCTCTTCTTTGCAAGTCCTGTCCTTAATACATAACAAGAAGAAGCTCACATCAACAAATACAAGCTTACAATAACAAGTACAAACAATTCATATGCTTCACCCCTAGGGTCTACCTTCCCTTTCCTAGTCTCCATGATTCACGTTGTGATCATTTCACGCTTCAATTGTCTACTTGGCATGCTATTCACCACACTCTCTACAGGATCATAAGGAACACATCTATATAATTTATGCCATTGAGTATTCACTCAACAACATAAAGTGGGGGAAAATTGTTGGGGAGAAATTTTTTGGGGGAACAAACTTGTGGGTTTCTTGCCAATGCTTTGGGATTCTAAGTACCTATACTTAAATGGTGCAAATTCCCTATATGCATGCGCGAGTAAAGGTGGATTTTTATTTGGTGGCCTTACGGTTGGGGATCCAATAAGAGCACTCCACCGACTCGCAAAAAAATCTAGCAATTAATTACTAGAGAGAAATTTGTCAAGAGAGAAGGAATGAGAGTGAGAATATGAAGTAGGAGAAACTAATGTTGCAAGTATAAAATAAGATTCTTACATACACTAATTAGAAATTTCATCACATGCATTAAAATTAAGAAGAAAACAATCTTGTAAATGGTAACAAGACGAGTTAAGATTGAGAACTCAAAGTTTCTAAAATCTCCTCATAAAAAAAAGGCATGAAACTCCTTCTTGTATTGATGCTCAAACAAAAGTTGTACATAGTATGGAAATGGAAGAAATTTGAGAGTGGGGGAAATGGAAGAAAATGGCTATCTCCTTTGTTCTCTCTAAGTACAATGCACTCTTGAGTTTACAAAATTGATCACCAACCCTTTGAAATGGGAATGGATTTAAAATTTATAGGAAGAGAAAAGACTCTTCATATAACCCCTAATGACTCTTTGTATGTCTCGACATGACTTAAGACTCTTCACCTTCTTAGGAAAACATTAAGTCCCTTTTTATAACATAAAGGTGACTTATTACATTAGGAACATTAAGACATATGAAAAAGTGCAACCTCAACAAATAATTAGAATGTGGAGGAGAGAGAAAGTGGGGGGAGAAGAGAGAGAAGGAAAAGAAAGGGTGTTTCCCTGATGAAATCCATTGATTCTTCCAAGGAGGTGAAACTCTGAATTTCTAAATCCTTTGCCTCCTGAAAAACTCCTTAATGCTTGCACTCGACGCAAAATTGTTCTTTGTCCCTTGAATTCCTTGTTGTGAATGATTTTCATGCTGCAAGCAAGTTGTTGCTGAAGAGAAACTACCTTTTGATGACCTACGGACACCGTGAACTGAGTGTTTAGAAACACAGCTTGAGTTTCTAATAAGTGACCATGGGCGTTGCTCATGGAGATCCACTTCAAAGAAGCAGGATGGAAATTGCCTCTGTGATGACCCTTTCGCAACAATGTCATATTCTATCGACACAAGTCTTATGGAATGATACATTTATTTGTACATGCACTAGGTACCGATGAACATATTGGTGAAACTGTGAATGGTTCATCAACACTTGCTATTCTTGAATGGAGCAACTTACTATTTTTAGTAAGTGTGAAAATTCTTTCTCTGGACTCCAACTGCAACTGCCAATTTGAATGTTCAACCTCAGAATGCTCCTTTTGTGAAATTCACCCTCTAGAATGACTTACTATTTTTAGTAAGTGCCAATGAGACGACTTACTATTTCTAGTAAGTATGAAAAATCAGCTCCTTCGAACCTCAATTGGATATTGCAACTCGAATTCCTCTTTCTCCCTATGTTCCTCTCACCTTCTGGACCAATTTGCTATTTTTAGCAAGTGCTCGTGAGACCACTTACTATTTTTAGTAAGTGTCAATTCTAGACCGAGATGACCATTTCGATGATTTTTGACTGCGATACCTCTTCTATGTTCACCGCCTCCTTCGTAGCTTCTTTAGTTGGTGACTTTCCGAAATAGTAGTCTCCCATGTAGAAGGCCTACTATTTTTAGTAAGTGTGCTTCTAGTGGTTGGATCATAGTGGAAAAATTTTTTTGATATGGGTTTTTGCCCAATATCACCCCTATGAAATTTTAGGCTTACCCGATCATTGGTTCGTGAGATTTTAAAATTTCAATTTTTTTCACCTAGCGGCAGCTTTGGATATGATATCCATTAACGGAGTTTGAAAATTGTTGGTCTGGTTTTCTCCTTCATTCATGATGAAAATCATATTTTTGATATGGGTTTTTGTTTCTTGTTCCATTGGTGAATTTTCTCTTCAAACCGATTGCCGGTTTGACGGGATGTCTGTCATTTGTCTTCGTTGTGCTAAGAGGGAGATTTGTTCGTTGCATAACAATGTATGCTATGGAAGGGATTTTTTTGAGGTTTTTATGGCCTCTAAAAATTAATAATGCAGCAAAAATGGTTCTTCATTTCGTGCACTGGTTTGCAAGATATATCAAATTCTTCGTCTTATGGCAACGAGGGTTTTCAGATGAATTTCTTTGTTCTTCTTCTCTGTTGTTCATTCCTTTGACTCTTTTGATCAATATTTCTTTGAAATATATGTATTTTCATCGATTTGAGGATTTTTTGGCCATGATGGAGCTGGTTCAAGCAACAATGGTGGGTAGGTGTTCTCTCCAACTTTCTTCTGGTAATGGAGAAATAACAAGAATCGACAAACGAGATAGAATTTTTCAAATTTTGAAGTTGGGGTTGGGCACAATTTTGTGTCCCTGATGTCCCTTTAGCTAAAGGGATGAAAGGGACATCAATTTTCACATTGCGCCTCCTCGCGACACTTGTCAAACATCTAATAGTTGAGCATTTGGGCTAAAAAGCTTGAGTAAAACACCTAGGGGTTGAAAAAGTAGTCATATGGATGACCAGGAGGCATACTTGGGGCTAGATAGATTTTCCTATCCCCTATGTCCCTTTAGATAAAGGGATGAAAGGGTCATCAGTTTGCACATCGTACCTAGAGTTGACACTTGGCGGGCATCTGACGATTGTGCATTTGGCTCCAACTAGCTCTTAGGGGCTTGGATCTTGCACTGTGGAAGGTCGTATTGATGATATGAGGGATACAAGGGAATGGGTACATTTTCTTGTCCCTCATGTCCCTTTTCCAAAGGTACAAAAGGGTCATTAGTTTGCACATCGTGCTAGGTTGTGCCACTTGTCATGATCTAGATGATTGAGGGGATAGGCTCTAACAAGCACCTGAGGGTTGAACTGGTGATCCAAAGGGTTCCATGTGTGAGTAGAAAGAAAAATAGGGATGGGGAAATTTTAATATCCCTATGTCCCTTTTCTTAAGGGACTAAAGGGACATTAAAATTCACCAAGCTCCCGTAGTGACACGTGTCCTTTTGAAAATGTGGCTAAGTATCGAATGTGTTCCTTGAGTCAACTTGTGACGATGATAACTTGGGCTCCCGGATAAGTTTGGAGGAAAAAAATTATATGATATTGACTGAAAAAATCAATGAATTTAATGGTGATAGTTTGGATCTCCAATTATGACTATACCACCTTCAAATGCCCATTTGTTTCCTAGGGATCGCTAGTTGTGTGCTAGAAGAATGAGTTACCTAGGGAAGTGTATAATGTTTCATGAGGTCTCATTTTTTCCACCATTTAGGGAATGGAAAATACCTTCCATAGGTAATTTTTGGGCTCTTGAATATTTACGAAGCTCCCATAATCCTTTCTTGAAGCTCATGCACTCCTTGATGGTGTATGCTCCTTTAGGCTCGAAAACCCACTTTTACTGAATCAACTCCAAAAGGCTATGCCAAATTGATCCCAATGCCTTCAAACCCTTTGGAACATTTCAATCATCCTTTGTTGATGATGAATTTCCCTTTTTATCCAATTTCTATTTTTAGTATGCCTCACCATGGACACATGCTATTTTTAGTAAGTGCACTACATGGGTGTCAGATTGCAACAAAACAAGTCTTGAGATTTTGGGTTTTATTTTGGGGTTCCACGCTCTAAATTTTGGGTAATTACTTCATTTGAACAAGTGGGAAAATGATATTTTCATTGGCGGGGGAAGAATATTGATAAAAACACAACCCTCCATATCCCTAAAAATAGGGACTTCATGGCGCGAAAACTAGTTTACGTGAAACTAGATTTTTCAATGATCATTCCCTCCAATTTTTGCATGATTTTTCCCACTAGAACCTTGAGAAGTGAAGAGGTATCTCACTTCCTTTTTCACTGATGTTATTCATGTGACATGGAAAAATATTGATAAAAAGTACAACCCTCCATATCCCTAAAAATAGGGACTTCGTGGCGCATAAACTAGTTTACACAAAACTAGATTTTTCAACGATCATTCCCTCCAATTTTCACATGATTTCACCCACTGGAACCTTGAGAAGTGAAGAAGTAGATTACTTCCTTTTTCACTATTTTTCTTCATGGTGGAAATTAATGGATTCTTCAATAATAAGATATCACAGAGGTAGTGATGGAGGAGAATGAAGTTCCAGTGAGAATGAGAGAGGCGAGGAAAAAGCAACATTGCGAGATGACTTTCAGTGCATGAGGAACCACAAGGCTCAAGTGGGCTGGGGGAATTTTATGTCCCCTATGTAACTTTACTAAAAGGGATGAAAGGGACATCAATTTCCACTTTGCACCTCATCATGACACTTGGTGATCATCCGTGCAAGGAGAGGGAAGGCTCAAACTTAGCTCTCGGGGGCTTAACTGGAAAATGGGAGGTCATATTAGTGTTTGGGGGCTCAAAAAGGGTTGGGAACATTTTAGTGTCCCCTATGTCCCTTTGATAAAGGGAAAAAAGGAACATCAAAATGCACTAGGCTCCTAGAGCTGACACATGTCCACTTCAAAAATGACTAAGTATGAGAACTTAAGAGCGAACTTGTGAAGGCCATATCTAGAGTTCTTGATGGAGTTTCAAGGTGAATTTGTATATGAATTTTACTAAAAATGGCCTTATAAATCCAATGGTGGTTGTTGTAGATTCTGATTCCTATATTTAAGACCTGAAAAATAGGATTTTTATTATAGCTCCATGATTGAGCATGAGAAAAATAGGATATAGAAATAATGTGGCTAGATGATTTTAAGAATATGATTTCAACATATTTCGTGAGCTTTGAATTACCTTTCTGAAGATGTATTTTTTAGCTCCTAACTCCTTCTAGAGCTCCCATAATCGATTCCCAAAGCTTAGAAGCTCATTTGGCCCCGTGCATCACCTAGGCCTGAGAACCTTGTTTTTGATGAATCTGCTCTAACTCCTCTGAATATTTCCTACATCTTCAAAAGTGGAATGATTTAAAATCCATTGGGAGGTCATTATACTAACTGGGTAAGACATGTGCTAAAGATGGGTAGACCTGGGATGTCTAGGACAGGTAAAAATTGAAAATTTTGACACAGGGGTATCATTGTCATGCTCGAAAATCGTGAATTTTCCCATTGCTCATTTGCATGACAACAACTAGCTCTAGCTTGGGGACATGGTATGGAATAAGCATAGAAAATACGTGACATGAAGAATCCTAGAATCTCAACTTTACAATATAATGACCAAAGGCCTTGCCTTACCATTGGGAGAGAGAGAGAGAGAGAGAGAGAGAGAGAGAGAGAGAGAGAGAGAGAGAGAGAGAGAGAGAGAGAGAGAGTACACATACCCGACAATGGGTTGAGAAAAGTACATGCCATCATGGAATAGTGGACTGAAGTTTGACCTTTGAAGCATAAAGACTTTTATTTGATCAAACCATGCTTTTGTGATGGCCTTGCATGGCTTGAGAAGAAGAAGATGTACCAAGACTCCATCTTCATATTCACATTGCACTGAGAACGTTCTTGTATCCATTGAGAACTTGGTCACCTTCTTGAAACTCTTTCCTCTTGAAGATTTCTCTTGTTTTCCTGTGATCATGAGAAACCACTCCTCCATGTTTTTAGAATTGGAAGCATTGACCTTGTCACGAAAATATAATTCATCTTGGGTTTGCAACGTGAAATCATCTCCTTCATTAGAAAGACACCCTGAAGGAGTGAGAAAAAATTGTCTTCTTCACATCCAACCGCCTTTCTAAACATACCACTTTTTTGCTTCATGTAATTGCTTTTGGAGATGGAGGTTAAATCATTGATCTGAAGGTCTTCATCATCCTCGAGAGATTGTTACAATAGGAAAACATGTTCAAGACAAATCAAAGCTTGGAGGATGGTGAGTGTAATCTGATTTTGAATTCCTTGACAAGAGTCATGCACATTCTCACTTCATTTCTCCCGGTGACTATTATCAATATCCGTCTGCTTGAAGTCCACCTTGGTATCATTTACAAAATTATTGCAACTCTTGTTTTGGTCATATAAGCATTCTTCACCCTCTAGTGGATTTTTCCATATGAACTCTTGTTTTGCATTGGTGAAGCATTCGAAGTGGTGGGAACAAATTGGTTTTAAATATACTCCCAACACTCTTTGCAACTTTTCGCTATGTTCGAATAACTTTCTTTAATGAAAATCAGCTCAATATTTTCCCTATTATCATCTCCCATAACAAAGATGTTATCTTCAAGATTGAGGAATTCCAAAGGATATTCGAGGACCTTCCTTATTTTGCATTCACAACCTTCCTCATACAATGTGGAAGAAAAATAAATATCTTCACATTCCCCCTCATCAACCAAGGCATTGGGGAAGTCATCAAACCACCCATTAGCTCTATATTGGCATCAAACATTGGTATATCAAAAAGAGGAGCACAACTTGACTCACGCTTATTTTGCATCTCCACAGCCCGAGTCAAGAGTTCAAGGCTGAGTTGAGGGTCTTCAATCTCTTCCACAGTCTTCAAGAGGTCTTGCATAGATAGTTCTTCTGATATTTCTATAGGTTCATCTTCATTTTTATTGAAAGTGTCTCTATATTGTGCTTTCAAGAAATGGTTGAAAATATGATCCATATATGTCCATGATTCATTTGAAATATCCTTATTCACCTCTTCCATGCTTTGTGTTGCCCAAGATTCACTTCCTTGCAAGCACGAGAACACTTGATTCACAACACCTTCTGACAAGGAGAAGAGGTCCATGCTTTGTGGGAATGGTACTCCTTCGAGATCAAAATCCATATCATCCTCTTGATGGGACCATGTTGAAGTAGCAATGTGGGAAGAACTTTCAACATTATCTTGATCATCCATTATCAAATCCTCTTTCTCATATGGACAATGAAAGACTTCATACTCACTGTGATGATCATTATGCTCCTTGGGTGAGAATATATTGTTTTAAAAATGTTCATTCTCCTTGGATTTGGAAACTGAGTGAGATTCTTCCATTAGATCATCCATGATTGAATTGGGAAGAGAATTTGGTTCTTTGAATGTCTTTGTTTCTTCACGAGTCATCTCTACATCACTTGAAGGATGAAAATAGGAGGGAAAATCATCTATGACCATCTTGAATTCATCATTCAGTCCATGATGCTAGGTGGATTTCTTTCACTTTGTGATGCCCGCTAAAACAACACTCTTGAGATCCAAGAAACAACCTAGGATTAGTTAGGAAAATTATGGATTTTTTTTTTTGATTAGAAGTGTCTACAACAGGTTCAGTAAGACAACGATTGTCACTAACGAGTTCCGAACAATTTTGATTCTATTAGAACATACTTTTATTTTATTAACAATTATTAGAGGCCACAAGGTCCAAATTTTAGGGTTAGAAGTTTCAGTTAGGTTCGGGGGTAAATTAACACCATACCCACTCTCAAACAGGCTTAGAGTTTCAACTTGATTTTTCTCACACTTAATGCATTCAAAATTTCCCTAAATCATTTCCATTGGATAGAAAATTTTCTCACCTTTCGATGATATAAATAAGTCCTCCTAACTCCTTGTAAAACTCCGTTATGGGCCGACGAGCCTTGGAGTGAAAATTTTCCCAAAAGGGACACATGTCGAGTGGGGAAGAAAGTCCATTTTTGGGTTGGCGGGTCGCGGGCAAGTGTTTGGAATTTTTCCCGCTCGGGTGCAAAGTTCACAATTTTCCCATGCCTCCACAGTCCTCCAAGGACACGTGTCGGGCTCTAAGCCAAGGTGGGGAGAGGATAAGGGAAGGGAAGGGCGGGGTGGTGGCGTGCATTTAGGAAATTTCGCCAAAGGGAGGGAAAAGGGAGAAGTTTGATGCGCGGGTTCGCATGTCTGCGGAAGGGACTTCTCTGAGGGGGGGCACGAGTGTGGGGCCCTAGAGGATTAAAATAAAATTCAAAAGGGACAAAGTCTGCGAGGGTCTCGCCCCTCTACCGTGCCACGTGGCAGCCTCTAATTCGGGTGTGGGGCCGGGGGAACTTTCAGTCATGCGGGCCTGCCAGGAAATTTTTCCAAATTTTCCCGCCAAGGAAGGAAAAATTCAAAGGGCCATAACTTTTGCTAGGAAGCTCGGTTTTGGGAAAATGAGGACTTTCTAGAAATCTCTTGATACCCTCTTTGCACAAGAATAATAAATTTTACATTTTGATAAAGTTTGAGGGGTTATTTTAAAGAAAACGTTCTGTAGGCTTTTTAAAAGCAAACTGGTAATTTTTAACTTATAGATTTGGTTCAATTTGATCTTCTCCTTCACTCAACATGCCCAACATACATGGAGGATTATTCTAGGAAGTATTTAGGATGTTTTAGGAAGGTACATTTGCTCAATTGATTTCAAATTTGAATTTTTCAACAATTGACAGAAACAAAGACTGCAAAATGACTGTGAATGGTTTGAGCCCAATTTTTCAATGTTTTACAAGATTTCCTTATGTTTTATTGTCAAATTTGAGTTCCTTGATATCCTAGTATGGTAAATTTCAATATTTCAATGTTGATTATTAATTGTAGGTTCAAACTGTGCATTTTAATTACATTATTTACCATTTTTAAATTTACAATGACAAGGATCAATTTCTAGAGGGTCTGTTTAAAAATTTCATCTCCCATATATGAAAATTTCATCTTTCATCTAGTCTAATACATTTAAGTGACTTAAAAACCATTCTAAACCAAAATGCAATCTTGAATTTGATCTTATACATTTCCAAAAGATACAAAATACTGCATTATTCCCACATACATTTCTTCCTTTCCAAATTAAGATTTAACTATCTCTTTTGCCATACAATGAAACATTGAATTCATTCCATGATATCCTTAAATGTTTTTCCTTCTTAAATCAAACATTAAAATAAGAATCCAGATTTCTATCCTTTCCTAAAATCATACATTTTAAACAAGGCAGAATAATACAATTTCATCTCACGTGTTTCTTACTTTTTCTACTTTCCAAAACAGGATTCCAGCCACAATTTGATGTTTCAATTCAAAAAAATGCATATGAGGGAAGGTTTTGAAATTATTTATTAATTCTAAAAGAAATACATCTTTACATTCTTCCCTTCCTTGAATGCAATTAGCAGATTTCACTTTCTTTCTTTCAAATGTACAGAACAAAATATAAATATCTTTCACATTTTGAATATGCAACTTTCATAACCAATTACATACATCTTTTCTTCACAAAATACATTACAATTTCATCCACTTCAAAGTGGGAAAGGTTACAATGAAATATATTTCACAAGGACTGGCAAAATTGTTTTCTTCTACTCCAGAACAACAACATGCAAGTTTCCTTTTTCTTCCAATTTGATCACAACAAAAGTGGGGGAAAGGCAACGCTCTCCACCCAACCAAGACATCCAATGAAAGGAGAAGCCATCCTTCATCATTGGCCCTCGAGCCCCAACCACAATGCAATAAGAAATGGATATCAACCCATGGCAATAATAGGATTCCACAACACACAACATTCTTTCAACATGCATAATCAAATTAAAACACAGTTCAACACAAGACAATAGTTTACAACTGCATTTGAAAACATTCAAACAGAACTCAGGCTTTATCATGCAAGCCAAAGGAGAAAGGACTATGGGGGAAGCTACTTATGCCTCCCAATGGGAATTGGGCATCCACCTGTAACAAACCACCAAAATAATTCATCACACATATCCTTATGCCCCCACAATCCCTCCTTATGCCCCCACAAATTTTCCTTATGCCCCCCATAGATTTTCCTTATGCCCCCACAAAGTAAGAAATGCAAGCTATTTCTTTTCCATGGTGGATCCCAAACCCAAACTCCCTCCACAAGAATTATGATGCCATTGGCATTCCCTTATGCCCCCACATGAATTCCCCATAGCCTTCTCCTACACCATCCCTATGGCAGTCTACCCAAACAACCAACAAATAAAAAAACATACACCATTCACACAAACACAACAAGAAATAACAACATAAGAGAAGAGCTAAGCTCCTACCTCTCCATGGTAGCTTTTGTTTCCAAACAACAAGCTCTCAATGCCAAGAACACAGTCCCAAAATCAGCAGCCAACAAGCATGCAAAGTTTTCCAAACTCCTTCAAAAGCAAGAGCTCCAAGCACAAGAAAATTCACCCCAAGGAAGCATGCAAAATGATTCAACAACCCAAAACAAGAAAAGAGTTTGAATTTTATAGAAGAGGGAAGAGAAGAGGATGATGTGGATCCATGTAGGATGCCACTTCACACATCCTCAATTCCAACACAAAAGTCAAATTCCATTCTCCAAAGCACAATAAAGAGGTGGGTGAAAATATGACAATTTACTTGCACACTCCAAAAGTCCACACCCCAAAGGACTGAATTAAATAAAATGTAAGAAGAGTGCAATCAAAACTTTCAACATGATTAATAAACAAATGCATTAAAAAGGTCTAAACTCAACCCTCCAACCCTAGGTATGGTTGGTAAATTAAATTAAGAGGTATAATACAAGTTTTACTTGTCCCACAAGCCTCCAAAAATATCCTCCAAGGACAAATTCGAATTTCCAAGGAGGTGGAGTGTTTCATACTCCAAAATTTGACTTACATAACTCTTACACAAACTTACACATCCCTTACATATTTAATACAATGAGGCAAAAATTCCATTATTACTTTCTCATATCCCAATTTGATTTATTTAAATTTTAACCATATGTTTTCTCACATTAATTCTCCACAACTTAATTAAATAAAATAAAGGGACACATTACTAATAAAATACATACAAACAATGATAAAAAGGGACCACAAAGAAAAATACACAAAACCCGTGGTCACATTTAAAGGTGATCCCCCATGGGAATCCCTAACAACAATCAAACACAAACACAATAAAACAAGTTACCATGGTGACCTTGTCGAATTCACCTAGAATTCCATTGTGGTTGGTCTCCAATCCCTCGATGTTTGTTGTGATATTTAACCTACAAAACACAAATACCTCTTCAGACCTCGTGGCCATATCAGAACATCCAACATGATATAAATATAATCACAAAATCATCTAAATATGTGAATCACAACAACATCAAAGCAATTTAACAAAATCACTTACAATTTATATCAACAACATCAAAGTAACAACTATATCATCATCATATAATGTCCATTTCTAAGTCTACTCACAATATCAAAAATCACATGCCCAAACAACATTCACAATATATCCATGTCAAATAGTGTATCATCATCCACATATGAAGTGTCTCTAATAATCATCATGCATCATAACCAAATCAAGATCAACAATAATCCATGATCAAATGTCTAACATCATACTAAATCAAAGCATAATAATGTCCATAATGTAATCAATAGTATCAAGATTAGTATCAAAAGGTGTTAAAGGGAAGTGGGCACTACACACTTATTTGCACATGTCCATTTCATCATTAATTGAAAAATCAAAATTTGAAAGGGGATTATTCATGCTTACTTTGAATTGGACGTCTTCTTCATCATTGGTGGATTCTTCAAAAAGCATTGAATCATCCATTAGGCAACAAGAATCCTCTATTGAATATATTACTTCCCAAAGGGACTATTCCTTAAGCCAAAAAGAGTTGATGAATGGTGGTTCTACCTCCATGTCTCTTTCATCATCATCTTCCCTGATGTTGTTTTGGTACTCATTGGAAGGTTCAAGGATGGAATCTTCTTCAGGAGCATCAAAGAATATCCTAGGGAAAAATAATTCATAGTGTGGACAATCATCGGGATTTTCTTGAGATTTTTCACCTGTGGACAACATGAAGTGATTCAAGATATTCATACCTTCTTTGTAAAGCTAGAGCGTACCTCTAAATCTCTTGATAGGATTCATGATCAAAATTTCCTTCTATTATGCTCTGAAGCCTTTCCACATATTCTCTTTTCAAGATGTTCATTTATCCATCACCATATGAAATGAATTCATCGAGAGAGCGGTAGAAAAATGACAGTGTTCTCAACTTTATAGTGAGTTGTGTGAGATTGCAAAAATATTCTTTAGTGGATCTTGACTTTGTCCGTCTTTCTTCATCTTATCAATGTTGATATGATCTTTCATTACAAGGATCAAAGATAGGATTTTCTTCAGCATCATTCAAGAACCTTTTGGGGATGAAAACCCTATGGTATGAATGATCTTCAAGATCTTCCTCTATAGGAAAAATATCCTCTTATTCTTCCTCACTATGGGCCACTTCAAGTTTCTTGTACATATCTTACAATAATTTGGCATATTCTCAAGCTTTGCACCTTATCTTATGTCTCCTTTGAATCCTTTCCAACAACTCCCTACTTTCCTCTTCATCGATGGTAGGTTATTTCTTCTTTCCTTTGTCTAGATGTATATTATTGCTTGAAGTAGGAGTCTCTTTTACCGTCTTTGAATTTTCTCTTTTGCAAATACTAGTCCCAAACCATGGCAGATCAAAACTATTCTTTTCTAAGTCACGATCTTCTTCATCTTCTCCATCACATCTGTCAATCATTGGTAGTATGCTCCAATCCGAAAATTTCTTCATGGTGCGGGAAATGAATATGAAAGGTTTCATTCTTTGATGGAGTTTCCTTTAAAAGATGATTTTATGTTGAAATCCTGATATATATATATATATATATATATATATATATATATATATATATTAGTAATTGAAAATTTGATTTTTTTGGATTTTCAAACCTTGTGGTCTTATTTTGGGCACAAATGCTACCAATTTTGCTCCACGGTGGGTGTCAAAATCGTTGGCAAAAACATTTGTTGGGGGAAAAACTTGTGGGTTTCTTACTAATGCTATGGGAATCTAAGTCCCTCTACTTAAACTATGCAACTTCCATATATGCATAAACGAGTAAAGGTGGATTTTTCCTTGGTGGCCTGCAACCTGGGATCCAACAGGGGCACTCCACTCACCCTATGGTAAAGCTAGCAATCACCTATTAGATAGGACTTTTTAAAGAGAGAAGGAAAGGGAGTGAGGATGTGAAGTAGGGTAAACTAATGTTGCAAGTAGAAAAGTAGAGTCTTGTATACACCAGCTATAAATTTCATCACATGCATTAAAAATAAGAAAAAAAAACAACCCTAGAAATGGCAACAAGATGAGTTAAGATTGATAACTTAAGGCATGAAACTCCTTTTTATTGATGCTAAAAAAAAAGTTGTATATAGGATGGAAATGAAAGAAATTTGAGAGAGGGGGAAATGGAAGAAAATGGCTATCTCCTTTGTTCTCTATAAGTACAAATTTTACAAAATCGATCACCAATTATTTGAAATGGGAACGACTTTACAATTTATAGGAAGAGAAAAGAGTCTTCATATAACCCCCAATGACTCTTCGCCATTTTAGGAAAACATTAAGTCCCTCTTTATTACATAAAGGTGACTTATTACATTAGGAACATTAAGACATGAAAAAGTGTAACCTCAACAAAGAATTAGAATGTGGAGGAGAGAGAAAGTGGGGGAGAAGAGAGAGAAGGAAAATAAAGGGTGTTGCTCCTGATGAAATATGTTGATTCTTCCAAGGAGGTGAAACTTTGAATTTTTAAATCCTTTTCCTTTTGAAAAATTCTTAATGCTTTCACTTAACACCAAATTGTTCTTTGTCCCTTGAATTCCTTGTTGTGAATGATTTACTCATGCTGCGAGAAAGTTGTTGCTGATGAGAAACTACCTTTTGATGACCTACAAACACCATAAACTAAGTGTTTAGAAACACTATTGAGTTATCCCAATGGTGACCGTGGGCGTTGCTCATGGAGATCCACTTCAAAGAAGCCAAGGATGGAAACTACCTCCCGTGATGACCCTTTGCAACACTGTCATATTCTACCGACATATGTCCTATGGAATGATACATTTATTTGTACGTGCATGAGGTATGGATGAATATATTGGCAAAGTTGTGACTGGTTCATCAACACTTGCTATTATTGAATGGAACAACTTACTATTTTTAGTAAGTGTGACCAATTTGAATGTTCAACCCTTAGAATGCTCCTTTTGTGAAATTCACCCTCTGGAATGACTTACTATTTTTAGTAAGTGTCAATGAGATGTAAACTCCTTCAAACCTCAATTGGATATTGTAACTTGAATTCCTCTTTCTCCTTATGTTCCTCTCACCTTTTGGACCAGTTTGTTATTTTTATCAGGTGCTCGTGAGACCACTTACTATTTTTAGTAACTGTTAATTTTGGACCGAGATGACCATTTTTATAATTTTTCCCGAGATACCCCTTATGTGTTCACAACCTCCTTCAAAGCTTCTTCGGTTGGAGGATTTCTGAAATAGTAGTCTCCCATGTAGAAGGCCTATTATTTTTAGTAAGTGTGATTCTGGTGGTTGTATTGTGGTGGAAAGAAGTTTTATGATATAGGTTTTTGGCCAATATCACCCCTCTAAATTTTTAGGCTTACCCGATCACTAGTTCGTGAGAATTTCAAATTTCAAATTTTCATCCTGCAACAACTTTGGATATGATAGCCATTAACAGAGCTTGAAAATTGTAGGTTTTGTTTTCTCCTCCATTCATGATGAAAATCATATTTTTGATATGGGTTTTTTTTTCTCATTCCACCGGTGAATTTTCTCTTCAAACTGATTCTTTGGTTTCACAGGAAATCTAACTTTTGTCTTCGTTATGCCAAGAGGGAGATTTATTCACTGTGAAAATATATAATACAAAAGGTATATTTTTTTCTGAGGTTTTCGTGGCATCTAAATATTGCTAATGCATCAAAAAATGGTTCTTCGCTTTTGCACCTTTGGTTTGCAAGATATATCAAATTCTTCGTTTTATGGAAATGAGGGTTTTCAGAACAATTTTTTCATTCTTCTTCTCCATTATTTGTTTCTTTGAATATTTTGATAATTATTTATTATAAAATATGATTTTTTTATGGATTGGAGGATTTGGTGGCCATGGGGGTTGGTTCAGAGCAGTAATGGTGGACTAGGTGTTCTCTGCAACCTTCTTAAAGAATGGAGAAACAACAAGAAATGACAAAGGAGATAGATTTTTTCAAATTTTAAAGTTAGGGTTGGGAAAATTTTTGTGTCCTTTATGTCCCTTTATCTAAATGGGCATCAATTTTTACATTGCGCCTCCTTGCGACACTTTTCAAACATCCAACGGTAAAGCATTTGGGTGATATACTTGAGAAAAGCACTTGGGGTTAAAAACTCATCGTATGGATGACCAGGAGGAAGAATTGGGGTTAGGTGAATTTTATTTTCCAATATGTCCCTTTATATTAAAGGTATGAAAGGGTCATGAGTTTTCACATCATGCCTAGAGTTGACACTTGTCGGGCATCTAACGGTTGTGCATTTGACTCCAACTAGCTCTTGGGGCTTGAATCTTGCACTATGGAAGGCCATATTGATGACCTGAGGGCTACAAGAGGATGGGTGAATTTTCATGTCCCTCATGTACCTTTTTTAAGGATAAAAATTAGTTTTCACATCACGTCAGGTTGTGCCACTTGTCACGATCTGGATGATTGAGGTGATAGACTCTAGCAAACACCTAGGGGATGAAATGGTGATCCAAAGGGTTCCATGTGTGACTAGAGGGAAAAATATGCCTAGAAAATTTTTACTATCCCCTATGTCCCTTTTCTTTAAGGATGAAAGTGACATGAAAATAATCCAGGATCCTAAAGATGGCACGTGTCTTCTTGAAAATTTGGCTAAGTGTCAAACGTGTTCCTTGAGTCAATTTGTGACGACAATAACTCGAGCTCCTAAATGAGTTTGGAGGTGAAATTTTATATGATATTGACTAAAAACACTCAATAAAATAAATGGTTATGGTTTGGAGCTCTAATTATTACAATATCACCTTAAAATCCCCCTTGTTCCTAGGGATCACAAGTTGTGTGCCAAAAGAATGAGTTGCTTAGGGATGTGTATGATGTTTCATGAGGTCTCATTTTTTCCAAAATTCAGGGCATGGAAAATACCTTCCATAGGTAATTTTTTGGGCTCTTTAATATTTATGAATCTCCCATAATCCTTTCATTAAGATCAGGAACTCCTTCACAGTGTATGCTCCTTTAGGTCCGAAAATCCAATTTCTTGATTTGACTCCTAAAGGCTCTGCTGAATTGATCCTGATGCCTTCAAACCATTTGGAAAATTTCAATTATATTTTATTTATGATGCATTGCATCATCTTATCTAATTTATATTTCAAGATCCTCGCCTGCAGGACACATGCTATTTTTAATAAGTGCACTGTGGGAGTTAGATTGCAACAAAATAAGTCTTGAGATTCTGAGTTTTATTTCGGGGCTCCATGCTCCAAATTTTGGGTAATTTATTCATTTGAACATGTGGTAGGGTAATAATAATGATAAAAACATCCCTCCATATCCCTAAAAATATGGACTTCATGGCGCAAAAACTAGTTTATGTGAAACTAGATTTTTCAATGATCATTCCCTCTAATTTTCACATGATTTCACCCACTGGAATCTTGATAAGTGAAGAGGTAGTTCATTTCCTTTTTCAATAATTTTATTCATGTGAAAGGGTAGAATAATGATAAAAAACAAATCCCTTCATATCCCCTAAAAATAGGGACTTCATGGCATGAAAACTAGTTTACGTGAAACTAGATTTTTCAACGATCATTCCCTCCAATTTTCGTGCGATTTCACCCACTAGAACCTTGAGAAGTGAAGAGGTATCTCACTAAATTTTTCACTGATGTTCTTCATGGTGGCCATTAATGGAGTCTTCAATCTTCAGATATCACAGAGGTGGTGATGGAGGAGAATGAAGTTATTTGCAGTTGAGAATGAGAGGGAGGCTAGGAAAAAAACATTTGGGAGCTGAATTTGGTGCATGAGGAACCACAAGGCTCAAGTGGGCTGAGGAATTTTTTGTCCCCTATTTTCATTTTCTAAAAGGGATGAAAAAGAAATAAAATTTAACTTCACACCTCATCGCAACACTTGGTGATCATTCGTGCAGGGAGAGGGAAGGCTCAAACTTAGCTCTTGAGGGCTTAACTGGAAAACATGAGGTCATATTAGTGTTCTAGGGGCTCAAAAAGGGATGGGAACATTTTAATGTCCCCTATATCCATTTTCTTAAGGGATGAAAGGGACATCAAAATGTGCTAGGATCTTAGAGCTGACACATGTCTACTTCAAAAAATGACTAAGTATGAGAACTTGAGAGTGAACTTGTGAAGGCCATATCTAGAGTTCTTGATGGAGTTTCAAGGTGAAATTTTATATGAATTTGACTTAAAATTACCTTATATTCATCACTAGAGGTGGGGGAAGAATAATGACAAAAAAACTTCCCTCCATATCCCTAAAAAATAGGGACTTTATGGCGCGAAAACTAGTTTATGTGAAACTAGATTTTTCAATGATCATTCCCTCCAATTTTCACGCGATTTCACCCACTGGAACCTTGAGAAGTGAAGAGATAGTTTGTTGAATTTTTCAGTAATGTTCTTCATGTGACAAGGTATAATAATGATAAAAAAACAACTCTCCATATCCCTAAAAATTAGGGACTTCATGGCGCGAAAACTAGTTTATGTGAAACTAGATTTTTCAACGATCATTCCCTCCAATTTTCATGCAATTTCACCCACTGGAACCTTGAGAAGTGAAGAGTAGCTCACTAAAATTTTCACTCTTTTTATTCATGGAATCCATTAATGGAGTCTTCAATCTTTATATATCACAGAGGTGGTGATAAAGGAGAATGAAGTTATTTGTAGTTGAGAATGAGAGGGAGGCTAGGAAAAAGCATTTAGGAGCTGAATTTTGGGTGCATGAGGAACCACAAGGCTCAAGTGGGATGAGGGAATTTTGTTTCCCCTATGTCCCTTTGCTAAAAGGGATGAAAGAGACATAAATTTCCACTTCACGCCTCATCATAACACTTGGCGATCATCCATGCAGGGAGAGGGAAGGATAAAACTTAGCTCTCGAGGGCTTAAGCGGTAGAGATGAGGACATATGAGTGTTATGGGGGCTCAAAAAGGGTTGGGTACATTTTATTTTCCCTATATCAATTTTCTAAAGGGATGAAAGGGACATCAAAATGTGCTAGGATCTTAGAGATGACTCATGTCTACTTCAAAAATACTAAGTATGAGAACTTTAGAGTGAACTTGTGAAGGCCAAATCTAGAGTTATCGATGCATCACTCTTCATAGGAGGGAAGTTATATTCTATTCCATCTATACATACTATACATGCAGTACATTCTATATCTAGCTTGTTATCACTATGTAGCTTGCACAAGGGCATCCTAGGGCATCATTTCTACACACACACACAATAACTACATGGATTCGAGATGTAGTGTAGCACTTGGTTGTAAGTTCACCCTTTAGGTCAGCGATAGGGTCAATTCAACTCCCCATTTAACATTTTCCTTTTAGTTTTGTTGTTTTTTGTGGGTATGTGCATGTGAAATTATTTTTTACAAAGTTACGAGTACATTCAAAGGTCGATAGTGAATCTAGAGTGACAGATAGAAAAGGACAATGAACATCATTTGGATTAGAAAGATCATGATCGAAACATCTATTTGGACACTAGCACCTAGATCCAAACATTAGCACTTGGGTGCTCCTAAACCCCATGGGCGATCTTGTCACCGCCTATTCGTGAACTCAAGAATCTCTAGTAGACCTCGATGACACTATTCACACTCTATTCTAATAGTCCTTAGCCTATATCACTTTATGTTCATTTGTAAATCAACTAAGTCCTCCTATATCTCCTTCTTGCTTAGGGTTTCATATCATTTCTTTCTTATTTCTTGTGTCTCGTTGCACATTATAATTTTTATATCATTAGGTACAATAGTTACTCGAAATTAAAAAATTAATTACATTTTTATTAAATCACCAAGAGCCCCTATACATGACCCTATTATATGACCAATCTTGTCTTCACTAGACTAATACTTGTAAACACCATCGACTCCTATGCACAATTTTTACACGACCAATCATGTTTACTAATTCTCCTTTTCTACATAATTATCAACCTAGATTCCATTAGGCCCTTTGAAAGCTTACTACACAACCTGATCCCATATGAAAATCATCTTTAGTAATCTTTTCTAAGGTATTCTCACTTCTACATGGAATACTTGTTGGGAGATTCTTATACATCTCTAATTGAAAATCTCTACCTTACCATAATAACACCCAGATTAAGACATACCTAAGTTGGTTCCATATAATTATGATTATCTTGCCATAGGATCTAATGCTTGGAAAACTAAGACCCCACCTCAAAACATCGAAACCAATTCCACCATATGAAATCCTCGTCTTTGAACCCGAATAAGAAGGGGAACAAGAGGATGTCCCTAAACCCGATTATACTCTATCTATGTGGAAGTTTCGCAAAAAATGCCGAGTATGTGGGATAGTCTCCTAAAATTTTATATAAACATATTGATGACTACCTTTCTCGAAATTGGATTCCAATATTAACCATCCCGATCCTCCCTAGATGGATAAAATCTCAATTCGAGACAAAAATATCAATACCTCTACTAATATAGACTCTATTAAACTCATAATGCAACTCATTGACCGTTTAAGTCAACAATACAACATGGATGCAAATAAGCTTCTAAAACTTCAAAACAACCTAACTTAGCTTTTTAATTGACCTCCAATGGTCTCTTAGGGTATGAAAAATCAAGGTCACGGTCCTCCACTTACGGTTGGGACTAATAGACTTCACATCACACAAACCCGCATTCACAACAAGAACCTTTAATATATCTAATGAGAACCATAGGATCCCTACATCACTGTTATGGAATTTGGAGGTGTTTCCCCTTCCATCACTTATGATATTTCTACTGACCCCACTCCTGTATAAAAGATTTTGACAATCTCTATAAGGACTAGATAAAAATAACTCTTATGTCAACCAAGATCCCACCTAAAACCCTCATATGATATGCCTTAGATTGGTATCACACTCTCCTAACAAAATCCATTTTCGAGAAAGAAATCTTGATAATTTCCATTGTCAATGAATTCCAATATCATGAGCTCTCTAAAAAATAACTTTAATACCTTTATCAATTAGAAGAAGATGGAGAACAAATATTACCAAGCCTTCATAAAATGTTGAAAGACTTTATCCACTAGGGTTAAACATAACATGCATGACGGGATCCTATTCCAATAGTTCCTTAGGGAACTTGAGGCACACCTTCAATAAGGTTATATAATTTTATCTTACCTCTTTGGAAGAAACATTCAATTAAGCCAAAGTTAAAATTATCTCATGAGAGAATTCAAGAATCCTTCTCCAAAGTATCAAAATATTGAGAAAATTTAAGTTCTCATGTGTCCCAAAAACAAGAATCCTAATTATGATGGAGTCACAAATACTCTTCCTCGGGGTAATTCTTCTAATATGACCATCCACAACATTGATTCATCTTCTACCTAATCACATTTCGATACTTATATTGAACACTTATATCCTCCTTCATCTTAGGATATCCCCTACAAGATCATCTATCCTTAATTCTCATGATAAACACCTAAAAAACTACCCACTATACCCAAATCCTCATTCTAGGTGAATGCCATTAACCCATGTGTAGACATTCCTATAGGGCATATCTCGTCCATCTCATCTCTTGATACTTACTACGCCATTGACCCCTATAGTATTACTTCTACCATGGTCAATCCCATAGAAATAGAAAATTTTACCCCACTTTCAAAATTTTCTGGTTGACCCTCTTCTTCAAAATTCATTCAGATTGATCCTACCTTGGTTTAAATCACTACACAACCCAACCTTGAAGAATGGGATCCTCTTGCGAAACTTTCTCATCTTCCTAGCCAAATCTCTTTTTTAGAACTCATGTGTATCTCACCTTGCCATTGTGACTATCTTATCATTGCACTCTTTGCCATGAATATTCCTTTTCCACCCACCTTAGGGTAGTAGTTTTCCCTACATGGTTTAGAAGAGATCATTATGCAAAAAAATTTAAGAGTTATACATTTCCATCTAACTTTTTACTGATTGTTCTTTATGAATTCACTTTCCCCTTGATTCCATGATTGCATATGAGCTCATATTTCAAAGGGATAACCCTCCCCTCTTTATCTCAATTTGGATTGGCCACACTACAATTAAAATAGCCCTCATAATTGAAGTCTTAGGTACTTGTATTTATTTTCTTGACCTCATCAAGAAATTAGGGTACTTTAAAGACAATCTGAAATCCACCTAGAGCACATGTTAGGGCTATGATCATTGTCACATGTATCTTATGGGATACATTTGTCTCCTATCACTACGCCTCCTTATACCATTCATGTCAAAGTCATGGTCTTTAACTCCCCTTATTTTATAGTATCCTCTTAGGATGACCATGGACTCACTTTGCATGAGTTTAGTTACATCACACTCCTATTAATGTGTTAAGTTCACACACCTAGGAGCTATCTATAAAATAAAAGGAAACACCAACTGTTGGAACTTTGAACTATTCATACATGGGACATTTAAAATTCCTACCCCAGAAGAACTTACCACCATCCCATTTTAGGAATATAAATGCTTCAACTATCCAGTGTACTCTCTTCAAAGATATAATGGTCATCCCAAGGTTGTGAGTAGTAATCCACCTAATCTTCTCAATTCCGATGAAGATGAGCCTAATGAAATTAAACTTCACATTCACACCTCCTGATCTACTCAAGGATATTATTGTCTAAATACCTCTCGCCCTATGACCATGATCATGTAGGAAGGATGTTGGCTATATCCATATCGTATCACTCACACTCAACATCATTTGATTGAGAATATTATCTAACCCGATACTATCATCTACTCATATCCTATTAATGTCAATATACTTGACTATAATGATGGTTATTATCTCCATGATCCCTTCTTAGTATCCTACGTATGGGATAAGAATACAAAAATTCTTCTCTTCCATGATATCCTACAACCTACATTTAGTCATATCATCAATAATTGTCTCCATGAAAGATGCATGTCCTACCTTAGATTTAGAGGATGATGATCTTATGGATGATGAAGATCTCTATTTTGAATCTAACATTAAGGATGAGATTATGAAATACACTCCCCTCATCAATGATTTGATGCCTAATCCCAATTCCACTCTATTAGTTATCCCTTCTACCTAACCTAATGCAAAATATCCCTCTCCTTCCTCTCTCACTCCTCCAGATCCTACTATACCTATACTTTCTATAAAATCACCACTTGCTCTTCTCCCAACCCACACATGGCTGAGCCATACTTATCTTGGAATAAATTGTTTTACTATTTTCTCATTCGATTCAAGTTAGTGAGCTAGCTAATAAGTAAGTAAAAACTCAAAAATGCTAGAGGGTTTATATTACCCCATATGTGATGTGATGGATACAGGTGCTAAAGTGATTCATCCTTGCTGCTACAAGATGATGACCTACGACTCAAAGATACTAAAGCAAAATGATTAGATAAGATATGTGGGGATTCTGACAAAGCAGATCTAAGAAAGATGTGATGTGATGGATACGGGTGCTAAAGTGATTTATCCTTGATGGTACAAGATGATGACCTACGACTCAAATATACTAAAGAAAAATTATTAGATATTATATGTGGGGCTTCACAAAGTGGATCCAAGAAGCGTTAACTTCCTTGGTGGATGTCAACCCCCATTTTAAAGAAAAAGTGATATAACATATTGATAATCAAAATGCATACAAAATCGGTAGCATAACCTGAATCTAAAATTATGTAGGATATGATCTAAAATTTGATTAGATTGATATAAATACAAATTAAAGGTTACGGTGCGGGTCGATGATGACTTAGACTATATAGAGGTAGGTCAATGATGACCTAAGAGGCTAGATCTGAATTGTAAACTAAATATGCATACTGCAAGGGTCAAGATGTAAGATGGAAGGTGAAAATGCTTGTGAGTGCTATGAATCACCTGAAAAAAGAGAACTAGAGGAAAAAAATATATAGAAGGTAACATGAAATAACAATAAGGAAAGGGTGGATTGGGAATTAGGATCATGGTCAATGACTACTGGGGGTACAGTAGACTCATTTGAGATAACAAGGAAGTAGGATGATGGTTATAATATAATGGAATAGAGACAAAAAATAGGAAGTGGTTTGGGAAGGTCTGTGGTGATGGGAAAAATAGTTACAGAGAGCTGATTCGATGGTGAGTCAAGCTAGGTGATGACAATCGTAGCATAATAAGGAAAGGCTAAAGGTAGATTGACTCAAAAGGAAAAGCGTAAATAGAAATATTGATAGAACAACCTAGTAGTGGAGTCCAAGTGTTGGAGGACCTACAATGTTAGATTTAACAAGATAATATAAGAAATAAGACAAGATAACAAAAAAATCAATGTAAACCCTACGATGTTATGCATATGATAAAAGCAAGCTTCCAATGACTCTAAGAAGGATTATTGAGATGCTCTAGTTCAAGAATTATTCTCTTAATGGAAGAATATTAGAAAGAAGTGTGTATCTATGTTTTTTTGTGTTGTGTGTTTTTGATGGCCATATTTTAGGAAAGGAATGAATTTTGTTTTATAGGGTTGACAACAACCAAGATGGGTCATTTATCGAATATGGGGAAATTTTCCCAAAGGGAGGGTTTTTTTGTGATTTTGATACTTAATTCGGGATTTTGATGAGATTAGATGAGTGCTTTAAATCATTAGGTGGGAAAGAGATGAGATGTGAGTAGTTAGGGTATACAAATAAATAGGATAAAAGCTATAAAAGCAAGGGGATTTATGTGTAGTATAAAAGCATCCTAATTAGAAGGTTTGATTAGGGCATGTGGATGTGGCTACTAATTAATAAAAGTGAATTAACTAATTAATGTGAATTAATAGAGATTAAATGATTAATTAATTAATTAATTAATGTTGATTGATGAGGATTGGATAATGATAGGATAAATGGGAATTTAATTAAATAAGGGGGATAAATTAAATAAATATGTGCACGTGGGTGATTAAGAGTATAGATACCGAATTTAGGTGTCTACATTTCCCCTTTTGTTGAGTGGTTTACATTAGCAAGCCATGAGACAAAAATGATGAGAGTTACATGAGGATTGACGAAAGGTAGATGATGAGATCCCCTCAAAGGGGGATTGATGACATCAAGATAATTCAATGAATCATTTGAAAAAGGTAGATGATGAAGGGAGGGTGGGGAAGAAAATATGGGTGAAAACATCACCAAGGAAAAATGCACTGGATAAAAAGGATCACAATATAACTAAAAATATGGTGGTGACTCCAATATCACATTTATAGAGGAAAATTGTTGTCTCAACAGAGAAAGAAAACAACATTCTATAGGCCCATGGGTGGGTGAAGATCACTATAGTATAGATGCATGCTAGGATGACCAACGGGTCATAAGAAAGTCATAAAAATAAGGAAAAATGAAAAAGTGAGTGATGAAGTGACATGCCCCAAGGGGAAAGTATGAGGAAAAGTAAAATATGCCCCAAGTGGGGAAAGATATGGCCATAAAGGAAAAAAAAAGAAAAACGTATGCCCCAAGAGGGGAAAAGCATGGCCATAAAGGTGGAATTTGATGAAGAGTAATGGTGCCCCCAAGGAAGAGTACAAATATGGCCACAAGAGTGGACTTGATATAATGAATGTAATGCTCTAAGGGGAAGATGAATATAGCCTCAAAGGAGGAATTTGTGTGTGAATTGGATAAGATTATAAAATAAAATGCCCCAAAGAGGAGTGATTATGGCCATAAAAGGTGGACTTTAGGGGGTATGATATGATTAAAATGCCAAGAGAGAAGATGAATATGGACACATATGTGGAATTTGATATGATAAGGGAATGATGTGAATGTAGGAATATTGGGAAACCTGATGTATTGGATACAAATTGGATTGGTTATAGATGAAGAAGGATGTTCCCCTTGAATAAGGAAATCATCTTTCTCAATAAGGTTATGTATGTTTGTTTGAAAGACTTTACAATTCTCAATGTCATGACCCAAAGTACAGTGATAGGCACATATGAAATTAGGATTGAACCATGATGGATTTTTATCATGTGGATTAAAGGCTCTAATGGGAGGAAGTGTGATGGAAAATATTCAAGTTAAATATTGAAGGATATCCACGTAAGACGTAATGGAAGTGTCATGGGGAAGATAGATTTTGTGGATTTTGATAAGGCAGTTTGACTTGGATTTAGGGGAGGGATGGATGTAGATTGTATGGATGTATTAAGTGTCTTGGAAGGAAATAAATTCTCACGAGTAGGGTTGGATTGTTTGGATTGGGATTTATTATTATGAGATATACTAGATGAAAGGGCTGACCCTAAAATAGATGTTGTAATATTGGATTGCTGAGAAGAGGGAAGACCTGAATTCTTATGAGGATGCAAATTATTATTTTGGGAATTTTTACCATGAGTCTTATATTTTGATAGAGAGGATTTAACCTTAACTAGGATAATAACAATCTCGGTTGGTGGATCTGAAGATGTAGGTGTAGGTTTTTGTTTGGTTGTTGTAGAAATAGTCGAGTTTGCAAAGGGAGAATGAATTCTCATTATGTTTTTCTTAGGTGGAGGGATTTGGTACACAAATGTATCAAGAGGTTTCATTGATGTGTTTACAAATGGAGAAGATGTGATTTGTGTGGTAGCTTCTAGCTAGATGTAGATACAATTGATGTTGAATGATTGAGTATAGGATATTGGGATGAGATAGGTGGTGTGGCCATAGGAAAAGATGTAGGTACATTTAACAAAGATGCCAAGGTAGATGTAAGTGGGATTGTCAATGTAGTAGATGTGGATGTAGTTGGGATAGAAAGGGATGCAATCGAGGTAATTATGGATGTGATTGGTGTAGATGTGGGTATAATCAAAGTCAGTGTGGTTGTGGTAAAGGTATGGATAGATGTAGATGTAGAAAAATTGGTATAAATTAATGGGATAGGTGTGATGATAATAGAAATGGTAGATATAAATATAAGGGTAGGTATTAATGAAGCCATATGCAAAATATGTGATAGGGGAAGATCAGATAATTAAGGATGAAGACATTTGATGTATCATATTGATCAAATAAGGATTGAATGTATAATATGTGAAAGGTATATGGATTGGTCGATGGTGTATTTGGAAAGGGATGTCGGAAGGTACCAAAAGGTGGAGATTGCATTGATAGGGGATTGTATAATGTTGGAAAGTAGAGGCATAGTAGGATGGTTGAATACATTGAGACATGTATGGAGTAAAAATGTCAAGAGATGGTGATTGTTAGATAGGAATGGGAGTTGTAGCATGGATGTCATTTGATATAAGATGATGGAGGTGAAAATGATTCATCTGGTTGACATGATTGAGAGATGACCCCATAGAGAAAGTAGTCATAGATGGGGCTAAAGGAGAAAAAAATGAGATATCAATTGTGGTAGGCATTTTTGGAGTAAGAATAATGGATGTGACCATTATGGGTGCGGGTGTAAGGTAAGTATAAGATACGTTTGGTTATTTAATATAAGGGGTGGATGGATAAGGATGTAAGGAAGCTTGGTGTGTTAAAGCCAAAGGGGATGTTGGATAGGATGTTTGGGGTTGGTTTGAAATATTTAATTGTTGAGGCACACAAGAAGTGTGAATGTGGATGGATTTGGGTGATTGGATGGGTATTCCATTGGTAATATCGATTAAAGTAGGGATAGTGTTCACATGAGAAGATGTAGGTGGAATAAAATCCTTTCATTGAGTCGATGGAGGGTAAGTACACCAAGTTGGGGGCCAAAAGGGGGTCTTAAGTGGACACATTTTTCTAAAAGAAAAATTCAACTTGTATGAGTTTTTTGAAATAGTTACACTCACAATTGGAAGATGTAGAAATATGAATCATAGAATTTTGAATCTATTTTCTAAGCTACTAAATTTTAGTGAAAACGGATAAGTTTAAGTGGGCCAAACAACTAAAATACCAATGATGCTCTCGTTTTTGTTAAAAACATAATAGAGTGACTTTCGTGCCCCCACCATTTAGTATTTTTGAAAACCCTTTGGTAGAAAGATAGCTAGGAGCATCTAGTTTGGGCTCCATTTTTAAAAGATTTTTTAGAAAAGATTTTTTTATTTATGATTTTTCTAGTACAAAAATCTTATGTTTTGAAAAATAACGGAGCTCCGACTGTGACCCCCCAACTACCTCAAAAATATCGAAAATTAGTTTTTTTTTTAATATGTATAGAATTATGCCTAGTTTGGGCTAGTATATTTTTTTAAAACTTTCGATCACCCAAAAAAAAGATACACAATGAAAGATAGACATATTTACACTTCAAAAAATAGCTATAAAAAGGCATAGTTAGAAAATAAATAATATGGAAACCTTATATTAGTTAGAAAATTTGAAAAATTATATTTTTAGAAAGAAGAAACTCTGCTCTACGTCATGGTATAATTTTTTGAAAATGGAGTGATTGTTTTATTTTGATTTATCATAGAAGAAGTGAATTTTTACATTTTCTTGCCAAAACACGATGTTTATACAGTCCATGCCTCAGGCTTGGGGATCCAAACCAGATCCCAAGCCTTGAGGCATGGCTTGGGAAAAGAGAAAATGCAAAACATGTATGCATTACATAACGCGTACACGTTTTTCTTTGTTTTATATATTGTGGCCCCCAACATCCCTTTCATCTCTTTCACGGGAATTCTACAAACATTCTATTTTGTCTATAATTTTCTCTACATTCTTGCATGATTTTTTAGTAGTTCATTTTGTCCCCTACCCCACTAGTTTATTTTTTCTAATCATGGGTGATAAACGTCGAGCTAAGGACAAGAGGAAAGTCAAGAACAAGACACCAAAGAAATTGGAAGAGAAGAGAATAAATAAATTGAAGAGAATGCAAAAACTTCAAGTAGGGAAAGGTACATCCATTATATCAAATGTAGCTAATGTATTAGAAAATGGGGATGAAATACATAATAAAAATGTAGAGAATAATGATTTTGCAATGAATAATGATATTGAATTGAATGATAATGTTGGTATGGATGAAGAAATTGATATGAATCCAATTGTTGAACCCTTACCTGAGAATCCAAATGTTAACCCTGAAATTTGTATGAAAATACTTGAATGAAGAAAGTAGTCTTGTAAATGAATCTTCACCTCTAAGAACACCTCCTTCCATTTTGTAAGGAAAACCGATTCACTTAATTAAAATTGATGAAAACATTATAAAACCAATGCCTAAAAAAATGTCTGAAAGAAATGCGAGAAGAAAAGCTAGTGGAATTTGGGATAATTACTTTGAGAATTTAAATGACACACAAAGATGTCAATTATTTATTTCATTGATGAAATTAATTAAGATGGGACCTATAATGAAGATCCTAGGGGTTAAGAACATCTAATGTTGTTGATCAAAATGCGTCTATTGTTGAAAACATACATAAAACACACCAAACTGTAGGTGGAAAAATACGCACCAAAGATAGTAATGCTACATGACATGCACTAACTAATTGTATAATAAGTGATAAAATAGTTAATAAACACTTGATTAGAAAAGCAAGAAGTGCTTTGAAGCTAAACAAAAAAACTAATGAAAGTAATAGAGAGACTTAAACATTTTGAGTTAGTCAATAACACTGACTATTGGGCTTTCTCTAGTAGACTTCCATGAAAAGACAAGAATACATATGATATTTTAAAAGAATTAATTGTAAAATTTTTGGAATGAGAACACAAGGGTGTCACTGAATAGAAGAGATATAGTAAAAGAAGAATAGGTTCTCATAATCATGAATTGTGTGCAAAACATTTCTTAGATATGAATTAAACATAATTGTTCTCTAAGTTTAAAAATGAAAATCCACAAATTAACATTAGCCAAAGATTCTTTGAAATGAGCAAACCCTTTTATGTGAAAATCAATCACTCACGTACCACTTGTTGTTGCAGGCATCATGTTGAATTTTCAATGCATCATGATGTTTTTTTTTCAAATACGTCATGTTTTTCATACTGACATCATGTTGTAAGAGTGTGGAATAAATGTCCCACAAAAATCTTCAAGGGAATTTATTTTGACAATATTTTGTGAAAAATCAACAAGACAATTTTTTTAATAACAAAGCATGTTTGGATGGAATGTGCAATGTATGCGGTGGCTTGCCAAATATGAAAAGTTGTATCCACGAGGAGAGTACATATTCAATAGGAAAAGAATTGGTTGATTTCACCAAATATAAATCGGTGGCATATCAATTAAAAGATGGAAAATAATCTAAGAGGTGTGAGCTTGTTAGAAATCAATTACCTGTATTAGAATATATGGTCAAATTTAGAGACGAAATTTTTATGAGTATGCAAGGCACACACATAGAGCTCGATGGTTGGATGAAAAATTCAAGTTAAGAAAGGAAACATTCCCACTTGGTACTATTGTTTCAGTAGTTGACTTTGCAGAGAATTACACATTACAACCACAAATGGAGGTTTAGTCTCAATATTATAACTTAGTGCAAGTTTCTATTTTTGTGCATATAACATTCATGCACTCTCCTGAAAGCACTGAGAAAGATCAAAAAATATTAAGAGAGTATCATTTCTACATCAGTGATGATCGGACACATTCTACAGAATATGTACAAGGGTGTTTCCAAGTGTTTTATGCGAACTTGAATGAGAGGAACATTAGTTTTGATCAACATTACATTTGGTCAAACAATTACACATCAAAATTCAAGAATGCATGGATGTTTTATTGGTTAAGTAAGATTCACAAAGAAAAAATGTACAATATATCTAGAGTTTTACTTGAGGTAGGGAATGGAAAAGGAGAGTATGATGGTGCAAAGTAGCATGTGTGAAAAGAGCACTTGCAAGGAAAGAGTTAAAGTTCAAGGATGGTGCTAAATTTAAAGATGCAAAAAATACTGTTGATTGGTGTGTTAAGAATATGGGCCATGAATATCAAGAGAGATCAACGGTTCGTAGATATTTTTGTTTGATAGAGGAACAACATCTAGCAAATTTTGAAGATTGTATGATAGTTGCAGGATCAAGTGATATGCACTCATTCCGTAGTTCAAATGCAAATGCTTGAACTATTTATACTAGGTGCATGACATGTTTTTGTATATCATGCATTGATTTTGCGTGAAATGAATGTGAGTCACAACAATGGGTGGATGAATGGACTTGTAGACCTCTAATTCCACTCGACATATATCAAGTTCCATGAGCATTACAACTTGCAGGGTCTTCAGATCAAATGACGACATCACTTGACTTTGACCAAGTCTCTGATTTAGTGCAACAAGGTACATACATATATGTACATGCCATGTTTTAGATTTATAAATTATTAAATGGTCAACTCTTAATGTATTTATAAATTGAATGAACAATTTTACTTTGTGATACATAGGGCACGTTTTTGTAGTTATTGCGATGAAATTTAACAAAGAGGGAACATACTACTTCTTATCTCGTTGTGTAGAGGGAAAAAATATTGACTTCCACAATCATTGATGGTGAAGACCTTAAGTATCCCATTGGATTAGTGGTAGTCACTAGAACTTGGCTTCGACGATATCCTATCAAAAAATAAAACATTTGGTTGTTTGAAGACTATGAAGTACATCGGAAGATACTTCACTATTCACATTTGGTCCTTGCAAAAAATATTAAATTGATCAAATATCGAGGTCGCCATCAAACAAAAATTTGTGGAAGGTTTGTGAATAAGATCATGAAGCAATTCTTTCTACTGTCAAGAATAGAGTTGATCTTTGTGGTTCATTAGATTGAATTTGCAAAGGTATGTTCTTCATGAATTTAATTTGAATATAAATGATTTTGTTCAAATTTTGTATGATTTAAAATTCTATTTAATTGCTTACTAACATGTTTATGTAGGTTAGTGGTGCCAAAAAAGCTTCCACCTTAATGTGGTTGGCACTGTCAGTAGAGAATTTATTATTCTTGAATCCAAGTGAAGCTAAGAGAAATTAAATATTAGAAAGGAACAACAAAAAAAAATTCTAATTTCACCAACTATATTATAAAAATATCTTATTAAAATTCTCATTTCACCACCTATATTGTATGAACCACCTATATTATTTAGGTGATTGGCAATAGACAACCTTAAATTGATGAGAACTAGATGAAGATGGAGAAAAATGTGAGAAGCTTTCATAGAAGGCCCGGATGTGGAGGTCTCGGCTCGACGAGACATCTCTAGGTGCCACAAAGTCCTAGAAATCACCAGTTGAAGATATGGCATGTTTGGGCCTCAGGGCTCTTAAGGGACTAGGCTCGGACGGGGTATCCCGAAAGCACGGGGAGCATGGGGAACCAAAATGAAGCCTCCAATAGCATTCACCTGGCCACCCCGACATTTTGGCATAGTTGGTTCGGTCCCATGAGCTTCCGTTTGCAAACTACAACCTCTGGTAGCCATACATTGACTCAAACTGCACTATTTCGGCATTTGCAAACAATAGCACATCGAGAGGACTAGATGGAGATGGATAAAACAATGAGAGGATTTCGTAGAGGGCCTCAACATGGAGGTCTCAGATCTGACGAGACGTCTCTAGGTGCCACGGAGTCCAAGAAATCACCCGTCGAAGATATGGCGTGTTTGGGCCTTAGGGATCTTAAGCGACTACGCTCGGACGGGGTAGCCCAAAAGCACGGGGAGTGTGGGGAACCAAAAAAATCCTCCAATAGTGTTCACCAAGTCACCCTAACATGTTGGCATAGTTGGTTCGGTCCCACGAGCTTTCGTTTGCAAACTACAACCTTTGACAACCTATACTGACTCAGATTACACTATTTCATTCATTTGCAAACAATAGCACAACGAGAGAACCAGATGGAAATGGAGAAAAATGTGAGAGGATTTCGTAGAGGGCCCCAACATGGAGGTCTCGGATCTAACGAGACATCTCTAGGTGCCACAGAGTCGAGAAATCACCTGTCGAAGATATGGCGTGTTTGGGCCTTAGGGCTCTTAAGGGACTACGCCCAGACGGGGTAGCCTAAAAGCATGGGGAGTGTAGGGAACCAAAAATAAGACTCCAATAGTGTTCACTTGGCCACCCCAACGTGTTGGCATAGTTGGTTCGGTCCCACAAGCTTTCGTTTGCAAACTATAGCGCTGATGCCCTCTACACCGACTCGATGATTCGCACTATTTCACGCGTTTGCAAACAATAGCGCAACAAGATAATTGGATGGAGATGGAGAAAAATGTGAGAGGATTTCGTAGAGGGACCTGACATAGAGGTCTTAGATCTAACAAGACATCTCTAGGTGCCATGGATTCTGAGAAATCACCTGTCGAAGATATGGCATGTTTGGGCCTTAGGGCTCTTAAGGGACTACGCCCAGACAAGGTAGCCGAAAGCACGGGGAGCATAAGGAACCAAAATGAAGACTCTAGTAGTGTTCATCTAGCCACCCTGATGTGTTGGCATAGTTGGTTCAGTCGCACGAACTTGCGTTTGTAAACTACAACCTTTAGTAGCCCTACACTGACTCAGACTACACTATTTCACGCTTTTGCAAACAATAACACAACGAGAAAACCGGATGGAGACGGAGAAAACCATGAGAATTATTTGTAGAGGGCCTTGACATGGAGGTATTGGATCTGACGAGACATCTCTAGGTGCCACAGAGTCTGAGAAATCACCCGTCGAAGATATGGCATGTTTGGGCCTCAGGGCTCTTAAGCGACTACGCCTGACGAGGTAGCTTGAAAGCACGGGGAGCGTGGGGAACCAAAAATAAGTTTCCACTAGCATTCACCTTACCACCCCAACGTGTTGGTGTAGTTGGTTTTGTCCCACAAGCTTCCGTTTGCAAACTACTACCTCTGGCAGCCCTACACTGACTCAGACTGCACTATTTCGTGCGTTTTTAAACAATAGCACAACGAGAGAACAAGATGGATATGGAGAAAACAATGAGAGGCTTTAGTAGAGGGGCATGAAATGGAGGTCTAGGATCTAATGAGACATATCTAGCTGCCACAGAGTCTGAGAAATCACCTGTTGAATATATGGCGTGTTTGGGCCTCAGAGCTCTTAAGCAACTATGCCCGAACGGGGTAGCCTAAAAGCACGAGGACCGTGGGGAACAAAAAACAAATCCTCCATTAGCATTCACTAGGCCACCCCTACATGTTTGCGTAGTTGGTTTGGTTCCACGAGCTTCCGTTTAAAAACTACAACCTTTGCATTTACCCTACACTCGACTGCATCGTGCACTATTTTTGTGTTTGCAAATAATAGTACTACGAGAGAACCAGATGGAGATGGAGAAAACCGCTAAAGGCTTTTGTAGAGGGCCCGAAATGAAGGTCTCGGATCTCATGAGACATCTCTAGGTGCCACGAAGTATGAGAAATCACCCGTCGAAGATATGGTGTGTTTGGGCCTCAGGGCTCTTAAGGGACTATGCTTGGATGGGTTAGCCTGAAAGCACGAGGAGTGTAAGGAACCAAAAAAAATACTCCACTAATGTTCACCTGGCCACCCAATGTGTTGGCATAGTTTGTTTGGTCCCATGAGCTTTTTTTGCAAACTACAACATCTGACATCCCTACACTGACTCAGACTGCACTATTTTGCGTGTTTACAAATAACAACACAATGAGAGAACCAGATGGAGATGGATAAAACTGCGAGAGGCTTTTGTAGAGGGCCCTGATAATTTTTCCATGTTAGTACTTGAAGAGCTTCAAAATTTAATTGAATGACTACAGAAAGCAGGGTTCATTTTAAGAGACCTCTTGGAAATCGGAGGTGGAGAATACCTGGTGAATATCCTCGGAACCGGTTTCGCGGGAAGGCAAATTTTTTGGGGGTTGTATGAAAAAAATTCACCTGATTGTCAAGTGGTGTGATAGAAGGCTATAGACATGCGATAGGACGGACATCACCCTTAGTGACACGTGTCAATAGACCTCAGTGATGCGCATCAATAAGGTTGTTGATGCGCGTCACTAAGGTCTGTTGACGCGCGTCACTGCATTTTCTTGACGCGCGACAGCAAAATCTCCTGTCGCGCATCTGCAGCCTCCGACCTCTGCTTTCCCATCAAAAAATCTCGTGTCGCGCATCAACACTGCCCTTGTCGCGCGTCAACACTTCCTCTATCGCGCGTCAACACCTCCTCTATCACGCGCGTCACCACTGCCCAAGTCACGCGTCAACACTTCCTCTGTCGCGCGTCACCACTTCCTCTGTCGCGCGTCACCACTGCCCAAGTCACGTGTCAACACTTCCTCTGTCACGCGTCAACACCTCCTCTGTCGCGCATCGCCCGCCGCCAAGTCACGCGTCAACACTTCTTCTATCGCGCGTCACCACTTCCTCGCCGCGCGTCACCACCGCCAAGTCACACGTCAACACTTCCTCGCGTCACGTCAACACCTCCTCTCGTCACGCGTCACCACGCGCCAAGTCACATGTCAACACTTCTCTCTGTGTGTCACCACTTCCTCTGTCACGCATCACCACTGCCCAAGTCACGCGTCAACACTTCCTCTGTCGCGTGTTAACACCTCCTCTATCGCGTGTCACCACTACCCAAGTCACGCATCAACACTTCCTCTCGCGCGCCACCACTTCCCAAGTCACGCGTCAACACTTCCTCCTCGCCGGCGTCAACACCTCCTCTGCGTCGTGCGTGCATCACCACTACCCAAGTCGCGTGTCAACACTTCCTCGTCACGCGCACCACTTCCTCTCGTCGCATGTCACCACCGCCCAAGTCGCGTGTCAACACTTCCTCTCGTCGCGCGCATCAACACCTCCTCTTCCATGTGTCACCACCGCCCAAGTCGCGCATCAACACTTCCTTTGTCACGTGTCACCACTTCCTCTCGTCGCGTGTCACCACCGCCTTTGTCGCGTCAACACTTCCTCTCGTTGCCCATCAACACTTCCTCTATCACGCGTCGGCAAGATGTTTGTTGTCGCGTGTCAACAATCACAAAGCTAACGCAATGAATCAATCTCGGTGCTTAAGGGTATGCGAGTTCAAATTTCACAGTATTGGTAATTTGTTAAGCTACTTGAGGTATACTACCCGGCGAATCAGCTAGGTTTTTATAGGAGATGTTATCAAATGAAGGCGAAGCCGACCCCCCAGAAAAAATATACTATATATTTTAGCGTAACAGACACCAACCCACTCCGAATAATTCACCTTTTCAATTTTTCATAAAATGAAATTTTCGCCATATTACGAATATTCGCCGCTAAAATTATCCCTGATAGAAAGCTAACCTAAATAGTTAGAGTAATAGACTAAATCAACATTCTATTTCTCACATATAAAATGAATTTCTTCCTTCAAAAAAGAAACTATGGGTGAATGCTCAATCAAAAAATAAATTACAATTCTAAATGAGTTTCATTCTCAATTATCAATACTTTATTGTAGTTTTTCTTGCAAGTATGTTGCTTTTGGAACTACCTAGTTTGATTTGTGTTGTTGAAGTAATCGGGATCAATAAAAATAATCAACTTGGCATGTTATCCTTAAGATTATCCATGATTTTATCGACAACATCACATAGATCTTCCATTCTAGTTAAGTTGTGATCCTTCCATGCTTCCCATTTTTCCTTTTCTTCCGCTCATATCTTCTCTTTAAGTTCTTCCAGATGTTTTTGGGTAATCAAATTGACTCTTTATGAATTTCAGGAGGCATTTCTTCTTGAATCATATTGACATCTTCACCTAATTTTTTTTTCATGATGTTCATTGTCATCTAAAGTTGAAGACTAAATATTTATATGGCCTTCGACTTCTTTTTGGGCATAAACAACCTTTTGTAATGTCCAAAAAAATTCAGGCTCTTCATTCTCTATTTGATTGAAGATATTCATTCTTTCAAAATGAACAATTGGAACATTGGTGGTCTCCCCAAAAAACTAATTTCATAGTCTACATAGTTTCATCTTGTGGAAAAATCATTGAACATTGGTGGTTTCCTCCACCCGTGCTTTCGGGCTACCTCGTCCGGGCGTAGTCCCTTAAGAGCCCTGAGGGCCAAACACGCCATATCTTTGACGGGTGATTTCTCAGACTCCATGGTACCTAGAGATGTCTCATTAAATCTAACACCTCCATGTTGGGGACCTCTCCGAAATCCTATCACGGTTTTCTCCATCTCCATCCGGTTCTCTTGTTGTGGTATTGTTTGCAAACACATGAAATAGTGTAGTCTGAGTCAGTGTAGGTCTACAGAGGCTGTAGTTTACAAACGGAAGATCGTGGGACCAAACCAACAACGCCAACATGTTGGGGTGGCCTGGTGAATGCTATTGAAGGCTTCATTTTGGTTCCTTTTTCTCTTTGTGCTTTCGGGCTACCCCGTCCGGGCGTAGTCCCTTAAGAACCTGAGGCCCAAACACACCATATCTTCGACATGTGATTTCTCAGACTCCATGGCACCTAGAGACATCTTGTTAGATCTAAGACCTCCATGTTAGGCCCTCTACGAAAGTCTCTCGCATTTTCTCCATCTCCATCTGGTTCTCTTATTATCTTATTGTTTTTGCAAATGCACAAAATAGTGCGATGCGAGTCAATGTAGGGTGCGAGAGGTTGTAATTTACAAATGGAAGCTCGTGGAACCAAACCAACTACAAAAACACATTAGGGTGGCTAGGTTAACACTAGTGGAGGATTATTTGTGGTTCCCCATGCTCCCCGTGCTTTGGCTACCTCGTTTGGGCGTACTCCCTTAAGATCCCTAAGGCCCAAACATGCCATATCTTCGACAGTGATTTATTAGACTCGTGGCATGTAGAGACATCTCATCAATCTAAGACCTCCATGTCATGGCCCTCTATGAAAGCCTCTCACTGATTTATCCATCTCCATCCAGTTCTCTTCTATGCTATCTTTATTGTTTGCAAATGTGTGAAATAGTGCGGTTTGAGTTAGTATAGAGCCGCTGAGAATTTGTAGTTTGCAAAACAAGCTCGTGGGACTGAACCATATACGAAAACACATTGGGGTGACCAAGAGAATGCTAGTAGAGGCTTGTTTTTGGTTCCCTATGCTCCTCATACTTTTAGGCTACCTCGTCCGGGCGTAGTCACTTAAGAGCCTTGAGGCCCAAACACGCCATAGCTTCGATGGGTGATTTCTTGGACTCCGTGGCACCTAGAGACATCTCGTAAGATCTAAGTCCTCCAAATCAGGTCCCTCTATGAAATGATCTCATGGGTTTCTCCATCTCCGTCTAGTTCTCTCACTGTGTTATTGTTTGCAAACGCGCAAAATAGTGCAGTTTGAGTCAGTGTAGGGGGTCTAGAGGCGATAGTTTACAAACGAAAGCTCATGGGACCAAACCAACTATGCCAACACATCGGAATGGCCTGGTGAATGCTAGTGGAGGATTTTTATTGGTTCCCTAATCTCCCGTGCTTTCGGGATACCCCATCTGGGCATACTCCCTTAAGAGCCCCGAGGCCCAAAAACGCCATATCTTCAACAGGTGATTTCTCAGACTCCATGACACCTAGAGACGTCTCGTCAGATCTGAGACCTCCATGTCGGGGCCCTCTACAAAATAATCTCTCTATTTTCTCCATCTCCATTTGGTTCTATCACTGTGCCATTGTTTGTAAACGTGTGAAATAGTGCATTCGAGTCGAGCCAGAGGGTCATCGAGGCTTTAGTTTGCAAACGAAAGCTCATTGGACCAAAAAAACTATGCCAACACATTGGGGTGGCCAAGTGAACACTGGTGGAGGCTTCATTTTTGTTCCACACGCTCCCCGTGATTTTGGGCTACCTCGTCCGGGCATAGTCGCTTAAGAGCCCTGAATGACTAGATTGGCTTAAGAATGAATTTGATAGGGGTGTGTCTAAGAACACACGAGAGTTATCAATCACCTAGTAAATCTTTCTTGTTTAGTTCTAGATTGGAGTCAGCTGGCCTATGGCTTAGTGACATTCCATTCATTGATAATTTATGCTATGATAAACCCATGGATGCTTTCAAAAGCACCTTAAAAGGATAGGGGTAGTCATCTCGTTAGGAAATAAGGGATAAAATATGTAGAATAAACCATCACAGAATCACAACAGTAGAAACTAATATGCATAAATTATTATAGATCTCAAATAAAAGTGTAGGATAAAATAACACAACATAAAGAGATAGTATTTAATGTGGTTCACCCAATTTGGGCTACGTCCACCAAGAATCACCGCTTAGATTTTATTACAAGCCACTACTTTCTCAATACAATACCAGATCTATTTGAAGCTATGCTAAACAAATTCTATAGAATTCACACTGAATTCAAAACACATCTGCAATGTTACATTATACCTACCATATGCACAAAACCATATAAATAGACAACTGCTTAAGTAATTTTACAAAACTATGGGTATCAAAACCATGGGTCAAAACTATTCCATAAACCTATGGCTCAAAAATCCCACCCATATGAGAAAAACACATTTCCTAGTATATCGGGCATGTCTTAGTGTATAGTACTCTTAGTGTAAAGTGTATAAGATTACTCTTAATGTATAGTCTTCAACACTTCCTCACATGAAAAAAGGCTCCATAACCTAACAATCTCCCACTTGGAGACTAGTTTCCTCCGAGAAAGCTTCTAAACCCTTCACTAGTTTCCGTGAAGACCAACCAAAGCCTAACATAGCTTCAATTTTCCCTTGTGACCACCTTGGTCATCATGTCTCTGCAGGATTCTGAGTGGTATGAATCTTTTCCAGCTTCAACTTCTCTTCCTCTCCAAAGCTATCCTAATGAAATGGTACCTTAACTATATATACTTTGTCCTAGAGTGGAAAGCGAGTTCTTAGCTAGGTTTATAGCACTCGACTATCACTATGCATCTTTCCTCCCCTTGCTTATGCCCCAACTCCTCAAGCAATTTTACGTAACCAAATCATTTCTTTGCTTGCCTCTTTGGTAGAACATACTCACCACCGTGGTTGACAAAGCCACCAACTTTTGTAGTTGTGAATCTTGGAGAACAAGTAGATTTACACAACAAAATAATAATATATTCTCTATATGTTTCACACAATACAATAGCCTAATATATAGGCTAGAGTTTCCCTAGAATATAGGAAACTAACTCAACTACAAAATCTCAACCAAGCCTAATTATGTGGGGTGAGAATAACTCACGTAACCCACACATAACAATAATAATATATTGTTGAAACAATATATTATAACATCTCTAACAATAATCTCTCAACAATAATAATTACACACGTAATTATTATTCACACACATAAATATGTGAAGCACTATATAAATATTTCCTAACATTCCCCCCCTTAGTGCGAACATGGGGAAAACCTGCCTTTGTACTTGCACCTGCTCATGATCTGGTGATTTTCATAGGATGATCACAAACCTCATGGATGGTTTTGTAAATGGTTGACCACAAACCGAGAATGGTGGTTTTGCAATTGGTTTACCACAAACCACAAAGTGATGGTTTTGTAAATGGATTACCAAAAACCAAGAATGGTGGTTTTGTTATTGGTTTACCACAAACCACAAATGAAGGTTTTCAAGTGGTTTACCTACAACCACATCATGATATGCCAAGTACTATTCTCAAAGACTCGTCACATCTCACCGCAGGGAATAACATAGGAAATTCTGTGACACATCGTTGCTCATACATACATAGAAAAAACTCGACATACTAGAAATGGAACATTGGATCATGTTCCCCCTCAATATGTAATTTCCACTTATTGAAAACAAGATTACTGCAAACTGAGGCACACCACACTGGAAGCACTAAAATCAAACTACACACACACATGTCACCAAAGCTGATATGCGGCCCGCTCGTTGGTTGGTGGATCGACGAGAGGTCGTTGAATGACCTCCAACCTCCGATGCCTCCTGCCTCGGTTTCATGCTGCTAGCTCAACAAATTTGGCTTTGAGGCTCAATAATTACATACCTTACCCGAACATCGGATTCAACCGAAAATGCGTTCGTAAGGAAATTTTTTTTTTTTTTTTTAAATTTTTTCAGACTTTTGACAACGACACTTTTTTACAATGGCATTGACTGACAATACTTAACTTTTGACGAATGACTCTTTTGAGAAGAAAAATATCCTAAAATCACCTCTTTGATTAACTTGACACTTTGGTGGACAAAAATGACTATTTTTACAATATTTTGACACTAGACATAATGCATTTTGATAATAACGATAAGAGATAGACAATTTATTATTGGACAATTTTTACTAAATGCCAAACACATACCATTTACAATAAAGAAACTAAATACATTTAGACACAAGCTAAACAACCTATGGGAAATAAAGTCATACTAGACTCATGCACGGTGCTAAAGAAAATGGAATTGAAATATTGACCTGGTCTATGGACAGTCGATGTGGTAATGATTGTATGACGGAATAAACGCAACATATCAAGGAGGAGAGATGTGGAGAAATACGGTGAGACGGGGTGAACCGCTACAGAACATTCAATGATTAGATAAACCAAAATTTGCTCATCCTCATACTTGAACTCATACTTCTTTGAAAGAATCTTTAGTACATATAAAGCCGCATACACTTGTTGATCTTGCAGGTTATGTTTGACCTAGGGAAGAAGGCTAGGCCATTGCTCTGAATAATCAGAATTTTTAATAGGTTTGAGGCATTCAAAAAACTGCACAGTCAGCAAAGGAGGAACGCCAACTACGAATTGAATGAAATTTTCTCTAACCGTTGCCTTGTCAGCTGGTGATATCTCTTGTTCGCTAGGTTCTTGAGTTGTGAATTGATATTGATTGAGGCTCTCCTCTACCACCTTTCTCTCATGTGGATTGGGACTAAGTGTTTCCTGAAGAATAACCACCAGGCTCGGAAGATCCATCTCAGAAAATACAAGGATTCAAACTCGCAACCTCGAGCTGATTAGTGTGGAGGTGTATCAGATTTTCATGATGTTACTCGAGCTTCTGTTCCAACTATTTACATCTCCAGTTGCCAATATGATCAGCTATCTTTAATATTTAGAAATTATATAGATCTAATACAGAGATAAGAGTGACAGAGACGTTTAACCATGGGTTTGCAGAAAGACACGTTGATGCACACTAGGGTATCAACATATCATAGAAAAATATAAAGCGTTCAAGATATTTACAGATTTTTCAGCTCATAGTTTATGACATAAATATTATAAGATTCACGGACAATACTCTTTGCAGAGAAGCGAGTTCTCAGGATTTATCCAAGACTCCAGTCACCATGTCCAGCAATGTGGGAGACCAGACCAAATTTGTGTATATAGGAAGAAGTCAGCCAATAAAATACTTGATTCTAAAAACAACAAAACTTATTAAAAAGTGAAACCATGTACGGGCAACCATGAATCATAATGGATCTGCCCACATAAAGCTCAAGATCTCATAGTCGCTCTGATACCAAATCTTGGAGAACAAGCAGATTTACACAGCAAAATAATAATATATTCTCTATATGTTTCACACAATACAATAGCCTAATATATAGGCTGGAGTTTCCCTAGAATTTAGGAAACTAACTCAACTACAAAATCTCAACCAAGCCTAATTATGTGGGGTGAGAATAACTCACGTAACCCACACATAACAATAATAATATATTGTTGAAACAATATATTATAACATCTCTAACAATAATCTCTCAACAATAATAATTACACACGTAATTATTATTCACACACATAAATATGTGAAGCACTATATAAATATTTCCTAACAGTGAAATCCAGTCTTTCTTTGTCCCACCTACAAGTGTAAACATAACCTGTTGTGCTCCTCCTACTGTCTACATCTCTAGCCATATCTGAATCTACATAACCACACAAAGTGGTGTCTGATCCACTGTAGCACAAAATTGTCCCCATGGTCCCTCTCAAATACCGAAGGATCCACTTTACTACCTACCAGTGATCTCTGCTTGGATCACTTATAAATCTGGTCACCACTCCCACTGCATGGGAAATATTAGGCCGGTGCACACCATGGCATACATTCAACTATCAACCATTGATGAGTAAGGTACCTTGGACATATGGTTTCTCTCCTGCTCTGTCTTGGGACACTAATCCTTTGATAACTTCAAATGGCCTGCTAAAGGAGTCCTAACCGGTTTAGCATCCTACATATTAAACCTCTCCAAGACTTTCTTAATGTACTCTTTCTAAGATAAAGTCAACTTTTGTTCCTTCCTATCTCAATATATCCTCATACGAAGGATTTATTTGGCTACCCCCAAATCCTTCATAACAAAGGATTCACTTAGTTGCTTCTTGAGTACTTTTATTTCTTGCATGTTTTTACCTGCAACTAACATCTCATCCACATACAGACACATGATAATATAACCGCTATCCTCAAATTTCTTTATATACACGCAATATTCAGAATGACATCTAATATAACCTTGCTCCATCATGAAGCTATCAAATTTCTTATACCATTGATGTGGAGCTTGTTTCAAGCCATACAAGCTCTTCTTCAGTTTGCACACCATCTCCTCTTTACCTTTGACCTTATAGCCCTCTGGTTGCTACATATATAGTTCCTCCTCTAAATCACCATGGAGAAATGTAGTCTTTACATCAAGTTGTTCTAAGTTTAAGTATTTTGCTGCAATTATTCCTAGAACAGTTCTAATAGAAGTCATTTTTACTACAGGAGAAAAAATCTCATCAAAATCTATACCTTTTTTCTGTGTAAACCCCTTGACCACCAACTCGGGCCTTGTATCTTTTTTTACTCCTTCCTCTTTGAATCCGAACACCCACTTGTTCAATAATTCTCTTTACCTTCGGGTTGCTTTACCAAATCCCATGTCTAGTTCTCCATGAGAGCCTGATGCTCCTCATCCATGGCTTGCTCCCACTTCTTCGTGGCATCTACCGCATTGCTTCATCAAATCTCTCTCGGGTCTCCACCATCGGTGAGTAATAAATAATAAAGAGAAGGAGAAAAACATTCAGGCTCTCTTCTTACCCTAGAAGACCTCCTCAATATAGGAGTTTGGGGTTCATGTTGAGGAGGTTCCTGAATTGATTCATGTGTCACTTTCCCATCTGGAAGATCCTCTACTGCGCATATTCTTTCTTGGATTCTTCCCTATTTTCCTACAACTGCTTCTTATACATGAATTTCTCATTAAAGACCACATCCCTAGATTTAATGATTTTATTGTCCTTAATACTCCAACATTTATATCCAAAGTCATCACTACCATAACCAATGAAAGTATATTTTTCTGATTTAGCCTCTAGTTTGGTCCTATCATCCTTGTCTATATGGACAAACACCTCACATCCAAAGAATCTAAGAAATGATTAATCAACTTTCTTAACATACCAAGCCTTCTTAGGTATGCCTCCATCTAAGGCACTTGAAGGTCCTCTATTGATCAAGTACATATTTGTGCTCACCAATTTTTCCTAAAAAGAAAGAGGCGAGTCTTACATGTAACATTATGCTCCTAAGACGTTCCATTATTGTTTTGTTTATCCTGTCTCGACACCCCATTCTGCTTTGTGGATTTCTTGGAACCATATTTTGCGTACGGATTCCATTATTAGAACAATAATGATCAAATTCATTGTTGCAATACTCCCCTCCATTATCTGACTTGACACATTTTAGCTTAAAACATGTTTCATTATCTACCAAGGATTTCTATTTAACAAAAGTGTCAAATACATCGATTTATTTCTAATACAATAAACCCAAACTTTCCTTGTTTCATCATCAATAAAAGTAACATAATAACTTGAACCCCAAGATTTGATACTTGAGCCGGCCCCCACACATCAGAATACACCAACTATAACTTACTCTCTTTCTTTGTAGGTTCAACCTTGAGAAACCTTACTCACTTATGTTTTCCATATATGAAGTCCTCACAAAAATCCAAACCTATTTCTGTATATCCAAGAAAATCCTTCTTTATGATCTCCATGCCCTTATGGCTCATATGACCGAGCCTATAGTGCCACAATGTTGTATCTACTTTTGAAGCCACAAGATTACAAACATTAGTGCTATAAGTGGTTAAATACAAGGTTCCAACCTTCTTACCTCTTGCCATCACAAGATCACCTCGGTAATCTTCTAAGCGTCCACTATAAATATCACAGTACAACCATCACTTCCCAACTGCCCTGCCGATATCAAATTTTGTCTTAATGTAGGCACATGTTTGACATCCTTCAATATCCAAGTATTCCCATTTTGCATCTTAACCTGAACAGAATATTTTCCAACTATGTTGTAAGGCTCATCATCACCAAGAAAAACATGCCCAAAATCTCCTTGAACATAATCAACAAAATAATTCCTATGTGGAGTAGCATGGAAAGAAGCCCCCGAATCTAAAACCCAAGATTCAGTAATATTATGCAAAGAAAGAATCAAAGCATCTTGCTATACATTACCCGTTGCCACATTTGCCTCCTTGTTTTCTTCCGTTGTTTCTTCTTGTCCCAAAGCTCCCAATAATCCTTTTTACATGACTAGACTTTCCACAGTGGCAGCATACTATCTTGCTTTTGGATTTTTACCTTTCTCGATCCTTTGATTTTCCATGGCTTCTTGTATTCTTGTCTCCCTCTAGTTTCCCTTTGTCAAATAATTCTCTGAAGTAGAAGATTCCCAGAGCCTTTTCTTTGCATTTCCTCACTTAAAATTGCCCCTACAACATCCTTAAACTTCAATTTTGAGTTAGCTGGAACTAAGTTGCTTATTGCCATTTCAGGCTATTCCAACTCTCGGGTAAAGAGCATGAGAACTTATAAAGCCCTAACTTCTTCATCAAATTCTATTGTAACCAAATTTAACATATTTACAACCTTATTAAAATCATTTAAATGATCTGCTACTGAACCATTTTTAGACATCTTCATATTAAACAAATTTTTCATTAAAAATATCTTATTTGAGGAAGAGGGTTTTTCATACAACTTCCCTAATGTATCCATCAGTTCTTTTGTAGTCTTTTCCTTTGAAACATTAAATAATATCAAAGATGCAAGACACAACCAGATTGTCCCAAGTGCCTTCCTATCTAGTAAATCCCATTCCGCATCCATCATGCTCGAGGGTTTGTTCACCTTCTTAGACAACGAGAATATAAAGATCCTTCTGATAAAGGTAATCTTCCATCTGCATCTTCCAAATACTGAAATTATTCCCGTTGAATTTATCAACCCTAGATCTTCCATCATCGCCATAGATCCCACTTAAGATAAAACTTTCCTTGCGATTCAACATATCAAAGCAAACCAAACTAGGTTCGATACCAATTATTAGGAAATAAAGGATAAAATATGTAGAATAATCCCTCATAGAATTGCAACAATAGAAACTAATATGCAAAAATTATTATAGATCTCAAATAAAAGTGCAGAATAAAATAACACAACATAAAGAGACAAAGTATTTAACATGGTTCACCCAATTTGGGCTACGTCCACCAAGAATCACTTGCTCATATTTTATTACAAGCCACCGCTCTCTCAATACAATACCCATATCTGTTTGGAGCTATGCTCAACAAACTCTATAGAATTCACACCCGAATTCAAAACACATCTGCAATGTTACATTATACCTACCATATGCACAAAACCATATAAATAGACAATTGCTTAAGTAATTTTACAAAACCGTGGGTATCAAAACCATGGGCCAAAACCATCCCATAAAACTATGGGTCAAAAATCCCACCCATATGATAAAAACATGTTTCCCGGTATATCGGGCACATTTTAAGGCCAATTTTTTTACAAGACTCTTAGTGTACAGTCTTCAACACTTCCTCACATGAAAACAAGCTCCACAACCTAACATCATCAAGCCTAGTGAAGGGTGTGATGTGATTTCAAAATAACTTGAAATTCCTACAGATTTAAAAGTAATAACACGAATTGGACAAGATTAGACAACCAAGAATCATTGAGTGTTTGAATCATAATGTCATTGCATCTGGAGCCATTCTCAAGCATTGGAGTAATGTATATGGAGAGACATTCTCAAAATATCAATAGATGAAAGACATCAAATTGTGATGACTCTCGGGTGTTTTAACAGGGAGAAGACTATGAAGCATAGAAGAATGTAGTAAGTGCTTGATAAGATAGGAACCAATACAAAGAGACCATGAGCAAGAAGAAACGCAAGTAAGGTACATACACATATACACATTTATAAATTGAATGAATAATTACTTAGATTAGGTAACTCTTTATATACATACTTTATATAAATATTGATTTCCAAAGTTTGATGCATATTATACATTGAAAATGCTAGTACATGTACATCACCAATAAATGAAAAAATAATCCATAATGTCTTAAATATTGTCAAGTGCACATCATATTAATTTCATGCGAAAATAATATCAAAAATGTAAGGTCTCAAATAAAATTATCAAGTTCCAAATAGTATTTTAATGTGCATAATAAATACAAAAATGCCCAAATAGGTCATATACCATCAAGTTCAAATACCATATAGGCGTTCATACAATGCCATGCACATAGGCATACAAAAAAATGTCATGTAAGACATATATATATTTCCTACTCATCAAAATATATCCCTCTCTTGGCATTTCTCGAAGAAGGCCCTCCCTTAGATGAAGATGGAGATCCATGAGATGAATTTGGATCATCCGAGCCCATGCTTTGAGTCCTCTTCCGCTAAATACTCACTTGTAGATGAGCCTGTAAATGCAAACAATGTTTTTTTGTCAAAACTTAATTTATATATGTTTTCAACATGTATTTAAGACCATGCTAGAATGAAAGTATTTACATAAATACACAAACTTACCGCAAGTTATCGATCATGTAGAATTTGGATCTCATGCTCAGATGAGTCATCGGGAGCTCTTGTAGTACAAATAGGGGTACGAAGATGATGAGATGGAGGATTCCATGCCCTCAAGTCAAAATGGAGGGGGTTGAAGTTCCCTACATACACATAAGATCAAAAATATAACATCGAATTAGTGAAAAATAGAACTAAGTACATGTATGTACATAATGACAATATTTTAACTAATTTTATCAATATAGAACTATTGTTTTTACCCCGCCACACCGTGAATCGAATGAATAGGGTTCTTTACCTATCATGCAGTAACTCCTACATATACACAATGAAGGACATTATTAACATAGTTTAATAATTCTACAATAAAAGACATTATTAACATGTAATTCAACATAATAAGAATTACACAAGAAATTTAACAAAATTTACGTGTTGTTTGATTACCTCGGTGAGTTCTTGCGCATATGAAATTGCGGTGGCAACACCTTTATCTACTTTGCAGTAGAGTTGGTGGGGTGTCTAGTGAAGTCAACATATTTATCAAACATGTATATCACGTAAGTTAGATGGACATACAAGAACATACATATATTTGACTTCAAAATATATATATATATATATATATATATATATATTTGCATGTATATATATATATATATATACACACACACACACACATGTATGTGAAAATTTTACATAATTAATATTCTAAATTACCTCTGTGAATGTATGTGTATGCATGGTGCTCACTACTTGTGGTGGGGATGAAGATGTGCCTCCCCGCATTTGTAATATAAATGCATATACATGTACAAATATAATTATTTCAAAAATTTAACATATATAAGTAAATCAAGTACTCCAAACTTTTTGTAACACACATAACCAAACATAACAAATTTACCTGCGAAGGTGACACCGATGAATGTAATCCAAATGTCTCACTCAAAAGGAAATCTGACATAGTGACATTATCGTGTTCACCCCTAGCACCAGGTGCACCAAAATCAATACGCATGAAAGTATCATCCTCCTCGGGCCCCAAACATATGCTACCACATGATGAGTAAAGATGTGGCCTCATGCTAGTACTCCTTGAGGGAATACTCTGTGTACCTCCATGAGCATATGGCTCAGAAATATCCCTCGTATGTCAAATAAGGTTCGTAGATAACCCCTAAAGCATGTGTAGTGTATTAATCTATACTATCTCCTTCACTACTTGAGGGAAAATCTTAGGGTGAGGGGGATTCTGTGGGGAATCTACCCTACTGAATAGGTGCATGTTGTGCACCTAGTCGATCCTATGCAAATCCTTTTCCTCGGCCCTAGAAATCTTGGAAATCAAAATAATTTGGGATCTCATTGAGGATAAACTTGCAATAGAGTTTCCTCAGAAAGTATAGTGGCACCTTTGTTATTACAAGGTGGAAAATCAAACACCATCCACCATCGGTCCCAAAAATTATTTTTAATCAAATTATTATTACACCAATGGATGGGAAATCATTTACATGAGAACGGAACAGGAAAGTTAGTGTGGGGGTCCGTGAATAAGGCACATATGAGGTCTTTTGAAATTTCTTTTTACTTTACATCCACATATGACAATTTGTTAGAATAATAAACCCTACAACCCTCTTTGTAAGTTGTCCAATGATCAATTTTCCCTATTTTCACGTCAATTTGAACAAGTAATGCCTCTAACGTGTTTACAAGAGAGGCACGGTGGGGGTTTGAAGATTGTGAATCCCTCATTGTTTCGATTAAATCCTTAATTTCAATTTTGTTTTCAAATATTTGGGATGCTAAATATTCTTGAATACCCGAGGGATGTTGAGTAATTATGGGAGTGTCGGGAGGGATGATAGGAATAATAGGGTTTGGTTGTGGTTGATTCCCTTGACCTCTAATTGTAACAATAAAAAATATGTATTCAATTCAAATTTTAATCTATAATTATCATGTTTCAATGCAATTTTGAGAAAAGAATTGTGCTTGCCTATTCTCTGTGGTGTCATCATCGATTCAAATCTTCCGATGATCCAGAAATGATCCTTTAAGCTTGAGATCCAGCTAAATGAAAAAATGTGAGGGCACAGTTAAGCTCGAAACTTGCGTTGAGGGAGATAAAATGATAGAGGCTTGAGCATATTTTTATTTTATAGTAGGCATAATGTGTACGCATTATGTAATGCATACACATTATGTAATGCATATGCATTATGCTTCGGTGATTCCCAAGCCAAAAAAATTAAAACGCGAGCACGTTTTGCTTTTTTTCGGATTCTTGTTCACTTTTTGGCCCCCTAACTTCGTGCACTTACCCTGGATATGATTGATAGATTTTAGGGGGTATACGAAGTATAAAGTCATAGATGGGGATAGAGGGAGGCTCACTGAGGCCTCTAAAGGATCCTAAGATGGTGGTGTGGTTTGCCAAGGGATATAGAATAATGGCAAATAGGTGAAATTGTTTCAAAAGGGGGTCTATTTGAATAATATGGTCTTTACAGGGTTGAGAAATCCAATGTGGAATCTCATAATTATTCGATGAAGTGGTAACATCATTAGATATATCACATTGTTGCATGGTTTGATTTTGAAGAAAGGAAATAGTACCAGTGTGAAGTAAGGAAAGATTTGTTTATGAAATGTATTAACAAACAAATCAAGTAACACAATTTTCATTATCTGGATTTAAGAAAGTGTGAAAAATAAAGAGGGGAATGGATAATGGGGTACCTAGGAGAAGGAAACCTAGATCTGGTTTCAAGATTGTTTTGGCTAGGGAAGTCTCAAGCGGCTTCCTATTGGGTGATGAAATCCTAGTTAGTCAACCGGGTAGGGGATGTTTTGATGGGTGAGTTTTATGTTAAGTGTGATAAAGTGTGAGATACAAAAGGTTAAATGCCTATTTAAGCTATGTGGGTAAGAAATATGCAAAAAGAAAGGATTCTTTTTAAACCAAATTGAAATGTATTTTTTTGATGAGGACACACACATGAAAAGGAAGTACAATGTAAAAGAGAAAATAAGAAAAAGAGGAAAACTTGGATATAGCTTTTCCTTTTATTTGAACTTTTGAGTGACAGGGTGATGCAATCCACGAACCCAAAATGAGCAAGAAATAAAGCGAAGCCTCATGCTATAGTTTTATTGGAAGATAAAAAGAAAATAAAAAGAAATAGATGTAAGAGATCACCTAAAGGGTGGTCCCATCAGCGTGCCAAGAATGTTGTAGTATTTTCTCATTCAATTCAAGTTAATGAGCTAGCTACTAAAGAAAGTACACAACTCAGAAATGATGGAGGGTTTATGTTACCTCAAATGTGATATGATGTGATGGATATGATCGTTGAAGTGATTTATCCGCTACTGCTACAAGCTAATGACTTGAGACTTAAAGATTCAAATGAAAAATGATTAGATAAGATATGCGGGGCTTGCTTGTCAAAGCGAATCCAAGAAGCATTAACTTCTTTTTGGTGTCTCACAACTCCCATTTTAAAGAAAAAGTGATATAAAGGATTGATAATCAAATTACATGCGAAACAATAACATAAATGAATATGAAAATAAGTACGATTTGATCTAAAATATGATTAGATTGAGATAACTACAAATTAAAGGTTATTTGGTCTAGGTCGAAAGTGACCCGAGAATGTGCAAAGGCGGAGTTGACGGTGACCGGGAGGTGGATCTAGACCGTGAACTAAATATGTAGATCTCGAAAGGGTCGAATGCAAGCTAGAAGGTGACAAAGGCTTGTGAGTGATGTGAATCAATTGAGAAGAAAACCGGCGGGAGAAAGCTCATGAAGGTATACGAAATAATAGTAAGGAAAGGGTGGATTGGGAATCAAGACCCTGGTCGATGGCTACTGGGGTGCAGGTAGACTAGTTTGAGATAACAAGGAAGTAGGTTGATAGCTCCAATATACTGAAATAAAGACAGAACACAAGAAGAGGTTACGGAAGGCTTTGGAGATGGAAAACATAGTTACAGAGAGCCGAGTGGACAAGGAGTGTAAAAGAATAAGGAAAGGCCAAAGGTAGATTGACTGAAAAGGAATCCTACAAATAGAAACAATGATAAAATTATCTAGTAATGGAGTCTGAGTGTTCTTTATACCGGAATGTTAGATTTAACAAGATAATAGAAGAAACACGACACGATAATAGAAAAAGCAATGTAAATGTGTCGATGTTATGCAGATGTTTAAGACAAACTTCCATGGGCTATAAGAAGGATTGTTGAGATTCTCTAGTTCAAAGAAGGATTCATAGAGTGGAAGAAGATCATAAAGAAGTCACATCTCTATGTTTTCCGTGTTGTGTGTTCTTCTTGGCCATGTTTTGGGAAAGGAATGAACTTGGTTTTATAGGGTTCGATTGACGACTAGGCTAGGTCACTATCGATTGCAGAGAAAGTTTCCAAAAGGAAGGGATTTAAAGAATTAGGTGGGTAAGATATGAGATATGGGTAGCTAGGGTATAAAAATAGATAGGATAAAAGATAGAAAAAGGGAATTTATGTGTAGGATAAAAACATCCTAATTAGAAAATTTGATTAGGGCATGTGGATGTAGATATGTGGATGTAGATAATAATTAATAAAAGGGAATTAATTAATTAATGTGAATTAATAAATATCAAATGATTAATTAATGGGGATTAATTAATTAATGTTGATTGATGAGGATTGGATAATGATAGGATACATAGGAATTTAATTCAATAAGGGGTGAATTAAATAAATATGCACACATTGAAAATTAAGCGTATAAATACCAAATTTAGGTGTCTATGTAAAGCCCATAGACATAATTTTTCCAATAGTAGATCCTATAGATGACATATGAAGAATCTTGAGGTGAAAGTAAGGAGAAACCAACAAATGAAAACATCACAACCCTTGTCTACTTCATCACCTGTTTTGTTCTCATCATGGTTTTTTCTCACATATTGAAAATACCTCTAAGGTACTCTCTCATAAGAAAAAAATCATAGAGATTTATCCTCATGCACCTAAGTGTCAAGCTTGATCCCCTCCTGCACATCATTCTAGCTCTCCTCATTCTACCCCTCATCCCTCCTTTGATGATATCCATTGTGACATCCTCACATGGATCTCTCGATAGGAATGATGATTCACTATTTTATACATAATTAGTAGTTCATCGAGGTATTAATATAATCAAATATTACCTCAAGGATTTAATGATTCATACTCACCAAAACAATTTACATGATGTAGCCAACATCATTAACAATACATACCAATCCTTTGCACATCATCTTTAATACATCTTACTATCATTATAATCTATCTCCCACTTGGATTTATCACTCCCCTTAGGTTTATATGGCCATTTATTCATATATTAGATAATTTGGTAGTTAGAATCTATCTCTCACTTGGGTTTATCCTTCCCACTTTAGTCTATATGGCCATGGCTTCCTACTTTGGATACTATGATCCTCATACTTCTCTTATCTCCCACTTGAGTTTATCTCTTATCATTTGGGTTGGCCCTATCATTGGTTCCCATCCCATCCTATCTCATCTATAATTCTTACTCTATCAATCTTAAAAACCTTTTATCATTTCATTTTTCTTAATCATAAATGTCCATACATTTATGAATAGAAAAGAAAATAGAATTATTAAAATAACCATATATCAACATCAATTCATAAAATATTTACCCAACAATGGTATCTTATATATTTACTCTCTCTCTCTCTCTCTCTCTCTCTCTCTCTCACACACACACACACACACACACACACACACACACACACACACACACACACACACACACACACACACACACACACACACACACACATGAACACACGCACGCAGATTTATCACTCCCCTTAGGTTTATATGGCCATTTCTATATCATAATCATTTCATTTTTCTTAATCATAAATGTCCATACATTTATGCATAGATAAGAAAATAGAATTATAAAAATAACCATATATCAACATCAATCCATAAAATATTTACCAAACAATGGTATCTCATATATTCACACACACACATGCATGCACGCACACATGCACGTACACACGTAGCACACACACACACACACAATGTGTGTGTGTGTGTGTGTGTGTGTATCAAAATCAATCATTTTATACATAATCACTTATATCACAAAATATTATAATCAAATATCCCTCAAGCATCCCCTCCCTCGGATGAAGGTTGACCAATGTTGATCATATGTTTCCTAACTAGTTGAACATAGGGATCATGCCAAATATATGGTCTGTAGACCAATCCCTTAAAGTATCTCCCTCTTCTCTACCCACTTGAACCTGTAACACCACAATATGGGTCACATTCACCATTTGAAACATTTCCACCCTATTTTCATATGATAGTCTCATTACTTGCTATTGTGTCATTGATGTCTATGCATAGAGAATACCTTACACCAATGATGACATATCTCTCACACTTTCCTTTGCTAGAGTGTCTCTATACCTTTGTAACTTGTGAGTTATGTCTCCCACATGCATAAAGGAACCTACCCACTTTCCAGATGTCATTAATTATGGATCCATCATCATAGTTTCATATGTAATATATATGACACCATCTAGGATCTCATTATGTGTATACTCGATGATTTTATCACAATCATTGGTAGTCTTCCATGAAAAATAAACCATCCACACATTAGAAATATATTCACAACCTATCTAATAACCCAAATATCCTATAAATCCTACCCTTAATGCTTACCTAGCTATACAAGCTATTATCTAATGACCACCTCATCTTCTTTTCCTCCCAAAATTACCCCACCTCCTTATAACTTAGATGGAGAGCTCCTACCAACCATTCCCAACTATCTCAAGGAAATAATATCATAGGTTATCTCCTTAGATCCTCTACTCTTTGACCTATTTTTCCCATCATGTACATCACTATCTCGGGCCCCTCTTTATAATAAATATCCTCCTTTAGGCCTCCATAGTTTCTACTCATGGTGTCATCCCCAAGGCATTTATGCTCTCTCTTCCTCTCAAATATCCCATCTCTTAAGGATTTCCTTGACCTCTACTATCTAAGATCCCTCTACACCTTCATATCCCCTGTGTTAAAAACTCCTACCACCTTATTGGGGAATTCCTCACTCATCATGATCACAAGGTTGGTATACCTACCATCAGTCATTCCATCCCTCCTCTCTCTAACATGTCTCTATCCATACTTTGGGATACATGGGGACACTACATGAACTATCCCCCAAAATTTAAAGTAACTCTATCTACTAGGTGTGTATCCACCCACCACATGTAATGCTCTATAATCACATGGGCATCTCTCCCATAGTCAAATCCTTAATACATCTACTGCTACCTACAACAACGTATCCGTAGGTCTATACATTGAGAACTAATGAGATATTTGGGATGAAATAAGTGTGACAAGATACGCTTCCCTCTTTTTCTTAACCCAAATATTATACAAATCATGCGCTAATCGCACCCATGTGGTTATAACCCAACCAAACCGCATCCTAGCCTTAAAATCATCATTGTATGTCATTAAAACACAATTGGTATTGCTCCATTTTCCTTGTGACACATGACTTGTGCCATAACCATCCCAATTATAGCCTTCTATATATCTAAAATATTTACAACATATAAAACACTCAATCTAATAATTAATGAGCCTAGGTGATACTCACCACTTCCCAGTGGTGTATTGTACTAGTGATATCATCTCTCTTTATGCATCAAAACATCGAAAAACATGATTCCTTGAATCGGTAGTCCTTGAGTGACATAGACATCATATAGTGTCACTAAAGCCTCTACAATTTTCCAGTGCCCCTCTAGTTGAAGGTGTTGGACCTAAACTCCTAGTGAATTACGAACATTTGAATCAATTCCTCATGTAGTGGAACCCACACCATTTACATAATGCCTGTAAATATGAGGCCATGTAAGCTGTGTAATTTCCTATGCATACAACCTCCTTAATAACTCTGGTAGCCATGCCACATCTACTAATCTATACAATAAGACATTGAAAATAGATACCCATATGATCTCAATAAAAATCCATCCTCCAAATCATCAAAATGCATCTACAAACATCATGATTCAAAATTTTCTATTACATTCGCCCCTTTGTGCAAGATACCATTGGCCCTTGAGCATTTTTTTCCTACTTCCCTATGCCATCAGCCTTACTATAAAGATGCCATTGGATGTGGTAGAAATTCCCCCTCGCCTAGATGCCATCGGCCTTACTACGATAGGTGATTCTAGGATGAAAATCACATCCATTTTAGGGTCCCGCAAAACATTTGGAACTAATTATAAAAACCTAACTTAATGACCTAAAAATTCAAAATGTGCCCAAACCCACCTACACCTCGACCCAATCTACATTTTGAATATCTTTGGAGAAATTTTCACTAGTTAAATATCACCATAATACATTTCCCCTTTTCTCCTAACTACCCATTTCTAATTTAAAAAAAAACTCCTACCATGGGATTTACATGGCCGTATGCCGATTCTTGGCCACCTCTCCCTCAACCTTAGAATCTCACCATCGTCATCAAAATCACTCAATTTAGATTCTACCTCAGGCTCAATTTTTCTTAATCTCAAATTAGTAAAGTGAAAAATGAATTCCTCCTTTTTCTTTTTATAGTGATTTTTATAATTGGGTTTCGTTGTAATTTCCTCCAATATTAAAACCTTCAAAAATTTCCACTACAAACTCTAAATACATTCCATGAATTGTGCCAAGATCATGGTGGCAAACCACTCTTTTTAACATATTACACTTCTCATTTCCCCATAATTTCAACATTAGATATCATCCCTCTCACAACCCTCATATCTAGGTCATTTATGTCTTATTTTAAATGTTATCTTCTAGTGTTTGATTTTAGTCTTGTTTATATAAGGTTCAAGAAACTATTGTGCCTTCCATAAGAAAGAAAAGTGACATAGAAAAGGAAGTATGAGGTGGATATATTTCATTTAGCATTCATTACTTATTTACAACACTTTCATTTCATCTTTACTTTCAACATTTCCTTTTGATTTTTTGTTTCATAAATATTTATCGAAGACCATCCCGTGTTTCAATATTATGACATGGAATGATCTTCGGTTGGAGCATAAGTATACACCATATATTTTTACGCTTGTTAACCATTTATTTTGTGAAAATGTTGTTGATGCGTTCTCCTCGTAACTAGGTGCCTTAAGGGGCCTACTGTGATTGGGTTATGTTCAAAATTAGTCATGTGGGATAGACCAAAACATTTGAGAGATGTCTCTATCAGCCTTTTCACCCCATACTTTCCTCGTTTATTTCCATTTTTCATAAACTACACTCATTATGCCTACCCATCCCATTATGTCCACTTGATTCCTCTTTTTACATGTTATTATCACTCCTTTCCGTGATTCTGTACCTTCATCATTTGTTGCCATCCATATTCTTGCCTCCATTCCCCATATTTTTAAGCTTTGATCTTAGGGTTTCCCCTAAGGATGACACCATTTCCCATGGGTGATGACACTGTTTTGGTTTTTTCGAAGCCGATATCATCACCCACAGGTATATATAACTACATGTTTTCTTGTTAGATTCTCCACATCAGCTACTTTAAAATCACATTCTTACATACATTTTTGCATGATCTTATCTTACTCACATTATTTCACACTTTTAGATAACTTTGGAGTCTTAAAGCTTGCCTCTTTTCATTTGTCACCAGAGTGAGTTATTAGTAAATATATTCTTATTGATATTCCCCTTCTCCACACATAATGATTCTCTTTCGGTGTTAGTGTCTTTGGGGATGATTATGCATTAGTGGTCACTCACATTCTATAAGTAAATATTTCTAACCTTATTTAATCTCTTATTTTGTATGCATATGCTTATTGTTTTTGGTCATTTGTTTTTATAGGCTAGAGTATATGTATGTTTGCTTTGGTTTATTGTATTGTCTTATTTTTACTAAGCTAATTGGATTTATCTACTCCTTGGTTTTTTCCTTCCCTATTTCAGAATCCTAATAGGACACCTATCTTTATTTTGTTTACGGGACTTGAAAACTTATAGTTATTCTAGGGTTAGGGATACTATCCTCTAGATTTATAACATTAGCATTGCTTGAGCACCTTTGTATCTAAATTATGTGGCTAATTTTAGATTGGATCTTTACATTTGAGAACCCATATAGGAACCTATCTTTTACCCATCATACATATTGGTTGTAAATGAGTATTCTTTTTGTGATGTAAAAAGATCTAAAATATACTTTATGAGAATATTTTTTCTTTTAAATATGTTATTACCTTGAATATAATATATTTAATCTTATGTCATTTGGAATTATTTATATGAATAAAAATCTTTATGTTTACATAATAACTTAATCCAATATTAATTTTAAGGCTTAGTCTCTAGTAAAATTTTATCAATAGAAGTGATCCTCCTAATATTATATAGTGAATAGTGAATTTCAATTAAATTACAATACAATTAACCATTCTATAATAAACATGAAATTGGTTTTACATTAACAATGCATTACACCTAATCACATAAGATGCAATTCAAATATAACCGATAAATCCATGCATTATTTTGAAAAATATTATTCTTGGATAATAGATAATTGATACTAAGGGGATGGTTTATCATAATTATGAAGATAATCATTAAAAGTGACATCACATCATATTGCATGATTAGATAATGAAGTAATGAAGACCCTAAAAATAGTGCGAATAAAAATTAGTGAGGACCAAGCAACTTGGTCGAACTGTACTATTTGTTATAACCATAAAATGTTTTAGGTAGGTGATGATAATTGTGAATTATGATGTTATTGCCTTGTTGTAATATTGAGATCCAAAAGCCTTGTTTTATTTTCCAAAATTCTATGTAAATTTTTTAGAAACTTATTTCCTACTTTGTAAAATTAATGTGGTAGTAAAAATTATAAAATAGTAAAACATAAAGGATAATTTGAGAGGCATGTGTTATCCCTTCATTATTATCAATTTCTGGATGAAAACTATTCTTTTAAGATATCTAATCTAGAGGACAATTTGGAACTTTAGAAATTCCCAAAACCTCCTTGAACCATGAAAGTACAAAGATATCATTCCGAGATATTTTGGTGCCTATTAGAACATGCAAAATGAATATAGTATGCTCATGTTACCTCTAGTCAAATTTTGGTCAAAATTGGGACAAAACAAGGTCAAATGGCCAATCAGGCTATGACACATGGAAAAATGAAAATGGAGTAGAAGTAAAAAAATTGGTTTTGTGATTCGGTATTTTATGATAATTTTCGGACATGTGTGCCCTGCATTTCTTGCTAGTTTGGGGCCCTCAACCGTGGTCGATAATTTTTTTATTAGAGGGTGTCTTTATATCTTTGTTACTTCATATTGCTATTACCATAAATTATATATATATATATATATATATATATATATATATATATGCCACGAGTTTATATTTATATTACATGTGGGATATATATTACAATGCACTAACAAATACGTGTATAGGACTGCGTTGATGATGAGTTCAGGGAAAGTTGCAAGGGATAAATTGATGAGGTTGCACATCACTTCCCATAACATTTAGAGAAAACTCAATGCTCAAACAAACATGTATACCGACCGAGCCATATTTGGCTCCCTCCATGTTGACTATCCACAATAAACCAACCGGGATGAACTACACCACCGATTCGATGTTCAAACAACTCACTAACCACAACTTGACATGCCAACATAGCTTGGGAACCAAACTTGGCACAATCACCAACTGAACAAGCCACATGGGAAAAACAAAGTATAAGTGTGGCTGCAACCACGTAAAAAGAAGTGGGAAAAAGGATAAATAAAGCCTAATGGTGATTGACATCTAGTAAATCTAGAATTTTCACCCAACATGGAAAATAAAAAGAATCGCATGCACGGATGAGGAGGGGATTCAAACCTTGGTGGTTCATGTCAAAGGATAGTTCTCTCACCAATATGCCCACTGGTGATGAAACACACTATGAAAGGGGGAAAATAATATTTAAATGAAAATTCTTAGTGACTGTGTAACATACCACAACAGTAACTATTACATTTTTTTGAAGCATTTAGATCCAGAAATAGGTGTCGAAAAGAATTGGAAAGTTGTTCAAAACTTTGAGACGATCATTCTGAAAGTTTAATTTTTCCATGAAGCATCATTATTTCCCTAGAGGAAGAGTTTTTGAGCTTGGTTTCATGGAGAATTCTTGTCGAGAGCCTTGTAGAGCCATAGATAGATTTGGGGAAAAATTTATCATAATATGTAGAGTCTTCGATCTAAATCAACTCTTTTACAGGAGTTATTGGATCTATTTAATCATCTCGAAGGTAAAAATATACTTTAAATGATATTTTAATAGATCGGTTCATGTTTACAAGTGAGCCCAGATACAAAGCCCAATTGGGATGAACTTTGTTACCTATTTTGGAGTTTTCTATTAATTTCAGTTTGCTATTTTTAATCATTTTTCCATTTTAGTATAAAAGCAATTTAACGAATTAAACAAGGAAAATAACGAGAAAATCAATTTAAGTTATTTTTGGCATGTTCTTCCACAAATAGATGAAGTGAATGTACGAATTAGTTTTGATTTATTAATAGAGTCTAAAATTAGTTATAAATCGGTTTTTATGATTAGTTGACATATTAAGATTAGTGTCTTAATGATTAGTAGTAACTTAGGTAAGTTTCCTAAAAATGTGGACAAAATATTTTGTTCTCACTTGTAACAAGAAAGGTCATGAAATTGAAAAATGTTGGCAGCTTAAAATAATGTTTAATTGTTTTAAATGTGACCTCATGAGATGTTCAGGAAAATCCTAAGGAAAATAAACCACCTAAAAAGGAAAATCAGTTAAGTGGATTGGAAAATAGTTCCTTAGTTTTATGTTTGCATAGTTGTGATAGTTGATTAGCATGCAAATTTTCAAAGCATTTTTGGGATTCCTATTGATTGATAAAAAGGAAATATCTTCCCATATTTCATATTATCTTTGAATATGTTGAAGTAACATGAAAAGAAAATTTGAGTGATTGGTTTATCATACTTGGAATTTTATTTTCTCTTGTTTATGGTTTTGGAAAACTTCATTTTGAACCTTGATAACAATATTAAATTTTTTTCTATAGGGCATGATCAATATGTCTATTTTGGGAAAAATGCATTTTGAGTATAATGTGGTAATTTATATTGTGAAATGGATTATAAGACCCTTGTTGGGCACCGTTTGTAATTGTAATAATTATACAAATTTTTTGTAGCCATGCATGATTTTTACACATTTTATAAGTCCCTCAATTTGGGATTCTTTTATTTATAACTATCAAACATGGTTAAAAATAGGGTGTATAATTATTGCACTAACAAATCAAAGTATGCGGGTTGCATTTTATAGAATAAATAATTTTGAGGTTAAAAAGAGCCTATTACTCTTTACAATTTGATTGTTAGTTCATACTTGGTTTAATTGAGCATTTACAAAATTTCCCATGGATTTATTTGGAAATTATTTATGGTGTTTACATTTCATGTCTATATGAACTAATCAATTCTATGATGGATTTTTTATTTTTACAATCTTAACCTATCATGCTATAAATTGGGTTATATATGTTGGTGATTGTGCATAGGACCATTTAGTAGATTCAATGGGTAAGTTGACTTATGGGGACCAAAAGGGTATTATTGGGGAGGTGTGATCTAGAGGATAATTTGGAACTTTATAAATTCCTAAAATCTCCTAGAACCATGACAGATTGTGTACATAATTCTGAGAAATTTTTGGTGCCTATTGGAACATGCAAAATATATATAGTATTCTCAAGTTACCACCTTTGGTCAAAATTTGGTCAAAGTTGCGACAAATCAGGGTCAAATCGATAATTAGACCATGACACATGGAAAAATGAAAATGGATTAGAAGTAAAAAAATTGGTGCTATGACTCGGGTATTTGTGTCTTTGTCTTTCGGACAAATGAGCCTCATTATTTTTCGGTTGGGGCCCTCGGCCGTGGTCGACACACTTTTTTATATCAAAGGGGTGTCTTTCATCGTCATTAATTCATATTGATATTGCCACAATATATATGTCGGTGATTTAATTTTAATATATTTTGTGGGATATTTATTGTAATGAACTAATAATGTTGTGCATAGGACCGAGTCGATGACGAGTTCAAGGTGAGTTATCGGGATATCTCGGTGAGCTAGCACATCAATTCCCACAACATTTGGATCCAATTCAAAGTGTTTAAACAAACATCCATACTGCATTTGAGCCATATTTGGCTCCCTCCACATCGACTATCCACAATGAACCATCATGCCGAACTTCACCACCGATTCAATGTTCAAAATTCTCTAGCCACAAAGTGGCATGCTAACATAGCTCATGCACCAAACTTGGTATAGTCACCAACCAAAAAGACATGTGAGAAAAAAAAAGTATACACATGGCCATAGCCACATAACATGTAGTGGGGAAAAGGATAAATAAATCATAGTGGTGATTGACATCTTGTAAATGTGGAATTTTTACCCACAATAGAAAATAAAAATAATCCCATGCGGAAAGAAGGAGGGGATTCAAACTTTGGTCATTCATGTAAAAGGATAGAGCCCTCACCAATTTTCCCACCATGATGAAACACTACAAAAGTGGAAAAAATATTTAAATGACAATGCTCGGTGATTGTGTAATAGGCTAGAGTAGTAAAGTTTTACAAAACAACAATTTTGAAGCATTTATATCCGTAACAAAGTCTTGAGAAGAATTGGAAAGTTGTTCAAAAATCTAATACAATCAACCTGGAATTTTTATTTTTCCTTTAAGTGTCATTATTTGTCTCGTGGAAGATTTTTTTGATATCGGTTTCATGAATAATTCTTGTTAGGAGCCTTGCAGAGCCATAGATAGATATAGGGACATATTTATGATAATATGCAAAGTCTTCATATCTCGAATCAATTCTTTTGAAAGTTATTAGATCTATTTAATCATTTTAGAAGGTAAAAATTATACTTCAAATGATATTTTAATAGATCGGTTCACATTTATAGTGAGCCCAAAGACGTAGCCCAACTAGGGTGAACTCGTCATTAATTTTTAGAGTTTTTATGTTTCAATTTGCTAGTTTTAATTAGTTTTCCATTTCAGTATAAAAGGAATTTAATGAATTAAACAAGGTAAATAACAAGAAAATCAATTTAAGTTGATTTTTGGCACATTCTTCCACAAACAGATGAAGTGAATGCACAAATCATTTTTGATTGATTAATTTAGTCTAAAATTAGTTATAAATCAGTTTGTGATCAATTTATGACATCTTAAGATCAATTTATTAATGATTTATAATTATACAACTTCATTTACAGAAAGTTGTAAGAAGAAAAGTTTGATCGTTTAAGAGATCAACTGAGAACAATGGGTTTTAAAACACTTAAAATTGAATCTATTATGGTATTATAACATATTTTGGTTAGATTACTAAGTATGTGTGAAGTTTTGAAATTAGAGTTTGTAATGAACGATTGGGTTTATAGATCAATATCACACCAAGTACAATGTAGTTTAGTGAACAATCCAATGTGAAGGAAGTGCCCAATAGTTATCATTGTCAATTATCTAATCATTGTGCTAGTGCTAAAAAAATAGATGCTAGGTGTTATTATATACATGCCTAATTGTTTCTCTAAAATATTGTTAATTCTTTTGGCATTGGGATGTTTATACATCACTCAAATCAATAATTCATTCCTTGTGTGATCGACACAAATACACTATTATAATTTCGTATTTACGGACCTATTCAACTAAAAGTGGAACCCTAATTATGCACATGTTGACACAAAAAGAAACAAAAAGTGCTTAAAACCTTAAACAACCCAAAATGAGGGTCAAAGGGCCTACACAAAAGAGGAAGCCAAACCATAGTATAACAAGGGAAGAGAGAAAAACTAGGGAGTGTAAATTATGAATAGGGATGAAAGTCTCTGGTTAATTTATTGATGTTCAATAAAAATCGAATACGTAATGTATGACTGCAATATTTATAGATATTACATAGTCATGTACATATAAAATAAGGAGTTGCAACTATGCAACAAATATAATCCCATGTATAAAAAACTCCAAATATATAGTTTCAACTATATAACAATTTATAATAATGACAAAAGACTTATATGGGAATACTATTCCCAATTACAAATAATAAAAGGTTATTAACAACTTACCTTTAATTAATAATTAACTAAGGTAAATGCATAATTAACCTAGGTAAACTAAGTTTTACCTAACATTCCCCCCCTTAATTTTGCATTTCCTCAAGGGACGAGGAGAGGAAATCTCTAAACAACTCAAAATTGTCACATACAAGTGACTTGGTGAAGATATTTGCTCATTGTTTAGTTGTTGGCAAACACTGAAGCTATATATTTTGTTTCAATACATGCTTGCATATGAAATGTACTTATACCTCAATGTGCTTTGTAATTTCATGAAAAAATGGATTGTGAACAAGTTTAAGAACACCTTCATTGTCTACATACATAGTGGTCGGTTTGTCCTATGGTATTCTAAGTCCTTTCAGTATGCCATGTAGCCATATATCGCTTCATGACAACTTCACATGTAGAAGGATACTCAGCTTCTGTGGAAGAACGAAAAAAAAGTGTTGTTTCTTGCTTCCCCATGATATTGGTTCTAGATCCCATAAAGAACACAAACCATGAAGTGGATTTTTCATCATCAATGTTGCCTACATGATTTGAATTTGAATATATTGACAAGAAGAAGTTGTTCTTCTTGTATTCTAGACCAAGATCTACTGTTCCCTTGAGATATCTCAAGATTCACCTTTCGCCTTCCAATAACAAAATTTGGGTTCTTGCATGAACCTCGGATTGATAGCTTACTACAATGCTTGATATCCGGGTCTAGTGTAGGTCGTAAATGAGACTTCGATCAATTGCCGATAGAGAGTGGAATTTACCGCAGGAGATGGATCTAAACGAGATAATCGTAATATTTTCTCCATAGGTGTAGTTTTAGGTGTGCAATTCATCATTCTAAATTTCTTGAGCATTGTATTGGTATATTTTAATTGAGAAACAAATATGTGATTCTCTTTTTTCCATACTTTCAGCCCAAGAAAATAGTGCATCATCTTGAGATCTATCATGTCAAACGATAATTTAAGATCTTTATTTGTTGCATTAATCATCCTCACTAAACCGTGAGTGATGAATAGATCATTGACATATAAAATGACAATCGAATCTCCCCATGAGTTTTGAAGTAAATATTAGGATCAGATGGATTTCTAACAAATCTATGCTTTATGAGATGCTCATCAATTTTGATGTACCATGCCTTTGGGGTGCCTGTTTGAGGCCATACAAAGATTTCTTGAGTCTACATACGTTTGCTTCTTGAATACGCACAACATATATCCCTTAGGTTGAGTCATATAGACTTATTCCTATAAGTATCCATTAAGAAAGGAACTTTTACGTCCATCGACCGACTTTCCAATGTAACTATGCGCAGCTAGAGAAAATATCATCTTGATCGTTTTGATCTTAGTTGTGGGAGAAACTATCTCTCCTCATAGTCAATGACTGATTTTTATACGCCCCTTTGCTACTGTATTGATTTATACTTGTCTATGGTCCCATCTCGCTTTGTACTTTATTTTTAATATCCATCTACATCTAATTGGTTTCTTTCCGGTGGAAGATCGACAAGTTCGCCAAGTGTTTTTTTCATCACTGAGTTATATTCAAAGCATCCATGGCATATTTCTAAGATTTTGACCGTAGGGATTCCCGGACTCTAGAGGGCTCATCGATTCAATAACTCTCATCAAAGAAAAGTTTACTTCTTCTCTTGCTTTATCGTGAGTCGTGGGTCCAGTGGTGGATGTATCCGATGGAGCATCCATTCTCGCATCTCATAAAGCATACTAGTATACCACTCGGGAATACGTTGAACCGATCCCATGGGTCGTGGTTCTATCTCGATCATCACCGTCATCCCCATCCTCACTTTCATCATATGTGGGAACATAAGATTCTATTTTTACAACTGGTGAAAAATCTACATTAGGTGAGTCTCGGAGGAGGAGAATATTCTTCTTTTTTCTCAAAGAACTCAACATCTCTCTGGTGTAGAATTTCTTAGTCTTTGGATCCATCAATCTGTACCCAAGAGTCTCTTCACCGTACCTAATGAAGATGAGATTTTGTGATTTCATATCCAATTTATTTCTATTGTGCTTGGGTATGTGCATAATTTCATTGCACCCGAATAATCTAAGGTGTGCAACATATGGATTTCGATTTGACCATGCTTTATGTGGTGTTACTCGTCAAGAGCAACAATGGGCACTCTTTTCAACAAATACACTACTATCTTTACTACTTCTTCCCAAAGATGTCTTTGCTAGTCCATAATAATTGATCATACATCAAACAATTTCCATGATAGTATGATTTCTTCTCTCAACAACATCATTCTACTTTGCAAAGTGTGTGTGGAGGAGGAATTTGTAGACGAATCACCCGAGCTTGTAGGTATTCTTTGAACTCATCACTGGTGAATTCCCCCTTTGATTTAAGTGGATAGTTTTGATGTGATGATTAATTTCATTCTCAATAGCCACTTTGAACTTCTTGAAGTTTTCAAAAGCTTCACTTCTCTTGCAAAAAAAAATCCACATTTTTCTTGAATAGTCATCAACACAAAGCATGAAGTACTAAAATCCGAGTAATGACTCGCCAGCATTAGACAACAAAGATCGGTATGAACTAGATCAAGTTTACCATGAGATCGATAAGTACTCTTTTGGAATGAAGATTTGTGTTTCTATCCTACTAGGTAGTGATGACACTTGCCTATATCCTTCCGAGAGATGGTAATCTGTTAGCATAATTTAGCATAGGCATATTTATTACATTTTATTGCATTGTCTTTTATTTAATAATGTACAACATGTGCACTCTAGTATAGTGACTTGCATTCAATATTGTTATGTTGGATAACATTCAATATTTGTATTAGTAGTAATTACATGTGCATGTGAGATGGGTCTTATCATCTCGTAGTTGGTTCCTGATAGGGTGTCATGTCTATCCATATGAGGTTGTCTAATATCTATAAATATTACAGCTCTTGTATTGTTATGTAATATGATTTCATGATCAATAATATTTGTGAGGCTTCCATCCCTCTTTGGTCATTGCAATATTATTATATTCTATCATTTGATATCAGAGTTATAACATTATTATCATTTGGTATTAGAGCATTCAAGCAAGGTTGAAGAGGAGCACTATTGGAGAGGATCCATTGGAGAAGAAGATCTACATCAAAGGAGAGCCATTGAAGCATCCCGCAACCTCCATTCCTTCCAATCTTCCCTCAATTAAAATTTGATATATCCACTTATTTGGAAGGTAATTTTTTTGATTGGTCATTGGCATAGCCAATTGATCCAACATATTGGCGGAATATTTCAGATTTGGAGATCTTTTAAAAAAAAAAAAAAAGATCTTGAAAAAAAAAAAAAAGATTTGTGAAAAAAAAAAGATCTTAAAAAAAAAAGGAGAAAGATCTTGAAAAAAATTGTAGATCTAAAAAAAGAGTGAAAAAAGATCGATCAAAAAAAAAAAAAAATCAGATCTGAAAGTGGAGGTGTGAAGAATTTGGGAGCAAAGGTTGAAGTAGTCCCGTCAACAAAATTCCAGCAGATAGCTCTTAGAAAAAGGACGTAAATTTTTCATACAATGTTGGATTGATGTCCCATTTTTTTTTTTGGAAAGATAAGAAGGAGGCGCATAAATTTTTAGTTTACAACATCTTCAGATTCGGCCTCTACATGTGACAAAAATCAGACAAGTCGATCATTTTTGTGAAAAAATCAGATCTAGCTTGGTAAATTGGTAAGATCCCAAAAATAAGATTTCGATTATTCTGAAATTTTGTGGGTTTCAAGAAAATATTGTATGATACTATTGTCAAAATTTGTGAAAAACCTAGATCACGGTTTGTGAGAAAAGGTGAAAACAATATTCAGATTGTTTGTTTGGATCTTGGGAACAAACAGGTCAGCGGTTCAATTCCCACTCTCTCCATATTTTTTATTAAATTATTTTTTTTTGGAAAATTTGGAGAAATTACTAAATTTTGGGAGATTTCCAAATTTAGAATCTCACCAAACACATTTAGATTCACTGCTAAATTTAGCGGAAAAACACCTATTGGGGGTAAAAATATTTTTGGCCTAAATTGTGTATTTTGTGATTCTAGACCCTTTTTTCTAAAGAGGGGGACAAAAAAACTTCATTTTGATGTACTTTTGGAGCATTTTGTACTAATCTTGGTGCATAAAGTGAAAAAAAGTGCAATTTTTTTATTTTATGTTTGGTTCTATCACACGAGATCTTTGATCTCATAAAGAAATGTTTCAGTATATATGGTGCCTCTAGAAGCACTTACGGGTGATGCCATCGCGACTACTACTGCACTTAACACCTAACACAGCTGCCTAAACGTTGTCTGGGCATCGACCCTATAAAATCAATGGGGAGTAATAAGGACACAATACACACACATTTGAGCCCTCCCATCCATTTGTGCTTGCACAAACCCCTCTCCGTACTGTCTACGTACCACATACTAAATTCTTTCACGTGCATTAACACCTCTTTCCGTACTAATGGGTATATTGAAAGGGTGATCTTCTTCCATGTACCGACATGGGTATATCGTAAGGGAGTGTATATAGAAAGGTTTGGTATATCGGCCTGACGGTATATTGAGAGGGAGACCATAAACTGGAGTGATAAGAGCCTTACCCTTTGTCAAAAATTTAGAGTTTTAGAAATTCAGATTGTAAAAATGGGTGCACAAGCACCAAAGTTCTTCTTGCTAGATTCACAACTGCTTAGAGGAGACAACTATGCTGCATGGAAATTGAAGATCAAGATGTTACTTGAGTTTGAAGACCTATAGATAGTTGTAGATGGAAAAACAACAAGATCACTTGATGATGGAAGACAACAAGTTCAATTTGACAGGGCCAATCAAAAGGCCAAGTTGATCATCTTGTTTAGCGTAATGATGATGTGCAACCCCACATTAGAGATGCCACATTGGCCAAGGATGCATGGGATAAGTTGAGCACAGTCTATGAGGCAAAGAACAAGAATGCCATCCTTAACCTACTATCACAACTGCATACTCTCAAGTTCAAGCATAATGAGAAGGTTGAAGTTTTTTTGAGACAAGTTGCTACTTTGAGGGCATCTCTATTGGCATTAGGAAAAGAGATAAGTGATGAAGACCTCGTACCAATTGTGTTGCGAACACTTCCTCCTTCCTATAGAATCTTTGTGACAACTATCAATATGAGTGAACACACAGTCACCTTTGAGAAGTTGGTCAATCTACTCCAACAAGAAGAGGCAATGAACAACAAAGATCATAAAGATGAGCAAGCACTATCTTCCAATCATAAAGGAAAGGGAAAATTTCAGTCCAATCACAAGAAGTCCCAACAAAATCAAAGTCAACAAAGGGACCAAAGTCAACAAGACAACACCAAGAAGTGTCCCATTTGCAATAGAGGGGGACATGACATCAAATATTATTGGTACAATTCCTACAAAAAGGGTTCATAAAGCAATTCAAAACCCAATAACCAACAAGGTAACAATAATTCAAATCAAGGGAAGTCCAACAACAACAACAATCAAGGCCAGAAAAATGGTAATTGGTAAAGAAAACCCAAACAACAAGGGTACATTTCCAAACATGAGGATGATTCAGATAAAGGACACCACATGTATTCTGCTCAATTTGATGAAGAAACCAAGTCCACACAAGATATCTGGTATGTTGACTCGAGTGTAACTCGACACATGACTGGACACAAGGATTGGTTCTACACACTATGTGACTCACCTAACAAGAACCATGTGTCATTAGGTGATGACTCATCATACAGTGTCAAGGGGATTGGAAACATTTCACTACCTCTTGGAAAGCATGACTAAAAAATCACATATGTATTATATGTACCTGGGTTGACCAAGAATTTTCTATTAGTTAGTTAACTCCTTGATCATAACTTGAAGTTCGATTTTGACAGTAATAATGGAGAAAAAGTGTGTTTGATAAGAGATAAGTCAAGAGGTTCCAAGATTGTAGCAAGAGCCTCCAATGTGGGATGCATGTTCTAACTTTATTTTTTCCACAAGGATGATCAAGCTCTAGTGGCCAAAGACACACAATCTGTAGAACTATGGCATCGCAGATATGGTCACATCAGTTTTGGCTATCTCCAAACACTTCAAAAGGGCAACATGGTGAAAGGATTTCCTACACTCAAGCACAACACTGACAAGTGTCACAATTACCTAGTTGGATAACAACACAGAGTACCCTTCCAGAAGAACACATATAAAGCTAAGGGAAAGCTTGATTTGGTGCACACCGATCTTTGCAGGCCCATGCAACCAAGTCATTCTGGATGTCAATAATTCATGCTTTGTGTTGATGACTACTCAAGAAAGATGTGGATTTATTGTCTAAGAAACAAGAGTCAAGCCTTCGAGACATTTCAGAAGTTCAAAGCACTTGTTGAAAATGAAGTTGGTCGTAAGATCAGAACTCTCCACTCAGATCGAGGGGGGGAATTCACAAGCAATGAGTTCAAGAATTACCTAGAAGCTCATGGGATTCTTCAACAAATGCCTCCTACTCACACACCACAACAAAATGGTATAGTTGAGAGAAGAAATCGTAATATTATGGAAATGGTGTGATGTATGATTGACGACTCTCAGTTTAACAAAGACATTTTGGGTAGAAGCTGCAAGAACTACAGTCTATTTTTTGAACAGAGTGCCCACAATAGCTCTTGAAGGAGTGACACCTCAAGAAGCATGGTCAAATCGGAAACCATCAATTTCACACCTAAGAGTATTTGGGTGTAAATTTAGCATGCACATACCCAAGAAGAAAAGGAACAAGCAATGAGTTCATTGGATACAAAAGAAGAAGCACTTGGGTACAAATTATGGGATCTGAAAGCAAAGAAAGTATACACAAGTAGGGATGTTGAGTTATTTGAGAAGAAACAAGCAGATGCTCCACTCAATGACTCAACAAACATGCATAATACACCTCTTGTGAAGATAGAATTTGATGTTCCCACTGAAGATGACAGTGATGGATTGGATGATGGTGAAAACTTGGATCCACCACAAGCCAATGGAAGAGCTAAGAAGTTACCTAAATGGTATACTTAATTAATAAGAGATGCAAATTTGGATGAAGAACCTAGCACATCATCCAATCCTGGACCTAGAACTTGCAGTCAAGCTCATGAAGAGGTCAATTATGCCCTAATGAGCAGAGTTGAAACAGTTAAGCCATCTATAGTTCAGAAGCCCTAAAATCAAAATCTTGGAAAGATTCCATGGATTGTAGTATCACCATGATGAAGAACAACACATGGCAACTTGTCGACCTTCCACCGGGAAAGAAACCCATTGGATGCAGATGGATATTCAAGACTAATTACAAATTAGATGGGACTATTGACAAGTATAAATCAAGGCTTGAAGAAAGGGGTATCTAAAACAAAAAGGCATTGATTATGGGAGACATTTTCTCCCACCAAGATCAAGACAATCGGGATGATCTTTTTGCTCTAGCTGCACAATTTGGTTGGAAAGTCCACCAAATGGATGTGAAAAGTGCCTTTCTTAATGGAGATTTGCAAGAAGAAGTCTATATGACTCAGCCGAGGGATATGTAATACCAGAAAAGAGATGATGGTATGCGAGACTCGTAAAATCTCTATATGGCCTAAAACAGCACCCCGGACATGGTACATCAAAATTGATGAGAATCTCATAAGTCATGGATTAGAAAGGAATCCTTATGACCCCCATATCTACCTCAAAAATCAAGGGGGAGATTATCATTGTGGTTGTTTATTTCGACGATCTAGTCATTACAGGTAGTTCGTTAAGATGATCGATGCAATAAAGAAGGATTTTAATCGATTGTTCATGACAGATCTCGGGCTCATGCACTATTGTATTCGGTTGGAAGTATGGAAAAAAGAGAATCATATCTTTGTGTCGCAGTTGAAATACACCAAGACAATGCTCGAGAAATTCAGGATGATGGACTGCACTCCTATTTCTACACCTATGGAAGTGAGACTTTAGTTATCTCATTCCGATCCATCACCACCGGTGAATGCAACTCTCTATCGGTAGTTGATCGGGAGTCTCATTTACCTGACATATACTAGACTAGATATCAGCTTTGCAGTCATCTATTTATCATGCTTCATGCAAGAACCAAAAATATGTCATTGGAAAGCAACAAAGAGAATACTGAGATATCTAAAGGGTACAGTTGACCTTGGTCTAGAGTACAAGAAGAATGACAACTTCTTCTTGACAGGATATTCAGATTCAGATCATGCAGGAAACATGGATGATAGGAAGTCAACATCAGGCTTCATCTTCTTTATGGGATCTAGACCGATATCATGGGGAAGCAAGAAACAGAACTTTGTTTCTCGCTCTTCTACAGAAGCAGAGTATCGAGTCTGCAGTGAAGTTGTTTGTGAAGCAATATGGCTACGCCGAATACTGGAAGGAATTGGTCTACCACAATAGAAATCTACTCCAGTATATGTTGATAATGAAGGAGTTTTGAAGCTTGTTTGCAATCCAATATTTCATGAGAGAACCAAGCATATTGAAGTACAAGTTCATTTCATACGCAAGCATGTCTTGAAGCACAACATATACCTCTAGTTCTGTCCTACAGCTGAACAGAAGGCAGATGTTTTCACTAAGTCACTTGCATGTGACCAATTCACACTATTCAGAGAGTTCCTCTCCACTTCATTGGAAACTATGCAAAATTAAGGGGGGGAATGTTAGCATAATTTAGCATAGGCATATTTATTGCATTGTCTTTTATTTAATAATGTGCAACATGTGCACTCTAGTCTAGTGACTTGCATTCAATATTGTTATGTTGGATAACATTTAATATTGGTATTAGTAGTAATTACATGTGCATGTGAGATGGGTCTTATCATCTTGTAGTTGGTTCCTGATAGGGTGTCATGTCTATCCATATGAGGTTGTCTAATATCTATAAATATTACAGCTCTTGCATTGTTATGTAATCTGATTTAATGATCAATAATATTTGTGAGGCTTCTGTCCCTCTTTGGTCATTGCAATCTTATTCTATTCTATCATTTGGTATCGAGTTATACCATTATTATCAAATCCTTTTAACATATTGTGTCGGTGAAGTGTTTTGAGATAATTGAAATTGATGTGAAAAATTCTCTGATGCCACAACTGTGTAGAGGTGGAGTTCTTAGCCATAAGTGCATAATCATCTCTATGGACAAAATCAAGTTGGAACATGTGTCCCACATTGGAGGCTTTTACAACTATTTTTGAGCCTCATGATTTATCTCGAATTAGACATATTTTCTTGTCGGAATGAGTGTAAAAATCAATTTTCAATTTGTGATCTAGGAGTTGGTGATTGAAAACATATTTTTAGTCAACTCGGGGACATATAGTACATATGATAATCTATAATTATGTGAACCAAGAGGTAGAGAAATGTTCCCAATCCCCTTGTGTATGAAGAATCATCACCTAATGAAACATGGTTTTTCGAAGGCGTATCCCTCATTGAAGTAAACAAGTCTCTATGGCCGATAATGTGTCGAGTGGCTCCCAAATCAACATAGTATACATTAGTAGATGATGTGGAGGGTTCACTTGATTGAGCAATGTACAAGTAGTCTTCAGTACTTGAATGTTCTTCTTACTCAACAATATTTCCTTACTGATAGGGTTTTCTTTTCTAGTTCCCCTTTTTCTGCCCTTGATTGTAGTTAGAATGTCCATTGTGAGATTTTTGGTGTTGAGGTCAAGAGTTTCTTGATGAACCTTTTTTGTATGTATTATATCAATAATCTTTCAATTCATGTCCTCTTTTGCAGATAGGATATTTCTTCTTACGTTGTTTGTCCCCATGTTGATGCTTATTCGATATTGGGAATTTTAATATGACTCAATTTTTCCTTTTCCTTTCCCTTTCCATTTATGATGAGAAGAAAGTTCATGCTCCTCTTCATCATCTTTATTATACATAGCTTCCTCTTGTTGCAGTAGGTTCACTAACTTGTCAAAACTAAGTGTCATATTTGACAAGTTTAGTGTTGTCAAAAAAAAAAAAGTATGAAGAAGGGAGGGCTATCAAACCAATGGGAATGAGAGCTTCATCAATGACCCTCTTATCCTTGGGCAAGAAGTGACACCCTCAACTCTATAAATCTTTAAAGGAAAGCTTCTATTTTTTCATTTTGTTTAAACTTTAGTGTGTGTAACTGACTCTACAAATTCAATATGAAATTATTATTTTTGGCCTCATATACCATGCTTAACTTATCCCACACTTCTTTGGCTGTTTTGGCATCTTGAATGTGGGGTTGCACATTATCAGAAACTCCAAACAAGATGATTATCTTGGTCTTCTAATTGGATCTATCAAATTATCATGTTGTGTTGTATCAATTGTTGATCTGGTCAGAGTACCATTCACAATAGTCCAGATCTCTTCAAAATCAAGTTGTGTCTTGATTTTTGTCTTCCATGCTACATAGTTATTGCCTCTTAGTAGTTGTGAATATGGAAGAAAGAACTTGGGGGCATTGGTGCCCATTTTGTAGAATCAACTGACAAAGGGTATGGCTCTTATCACTCCAGGTATACGGTCTCCCAATCTATATACCATCAGTTTGATATACCAAACCTTTCTATATACGTGCCCTTCCAATATATTTGTTGGTATGTGGAATAACCTCTCCTTTATATATACCTAGTGGTACGTGAAGAGGAGTTTATGTACGTGAAAGAATTTGATATGTGGTACCAAGACAATACCGACAAAGGTTTGTGTGATTATTGAAACGGCTCAAAGAAATATCCTCATACGTGCAAGTAACTTTTCTATATACTTGGATAATTTCTTAGTCCGGATTTAAGTTGTGCAATTATTCATAGATGGATGGGAGGGCTCATAGTGTGTGCACTGTGTCCTTATTACTCCCCGTCAATTTAAAGGGTCGATGCCCAGATAAATTTGTTGCAACTATATTAGGCATTATGTGTAGTAGTAGTTATGATGAATTTACTCGTAATTGCTTCCCAGAGGTAATGTTTATACCGAACACTACAAATGAGATCAAAGATCTCGTGAGTGATTTAGAATGAAATTTTAAATAGTTTTTAGTACAAATTTCTGCCAGTGTTATAGCAGTTTCAATGGTTTGTGGTTGAATATGGAAACCTACAAATTAGTACAATACAATCAATTATACAATTACATTCAAAATTTTGAAAAAATTGAATGACAGAAAAATTGTTTTATTTTTCGGGGCCCCGATAGTCTCCGGAGCACATACGACTCTCGAGAAAAAGAACCATAAAAATGGCTCAAAATGAATTTTTAAACACCCCTCTTTTGGAAAAAGTTGCCCAGAATAAAAAAATAAGCCAATTAGGAAAACATAAAATTCTTCCCTATTTTAGGGTTTTCTCCGCTAGTTTTAGTTGGAGGTTTGGAGAAAAATAGTGGGTTTAGCAGCTTTTAAGCCTCTAAAGATGTGAGTTTCTACTAAGTCTACCACTAAGTCATATGATTTAAAAATCATGTTTGCAAAGTGGAGGTTGCACCCCAAACCTCCCACTCCTAGCGTATTTCCACTAATCACTTGTGTAGATAATGAACCATTTTTTATTTGAATTAAAAAGGATGGACTAACCTTTCAATAGTGACGTGGCCTTGATTGAGCTCGTAGATCTAACATTTTAGGGCTTCGGTGGAAGTGGTTAGGGCACGCAGGATCTCCTTTTATCTTTTTTTTGCAAAGTTTGGTTGTCGATGTTTTATTTTCCTCTCCACCATTTTTTTTTGTATGTCTCTATTTTTGCTTACAGTTCGATTTGTAATGGGTTGAATCGCCTTGGAAATAGCTTAGAGATTGGAAGGAGTGGTGTTAAAGAAGCGTGGTATGGCTTCAATGTAAGAATAGCCATATAGCCCAATGTGGAGGTATGATGTTTGTTTGATCTTCAAACGAAGCTTGTGGGAGTGGCTTGGTCTATTCCTTGAATGTAACTCAAGATTCAAAGGGGATGGCTTGGTATTGGCAACATTAATTAGTGTCCGAGATTGGCCTTTTCAAAAAAATTCTTGGTCTATAATAGGTGGTGTTGCTTGACTATCCCGGTTTGGGTTCTGTTCAAAAATGTCTTGCGAGCTAATGCAATATGCCAATGTATGGTGGCTTTGTCAACTATTTTTTGAATGGAGGGAGGCCCTTTTATGGGACCAGTAGCTTGCACGAACCACGATAACCCGTGATTGAGTGTAACTCAACAATGGCTCACTTGTCAAATAAGATCGGTGGGGGATGTAGCTTGGATCTAAAAGTTTGTTCCAATGAAAAATTAGTAGCTCACCTATCTTTAATAGCTTGTCTGCAACATGACTCAAATCGATCAAGGGCTCACAAATCTCAATCGAATACCAAATTTGATAGTCCCCTCGAAATGTAGCAGAGATATAAAATGAACCTCTAAATTTAGAGGGAAAACCATTGATAGGAAAAATATTTTTAATTTAAAATTTAACTTCAGGAGTACATTTTTCTTAGTGTAGGGGAACCAAGGCAAAAAGTTTTTTCTTAAAAACACCCGGAGAATGGCAGGATGTTGTGGGGATGTGGGGCATGCTTGGGAAGTTCTTTGGAGGCAACACAAGCTCTCCTGGAGTGCAGAATCTTCTCCAAAATGTTTTTCTTCCTCTCTCCAACCTTCTCTACTTCACAGGTCCAAATTCCTGCTCTAGTACCAAATGTAAATTATGAACAGGGACGGAAGCCTAGTTAATTTATTGATGTTCAATAAAAATCAAATACAAAATGTATGACTGCAATATTTATAGATATTGCACAATCATGTACATACAAAATAAGGAGTTGCAACTATGCAACAAATATAATCCTGTGTACAGAAAACTCCAAGTATATAGTTTCAACTATATAAAAATTTATAATAATGAAAAAAGACTTATATGGGAATACTATTCCCAATTATAAATAATAAATGGTTATTAACAACTTACCTTTAATTAATAATTAACTAAGGTAAATGCATAATTAACCTAGGTAAACTAAGTTTTAGGTAATAGGGAGTAGAGAGAAAACATGCGAGAAGATGAAGGAAACATGACGATACATATGGAAATATTTCAGAATTAATCATAAACAATGAACATGTGCCAACAAGATCTTAATTTGAACCAATAATTTATAAGAAACAAATGCAACAAAACAATATAAAATAATATCCAATAAATAGCCATGTACTTAAATTACGTGTCTACAAAATGCCCCACTTTGACATATGTATGGTTACACATCAAATTAAGCCGCTAAGGGGATACATAGAATCCACAATGATTGTTTGGAAACATGTTGATATATCTTAAAATTAATAATGAAATAATAGTGAGCTGAAAGTAAAAAATAATAGAGAGATCGTGTGATTTCCTTTGTGGAGGGTTGGGAATATTTTGGAGCTGACATCCATGTTTTTATATCCTATTATATAGGAACATATACTATAAAAAAATATAGAAAATCGTGCAAGTGAATCAATGCCATTATAATATATATTCATGAATTTCCAAACTCTAGAAAAGAAGAAGGTAAGCGAGTACACTTTTTTTTCCTAAAAATGTGAAGGAGCCCCTATGAAATGAAAAAAATCATGGAATATGTGTTCAATGTGATTATATCACATGATGGAAAAAATTCATTTATTGGGTATATTTTAGAATAAACACCATGTGATTGCTTCCAAATGAGGGAGCATGAGAGTTTTATTTTATTGAGAGTCCATAATTTGGAGATAAAATGATTGGAATATATACTCTCCTTTTGAAATGTGGCATAAACATGTGCATCATATGTATGATTGGAAATAAAAATAATAATTAGTAACATAGTAGGATATCATTGTGTTTTTTTGTAATGATAAATTCTCCTCATGTTGGGATGTAATCTATGTATATGTATTATGCCCTTTTTGGAATGATATAAGAAATGTAAGCATATGAGTGTCAATCCCCATTAATTAGATGAGTTATAAATAATGAGATCCCAAAGGTGGTATTCCCTAAGTTGGTTAATCTAATTACAATAATCGTATTAATAAGTTTCCACAATATATGTTATATATAATAATTGTAAACACAAAATTCAATATTCTGAAATATGAAAACATAAGGAGTTAATGATATAAACAAAATTCATCTCTATGGAAATTACGTATAATCACCGGTAGTATATGAGTATTATGCCCTTTATGGGAGATATTTTTTTCCCTCTTGTTGTAAAATGTGTAAGTAATATAAAACAAAAATAATATGCTCATATGTGGGAAATATATGAACAATGGAAGATACACATGAGAGATACATCCAAAAAAAGGAAATGAAGTATGAAAATTTAGATAATGAATAAAACATATGTGAGCATGACATGGATCATCGCTCCATTAGACATAACAAACACATGATACAAATACACATAATAGGAACACATATTAGACAAAAAGTAGTTATATCATCCATGTGGCCATACACAAATTAATCATGTTGCAAACACAAAAACACACAATAGAGACACTAAAAACATGGTATAATTACTCAAAGTGTAGCTCCAATAAAGATTACATACATACATTGTTACTCTTAAGCATAGATGCAATAAATAATATATACACACATATAATTAAAGAAATGTCAAGCATGTGATGTATAAATCATATTTGGAAAAGGTAAAGAAAAAATCATGTTAGAAGAGAAAACAATCATTGAAATCAAGAAACCAAATAGAAGGTAACAAATAATAAAAAGAAGGAAATAAACAGGATATCCATACTTTATTATTGCTTCCATAAATAATATGTGTGCTTAGTGGCATGGTGCTCCCATAATTGTTTTGTCATCACATGAAAGGTAACATAAAATTTTAGGTTATCCATACATTTTCTTGCATATTTGACCATTTTCCATGAAGATTTTATGACATTTTGGGGATTTTAAATTCATGAGTGGCTTAAAGATAGAGGAATTTGTAGGGTTGAAATTTTTACAGGTAATATACTAAAGTGTTTCCTTTTCTTAAGTTCATTCCTTTTATTGCTATCTCGATATTTCAAAGTTAGGCATTTTGTAAGAACAAAATTAAAAGAGATGCTAATGCAAACCTAGGAATATGCCACATTATTCTAAATTAACTTATGATATGCTATTATTGTGAAAGGGGGAATGATAACACAATGTGGGGACTTATCATATGTGTGATGAGGATATTATATAAGTTGGGACTCACTAACATAATGTGGTAACTTAACACTTGTGTGATGAGGACATAACACGAATCAAGTAACACAATGTGAGGACTTAACATGTGTGTGATGAGGACATCACACGAATCAACAAAAATGTGGGTAATGAGTATACATGTGATGAGGACATCACATGAGCAAAGTGAAATGATTACACAATGTGGGAACTTAGCACATGTGTAATGATAACATCACACACGTGGGGGAATGCTAACACAATGTGATGAATTAGCATATGCGTGATGAGGACATCATATTACTAGGGAATGCTAATACAATGTGGGGAAATATCATATGTATGGTGAGGACATCAAAAATTGGAGGAATGATAAAAAAAGTGGGGACCTATCATATGTGTGATGAACAAATCACCCTAGTGGGGAAATTATAACATAATAAGGGGACTTAGCATATGTGTGATGAGGACATCACATGACTAGGATAATGTTAACAAAATGTGGGGACTTAACATATATGTGATGATGATATCACATGAGTGAGTGATGTTATGATGGAAGTAGGTATGCTAAAAAAGTACAAGGACTTAGAATATGTGTGACAAGGACATCACACCGGTGGGTGATATTACAATAAAGTGATTCTTTTAATATAATGGTATATTGGTTGTAAATGAGTGTGTTTATTTGTTTAGTATTTATTTTTTGTGATTCTAATATTTTTACGGAAGTCTTTTTATTTTAAATATGTTACTACTTAATATCTAATATATTTATCTTATGTTTTTTGGAATTATTTCTATGACTAATTTTTTTATTTGTAAAATTAATCTAATATTTATTATAAGGCTTGGTATCTAGTGGAAAATAACAATAGAAGTGGCCCTATTGACAAATGTAGAGTAAATAATGAATTTTAATTAATTTTCAATAAAAATATCCATTCTACTATAAACATGTAATTGGTTTTAGATTAATAATGCATCGCAACTAATCCACATAGAATGTAATGTAGATATAAGGAATAAATTCATATCTATTTGTGTAAAAGGTACATTCTTGGAACATAGATAATTGATGCCAGGGGATGGGTTTTCACAATTCTAAAGGTAGTCATTAAAATGAAACATCACATTGCATTGCATGATTAGATAATGAAGTGAAGGAGACCTAAATAATAATGCTTGACAAAAATGAATGGGGACAAGGTAACTTGGTTATAACCATACTATTTGTTGGAACAATGATATGTGTATGATGGGAAAAATGTGTCTAAACACTATGCACTTTTATCACCCATTCAACTAGTGTATTCGAGGAAACAAGTAAAGGACACACCAAAATCAACACGTAAATAGATAGAATTAAAGGGGGTACATGGAATGCTATGATCACATACCCCAAGGGAAGTAACCTTATAATGGAAAAAACTAAGGTTTCTAAGGCATTAGGATGAAGAATAAGAAGGAACCCTATGGAGGTATCGGCATTATGAGGGGTAGTAATGAATAAGAGAAGCATGCAAATCCTATGCTAACCAAAGTAAATCATGTAACATGAAATAAGGAACTAAAATATAATATTATAACCTAACATGTCCATAAAATACTAAGCTAACATACAATATGTGAAAAATGTAGGAGACTACTTTATACAAAATGACAAAGTGGGTTAGAGAACTTACCTATTAGGGGGTGGTCGTTGACGCATCTATCTCCCAAAGGACCATACACCAAGAGAGAACAAATTTCAGGTGGATAAGAGGAAACAATCTAGTCCTATCTCACTATAGATGAACCAAAAGTACAAGCATACAAATCCAAGCAAGGATAATCTCCAAGCCAAGAGTCAAGATGTAAGAAATCTAAAAGCTAAGTGAGAAGTTGAAGAGAGAAAAGCTAATGGTGAGTTCTAGTTGATCTGATCTGATGATTATGTGATATGTGGATGATTCTTAAATGCCAAAATGGTGTTCATATATAGGATTGCCATTTCCTGTCAATAAAGGTGTCAGCTAGAGAAAAATTTATCGCTAACACCATTGGCCCGAACGAAGGCGTCAACCAGAAAAATAATATCAACACCATAATCCATAGAAGATGGTTTTGAAATGGAAAAATGTAACAGATACACCATCTTCCATAGAAGATGGTGTTGGATATGCAAGCCTAAATGTCAAAGATGATGCAAAAGAGATGTCATGGATCAAGTAAGTGGATGGAAGGGTAAAAATCATATCAAGAAGATAGGATCAAAATAAAAAAGGTCTAAAAATAGGACCAAAAGACATTCTCTCTCCATGTATCATCCCTAACCCAATGGCTACATGAATAACCATACCCTTATCCCAAAATGATCCCTTTAAGGCACTAGTTCTAGAGATAGATGCATTAGTGACCTCTAACTTGAAAAGAGAAATTATTAGTAATAATTATGAAAATAAAAAAACATAAAAAAATTAGGTGTATACAAAATGTTTTAGGAATGTGACCATAATTGTTAATTTTTACTTGACTATGTACCAAGTTCATGTTTCTCTAAATGATTATAATTTTGTTTAACATGGGAATGATTATCTATCAATCGATTAAAAATTATTCCTTATATTATTTTCACAAATGCAGTAATATACTTACTTATTTATAAAATTCTTGATTTCAATCTAGACAATAATGTTGCACATGCTTTGACACACAACAATTGGTAAAATCCAACAAAACATGCTAAAAACCTCAATCGACCAAAAATATTGTCAAAGGACAACATAAAAGAGAGAATCAAAATCATAATATAATAAGGGAAGATCTAGAAACATTATATATTAGAGAGAAACATGAGAAAGATGAAGGAAAGTGATTTCACCATTTTTAATTTAGGAATGTATTTATTTAACATACCTAAAAAGGATGAATAATGTTCAAGTTGTTATTATAATCTAATTAACTTCCAACATTAATTTCAAAATCAAAATAATAATTTTCAAAGTGACTAGATACATAGAAAATTTCAAAACATAAGGGAGATATGTAATTAACTGATTGTATGTGGATATATAGGAGTCTCGGGTGGTATGAGTGTAGGAACAAGCAAATCTAGAACTAGAAATGCTTCATCTATGAAATTGTGACTAAATCGAACTGTGCCAAAATTGTATAATACAATTAATAAAGTCTATATGGTATTAGACATTCTTGGAACCTAGGTTTGAAACTTCTTGAGTTCTTGTCCTTCCTGGAAATGTGTGTTTTTTTTTTTTGTCAATATGTTTTTCTCACCTTTAAAATGACTCTGTAAACTCTACTCAAACCCTCGAACCCTTTTAGTGCAAGAAGCATTTCCTATAAAACACATTTTGTTTGGTTGTGGGCACCCTTGTGCACTAGCAATGTATATAATACTCTAAAGAGGCATCAATCCCATGCCATTGTCCTAGCATGTGATATGTATTGTAGTGCAATAAAAATTTGACAATCATGCTTTGACAATGCCTTGCTTGAGTTTCACACTTTTCTCAAATTCTTGAGAAAGATCACTTTTGTTTCTTATATGATTAAAATGGATACTCTTAAACATGTAATAAGAATTTATACAGGTGGAGGGTACTTCCCTAATGAATGTTCTGAGTTAGTTTATTGTTTTGGGAGACTTGGGTGCCTTTGGTGCTAAATTTTGCACGAGGAGTTCATAAAGGGATAGGTTTGTAAATGAAGTATATTTTACTTGTTTATAAATTCTTATGAAGGTTTTTAGGATATGAAAGGATGATAAAAGGGGTATGTTTGTTTGCATAAAGGGGATGGAATCAAAATAATTAATGCACAAAATTTCATTCCAAAACCGTACAATAAGGTTGATACGCAATTTGTAACTTGACTAAAATCGACATTTTTAGACGGAGGGAGAAAATCACTCTTTTACTATATGGGCATAAGTATGGATGTTTATAGATTTATTTTATTGAATTTTGTGTCTGAAACTATTAAAATAGATATGTGGAAATATGAACAATTACATGAAGTGCTATCGGGGTGTGTTAAGCAAGAGTGAGGAGAGCACATTTGTCCATACAAGTATGTAATGTCAAGATCAACAATATTAAAGGATAAATTTCTAATTTTCAGTGTCTATGTTTCCCCACCTTTAGGTATGTAATTTAAAACTACATGTTTAAAAGGAAAATATACATAAGTGTGTAGACACACTTTGTATTTTCTCGTAGTAACTTTATTTTGCAATGTCCCATTGTGTTGTTATTAGCACACTCCAAGATGAAACTTGCAACATAGAGTTTAGTCTATGGACAAGATAATAAATTTAACTTTAACTCAAATATAATGAAATTATTATAAATAAATGTGCAACAATAAATTCCAAAAGAGATGAAAACATGGAAGGAATACACTTGTTTTTTTCAAAGGGAATGTGCTCCCATTCTTGTGCCTTGGAGATTATGGATTTGTTGAATTTTGATGGATAATTGGGGGTGATAAGTAATCAATTTTTTTGATGAGATGTCAATGTATAAGGTGTAAAAATGTAACACATGAATACCAAAGAGAAGTATGAAAAATGAGGATTCAAATCACCCTAAAAGGAAGAAGACCGTGTATCAAAGTTATTTAGTAACTTTGATATCTTCCCTTTAAGTGAAAAAGGATAGGAAGGAATTTCTATGAAGAAATTATCTACTTTGATACCTTTCATAACCCCATGGAACATATCGCCATAGACAAATCTAAGCTCAAATTTTAAAACTAGGACACACAAGAGAAAATAGAATAAGTGGCCTTATAATCTTCCCATATGCCACACAACTGAGTAGAACTGATGCATGCTAAAATTTATGGGAGAAACAAAACCCATTCCCCAATACAAAAAAAAATGAAACCAAAATTGAGTACCATGGAGAGAGAGAATGAGATACTTTATGCCCTCTCGAATGCATAAATTGAGTTAATCGAGTCTCAAACCATATGAAAACCCCGTGATGATGGTGAAAACTTCATAATTGCTGAAAAATATTTTCAAAACCCCTGGGTAATATTGTCTAGTTGGTTCGAGAACTATCCACATGGTGGATACCAATTTGTACGTTTATGACCCTATATGTAGATTTTTATAGATTTTTTTGTGAGTCAAATTCCGAGTCATTTCTATTTATCTCTACATATATATATGCCTAGAAAATTGCCTATCATTTGGGAGTGTATAATAAAATTCATATGTTTGCCCAATATTTTGAGGTGTGTGATGAATAAATTGAGCAAGTGGCTCAAAATAAATTATGTATACCCTTGCATGAGAATCTAGAAATCTGTGTATAAACTCCGAACTACTTATGTAGTGGTCACCGAGTAGAAACTCTATCTACAAAGGGGATGCATATGGTAGAAACCATGGTGCAAAAAAAGATAAAAATAACAAGAATCATGATGTAGAGAAATATAACATTTAATCATGCAATCAACAAGTTGGGAGGAATCATCAATAACCTTAGACATAGCTCTGTAGATGAGGATTTTCACCAAAAAGCCTAAAATGGCTCTAGTTTACAAAAATTGACAAAAACACCTTGAGTGTATTTTAAAAACACCATACATTGTTATATAAATCTCATTCCCTGCATCCCATGTCATTTCAACAATCAATATGATCATTCTTCATGAAATTTCACTTTTTCTCTTACCTTTCATCTCCACACCTTCACTAGTTCTTAGAAAAAACAAGTAGGTTTTGAATTTTTAGCCTTTAATGTCCTCCTTTAATTATTGTAACATGTTACAAACTTCAATACAATGTTAATAAAATCATAAAATTGAATTAAAAATAATCAAACCATCAAACTTCACCTATTTTTCCAAAACTGCCATTCTTGTGCTCTCAAGAACAAACAATCTGCAACAAATTTTTGTCATGTATATATTTTTATGCACAAATCCAAATTCTCTACAAATTTGATATATGTTAGGAGTATTTACAAGGAAAATATTTTACAAATTTCATCCATTTTAAATATGGAATTTAAAATTTATGACTGCTTTCACGAAAGATATTACGTCAAACAATTTGCATGCATTCTCAGTCTAGATAGGAAATAATTCACAACTAAAAAATAATCAGAATTAATGTAAAATATTAAAAAATATATGGAGAATGAAAATTTTCATATTTAGAACAAATTTTTAGTCATTTTTAAATTATATGCAAAAATTATCACTACTTTCCCAAAATCATTAAAACTTGCATACATAGTCACTGTATCAATTTTCAAGCCAAGAAACAAGTAGTTCAACTCATCCTTTCACCAATCCTCCTACAAGGATTCAAAAATGAATCTCAAAATGAAAATAAGGAAATCATCTAAGCTCTTAAATCAAAAAATTTAGAGACATTCATGACAAGGTAAGATATCAAACAAAAAATAGAGTTTATTATGTATATACTATAACTTTCTTACAAAATTGTGTTTTTATCTTCCATTTCTCCTTCCTATGATCTCCTTCTTCCTTGAGGAATGTATTTTTTCACCTCCTCTTTCCTTCCTCAAAAGTTATCCATCCTCCCTTCTCTTAACTAACTTCCATCATTCAAATTCTTTCCTCTTTATCTCATCTTTTCATCCATTTCAACCCTAACTAACCTTTCTTACATGACTCTTCATATGCCTTTACAATGCAAGGAGGAATTTTACATTAAATTAAAATTTTATTTCTCTAACCCACACTTAGGAATCCCTATAACATGTCTATTCATCACTCACACACATTCTAAACCACCTAGACCCTTTGAAACCTCTTTACATCTCTTTTACATGTTTTAGGATTTGAATTACATTTTGGAGGGAAATCATGAATTTGAATTTTCAAACTTCTTATCCTCCTAGATCTCTCTCTTAGGACCTCATCACACTCCATCACACTTTATTTGATCTCACAACCATGGTTAGGATGAGAAAATGTCAGTTTGGATGCTCTTTGAAGATGCCTCTACATCATACTCCTAAGGTGGAGATAAGTATCTTTGTACTTTGTCTGCATAGTCATGTCTTTAACCGAGTCTTCATCACCTTTTATTTTCACTGATCTTATTTCTACTCTCCCATTGTCTTTGTAAGCCTCATAACCACCTAGATCCCATATAGTAGTATTTTCCTTGCATTTTCCTTTACCTTGCTTCTTTTCTTCTTGAACTCCATCTTTAGATTTATCATCTTCATGCTTCCATCCTTTGTACCTACACACACAAAGATCAAAATAACAAAAATATACTCTTCTTCATCTTCTATTTAGCTCATATCCAAATTTTTCTCATCATTCTCATTTCCTTTTCCTTAATTTTATTACCTCTTTGTTTTCTTATTCACCTTCTTCACCATATCAAGTTGTTCTATACATGTACCTTCTTCTTATTTACTCTCATTTAGATCAACATGTACCAATGAGATATCCTCTTCCTCGATGTACTTGCAATCTTCTCTTTTCCTTTCATCTCATCTATAAATTCATATAATAGATCATCTACCTTATTCATGAAAACTTGATCACATACTTGTTTACCATCATAATCATCATTCTCAAATACATAATTAGAGTCTTCTTGTATAATTTCAAGAAATTCACCCAAAGAAACATCAAATGATGTAGACTATAATTTACTATGAATAACCCAAATGCACTTTGGTACATCTCTTAGTCCGAAGTGAGCAATCAACCGAAGAGCACAAAGGTAGTAAATCCCTCTTTAGAGTTTCTTATATAGGATGTTAGTGTGATGATGTTTAAACATATTCAGATCCATAACTAGACATAAACATTCCACAAGTGCATAATCCATATGAATATCTTTGAGAATCATGGTAAATGAATTAAACAATAACTATGATAAGATTAACCATACAAGAACTAGATTCAGTCATGTCTAACAACCAATATATTCCATTTTAGTAATAATGTAAAACAAAAAGATTTTTACACTATAAAGTATCTCCATGAGTCATGTGCGAGTCAAAACTAGCAACATATCTCTACAATAATTCAGTCCCACTAAACTACACAAGTCAATACATATTTATAGGGGTGGGGACTTTCCCTTCATCACCCATGCACTTCTCAAAATAGGTCACATGCTGATAATAGCCATGTGCCTTTATAATAGTATGCACAACATGCAAGTTCTCTAACAATAGATGTCATATAGTTAACTCCAAGTAGAAATCCTATTATTAGCTTAAAATATGCATGGTGCTTATTTGTCGGTTGTTCCAAAATACCATTACATGTAGTGCAAGTCTTCATTTTTATGTGTGCTCTGCATGCTATCTCTAAAAATAACCCTTATCCATAAATTAGCTAAGTTATTGTCTTGGGCGCTTAATTCTATTATAGTCTGCACGCTTCTAGCACCATATATTCACAAACTTAATACTTATAATATTTTCGGGCTGTTCAACATTACCCCACACTAAAGTACATTATCATCCTTGTGATGTGAATTCCTTCATATATCTTCAATAATAGAGAATAGGTAATGAAAGAATGAAAAGAATGAACCAAACTATGTACAAAAGAATGAAACTTAGTCTTCAGCACCCCCTTCTTCAACTAGAAGGATTAGTTCTAGATATTCATTTCTTATCTCAACCTCAAAGGTCTGTCGTGCTCAATGAATTCCTCATTTTCTCTAGAATATCAGTGGCTATGTCATCCAATTCATCCTTAGAGAGTTTCTCTTTCTCATTTTGTAGTATCCAGACAACATTAGCCATACCTGACAACATTCCCTCCATGAGGTCCATCTTCTACACTATGAGCTTCCCAATATCATTAATTATTTCATTGTGCAGATCCTAGGCACCGCAAGGGCCTCATGCTTTTTTACCAGTGCTAACCTTTATTTGCACCCAAGTGTTTCATCCTTCATTTCCTTCAAAACTTCATTATCCTCTACTAAAGTTTTGGTCCTTATTATGGCGTCTGGTGCCGCACATAAATTAAGAGCTTGATCGATTTATTCAGCTCATCCTTCAATGTTTGGAGTAATGCCTCATATATTGAAATTTTTCTATCAATAGTGGCCCTTTATCTTACCGCTTCTTCCCTTTCATATTTTTTTAGGGAGGCACATTGTTCCTTCATCCAAAAGTACACAAATTTTTGTGCTTATATAGTGAAACTCAGACTTGAATTCCTGAGGCACCTTCTCCTAAAACTCATGCCTCTGCAGTAAAATTTCATCTGTAATTTGCTATGCCATATTCTTTACATTCGGGCCTCCGCGATCGCATTATCGTGATCTTGATTAAGGCAGTTGATTTCTACATCCTTTTCCTTTTTATCCTCCAATAGTGCCTAGATTGTTTCTTCCTTATCCATATTTTGGTGTGATACTTATGTGGATGCCTTAATCAAAGTTTTACTTACCTACTCATCTAAAAACTGGGTTTGATTAATGGTCATATGACGTGTATAGGGCACCTTCCTCATATTATTCAAAGTGCATGCCTCCTTACAGACATCAAAATCAGACTCATCCATGTGAGTCTACATGCCCCAAGATAACTAATGCGAGTGCGTGTATCGGGCATTTCGTGGTCCATCCAATCCCGGCCATAAAACTATTTGTTCAAGAGTGTACTCTAGAAACAAGTTCAAATAGTGTTTGAAGGATCATTCATATAACCCAAGAATTGAATACCTACCTCTTCTTCTTTTTCATGCATGCCTGTATGATTGCCAACATCCTTATGCGCTACTATGCCCTCTCTTTTTTGTTTAGTGTATGCCTGCATCCTGTAGGACAACGCCTTCAACCACCTGGTTGAATTCCTCCTCATCTTTCCATTCTTTCTACGTGGGGCACATGAAGACTTCTATATCCCCACCAGTGCTATTTCTCCTTCACCAGAGATATCTTCTCGAATACTCACATTGGGGTCTATAGTCTCATATACTACATGCTCGCCAATATCTTCATCATCCTACATTTCCACACTAGGGGTGGCCTCGGCTCTATCTCTACTCATTCTTGGAGTTTCCTCTACTTCCTATGCACTTTTTATGGGGATTCCTCCTCACTACCTCGCATAGGAACATATTTATTGTGCTTTCTCTTCTCCTTCTCTTCATCCTTTACAAGATTCAAACATGGTGATTTTCTTACTGGCTGTGAAGTCCCAACACCCATGTCTCCTAAAGCATGCCTCTTCCTCAGAATCCTTTTGGTATGCACAAGTATGGCACTATATTTAGGTTCCTCTTATTCTAGGATGTTTTCTATTCCTATATGTACTGGGTCTTATGGAGAAGGGGGTGCAGATGCAACATGCCTTGAAGTCCCCACAGTTTGATTCTTCTTAGGAGGTCCTGGAAGAGCCATATCTGTGCCCTTCACCACTTTTCCATCCTTGAACCTTCGTCTAAGGTATATATAGATGCGCACTAGTTAAATATACTCTAGAACCAAACTCTCCGGTGTGATGTCCACATTATCAGACTCCATAGTTCAGACATAGGCCTCCTTACCTGGCCATACACATGTTTTGCGCAGAATGTGAATTTCTGCATCCACTTTTTCTATGTCAAACTAGAGCTGACGCACTTCATGAAATCTATTTATAGATTCCTTAAAATATGTCGCGCTAAATGCAAAGGGAAACTTACACCACAAGATCTTCCTCCATACTTCATGTGGAAGCGCCCCAAGATGAAATGTTGGTAGACTGCGAATTTCAGCTTCTCCATCCAAAACCTTTGGTAGCTAGAGTAGGATGCGCCACTCTCCCTCAAATTCCCTGAAGTCTCCAGAACCATTTTTCCAAGAGCTCTTTATATGTATTGGAAATAGTTCCACGCAACGTTTACTTGGCATATCTCTTGGTTGAGGGCTGGTTCTCTAATGGAAACTCCTATATGTTTTCCCTAGGACCTTCTAGTACCCAAACTTCACTAAATATAATTAATGAAAAAATTACACCCCAGGTTATCTTCTCACCTTTATCCGATTGGTTGTGCCTCATTCACAAGCTCTCTCGTAACATATCCAATAATGTTGTAGTATGTATTGTTGGTTATTTTTGCACTATATGTAATTAGCGCATGTTTACCTTGTTCCATCACTCGGTGGTACCTAGCTTGCTCCCTACTAACCGCACTGCAATTCTACGGTGGCCATGTCTTCAATGTTAGTGACCTTGAAAGCTTAGACTCCATTCTTTTAATTGTATAGGGATGTTGTGGCATCAATGCCCTCATCATCTGGTTAAGTGTACACAAATCTCTAAACTCGTGTCGCGTAACCCGGTAACTTTCCCAGTCAATTTGGACGCTATCCTCATTCTCCTACCCATGAAATAGAAATAATATTCATGGACTCATGACATTATCCATTGGTACAATTTCTCGGGCTTCCAAAGTAGGGTAACTCTAAGATCTACATTACACCCAAGCTTTCAAGCAGCTTTTTCATCAAGGCATCCAAAACCCTAGTGTCGTTTGCTAGTCATTGGTTAGTCCTTCAGACTTCTCGCCATGACGTCCTTCATACATTTTTCTGAGACGGTGGTTAATATTGAAAACCCTACACTAAATAATATTTGTTTTCCATGGTCACCCTTCAATGACTACTTCTGGATATAACATCTCCACCATCCACTCTCTCGTTAGATGGTCAACCTCCTTCTCTACCATGGAGCTTTTCGTGGTGCCATCACCCCTTTTGATTTTGCAAATGTGTAAAAACCTTAGCTATGAAATGAAAAACCCCATCGCGTACACGTACCAATCCTTAAATCCCCGCCTGCCTCGTACTCAACACCATGCTTCACAACGTGATAAGATTACTCAATCTACAAAATGCTCTTTGTCTCCAACTTTTCTTCGTAGTTCACAATTTTTCCAAGTTTGTAAGGTAGAAAATGACGTTGAGAACACCAAATTTAAACCAAGTTCCAAAATTCCCTTCATTAATTTCTCCACCTACCACCGTACATGGCATTAATTTCTCTTGAGCACATTGAGCACCTCATTATCCCATGCTTCAATGTCTCATGCCTTAAAATTTTGTGCCTCAATCATAATTTCCTGGCATGCCACTACTTATCTGTCAAAGATATCCTCTACACATGCTTCCTTAAGCAAAACAAATTTATCTAATGTGACCCAACATACATAGTCTCTAATACTACAGTCTCCCTTTATACTAAGTGCCTAAGGCTTTACGCGTGGTCTTAATTTTTTAGCAATTATTCGAAGTTCTCATGAATTTTGAAACCTTTCTCCTTCTATTCCTCTTGTGGTTACCCGTGAGTTTATTTATTTTCCATACCTCCTTTATCCACCCCACACTAAGGGTATGTGCAGTCCTCTCGTGCATATAAACACTTTATATTGTGATCAACTTTGGTGTGCAAACATGCTTATTACACAAAACACTAAACTAAATTGAAAAAGCATAGCGATGAAGAAGGAAATACATTAAATGAAATATAGTAAAGGAAATCTAATCTAAATGGCAATACTACCTTATTACAAACACCAAGAAGGATTATTTATAGTAGGGCTTCATCCTACTCCCATTGAAGTAACCGAGTAACCGTGTTCCATCAAGCACCTCTAACTAACAAGTGCCTGATTCAAGTATACAAATGATAACATACGGTCCTAACCAACACACCTTAAGCTTTCATAGGTGGCGTAAAAACTTTGAATCATAAAGAAGTACAATCTAGCAGACCTCAAGCTTCTTGTCCTTGATGTTTTTCTGTCATGCCATGCCTTCGTATGGCCTTTTCTTACTTTTAACTCAAACGTGCTATAGCATGCCTCTCATCTAGCTCTATTAACTTGTCAATTATTTCTTCTAATGCTTTCTCATTAGGTAGACCTCCGTGCGTAAAATAAAAAAGAAGGTAATTTGAATTCCATGCGAAGAATCGCTTTGTGCCAAACACCAACTTAAAGGGTGTGGCCCTATTCAAAATTTTGTAGGTTGTTTTATATGCCCAAAGTACAACAAATTTTTTATCATCCTAATCTTTTATTCCTACATCACAAATTTTTGTCAAGGTCTAGCTCAATATCTTATTGAAAGCCTCAACAGTCCCATTTGCTTGAGGGTGATAAGGTGTAGTCTTGTGGTGCATGACCATAAATTCATCCAATAATATCTTGATTGTCTCATTCAAGAAGTGTGTGCCCCTATCACTTTTCAGACTCAATGGACATCCATACCTAGTAAGAACATTTTCCCATAAGAACCTTGCTGCTATGATAATCGTAAAATCCTTTATAGATGTCGCTTCTTCTCACCTTGTAAGATAATGTATAAGTGATGATGTATTACGATCCGATTCTACATGTGATTGGGAAATAGGACCCACAAAGTCTATTTCCCTTTTTGAAATGGCTCTGCAATAGTAATATGCCTCGAAGCATTTCATCTCTTTTCCTAGGGTTTCCAAGGGGATAAAGTGATCACACGCCTTACAATAATCTTTACAAAACTTGTACTGTGGTCTTCCACCATAAAATAGAAAGTAGAATATTACACACAATGGATTCATCTACATAGTTCCCACCTACAATACCACCATGAGCCTCTTCCATGATATCCATGTGCTCATGTTCCAATACACACTAGTGCAATACTTCATCTTGTCCTAGTTTGTATAAGTCACCACTGATCAACATGAAAGGTGTAGCATGAATTGTAAGTTGTTTCTTCTCCAAGGCTTTCATTCCTTCGACGCCATACCCGTGCATAAAAGACAAAAATTTCCTCTAATTCCAAAGGCACATAGTTTAACTTATACAACTATGCATCTGACATTGTATCTTGAATTGTCTGTAAGGCCCTCTTCTAATTGAATTCTTGATAAGTGGTCTTTGTGACAATTACTTTTACCTAGTTTTACCATGACCATAAATTCAAATTCTTAGAATAAGAGAACCCATCGACATATGTGCCCCTATAAAATGGCCTTATTTACCAAGTATTTAAATGCCATGTGATTTGTATAAAACAAAAAGATGTTTCTAACAAGTACTGTCTAAACTTATGCAACACGTAAATCATTGACAAGGCCTCATGCTCTATAGTTGTATAGTTCTGTTTTATAGGAGTCAAATTTCTTCTAGTAAAAAAAATAGGATGATATATAATACCTTCTCTAGGATGAGCTAATACTACACCAATGGCCATGCCAGAGGCATCCACATGTACATGAAATGGTTGGTTCCATGAGGGAAAACGTAGAATAGGCATCGTAGTAAGCCTCTCCTTCAATGCTTCAAATGTGCATTGTTGTGGTTCTTCCCAATATAATGTATGTTTTCCTTTTAGTAACTCATCCAAAGGGATGAAAACCTTAGCATATGATTTGATAATTTTTTCGTAATACCCTATGTGGTCCAAGAATCCACGCACCTCACTCTAACTCGGTAAGATCCTCCAAGCATACGATAACCGCAACCTTAGCTGTATCTACTAACAAACCTTCCTTATAGATAATATGCCCTATCGAGTTCCAAAAGGTGTAGAAAATACACATTTCTTGATGTTTAAGGAGATGCTTAACCGTATTCATATTTCAAACATTAAGCACAAAGTTATCAAAATGATCCTTGAAAGACCCATATACTATCCAATCATCTAAGTAAAACTATAAGAATTTGTCGATAAAATATTGGAATGCTTAAACAACTATGCGTGAAAATACCGCAGAATATTCTTCAAACCAAAGGGCATCACCATATATGCAAAGCTCCCCCATTAAGTGGTGAAAGTTCTCTTCTCTTGATCCTCCTTTGAAATTATTACTTGATGATAACTAGAGAATCCATCTCAGATAAGAGTATATTTTGCACCCCGTAACGCCTTCTAATATTTTCTTGGTAAAACATGTAGGAAAGGGTAAATCACACAGTAACATTCATCTCCATGTAGTTCACAAAAATCTTAATATGACCATCTTTTTTTATATTATTACCATGGGGCTAACCCATCGTGATTCCTCTAGGGGCTTAATGATGCCTGATTTCAACATATTTTCAGTTTCTTCTTTTACATTTATACATAGGTTAGGGTTCATCCTATAAGGTTAATTCTGACCAAGTGTGCACCTTCCTTTAGCTTAATCCTCATCCCACCCAAAGACTCATGCACTCCTTTTAACTCATGGTAGCCCTTAGAAATGAGTCCTGGAAGTTGGGTAGTAACTCAATTAGCTTAGCCACTTTAGAATCAGACCAATAATCTCCAATTATTGCCTCTTTAGGTTCAACATCCATTCCAATGTTCACTTTTTTAGTCTTCATAGGTTCATGGTAGGCGGGTGCCTTCTTACCCGCATCTTGTTTAAAACCTCGCGCGTAACTTCGAATGATATATGTCCAAATTGGGTACTTATTCCTCATCCACTATATAGACCATCTTTCCATTCTCCTTCTCAAGTTAAACATGCTCAAGTAGTGCGGTATTTGTCTCATCTACTTCATCAAAACATGCTCCTAGGTCCGCCTCACCAAATAATTCCTGAATGAGTTCTTTAGAATTTGTAATGTCTCCCATAGTCAAGCGCTCCATAACACGTAATGACTCTTTCATGAAGTTTTAATGGAGAAGTAGTCAAACATGTGGATAATTCCTATAGTCAATTCTTGCTAATTTCCCGTCTCCTTATGCAGTTCAACATAAAGGTACCAATCGCACGCACAACCATGTAAAGTAAAATAAAGTTTGTACACCCATAGTGAAGGTGGTAAAACTTCCTACCCTCTCTGTCTATAGTTTCTCACACTTCGAATGCGTGCTAAAAAGGTTCATTACCATGTTATATGAAGATTTGAGTAGGCACATTTCTCCTGAGGAACCAGGTTATTAGAGAAATTCTTACTTCATTCCATTCTATGAGATTATCCATGTGAACCATCCACTAGTGCGTTGTTATCCCACACAGGTATAAAGTAACATATTTCCTATGTCCACTTAACCCTTCAAATATTACTACATGGCAGTGCAAGTAATACCATAGGGTATCCTTCTCCAGTGTACCGAGGTACGAAGTTGTTACCTATCCCCCTAATATAGCGGGGTTTGCCTCCTCGTGCAGATGTGCTTCTTAATTCATTCCCAACCATCTCGTAGGTTCCATGCACTCAATTATCACAAGAAACACTTGTAGTATCACTAATATACTTTGCATCTTCCCACTGGAGGAATCCTTCCTTAGATGGCTCAAGTATTTTCAGATCTCGAATGATGCACACATAAATTCTGTTTAGGTCTTCCTCACTCAAAGGTTCAACATAAGCTAAAAATTTCCCATCTATCAAACGGATAATAACTCGTTATTCTTTGTTCTCAAAACTTATATAACCTTTGTTGAACCATAGATCAACATTATTTGCATAACACCAAGGGTGCCCAAGTAGAGTTGGGAAGTTGTCTACTTCTGCAAGTGCTAAAACCTCAAAGTCCCCAGTGAACTTGGCCCCTTGTATAATAATGGATGCATCCTTTAAAAATCCTATTGGGGTGGCCTTAGTTTGATTTTCCATAAATAATACATTAGAGGATGGTTGTAATGGAGGTCTTCCCATCTACACCCATGCATCTAAAGTAAGAACATTAACTTATGTGCCTATGCCAATCAATATATTACTCAAAAGCCACCCATCCACAACAACATTCAGAGTGATCTCCTTGTCATAATCCAAGCTATGAGGGGGAGGATTAGTATACAAGATCTGTTGTCCACTCTCAATACCTACATGTAAAGTGTTTCCTTTAACCAATTACCTAGTAATGGAATAATATTCTCCTGGCATAGCATCTTGCATACCTCTTTCAAATCATCAACATCTGACTGGACCGTCTCTACTACCTTCTTTTGTTCCAACTTCCGTGATTGTTCCTTTAAAAATGTATCTCACCTTCAAGATTTCTAAACACCTCCATGGTTTCCTGATAAACTTCCTTTTGATGTGTAGAATCTTGGTATATTGCATGCAAGACCTCTTCCCTGGTAATGGTAGGATTTTGTTGCAATGATTCTCTGGTGTGTGCAACTTCAACGTGTGCAGTAATTTTCATAGTACTACCTCAAGTTATGGTGCCAAATTTGGCATCCATTGATTTTCCATGGTGCGTTGTATTCTAACCATCCTTAAGTCATTGATCTCCTTTCTATGTTGCTTTCTAAGATGCTCATATAAGTCCGTGCACTCCTCATAGCTATGATTCTTCCCATAGATCAAACAAGTAATATTCTATGGGAATTCATGCATGTAGTGGTCAATAGATCCACATGTATAACACGTTCCACGAGGAAACTAACCTCATCCACCACCATGGCTTCGGCCCATAAATCTACCATAACCTTCTTCAAACCTCTCTTCGTTCTGATCGTAGAGCCCTTGAGTGTGATCAAGATCATGGTGCTCACTTTTACCTTTAGAGATATCTGATACTCATGTATGTTATACACCAATATCAATGACATCATGGATCTAATCAATCAACCTGTAATCTTTGGTATTGTGAGTCATGGATCGGAAAATATTACATTAGAAAGATATGTTCTTCCTTATCAAGTGTTGTAACAATGAACAACAACTTACATCATGGTCTAAATGACATATCTCATAGTCTCGCAATAATGAACGACCGACTGCGTGGGGACTACTATCCTTAGTATGCCACTCTAATTCACAATCAGATATAAAATCCTAGTGTGCATCTCGTGTCTTTGAATTGGTTGATAGTTTCTCCAACTATTTTTCCATAGTTACAATATGAGCTTCCAGGAATGGGATCACTCTAGTGTCTATAATTTTATCTTCCTCAGTGTGTAACATTGCTCCAAGCGCTTCACACAAATCCATATATGTCTTATGTGATAGTGCCCTCCTAAAAGATGTGATTAAGCCTTAAAAAAACCACTATGCGTGCTAACTTGCATGGATATCATACGAAATTTTATACTAAAGCATTTTGAAATGGGCATCATACTCCCAAACACTCTTAGTAGTCCCCTGCTTAATATCCTTGAGCGAGCTTATAATCTTTTGTTCAAACTCAGGGATATAAAATTCCTTAAGGAAAGCATCTAGTAAATCTGTTTAATCCACGCAAGTCTGATTAGGGTCAAACTTCCTATACCAACTATGTGCCCGTCCTTGCAATGTAGTTGTGAACTATCTTGCCTTATGATTAGAATCCATGATCCCTTTTACGTGCTACAATATCTCACACATATGCACATGCTTAGCAACATCTTCCATTCCCCTATACTTTGGAAGATGAAGTGACATCTCCATCTAAATATTTTAGGGTTGGTGAGGACCATGCCCACCGGATTCATAACCCCTTGTGTTACCTCTACCTCTAGAACCACTAGATCCACTAGAACGAGAGCCACCCATGCCCCCTGATCCTCCACCTATAGCGGGAAGTGAACTAGAGGATGTACTGCCATGTGTCCCAACAACGGTGGTATTAAACCGAACTCCTACAACTGCGAGGTTGCAATACCCCAAGTGCGAGTCCAAAATTCTATGTGCCCGAGTTTTGTGTGATGACGCGCTTGAAAAGGTACCTCCAAATAACAAGCAAGACGTCTTCTTGACCATATATGTACTTTCTATTTGATTCAATCCTGTTATTCTACTACCCAAACTAGCTTTCTTTGAATACCGGTAGTATTAGAAACTAGAAAACCAAGAGCAAGGGCTAGGTTGCTAGGTAGATTCAGATGTGTGTCTATGGCCCATGTCATCTCTGCTGGTGCACTCTCATATGAGGTTGACGAGGGTTCCCTATCATGCTTTCCCAAATGGGGGAGTTCCAAATGCTCTGGCTCCACATCCTCTACGTGAGTTGAAAATCCTTCATGAGCCATCTCTCTCCTCAACGCCATCCATTATACAATATCGCGTTGCTTTCCTAACTCCCTATCGTGTGCCTCATTATAATTAATCCACCTTTCTTCTCTTTTCCTCTCTGCCACTAGGTCCACCATCCTTCACCAAACCTACCCCCACGTGTGGCGGGGTTTGGCTAGCCATAAAATTTTCTTCGAATTCGTGGTTACCATCAATATTCGATCACCAATGGAATTCCTGCATAAAAGTACCCCGGGATAACGAAAAACTTGAACTCAGCCTACCTCCGGACAAAATAAGTGGAAATTGAGTACTCCAAAATATAGCTATTCGTAACACCAAGGAACCAAGTGTCTACAACGCACGTCCAAATTAGATCAAAGATCATATAAGGCCTGAAATTCTTCCTCCATCCACAAAAGTGTGAAAAACCTCCAATTCCTTTTAGATGCATAAAAACCAGCCACCATGCAACTCTATTTGAAACATAGGCAAAAAAATATCATATAAATAGTCATACAAGTTTCGCCTCTACCCACGCGTGTGTCAAACTCGATCTAGTGCTTAATCTCTCGAGTGTATTCTTCTTCTAGATCTACTATCCACTCCTCAACACTTGATAGGGTCAACTAGTATGTCTTCATCATGAAACATCCTGAAAACAATTGAAAAAGAGGTCCCGAAAATAGAACCAATGATCGAGCCTAGAATTTACTTTGAATAACCCGGGTGCACTAAAGACATCACTTAGCCTAAGCTAAGCACTCACCAAGCAAGAAAAAGTACTAGGTCCCTCTTTATATTTAATTGTATAGGATGTTAGTGTGATGATGTTTAATCATATTCGATTCATAACTAGACATAAATGTTTCATAATGTATAATCCGCATGCATATCTTAGAGAATCATGATAAATGAAATAAACAATAACTATGATAAGATTAACCATACAAGAACCAAATTCAGTCATGTCTAACACCATTATCCAGACAATATATTCCATTTTATTAATAATGTAAAACAAAGAAGCTTCTTACACTATAAAGTATCTCCACGAGTCATGTGTGAGTAAAAACTAGCAACACAACACTATAATAATTCAGTCCCACTAAACTATGCAAGTCAATACATATTTATAGGGGTGGGGACTTTCCCTTCACCACCCATGCAATTCTCAAAACAAGTCACATGATTATAATAGCCATGTGCCTTTACAATAGTATGCACAACATGCAAGTGCTCTAACATTAGACTTCCAATAGTTAACTCCTAGTAGAAATCCTATTATTAGCTTAAACTATGCATGGCGATTATCCGCCACTTGTTCCCAAAATAACATGCATGTAGCGAAATTCTTCATCTCTACGTGTGCTCTACACACTATCTCAAAAAAATAGTCCTTATCCACAAAATAGCTAAGTCATTGTCTTAGGCGCTTCAATCCTATTATAAGACCGTGTGCTTCCAAAGCCTCATACTCTATATTCATGTGCCTAATAGTTAGAATATTTCTGGCTATTCAACAATATTATTATTAAAGAACCAATTTTTCTTACCTTTCCTTGTTATGTTTATTGCTTCTCTTATTTAAGCTTAAAAATCTACTTGTTCTTCAAGAGTTCATCCTCTTTTTTATTCATTTCATATTCATTTCCCGTACCTAACTTGTTTTCTTGCTTTTCCAAATCATTCTAGGTTAATTTTGTATGGATTGTATCTTCAAGAAGTATGAATTCTCTCTTGTCTTATCTTTGTTAACTTGCCATTCATTTTTTTTTCTTGGGCTTGTCGTCTTTGAAAATAAGACACTAGAATTTGTAATGCGAGATCATAGAAAGATGATAAACAAATAACGAAGAAGGATATTCAATATTCTCCTTAAATCTTTTGAATTACATACAACCATTTATATAGGAAATAACTTTCATAAAATATTTGAGGTAGCTATAACCTCTCCACCTTATCTACGTGAGTTGTTAAAAATCACTCACCCATATTTGTTATAAGTTATTTTATATAACAACCACATAAAAATTAATAACTCAAAATTACATGATAATACTTACTAATGTAATTATTATTTAGCAATGGAGTACTAACCATATAATTTCCTAGCATTCCCCCATTATTGTGAACATGGGGAAAACCTACCTTTGTACTTACACCTACTCATGATTTGGTAATTTTCACAGGATGATCACAAACCCGATGAATGGTTTTACATATGGTTGACCATGAACTGAGAATGTTGGTATTATAAAGTGGAGTACCATAAACCAAAAGGTGATGGTTTTACATATGGTTTACCAATAACCAAAAGTGATGGTTTTGGAAAGTGGTTTACCACAAACCAAAAAATGAAGGTTTTTAGGTGGTTTATCTACAACCACATCATAATGTGCCAAATACTATTATTAGTCCTCATCAATATCTCGTCAGTAGGAATAACATAGGAAAATATGCTCACACATAACAAACTAAAAACTGGAAATGGAACATTGGATCATGTTCCCCCATCAATGTGAAATTTACACTTATTCACACCACACAACAACAACAGGATCATTGAAATATGAAGCACATCAAACCGGAACTTTGAAAACACATCAAAAGCACATTGAAAAAACTGAAAGTAAATACTCACACCACAAAATACCACCATAACTAATATGCGACCACATCGTTAATGATCGACAAGAGGTCGTTGATTGACCTCCTACCCTCGATACCTACAACCTTCAATTTCATGCCGCTAGCTTAGTCCGATTTGGATATGAAGCTCAAGATTTTCCACATTGTTCTTTATGTTTTCTCCTTCAAGAATGTGAAACACTTTATTTCTCGGACATCGAGTAACACCGAAAAATACGTTTTAAGGCTTTTTTTTTTTTCCAATTTTTTTACAATGACTCAATTGTTTGATTTTTTTTACGATAGACACTACTTTGATAATTTTGAAATTGAATTTTGATACTTTTACATGACTATACAAAATGATAAGGATGTAAAAAAACAATTAGTTCTTATCAAAACTATAAAATTTTACTGACTCTCAAGACAAAATGACTATATAATTTGATTGGTTTTGAACCAAACATTATTTTGATTTCATAATATTTAAGAAAAATACCTCGTCCGAAGATTATATAGACATCCCTTTTTAATATGTATATAATAAAATGACTCTAAAAACCTATAAAATTGACTTTTAAAAGAAATACCCAAATTAAATAACTACTTAAATGATATGGCCATCTATATGAAAAAATTTACACCTAAACTCATTCCTAAAATAAAAACCACGCATCGATTTAAAAACTTCTATTTTGAAACAACTTAACATTAAAACATTACTTGAAAAAATTGCACACCTACTTGTATGGATCTTAGATGGTGATGCACTTTGCGTAAATGTGAGATTGGATTGTGCCCAACCATAAAAAAAAAAAATATTTGCTTCATGTATATACAACATAGATGTGATATGTTACCCGTGTCTTGCACGTTGAGATAAAACATTGATCATTACGTATTCTATATAGAAATTACTTAAAAATGTGAGAGGAGGACTAGTAGCTTGGAGGGGACGTGCTGGTGCTTAGGAAAAGTAGATGTCAGAGATATTTTGTTCTTATATTTATTTAATAAAACTACGTCACCAATGCTAGACGTGTACGACGCTAACAATTTTTTTTTTTTTTAAAAATATTCTTCTACCCCAATACAAATTTGATCCCACGATGCAAACCAAAGCAAGTGTTTAATGCAAACACAGATGTGGAGAGATCGATGCAAAGTATGAATGCAAGGATCTGATTCTCCTTAGGAGTGGATCACTGTTTTTAAAATTCCAAGATAGTCTATGAATTCTATAGAAAAACACATAGCCGAATCTAGTCACAAAGATCTTACATTGCTATGTTACCAAATGAAAATAATATACTATAATTTTTAGCGAGATAAGAGAAATATGCTAAACAAATAACCAAGAATGATATTCAATATTCTCCATTAATATTTAATATTACATACAATCATTTATATAGTAAATATCTTTCTTAAAATATAGGAGGTCGTTATAACATCTCTTATAACCACTCACTAACAACTCGTAACATACTCTCCTTAAATATCTCACCAAACTCCTATTTACATGAGTTGTTTATTAACAACTTCACGTATTACAATATTATTACATTCCATATAAATATATTTTCTCATTAATGTGAGCACTAAATATTATTTTCCTAATAGCCTTCTCTCTGCTACCGAATTTTGCATCCACTTGGGCACTATATATCCATGGTTCTTACTAGTTGTAAGATATTCTCATAGCTCATTTCCTCATTTTTCTTCTTCACAACCTCTTTCTCTCTCTTTTCCTCTTGTCTCATATTCTTTTCTTATTTCTTGATTTCTTCTCTAAGCTTCATCCCTCGATTTATTCTCTAAGCTTCATCCTCTCGATTTCTTCTCACAAGCAACTCTAAAAGCCGCTTAACCTTCTTCTTCATCACAAATTCAATCTCACTATTTTCTCTCATCATCAATTATTTTAACATATATATATATATATATATATATATATATATATATATATATATATATATATATATATATCTTCTCAACTTCCTTAGTTCTTGTTCTATCCTCTCTTCTTGTATTCTTGATACTTCTATTTTCTTGGTTTCTTCTTTCTTCTTTTTGTCTACCTCTTCTTGTCTCTTCTTATGTCTTATCGGTTTCAACATATCTCTCACTAACTCTTCCTTATCCATATTCCCTCTTTCTTCTCTTCAAGAAAGTTCTCTCACCTGCTTCTCTCGACACCTCACGCAGATTTAAACCTCGGTCTCTTGGTGTCTTCACACTGTCTTTCACTCTCACACTTCACTTCTTCTCACTCTTCTCTTTACCCGCCACATCATTCACTACAAAAACTCATATAATTCAATGTTAGCAAGAACACCATCATTAAATATTCATCAATAAGAATCCTACACTATGATACAAAATTATGCATATCAATATAACATTTCATGATGCAATAAAAAGTTGGGAGGAATCATCAATAACCTCACATCAAGCTCGTGGATGAGGATCTTCACCAAGAAGCCTAAAATGTCTCTAGTTTGCAAAAATTGACAAAAATCACCTTAAGTGGCTTTCAAAAACACCATAATATGTTCTATAAACCTCATACCCTACATCCCATGTCATTTCAATAATCAAGATGATCATTCTTCATGAAATTTCACTTTTTCTCTTACCTTTCATCTCCACACCTTCACTAGTTCTTATCCCAAACAAGTAAAATTTTCCTTTTTAGCCTTCAATGAACTTCTTTAATGCTTGTACCCTATTCCATACTTCAATATAATGTTAATTCAATCATAAATTTGACTTAAAAAGAATCAAACTGTCATGCCCCTACTATTTTAATATTGCTTAAGTTTTAAACGAGCTCCAATATCCTGGAAGCTCGTGGACACAGGACTTGTTTTGGTATGCTGCCCATGAACACAAAAGTTGAACGACACTTGCCATCGTGTCCCCGCAAGCTTCCAGATATCGTAAATTTTTATCATATATTGGATTTAATGAATAATTACCTTTTCTTGAATATAAGTATGACTTTTCATTATACTTCACCATATTGCTTAGATCGTAACCTCTATTTTGTTTAATGATCATAATTGATTTCATCCTTAAGTGAATATTGGTCAGAATGAACTTGTTATAATGGTAGTATTGATTTAACATACTTGGATGTATTTATTAGTTGTGTTAATACCATTCTAGTTCAATGAGGTGTTATATTAACATTCACAACATAAAAGTATTTCGATCCAAATGTGTTTGTTTATAGATTCAAGATTACAGTGTTGATGCTAAAAGGATAAAGTCATTAATAATCAAAGGTAAGAATGACTCGTAAGGTGAAGTCATTATTTATATATTTATAGCTCGATTGGTTTGACTATGTGGATGGGTATATACTATTGATGCCTAATTATCTATTCGACCTAAACTATGATGAAACTGGAAATAATTTATATTGAAGAATGGTGTATTGACCATATCCTAAGTTTATTTTCCTAATGGTCATCGACCATGACAAGGTCATTTTTAATGGTAAGGTTTAATGTAATTTTAAAAGGATGGTAGCTCATTCGAGCACCAACCCAAGCTTGTAGGTGAATGAGTTAAACCATAATGCATGGCCACCCGAGATATGGTTAGTAAATGATATTAAATTTTGAATAGGTCATTGGCAAAGCTATGCCGAAACTAAAGTTTAAATGTCAAATAGTCTTTGACCGTTCGATGCCAACTTCCTTCCTAGTTGTGTGCGGTTGTGATCAGCTTCCAGATTGATGGGAATCACTAAATTTAGTGGCGACAATCAGACTGAGCGTATAAGAGGGAAACTTGACAAGGGTATTAGAATGCATAAAATACATTAAATTAACCCCATGGATCTCAAGAGAAGTGGTAAGCTTCTCGAGGAAGCTACCATGAAAGTAAATGTTATTTTTGGGTCTCTTTTGCATTTTGATATCTTTTTTTCTCTCTCGCTCCGCATGCAAAAATGGTGTGAAGCTATTTTTGTGTTTACCACTTTAACAATGCATGCATGTTTTTAAAATGTAAGTGAGATATTCATGGGGATATTTATGATTCTTGATAATATAAATATGGGGTTTTCATTGATCTCGGGAGATTGTTATTCATTTGGATCTCAAAGGTAGTTTCTAGAGTCTACTAGAAAAGACTGTTTTAACTTGACCACTTGAGCCTTGGAGAAAATCTTGAGGAAATTCTCGTACAAAATATCCAAACATAAAATTATTTTTCCCATCTTTATTATTTATAACATTAACATGTTTTAATGTTTGAATGCTCTATAACTTATCTTTTCTAAGATTATGAACTTGAGTAAAACGAGGTTTATTATTTGGATGGTCATATTTGTTAATCTCTAAAACGTATTTGGTATGAATTTTGAATATGGCCACTTACTAATCCATGTTAATGACTAAGTGAATGGGGATTATCATGAATATTTTATCATATATTTTTACTCGTGATCATTGGGTTAAATACCCAATACAAGTTCTCATCTTATCTTGTGGTTTAGATAGCTGGGTCTATATTCATTTTTCAAATATCCATTTACAAGGAAGTATTTTAAAAGGGTGTAATAAGTTCTCTGCAAACTATTTTATAAGTTTCTCACGATTGGTTCGAGCACCGAGTGTTTGTATATATATATAATCTTGTTTATTTGGCGTGAATACTTATATACACAGTTTCCTTCTTCTGTTAATTTTTTTGTCTCTTTCAATGTATATATATATATACACTTGTTTGGGAAAGGAATATGGGTTTCATACCTTGAATATGCTGTGATCTTCATTCCCACAGTCGACTTCTTAGCTTCTAAATATTCTTTTCTCTCTATCATCCTATGTGATTTGAATGTTTTATTTGGATTCGATATCGGGATGAGATATTTGTCTTCACCAGTTAAAGGAAATAGCTATTGTGAGTAGGTTTTTGCGTACTATTATAGAACTATGACTATGGATTATTTGATCCTTTGGGTGAGGATTTTTACAACCAAAATTATGGGCTTAAATGTGAATGGTATGGTGGCAAACCTGTGATTCTCATTCGAATGTGTTTAAGTATTGTGTATTCACCTGATAGGGGGTTGTAAATATTAATGGAGAACTCAAAGATTTGATTTAAATGAGAAAATTATTTTGGGTGGTTTGGAATTATTAAGGAAAGTTTTATTTTTTAAGGTAATTTTTTGTTGAATGGCATAATTTTCTTGGGAGATGTAGTGGCTGTAATGTTTTTTTATACTAAATATGATCAATATACTACGAATTGATAGGTAAAATGGAAGTGTTTTTCTGATCAGGAAGAATAAGTGGATCTTATTTTCATTTCAATTAAATGCAATTGACTTAGTAAAGACATAGTTATAGTTGTTAAATAATGTAAGGTAAGTTCTGTTTGGTAGTATAGTAATTACATTATTTATATACTTGTACAAATAAAATATGATGTGGAAGATAAGTCAATGAATATGGAATGGAAATTAGTGGATAATAATAGGGTTCTTTTTGTATTCAATTATGAATAATTTATGATCATTCTATTTTCTTTTGTGTAAATGTAATATGAAAGGGAAAAGTGAATTGCTTAATCGATCTCTTTTATTTATTCCTTGATGTTCTATTTACTATTGAGTTTGTTCATTGAGATATTTTTGTGCCATAATATGTAAAGATGAGGAGGATAACCTTTCATGCCAGTTCTTTTTAATCGAACAATTTTTACATTTTTTAGATGGTAGAAATTAAGTCTTTCTTGGTGGATGATTTATAAATACTATGTCTGATTTAAAAATGTTTGATTACGATGTTTAAGTTGTAATTAAATGTTTGACATTATTGTAAAATTGAACACATGCTTCATTGCCTTATTTTTAAGAAATGAAATTTAGCATATTACAATGATTGTAATATTTTGGAAAAGGAATAATGTAATTGTATTTGTCATCGTGGATATTGTTTATAAAATGATTCAATCTTGTTGAAAATGATATTGTTCTACTTATTGATTACAAACAGTTTTCCATTAATGTATCATTAATGTTATATGAACAATTTGTGATAAGTGATGAGTGTCATCAATCCTCTTCATTAATAATGTCAATATAGGGCTAGCGTCCGATGGTTGTATGTAATAGGAGAAAGATATATTGGAAAAAATATTTTTCAAACACAATCCAAACTTGCATAAATTGAAAAGCACACTTGCGGAAATGGAAAAGCACACTTGCAGAAATTAAAATCACACTTGCATAAAATAAAATCAAACTTGCAAAAAGAAAATTGCTGAATTGGAAATAAATCAAATAAAACACTTGCAGGTTCACAACAAATTGAATGAAAATGAATATTACAATACAAGGAGAAAAACAATACAACAAAATGATTATCACAGAAAAAAGAATAAACATAAACATAAATTGTTATAAGATAAAAATAAAAATACATAGACCCATCTTCCTTGGAATGAGTAACTAGATAATTCCTGGAAAATGATTTAAATCATGCTTCCAAGATCTTAATTTAAAACTTCAGAATATTGGAGAGGAAAGAACAAATTTTCATTTCTTGGTAAAAGATTACATATAAGAGTGGAAGGTTGCATTTATAATTCATGCATCCAACCAACTCCTTATTTTGGGAATATAATCTGATATTCTCTTTATGTCAATCCTAACAACTAAGATCTCAATCTCCATAAAATATGGAGAGAGAGTTATTATTGGAGTCAAAGTCTTATCTAGCTATTTTAGGAAGATTTGCTCCCAAATCTTCTCCTTGATTTTTGGTAACAAGAATCATAATGATTTGATTCTCCTAGTTTACTTAGTCCACACACCAAGAACTAACTACCTATTCTTGGGTGGATTCATTCAAAGCAATAACTATGAAAATAACTTCTTTAAAATAGTCTCAATGAATATCCATAGTTGACTACGTGATTCCAACGGTACGTAAATACATGTTTCTCACAAATGATGATTGTTGTAGAAAAAATGAAGGAGGTTTTTGTTCAAAAAATTACTATGACCAAAAACCTCTCTCAGAGTTTTCATTTGACTTTTTTGTTTCTAATTGTGGAACTTTTGATGCTCGTCTGATACACTTTTTCCTTGGACCGTAGCTCAATAAAGTTATATTTCTATTTAGTCAGTAAGACGTAGAAAATATGAAGGAGATTTTTGTTCAAAAAATTTCTACGAATAAAAACTATCTCATATTTTCCATTGGATTCTCTGATTATTCACAATTCCTCATTTGATGTAAGTTCTAGAACTAAAACTGTCATTCCGTAGCTAACTCCAATTATTCCAGAGCTAACTAAAAACAACTACAACTTTTACATACAATCTCGGATTGAGATGATTCTTTTTTTGAACTTGCATAATTTTTCAAGAGGAATATTAATATTCAATAGTATTTGACTTTAAATATACTGCTCATGATCAATTCCACTTTTCCCAAAACTGGTATTATCTCTTCTTTATGGTCCGCATACACAAGATTTTACATCTTTCACAAATAATCAATAGGATTAGTAAAAAATAGATAAAAAAGACTTATAAATAATGAAAAAGATATATATCTTATATTCCATCTCAGAAAATGTATGTTCCAAGATTACATTTAAATCCACCTTTAAAGGTAGCTTTAGAAGGACATGTTAATGGTAATTTATGGCCAATTTATGGCCTCATCACTAAGAATTATCATGTTGATTATTTATGACGTAGTTATATGATAGAAAAAATACAACTTTGATTCTTGATAAACTATTTCAATTGATAAGTATAATAAAATGTATACTTTATGGAATAATATGACAATGTCGTAATAAAAATAATGCAACAAGCTATCTTAAATTACATTTAAGATGCATAATGGATGTAAATAAATAACTCATTAAATTGATATGACCTATTACTAAAAATAAGCTTAAGAAACATTATTAGATGCGATAAATATATCATTTGGGAGGCAAGGGAAACCTATCGTAAATGAAAATAATTATAATTATTTAAGTCATTGGTTATGATGTTCCCGATAACTAGAACTCAATAGCCCAACCTCGGATGGATGCTAAAAATTAACATTCATTTAATATCATAAGTCATTAATTGAATACTACAATATAGCATATATCGTAAGTTGTCCCTTTGAGGTTCATTTATTACAACTATTATAACTTGGAAAGAATTGTGTCATGCTAAATTATACAATTTATTTATTCATCATGGATGAGTCACCTCTATACCAAATTAAGTTAACTATTGGAAAGAAATGGATGTGTAATGACGCAACTCATTACGTAAACATTTTATCTCCATAGCAACCCAACTTGGCATGGATGTGCTCTTTCGCACTGGTTGAAAAGGTTTTGTACCTTATGCATACCATGTAACTAAATTAACTCAACTAAATAATTCAATTTGATAATCGAGTAAAGTGACATGGTGAGGGGACAAGTTTCGTTAATGAATGTTTCATCATGAAAGTGAGCATGCATACATGACTCTTAAACATTGGTGAAGTAGTATAGGATATTAATTGCATTATCAAGTTCACCAAGTTATAATAAATAGTGTAAGATGCTAGATGGAATTTTATTGACTGAGTTCTAGGTTGATACTTAGAAGACATCACTCTCAAATATTTTCATGGGGAAGGCATCACTCGTATACTTTGTACACAAAATTGGAAGAGGAAACTATGGGGGATCAGGTATATCTAATTGAACCCTATTTATGCACATGGTTTATTGATTGGTATTTTGTGAATTTAATTGTACATCATTTTTGGATTTAAATTTTGTACATTTAAATCATTGAAGGAAAAATTTGGTTTGGGAAATTAAAAAAATTACCATAATTTGAAGCATTATAAAATAGGTTTTACATTTTAGTATTAGAGTGAAGGTTACAACTCTTGGACCTATTAAGTCCCTATGCTAGCTTAAATTTTATTCTTGTCTAACAGAGAACATGGTTAGTGTATGTATGAAAGACTAACTATGTCATACTAATTAGAACTAATGCTTAGAGCTCAAGACATGATTAGATCAAACAAAACATCAATATAAGAGCTTAGAAAAATAACTTCTTTACATGCAACATGAATGAAACAAACTAACATGCTAAGCCATTTTACTCTTTAGATTGCTAACTAAATGTGAACCTAGTTAGATCCTATAACAATCAAATTGGGGTTTTTTGTTTTTCTTCAAGATGGTGAAAGGATCTCTCTAAAAAATGGCTACAAGGCCATGTTAGATATTCCTCTACTAACCAAACATGAAGAATGGATGCAAGGTGAGAAATCTATTCCAACAATGGAAGTAAGGCTCAAGATCATATGTTTTATATGAGATACTATCAAAAGTATGGTGTAAAGTTGAAAGGGATGCACTAGGCTTGTATTTATAGGTTTCCATTTGGGAAAGTTTAGAATCCTAGTGCATGTGGGACAAAAGGTAAAGACAAAATAGACTTTTACAAGTCAATGCACTTTTTGATTAGATTAGGAGCTAATTAATCTTTTAGGATTAATTAAGGATCCTAAGTAGGCTTAGAAGATTTCTGAGAGCATCTAGAAGGGGTTTTGATGGATTTTAGAAGTTTTGGAAGTGATATTTAGCCAATAAGAAGGTTTATTGGTTAAATGTAAGATTAGAGGCTTAATTAACATATAATTAGATAATTAAGAGGATTATCACTAATAAAAATGTCGTTAATTGGCATCTTGAGTGAATTAGAAGCATAGTTAGATAATGAAGTGTCATTATTTGACCAAAGTGAGAGGGAGTGAAGATCGTTAGTGTAATTTAAGTATTAAACTGTGTAAGTGGATTTTAGGTGTCTACATTTTCTCCTCTTTGGGGTAGCGTAAGTGAAACCACTTCAAAGGTAATAGACAAGCATATCCAAATACAATTTTTGAAGGGGTAGAATAAAAATTAGTAAAATGACGGATGCCCGCTCGAGTGTCGATGGGGTGATGAAGAGAGGGTGATACACGATTGAAAAGATGAAGAGAAAATACCAAAGTGTGGAAAAAATCATCGAATGGGAGACATACGACAATATGCCAAATATCAATATAGAGTAGAGGTGTGAGCCTCAACCCCTACATAATACCAAAGATGAACTCTTTTGTTGAAAAAATTCATGTGGGTATCGTTGTGAAGCGCAAGTTATGCTATTATTAACATATCTATAAAAATGATTTGTAGCAGTGCTCCCTATTACCCCGAGCTCACCTTTGGAAGAATAGTGTAGGATAGAAGAGAATGATAGGGGAGGAAAATGAAGATGAAGAGAATGGAAATAGCTTGCATCCACCAATTTAAATTTTTTTATTTCATCATATTACTAATGATCTACATCATTGGTCATTTATTATGTATAATCATACAACAAAAGTGTAAGATGACATGAAAAGCCATAATATGAACCTTTTTCATTTCCAAAATGCCTAACTTAATGCAACATACATAATTCATTGCAATACGAGAAAGTGAACAAAATAACCTGATAGGGAAACACATACAAACACACATACTGAAACAAACAACATTCAAGACAGTTGCACAAATGTTTTTGTTATCAAGCTTCAATCTCAACCGTGTGGATTGATGACAAGAGTTAAGAATGGTGCCCCAAGCAAGGATACATGTGAGGGGAATATATGAAGGATGAAAGGGTCCCATGAAAAATCAAGCATGCACTATGAAACTAATCCCAACAACATGTTCGTGCAAGGGAATACAAACATAGTAAGAAAAATAGCTTTTTTGATGGAGGGAAGATCAAAATGATCCACAAGTCACACATATGAACATGTGAGAACAAAAGAGAGATTTTTTATAGGATTATTTTTTATTTTTGAGTATGATGCACGTGATACATGCTTTAGCTATGTGCATGCTCATTACTAATTTTTTTATTTATGTACTGTTTTCAAAATCTTTAGTTTTTTTGTGAAAGTTTTATATTGTTTTTGAGTTTTTGATGGAAACGTATTTGAATGTTTTGATTTTTCCAACTAACATATTTGAATGTTTTGGGATTTTCAAAAGTTATATGAATGTTTTTGTGATTTTCTAAACATTTTTGAATGTTTTTTTGTATTTTTGAAAGTTTTCTAAAACTATGTACATGAAGGGAAAGGAACGTAGATGCCCCTAATGATAGATGGGATGTACAAGGGCAAAATGCCACACGTATGTTCAAGATAGTGAATATGTAAAGATAACCCCAATGTTAGATGGGAATATACAAAGGTGAAACCTTCACATATATACAAGAGTAGAATCAGCCGGATCAAGGTGAAAGGGGATAGGTCCAACCAAAACTCAAACATAGGCCAAAAATAGCTTAGGATAAAGCAAATGTTCCTATAGAGATGAGAATGCTCATGAAAAATGAATCCTTCCAAGGTGCTAGAAATAATTTTTCACCTGAAACTTGTCCAAAGTTCCACAATTGTGTGGTTTTCACATTTGGACGACCTGTTTTCTCTTTATTTTTCTATTTTTATACTTTTTCTTATTTTTTTGTATTTTGGAGGAACTCCATACTCAAACATAGAATCACTTGAGATGCATTGTGTTCATGGGTTCCTTTAGTTCCTCACCATCTGAATGAGAAAGTTTGTAGTCTCCTAAACCATAGTTAGTGACCACTAAATATGGTCATAATCAGTTTGGCTTGAACATGCCTTTATTTTCCCGGCCTTTGGTGGTGTTGAACTGATTTTCCTTTAGCACTAAGTTTCCTACCTCAAATTGTAAAGGTATGAAACATTTTTGATACCTTCGAGACACTTGATTTTGATACAATTTCAGATGGTTAAGTGGACAGATGCATCTTTTATCTGGTAGTTCCAAATATGTTAGTCTAGCCACATGGTAGTATTCATCTTTGTCCAAATAATCTCTCAGAGATATTATAAGGGAAGGAAGCTCAATTTCCAGGGGGATGTTAGCCTCAGTTCCATAAATGAGGGAGTAGAATGTTACACCGGTAGGAGTGTGAATTGAAAATATATAGGCCCAAAGGGCATGATGGATCTAAAAGTGTCGGCTTTGACTTGTTTAACTTACCATCTTTTCCATAATCCAAAAAAGGGTTTTGTTGGAAGTATTCTTTGGTAAATTACCCCGAGGGTAATAGGGAGTCAACCAATTTAGATGTATCAAGAAGCATTGTCATATTTCCCTCATGGTTTTGTTCTTACAGATTTACCATTATCAGTTAGAATGGTGGAAGGTATGCCATAATGAAAAATAAGGTGATTCATGATGAACTTGAAAATTTTCACACCAGTAACATATGTGAGAGGAAAAAATTCTACCCATTTAGTAAAATACTCGGTGGCGGTGATGATATGGTTATGTCCATTGAAGGAAGTTGGAGTGATATTCCCTATGAGATATAATCCCCATTTTAAAAATGACCATGGTGTTGTCATTCGATGTAAGGCTTGTGATGATGCATGAATAAGATTTATATAATTCTGACATAATGCACACTTCTTAACATAGTTGCAAAAACATCTTATCAAGCACCTTTTTCTTGTGTGAGCCCCACAAACACCTTCTTTAACTTCTTTAATCGCATGAATTGACTCAACCAAATTAAAACAATTCAATAAATTGTCATCATAGCCATGACAATAGAGGGTGCCTCTGAGGAGGGTATAAAAAGCTATACGTCGATAAGGTTTCTTTTCTCAAGGTGGGAAATGTTTGGGGGAAATGTACCATCTTGTAGGTAATTATAAATGGGATCATACCATGGGAAAAAGGACCAACAACTTCACATATCAGACACGATTCCGGAATGTCATATGCAAGAACTCACAAATGTTCAACAAAGAAAGGAATTTCACTTACCCCTGGAAGAATGCAAACCAACTATTCGATTATGGCCATGGAATCTATCGACCAGTTCGTGCCCTTGGTATCTATTCAAAAGTAACATGCATAAAATACTCCTTTAGAGTCTCAACCATCTTCTTGTATGGGATGAGCTTGTCATCCTTGACTTTATACTCGTCATTGACTTGTTTAATGATCAATTATGAATCCCCAATGACCCTTAGTTGTTTAATATTCCATTTGATAGCAAGTTTTAACTCGGAAATGAGGGCCTCATACTCTTCTATGTTATTGGTACATGGGAAAATCAAATGAAAAGCTTGTGGAATAAAGTCTCTTGTTGGGGTGATAAGTACCACACTGGATCCTGAACCGTGGAAAGTGAATGACCCATCGAAGTGTACTTGTCATATGATGGATTCCTCAATATACATTAGGGAGGCATCTGGTAGATCCAAACATAATGCTTCCATTTTTGGTTGGGAGATTCAACTAGTTGATCAGCAAGTACTGTCCTTTGAGTGAATTTTGGTTGACAAATTCAACATCAAACTCACTTAGCAGGATGATCCAATTAGCCATCCTTCCAGTAAGTGTAGGTTTAGAAAAAAGGTACTTTAATGGATCAACTTTAGAGATAAGCTTGGTCTTGTTATTCAATAGGTAATGATGAATTTTTTGAAAGGAAAAACCACAGCTAAACAAGCCTTTTCAATTTGGGGATAATTCAGCTCATAAGAAATTAAAGAGTGGATAAGGTAATAAATTGCTCATTCTTTTTATCTTAGATTGTATTGGGATAATAGTGTACCAATAACACATTGGGTTGATGAGATCTATAATGAAAAGGATTTCCTAGAGTAGATGAGACGAGGATTGGAGGACTAGTCAAATATTTCTTGAGTAACTCAAAGGCCTATTGAAATACAAGGCCCCAATGGAATGTAACATTTTTCTTGAGTAGATGGGTGAAAGGATGGGACTTATCCATGAGATGATAGATAAAACGATATATTTCATGAAGTTTACACTGTAAGCTACATAAGTACTTAAGGTTCTTTGGTGGAGGCATTTTGGTAATTATTGTAACCTTAGCCGGATCTACTTCAATCCCTTTTCTCAAGACAATGAATCCTAATAAGTTTCTTGATTGCATGCCAAACACACACATCTCTTGATTTATTCTAACTTTGTAGTCTTAAAGGCATTGAAAGATACACCTCAACACTTCTAGGTGTTCTTCTCTAGTCCTATAATTTCCCAGGATATCATCAACATAGTCTTCCATGATGTTGTTCATCATGTCATGAAAGATTACTATCATTACTCTTTGGTAGGTTGACTAGTGTTTTTGAGAATAAAAGGCATTAATTGGTATCAAAACATTCCCAAGGGGTTGTAAAGGTAGTTTTGTGCTAATCCTCCTTTGCAATCTTTATTTGGTTATAATGAAAATCTATCCATGTGGGATAACATTTTGTAACCTGTAGTTGAATCAAAAATCATGTTGATGTTAGGTAAGGGAAATCATCTTTAGGACATGCCTTATTGATATCTATGAAATCAGTGCATATCCTGATACCAACTAGTTTCTTATGTACCGAAACTATGTTGGATATCCATTTTGAATAATCAATAGGTTTGATAAAACCTACCACCAATAACTTCTCCAGTTCTTCTTTGACTAAAAGTGCTACATGTGGGTGCATCTTCCTCAACTTCTGTTTGATAGGTTTGGTGTCTGGATGCACCACAAGGTTATGCATAAATAATTATGGGTCCAAACATGGCATATCTACATATGACCATACAAATATGTCTACAAATTCTTGCAGTAGTATCACAAAAGTTTTCTTCTCCTACGTTGAGAGTGAAGCTCCCAACTTTACCATTCTAGGGTTATCTTTTGTCCCGATATTGACGTCTATGGTCTCCTCTACTAACATTTTAGATGTGTGTTACATACATGTAGGATCAGGAAGGATATTGAGGTCTGATTTTGAGGGCATTTTAATGGTATTTTCACCATGGGTGTGGTCACTTTATGTCTTTTTATTTTTCCATTTGTTTTTCCACTAACACCTCAAATATGTTTTCATTATACGTTATGGAATTGTTTTTATGAGAATTTTTGAAGATATTTTTCCCTTGCTTTAATTTTATGTATTTCTAACCACACATCTTAGCTTCCTTCCTGAAGTACACACATGTCCATATTGATGGAGAAATCATTTTTTTGGTCATCGATTGAAATTCAATAGAAAATACCCATGAATTCTTCAATTGCGTCATCATTTTTAAAGAGATCGATTGGTACATGAAATTAATGGTCCCAATCAATGAGATTGGGATATATAAGGTTTATTTGGAAAATAGAATGGGATAAGGTTAAGATAAATGTATCTAGAAATTTTTTTGTGGAAGAAAGATCTTCATACAAGCCACAACAAGAATCGCATCGCTATCCAAATGAGACAAGATATCCTCATGTTCTAAAGAGGTAGTATCGATTTCTAAGGGTGGAATTCCATGAGGCCTAATACCAAGGCTGCATTTATCTAGTTTGTAATGGGGAATTGGGATAGTCTCTAATTTTCTTTGCCCATCTCGTGTCACAACTATATCCTTTATAACCCATGGCATACATCATCTTGTGAGCTTTGGTATATTCTAGAGCTTGGTGACATGAATCTTTTGTACCTTTAAGGATCCATTTTGTAGGTGAATCCAACATTTTATCATCTGATAAGAGGATGCGAGGAATAAATTTCTCAAAATTACTAGCACAACTATCCCGAGATATCTTGAGTTAGAAACTTGGTCTCGCCTCACATTTTTAGTTATAATGAAAGGTCGGAGACCAAAAGGGCCTGTTGGAGGTCATACTCTTCAATTGGGCCATTTGATAGGAATTTCATCTCCCATGTAGAAAAGGGGAAAACATAAGTGAGAGCGCTTGCATGAATAATACTTAGCATGTCTTGGTTAGCACAAGATTTTAGAGCTTCAGTTTGTAGTGGTACAATTATATCCGTAGAAGGACATTCATATGCCACAAGATAAAAAATATGTAATGATATGCAATGTGTGAATGGTTTTGGATCCCCCAAAATAGTTATTGTTTCCCCGTTATGATATAATTTTATGATACGATGAAAGGTCAAGGGTATAAATTGCAAGGCATGTATCCATGGGTGGCCTAGGATCATATGAAGGGAAGATCCAAGTCGAGGACATGGAACTTAGTGTCATGATATGTCATCCCTAATTCCATAGGAAATACTATTGTATCGGTTGATTCACATTCTAAATTATCATATGTTGTGATGGTGATGACATGAGAATCTAAATCTACCTCTATTCATCTCAATTGTCTAACTAACTTCAAGGTGTAAATTTTCAAACCTAGATCCGTTGTCCACAAGAACTCTCTTTATCTTTCTTTGAGTAAAAATTCCTCTAGGTATAGGGGTAGGTTATGCATTTGTTTGTCATGTGGAATTTCACTTTGGTTTAAGGAAATGTGTTCCATAGGAGCAAGGTTTACAACCATCGCTTAGAGGTGTGAAGGATCAATATCGATTGACACTCCTAACCCCTAAAGTGTTTTGTAGAGGATGTATTTATGAATATTTGATATCTTGAGAAGATCTAAGATCAAAATCTTAGTAGTGGTCTTCTTAAGTTGTTCTAAAAGGTCATACTGACTATCCTGAGGGGTGGGTAGAGGAGGTTCTAGAATCGTGAGATGAGTGTGCCACGTTTCAACAAAACAATATTTACTCTTAATTCTTATGGAATTCACATGCTCATTGGAAGAATGAATACATATGATAAGTGAATCAAATGGGTTACTGGTTTGACCATAAATGTAATTGGTGGCTTTGTAATCATTGGAAGATTGGCCTTGATCTGACTTTTTCATTTCCTGTTTGTTATGTTTAGGAAATGGTTCTTTGAATATTCCCATCTTTTGATTGGGTGTTTGATGAGGCTCAGGTGAATCAACTTCAATCTCTCCACTTTTAATAAGGTCTTGGAAAAAGTGTCTTAGCTTGAGGCACTTGTTTATTTTGTGTCCCTTAACATGATGATACTCACAATATTCATGGTCTTTATACCATGTCGGTTTAGGTGCATCATCAACATATGGTACTATTTTAGGGTACTGGACCATGTTCACTATGTCTAGTGACTGTTTCAAGATTGTGGACAAGGAGTCTGTGAGAGGAGTGAACACCGACATTTGATAGTAGGTTGAATCAGCCCTTTAGTGAGTTTGAAAGGAGGACAAATTTTTACTGCTTGGACACATTTAGAATCTCTCGAGACTGTATCATACGCTTTTTTTGTTTTTGTTGAAAAATTTAGGTTTGTCCGTAGGTTTGGAGGTTTGGTTTTCTTTTGAAAAGGGTTTTAATGTCCCTTTTGCTATCAATGCCTTTTCTATTTGGGTACCCTTTTCTATAACTTCTTCAAAGTTACTAACACAATGCATTTGTAAATGAAACACAATGTTTGGGTTTAAATTGGGTATGAAAATGCTAACTAATTTATTTTCTAGGATTGAACAAGGGAAACAACTAAATAACCCCCACCATCGTTGCAGTAAGAAAATAGATAAAGTTTTATTAGGTATTTTATTCACACTACATAAATTTAACATTGTGACATCAAAATTGAATGAGAAATGCCATACAAATATATCTTCTAACTTAGGTCATGTAAAGACAGACCCCTTAGGGATGTGGAGAAACCACTCCAAGGCTTGCCCTCCTAAACTTCGTGGGAAGAGGCATATGAGGTAATGTAATCACCAATCCGGCACTATGATAATTCTCCACTGGGAAGTCCTCGTGCTATGATTATTTACTAATGCACAACCTTTAGTTTGGTGGATGTAAACTGGAAACACAACAACAAACATAACACAAGAATACCATAGACTATGATATGAAGGAATGATGAAAAATCTGAAATATAAGTGTAAATTATAATATCAACATGAAATTGTTACAATCTCACCCATGAGGTACTTCAAGTGTTACTGACTTCACTTGCCTTCCAACAATAACTATGGGAGAAACTTCACAATGGATTATTTAACACACCTTCTAAATGATGGCTTCCTTTACACACTTACTCATACAATATTTCTCACTACTTCTTTCTATGCTAAATGAGGGGGGTGGCCTCTTTATTTATAGGAATTTAGGCTTATCCACCTATCTCTAAGATAGGATAGGAAATATCTTCCAGCCAATCATATTCCATGTTTAAACTCTTCCCTTTACATGTAGGCTTATCTTCTAAGATAAGATAAACCTTATCATCTCACATGGGTTCCACCTTTTTAGACTTTTCCACAAATAAAATACACAAAATATTTATGACATCACTCTTTGTCCTTATTACAAATATAATATTTCTAATTCCTAATCATGTAGACCCTACTTCTCTACTTACCCCAACTTTGACATTTTAACATTACCGGACCACTTACGACAAATATTTACTTTTTACCACAACATTCCTATTGTACTTTGACTATTACCGTACTCTACTTTATTGGCGGCACCATACTGATGGTGCCATTATCTTCTATCAGACGCCACTACTAATCATACTTAACAACATCCTATTCCTAATACATACATAATAAAATAGAAATTACGGAGGAAAATTTTAATGTCGACATTTTCCCCTTCCTAGCTTCTACTTTGTCCTTAGAGTAGACTATTCTGGTGCTTGGAAAATCTTTAACTTGTCATGGTTGACCCATTTCGTAATGGGAGTGCCATCCAATTCCTCCAGTCGATATGTACCATTTTCATGCACAACTGCTATTTTGTAGGGCCCCATCCATTTGGGAAGGAATTTTCTCTCCTTCTTTTTTTTGTATCTGGAATCATATACTAGAACCAAGTCATTCACAAGAAATGGAGACCAAGGATATTTTGATAAAAGTATTCCTTCGCTTCATTTTCTTCTTATAGCTTGTATCCTTCGCTATTTCCTCATTTCCTCTAGTAAATGAAGATGCACCAACCTTTCTTTTTTATGAATCACTTTCATCCATCCTTTCCTTTTTCATAACTCTCACAGTGGGAATATCAAACTCAATAAGAAGAACTGGATCAATGCCATAAGCCAACTGAAATGGGGAGTATCCTGTTGCTGACTTTGATGTTGCCCTATATGCCCACAATGTTGCATGAATCCTTTTATCCCACTTATGTACCTGCAAGGCTGCATCTTTTGCTAGAATTTGACACAACAAAAAAATTGTTCGTTCCACCTATCCATTTATGCTTGGCTTGTATGTTGTTTCCTTCCTGTGCTTAATAAAAAACTTGTTGACTAGGGCTTCTACCACCTCATTAATGAAGTGGCTTCCTTGATTTGTTACAATTTCTAATGGGCAACCAAATTTGGTGACAATGCGTTCATATATGAACCTTGCCACTTCATCCATGGAAGTTGTTTTCAATGGCCTAGCTTCAACCCACTTGGTTAAATAATCTATGGAAACTACAATATACTTATTTTGGCGTGGGGTAGTTGGAAGTGGACCTACAATATCTATTCCCACTTTTCAAAGGGACCAAGTGGAAGAATATGACATAATGGAGCTGATGAAGTCTTACGGTTACCATGTGTTTGACAAATATCACATGTCTTACAATAATTATAACAATCTCTAAAAAGAGTGGGCCAGTGATAACCTACATCCAAGATCCTTCTTGCTGTAAGTTGTCCAGAGAAGTGTCCTCCACATGTACCATTGTGGAATTCTTCTATCAGCTCCTTCCCTTGATCACGTCCAACTGCCCTCTTGTACTATCCATCAGGTCCTATTTAAAATAATACTCCATACAGAATAGAATATGGACGACTGGCTTGAGTAATCTTCCTCTTAGTCTTTACATTGGCACCATCAGGAAACTTGAATTCATTCAGATAATTCCAAATATCTATGTATTCACTAGGGATTGTGTCAAGGGATAACAATGTTGCATATGGGAAATCATCATCATCACAAGATGATCCTAAACCATCATAGGCTCGAGAGAGTGCATCTGCATTGACATGCTTCTTTCCTGGCCTATCTATAATATCAAATTCAAATTCTTGTAGCAAAATTATCCATCTTGCTATCCTCCCTGATGGGTTAGGCTTATTTACAATATATTTTAGAGCTTGATGATCTATTATAACTATAAATTTCTTCCCTAGCAAGTAATTTCTAAACTTCTTTTACAACAAAAATGATAGCTAGAGCCTCTTTTTTTCAGTTACTGTATAATTTACCTCAACACTGCTCATTTGTCTACTCCCAAAGTAAACTAGATGATCATTCCCATTTTCATCTTTTGGCTCAGAGTACTTCCTAGTGCTACATCTGAGGCATCAATATACACAATGAATGGCTTGCTCCAATCTGGATTCTTTAAAATAGGTGAAGACACCAAAGCTTCCTTCAATTGTTCAAAAGCTTCATGCGCCTTATTTCTTGGTTCATAAGTAACATCCTTCTTCAAGAAATGGGTTAGTGGCTATGCAATCTTTGAGAAATTCTTGATGAAAATTCTATAGTAACCCACATGGCCTTAAAATGATCTCAACTTACTTCTATTCATAGGAAATGGTAACTCTTTGATTTTTGAAACTTTATCAAGATCAGTACCAATACCATCTCTGGATACAACATGCCCTAACAAAACACCTTTAGAACATCCAAAGACACACTTTTTAGGGTTTAATGAGGCTTGTGCTTCATCTAACCTTTGAAATGCTATCTCTATCTAGTGCATGTGGTCCATCTCTCTCCCATAGATGTAAAAATCATCGAGAAATACTTTGATGAAGTTCCCAATATAGGGTTCAAACACCCTATTCATCAAGCGCCTGGAATGTTTTCGAGCATTACACAACCCAAAAGACATAACTCTATAAGCAAACATTCCCAAAGAGTGGTGAACATGGTCTTTAGTTGATCTTTCTCGCTATACGAACTTGGTTGTATCCGCTATATCCATCAAAAAACTATAAGCACTCCTAGCCAGCCTACTTCGTCCAAGATGTGATCTCGAGAATGGAAGAGGGTAATGATCCTTCTTTGTTGCCTTTGTTGAGCTTCCTATAATCAACACAAATGCGTAGTTTCCCATTTTTTTATTGAGATCACAATGGGAGAAACCCATTCGAATTCTCCACAAAGCAAATATGAATCTTGCATCAAGTAACTTATCTATTTCTTCTTTTACAGTCTTGAAAAAATTAGGATTCATTCTATATGGCATTTGATTTATGGGCTTAACACCATCTACCAGCTCAATAGAATGTTCTACCCAACTTACTTGATGGAGTTCCTTGTAATCAAAAGTGAATAGGTGTATGTACCTTCGAAAGAGCTGGAGGTAGGATTCCTTCTCACTCTCCATCACCATCACCAATCTTTATTTTTTGGAGATGATCAACAATTTCTTCTTTAGATAATCTTATGGGTTCATGAGTCGGTGTGACTGGAAGGATATCCATGACCAAAACATCAACCTCACTTTCTTCATCTTTTGTGTCCACTTCACTGGTACTAGAGTAATCAGAGGATGTCCAATCATCAGTTTCATCACTTGAATCCACAGGTTCTACCTTATGATGCCAAGGGATCACGTTTATCTTCACCCTCTCTCTGCCACGTCCAAGTGTCATGAAGCCTTCATTCTAGTAGTTTCTTGCATGAACTCTCCTTAGCCATGGCCTTCCCAACAACATTGGGTACACAACAATACCATTTTTCATCACCTGAAAGTCTACCACACATACAACACCCATAACAGATATTGCCACATTTGAAACAACACCTTTTGGTTTAGTTTTTCCTTATTTAATGACATTAACATAAGTGTTGAGGGGCGATCAATTTTTAAACCCAACATATTCATTATAGACTCGGTCATTACATTAACTGCAGCACCTCCATCAACTAATACATCATGAATTAAAATACCATTACATAATACCTCATCTTGTGGAGCGTAGGGATCCGCCTCTACCTCCAAAACAAGGTACCTCAACCTCCTTACTTCATCAAGCATTGATTCCACTTCGTAGCTCCCGCCTCTTCTCAGAAGACATAGCCAGAAGTTGACCATATGTAATATTTGCAGGCCTTTTGGATAAATCTTCTAAGATGGAGTATGGTCCTTGTCCCTGTGAAATTAGAAAATCCTGCACACCCAACTTTCTTCTCCTATGTTTCTTACTAGTTTCTCCTTTCATCTTCTTAGGATCATTTCCATCTTGGTTATATTTTTTTTCTTTCTTTTTTTTGTTACAAACACATCTGCTTCATTATTTATGCTCCTATCTATTACATCAAAAGAATTCACAGGTGCTTTTCCTTTATCATTATCTCTTGTACTAGATGTAGAAGCTCTATCTGGACAATTATACTTATAATGACCCTTTTTATGACAACCATAACATACAACTTTAGTTATATTTCTTTTTGGACCTCTATCTCCTCCCTGAGAACTAAATTCCTTTCCTTGAAGAAGATTAATAGTTAACTGACCCATCTTCTTGAGCAGATCTTCATACTCAGTAGATGTACTAGGGAAAATATTTGTGCTCACCGAGAGTGGTTGTGGATTTTAGACCAAAGGTGTTGGTGTAGGCTCTACCTTAGCAATAATTTCTTTGGGCTCCTCTTCCATGCTTTCTTCTTTCCTTCTTGCAATCTCCTTTACTTTTTCAATGGTAGTTGGGCGGTCATACTTCACTTGTTGTTCTGATCTTGGCTTCATCCCAAGAATGAAGTGCTTACAGAGGAGATTATCCATGCCATTCATCAACCCATCCGCTAATCCTTCCTTCCGGATCTGGGCATCGAGCTTCCTCCTTAGCTCTAGAACACGAGCATGATAATCCCTTATCTTCTCCTTCTCTCCTTGGGATAACTTTGTGATATCGATCATGAGATCTGCATATTTATGTTGTTCACTAAATTCTTCAAGAAAACTTTCAGTTAATAAATCCCATGAATTTTTCACATTATCACCTAGTGTTTCAAACCACCTAAGAGCTGAACCATCCAAAAAGGTAGGAAAAAATTTAGTCCATTGTTCCCTTCTTATGAGGCCATTACAAATGCAAGATCGTTTAAACTCTTGAATGAAAGAGGAAGCATCTTCATTAGATTGGGCTGAAAAACAGAATCTTCCCCATTTTAAAAAGTAACCACAGTGAAATACCAATTCACAAGTACAATCAGTAAGACTTGTGTGCACAAATAATTGGACTCACTACAATAGAAAGTGACTTTACACCTTTCTATAGTAAAATAGGAATGACCACGGTAAAACTTGACTTACTGTGGTAAAAACTGACTTTACTGTGGTAAACACTATTCATGATAAAAAGTGAAGTTACTGTGGTAAATACTATTCACGGTAAAAAGTAAAGTTACTGTGGTAAATACTATTCATGGTAAAAAGTGACTTTACCATGGTAACTACTATGCACAAGTAAAAACAAGGTTACCCTCCAAATGATTTCTGACTAAGGGGGAATATTTCTCTAGAAAATCCACCAACAAGGAATGGTCCCAACAATGGAACCAAAATGTCATCACCAATCCAGCACTATGATAATTCTCCACCGGGAACTCCTCGTGCTATGATTATTTACTAATGCACAACCTTTAGTTTGGTGGATGTAATCTGGAAACACAACAACAAACATAACACAAGAATACCATAGACTATGATATGAAGGAATGATGAAAATCTGAAATATAAGTGTAAATTATAATATCAACATGAAATTGTTACAATCTCACCCATGAGGTACTTCAAGTGTTACTAACTTCACTTGCCTTCCAACAATAACTATGGGAGAAACTTCACAATGGATTCTTTAACACACCTTCTAAATGATGGCTTCCTTTACACACTTACTCATACAATATTTCTCACTACTTCTTTCTATGCTAAATGAGGGGGTGACCTCTTTATTTATAGGAATTTAGGCTTATCCACCCTATCTCTAAGATAGGATAGGAAATCTCTTCCGGCCAATCATATTCCATGTCTAAACTCTTTCCTTTACATGTAGGTTTATCTTCTAAGATAAGATAAACCTTATCATCTCACATGGGTTCCACATTTTTAGACTTTTCCACAAATAAAATACACAAAATATTTATGACATCACTCTTTGTCCTTATTACAAATATAATATTTCTAATTCCTAATCATGTAGACCCTACTTCTCTACTTACCCCAACTTTGACATTTTAACATTACCGGACCACTTACGACAAATATTTACTTTTACCACAACATTCCTATTGTACTTTGATCATATCGTACTCTACTTTATTGGCAGCACCGCATCGGTGCCATTATCTTCTATCGACACCACTACTAATCATACTTAACAACATCCTATTCCTAATACATACATAATAAAATAGAAATTACGGAGGAAAATTTTAATGTCGATCAGTAATTATCACTATAATCAACTTCCTAGCATGCCATGTAGAAGTACTTGATGTGATCACACAGTCACCCTTCTCTTTATATTTGTAAACTTTTGGGAAATAAAAATTCTTAGGGAACACTATGCGCAACGTAACCTTGTCAAAGGGATAAGGACATAGTTCTTCAAATTGATAATTTTTTCTATGTCCCACATTACTTTCTTGAAGGCTCATAAGTATACTCTTCATGGATTGTAACTCTTGTGTGAGGAGTTTCTCTTTGGTAGGTGAAGCTGGCATGTACACCCTACTATATTTAGATGTTTCACCCTCTTTGTCTTTAGTATGAAGTTCACTATGTTTAACCCTATGTTTTTCTTGATGTGCATGTTTATCTGTGTCCTTTTGCACATGGGAAGCTAGACTAGCTAATTTTCTGCTAAGGGTTTGTATTTGTTACTATATAGTGACTTCATCATCTTTAGGTCCTTCTTGATCTTCGTTAGTGGGAGATGGATATTTGCATTCAAACTCTATCCTAACTTTGAAAGGTATTCTAATAGGTGGTAATTGATAACCACTCACATGTTTAGAGACCTCATTTTCATTATTGTCATTTTGGTGACTTGAAGTAGAAGCATGTCCTTGGTTTATGGGGTCGTTTCATGTCAATAAGAAAACATTTTGCTTCTTACTCTTTGTGGGTGGCGTAGGTGGGTGGAATAAATTCATATTTAGGTGGAAACTTGGCACCTAATTCTACCACGTGTGTGAGTACTCTTTCCTTATTGAGGAAAAGGAACTCATATAAGTGTGTGGGATTGAACGAAAAATCATCCCAAGGTGAGCCTACTTAAACACCACTATGATCAATTAGATCATCTGTGTCTTTTACCTTAGAGAAAAGGGGTCCTAAATCAAAGCCAATGAAAGGATTAGACTCCAATGTTTTAGATTCCATCCTCATGATTGGGGCATGGAGGAAAATTTCCACAAGGATTTTTTCATAAGGTGATCAAGGATACCACAAACCTAGACAAACCAATAGTGTGAAAATTGTAACCATCATAAAAGAATGTCCAACAATCAATGGAAAATAATTTGAAAGAATAAAGAACGATCCTAAGAGACAATGCCCATATAATAATATGTATCTTGAATCCAAAAATTAATCACAAGAATATGATCAAACCACTACAATAGTTACCTCATAATTTTTCAAAGATAGTTGCGGTATATAAGAATAGTGACCACATGATATCACTACTTAGGTCAGGTTAGGATAAACAAGACCTAAATACTAATAAGGTCTAGATGCAATCTCCTAGCAAGGTATACTAACAAATTTTTAGACACAAAACAAAGTTCAAGTCTTGAAAAAGGAAGCCACAAGTGCAAGCAGCGTAACAACACAATTTGGATACGTAATCAAGCCTTTGTAGACAAAGGCAAGATTTTTAGTATCAAAATGATGTCACTACAATGCTAACAAAATAACGATGTTCTTCCAACTTAAGTCAATTTTGGGATTAAAAACTAAGTCTAAGTATAGAAAGAAGTTGTTATTTATGCAAGTAGCATAACAATACAACTTTGAAACTTAAATCAAGTTTCCCAAGGAAAACAAGATGTAAGTATCCAACTTGTAGTGATAAGATACGTGCAAACATAACAACTCAAAGGAAGTCAATGATGAGATTACCTAACTATAATGATAATGTGTCTCAATATGGGTTTGAGATAAAGGGCCTACTAGAACATGAATATGTACCATTCACACTTTCAACACTTACATTCGACATTACAACCTAGTCATGCAAGTAGACTAAAAAAGTGGTGGACATAATTATTTCTAGTAGTATCTGTGTGTGTTGTTTTCTTTTTTCCCAAAATGGGAAACAAGAATACAAAGGAGTAAAACCAAGTGGTGATGAAACAAACTAAGTATAACTTTGGTGAAGTTTTACCTTGCCTTAAGGCAAGTGAAAAACTAAGACAAAGTAACACGTCATAAGTTTTGTGATGAATATCACTAGGCCCCAACTTCAATGGAGTCTCCCCTTGTTTGAATAATAAGGTTTTGAATCTAAAATAAGTTAGTGCTTTGCAATGGTTCTTTAGAACACGATGTTTTGAGTCAGTCAAGTTGGCCTCAAGACAAAATGAATTCCTTTTTATTTCTCCTAACTAGGTTGTCATAAAAATCTCTGCGAGTGTAGTTTTCCAAGGAAGTCACAATGACTAAACCTTGGAGTATATTGGATTTCCATTACCCCTTCAATATAATGAGCAATAAATGTGTTTAGTTATATTTTCACTACTTGTTGCATGAAGAAATTTTCGATGTTATTCTCACAAGTGCGTACTAATCAAGTAGGTAAGCAAGGCACTTCCCGTTTCATCCAAAAGGTTCTCTCTTGCGTGGACTACTTTGGGATTCCTAGGCGCTTTACTCTTGTTATCTTAAGGCTCATTCCAAAGGGAGTTTATCCTAGTTCAAAACATACAAGTTGTAGATCTTAACTAAAACCTACATAAAGAGTGTGTTGATTAATTAATGTAGTTTTTTTTTATCTTTTAGAATAAGAAACAAGGTTTTGCACACTATTAGAAACCTACAAAAACGTGTTAGTTTTTGTTTATATCTCAATTATTTTACAAGCATATTCTTGGTCCTTCGTGAAAAGATTATTAATTCTCTAAATAATCAAAACATCATAAAAAGAGGATAAAATATTGTTTCTGATTCTTAAGATCATCCTAAGATGCACGAGAAGAGCATACACAACGAGGAATCCTACTATATTATGAAATGGAAAAATTCAGTAACCTAAGTGCATAAGCAATTATTTTTAACCAAGTTGTTTGTTCTTTCCCTTAAGCTTAATGAAAGGTTTTTGAAAGCATAAGAAAGGTATAGAATCATTTTTGATTCCCAAGATCACCTAGAAGGTGTGAGGGAAGAGCATACATGATCTTATCCTTATAAATGAAAATGTGACATTCATTAACTTATCCAAACAAGTTAGCACAAAGCATGATCTAATATACCCTGAAAATCAATAGTTATCCTTTAAGAAACCCTACAAGATGTTAGAAATATCACAAATCAAATTTTACAAAGTATTTGGACATGTTAGAAATCAATAGTTTTATAGTAAATGAATTTTTTTAGATAAGTAAAAATCCCAATCTTATGTTCCCATTCCATAGTTAGCTTCAATACCTTTCCAACAAAAAAATGGAGTCATTTCGAGTCGGGAGAAACATTATGGCCTTCTAAGATTGGTTATGGACAAGGTTCAATGTATGTGTGTCCTAATGACATATACATACCCTTTTTTAGCATATACATGCCCTTTTTATCATATACATACCATTTTTAACATATACATGCCCTTTTTAGAATATAAATACTCTTTTTAACATATACACATTAGGGTTCATTTTAAGACCCCCTCCGTAAAATTAGTTTAGAATGAGTGGAAAATTTCCAAAATCGATTTTTGAATCAAAGGTGAATTTCGGAAAAATGTTTTGTGGAAAAGGTGATTTAGCAGGGAGAAATTTTCTTATATTTTGCATAGTTGGAAGTGTGTTAGAAGACCGTCGGGAAGAGCAATTTTCTTTGGGTAGGGTTGGATGGCCATCTCTTTCATAGAAATATACAACATTTATCTGATAATTAAAGAAAAAAAGATTTGATACATTTGAAAACAAAGAAGAAAAAAATCATCTCCATATATATATATATATATATATATATATATATATATATATATATATATATATATATTCAAAGTACCTACATGTCAAAATAACAACTTCCCATAAATATGCTAGGAATAGAAGATCCTTTCACAAAAGGAGAACCTGCAATGCATAGAGAATGACCATCGACATCTCTCGTCCTTCCTTGGTTGGACAACTGTCCATTGTTTTTCGTAGACAATGGACAACCATCAAACCCAAGTCGGATGGATAACCACTCTTTTTTGGACATTTATATTAAATGCGTAGCCCCTTGCAACCTCCCTCTCTAAAGCTATGTATTATACCTTGGTGAATATTTGCACATTTTGATTAGAAATATTGACAAAATACATCCATAAGTTAATTTTTACATATAAATAGTAGGTGAACCTGACCCATATAAATGACTTGTTGGCAAAAATTTTAGGCAAATCCGTGTGGCAAAGCGATCGCTGAAAATTTAACATTTCTAATTTCCAAAATCCATAATATATGTGAATTTACAATTTTGTTCCACTAAACATTTCCCCGATACATGCCCTTTTTAACTATTGCAAGGACTTTTTAGCACCTACACACCCTTGACAAAAAAACATAGTCAACTAAGCATATGCACGACCAAAGAGGCATATGCATTCTGTAGAGAGTATGCACACCCTTTAAAGTTTATGCATGGTCCTTCTTGTAGATCACTAAAATATGATATTTTTTTGCAATTTTTTTAAAAATCTCAAAACTTTGTTTATTTTTTCAATTTCGAAACACCTAACCTCCTTTGATCCTACAAAGAGCATAAAATCAAAGCAATTCAAACTAAAATAGTCAAGAAATCCTATGTTTCACCAAAAATGGTAAAAATAGGGTTAGTTTAAACAAATTTGAAACAAATCTTGAAAAAAAAGGAAAAGGACTAGTGATTAGTCCCACTGGGCATGCCAAATGTATGCATGAAAGACTAACTATGTCATAAGAATTGAAACTAACACCTAGTAGCTTCAAGACATGATTAGATCAAACAAAAACATCAAGATAAGATCTACATGTGAACAAAACAAACTAACATGCTAAGCCATTTTACTCTTTAGATTGCTAATTAAATGTGAACCTAGTTAGATCATATAACAATCAAATTGGGTTTGTTGTTTTGCTTCAAGATGGTGAAAGGATCTCTCTAAACAATGGCTACAAGGCCATGTTAAATATTCTTCTAATAACCAAACATGAAGAATGTATGAAACATGAGCAAGGTATTCCAATAATGGAAGTAAGGCTCAAGATCATATGTTTTATATGAGATAATATCAAAAGTATGGTGTAAAGTTGAAAGGGATGCACTAGGCTTGTATTTATAGGTTTCCATTTGGGAAAGTTTAGAATCCTAGTGCATGTAGGAAAAGGTAAAACCAAAATAGACTTTTATAAGTCAATTAAATTTTTGATTAGATTAGAAGCTAATTAATATTTTAGGATTAATTAAGGATCCTATGTAGTCTTAGGAAGGTTTCGAGAGCATTTGGAAGGGGTTTTGAGGGATTTTTGAAGTTTTGAAGCAAGATTTAGAAAATAAGAAGGTTGATTGGTTAAATCTAAAATTAGAGGCTTAATTAGCATAGGATTAGCTAATTAAGAGGATTATAACTAATCAAAATGTCATTAATTGGTATCCTGAGTGAATTATGAACATAGTTGGATAACAACGTGTCATTATTTCACCAAAGTGAGAGGGAGTGAAAATCGTCAAGTGGAATTTAAATATCAAACTATGAAAGAAGATTTTAGGTTTCTATAGTTATGACATGGGAAACATTGTAAATAACCAACCTATGGGTGTAAATAACAGCCACAATGTAGAAGTTGGATGAAATACTTGAGATGCCATTCAGACATGCGAAAACCAAATAGTTGTTCTTGAACAATGTGTCATAGGTAATGATAGTGGTAATGACAAAGTGATGGTATTGAACCATCTCAAGGGTAACCTAACACCGTAAGAAAAATTCTATGGACCCCAATGAGAGATAATGTAAACACAACAAAACCTAATGATGAAAATACAAATGTAAATATGAATGCTAACAACGTTAATTAACTTGAAAATAAGAGGGAAATTTTGACATCATAACTATCAAACGATATCAAAAGGATCATCTCACCTAAGTTCAATGGTACAACCTTAGGAGATGAAGTTAAGAACTCGGCTCAATGATATGAAGAAGTATTTTATTATTTGGAACTTCTCGGAGGAAACTAGGGCTATTTGGGGAGCTTATGAGCTCTTCAATGGGACACCCTCCTAGTCAAACATCCTAGAATTTAGAGTTGGGTGTTGATGAAGCACGATCCTGAGTTGGGATCATTTCAAGTATTAATTTTGACAATTTTGGTTATAATAACTTTATTATGATAAGAAAATGTCTAAATTTAAGACATGAACTTAGGAAAGATGAAATTCATTGAATACCAGGAGAAGTTCACAAAACTTCAAGTATGTGCCTCAAGATTAGATTGATGAGAAGTTTTGCATTAGGAAGTTCATAATGGGATTGAACCCAAAGTAATAGAAGATTAAGTTTATGTCTAAATACTATCAACTATGGAGGATGTATTTGAAAAATAAATTAGGAAAGATTATAAACTATAGGCTATTTTTGCACATAGAGAGGAAAATTAAAAGAAATATGTTAATGTGCCTTTATATTTAACAGCTAAAAAGGTTAGGTGGAAGAAGTTTAGCACCAAAAACAAAAGTGGGAATGGTGTTGGTAAGAAAACTAAAACAATTAAGACTGCTCCAAATAATAAGAAAAATGGACCGAACAATGCGGCAAGACAAAAGTAAAACTTAAAGGAAAGGAATTTTTTTGGGGCTAATTTATATGTGGAATTGATCACTATGCAAAAAAATTGTCCTCGGAGGAAAGAATTTAACAACTAAGCAGCACCTTATACATGTTGCAGTGACCGATAAGAAAGATGAAAAGAATGCTATGCTAGTCAAAGTTACATGTAAGTTGTATGGGCTACTTATAATCATCTTATTTGATACTAGTGCAACTGAATGATTTGTTTTAACAAAAATATATTCTAAACTTAAAAAGGAAATATGGATATACAAAAATACATTGTCTATTTAATATGGTAATAACATTGTCCACACGGTTAAACAGTGTATGTTTGGTGTAACACTAGAACTACCAAGCTTCACCACTAAAATAGACCTTTATGTAGCTCCTTTAGGCTTGTATGACATAGTCATAGGTGTAAACTATTAATCCCAACATAAGGAAACTGTAGAATTATATGAAAAGAAGATTAAATGCTTAGATGACCTACATAAAATAACATAAATTTAGGGGATAAAAAGTGTCTTTTCAATTAGGATAATCTAGCCATGCAATGCAAAAAGGTTAAGAACAAGGGGGCTGCATGCTTTATGTGTAAAAATTTTAGATTTGGGTGAAGAAGGTAAGACTTATGTGGAAGACCATCTGCTACTACGTGAGTATAACGATGTCTTTCTAGAAGAAATACTTAGTCTTCCACCCAAAAGAGAATTTGACTTCACCATTGACATCAAGCCACAAATCAATTAATATCTAAGGATCCCTATAATATGACTATAATTGAACTTTTTGGGTTGAAATTTTAACTTCAAGAAATATTATCTAATGGTTTTATTAGACCGAGTGTCTCTCCTTGGGGAGCACCAACCATATTTGACAAGAAAAATGAGGGTATGCGTTGATTACAAAATGCTTAACAAAGCCATGATCAAGAATAGATGCCCCTTATAAGAATTTATGACCTATTTGACTGGATGTGTGGTACATTGGTGTACTCTATGATCGATCTAAGATCAGGTTATCATCAGTTGAGAATAAAAGAAAAATATATCCACAAAACTACCTTTAGGACAAGGTATGGCCACTTTGAATTTACCGTGTTATGATTAGGGATTACCAATACTCCAACATCTTTTATGAATTTAATAAAGTAATATATTTCAAGAATACCTAGACAAGTTTTTTATCATATTTATGGATGATATTATCACTTATTATAAAAGTGTTGAAGAGCATAATGAACATCTTAGGATTATTTAGATGTGTTAAGGAAGAGAAAACTATATGGTAAACTTTCAAAGTGTTCGTTTTATCAAAATGAGGTGTAATACCTTGGGCACATAATAAATAAAGATGGAATTTATGTGGATCCATAAAAAATACAGCAATAACTAATTGGAAAACTCCTAAAAATGTGCATGAAGTTAGAAGCTTCATGGGATTAGTTGGATATTACTAGAAATTTGTAAAATACTTCTCAAAAGTCACTACTCCAATCACCTCACTAAAAAAAGGTCAAGAAATTTTTCTGGTTTGACAAGTGGGAAAATGCTATTACTTTATTGAAAGAAAAGTTAACTTCAAAACCTATTCCAACAGTTCCAGATCCTAATGGGAACTTCACCGTAGTGACAAATGCCTCCGATGAAGGTTTGGGATGTATTCTACTATAAAATGATCATGCAATTTCATATGAAAGTAGAAAACTCAAGGTACATAATCTTAATTATTCTCCCCATGACTTGGAGCTTACTACCATTGTACATGCTTTGTAAGTATGGAGACACTACCTTTTGGGAAAGCCCTTTGAATTGAAAAATAGATCATCTCAAAGCTGAAATACACCTTCATGCAATTGAACTTGAATGTGAGGAAATGAAGATGCGTAGATTTTTTATATTAGTATGACTTTGACATCAACTATATAAAAGGTAAAGAAAATAGAGTGGAAGATGCACTAAGTTGTAGGAAGCACATTTCAACTCTTGTCACTTTCAAAACTAAATCCAAGGATGATCTAAAGAAGGCAACGTTGGATGATTCTTATTATTAGCATGTTAAAACAGTGCTTGCTATAAATCCAAATGATAAAAGGTACAAAGGATTTAGATTTGATAATGAAAGAGTCCTAAGGTATGAAAACCGAGTTTATGTACCCTTGGAAAATGAACTAAGGATGAAAGTGATAAAGGAATTTCATGATGCTCCTTATTCTAGACATCCTAGAGTGACTAAAATGTTTGCTGATGTAAAACAACATTATTTTTGGAAAGGGATGAAATTTGATTTAGAAATCTATGTTTCTCATTTATTAAAGTATCAACATCTCAAGGATGAACACATGCATCAAGCAGATAGTTTTATCCTCACAACATTCCACAATTTAAGTGACAAGTAATCTACCCTGGACTTTGTAAAATGACTACCAATGTCAAAATATAAACATGATGTAATCTTGGTTGTAGTTGACAAGCTAACAAAATTAGCTCACTTTATACTAGGGAATAAAAATAAAAATCACCTTTACTTGTAAAATGTTCGTGCATGAGATTTTCATATTGCACGGAGTACCTAAATTAATAATTTCAAATCGGGATCGTAGGATGAATTATCATTTTTAGCAAACTTTAAATTCAGCTTTAGGCACAAAGATGAATTTTAATTTTGCATACCATCCAGAAATAGATGGACAAACTAGAAGGGTAAATCTAGGTTATGGAGGACATGCCCAGGATATACTACATGGATCAATAGTACAAGTGGGAAGAATACCTTCCACTTATTGAGTTTTCTTACAATAGCACTTATCAATCCTCACCGAAAATGGATCTATTTGAGACATCAGATGGAAGGAAGTATAGGACACCTATTAGTTGGGATAGTGTGGAAGATAGGAATTATAAAGACCTTATATGTTGACTAAAATAGAATAAAAAGTCAAACTAATTTGTGAAAGCTTAAAAGAAGTTGTAGATAGGAAGAAGAGCTATGCTGATTTAAAGAGAGTTGAAAGAAAATTTGAACAATGGGATAAAGTTTTCTGTGGGTCAAGCCGTAAAAATTTCAATTTCATTTGGAAAATCAACCAAGTTGTCACCTCACTTTGTTATACATTTCAAAATAATTTAAGTAATTAACTTTTGGCATACCGTCTAACGTTGCCTCCCATGTTGTCCAAGATGCATGATGTTTTTCATATCTCTTTTCTTAAAAAGTATGTATCTATTTTTATCACATGTACTTAACTAGAACTCATTACAAGTTTAGGATCTAGGAATCATCATGGTTGAACCCATAAGATTGCTAGAAACTCACAGGATGCACTTGTGAAATAGGGAAATAATTCAATGCAAGGTCCAATGGGACAAATTTTATGAAGAAAGTGCAACCTAGGAGAATTTAGATGAAATTAAAACGCTTTTCCACACCCGTTTTAGTAATAAAAACATAAAATTGTTATCAAATACTATACTCTTAGTATTTATTATTGTTGGAATGACCGCAAAACGTCATAATTCTTGATGTTTGGTAAAAATTGATTAAAATGGATTGTTATAGCCAACTAATTTTGATTTAAAAGTCATGAAACCTTTAAGTTTGCAAGTTTTAGTTATACTTTATGAATAATTTGATGTTGAAATAAGTATATTTTGATTTAAATATATAAATGGTAGAACTAATTATTGGAATGATGATTCTTAAAGGGGGATGTATGTCATGCCCCGCTATTTTCATTTTTCTAATTTGTAAATAAGATTCGATATCGGGCACCTCGTAGATACAAGGACTAATTTCAGTATATTTTGTTAGAACTATAATATTAAGTGTATGATAATGTTTAGTTTATAAATAAATAATATAGAATAGTTTATATTATTATTATTTAAATATAAACTTTAGATTAGGTTTGTTAGTTATTAATTAACTAACTATTTATTAAATTGGGGTGTACCCCATCACTTAATATGGACATAACCCTTCAGGTTATTTAAATATGACTGTAGGTCATATTCATTAGATCACGTGAATCAATGGATTACGGGTAAATACATGGAGTAGAAGTGAGGGAGGAGTTACTGGACTAGGTTGTAAAATGTTTCTCTATAGTGGATTATTCTTTCATGGTTTTTTACCCATTTAAGGTTTTCCACGTTATATACGGTGTCACTGTGTAATTTGTTTTATGTTGGTATTTACTTTTATTATGGTGTGTATATTTATATTTCCACTTATTAATGTATGTTAACCTAAAATTTAATGTTTATTTGAATTAATTGTAAAGCATTGGCAAGGATATAAGGTTCGGTTGTAATACATATGACTCATTATTGGTGCAATTTTTTGGTTTACACACTTTGCTCTAGATTTCCATGTTCCTTTTTGCTTAAAAACATTCATTTGTTCTATCGGTGGTCCAAACTCGTTTTATCTAGTTGAATGCTTTAAAAATGCCCTCAATGTTGTTATTCTACCCCATTTTAAAAAAAATCCAAGTTCCCCCCCCATTTGTGCCCTAATTTATTCATTTTAATGGGTTTTGTTTTTTATCTTTGTAAAATCATGCAAAAAACTTGAAACGAATCAAAATAAGAGTTTCTAGGAGTTGAAATCTTGATCCCCATGCCAAAATTGATAATGAAACGTGACCCTGGGATGGATAAGGATCCGAGTTCATGCAATATTTTAACACCCCGCAATATGTGAGCTATTTTACAGTTTGATGTTATGGATAGGGTTTTATAAAAAATTTGATCCCTTTGGCATATTATTTGCTTGGGATGTAAGGATCCAAACTGGCAGAGGGTATATGATGTAATTTGGAGGCATTTTGTAAGGTTTGTTGAGAATTTTGGAGGAGGAGAGAAGAATTTTCAAAAAGAAAACTGGAAGAAGTCCATTTCCTTTTGGAGAAACTGCCTGAGAGCCATTTTTTATTCCTTTTTACATCAAATGTTCATCATGTTGAGTTGGTTTCAGCTATAAAGCCATCAACAAGCTTTGAGATTGTCTAAATAACATTCCCTTGCTGATATATTTGATCAAATTCTTAGATTAACTAGTTTTATCTCTTGGCAAATCTTGCATACACTTGTGTTTCAAAGTATGTTTTCAATTTGTGTTTCATGCTCATGTTGAAATCTTGTGTTTGGGATCTTTATTGGTCATACATGGTCTCATTTCTTGTAGAGGGTTTGAAGGCATCTGTAATCTTCCATTCGAAACAACATTCATTTGAGTGAAGATAAACAGATTTAAATTCATCTTACCTTCCTCAGTAAATTGAGGGTGTTTGTAAACCTTTAGGTGTACCTTAGGTCATTATCTAACAAGGGTTTGTAAATGCTTCATTGATATTTTACTTCAAGCCTTTGTGGCAGGTTATCAAATTTTGTATGGAATAGTGTATATTTGGGCATCCATGTGTGCACACATCTTGGTTGAAGAGAACTTCGATTCATTGAAACATCTCTCGCTGCTTAGGTGTTGAATTCATTTACAAAGTTTCCCAAAGAAGGTGATGACTCCTAACTACTCTTGTCCCAAAATCCCTCATCAGAATTTCATTTTAAACTAACTCATCCTACCTACAATACCCCTGCATTTGCATTATGTGTCCACGAGAGAATTCAATCCTTTCACTAAAATGCACAAAGTTGATGAGGGTTTTATCATGTCTTTAGCAGCCCTAGCCTTGTTTTGAGAACATTTCCATCATTTAGTAGTGACAACTCCTTTGAGTTTGGATAATGGATACTTGATCATGTTTTCACAAGGCCTCTTTCATGTCATAATGCAAAACACAAGGATATCTCTACCTCCTTACCATATAAGGGCTGCAATATAGGTTCTCTTGCCTTGGTTGATAGGCACAACCTAAAATAGTGAGGGTTAGATCAAAACCCTCTTGAAGGTGCTATCCACTCCCTCAATTATTGAATGCAAACAAGTAGATAGGTGCATCCCTGGCTACAAACGACATACAAAACATCTATCTATCTTTGAGTGTCTTGTACAAATTCATGATGATGTTCAAGTTGTGAAGGAGATTAAATCTGGATACCAACACTCATCATACAAGTTGAAAGAAGCAAGAGCTTCACAATTTTTAAAATATGGTTAAATAATTTTTTTTTTCCAAAAAATATAATTAAATTATAAAATTAATTTGTAAAAATAGTAAAATTATCATTTTTTTGATATGTGCTCATATGACAACATTTTTTTATTTATTTTTTTCGTAATTTATCATAAAACTATAAAAAATTTCACTCATGTTTCAATTCAAAAATTTTGATATTGTTCTAATTTTTTGTGTATAGATTCTTGTATGTATAAGACCTTTTTGTGATGTAAAAGTGATTGTGATTGATTACGAGGATTAAAATACAATAGGGGGAATTTCTATAAAATCTTATTTTAATCCTTGTTTATTAATTGTTTTATCTATATTTTACACACAAATGGGGTCTAATCAATTTTCAATTGATAAATCTCAGATGTTGAATGGAAACAACTACAACATTTGGAAGATTCGATTGAAAGCAAAATTCATGGCTCGCAAACTGTGGGCAGTTGTAAATGGAACAAAGAGAGATACTATAGGAAGACATGAACCGCGTTGATAACATTGTCACATATCAACAAAATGTACAAGAGGCGATGTCCATTATCTTGCAAAGCATACAAGATGATTTTCTACTTCATATACGAAATCTAGAAAGTCATAGTGAAGCTTGGACACAATTGGAGTCGATGCATGAAGGTACGTGTTTATAAAAAAATATTAAATTGGTTTTAGAGCTTATGAAAACTCCCTATGAAGGGAGATGAAAAAGTGATTAATTATTTATCAAAAATAAAAATATTAAGTCACAATTAGATGGATCTCGTAGTAATTTGATTGATGATACATTTCTCTATTTTATTATCTAATTAAATATTCATGAAAAATTAGAAATTTCATTTCAATTTTGAATTCAAAGTATCAATCCAAACAAGACATTCAAAATTTTCAAACCCTTACTAATCTCCTTATTCAGAAGAGCATGTTATGACTAATTTTGATTCAAAATAAAATGCCACATGTACACTTCTTGCTCAAAAAGAAAAAGGTAAACCTTCTAGGTTTAATAAGAATCAAACATCAACTTTTAAGGATCCTAATAAAAACAAGAAACCATGAAACATACAAGTCAGTTTTGATGGTAAATGTCATAATTGTGGGAAATTTGGACATAAAAAAGAGGATTGTAAATTTAAAAATAAGTCAAATTTCAAAAATCAGAAATGAAATAAATCATATCAAAATCAAGATAACGATGATGATAATGAGAATAATCATAGTGCTAATATAATAGCTTTATAAATTACTTCTAAATGAAAAGTATATTTTCTATTTCATATAATGTTTAAAAATAAGTTGTTTTTAAGGAAGTAACTACAAGTGAAAACTTTCAAAAAAATAGCTTATATGTTCTTTTGCTTCAAAAATAGAACTACTATTCATGTATTAAAAATTTCTTACATGATCATTGTTTGAAGAAAAATCCATGGGAAGTATCCATAGTTGGTGGATTATGTTTTTTGTTATTATTCTTGTATAACTTGATTATCTGATATGTTATCAATTCTTATCTCATTTGTAAAGGCTTACAATAAGATAATGAAGATATTTCTTAGTATACAAAACTAAAATATTATTATATACATATCAAATAACACTTGGGGACGCCCTTGCGTTTGTATTGGAGATGTCCAATACTGATTGCATCTAATATATATTTTACAATGATAGTATGTTGAAATTTTTTCAACATATTTTAACATGGTTAGTTGTTAAGCATATTATTATGTTAGTTATTTTACAACTTGTATTTAAATTTTATAGTTGGTTAAAAGAGAAATCAATAATGATTTATATTATGCTTATTATGATGTCTATATGGATATTGTAACTCTAACCATGTTGATGTTGTGTTAGATATAAAATATATTGGATATGTGTTCAAGTTTTTGGTGTAGGAACCATTACTTGGAACAACTAAAAGCAACCAACAGTATCCATTTCTTCTATTGAGGTAGAGAAGTACAATGGAAGCAACGAAGAAGCCATGTGGCTGAAGCGGAAGTTGGAAGAGATACACATGGAAGTTGAAGGAAGTATTTCTATTTTATGTGGTAGTCAGAGTGGTATTACTCTTGATAAAGAATCTAGTTCAACATCAAAGAATGAAGCATATTGAAGTTCATATATGTGTTATCCGAGAGAAGGTTCTCTGTGGTGATAGAGATCTCCAGTTCTACTGGACTGAAGATTAAGATTGCAGTTATGTTTATGAGCCATTATGTGTTGTAAAATACTGCAAGTGTGTGTAATGCTTGGCCTTTTAAAGTTTCCATTGAGGGGGAGTTTGCATGCAATGTCACCTCCTAATGGTCAGCCGGTTATTGACTCTTCTCCTCTATACTTCTACTCTGGTTTAAAAGCATTGCAAAAGATTTTGTATGATCTAAAGTAAAATGATAGAGTTTACATGTAAACTGGTAGAGTTTATGGGAAAAATAAATTCCAGTGTGCATCAGTTTGTAAAGGATGTCCTTGTATTGTAAAATGCTCCTAAAGATGCGGTATAAGAATATTTTCATGAGAAACGATGAGATATAGTCTCACAAATCATGCTTAGCCTAAATCATATGTTTGATTTATGGATTCCAAATCTGTTTATACCAAAAGGTAAGTTGAGCATGATGAATGTGTTATAATTCCTTCAAAAGTACATGTGCTAGCCTAAATCTTTAGGGTTTATGGATTTGTAAATCCTATTATACAAACAGGTAATGTTGGCATATGGATCCCCACTTAATATTAAGGGGAGTGTTAGAACTATAATATTAAGTGGATCATAATGTTTAGTTTATAGATAACTAATATAGAATAGTTTATATTGTTCTTATTTAAATATAAACTTTAGATCAGGTTTGTTAGTTTTTAATTAACTAACTATTTATTAAATCGGGGTGTGCCCCATCACTTAATATGGACATAACCCTTCAGTTATTTAAATATGACTATAGGTCATATTCATTAGATCACGTGAATCAATGGATTATGGGTAAATACATGGAGTAGAAGTGAGGGAGGAGTTACTGGACTGGGTTGTAAAATGTTTCTCTATAGTGGATTATTCTTCCATGGTTTTTTACCCATTTACTGGGTTTTCCACGTTATATACGATGTCACTGTGTAATTTGTTTTATGTTGCTATTTACTTTTATTATGGTGTGCATATTTATATTTCCACTTATTAATGTATGTTAACCTAACATTTAATTTAGTTGGTAAATATACCTTTTCACCCCTTGTCGACATGAAATCACTTAGTCATGAACATGAAAACATATTGGCACTTTCCATCGTGTCCTCGTAAGTCGTCGGATTCCGTAACCCATATATCAAATCCTAAATTTTATAAATAATTACCTTTTCTTGAATATAAGTATGAATTATAATTATACTTTAGGATATTTCTTAGATCATAACCTCTATTATGTTTCATGATCATAATTGATTTCATTATTAGTGAATATTGGAAGAAATGAATTTGTTATAAATACAATATTGATTTAACATACTTGGTTATATTTCTTAGTTGTTTTGATGTTATTTTGGTTTAATGAGGTGTAATATTAACATTCACAACATAAAATTCTTTTGATCCAAATGTTCTCATTTACGATATAACATTACAATTGTTGCTGCTAGAAGGATGAAGAACTTAATAATTGGGGAAGATAAGAATGAATCTGGTAAGGTTAAGTCATTATTTATGTATTTATAGCTCGATTGGGTTGTGAATGATGAACAACTAGGCCATAATATATATGATCCATGATTGGATTAGTTCTAAAATATGTACTATTGGTTCAAATGACAATTATGGTCTTTAACTATGTGGATGTGTTAATATTATTGATGCTTAATTATCTATTTGACCTAAACTATGATGAAAAATGGAAATAATTTGTATTTAAGAATGGTATATTGATCATATTCTAAAAATAATTTCCTAATGGTCATTGACCATGATAAGGAAATTTATTTTAAGGTAAGGTTTAATCTAATTTTAAAAAGGGTGGTAGCTCGGTTGAGCAACAACCCGATCTCGAAGGTGAATGAGTTGTTAATCCAAAATTCATGGCCACCCAAGCTATGGTTAGTAAATGATATTAAATTTTAAATAGGCCATTTCACCGCCCATGATGAAACTAAAGTTTAAATGTCAAACGATCATGGACCTTTTGATACCAACTTCCTCCCTAGCTGTGTGGTGGTGATCAACTTTTAGATTGATGGGAATCACAAAATTTAGTTGGCGGTAGTTAGACTAAGCGTATTAGAGGGAAATTTCATAAGGGTACTAGAATGTAGTAATTGCATTAAATCAAACCCATATATCTTGGTAGAAGTGAGAAGCTTCTTTAGGAAGTTACCGTGAAAGTAAATGGTATTCTTTGGTCTCTTTGCATTATGCTATCTTTTTCTCTCTCGAGCTCTGCATGGATAAATGTCCGTGAATCTATTTTTGTGTTTTTCGGTTCAACACTACATGCATGTTTTTAAAATGTTAGTGAACTTCTCATGGGGATATTTATGAAAATTTATAAGATAAGTATGGGGTTTATTCGGTTGATTTGGGAAATTGTTATTCATTTAGATTTGAAAGAAGTTTCTAGAGTATTTTAGAAAAGACTATTTGAGCTTAGATGACTTGGAGAAAAGATTGAGGGAATTTTGTGTAAAAATATCAAGGCATTAAACCATTTTATTCCGATCTTTATTATTTATAGAGCATTAAAATGTTTTTAATATTGGAATGCTCTATAAATTATCTTTTCTAAGATTATGAACTTGAGTAAAATGAGATTTATTGTTTTCGAGAATGGTTTCATTTTTATATCTCTAAAACATATTTGGTATGAAATTTGGCTATGTCCGTTTAATAGGCCCTGTGAATGACTAAGTGAATTGGGATTATCAAGATTGTTTACTCACATATTTTTACTCCTAATCATTGGGTTAAATACCCAATACTAGTTCTAGTGTTATCTTGTGGTTTAGATAATCGGGTCTATATTCATTTTTCGAATACCCATTTCGAGAGAAGTATTTTAAAAGGGTGTAATATTTTCGCTGCAAACTAGTTTATAAATTTCCTAGGATTGGTTCGAGAGCCAAGAGGTTCATTTGGGTTTAATAGATGTACTTTAAAACTCATTTGGGTATATGTTATAAAACATATAAATATGTACACACACACACACACACACATGTATATATATAAATATATATATATATATATATATATATATATGTATATGTATATATATATATATATATATATATATATCTATACATATATACATATATATATATATATATATATATATATATATATATATATATATATATGTACACACACACACATAATCTTGTTGATTAACATGAATAATTATATACATAGTTACCTTATTACATAGTTACCTTAAATTCTTGGCTCTTTATGTGTATATATATACACTTGTTTGGGAAAGGAATATGTGTTTCATACCTTGAATAAATTGTGGTCTTCATACCGACAAATGAAATTATTTGCTTCTAAATACTCTTTTCTCTCTAGGAACTCGTGCGAGTATTTGACTTTTTTTTGGATTTGAAATCGGGATGATTTTTGTCTTGACTAGTTAAAGGAAATAGATATTGTGAGTAAGTTTTTGCATACTATTATAGAACTATGATTTTGTATTATTTGAGCTTTAGGTGAGATTTTTCACAACCCAATTTATGGGTTTAAACGTGAATGGTATGGTGGGAAACCTTTGATTCTCTCATCGAATGTGCTTAAGTATTGTGTATTCACTGATGGGGGTTAAAAATATTAATGGAGAATGCACAACTTTGTTTTAAATTAGAAAATTATTTTGGGTGGTTAGGAATTGTGAAGGAAAGTTTGATTTGTTTAAGGTATTTATTTATCGAATGACATACTCTTGATGGGAGATATAGTGAATGTAATTATTTTTTTGTGATAAATATGATAAAATATACTATGAATTGATAGGTCAAATGGAAGTGTTTTTCTGATAATGAATAATAAGTGGATCTTATGTTCATTTAGATTAAATACCATTTACTTATTAAATAATTTGTTACAATTTTTAAATAATGTAAGGTAAGTTTAGTTTAGAAGTATAATAATTGCATTATTTATATACTTGTACAAATATAATATGAAGTGGAGGATAAGTCAATGAATATGGAATGAAAATTAATGGATAATAATAGGGTTTTGATTGTATTCAATTATGAATAATAGATGATCATTCTATTTTCTTTTGTGTAAATATAATATGAAAGGAAAAAGGGAATTGGTTAAATGATCTCTATTATTTAGTCCTTGATTTTCTATTTCCTATTGGAGTTTGTTAATTGTGATATTTTTGTGTTGTAACCTATAAAGATGAGGAGGAAAAATTTCATGCCAATTATTTTTAATCGACCGATTTTTAACATTTTAAAATAGATGGCAGAAATTAAGTCTTTCTCTGGCGAGATGATTTATAAATACTATGTATTATTTATAAATGTTTGATTATTTTAAAAGTGAACATATGTTTCCTGTCCTATTTTTAAGAAAGGAAATTTAGCGTATTGTGATCATTATACTATTTCGAAAAGGAAAAGGAAGAACGTATTGTTGAAAATTAGTACTTATCATCGGTATATTGTTGAAAATGATATTGTTTAACTTATTCATTACATCATTGATAAAGTATGCAATTAATTTATGATTAATGTTATATAGACAATGTGTGCTTAGAATTATCATTTTGATTATATGATGATTATTTATGAATTAATTATATAAATTTAAAAAAAAATAAAGCTTTGATCATTGATAAAGTATTTCAATTGATAAGTATAATAAAATGTATACTTAATGGGATAATGCACCAATGTTATAATTAACAAATTATGGACTGTGACAAAATAACAAAACAATCTATCTTAAATTACATTTAACATGTATAATGGATATAAATAAATAAATCATGGAGGCGTAAAATTCTTATTAATGAAAGACATGAACTATTACTAAAAATAAGATTATGAAGCTTAGTAATGTTATTAGATGCGATAAATATATGATGAAGGTGAGATAGGGGAAACCAGTTATAAATGAAAATAATTGTTAATAGTTAAGCCATGGCTTATGACATTCCTTATAATTCCCGGTCTCCATTCCTCTCGAACTCGGTCTCTACCTCTAAACGTGTCACGGGAGCTTCTAGGAGACTCAACCTTGAGTCTCTACCGCGAGAGGGATGGGACAACCTCACATGGATTCTATAGAAAGCATTCAATTAATGACGAAAGTCATTAATGAATACTACTATATAGCATCAGTAATTAGACACCAAAAATCTTCGTCCCTCATATTTATTCAATTAATTAATTAAATTCATTGATATTTCATACCCTAAATATAATACATTATAAAAATAATTTATTCCTATGTTTAATCTTCATTTACAAACATCTAATATTTATCATAAGTCTAATATTCCATGATATTTTACCTCCATGAAAATCCCTTATCACATAATTTTAACACATGTTAAATTCTTTTTTCCCCTATCCTAAATAAGACCTAACCCCCAAGATTAACTTAATCATTTTTAAAATCACCCAAATCAATCTAAATCTATTTATTTATTTCCTAAAATCCATTTCTAACTCCCTTATCTTGAAAAAAAACTAATCATTATCATTTACCCACATATCAAAATCATCTACACACCTATAAAAACATATTAGATAAATCCAAACATAAAGAAAATCCAAACATAAAGAAAATCAAGTGTGATCTTATCTATTTTGTAACCCTCTAGAAAAAACACAATATGTCCCCATGGGGGTTCATTATGTAGGCAATATCCTAAAGCACGTGAGTTAATATTGAGGTAATTAAAATTAATAAAAGTAAATTCAATATATCGGTATACAAGAGGGGGTGAAAGGGTTTAATTTATTAATATTTTGAATCAGGTATTGGGGGTATGTTAATGAGGTAAGCCAAAGGAAAGGGAGGTTTAATTTTAATATAAAACTAAAACATTTGAACTCTAGTTTTTAAAACTAAATACCTTAAAATTTCAATTTAAGGAGTGTGGTCATAAATTTAAATTATAATCTCTTTTTGAATAAATAAATCCCAATTAAGAGTTTCTTAACCAAGAAATAATAAGATGGTAGAAAAATAGGATTGATTATGCTTTTCAATAGAAGAGATATTATTTCACCATCTTAATTATTTGAAGAACTAATGATAAATGATTAAAGCTTAAAATTTATAAGGTAATTGCTAATAGGTATTAAATGGATTCAAACTATCTTTCAAGAGAAAATACATTTAAAAAAATTGAGTGAGAAAAATGATATATTTTATGTTTAATATATTACGGTAGAGAAATAAAAAGGGGTAAATAAAATTGTTTTGCACAAATGGGTAAGTAAGATACATGGAAAAAATAAGGGGTATTTTAATATTAATAATATAATGGAAGATGTATTATAAATTGAATGATTAGAGGTAAAAACTTCAATTAAGGGTATTCTTTAATCCTCTTAGAACAAATGTGCTATACTATACTTTTACTAAGTGAACCCCACGACATCCCCTAGATAACTTAACCAATTAGCCACTCGAAATTAAAACTAAATACCATTGATTTAGAAGTTTTTAAAACCATTTTCCTCAACATAATCAAACAACAAAAATTCGATGGTGATTCGAGTAATTTCCAAAGCAATTATTTAAGATAGTTTTCCAACCTCTCTTAAGGATCCTCAACTCAAGTTCGTGAGTTTTTACTTTAAATTTGGTTTCACATCATCCCGTACACCATCCTTCAAGATACTTGGATATCATAATTAATATCAAGCATTATTATTTACATTCATTGAGCCTCTTGGAGCAATTTTGGAGCACCTGTGAATTAGCTTTTAACCCTTCACTCTGCAGACTTCATCAACCACCAAAATTACTCTACAATGAGGTTTGAGGATTCTTTTAGCTCCACATCAATCTCCAGGTACCTCTTATTTTTTATTCATCTCTTTTACATCATATCTAAATATTTATCACTCTGCAACATCAGTTTAAATCATCAGACATTTGATTTTATTAAACTATTCAAAATTACAGAATTTTCATGATCCGCCCAATTACCAATGATTATGTTAGTTTTACCTTTCAAAAATATTTATGAATTTTTCCATAAAATATATTTTATCTATCATATCAAACTGGGTGTCTTCTAACATATTTTTAGTATGGATTACTTTAGATGGAAATTGGTTGCCTTTCTCATGAATTCACCAACATCCACTCCTTGCCAATAATTTGACACCCTTTCTCCTGGGAACAATATGAAATCTTGGATGATCTGACTTTGTGCAACATCCATCTCACTCCTTTAGATGAATGGGAGAACATTATTTATTTCACACAAGAAATCCATAAAGTAGTAGAAGACTAGTTATATGCTTATTTTGATTACAAACTCATCAAAGATGAACTTGCTTGGGCTGGATACAAGGCTGAACAAGACATCCCTTTCAAGCTTGAGTTTGAGCCATAATCTATTTCTGATATGTCTCTCATTCATTTCTTATCTATCTTCTATCAAATTTTGTATCAACTTATCATTTTTCATATATCTTTCCTATATTAGTTTATCATGTATTGTTTATTTATTTCAATCCACTTAATTGTTTAAACAATGAGCTGACATCCTTCGAGGAAGCCCTTTGGATTCCTAGAATCGACCTTTTTCGAGTAACTTGCTTATCCATCTTTCTAATTATATCTTGTGTAGTTTATTTTATCATAGGTTTCCTTACAAGAAAGGATCTTGTAAACATATTTCACAAAGTGCAACATCTAGCATCATCAATCAACATCCACGGGTCTTGATAAACCCTACATCATCCGATGTTGGTATATTTCTATTTTATTTCTTAATTAATTCAAGTTAAGGAGTAGGGATATTTATGAACATACCGGCACCCCAAAGGGTATAGAGTCCCTTATTTCATTGTTTCATTCATCAAAATATCATTATTATTTACTTTTTGGTTTCTAGTTCAAATCACTAGTGATTTGGTCAATCACAAGTGATCGGGAGAATCGCTAGCAATTTAGTCAATCACCAACGATTTTTATCAATAATTTTGATTACTTTAAAATTTTCCTTCTAATCAATGTTTTTCGCTTTGTTTTCTCGCTTTTTGCTAACCTAGTTTTCTAGATTACTATCTTTGGAGCATTTCTTTGCTTTGGATTTCTTATTTCTAAACTAAAAATTGAAAAAATTACAAAAATTAAAAAGGAAGATTTATTAGCGGTGAGTCCTAATCCTTATCTTTGTTTTCTGTACTACATTTTTCTTGTTTTCTCTCATCAAAATCAATATATCATTTTGGGCTTAAAATAAACAATTGCATTCTTCTTGTTCACATAGTTTTAATTAGGAAAGTTAATTGATTGCATTCACTTTATCTTTCCCCCACACATAACCAAATCACTCAAAACATAAAACATGCATTTAAAAATTCTTCCTAGGTGATAACTATTGGGATTTCATCACTTGATAAGGAAATTGACTCATTGTTCGGCCAAGTATAAATAATCGTCTATCCGTATATGGCCAAGCACCCGACTCCCTTATCACTACGGGATCATGAAGTGAGGGGGTAGGACCTAATACAAATCCCCATACCAGAAACAAATATTATGTGGGACTCACGTAACTTTAGGTATATTGAGGAAACCAGCCATAAACATACCTAAAACCAACCATAGAATGTCATTTCCTAGGACCCACCATCTATTTTTCAAATTTCACTTTTTTATTTAAATCAAAATAATTCAAAATTAATAACTTATTTTTCTTTCTTTGTATGTTGTTTGTAATCAATCCACTTATTTATTTTTCATTGTTAGGTAATTGTGTGTTTGTTATTATGGTAATTACTAGATAGCAAGCCCATAATCAAACTTCAGAAAACATGTCTACACCATTATCTATACCATTACAACATCATATCCCATTATCCACTTCATTATCTACACCATTATCTACACCATTACAACATCAAATCCCACTAACTCAACCAATCATATCTACTCCTCTATCTGAACATCAACGAGCTTAGGATAAATTAGAGGAATAACATAATGAAGAAATTCGACAATGTATCTTAGATTTTGCACACCATCATCATCATCAAACATCCCAAACATAAGAGTTAGAACCACCTCATTCTCCTAGCTCTCAATCAAAATCATCTGAACCTCCTTTCTTTGATAGTGGAGATCTTATTTTGAAGATATGTTATATTCAAACAATTTTCCCATAATGCTTATCTTGTAGATAGGGGTATCCATCTACAACCATTTATATCTAAGCCACACAATCTTGATCCTTCATATGCTATTGCACATATTATTAATACAAAACAACAACCCATTATCCACAAAATATATTCATATCAATCCATAAGCCAATCTAAAACATATGATGTTGTGTATTTCACTCATATTTTTAGTCTCCATATGATCTTTTCTCAAGAAATATCTACCCAAAAACCCACATCTTTAATTAAACTTCTTCGGTGGTGCTCAATTTGGTCTCGCCCCATTTGTCCTTAAAGTTCTCCAATTTGTGGGCTCACGCCGTGTTTTCCATATCCCCGTATTGATGCATGAAATATATGTGCTTCATTTGATTGCCATGATCAATCCCTTCCTTTGGTCGAGGATCACTTAAAGTCTAGAATTTTTTTTTTCGCTCCTCTATCTATGTGAAAGAGTCTCAGAACTTGGGTGAAAAAATTGGGTTTTTTTCCCTTCCATTTTCCACGATCACGTTCTATTTTACCTACATTTTTGTCCCAAATATCTGTGGTAATGTGATTGGATATGGCTCAAAGGATCATATTTGAGCCTTATATCATTTCCAAATTCCCTTTCCTTGAAGAAAGATTCATTTTCAGGCTCAAATGGTGATTTTCCTTCATTTTACAGCTTGAAGGGTGTGTTTTTCCCCGTCAAAATTACATCTCAACATTTGTGGAAACGTGGCCCTTTCTGGTTGGATGTGGCTTGATGGGCTACTTTGAAAACTCTAAGGCCTGTTTCAACTCAAAAAATTTCCATGTGGAGGGCCAACGCTCATCTGAAAATTTTCCTTTTTGTTTGGCCTTGGAGTTACACGGGGAGACATGTGGAGGTTTCCACTACCTTCCCAGACTTAGACAAATTTTCATGCAGCCGGTGTAGATTTGGTAGACCATGGACACGTTGAGGGATGGCACTCATTTGAGGATCCACCTCGGTGGTCCCACCTTAACAATTTCAACATGAAGACATGTGGAGGCTTCCACAACTCCGCTCTATGCTTAAACTTTTAAAAGAAATTTTGAAAGGCTTGGGACAAGTGGAGGGACCACGCTACTGTTGGGGACAAGCCCTAAGTTTTATTTTGAAGAAGCAACAGAGGAAACTTGGAGGCTTCTTCTCACTCGCCCTTTCTTGGAATTTTCAACGACCGAGGAAAATTGTCGTGGACCCCTGGACACATGGTGCCTTCCGCCTGATCCTTCAATGTTTTTAACAACTCGCAGACCGAGACACATGGTGATCCCATGCTTGTTCAAGGTATCCTCCTTCGAGGACCATACCAAAGGTGTGCCAAGGCAAATCATGGAGGCTTCCTTTGGCTCCTTTTTGTTAATACTTTTAAAAAGCCAAAAGGCATTTTTCTTGGGCCAAGGCACGTGGAAGGCCCACGCTTGTTTGTAAACTTTCCCATGTACTTCTCCTTTATGGTTGCACAAAGGAAAACGTGGATAGCTATAATATAAATTAGAGAAGGGTCATAACCAATGGTTGTTGTGCATTTTACCTTTTTTCTCGCCATTTTTCTCCAAGAATTCTCGGAGATACGAATATGCACTTTTTTCATCATTTCGATGAAATTCCTTGTCATTTTTGTCTACGAATTTCCATGAATGGATTCAGAACTTAATTTGTGAGTCCAAGGTTTGTTAAGGTCGATATTTTGAAGTTGGAATTGCTTGCACTTGAAAAAATGGGAATTACCAGAGAAGATGGATGCGGGGCAGAATTGCAAAGGAAAGAGAGGGAAATGAATGAAATGATGGAGGTTACAGGCGCAAAGGATGAAAAAGGTGTTGCCTCGAGGGTGAAAAGGATTACCTGTTAGATCCAGCTATACAGAGCCTCCAAAAAATGATTAAAACGGGATTTCTCACATGACAGAATCAAAATGATTAGAAGGACTATCAAAAATGCTAAGGCATGGCATCCTAGTCATTAGTCAAGGGTCTAAGAAATGTGATCAATTCACAATTGGTCCACCTGACATCATTTGGATGTGAATTTGTTAAATTTCACTTTCTGAGGAAAATTTGTAATAAGAAAAGGTCCCTTGAATATTCTTCTCTTTTGGGGGGAAAATTGAGTGAGTAAAATGTATAAATACAATGAGAATACTCTTGCAAATGGTCGGGATTGAATTATTAAGAGAAAAATTTGAGAAATTTTGTCTTCCTAAGGGACCAATCTGAGATAACTTGTTAATTTATTTTGTGATAGATTTTATATCATGTCAAGTTAGTTACAGATGTATAGCCATTTATGAGCATTGAGATTGCTCTAGAAGATTTCCCTTACTGATTAATTTAAGCTATTTTGAAATTAATTTGTGTCAATCTTGGAGAAATTAGTGTCTCGGTTTGTTTCAGGACTATTTGCAAATGGTTTCTTTTGTTCCTATTGCAATATTACATTAAAATATTTGTGAAATCAAAACAGATCTTATCATTATGACAGTTTTAGTGGAATTTGCAATTTTCTTTATATAAGAGCCTTCATCCTTTGATGAGATAAATGATTTAAAATCAATCCACTATCATTTTTGATAAATATTATCTTTTGAGTCTTTGGGTGTACCTTAGGCATGATTGATCAAAGATTTTGGTGTTTAATTGAGTCGTTAACTCGAGTCTTCGTGTTACATTATCAAAGATTGTGTGAAAACATGCCAATTTTCACCTCCATTGAATCACACCTTCTAGTTCAATGAATGTCTTAACTATTCTGAAGCTTTCTGTTGTTGAGTTGTCTATTGTTGTGAAGTTTCTCAAAGATTTGGTATAATAAACTTTATCCTACTCAATCTCCCACAAAAATCATTCAAAGACCATGAATCCATCCTGAACTACCCCTGTTTTGCCCTGTATATCCACAAAAGAACAAAATCTATTTACTAAAATATGTAGAACAATCAGGATTTCATAATGTCTTTAGTAACCTTAGCCTTGTTTTGAAAGTATCTCCATATTTTAGAAGCGATAACTCTTGAGAGTTAAATTATGGAGTATTGATCATACTTTCCCAAGGTTTTATTCATAAAATTTGTGAAAAATAAGGATATCTCCATCTCCTTCATCAAACAGAGGTTACACTATGGGTCCTCTCACCCTGGTCGAAAGGCATGACCTAAAGTAGTGATGATAGGTCAAATCCTCATGAAGGTGCTATCCATCTCTATAAACCGAGTGACAAAGGGCTAGTTAGATCTCATCCTCGGCTACAAAATTACATACATCACAATCCATCTATCTCTAAGCTCGTGCCAAACGTGATGCTGCTCAGTTTGAAAAGGAGAACAAATTTGGATACCAACACTCATGGTGCCATTGCAGGATAATTTATTGATTTGTTACAGTTCATATCCATTTGGCCTCGCCAACAACACTGTGGTGCCATTGTCAGGGAAATGAATTTGTGTACAAAGTTTGAACACCATCAACAATGCATATAGACCTTGATAATGCTTCTTACATGATCTAAGTGAAAATACATTACTGCAACATCATTATCTATTCAGATTTGTAAGAATTGTATAAAGTTGTAGGTTTTAAGTGCAATATTTCCATCTTATATAGTTATTGCACTAAAGTTTGTATCATCATTGAAAAATTTGGGTAGAAGAGAAGATATTGTAAGATTTGCATGAATCTGGTATTGATAGACATTTGATAGGTCTTTCATAGTGCATTTGCACAAACTAAGGTGAAAATCCTTAGTGGTGACTCCGTGCTATTTAAATTCTTAATAAATACTAGTGTCTTAACATATATCAAGTAAGATTTGTCATTAATCTCTGCAAAGATGGAAGGAAGAAGATTTGTCTTTTGCCAGGACCCTAGTAGAAGGTTGTTTCAAGATTTGGGAAAGTATAATTTAGAAGGAAGAAGAATTTGGAAGGTTGTTGGAGATCAAGCATCAAGAAAAGAGATCTCCATTGGTGAAACTGATCAACTTGTGATTGAAGATTGCAATACTTCCTCAAGTTCTTCTGAATTAGGTAGTCTCTTTGTTGAATTGAATTCTCCATCTAGAGAGGGTCCTTATTTTGTATTTGAAACATTTACTTCTCAATCTACCCCGATATTTTCCAAATCTAATAGATTTTTCCAAGAAATAGATCCTTTAGAGGGTAGTCATTATGAAAATTGCATCCCTGTACCACACACACCTCTCACTCCTCATTAGTTTGCATATCCTCCAAGGTCACCTCCTCAAATAAATATTGCTCAACCTCCAACCAAACCTCCGTTTGTTGTTAATAATTTTGGTCCCATCAATTTTAGAGGTATGGCTGGCTATCCAAATGTTGTGCCATAAGATGTAAGAAATAGATTGCCTAAGTTTCAAGGAAATAATGCAATCACTGGTGATCAGCACTTGAAGCTATTTTTCAATATGATGGAGGAATTTGAAATAGAATTTGAGGATGTGTACATTAAATTATTTATCCATACTGTAGAAGAAGATGAAAGGGACTGGTATAAATCTTTGCCAAATAATTCCATTGATTCTTGGAATGAGATGAAGAATGCTTTTAGATTGCAATATGGAGATAAAATAGACCTTAGGTTTCTTTTATCATAATTTGAAAATATAAAAAAGAATCCTAATGAATCATTGTATGATTTTAATACAAGATTTAACAAAACATTGCGAATATTTCCTATTAATTTGAGGCCATGTGATGAATCATCTATGATAAAGTATTTTGATGCATTTGATAAGAAAGTTGCTTTAAATTTGAGGGATAAGAACCCTGAAACTTTGAGGAAGGCCTTTATCATGGCTTTGCAAAATTGAGAACAACATTAAAGTAGTTGGTAAACCTCCTAAGAGGGAGGGTGTTAAACTGATCAACCTAGAGAAGCCTCAATAAAGTAAGGATATGGATCTTGAGGAAGTTGTAAAGACTTTGGACAGGATGTCAAAGAAATCTCTTACAAGCTAGCCAGGTAGAGAAAGGAATTGGACAAGGTTCTCAAGGTCAACATAGGAAATAAGGATAATAAAAATTTGCAAATCATTTAAGAAATGATCAGAGATTTGATGACAAAGGTAAAGGACCCATGGGAGCTAGACAACCCCAAGCTAGGGAAAATAGAGTAGTGTCTATTCCTCTAAATTCCGTGGTTGTTGTTGTTGAAGAGACAAATGGAATTGATTGGTGTGACTTATGTTTCTTACCCCACCTACCATATGAAGTAGATAAGCAAGTTGAAGAAGCCGATGATGATGATAATAACACCGATGATGACGCATGCATGGTGAATTCCTCCACAAGTTCATAGTAGGAGAAACCTCAACCGAGCTAATGAGTGCTAGAATCTGTTAAATATTTCTAGGATTGCATTCGCTAGGTATTACCTCTTCCTCCCACTCATACTTCTTAAATTGATATGGTGTAAGCTTTTGAATTTCCTAATAATGATTTTGATTACATAAGAGCTCTAATGATTAAGAAGTATGATGTAGGAATACCTTCCGAGGAGGATAGGAAGTCGTTAATGAATGTTTTGGTTGGCCATGAAAAAGAATATAATACTAGGAGTAATGTTTCTAAAGGTGTGGGGCCTCGTGCCAAACCAAAATTCCAAAGTGCTTACCACTATCCCAAAAGAAAATCCAAAGAAAGATGCAAATGGAAAATACCCTGTTGTCTTAAGTGGAACTTGTGTCCCTCCCCATGCTCAAACTATAAAAATCTTGTTCTATCGAATAATTTGTAAACCTTCCTCCTAACACCGCATTACCAAAATATGTTCCTTCTTCGAAATAACCCAAATCTTGAGTCAAATCAATATTTTTGTTCCTATTGTTGAATTGCTTAGAATCCCTGAGCATAGGAACAAAGCATTCAAATATTTTGGGTTTAGAGAAGAAAAGGTCACCCAAGGCATAAATGTTGAGATTCCTCCTACCATTGCAGAGTTGAAAACATCCCAAGTACTAGAAGAACTAGGTGAACCACCTGAAGTTTACTTGGGAACATCTTTGGTTGAGTCTCAATTAAATGTTGATCCATTTTTACAACACTAATTATTAAGGATAGACTACTGCATAATTGTATGTTTGATTCCAAAGCATCATGCAATGTTATGCCTTTAGATGTCATGAATGAATTGAACATTAAAGTGACAAAAATTATGGCAAGTGTATTGTAATGGATTCTAGAGAGGTGCTAGTTGTAGGATGTGTAAAAGGTTTGGTGGTACAACTTACAACTTATTCGGGTAAGAAATTGAAACTTGATGTTGTTATTGTTGATTTCCCTACCAAATGGGGCATGCTATTATAAAGAAAGTGGGTTGTAAGTGTTGGATGAAGTTTTCATAAGCATATGTCTTTTCCATAATTCCAATCAAGGAATCCTTGTGAAGTTACCGGTGAAAAGAAAATGTTATATCTTATTGAGGACCCCAACAATGGTTCTTATGAAGTATTGCATGCATATATTGATATTGATAACTGTATGAGCTATGTTGCTTTCAAGGAATATAAAATTAATCAATGCAAATATCATGAGCAGGATGATTTTCCTGAGACTTTGATGTGTAATGCAGCCTCAAAGGATGTTAAAAAAATTGACCCAGGCACAAAGATTAAGTATGAAAAAGGCGGTCAGATAACGACTTCGATGGAAAGAGAGACAATCATATGACCAGCTATTAAAGACATATTAGAATGAATCAGCATGGTCATATCCAAAATGGCAGGAACTTGATGATTCTCCTTTATTGTTTTCTTTGAATCAGGATGCTCACCATTATACAATGTATAGTCTTCTGGTTTCTTTATGTTTTTCATATTTTTCTGTTTTGTTTTGTCCTAGTCCTTGGTGGCCATTTTGTTGGTTTCTCGGTTTGTTCTTGGGGAGTTTGTTATTATTATCTCGCTTTCTATGAGATTATTCTTTGACTCGTTGCCCAATGGTTTTTTTTTTTTGGCACTTAGTATGTGTTCATACTAAGATTTAATCTCCTTCACAACTTGAGTTACACCATGGATTTTACAAGACACTCAGAGGAAAATAAATAGTTTATATGTCATTTTGTAGCCAAGGAAGAAATTTATTTGACTTGTTAGCACTCAGGCTTTAAAGAAGTGGGTAGCACCTTTGAAGGATTTGATCTAATCCTCACTATTTTAGGTTGTGCCTATCAACCAAGGTAAGAGAACCTATATTGTAGCCTCTGTTTTGTGAAGGAGGTGAAAATATCCTTGTACTATGTAGATTGTATGGAGATGGCCTTGAGAAAACATGATCAATTTCCCATTATTCAAACCCAACAGAGTTGTCACTACTAAATGATGGAAATGCTTTCAAGACAAGACTAAGGCTACTAAAGACATGGTACGATCTTGATTTGCTTTGTGCATTTTTGTAAATGGATTGTATTCTTTTGTTGACACACAATACAATACATGGGTATTATAGTAGGATGAGTAAATTTGAAATGAATTTTGGGGTGGGAGATATTCGAAAAGACTAACCAGAATTTGCCAACTTCTTTGAGGACCTTTACAAAACTTGAAAGAATTAGACAATTGAAATGCTTCAAAGAGGTTAAGGAGTTCCTTCAACCAGGATATGTCCATCAAATGGAAGCATAGATCTACACTCTTCCACACAATCTCTGATGATTTATCCCAAAATCTTGAGTTAAATGAATCAGTAAAGCATTTAGAAATTTCTATTCTATCGACCTAAGGTACCCCAAAGGTTTACAATCAATGCATATCAAGGAAAGTAGAGTGAATTTAAATGTGTTTATCCCTTCATCAGATGAAATATCTTCTGATTCTAAAATTGTAAATGCCACTAAGCTATTACCAAAATTAGATTTGCATGATCAAAAGGAAATTCCAAACACTAGATTGCAACAGGAGCAAGAAACACAAATTGAAAACATTTTGAAAAATAAGTAAATGCAAATTTTACCAAAAGACAACACAAAATAGTCCAGAATGACCAAATATATCAGCAGGGTAATGTTATAACAACAATCTCAGATTGTTAGTGCCTATACATCTGTAACCAACCTAACATGATACAAATCTAATGCAAAAAGGAGTTAAAATGGTTCTCAGGTGGTTTCTCAGAGAATGGGCTTCTTCCCATATTTTCTCGTGAAAATTCTAAGTTTCTCCGACCATTTGCATGAAAAATTCATGCAATATATAACTTTCACTCACTCACTCACTTTTCCCCTCAAATATTCCCTCCAAAAGTGGAATATTCAAAGCACCTTTTCTTTGCAATATTTCGGAAAATGACATTTAACAAACTTGCAAAAAGTTGCCAGTTGTTCTTTCAAAAGGTGAATCATTACAAAACCTTCATCATTCTTAAAAGTGGAAGCACATTTTTCATTCCCCACACATGTAGACCCCTTTCATTTCATTATTTCATCTTTTCCTTTCTCATTTTTTTCCTCTCGCAACTTTGGATCCGGTAATTCATGTTTTTCACGAATTAGAGTAAAAATTCATTTGCAATGTGCTTTGGATTCACAAATTGAGCCCCCAATTCGATCAATTGGGACTCCTGCAGGCCAAAACGACACGAATGGCAAAAATTCAATGAAGATTGATGCAGAAAATGCATCTCCAAAATTCCTAGAGCTCAAATGGTGGACAAACTAGTGAAATGCACACATTACCATCGATCTATTCTTATCTTTAAATATGAGCCCTCCACGTGGTAGATCTGGGAAAAACGGGCCTCTGGGGACACTTTTGACCCTTTTTACAACTTTTTTGAAAATTTGCAAAATTTCTTAATTTCTCTGCCTCTCCACCTTTGTGATTTTGGTCGACACGTGGTGCAATATGACCGGATACGAGTTACGGCTCAATTCTACACATTTTGCATCTTTTTGAAAGGAAAATTTTCAATTTTCCTCCGTGGCTCCATCCTCTTACAAGACACGTGTCCTCATATGATTGGCTGAGGGGCAATGCTTCTCATTTCATATTTTAATCATATTTTGTGAAGGAATTTTTTTAACATTTCCTCCACCAGCCCGCACCTCTACTATTGACTCCTTAGATGAATTTTGGATATTTACCTTCGGGCTCATGGGTCCATTCAACAATTTTACCCTTTTGATAACTAAAGGCTAAAAATACAACTTGCCTCCAATGGCCCACCTCCCCACCTCTGAGCCTTGATGCTAACACATGTCTTCATCCCATTGATTGCGAGTTTTTGGTCCAATTCTATACTTTAACTCTTTTTCACCAAAGGCATAAAAGTATCAAACTCCTCCGCCTTTCCATCTCCCCGCCTACCACATGTCCTCATCTGATTGGATGTAGGCCTTAGGGGATTTTATTCATTTCCACACATTTTCCAAAGTTCCCTAAGGCAAAAATGACCCACCTGTCTCTGCCTTCACTTTGCTCGACACATGTACCTCCTCTGGGGCCTGTAGAGCTACAGGGGCAACTTGCACATTTTTCCAAAAACACAAAAATGTTAAGTTTTTAGAAATGACCCACTGATCCTTGTCCAATTACAAATGGAAATGTATGAAAAGTATATGAGCTAGAAATTGATGGGCAAAGGACGCTTGTATGACCGTAAAAAAATGTAGAAATTGCCAGCGACCACCAAAATCAATTTTTTCTTCTTGGGTGAAGAATTTTTCGATCAAAAGACAAATGGAAAGTGATTTTAGGAAATTTATGACCATGGAAATATATTTTTGAGGGAAAATAAATACAAATAAAATGATTTTGAGTTCCAAAGGCTTGGGAAAAAATGAAAAAACGGCAGAGGCATTATGAAACGGGAAAATTTAGGGCAGAACATAAAGTAAACTTGGGGATTCCTTCAGAATGGTGCAAAATGGAGGAAATGCGAACAACACATCACACTCAAGCACAAAAATGAGTTGTTTTTTTTTCAAATTCAAAGTGTATGAGAATTCCAAAACTCGTTCTTCCTCATAAACAGGGAAAAAACACATTTCTCCTTAGCAAAATAGGGATGTTTCAAATTGGGCACCAACATTGGCTCCAGCTTGGGGATGGGCACTCCCAGTGAGTGCCACAAGAACTGAAGCAGACCATGTGCCAAAAAACCATTGGGAAAATGAAGTCACAAGCCAAAACATCCAAATAACCAACTGATAAACCAACAAAAAGGGTTGCCACACACAAAGGTAAACCAAAAACTAACCAAAACAACAACAAACATAGTAGAAACAAAAATTGTACACTATACAAGTGATATGAAAACTTCAGTTTTGGGGATCAATCCAAGAAATGCTTTAAATGTCTACCATTAATAGGAAGCTCAAGCAATTCCCCTGTCTAGGTCCTTGAGGAAAAAGTATTCTCACCAATTCTTATGTCAATTGAATATGGGCACATCCACAAAGCATCAAATTTACCATGTTTGCCCTTATCTTCATGCCTAATATCCCACAACAAAGACATAAGATCTCCACTACGAAAGCTCTTGGGGTTACCTTCTTATCAAACAACTTCTTCATTCTTTCTCTAAATTTGACATGCCTTTGATGGGATGCTTCTTGCTTCATCAAGTTCAATAACTGATTAATCCTTGATTCATATGAACTCGATTTCTTGATATTCAAGTTGTTGAACAAATGAAATGAAGAAAACTATAGATGCAAGGGTAACAGAGCTTGTGTTCCATATACTAGTTCAAACGAGCTTTTACCAAGAGCTCTTTTGGTAGTGATCATATCGGTCCAAACAACAAACTTTAGTTGTTCACCCCACTTCTTCTTTTTAATTCCAAAGTCCTTTTAATAATCTTAAACAAGTTTTTATCACTAGACTAAGCCTTTCCATTTCTTTGTGGGTTGTAGTTAGAAGCATATATCAAATTTAATCCATATTCTTTGCACATTGCCACTAAAGGTCCAAATATGAAACTCATGGCATTATCAGCAACAATCTTGACTCGGCATTGAAAATCATAGATGATATGATTCAATATGAAGTCCATTACAACTTGGTGCATTGCCTTCCAGTGGGGATTCCTTCCACCCATTTTGTGAAGAAATCATTAGTGACAAAATCCATTTGTGTCCAGCACTTGATGAATTAGAGATTTCACCAATGAAGTCTAGCCCCCACTATTTGAAAGGAGCTTCAATTAATGCATGTTGTAAAGGAAGGGATACTTGAAGCTTTCATTATTTTGGAGAAATGCCGACAACTCGCACATCTTTTAACCAATGAGTTGCATCTTTAATAAGAGTTGGCCACACAATAACCAGCCCTCAAAATCTTGTGTGCGGTAGAACCTCCTATCAAAATGTCCTCCACAAACTCCCCATGGAAATCAACAACTATTTTAAGATCTTCATCTTCAATCACACATCTCAAGAGGATTCCCTCGGTGGTTCTTCCAAGCCAACCCAAAGTTTGTAATGATATATTTTTGAGAAGCCAACTTGAGAGATATTTTTTATTTTTATTTAAATTTCCAAGGCAACATAGGTGTCGAGATAATAGATTACATCCTTGTAACACTCAGAGTTAGACAAATTTTCAAGAACATCTACCCTCTCTTCTTCTACTTCATTTACTTCCGCATTCTACAAATTTCTTTCAGCCATGAGCTTGGCATAACACAAACCTCTTACTAGCTTTGTGGTCCGAATGTCCATATCATACTCCTACAATTTGTTAACCTTAACCTGCATATTTTTCTTGAAATCTCCATCTCTAATAAGACATCTTTTACCATTATGTGAGGAACATAAGCAATAACTTTAGAACTCAAAATATAAGGTCCGAAAACCTTAGTTGTTTTTACCAATGCAAATTCCTACTTCTTGATGATTGTGTATTGTGACTAAACTGTAATGCCTTACTAAAGAAGGTAATAGGTCTCTCAACTCCATCATCATCCTTTTATATAAAAACATATGTAATGGTGTGCTCAAAAGAAAAGGAGAAGATTTGGAAAGGTTTCTTGTAATTTGGGGTTGTTAGAAACAGGATCATGCTTCAATGCTTCCTTGATTCCATCAAAATCTTTAAGCGAAACCTCTTCCCACTTGATATTCTGGTCCTTCTTTAACATGAAAGTGATGGGAGAGTCAACTCAACAAAATTAGACACAAACCTTCTAATGAAATTGATCTCGATCAAAGAAGGATTGGATTCCTTTCTTAGTCTTTGGAACCGGGATCTTGCTAATATATTCTATCCTTTGTGGATAAATCATAACTCCTTCTTTAGACACAATGTGACCAAGTAGTTTTTCTCTTTACACTCCAAAATGGAACTTCTTTGGATTGAGTGAAATGCCATGTTGTCTACATCCGATCAACATTCTTTCCAAATGTTCAGTGGTCACTTCTTTTACTAGAAAAAACAACAATATCATCTTAATAAACAAAAATAAAATCATTGATATAAAGAAAAAGAAACATCTATGGACCTTTGAAAAGTAGCTCTAACATTCATTTAACCAAAGGGAATCCTAATAAAAACATATGTTCCCCAAGAGTAGTAAAGGCAATTTTAATCCTCTCCGATTCTTTTGACAACAACTTGGTTATAACCGGAGAAACCATCCAAACTAAGAAGCATTTCAAAACCAATCACTAATTGCAACATGTTCTCCATGTTTGGTAAAGGATAGTTTTCCTTTATTGATGCTCTATTTATATTTCTAAAATCCACACAAAGTCTGATATCTCCATTTTTATTTCTAACCAAGCACGGAGTTTGCAACCCAAGAAGAATACATTATAGGTTGAATGATTCCCCCATCCTTCAAATTTTTCAATTCCTCTTGCATTTTGACATAAAGGAGTCGGTTAATTGGCCTTTGCTTCTATTTGAATGGTTTGGCATCTTTCTCAAGAGGGATCTCATGTTGGAATAAGTCTTTCTATATGCTTTCAACTCGAATAATACCAAGCTAAACAAGTCTTGATATTGTTTCAACAACTAGAGGTAGGACTGTTTTCCTTCCTTGTTTAAACCACTCCCTAACCAAATCTTCCTTAGTTTTTCCTTTGTTCCCAAGTCATGCTCTTCAAAATCTCTAGATGCAAACATGTTTCTATTGATTACACAATCAACATTGTTAAAATTTGACTCAAGAGCAACCAACCCTCTAGGGATGGTGTTAGTCTTCAATTGAATGATATCCTTGCCAAACAATGTTTCTTTTCCATCAACATTACACACCAATGGTTACAAATCAATATTCGATACACAAATGACCTTGGTTTTGTAAAAACCTCGAACCTGAGCATCATCATCAAATACCCACAATGTTTGATGTTATTAGGGACTACAAGCCTAGTGAGTATTTCTACATCATATTCACAATATGGAGAAATGATACAATTATCAAATATAGACCCCAACACTTACAACTTATCAACAATAATATTTAAACTTCTATCATGATGAAGAATGTTGAAGGAATTAAACATTTCAATCGGATCCCAAACCGCATATTTGTATTGTTTCATCTCTTTGATTTTATGTTGTAGAGTTTTCTAAGTTGTTTGACAACTAACTAGAAATATCCCTTTACAATGACATCCTTTACACCATACTTCCAAGCAATTCCTCATACTCAGCTATGTTATTGGTGCATTCAAAGTTAAGTTTGAAGGAGAAAACAAATTCCTCATTGCTTGAGAGATTAAAAAACACCGACACCATTTCTAAATTTAGAGCAAGGTCCATGGTGAGACTACCTCTTAAGACAATTACATTGATCCATCTTGTGCTCCTTACAATCAGAAAACCCAATAAAATTATCAACATCAACATCAACAAATAATACTTCATAAGAAGCACTGTTTGGATCCTCAATTAGATGCAACATCTTCTTCTCTCCATATAATTTTACAAGGCTACCTACAATGGGAATGGTGGAAAAAGACATATCCATTTGGAAACTCCCTCCAACACTTGCAGCCCACTTTCTTGATAATAACATACCCCATTTGGTAGGGAAATCAACAATTACAACATCAAGTTTCAAATTCTTACTCGGATAGGCTGCAAGTTGCACCACCAAACCTTTGACACACCCAAGAACTGGAAATTCCCTAGAATCCATGGTAGTACACTTTCCATATGTTTTTTTACTTTGATATCTAACTCATTCATAACTTCCAAAGGCATGACATTGCATGATGCCCCAAAGTCAAACATACAATTATGTAGCAACCTGTCCTTGATGATCAAAGTTGTGAAGAAAGGGTCAACACTTAGCTGAGATTCAACCAAGGATGTTCCCAAATATACCTTTGGTGGTTCACCAAATTCTTCCAATGCTGATGTCTTTCCTACTTCTACAATAGCAAGTGGAGCCTCTACAACATTCACATTTCTTTTCACATCAGCCTTCTCCTCTTTCAATCCCAAATACTCAAGTGCTCTCTTCTTGTGCTCAAGAATTATAAGCAGCTCAACAATTGGAAAATTGACCTTGATTTGGCTCAGAAATTGAGCAATATCATAGGGAATGTATTTAAGAAAAACAACAATAGAAGGAGGGTTGAAAATTTCATCAGATGGCACAATGTTTTTAACATTTTGAGCATGGGGTAAAGCATAACTTTTACTTGGGACAATAGGGCTCTTAGAAAATGTTTCTTTCTTAGGAACTTCTTTTGGGATATTAGAAAGCAATGGGGTTTTATTCTTAGCCTAAAGCCCAGCTCCATTGACAGCCTTACTTATTGTGTTATACTCCTTCTCTTGGGAAACCACAAAATTCATAAGCATCTTCCTATCTTCTTCCAAGGGTATACCTCCATCATACTTCTTGATCATCAATTCCCTCAAGTACTCAAAATAAATATTGGGAAGCTCAAAGGCTTGTAAATTATCAATTGCTAAAACATGAGAAGGAGGAAGAAGATGTACCCATTGGATGTAATCCCAAAATCTATCAAGTCCCCTGCACTTATCACTTCAGTAGATGTTACTCCTTGACATGAGTGTGTAGGGTAGTCCATCATATAAGCATCATCATCCGTATTATAATCATCAACTTCCTCTTCAATTTTCTCATCTATTTCACATGGCAGATGGGGTAAGAAACATCTATCACACCAGTCAATCTGATTTGCATCATCAACAACAACCACTCTAGCATTTAATGGATCAGACACTACCTTACTTTCCTTAGCTTGAGATTATCTATTTCCAAATCCCATAGGTCCTTTACCTTTGTCATCAAATCTCTGCTCATTCCTATGGTGATTGCCAAATCTATCTTATGCTTGTTTCCTAGGCTGACCTTATTAAGTTTTTCTAATTCCCTTCTCATCTCTTGCCAACTTGTAGGAAATCTCTTTGATAGCCCCCGCCAAAATTTTCACCACTTCCTCCAAGTCTACACTCTTGTTTTCTTGAGGCTTGTTAGGGTTTACCAATTTAAATCCATCTCTCTTAGGAGGTTTCCCAACAACCTCTATATTGTTCTCAATTTGAAGTGCCATGGTGAGGGTATACCTTAAATTGCCATGATTTTTGTCCTCAAGTAATATATAGCCTTCTTGTCAAATGCATCAGAATATTTTATCAAACAAGATTCATCACATGGTCTTAAATTTACCAAAGAATCTCCTCTTAAAGTTTTATTGAACCTTTGTTGAAGTCATGGACTGTTTCATTTGGGTTTTTCTTGATATTCTCAAACTCGATAAGAGGAACTCCGGGATCACCATGTCACCATATTGCAGCCTGAATGCATTTTACATTTCAAGCTATGAATCAATAGAATTATTTGGCAAGGCCTTATACTAATCCCTAGCATCCTCATCTAAAGTGTGGAAAAACAATTTAATGTACACATCCTCAAATCCAGTTTGAAAATCCTCCATCGATTAATAAAGAGTTTCAAATGATGATCACTGGTATGGCATTATTCCCTTGGAACTTTGGCAATCTACTTCTAACATCCTTAGGCACAAAATTAGCATAACCAACCATTCCCTAAAATTTATTGGGCCAAAGGTATTGACCAAAAATGGAGGCCTAGGTGGAGGTGAGCCATGTTGTCTAGTGGAGGTGATCTTGGGGTGACACAAGCTGATGAGGAGTGTGAGGTATTTGGGGCTCAAGAATGTGGTTCACAAGATTGGTACTCTCTAGGTGCTGATTTTCTTGGAAATTTTTACTAGAATTGAAACACACAGGTGCAAATTGAAGAAGGAACTCACCAGTGCAACAAAAGGACCTTCACTAGTTTAAGTTAACAAGTTTATGAGAATATTGTTTGAATCAACATCATGGAAGAAGAGTGATAATCCTCTATTAAAGGATGATCTCTCTCACCAATGGATATTCCTTTGCTTGATGTCTGACCTTCAACAACCTTCCAAACTTTTCTCTCCTCTAAAACTATCTTTCAAAATTCTTGAAATAGCTTTCTACTTGGGTCCCTCCCGAAGAGAGATATTCTCCTCCAAGTTTGTAGATTTATATGACACACTTCACTTAATGTATGATAAGGTACTAGTATTTATCAAAATATAACATTTTAAGTTTCCACTACGGATTTTCACCCTAGTTTGTGCAAATGCACTATGAAGATCTATCAATTGACTACAAATATTAGTACAGATCTTATTTTCTTTCACTCAATTTATCAACTATTGTGTAAAGTTTGAAACAAAAAATTGGAGACACTTGAACATATCAAACTCAGAATTCTACTCTCATTCCTCAGTATAAATCTTGATTAGAAACTAATGCTCAGTAATGTAGTTGCACATAAATCATATAAAACATATTACTGTGGCTCGGAAATAATAAATACTCCCTCAGTAGCGGTGTTAGAAGCGTGTTGGTACCCATATTTAATCTCCTTCACAACTTGAGCTGCATCATGGATTTTACAAGACACTCAGAGGTAGGTAAATAGTTTATATGTCATTTTGTAGCTGGGGAAGCAATTTATCTGACTTGTTATCACTCAAGCTTTGAAGAAGTGGGTAGCACCTTTGAAGGATTTGATCTAATCCTCATTATTTTAGGTTGTGCCTATCAACCAAGGTAAGAGCACCTATATTGTAGCCTATGTTTTGAAGGAGGTGAAAATGTCCTTGTATTATGCAGATTGTATGGAGATGGCCTTGAGAAAACATGATCAATTTCCCATTATTCAAACTCAACAAAGTTGTCATTACTAAATGATGGAAGTGATTTCAAGACAAGGCTAAGGCTACTAAAGACATAGTATGATCCTGATTTGCTTTGTGCATTTTTGTAAATGGATTGTATTCTTTTTTGACACACAATACAATACAGGGTATTATAGGTAGGATGAGTAAATTTGAAATGAATTTTAGGGTGGGAGATATTCAGAAAAGACTAACAAGAATTTTCCAAATTCTTTGAGGACCTTTGCAAAACTTGAAAGACTCGAGACAACAAAAATGCTTTAAAGAGGTTAAGGTGTTCCTTTCAACCAGGATATGTGCATTAAATGGAAGCCCATATCTACACTCTACCACACAATATTTGATGATTTATCCCAAAATCTTGATTTAAATGAATTAGCAAAGCATTTAGAAATTTCTATTCTATCGACCCAAGGTACCCCCAAAGGTTTACAATCAAATCTATATCAAGGAAAGTGTAGTGAATTTAAATTTGTTTATCCCTTCATTAGATGAAATCTCTTCTGATTCTAGAATTGGAAATGCCATTAAGTCTGTTACCATAATTAGATCTCCATGATCAAAAGGAAATTCCAAACACCAAATTACAATAGGAGCAAGAAACACAAATTGAAAACATTTGAAACATAAGTAAATAATTTTTTTACCAAGAGATAGCATAAAATAGTCCCGAATGACCAAGTTTATTAGTTTAGGGGAATGTTATAAGAACAATCTCAGAGCTTGTTAGTAGCTATAAATTTGGAAACCAACCTAACATGATACAAATCTGATCCAAAAAGGAGTTAAAATGGTTCTCAAGTGGTTTCTTAGAGAATGGGCTTCTTCCAGATTTTCCCGTGAAAATTCCAAATTTCCCGACCATTTGCATGAAAAATTCATGTAATATATAACATTCACTCACTCACTCACTTTGCCCCAAAAGTATTCCCTCAAAAGTGGAATATTTGAAGAACCTTTGCTTTGCAATATTACTTGAAAATGACATTTAACAAACTCCCAAAAGTTTCCAGTTGTTCTTTTAAAAGGTGAATCATTACAAAACATTCATCATTCTTCAAAGTGGAAGCATGTTTTTCATTCCCAACATGTGTAGACCCCTTTCATTTCATTATTTCATCTTTTCCTTTCCAAATTTTTTTATTCTACAACATTGGATTTAGTGATTCACGTTTTTCACAAATTAGAGTAAAAATCATTTGAAGCGTGCTTTGATTCAAAAATTGAGCCCCTAATTCAATCTATTCGAGATATCAGTGCAGCCAAAAACGACATGAATCGGTAAATTTTTTTGATGAAGATTGATGCAGAAAATGAATCTCCAAAATTCCCGAGCTCAAATGGAAGCCAAACTAGTGAAATGTATGGTTACTATCGATCTATTCTTATCTTTAAATCTGAGCCCTCCACGTGGTAGATTAAGGAAAACAGCCTCATGGACACTTTTGACCCTTTTTACAACTTTTTGAAAATTTGCAAAATTTCTTGATTTCCTCCATCACTCGCCTTTACGATTTGGGTCGACACATGGGCACTATGACTAGATATGGACTCATGGTTCAATTCTATACATTTTGCATCTTTTTAGACAAATAAAAAAATTAATTTTCCTTCGTGGCACCGCCCTCCCGCAAGACACGTGTCCTCATATGATTGGATGAGGGACAAGGCTTCTCATTTCATATTTTAGTCATATTTCATGAAGGAAAATTTTTAACATTTCTCTCACAAATTTACGCACCTCTGCAATTAACTCCTCAGATGATTTTTGACTTTTTACCTTTGGGCTTGTAGGTCCATTCAATGATTTTACCCTTTTGATAACCAGAGGCTAAAAATACAACTTGCCTCTGATAGCCCACCTCCTTGCCTATGAGCCTTGATGCTAACACGTGTCTTCATCCCATTGGCTATGAGTTTGTGGTCAAATTTTATACCTTAACTCTTTTTCACCAAAGGCCTAAAAGTATCAAACTCCTTTGCCTTTTCATCTCCTTGCCTACCACATGTCCTCCTCTGATTGGATGCGGGCCTTAGGGGATTTTCTTCTTTTCCATGAATTTTCCAAAGTTCCCTAAATCAAAAAAGACATGCCCATCTACCTTCACTCTACTTGCAAAACGTGTAACTCCTCCGGGTCTGCATGGAGTCTGGGGAAACTTGCACATTTTTCAAAAACATAAAAACGTTAAGTGTTCAAAAATGACCATCGATCCTTGTCTAATTACAAATGGCCATGTATGCAAAAGTATATGAGCTAGAAATTGATAGGTAAAGGATGCCTGAATGACCGTAAAAAAATGTAGAACTTGTCAGTGACCACAAAATCAGTTTTTCTTTGTGGGTGAAGAATTTTTGATCAAAATACAAAAGGAAAGTGATTTTAGGCAATTTACTACCATGGAAAAATATTTTTAATGAATATAAGTACAAATCAAATGATTTCAAACTCCAAAATCTGGGAAAAAATGAAAAACGGAAAAGGAATTATGAAACTAGAAAAATTAGGGCAAAATGTAAAGTAAACTTGGGGATTCCTTCATAATGGTGCAAAATGGAGGAAATGTGAACAACACATAGCACTCAAACACAAAAACGAGTTGTTTTTTGTCAAATTCAGTATATGAGAATCCCAAAACTGTTCTTCCTTAGAAATAGGGAAAAATGCATTTCTCCTTAGCAAAACAAGGATGTTTCAAATTGGGCACCAACAATATGCTATTTTTTCTTGTGGAACTCATAGGAGTTCCCATCCCCGATTCGAGCTGATGTTGGTGCTTAATTTGCTCTTGCCCCATTTTCCCTTAAAGTTCTCTAGTTTTGCAGGTCTGTCATTTTTTCTATCTCCCCATATTGATGCATGAAAGCTCTTTCCTACATTTGATTACCATGATCAATCCCTTCCTTTGGTCTAGGATCACATAAACTCAAGAATTTGTTTTTCGTTCCTCTGTCCGTATGAAAGAGTCTCAGAATTGGGCATAAACTCAAGTTTTTTCCTTCCTTCATTTTTCCATAGTCACGTTTTATTTTCCTTGTCATTTTTATCCCCAATATATGTGGAAACATGATTGGATATGGATCGAGGATCATATTTGGTCCTTATATCATTTCCAAATTCTCTATCATTGAAGAAAGATTCATTTCCGAGCTCAAATGGTGATTTTCCTACTTTTACGGCAAGGGTGTGTTTTTCCTCATCAAATTTACATCTAGCATCTATGGAAATGTGGCCCTATCTCGGTTGGATGCGGCTTGATGGGGAACTTGAAAAATCTCAAGCCGACGTTCATTTGAAAATTTACCTTTTTTTTGGCCTGGAGTGCGTACTGGGAGACACGTGGAGCTTTTCACCGCCTTGCCTGATTTAGACAAATTTTCATGCAATTGGTGTAGCTTTGGTGGACCATGGACACGTGGAGGGCTTGTGCTTGTTTGAGGATCCACCTCAAGGTCCCACCTTAACAATTGCAACATGGAGACATGTGGAGGCTTTCGTAGGCTCTGTTATATACTTAAACTTTTCAAAGAAATTTTTAAAGGTTTGGGACACATAGAGGGATCATGGTCTGCTTGGGGACCGGCCCCTAAATTTTATTTTGAAGAAGCACTAGGAGGAAACTTGGAGGCTTCCATTGATTCTACCTTTCCTTGGAATTTTCAATGGCCAAGGAAAATTGTCATGCACCACTGGAAACATGACACCTTTGCTGATCCTTCAATTTTTTTAACAACTCTCGCTGAATGAGACACATGATGATCCCGTGCTTATTTAGAGTCTCGCTTTAGAGGACCATACCAAAGCTACACTAAGGAAAAATGTGGAGGCTTCCACTAGCTCCTTTTTGTTGAGACTTTTTCAAAGGCCAAAAGGCATTTTTCTCGGGCCCAGGGCATGTGAAAGGCCCACGCTTGTTTGGAAACTTACCCCTATACTTCTCCTTTGTGGTTGCACCAAGGAAACATGTGGATGGCTATAATATAAAGTAGAGAAGGGGCATAATAAATGGTTGCTATGCATTTTAACTATTTTTTCGTCCATTTTTCTCCAAGACTCGGAGATGCGAACAAACATTTTTTTCATCATTTTGATGAAATTCCTTGTCGTTTTTGTCTACAAAGTGCCCTTGAATGGATTCAAAACTTAATATATGATTCTAAGGTTTGTTAAGGTCGATATTTTAAAGTTGGAATTGCTCGGGCACTTGTAAAAATGGGAATTACTAGAGAAGATGGATGCGGGAAAAATTGCAAAGGAAAGAGAGGGAAATGAATGAAATGATGGAGGTTGTAGGTGCAAAGGATGAAAAAGGTGTTTCTCAAGGGTAAAAATGATTCCCCTTTCATATCTAGCTATACAAAGCCTTCGAAAAATTATTAAAACGAGGATTTCGCCGATTAATCGAATGATTAGAAGGACTATCAAAAAGGTTGTGTCATGGCATCCTAGTAATTAGTCGAGGGTCTAAGAAATGTGATCAATTCACAATTGGTCCACCTAGCAACATTCGGATGTGAATTTGTTAAATGTCTCTTTCTGAGGTAAATTTGTAACAAGCAAAGGTCCCTCGAATATTCTTCTCTTTTGGGGGAAAATTTACTGAGTAAAATGTATAAATGCAATGAGAATACTCTTACAAATGGTCAAGGTTGAATTCTTAAGAGAAAAATTTGAGAAAATCCATTTTCCTAAGGGACCAATCCAATATAACCTATTAATTTCTTCTGTCTTAGATTTTCTATCATCTCTGTTTGGTTATAGATGTATAACCATTGACAAACCACGGAGATTTCTCTGGAATATTTTCCCTACTAATGAATTTAAGCAATTTTGAAATTAATTTGTGTCAATATTGGAGCAATTAGTGTCTTCTTTATTTGTCCCTATGACAATTTAGTGGCATTTGTAATTATTTCAAGAAGAGCCTTCATCTTGTGATGAGATAAATGATTTAAAATGACTCCACTTTGTCATTTTTGATAAATATTTTTTGTAAGTATTTAGGTGTACCTTAAGCATGATTGATAAGAAATTTTAGTGTTTGATTGAGTCGTTAACTCAAGCCTTCGTGTTAGATTCTCAAAGGTTGTGTGAAAATGTGTTGATCACGGGTCTCCATTCAAGCACACCTTCTAGTTGAAGGAATGTCTTAACTATTTTGAAGCTTTCTATTTTTGAGTTGTCCATTATTGTGAAGTTTCTCAAAGATCCGGTATAGTCAAACTTATCCTACTCAATCTCCCACCAAAATCATTCAAAAACCATGAATCCGTCTTGAACTACCCTTGTTTTTCCCTTGTATATCTACAAAAGAACAAAATCTATTTACTAAAATATGTAGAACAATCAGATTTCATAATGTCTTCAAGAACCTTAGCCTTTTTTTGAAAGTATCTCCATATTTTATAAGTGACAACTCTTGAGAGTTAAATTATGGATTTTTATCATAATTTCCCAAGGTTTTCTTTATAAAATTTGTGAAAAGAAGGATATCTCCATCTCCCGCATCAAAAGAGGTTACACTATAGGTACTCTCACCCCCGGTGAAATGCACGACCTAAACTAGTGAGGATAGGTCAAATCCTCTTGAAGGAGCTATCCATCTCTCCACAAATGTGAGTGACAAAGGGCAGTTAGATCTCATCCCTAGATAAAAATTACATATATCATGATCTATCTATCTCAAAGCTTTGTGTCAAACTGTGATGCCGCTCACTTGAAAAGGAGAACAAATTTGGATACCAACACCTTCCACTGTTCTAAACCTCCCAAAAATAATACTAATGCTTCCTTGTCTAACCCTCCAAGTATCTTCATTTATCCAAAGACCTCTAGTAAGTTCCTTGTTATTTCCATTTATATATCTCATCCACCATACTTTCAATTGGTCGAGTTAAGCCCTCTAAAACATCACTATGTCCATTCCCTTAATCAATACTAGTGTCATCACTAGAACTCATCCTATTTAAGTCCAATCCTTTGTAGACCTTATCTCACAACATATTCTACAACCATCACAACCATTAATTTCCATACAACAATATATTCCTATTCAGAACATCCCACAACAAGCACCATCTTCTACTACGTCTGCAATACCTTTCTAACAACCACCTCCTTATTCACAACCTCTTATCGCCACATCTATCCCACATCCTTATCAATATATTAAACCGTCATAACTGTTAGTGTCCCAACCTACTTATAACATCCCTACAAACATTCCACCTAAACAAAACATCTCATATCAACAAAATATTCCCAAACAAAGAAACCTCTCTCAACAGAACATCCTGTATCAAAAAATATTCCCCTTTCAATGTAACATTCCTCGAAAAAAATTCCTCAAAACAACATACCCTAGCAAACAGATCGTACACACCCACCACCTAGCCGGTTCTCATTTCAGCCTATCTCATATTCACAAAAACCAACACAATCTGATCCTCTTCAAGCCCTCATGAACAACATATCCAATTGTGAAGCCACTTCATTTGGACCCTAGAATGTGCTCTCTTATGATCAAATTTGTAATGATCCCATTCACCCCCTCTTGTACCATATAAGGCATATCCAACCCATTGGAAACTTCCACAATTTATAACATTTATTTCAAGGAATATCCTCAACAACACATCCTTACTTTTCGTCATGCCTCCTATCTAATAGCTCATGACCAAGATCTCATCCCGAGGACTTTCCCCATGTCATTTTTTGGTCGTGCCATGGATTGGGATAATAGCATCCCTTAGTACTCCATTTTATCATTTGCACAAATCTCATATATTTTCCTAGAACACTTATCCATAAACATATCCCATAAAATCACTATTCCCGACCTCTACGCCATTAAACAATTATATGATGTGTCTATTTACAACTTTGTTTCGATGGATGGGTATAATCAATCAACTATCCTTTCCTATCACTAAAAACCAAATTTTTGAAATTTTATGTCACTCATGTGTTAAACACATTTCAAAAACACTACAAATCCAATCTTTCCAGACATTTGATGAAGTTTTCACCATGGCCCATAAGTTGGATCTAAGAGCCATAAAAGACAGATGAGTTAAACTTCATCTTAAGAAAACCTAAAATTGAACTCTTATACAATTCATCTTCTAGTCTTGAAAAATCTAAATCATCTTCCAAATTCGTAGTAATTAAATCCACAAATAAGGAAAATCCCACTACCGAGCATTCCCATCAACAACATATTTACACACTCATAGGAGAGACTTATAGTGTAGTCTTTGATAATTTTCTCACTATAAATATGATATCTCTCTCTCCCATATGACCTATCAATACATCTCTATCCAAACCCACTTGGTATTGAGATAACGATTATTGTAAATACCATAGGTTTTAGGCCCTCAACATTGAAAACTATCGTACATTCCACAACATCCTTTAATGTTTTATTGACAAGGGAAAACTCAACTTGGACAATCCAAATGCATCCCCAAATCAAAATATTTATATTTTCAAACAACTATTTCCAAATCTCTCCTATCCACCGATCAACAAAAATAAACATCATTCACACTCACCATACTATCAACACCACCACTAAAAATTACCCATTCCTAAGTCCACATCAACACCTATTGAATCTAAATCCACAATTACAAAACTAATACCAAATTCTAGAAAACATAAATCAACATCTACCAAGTCCTCATCCGTTAGGAACACTACTAAAACCATTCTCCCATCCTCATCACATGTTATTAATGAATCCACACCCATGACTTCTATACATCCTAAATATAATTTCAAATCCCCATTCAACACACAATTAAAAATTGCTTCTAATTTCATCACCTGAAAAATCAACTCCCGATGTCTAGTACTTTAGAATCCATTGTACTACCCACATCCACATGAATCACATATTCTAGCATAACCAAACATATATCTATGCCTCAATTTGAAAATATAACTATGATACCTCTTGAAACATTTATGACACAAAAACCTTTCCCTAAGAAAACCATGAACCATATTCATCCCCCATCTACAAAACCAATTATCTCTACACCAACCAATCCAAAATCTGAAAAATCTACAAGTCCCATAAATCAAATCATTCAAACTCATCTTCCTTCATCAACTCTTATCTCTACATCCACACGAAGCTCATTGAAAACCACAAAAAGACCTCATAAACAAGGTGTTGTTAGTATTTTTAAAATCTACTACTATACCTTCCTTGAACAATACCATTTTCATGGTCCTCGGCCTTTTATCCCATCTCCCCTAGAAAGGTTATTAATTCACCTAGTAATCACCTTGTCATGTCAAGTCCAAATTCTATCTACCAAGCCTCCACATTTTCCCCTTGTCCTTCATCCGTCACACCATATAAGACTCCTTAGTGAAAAATAACCCAACAACCTACAATCAAAGTCTTACTTCCTCCCAAGGATAAGATACAAAAAAATTCATTACCATCCACATCTGCACCTAGGGGTAATTATGTAACTATTCTAGATGACCTCCTCTAGCAATCACTTATAATGTTACCACCTCCCAAACTATCTAACCCTTGAGGATGGAAACCCACTTGGTATGACTTCAATGTCTCTTGTGATTATCATAGGACATGAGGTCATTCCATAGAGGACTGTAAGGCCTTTCATATAATTGCTTAGAAACTCAACAATCCATCCTTCCTTCCTTCTGAACCACATGAACCATCATCATATTCATATAAAGAAACCATTTCTAAAATCTCTCCCCATTAGGTTGACATCGTACACATAACCACTCGCTCATAGAACTACAACACATCCATCCAAGCCTAAGAAAGACAAAAATTTCATAGCCATACCTCCACCTCTAGAGTTAGTTGCTCCATCAGATAACCCTAAATTATCTATCTCCATAGCTCTTGAAGTGTCTAATCAAACAATGTCACCCAAAGCCAAGGTTTCAATACTCATTACACCACGCTCATCAATCACCTTAGACAAAAGGTTTTTATCAAACAGCTTAAAACAAGATCCTATCAAAATGTTATTATATGAGTTTTTCGAACACCACCTTCCCATAAAAATCCATGATTGAATCCTTTCAGTTGATATCCATTCCTTCAGATGTACCTTCATCTTTCACAAAATTTGTAAGGGCCCTTAAAGCATCCACAACCATATCATTTGAGCCATCTAAGATCCCCTCACTTAGACCAGAAGAGCATGACTTACCACTCTTTATCACTACTCAAATCAATGATGTCCTCATCATAAGGGTCATGATTGATGGGGGCACAACCATAAACATTATATCATCCATTGATTTCAATCAACTTAAACTATCTCCTTCCATCATTAGTCAAACTCTAGTTTTACTACGATCCTTCAATGACACTATCGCACCCACATTAGGTATCGTTATCATACCACTTAAAGTCGGTGGTAAAACTTACATGAACTCTTATACATTATAGAAGGAGAGTTCCAATACAACATGTTGTTAGGATGCCCCTGGATACACACTATGTAGTGTGTTCCTTCTACACTCCATCATTTTCTTAAATATGAATACAAAGTTCAAACATTCATAGTCCCTACAAATCCAAACCCTTTTGTTGAATTTTATGTGAAATATCACCCAAATAACATCCTCATGCCTAAATCCACATTAGAATAATCTACTAGCACATCCATCCCTTCATCTAAACTACCATATAATTCTTCCCTTAGTGACATTGTACAATTCCTTACGTTGGGGAGTACCACCTCCTCATGCTTAACTTCATCCCCTCACCTAATACTTATGGTCACCCTAACAAGCAACCCATGTATGAGCCTAACATAGGGGATGTTATTTCTTCTAGTCCCGCTTATCTTAAAACAAAATATTTCTATGAGGGAAACAATCATTATCCATCTCATTCTATGAATCCACACCATGTGATGCCTTTCACATTAGACTTCAATTCCCAAGATAATCTAGATTTCGCTTATATGTACCTTCACTCATGTGCATGGAAGGGTTTTGGCCTTGGCCATTACAAACAAGGAATATATGACTTGATTGTCCAACATTATATTAAAAATCATGAGAAATATGGCCTAGGTTATGAGAAACCTAGCTCTGATCCATCCTAAGCCACTACATCCATGCATTTCACTGAAATTGAACCTTCTTATCCTAACCTTAAAGATACTATGGACATAGATGACATTGTATCCATCCCACCTAATTTTTTTAGTCAATACTATATCCTTAGGACCGCTTACTTATCAATCTAGTCACTTTGTCAAATCATTACCTCTTATTTGTCCAAAAATGGTTAAAGAAGACTTACCCACCATAGATATCCTTCAATGTCATGATGACCAGGACACCCCTTCCCATACGAGACATGAGGACCATTTCCTTCATAAATCATTACCATTTGATATTCAAAATATCCTTAATGAATCCACCATAGATGTTAGTTTAGGATATTCTTAGGATCCTCACATAGTTAAGGTCAGTCAATCATTAAATCCACAAGAACTAGATGACTTCACCTCATTTAAAAAAAATAATATCAAGTTTTGCCTGGTCATATAGTGATATGCCCATAATTGATCCCAAAATTTTTATACACAACATTTTCACATATCCCGATACTAAACTTGTGAAAAATACTCCATGATATGCATATATGTATATCTCTTCTTGTTAAATAATATTTACAACACCTTTTCTCTACTAACTTCATCATACCCAAGAACCCCTTAGAATCCTCACATAGTTAAGGTTAATCAATCATTAAATCCATAAGAACTAGATGAATTTACCTCATTTAAAAAAACATATTATCAAGCCTTCACCTGGTCATATAATGATATGACCAGAATTGATCTCAACATTTTCATACACAACATCATCACATATCGTGATGCTAAACTCATTAAACAAAAACTATGTAAAATGCATCCATGTATAGCTCTCCTTGTTAAAGAAGAGTTACAACACCTTTTATCCCCTAAATTCATCATACCCATTGACTATCCACAATGTGTCTTTACCATTATTCCCATACCCAAATCATCAAGTAAGTTACACATCTACACGGACTTGAGGATCTCAAGCTTTCTTTTCGTAAAGATGATTTCCCTCTTCTAAACAGATATCAACACATTGACTTAACAAATGGCCACGAAATTATATCCTTATGGATGGGTTTTTGGTTATAGTAAAATTCTTATCGCCACTCATGATCAACATAAAAATTCCTTTATTAATCTTTAGATAACCTTCGTTATCGTGTTATGCCATTCAAGTATTAAAAATGCAAGAACTAATTTCCAACGTGCCATGACCTAAATTTTTCATGACCTTGTCAACAATAATATCAAAGGATATGTTGTTGATCTCTTAGGAAATTAAAAATCATGCAAATATCACCTTGACGTCCAATAATCCATCTTTACTCATATTATATAGTATTGCCTTCATATCAATCTCTGTAAACTATGTTTTTGGTGCTCTCACCGGAAATTTTTTAGGATTCATCATATCTATTCAAGGTATTAAAGTTGAGTGAGAAAAGTTTAAAAACACCATTGAAATGATTCCTCCATCTAATCTTAAACAACTACATAGCCTTCAAGGTAAACTACGGTCCATCCGAAATTTTTATTGCAACTTTATGATCATTTTCAACCATCTCATCATCTTCTCACAAAGACGTAGATTTTCATTGGGATTTTGATTCTCATTAATTATTTGACACAATTAAACAATATCTCCTATCACCACCTATGTTTACTTTACCTCGTGAGGGGGTGTAGATACCAAAATAGGGCCACACTTCCGATGAGGCCATAAATTGGCCATAAATTACCATTAATTTGTCCTTCAAGTTACCTTTGAAAGTGGATTTAAATGTAATCTAGGAACTTATAGTTTAATTAAGATATAATATAGGATATATATCTTGTTTATTCTTTAGAAATATTTTTTATCTATTTTGTTGACTAATCCTATTTATTATTTGGGAAAAGATGCAAAGTCTTGTGTATGTAGACCATAAAGGAAAGATAATGCTAGTATTGGGAAAAATGGAATTGATCATGAATAGTACATATAAACTTAAATATGATTTCATATTCAGATTCCTCTCAGAAAATTATGCAAATTCAAAACAAAAATCATCTCAATCTGAGATCGCATGCAAAAGTTATAGCTATTTTACTTAGCTTTAAAACCGTTGGAGTTAGTTTAAACCTCAAAGTTAGCTCTAGAACCTACAACATTAGCTCCAAAAAATTGGAGTTAGTTCTGGAACTTGTAATGTTAGCTCTAGAACCATTGGATTTAGCTCTAGAACCTGCATCAACAAAGTAACGTTAGCTTGAACCATTGGAGTTAGCTCCCGAACCTGCATCAATAGAGTAACATTAGCTTGGAACCGAAGTTAGCTCTAGAACCTACAACGTTAGCTCGAAACCACTGGAGTTAGCTACAAAACCTATAAATTTAGCTCCATAACCATTGGATTTAGCTCTAGAGCCTACATACACAAAGTAACGTTAGCCGGAAACCATTGGAGTTAGCTCAAACTTGCATCAATAGAGTAATGTTAGCTCTAGAACCTACATCAATGAAATGACAGTTTTTGAGGAATTGTGAAAAATTAGAGAATCCAATGGGAAATATGAGAGAGTTTTTTTTTCATAAAAAAGTGTTTAAGAAAAACCTCCTTCATATTTTCTACATGTTTTACCAATAAAGAGAAATCTAACTTTCGGTGCAGCTGTAATTGCAAAGATGAGGAAAAGTGTATCATACGAGCACTAAAAGTTCCATAAATAGATAAAGAGAGGTTTTTATTCATAGAAATTTGTTTAACAAAAACCTCATTCATATTTTCTATAGGTTTTACCAATGAAGAGAAATCTAACTTTTAGTGAGTTGTAGTATGAGGAAAAGTGTATCAAACGAGCACTAAAAGTTCCATAAATAGAAATAGAAAAGTCAAACAGAAAATATGAGAGAGGGTTTTGTTTATAGAAATGTGTTAACCAAAATCTCATTTAGATTTGCTATAATTTTTACCAATGAATATAAATATAACTTTTAGTGAACTGCAGTCCAAGGAAAAAGTGTATCAAACAAGCGTCAAAAGTTCCACAATCAAAAACAACAAAGTCAAATGGAAAATCTAGGAAAGGTATTTGGTCAAAATCATATTTTGAGGAAAAATTCCTTCCAATAATTTAGGAGGATAAAATAATTTTGATTCTTATTACCAAAAAGAAAGGAGAAGATTTGGGAGAAAATCTTCCGAAATAAGTAAGACAAAATTTGACTCCAATAATATATCTCTCTCCATATTTTGTGGAGATGAAGATATTACTTTTAGGATTGGAATAAAGATAAAATTAGATTGTATTTCATAAAATAAGGATTTGGCTGGATGCATGAATTATAAATGCAACCTTCCACACTGAGATATGTAATTCTTTTCTCCCAAGAAATAAAGATCTGTTCTTTCTTTCCAATCTTTTGAAGTAAAGTTATTCTACAAGTTTTGAATTAAAAGTATGAATTAAGTCCTCTTCCAAGGAATGAGTTGGCCACTCATTCTAAGGAAGATGGATCAATGTGTTAATGTTTATTTCTTTATTTCTGCAGTTTTCCTTTTGTTGTAAATTTATATTTTTTATGTTATGTAATTTCTTTTGTGAACTTGCAGGTGTCTTTTCCTCTTTTATTTATTTTCAATTCAGAAATTTCTTTTATGCTAAGTGTGCCTGTAAATGTATACATGTGTGATTTATTTTATGCAATATTAGATTATGTGTAAAGGAGTTGTTTTCCAAGATCTTCTTCTCTTAATGGATATAACCTTGAGACACCAACCCGGATTGGCATCATTAATGAAGAGGAATTATGACCCTCATCAACTCCCCTTGGTCCCTTTTCTAATAACCAACTTAAACATGCTCACCTAACCATGACCCTTTTATCCCACATTAATATTAATTTAATTATTCACAATTAAAGTAATACCCATGCTCAGAATATACATTATTTAATTACCTTAATTAAAACTGATTTCCACCTCACCCCACCACCTCACCTAGACACTTCATCACAAACCTATTCTTAGCATGTTTTCCTTTTACTAGGACTTAATATTCACTCACCATAACTAACTAAGACTTAGTCCTACCTACCTTAATGAACTAAGACTTAGTGTAACCCTAAAATCACATGCCTATTCTCCCTCTAACAACATTCTCACTCATTAAAACATAACATTCTATTTTGATCCATGAGAATAGATAGAGCTAGCCTAAAATATTGCCAAGATCTGACATTTTTAGTAAACCTAGGATTTTCTGCCTTAACTGATGCTGGCTAACCCTAAACTCACGTCGGTCACCCTAAACCATCTCCGGTTACCATATATTCATTTTGGTAACCTTTGTTTGGGAGGTTAGCCATATTCTCAAGTTTTGGAATGAATGAGATCTGCATGCAAGAAATGAAAAGAACCCTTTTGCACATCTAGACAGCCATAACCAGCACTAAGACTGATATAAAGGTATTTACATTCACGATAGCATTATGAGAAGCACCGCCGCCATAGATCTGAGCACCATTCTACGATAGATCAACCTTCATCTAAAGCATCTCCAACCACCTCTCCACCACTACGGGCATTTAGAACCCTCTAAATGCCAAGTAAGTTGGTTTATCCTTTATCACTTATAGTTGTATTCTCTCTTTATTTTCATCCATTCATTGTCCTACCTAAATTTATCCTTCACTATCTCTCTATCAACCATCAACTCACACCAAACCTAAACTTCACAAAACCACCTTCCTCACGTAGACCTCACAAACACCCTCCAAAATCTTTGTGCAATCACATAGAGGACCCAAAACTCATTCTACAAATGTCTTCCAACTCCCCATAGTCACCGAAACTAGCTAACCCTAACCGTGGTCAGTTCATCTTATATTGACATCGGTCTCCTTAATCGATATTGGTCACCGTGTGATTGTCAACCCAACCTAACAACTCAACCCTTAGCCAACCCCAAACCTCACTCAAAACCTTACCACACCTATCTTAGACCTGTCACCTCACCCTCCCCAACAGAGACCTTTCCAACTCTCTATTCTAAGACAAAAGAGAGCCCAAACACCCTCCACCCGAATCCTCGCCACTTTCACACGGTGACCAATATCGGTCACCCTAAATCGGTATCAACAATACCTAAACTGACATTGGTCACCCTGACTGGCGTTGGATTCTGTGTCTGATAAAACTAAGTCAAACTAGCAACCAACGTGCCACACATAAAACAACCCAAACACCTTACCTAAATTTACCAGGACCCATGCGTGACCCATAAACCACCCCATTAAACCACCTAAAACCTTTACCCACAAATAACCGACCTAAAAGGCATCCAAATCAGAAACTTATTTGGCACTAGATTCTTTTGTTTTAAGTTATTTTATAGTCAAAGCAAAATAAAATGTCCCACTTTTTCGTATGTTTTATACCTTTCAAAGAAAATTATTCATGAAATTCCACAAACTAAAGAAATGTTATGTTTAGAGTGTAGAATACATGTATATTTTTTTTTAAAAAAAAATTGGTAAAAATATGGTTTTTCTTAATTTTATTCATACGTTGTTTCTTATGTTATAAAAGAGGAATGACTGTCCCCTAGGTGGTTTTTTAAATGAAAATTTATTTTTTCACCATGAAATTTTAGATATATTTTTAAGATTTGAATTTTGAGGTCCTGTCAAATTTTCATATTTTTTTGACTATATTTTTTTAATTAATTATTTAGTAAAATATTTTCAAATAAATAGTGTACATATGTCTATGCCAATAAATTTTAAGATTTATATCAAAATTGAGTTTTTTTTTCACAGGTACGAAGAAGACTTCAATAAATAGTAAGTTTATTTTTTCAATTTTTTTGATATATTCTACTATTTTTCAAATTTGGTTGATTGTGTACTATTGATTGTCCTAAAATACCATATGTTAGTAAAAATTAAAAAATAAATAACAAAACAAATTTTAAAAAAATGAAAATTACATTTTTAGAAAGCTAATAAAAATCTGAATTTTGTGTCAAAATTTTGTAATTTTACTAGTTCGTTTACCCTAATTATGTGGCACCTAAGTGGCAGATTTTGGCTTACAATTATCCTCCAAAAGGATTTGGAGCCAAAATGTGCCACTTAGGTGCCACATAAGTGTCACTCAAGAGGGGTTCATGCGAAGGTAGTTCGCGTGAACTACCTTTGCGTGAACCCCCATTCGTACGAACCCCTCTTGCGCCACCAAAGAACGCCATGCCAAAACACCTCACCAAAATTTCCTTTTAAAAGCCTCCGCCGCATTTTTAATATTGTTCGTTTTTAATGTTTTAAATTTAGTTTTTTACATATTTTTTTGTTTTAAACTAAGTTTGGTTTTTTAATTTTTTTTTGTTTTTAACCAAAAATATATATATAATATATTATTATATTTTTAAAATATATTTTATTATTTATATATAATAAAATTGTCTTTAAAGCATATAGTTATTTTATTTTAAAAATATTATAAAACTAAATAATTGTATATTAAATATAAATTCTATTAAAATTAGAAAAGTTGTTTTAAAGTTATAAAAAACTAAAATTAAAAATAACCTAATTTCTATTGAGATTTGTATATAAATAGAGTTGCATGCACATATAGTTTTTTATGTATCGAGTTTACTCTTAGAAATTCAAATCTATCATGATTTATGTGTGTGAAAAGTGAAAATTATTGAAGTGGATGAATCATGGGAAATGCAAAGAATGAGAAACGAAAATATACCGAGGAAGAGAATGAGAGAGAAGAATGCTAGAAGATCTATGTAGGAAGGCACAGGAAGGAGAGGGAGAGAGAGAGAGAGAGAGAGAGAAGAGAAGACAAAAAGTGAAAGACAAGGCTGCAAAAATTGGTACATATGTATAGAAACCCTTGATAGATCGTAATTTTTTTTTCGTTCTAAGGTAAATATGATAATATGTTTTTTAGATTGGGTAAAGGCAAGGGTTTTGATAGGATCCCATAACCTAAAACAATAGAAATAATACATGTGAAAATAAAATCATTTGACATAAGAATGATGTCAAAAACAACTAAAAAAATAGTAATGGTTATATCATAGAGAACACAATCATCATATGTTTCCTTTAAACTTATAATGGCATCCTCTAATTTGTCTATGTAGAGAACAAACAAAGTAGGAGAAATTGGACAACCATGTTTAATACTAATGATGATATTGATATCTTGTGTAAAACCAAGTATGAGTTCGGACCTGTCCAACCACCTTCTCATCAAGTGTCATCACAAGAATACTCAAATGCCTTGGAATATGTAGATCTCAAAGATGTTGGATTAGAATCTATTTGGGAATTCATATTGTTAAATTCCTTCCAACAATGATCAACAAAACAACAATAAACCTTACACGTATTTGGTTTTCTTCTTTGATTATAACCCTAAGTACCAATATATGGTATATTATATAGTGATTCTACTTAAAACCAATTTTCCTTATTTCTCTAAGTTTCTTGAACTTGCCCTTAGAAATATTTGAAATTGGATTGAAGTGCATTAATCTCGTGGGTGGGTCACTTGGTAATAAATGTTCAAAACATTTGTTATCATGGGATTCCAAATATTACCCCTTATTTTACGATTGACCACTACATCCTCCCATTCTAGAGGGGGCCTTTTACACTACTACACATATTTCTACCAATACTATGATACAAAAGCTATACATAAAAATTACCCCTATACAATTGCACATGGTATGTGTCATCTTAACAAGGTTAACCCCCCCAAGTGATTAATCTAGGGGATATATTTGATGGTCTACCATACCTTTCATTAAAAAATTGTTACGATTTACTCTCTAATATTGACCTTCACGTGATAGTTGATTTTGAATTTCGAGAGTCATTTTTTTAGTTTATATAATATATGTCATGTATTGGATTAATAATGATCTCATATAGGTGTAAATTGACAAAATTTAAATATAAGGTTGTACATAATATGACATTTGAAAATAATTTTTGTTATGAAATTTATAACGATGTGGTTTTTAGATTGATTATGGCCTTAAGAATAAAATTAGTTTTTCATATGACCCGTCATATAAATGAAATATTTCAAAACATCATGTTTGAAAAAAAATGTAGTCTATGTTGAATAATATCATAGTTGTACACCTGATAGGGAACTTGGTTTTGGTTTCTTCAATATTCTTTGTCACCCTATTTTATGGTCTCCTCCTAAGGCTAGGGTAGTTAAGTTCAATTTTGATGGTGCCTCTTAAGGAATCCATGAGCTAGTTGGTTTTGGTGGTGACTTTCAAAATCATGTGGGTCATCCTCGTCTAATTTTGTCTCTAAACATAGGCTCTAACAACAATAATGTTACATAAGATAAATTATTTTTTAAGGCGCCTAATTTACACTTTTGAAATGATGAGGGTGAATTGTAATTGAAGATGATTCCTACATAATCATCAATGCTTGGACAATAGGAGAAACATGAATGGAATATTAAAATAATTTTGGATGAAATAAGTATGCTCAAAGTTTGAGATGATTGAGTTTATAGATCAGAAGAGATGGTAATAGAGTTATTGAATATGTTGTTAATAGTGGAATTAGGTTTAAAAATCACAATTTATAGGAAAACATTTTCTAGGAGTCACCCCTTCAAAAGGATTTACATACTCTACTTGTGTGGGATGCTTCCCACCACAATTAAGTAAGATCCTTTCATGGGTATGTCTCTTGGACCCGATTCCTCAACCTTTCCCTAGTCAAAAGACTTAGTTTTTCTCCCTTAACCCTCTTTTTGGAGCTCGTTATGAGTAACTGAGATATATAGTGCCAATTATAAAAAGGTAAAGGTATTAATGGACATGTGACATATGAGAGAAACGTCTCCACATTTTTTATGGTCTCTTGCCTCACATGAGCAACACCATCACCCAATCGTGATTTACGTTACCACCACAATTGTGCATATTGGGTATAAAATTTGTGGTAGAGCTTGGTAGCATTCTAAAGAGGACATCATTTTGAATTGGACAATGCAACTTATGTATTCTTCTACACTCTCTCTTCCCTATTGAGCTCGTAATTAAATTATTAGTGATGTTTACTCAATCTTTTAAATATAGTACAAGATTTTTGGGTTTTATGTGTTGAAAGTTTTTGGTCTAGGTTTGATTTGCATTTTGTCCAATTATACCCTTATGTGTCAGTGCACACATGAACCTCAAATTTTCTTGCATATGTATTATTGAGCCTATAAATTTTTTTAAAAAATTAATTCATTCAACTTGGTTAATCCACTTTCTTGTGATTAAGTCTTGTCTAAGAACCATGAGCATGGTGAAAATTGAGAAAACTTATATCATAGATCATTTTGTGAGAATGATTAAGTATGATGCATAGCACAAGAGATCCTAGTCGAATTAAATATTAGGTTTGTACCATGCCATCTTTCAAAAATTAGATAGCTCTAACACCATATATATATATATATATATATATATATATATATATATATATATATATATATATATATATGATAGTTAGTAGATTTAAAGAAGGACCTCATGAAGCTATCTAAATACAATTAGCTTGGTCAACTTAATATTATTGTTTACTAGATAGTAAGCTAATTTTTAGATATTAAATTGTTTACTAGCTTGGTCATTAATGGTGTAATCACATTTGTATGTTTTTTTTTTTTGCAAATTTTGGTGTAATCACATGTGTATGTTTATGGACACAGAGATCATGATGCAAACATTATGTTGAAGTGATAACAAAAGTTATGGAATTACTTCCCAGAGAAAATGTGAAACACTTGGTGAAGATGGATTTACAAAAATTAAAAGAATTTTCCCAACAAGAACCACTATCACGAAAGAAAACAACAAAAAGTGTAGAGATAATATATGGTGAATTTGTTAATTTGACTACGATTTGTTAGAGCACATTTGTTGGTTACATTCTTGAATCATGTTGATATGAAGGAAACATTAGAATTGTTGGGTGTTGATTTTGGATGGAAAAATTCAAAACATATAGAAGAAGAATTTTTGGGAATGTTTCTAAAGGAATAAGTTCTTTGGGTACAAAAACTAGGTCTGTTGATAAGAGTATTTCTCGTAGAGCAATATTAACTTCAGTTGTAAGTGAAGATATGACAAAGAATCATCATGTTACCACCATTGCCAAGGCATTGGGTTTATCTAGAAATATGGTCAATAGGTATGCAAAGAGGAGGAAGACATTGGATGACTCTACTATGGAAGGAAATTGGGCACTAATGTGTAGAAATCCACGTTATGATAAAATAGAGGATAATATTGTGAAGATAGTTTTGATTTTTGGTCGAGAGGACTCGTCCTTCTCTAAATGTGAGGGATGTTTTAAAACACAGATAACTCACAATAACTATGATGAACATATAAAACATTGGCTTGAAATAACTCAACATGAGATGTACATAAAGTTTATAGAAGAAAATCTAGATGTTAAGATTGGACAACGAATGTTTGAAAATTTGAAGCCTTGGTATGTGTGAGTTGATAAAGTCCTTGACACATGTTGTTTCCACTATCACGTTGAGTTTGATTATCACTATCAGGTACAATTTTTTTTTATATCATGTATATATATTTTGAGGTGTGCTTTCATTTATATCTATATATTTGAAATTTGATTAAATATCATTTTTTGAGATGTGATTTAAAATTAATGTATTTCAAAATCTATGTTTTTTAGGTGTATAGAAAGTTACGGAAGCATCAAATGGTCCTGAAAATGCCCCACCTACACATGTTACGTGAATTTTGAATTCTTTATACAATATCTTCGATTCATTTGATCGATATGATGATCATGTGTATGTGATGATCCATAAACAAATGATTTGCATCAAAGGTGTCTGTGATAATATATATATGATGAATATATATATATATAATATTGGGATATAAGTGTGTGTGATAATATCAAATATTGCCAAAATGCCAAATGATATTTGACATAGTGAATTCATAACTTCAATTATTAAATATATCCATGAAGATTATGGCATATATGTTATAATGATATATATATACTTATATATATATATATATATAATATACATATGTATAGGTACAACATATATGAATATTATATATATATATATATATATATATATATATATATATATATATATATATATATATATATATATATATATATATTTTTAAATTTGATGTTAGATTTTATTTTGATTTTTATGTTTACTGTAAATGAATATGACAATTTGTCCATTATGAATTGATTTTGTAGGTTCAAATACATAAAATATTCAACAAGGCTTGGAAAAGATGCAACCAGGTTGGATTTGGTAGAAGAGGAAATCCCCATTGCTACATTCATGCAAAGTTTCGAAGTTTAATTAGTCCGTACATCAAACATTCTCACTATGCAAAGTGGCAGGCTACACAATTCAAGACTAATAGAGACACATTCCCTATTGGTTCCATATTGTCCGTGGTTGATTTTGCTGAGAATTACTCATTTTCTCATCAAAAATAAATTCAGACACAGTATTATCATACTGACCAGGTTACTATCATGGTTCAAGTATTTTATAGGCATGCACAATTGGATTTGGATGGGGTTGAAAGTACATATGTGAAGTGAATGATCAAGAAGGAGTATCACTTCTATATAAGTGATGACAAGGAACATGACACCCACTTTGTGCAACATTGTTTTGGTTTGTTCTTTCAATATCTTCATCAACGAGGAATACAAATAGATCAACATTTTGTTTGGTCAGATGGTTGCGCATCACAATTCAAATCCTCTCGCCCTTTCTTTGCACTCAGTCGTTATCATCGTCATCACAAAATACCTCATTTATGGAGTTTTTTTTAGAGTGGTCATGGGAAGGGAGAACACGATGGTGTGGGTGCATGCATCAAACATGCTCTAAAGAAACAAATCTTTGATTATGAGGGAGATTGATTGATTGATGCCCACACCATTGTTGAATGGTGTAAGAAACATTTTGTAGTTTAGGTTTCAACCTCACAGGATTCAACATCACATGCTTCAACCCCACAGGCTTCAACCCACACAGAGTGTTTTGGGAGATAATAGGTACATGCACATTTAAAACATAGATCTGTAGATCTTGATGTGATTTATTAAGTTCTACAAGTTACAAACTTTAAAAAAAAATTTTTATTCTAAATTTTGATGTTTGTTTTAAACTTTATTGATCTTTTGAGCATGATTAATTGAAGGTATTGATCGAAGGAAAAAGTATGGATGTGAAAGGATTCCCAATTCTAGGTCTTTGCACTCTTTGATGACTATGGATAGTAATAATTGGACAATTTTACAAGAGATTATTCTTGTTTTTGTTATGAATGCATGAACAAATCATATTCAGAGTGCAATAGTAAAAAACATGGGTATGTAGGTGAGTGGAAGCAAGTTCCTTTAGTTGTGGATGACACATATGGATCAGATCATGATGATAGTTTTGAAGATGTGCCATTAATTTCAACTGATTATGACCACATATCTGGACTGGTTAAACAAGGTATGTTTTATTTAAAAGGATTGTATAATTTGATAATTAAATATATATGTATAATTTATACTATACATGGATCATTGAATGTTTCTTTGCATTTTTTTGTAGGTGATGTATTTGCAGTCATTGTTGAAGAAGACAATATTGAGAAAGTGGAGTACTACTTGTTGCGTTGCACAGAAGAGAGAACAAAGCTAACATGTGAAATAACAAGTGAAGAGACAACATTTTATACTGGCTCGGTTGTAGTGTAGGGAACATACTTACAACAAGTGAAATCCCTCCAAAGTGGGATTCACTTTTTTGATTATAAACCAAGACAAAAAGGTGTATCATTACACCCATCACATAATTGCTACAGGGTTACAATTGCATCAAGTGAAGACTAAAAGTGGTCAACAAAAAAATGGAGACTAGATGTAGAAGACCATGAAAAATTTTTTACAGTCATTGAACAACGAGAAGAGCCACTTGGTATTATATAGAAGGACCTAGAATATTATATATTCATGTCTTCCAAGAATAAAATATTTTATCTATTTTATTTGTCATTTGGCATACATATTTGACAACTTTCTTGCTATGATATTAAGGATGGGTTCATTAATGATGTAATTTTGTTCCCTAGTATCTCCAATAATATTATTTCCATATATATCAATGTTTATATATCATGAAGGATTTGGAAACTTAATGTTATATATATATATATAACAAATGAGTTTTAAAAACTTAGTGTACATGTCTACATTAACATGTTTTCATTGATGGTGTTTTTAGATATTGTGATGGATGTAAAGACATTAATGCCATTTTTAAAAATATGATTTTTTCCTCATGTTTCTCTTTTCGGCATCTTTTATAACAATTTGAAACAAGTTCTTAGTGTCAATAAATCTAACTTGAATCATTTAAAATTTCATGTGAGCAAAATGATATAGACAATTAAATTTTGATATAGACAATAAAGAACTACATGACTCAAGGTATTGAAAGATATTATGACTCAAGGTTACCATTTGAGTGTCCTAAAAACATACCGATGGTGGTAGAAATGCAAGTGAACATATTACAAATGCAGATGAAGACTTATTACTCTTTATGAGGTAGGTTGCACATGAGTTTTATCTCCAAAGACTTTGGTTTACAGAGAGGCGTTTTACGTTAGGTGTTTTAATAGGCTATGCACAATGAACTTAAGCTTTCATCATATATGATTCAAATCATAATTTTCAACATTAGATGTGCAGTATGGAAATCAACCATCACTTAAACTTTTATTAACAATCAACCATCACTTAAACATGTTCACTACTTATATATTGAATACATTCTTAAATTAATCTTTATAACTTCCTTTCTTCCCATCTCCAAATAAAGTCAAATTTACAATTACATTAAAATAGTACAAATCATGGAAATGTATTGCATTACATTTACTTCATTTTCCATCATTTCACACACCTGTAACAACATGAGTTTATATTTCCCGAGTTTTAGAGAGAGGATAGATAAAGAGAGGGAATCTATTATTTTCACAAGCTTTTAAGTTACTATAGAGTTTTAGAGAGATAGTTTAATACTAACAACATTTTGAAAAGATTTGACAAGTGCGTAAGTAAAGAAGCATTCACTAAGCCATGGAATGTTTAATGTAACATAAAGTATTACTAAATTACCTAAGCATTGAAAATGATTCAATATAGAATTTTAACGAAGTTTACAATGTTATATCACAAAAATGAAGGGTGATTAATATCTTATCTATCATTATACCTATTATGATATCATCAAGAGACAAAAATGAAAGATAAGGGGGTGTCTTATATTCACATCCATAATTGTAAATATACACTGGAACTCATAAAAATATAATAATAATACACGTGTCTAAGACATATATCAAAATATAATAATCATGTCTAGAATGAGTATGAGTATATATACATGTCTAAAATATCTAAAATCATGTCTAATGAGTATATACATGTCTAAAATCTCTAAAATTATGTCTAAAATGTCTAAAATCTATAAAATATCACTGAAGTCTCCTCCAGTGCACTAGGGTGAGTGCCAGACCCCTCACTACGCTCTGTTGCACCCTGCATGTTAAAAAAAGGAATATACACGTCATAAACTATATATAACATGTACCATATATTAAAATATATAAGAAAAATTCTACAACAATTTCTTGATTAATTCAATACATCATATAACATATATGTACAATTGATTACCTCAGTATCTATCCCTGGGTGGATGTTGGGAGTATCTACGCTATGTGTAGATCTCTGTCCGTAGATCCCTGTGAAACAAAATAAATAAAATGTAAGAAGTTGATAAATAATTTTTTGAATAAAGTTCATTAATTTCTAACATTTCAATTTAGATTAAATATTAATTCTATTAAAACACATGTATCTATACCTCTGCGGAACATGTCTCCAAATGTATGGGATTGTCATCCATGACCTCAACACCAAAAATAGCGTCACCAAGTGAGCCAAGTTGACTCAGGCCCGGAACATCGAGATCCATGTTGTGCTCAGTCAAGAGTTGTGTGTATGTCACATGGGTAGATGGTGTGGGTTGTGAAGCTCCACACACTGGAGCAGAAGCCTAAACACAGAAGTACATGTTTAATTTTAATATTAATAAATTGTAAAGTAATGATGAAATAAAATAAATTTTAATTATATTAAAGGTTTAATTTTCACACACTGGAATAGAAATGTGTTGAACATTAGGTGTGATGATCCCAACAATAAGAAGTCTAACTATAGTAGTGATAAGTAGTACCCTAACTAGAAGATACACTGCCACTTTGCTCTATAAAATCTAAAACCCCCGATAGTGGAATGCTGCAATGTCATGAAATCACCTCATATGCATGCAACAAGTCAACAACCATGATGTGTCCTAGCCGACATGTCTGAGCGGGATCTGTAACCACCTCAAAGTCATATGGGGAAATCAAAGATGCATGAGCGTATACCTCGATGTGTGCATCACTGCTGCTACTAGCACCTCCACTGCTAGTATCACGTCTCTGAAGGTACTGACCCACATGGTCAGAAGAGATCAATTGGGTCTCGCGAGCAATGCTAGCAAGACCCTCGATATCAACCTCATGTGCAGTCATAATGAGGTCTTTGTGACATCCGAAAGCCGATAAGAATGGTTGTGGCCTTGGTACAAGATGTCACACGTCAACAAATGCAGGAGCTCCCTCCTTTCTATATGCCTCCCTGTGGCTAATACGGCCACGCCCCTGCCCCAAATAACTAGGGATGTCTAAATAGTTCACCTTTAGGTTTAGGTGAACCTCAACATGTAGCATCATTATGAAGTATAACGGTAATTGGTCATTATTTGGAAATTGGCCTTGAGAGGCCACAAATCTAGGATAAATCAAAGGGGCACATAGGGGACATGAACATTTGTTTACATAATATGCCCTTACTTTTTGTTTGTCTACATAAAAACTCCAACAAGACCTCTTAATGACTTCCTTATCGGAAAGTTGTAATGTAATCTCATTATAACCTACATCTCCTGAGACACTTGATTTTAATGAATCCATAATTTTTTTATTGACTCAAAATCAAATGGGTTATATGTTTTCAAACTTGTCTCTATTCTATGAAGATCAACCAAGTATTTTTTCACAATGGGATTTATACTGCCCAACTGTATTTGGATTTTGGAGAATAGATTACAATTTTGCAATCTCTAAATCGGTCCTCTCAAACAAATTAGGAGCGGAAGAAGCCATGACTGTAAAAAAAAAAAATGAAAGTAAAATTCAATTAATAGTACTTTTAATGAAAAAATTTCCTAAGATATTCTCCTATTTTAATGAAAATAGAAATATGATTTTCAAGCTTCAATGCAAATAATTTAGAAAATAAGAAATTACATATATCTTATAAGTCAGTCATGCATGAGTGTATGGATCACATAGATTTAATGGAACTAAAGGAGGAATTATCTAGAATGTAACATGCAGTTTTTATAAGTCAAGGTAGTATTATACCTTTATTGAGAGACAAATCACATTTTACAAAATTTCCCATCTAATCAAATGCAAGAAACATATTGCACATATCGTAGAGTTCCTACACAACATCACACAATAAATTTTGGTGCACCTAATTAGGATACCAAGACATTATAAATAGGTTTCTTATTAACAGGTTTCTTATTAAAAATAATTGAATATAAAGCACAATTGAACTAACATTATCATCAAATGTAATAAACCAAGACATTATAAATAGGTTTCTTATTAACAAATAATCGAATATAAAGCACAATTGAACTAACATTATCATCAAATGTAATAATAGTCCTATAAATTTATAACACAAGGTAGTGACATGGTTTCAACATGAATCACTTAGAGTGTATTAGATAAGTAACACCATAAGGGAAATTAGTCTTATTATCAAATCCCATTTTTATGTGTGTATCTGATTATAAGACTAATTAGAATCCTTCACCATTTTCCCATTTCCATTTTACTTTTAATTGCATCCTTCACCATTTTTCCATTTCCTTTTAAGATTTTTTAAGAGAAAATTAGTAAATATGAAAGCAATTAGGATAAGAGATAAATTTTCTTAGAGGTTTTATCTAAGGGATCCAACATCCCACACCTTTGGGACATTCCCATTATTACTACTAAGATTCCAACACTCATTTGGTGTTTTTTCGACACATTAATTATAAATGTTGTTTTGATATCTCGAACACTAACGAACATGTTAGAAGAGGATCCATTTCAACAATTCTATGTGGGAAAACCACTCTTTATTATTGAAAACCACTCAAGGGTTTAAATTATTTGAGTGCAAGTTGAATTTATTTTCATCAAAAAGATAAAAATAGAAGTGAGTAACAAGATGGCTAGAACTAGTCCATTCAAAAAAAATCAACAAATAACATTCATTGGAACCTAAACTAAAACCCATATAAACATTGTAATATGCGTAAGATTAGAATCATAGATCAGAAAAATAAAATCATGCAACATGAAGATTAAAAAGGTAGGTTGAATGATCCAAAAATCTTTCAAAGATGATATCTAGGAATATGCACCTTTAATGAGGGATATGTTATCATTAAGGGAAACATGATTTTTGAAGTGGGGAAAGATATTATAGTCCAAGTGTTCAACATCACCGAGTCCACGGTGACATGCCAAGACCATCATTTGGTATTTCATGACTTTCAATTCAGAAATCTAGGCTTCAATAAACACAGAACGAACCAAGTTGTAGTGAAGATTAAGATTGGAAAAGGATAAATAGGGCAAGATGTGACATGTTCATTTAAGAACAAATAAGAGGACTCTTACCAAAAAAATGATGGCACTTCAGTGGGATTGAGAAGTCTTAAAAACATTTAGACATATGGAACAAGGAAGACATGGTTTCTAATCTCATTAGGGCTGTAAGTAACTATTTCCAGGATTTAGAAGACTGCAAATCAAATTGTTGTTCATAGAAGGTCATTATATTTAAATCAGGTTTCGAGTTGAACCTTTTCACATACTTTTATAAAATTAGACCTATGTGACTTTTCTGTCCAGACACTCGGTTCCTTTTTCTTCTCTAACCACCCTAAAAAGAATCTGAAATTAGTATGTCAATCTGCAGCCTTATTTATTCATGTACTTGAAATTTCAATAAAGGAATAAAATCTAATTTTATTTACCTCTTTCCTAAAATATCTTAGGCTATATTTTATGATTTTATGGGATACTGTCCGCTCATGATCCCGATCCCAATAGATATTTGGGGACAACTCTCTAAATTGCAAAATCTCGATGTGTTATGTGGGTATGGGGAAGCAATAGTAAAAATAAATGGTTATTAATAAATGAACAAAATTCAAAGGGGTAAATGTTCATGACATAAATTTAATATATCATTACAATAGAAATTACAGTCTTCACAAAGCATCATTATTCTATAGAAGGTGTATTTTAAATTTAATATATCATTATAGCATACATTATAGTTTTCACAACACCATAATAAAATGTTCTTGAAGGTGAAAAAATCACATCTACATGTCTACATAAGGATTGTATCCAGATACTTCAAGTGAAGGTTTGATGGATAAAACCCTAGTTAATCTATATGAGCATTTGGATATAATGATCAAGGAGCAACCATTTAAGGAGAAGTTATTAAGTCTCGTAAGGGCTAGGAGATTGAGGTATCAAAAATCAAATAGAGGTTATGTGGTGATGATAAACCATAGAGATGTTCAGAAGGGTTGAATTGTTGACATCTACAAGGAAATGTGTTCATAGGACTATTTATGAGAAGTAATAAACTGTAAGTGAGTATTTTGATCCCTTAATGTTGGCAATGTATATGAAGAGTTCATTTCAGGTATCATGAAGCCATGAAGTAAGTAGAACTGCTCATATGAAAAGTGTGTTAGTAAAATATTGTCTTTCAGATGTTGTAAAAGGTCTCTAATCAGGAGTATTAGTCATGAGATAAATGTTGAAAGAGTTGATGTCTCAGATGCATGAAGATAGTGAAATGATTCTGTACATGATTGAAACATATTTCAGAGAATTTGGATGGTCTACAGTAAGGTTTGAAAAATCTTAAGGTATGGTGAAAATGATCAAAGCTTCTGTGTTGACATATCCTAACTATAAGTGCAAGTATATTTCCTTGATGCGTATCTCATAAATGATGGTTGCAAGTTTTTATATTGTCAAAAGTACAAGATAAGTCTGTAACAGAGTTCTAGGGCTAGTAGTTTGGGAGCTATGACTAGTAATTTGGTCTCAGAGTTGCAAAAAAAAGTCAAATGCATCTTCAAGAGGTTTGTGATGACAAGAAGTCTCAAATAAGTTAGTTAGTTGTGGAGAAAGAATAATTTTTTAGATAACAAAAATTGATAACACCAATATATATCAAGATGTCTTAAATGTAAAGCTACATGATTTATTGTTAAATGAAGAGATTCATAGATGATTTTTTTAATGATGATTAGAGATGTATTCAAAGTCTTCAAGCATATGATGCATAGTGAGGATTTTCTTATGCAAGAGAACATATTAGGCTTATGTGAATTCATTAAGGTGATTCAAATATTATATTGTCTAGATACATGCATGAATAGAGAACTTCAAAGGCATTGTAGTAGTGTTCTGAAATTGTTATGCTAAGAGGCATAGTATGAAGAAAATTCAGTCAAATTTTGTTGTCTTGAAAACATTAGTATAGAGGCACAACATCAAGATGTCATCTCAAGTCTTTGTAGATAATATGGAATAACTCAGAGAAAACATAATGCCTCATGAGATGTTGGTGAGACTACTTGATGAGAAAATAAAGAAAATGGATGGCAGCATTGTTAACAAAAGTCTCAGTCCATAATAGAGTGCTCCTATAATAGTAGGGTTAGTCACAGTGATAGAACAAGCAACTTCTCAGCTCACAATTAGTATGAAGAGTAAAATGCATGAGAAAAGTGAGTATAATCCCATCTAGGTTAGGGGGAACATTCATAAATCAGTTGAATAAGCATTCAGACCAAGAAAATGGAATTTCTCAAGTAAGGACATAGATCTACAAGTGTAACAGAGACATGAAAATGCTCCTAAAGGTACTGAGGTAGATAAATCTAATCACAAGGTGTGTAGATGATGATCAAGTGAGTATGATGCTCTTATGATAGATGGGGAGTTAGTAGTTTGAGCTTTAAATGATGACTTAGTGGCAAAAAAATAAGTATGAGGTATGGTTTACAAGTGTATGCCTTCATGGTTAAAAGTTGTCATTTCTCAACTTAATATGATTGTAAATGACTGAATTAAAGCTTTGGGACTGACAAAAATTGTTCAAGATGGTCCTACGTGAATACAACAAGACTTTTTACTAATATTTGTGCCTATGAGCTAGAAGTAGGTGTCTTAATCCCAAAGAGAGTATTAGTTTTCCTAAGTATGTGTTGATGAAGATGGGGAAAGCTTCAAAGTTGGTTGAAATTGCACTAAATGGATTTCTTAGGGATCTTAACATCAAGATTGATATGAGAGGATAAAATATGTGTTGTAAAGATAAAAATAGACCTAGAGATGATGGAATTTTGTTAAGAGAGGTGACATAATGTCTTGAGATGCTTTGACTAGCATTGTTGGCATGTATGAGAAGGATGTGTCTCAGATTTCAGGTATGCTACAGAGTTATAACATTCAAGATTGAATGTTATACAAAACCATTACATAATAATTTTTTTGTGATTTATAGCTCTAGAGAAGTGTTTATTGTTCTCTTCTTCATGTCTCGAAATCTTGTAGCACCATGATGTATCTATCATTCAACATTTATAATTTCATATACCCAATCACAATAGTCTATTTTATATGTTAAATAGGGTTGTCCACTAGATTTTTCTTTTTCCCTAGGGATCTTGATTCTTATATAAATCTTAAACACTATATTTCTCTTTTTCCCTAGGGATCTTGATTCTTATATAAATCTTAAATTCAATGAAACACACTACTTTATGTTCCTTTTCGAGTATGGTTCACAACTTTGCATCTAATTTTGTAATTTATATATATTCTTAAAATTCATACATGACTTTGAAAATATACAGTATATTTTAAATTTAATATATCATTATAGCAGAAATTACAGTCTTCACAACACCGTTAATCTACAGAAGCTATATTTTAAATTTAATATATCATTACAACAGAAATTACGGTTTTCACAACACCATTATTCTACAGAAGGTATATTTTAAATTTAATATATCATTATAGTTTTCACAGCACCATTATTACCATGCATTGACACTAAACACCAAAATTTGTGAAGCTTGGTCATGATAGAAGAGATTTTAAATGGGGTTTTGCAAAAAATAAGCTAGGGTTTCAATGTAGAGGTAGATCAAAGAAAAAATGAACAGTTTCTCTTAAAAATGATTACAAAAAAAATCTTGAATTTACCAAGGTTTTACGAAAAGGTGCTAGGGTTTCATTTATTTTACACCTAAATCCATGGGATCCTCCATTTTCATCAAAAAAACAAATTAATTCATACCGGTGTTCATCAATGGACTTGGTCGTCAAAGTCGCCATCGGTGGCCACGCTAGTGGGCTCATTAGCACGATGGGCACTTAAGGGCTTGGTCTGCATTCGATTTTTGGGCTCATCAATGGTCACACTAGTCTCTATTGGGCTCGGTCTAGTCTACATTTTTGGCTCATTAAGAAACCGCTTTCGGTGGGTTCGAGTGGTGGGCTGGGGCCTGTAAAATTCACGTGAAGTAGGTGGGAGAGGAAAAGTTAATTCATCCGGATTGCTCCAATATATAATCATGGGTGTTCACGTGAATGACATTCGAATGAAGGGGTGTTCATGAATGAAGGGGTGTTCACGTGATCACCTCTTTCATGCAAACCGTATTCAATGTCATACGTGGAAAAAAATAACCGACGTGTCAATTCATGCAAACCACATTCACGCGAAGGGGGTGTTCACGTGAAAAATTGATATTTACTACCTAAACACACTCCTCACTCATGTTTTTGGGACAAAAAGTGGGACTCAACACCATGCATTGACCCATTGATTTATAAATAGTGGATTGATGGCCTTCTAAGAAGTATCACACTTCCTAGATCTAGCATATGCTAGGAAGTCCACTGTCATATACTATTTAACTCTCTTTTGTGGTATTGTTTTGTATTTCAGGTAGTTCCTCCTAGCCAAAAGGAAGATCTCACAGTTAGCATTAGATCAAGAAGTTAAACGCGCAACGAACTTTAAACCAACCATCACAATAGGTATTCCTCCTTGGCCCATACCCTTATCTATTTCGTCAAATCCTTAAGAAAATAGTGAAACAAGGGGAGCCATTGATCTATACATATTTTCCTTAGAACATGCTCTAGGATCCATGATCACTCACTATGATAATCGTGGTAATGAACAAGCCATATATTATATTAGTCGCACACTCCATAATTATGAAACTCATTATTCCAAGGTTGAGATACTATGTTGCACCTTATACTTTACCACTTCCAAGCTTCATTATTATCTTATTACTAACTTTAATCCACTTAAAACCATGAATATAAACCATATCATAACGACCGTATAACTCGATTGGTTATGGTTATGACCGAATTTGACCTTGATTTCATATCAAAAAATTCTATTAAGGTCCAAGTTATTTCAAACCAGCTCATTGACACTCCCCTTATCAACAACCAAATTCCTCACAAATGCTTTTCGATGAATATATTAATAATATAGATGAATACAAATTCATCCTTATCAAAAATTACCCTTTTCTTTGATGGATCTAAGTGCTAACAGGGGAGGGGCTGGTGTTGTTCTCATACCAAGTTTGGATATTCCTATTCCTTTATCATCTAAACTTAATTTTGAATGCACTAATAACATGATGGAGTACAAATATTTTATCATTGACTTTACTACCACTATTATATAGGTTGTTCACATCTTATAAATCTATGGAGATTCACAACTTGTCATTAATCAAATCAAAGGATAATACCAATGTAAAAATGAAATCTTACAAAAATATAAAGCCAACATTGATTTTATCCTTAGTGCTTTTGATCATTATACCATTCAAACCATCCCACGATCTTCTAATAAATTTATAGACACAATGGCCTCTTTAGGATCCCTCATCCCATTAGAAACTAAAGAATCAAAAGAAAACACTAAAGTATCCATAGACTTTTAACGATTGGATTACCCCTCACATCAAAAGGAACTCCCTCCTATCAATTTTTTTGACAATGATCCAATTGATCTATGGTATACACAAATCTATGACTCTCTTTTTTAATATAAAATTACATCGACTTATCACACAATGCTAAATGATCATTCCTTCGATGCACCACCGGTTTTTCATCATAGGAAGTGTCCACTAAAAATATAGTGTTGATGGTATTTTGTTAAGATTCCTTACATAACATGAATCAATCAAATAAATCAAGGAAGTCCATGAAGGCATTTGTGGAGGCCACTTTAGTGGAAATTCTATCGCTAAGTGTGTCATACAACTAGGGTACTACTAGCCTACTATCGCTAAATATTATTGTGCATTTTAAAAATGAGTCAAATGATAACTACATTAAGATCTCATCCATGTCCCTAGTCAAGCATTACAACCTACTCGGGAATTATATCCTTTCTCTCAATGGGGTTTAGACCTCATTGGTATTATCAATCCTAAATCATCTCAACAACATCACTCCATTATCACAACTATTTAGTACTTCAATAAATGGCTTGAATATATCCCTTTAACCTTGGCTAAATAATCAACGATTACAAATTTCATATATCAATACATTATATGCAATTTCAGCATTCCCCATAAAATTGTCACGAATATAGGAAGTTATCATCATCATTGATCTTCCTGTTTAACTACATTTCCTTGTTGAGTTGGTTTCTTCTTCCACTTTTGATAATTTTTGCTTGTTTACTCTTGTTGTTGGCTAGATTTTGTTTATTGGAAATTAATTTTTTACCACTTAATGATCCTTATTAGAATGTGTTGTACTAACAATTCTTTAAATCATGTCCTTTTGACCACAAATAAGACATTTTTGTTGGTCTTTTTGGCCTTGTTAAGTATTACCTTGCTTCTAATGTTGTTTACTAGACTTGGCCTATTTTTTTCCTTTTGATTAGAAGAAAGTGCCTTCTCTTCAATTTCAGTAGTTGAGTGAATAGCTTCCTCTTGTTGTAGCATATTCACCAACTCTTCAAAAGTTGTTGTTTGACTAGTTATGTTTAATGTGGTCACAAATATCCTATATGAAGGAGGAAACTATCTCAATACTATTGGCATGAGTGGTGTGTCACTTACTTCTTCTTTCAAAGTTTGAAGTGATGCAAACAAATTTGTGACTCTTGTAAAAAACATTTCAACTTTCTCACTTGGTTGAATTTTTAAGTTCAATAGTTGACTCTAGAGATGAAGTATTGTGTTCTTATTTTTGGACTCATATATTGTTTTCAAATTTTTCCAAGATTATTTTCTGTTTTGGTCTCACAAATATGAGGTTATACCTCATTGGAAAAACTAAACAAGATTATTAACTTTCCTTTTGATTTGCATGATCAAATGTAGCTTGTTTTGTAACATCTATAGCAGATATTGTTAATGTACCGAAACAACAAACCATAGATTTTCAAAATCAATTTTTGCGTGAACTTTTGTTTTCCACGCTAGTAATTATCAAAATGTAAAAGTTGAGAATCTGGCAAAAAGAAATTTTGTGGCCTAATTGCAGCCATTGTGAAAAGTGATAAACAATAGAAGAAAAAATTGATCACTTTTCCCCTTAAAACATGCACACCTTCCCCCAAAATAATTATTTTATTTATTTTGGGGTCCTTTTCCATCGTGTATAATGAATTTTTGGCACTATTGGCCCTATTACAAATTTGTCTCTATGGTCAATTTCTAAAAATAAAATGACTTTCTTGGTTGATTTGAAAAAAAAAAATTGGGCTCTTTGGCCTCTTTTTAATTACAAAAAATCTATTTTTTTCAATTTTTTTAAAAATCTTATTAAAAACTAGACCAAGACATAGATCTTGCAAAAACACACACTTTCAAATAAACAACACCTCAATCCGAGGTACCGGTTGAAAGTTATGAATTTTTTAAAATGTGATTTCAATATCTTTTTGTGCCCCTTTCCAAAATGGAATTTTTTTATGCTTTTTATTTTTATCACACCATCCAAAAATGGAAAATTTTGTAGAAGTAATTTTTTTAAACCAAACGCATATAAGGGCTTACGTGCATGTGTAGTGCATTTTAGGGCACAACTACAATTCAACCTTTTCCTAAGCGTTATAATAACCCTTGGCCACCTTTTTAATTATTGATTTCCTCCTTGCTTTGGCTTCATGTAGGTATATTCTTTGGGACATAGTTTTGGATCTTGAATCTTATTGAATTTATTTCTTCCTTTACATTGGATTTTTTTATTTTTCTTTGCAGGCACATATTCTTCTTCTCTCGAATGCTCTTGAATTATGAATGCAATCTCTAGGTTGATTGGAGACTTTGGGATGTTGCTTTGGACAGAAATCTTCTCACAGACACGTAGAATTTTCTTTCCAGATATATGAAAGACAAAGAAAAAGAAGAGGAAGTAGAAGTTATGTGGGGAGCTTGAAAATATTGGGACCCCACAATACAAAAATATTCTAAAATATTATATATATATGCTTCTAATTTCAAAAAAAATTTGCACATATAGGTAAATTTTTTTTTAAAAATCGAGAAACAATATCACCTTTTGTAAAAAATTTACATCCAAGTCTACAAGGGCCTCGTGATTTCACTCTAGGTGTTTTTCAATTGCAAAAAAATCTACAAAACTAGGGTGTGGGTTCAAGTAGGATGTGAAATGGTTAGGGCATCTATGGCTCCTCCTAGCTCTGTAATTTCTCCATATCTCCCTAAACTTGCCTAAACCTCCTAAACTTGCCTAAAACCTCCTACACTTCTCTCGGATCGAATATTGTTTTGATACCAAATCTTGTTTGCAAACTAGATTTAATTACGAAAATAAGATTATTCTTTCATAAGTTTATTAATATGAAATCAATCATTACAAAAATGAGAGAGCTGCAATATTTATAGATATTGGACAACTTCTATCTTATCCACAATATATGGAAGAAAATCACCTAATTTGAGAAAATATGTGGAAATAGCATATTACCCTAACTTCCCCTATTACCCTCATGGAAATCATCCGAGAACAAAATATGCAAGATAGAAAATGATTCGACAAACATAGGGATGAAAACAATATCACTTAGTTAACTAAAACTTAAGGATAACTAATACCTATGACATAAGTTTAAAGTATTTAAACTAAAAAGTTTAATTTATTACATTTATTCAAATATCAACTAATGATGAATTAAGCTATGTTTTATTCCTAACAAACAATAAGCTAGAATGGGATAGAAAAATAGGATTTGGGAAAAGAAAAAGAGGGCTACCTCAAATTATAAAGGAATAATATAGAAAGACACGACATCATAGTTATAAAGAATTGAAGAATTGTTAATTAGGGCTAGTTTATGTGTTAATTATTGCACTTCTAAAGAAAACCATAGAAAAAAAATTGTTAGGAATTTCGGGAACTAAGAGGGTGTGATTCAAGTATAGATAAAAACTTACAATCAATTTCCACTTATTTAATTTTTTACTATTATACTTTATTGATTTTTGTAAGCATGCATCATTTATCATGAGAGATATGAAGAGAAATAAACAAACATATATAAAAGGATACAAGATATAATGTGGGAAACCATTTTGGGACAAAAACCCATTGAAACCAATGCACTAACTTGGACAACTATCCTTCAGAGTTAACATGATTTTATGATTGAGCTACAACTAAATCTAGAGCTATAACTCTAATAATTTAACCAAGCCACAACCCAGTCTTTGACAAGATACAACTTGCTTGGAAGACACAACTCCCAAATTTACTACAACACCCACTGACCTTTAGTAAGATACCACTTGCAAGGAGGCTTCAACCCCTTGGAATTTAATCACCACAACTACTCTTTAGTAATCCACCATACAAGGAAGCTACAACCCCTATATTCTAAGTTGTAACTTAAACTTTTTACAAATTTGATTGATCACTTACTTATGTTGTCTTCTATAAGTAATCATGGTCACTTCTTCATATCACTTGTAAATTATTAAATATTTAGGATTCATCTTACCTATGTTCATATCTCTCCCCTCATGAATTCATTAGACTTGGGTTTCGCTGCTCCTCTCTATATCTTTGTCACCGATCTCTATTTCAATCAAATATTCATTTAAAAGCACCGTCTTCTCTCTACAACAACCACTTTGTTGACTACACCCACTCTCTATTTCATCAACTATATATTACACTTAGATTTTGGTTTTTATACATAACCATATCTCCTATTTTTGACTCTTGGCATTCCATGCACTCTAAATTTCTCTTCACATGAAAGAAACAGATTCTACAAGACAATTTCCTAAGAAAATATATCATTATTGCATGAAATTGCTCTGCCAATGTGCTAATGAGGACATTAAAAGTTTAAATTTCTAGCCTTCATTTATGCCTTAAAATCAGTATTTTACTATTTCATGACATAGGAAATTGAATTAGCTTTCCAAAATTTATAAAATCATGAAAATCTTATTCTTAGAGTGCAAGTTACCTCCATGCAAATATTGGATGCCCATGAGGAATAGAATTAATAGTTCACATTAATTTTACACATTAATTTTATAAATATTCATTATATCATATCCTTCATAAATTGGATCATTTGTGTCTTCAAAGCAGACGGGTACGATTAAGCTACACCTAAATCTTGAGCTATAACTCTAATAATTTAACTAAGCCACAACCCATTCTTTGACAAGATACAACTTGCTTGGAAGCCACAACTCCAAAATTTAGTACAACACCCACTGACCTTTAGTAATATACCACTTACAAGGAGGCTTCAACCCTTGGAATTTAATCATTCCACAACTACTCTTTAGTAATCCACCGCTTACAAGGAGGCTACAACCCCTATATTCTATGTTGTAACTTAAACTTTTTACAAATTTGATTGATCACTTACTTATGTTGTCTTCTATAAGTAATCATGATCACTTCTTCATATCACTGTAAATTATTAGATATTTAGGATTCATCTTACCTCTGTTCAAATCTCTCCCCTCATGCATTCATTAGACTTGGGTTTCTGCTCCTCTCTACAGCTTTGTCATTGATCTCTATTTCAATCAAATATTCATTTAAAAGCCCCATCTTCTCTCTCAACAACCCCTTTGTTGACTACACCCACTCTCTATTTCATCAACTATATATTATACTTAGATTTTGGTTTTTATACATAACCATATCTCCTATTTTTGAATCTTGGCATTCCATGCACTCTAAATTGCTCTTCACATGAAAGAAATATTTACAAGACAATTTCCCAAGAAAATATATCATTATTACACGAAAATAGCTCTTCCAATTTGCTAATGAGGACATTAAAGGTTTAAATTTCTAGCCTTCATTTATGCCTTAAAATCAGTATTTTACTATTTCATGACATAGAAATTGAATTAGCTTTCCAAAAATTATAAAATCATGAAAATCTTATTCTTAGAGTGCAAGTTACCTCCATGCAAATATTGGATGCCCGTGAGGAATAGAATTAATAGTTCACATTAATTTTACACATTGAACTTTATAAATATTCATTAAATCATATCCTTTGTAAATTGGATCATTCGTGTCTTGAAGCACACGGGGTATGATTAAGCTATAACTAAATCTTGAGCTATAACTCTAGTAATTTAACTAAGCCACAACCCATTCTTTGACAAGATACAACTTGCTTAGAAGACACAACTCCCAAATTTACTACAACACCCACTGACCTTTAGTAATATACCACTTGCAAGGAGGCTTCAACCCTTGAAATTTAATCAGTCACGACTACTCTTTAGTAATCCACCACTTATAAGGAGGTCTGCAACCCCTATATTCTAAGTTCTAACTTAGACTTTTTACAAATTTGATTGATCACTTACTTATGTTGTCTTATATAAGTAATCATGATCACTTCTTCATATCACTGTAAATTATTAGATATTTAGGATTCATCTTACCTATGTTCATATCTCTCCCCTCATGCATTCATTAGACTTTGGGTTTCTGCTCCTCTCTATATCTTTGTCACCGATCTCTCTTTCAATCAAATATTCATTTAAAAGCCAAATCTTCTCTCTACAACAACCCCTTTGTTGACTACACCCACTCTCTATTTCATACACTATATATTATGCTTAGATTTTGGTTTTTATACACAACCATATCTCCTATTTTTGACTCTGGCATTCCATGCACTCTAAATTCTCTTCACATGAAAGAAATAGTTATAAGACAATTTCCCAAGAAAATATATCATTATTGCATGAAATTGCTCTTCCAATGTGCTAATGAGGACATTAAAAGTTTCAATTTCTAGCCTTCATTTATGCCTTAAAATCAGTATTTTACTATTTCATGACATAGGAAATTGAATTAGCTTTCCAAAAATTATAAAATCATGAAAATCTTATTCTTAGAGTGCAAGTTACCTCCATGCAAATATTGGATGCCCATGAGGAATAGAATTAATAGTTCACATTAATTTTACACATTGAACTTTATAAATATTCATTAAATCATATCCTTTGTAAATTGGATCATTCGTGTCTTGAAGCACAGGGGGTACGATTAAGCTATAACTAAATCTCGAGCTATAACTCTAATAATTTAACTAAGCCACAACCCATTCTTTAACAAGATACAACTTGCTTGGAAGACACAAGTCCCAAATTTACTACAACACCCACTGACCTTTAGTAATATACCACTTGCAAGGAGGCTTCAACCCCTTGGAATTTAATCGATTCTGAACTACTCTTTAGTAATCCACCACTTACAAGGAGGCTCATGAACCCCTATATTCTAAGTTGTAACTTATACTTTTTATAAATTTGATTGATCACTTACTTATGTTGTCTTCTATAAGTAATCATGATCAATTCTTCATATCACTTTGTAAATTATTAGATATTTAGGATTCATCTTACCTATATTCAAATCTCTCCCCTCATACATTCATTAGACTTGGGTTTTTGCTCCTCTCTATATCTTTGTCACTGATCTCTCTTTCAATCAAATATTCATTTAAAAGCCTTGTTTTCTCTCTACAACAACAACCCCTTTGTTGACTACACCCACTCTCTATTTCATACACTATATATTATGCTTAGATTTTGGTTTTATACACAACCATATCTCCTATTTTTGACTCTTGGCATTCCATGCACTCTAAATTGCTCTTCACATGAAAGTAATAGTTATAAGACAATTTCCCAAGAAAATATATCATTATTGCATGAAATTGCTTTTCCAATGTGCTAATGAGGACATTAAAAGTTTCAATTTCTAGCCTTCATTTATGCCTTAAAATCAATGTTTTACTATTTCATGACATATGTAATTGAATTAGCTTTCCAAAAAATTATAAAATCATGAAAATCTTATTCTTAGAGTGCAAGTTACCTCCATGCAAATATTGATGCCCATGAGGAATAGAATTAATAGTGCATATTAATTTTACACATTGAACTTTATAAATATTCATTATATCATATCCTTTGTAAATTGGATCATTCGTGTCTTGAAGCACATGGGGTACCTAGGTACATGGGCCACTTGGGTCATGTTCTTCTACACTCCATTTTATCTACACAATACTCCATTTACTCTACTTCATATGTTTTGTAGGTCTCAATCTTATGCGGAGAACGTAGGTTATCGTGGAGCATGTTTCATCCAAGCTCAATTCTTCTAACTCATTAACATTCTCGCATCACACTTTCCTTTTTATGAAGATCAAAATAGGTTCGAGGAATACGGGTTCATGTGGTACTTGTTCCGATTTGGGTTCTTTATGTTCACATCCTTCTCCCTATCGTAACATGCTAACTCCTCTTCACTCTGCCAACTCCCTTCATTACAGCTAGTATAGCCTTGCAAAGAATAAGGTCCTTCAGGAACTTTTCCACTTAGATATCCTGAGCCTGATATGTACGCTTTACTCGCAATACAAACAATCCTTTAATTTTTGGAACAAACTCATTTGTGAGGAAATAAAGATGCCCTGTGGAACTTGTACAGATGGGTCTTTAGTGCCTAAACTATTTGATCTATCTACACAACATATAATCCTCTCGTATTGTGGCTCCATCACCAATGTGAAGAAATAAGTCCCAGTTGGAACTTGTTCCTTGAGGGGATTATGTGCCCCAAATCCCCACTTTTTCCACAAAACACTCATCCCTTATTGTCCAAAATAAGCTCATGCTTAATTTTGGTCAATCTATCACCATTTTCTTCCTTTTGTGCTTCAAAATGTGATTTTTATATATCTTAAATACTCGAGGATCTTAAAAACATCTTCATGGATAGGAAATTTCTCCCTCTTTCTAAAAATGTAAAAAAATATCCTTCTTAACTCTTCATATTTTTTTGAGTGCCCGGGGGATTTTTCTGGGGAGTTCTGTAGTGTTGAGCATAGAGGGAATTTTGCAGTTCTTCAAAGGTGTCGACCCCATGTGTATTTTTTGTTGTTTTTGAAATTTGGGCATGGGGTGATTTTTACAACTCTATAGTGTCGGGCCTAGGGGATTTTTGCAATTCTCCATTATCGAGGTTGGGGGTATTTTTGCACTTCTACAATTTTACAATTTTGTAATTGTGTAATTTCCATTTTTAGGCCCTGTGGAATTTTTGTAGTAAGCATTTTCAACATCTCATGTGCGGATTAATAAAAATTCTCAAATAGGCATAATTTTTCACCCAGATTCTCAAAATTTGGAAAACTTTATATCATTTGTCGAGTTAGGTGGGTGAAAAATATGAAAACATACTCAACACTAAAAATTGCAATACTAGGCATCCCAACCACCATAATTAATGAAGTATGGCACACATTTCTTCTCAAAGAAAAAAAGAAATCATGAAGGAATGCCCTTGACAAGCTACCCATGCCCCTTTTTAGAAATTTAATGCATCTTTTTGTGGGTGGGAGTAGAATTTAGAGTTTCTTTTTCTCTCTCACACACACATTCTTCTATATATTGTAAACACTTATCATTTTGAGGGGAGATATTTTGGGACTTTTGGGAGACTCTATCAAATTGTTTCTCAACTTCATTTGAGCTATAAACCTTTTATAAACTTTGTAAGTGTATCTATACCTTTATTTTACAAATAAAGTGCAATGTGCATTATTTAAATTAATAAATCTATGTATTTTTGTTTCCTCTTCAACTATTTCTCATTTTTCTTGTAATTTCATGGCTCTTCATTACTTTGGTTTTATATTATGTGCATGTTCTCTAAAACTTGCAAGTTCATATTATTGTGTTTATTGGATATTTGGTAATGGGTGCATGCTTGGGACTATTTTAAATCTTTCCTAACCTCTCTTAATTATATTTCATTCCATTTTATTCCTTAAACAGAATGTTTCATGATCCTCTTTGGTTCCATCACCTCCTTATTGTAGGATTTGTTCATTTTTATGCTCTCTCCCTCTCCCTGGTCCCTTGGAATTATAAGTTAGGAGTGGATAATATATTTTCCCTTTATTAGGAGTAGTTTTTGCATTAGTTTAGGAAGAGGAACCAACCTTCTCTAAATTCCATCTCAAGTCTTCAAGTCCCACTACTTGAGAGATGGTCCAATGTTACCCAATTACACTAGTAGCTCGTGCTCACTTGATAAAATCAAATGGTATTGTAATTTGATGATAACACCCCTTTTTCTCAGCCTTATGAATAATGTGGGAGCACATGTTCCTAGAGAACATGTTCCATCTACCCTAAGTATACCTACAATACACTAAAACTCATTATACTCCAATTTTTGTAAATTTTCATAAGTACCGAGAAAATTATTTTCTTCATACAAACTATGGGAACACTTAGAACATATAAAAATGATTTTTATCCCTCTTAATCAATTTGACCAAGTGTACCAACCTATTCCAATTTTTCAAATTTTCTCTAGTGAACTCTTGTGAGCCCCTATCTCACTGTTCATGCATACAATGACCTTGAATCATTTTGTAACCATTTTGAATGCCCAATTAACTACCTAAGATTTCTTCACACCACTACACCACCTCATACACCTTGGAGACACATTTTTGACCTTGGTAAGTCTTCATACCATCTTGAGATGAATCATCACACTCCTTACTTTCCGACCATGCACTTATCTTTGTGAGCTCCAATTATCACCGAGAACTAACCTGCATACCTTCTATAGAGTATTTCCTCTCTGCTCACACTTTTTCAATCAATTGCACTTGACATCAATGAAAATGGCCAAGGTTCAAAATATCTCCATTTTTCATTGATGACAACATACTCAAAAGATTATAAACTTTTATGGTAAAAACACTTGCAAACTTGGTTTCGATACCTAATTCTTTGTATCTCCCCTTTGACATTTATGACAAGGGCCACCAATTCAACTCCATGAGCAATATGTATGTAAGCTTGATTTACATGGTCTTACCTAAAGAGGCTCTCCCTTGGTGATGTTGTACTTTATCACTCAATTGCATGACATTCTTCACACATTTTGTCTTAGATTAACAACTATCTCTCCTTGTCCACAAACTACCCCTAGGAGTGTATTCCTTCTTTTTTTCTCTAATTAACAAAAATCTTGTCCATTTGAGTTGTTGTGAGCTTCTAAAGTGGTGCCCCTATACTTATATACTCCATTATGTGCTTTAATCTTATCATACACCTCTTTTCCATGTCAAATCCATTCTCCCATCATCAAAACTACTTCCTTTCTTTATTTCTCCACTTTTCCTATGCTCTTCCTTGATTTCTAGTTCTGATATATGTCTTCTACTAGTTCCTCATTTTAGTTATTCATTTTTTTCCAAGATTTTATCTTTTCAAGAGATCATCTCAAACCAACATGCTTTACTCTCATACCTTATTTTCTCAATGTTTTGCACTTATACCTGTAGCTGGTCATACACGGGAACAACTTTATCATTACTCAAGAACTTCAAACATCCATAGGCATCTACATCACAACATAGATATACCTCAACAAGACTGAAGTCTCTCTACATATCCAACATGTAGTATTTAGTTTCTCACAAGCTCGAGTCCTCATTAAGCTCCTTACATCAATGTTTGATAAATAAATTTCTGGCATGTATGAGTTTCATCATTATATTTTCTAGATCTTGGTGATTTTTATGATACTGCTCACTAATTTTATTAACTCCCAACTTCTATTTTTTCAATTGTAAAATAGCTTTATTCATCTTGCCCTTCACACTCGCACACTATCCTTTTGGGTATAACGGTCTCTACCCACTATCCACTTGATCTTTCAATACCGATAAAATGAAAGATGCTCATTCCAACTCCTTTGTCATAGAACTTTGGAGAACTACTAATTTATAAACAAACTTAGAGAATACTCTTTGAATGTGTATTTCATTCTCCAAACCTCTCTTGATTTACATTGAATATTTACATGGATCCAAATATATTTATGAATGTAATTTACCAATTTTAGTGAATATTAATTTTTCTATTAATATCATAATGATCTACATTAAAAAGTGTTAATTGTTCATTTTGATGACGTTTTTGCTACATCCTTTCATGATGACATTACTACAATTTCTTATTTCCTCATTTTTGTAGAATATGATATCTATCAGAACAATCTAAGCATTCACTTATATCAAGAAATCTAGAGTGACTATGAAGATATTTCATCTTATATTTAAGATTGTAGAAAATTATTTGATATTCATGCAATTTGATTCCTTATGAATGGACCGTATTTGAACATAGATTCCACATTAATGGATATAATCATCAAACTTTAATGTTTGATCTAAGGGATTTCGATACACACTTCAAGGTATGAACAACAAGCCCGAAAGGACTACATGGATAAAAAGATATGATTTATTTACTAAACAATAAAATATGACCATTACTTGAGTCAACATATATAGACCAAACAATACACTTTGACCACTTTCAGACTTCTACACACTTTTCGGTCCATGTCATGAACATAATGAATAAAAAATGCATACAGATGCACTTCAAATAACAACAACAATCAATTTGACTTCCATGCACTTACAATAGATATTGACTAACAAATTCCACTCCTTCCATGACTCAAAGCTTTAAAGACAAATAATGACAATATGAAGATAGACCTTATAAATGGATCAGAATCAGACTTTCAATTACTTGACACAACTCAATCATACCAAACAAAATTTAAGATAATAATAGACTAAGCATACCTTTTCATTTGAGATATATTTGTAACATGATTCATTAGTCACGATGATTCTTCTCAAGATCACACCAATGCTTCTTTCAAAGAGAGTATTCCTTCTAGATCCTTAGAGAAGACACTCTATTATTTACAGATTCTCTTTGAACAATAAGAATTCATCAAAAATTCTCGATGACTAACTCTTTCCTTGTGTCTTGTGAAGTCTTGTCTATCTTCTTTAATGGTACTATTGGAAATTCTACCTTCATTTACCGATTCCAAGTTCACATTAGGATTCTCAACATTGCTTTTCAAACATGTATGGTGTGATTCATGGTGATCCTTGACTTGATTTCAATATTCTTGGCTTTATCATCAACTCTTGATGTCTTTCTTGAGCTTACATCATCTTCCCATGCTATTTTATTGTCCTTCCTTACCTCCTCAACTCTTGGGTTCTTTTCTCCGAATTTACATATCCATTTAGTTTTTTTCCTTTTCATGAGCTGATTTAACCATAGCTAACTTAGCCTCTTTTTAGGACTGGTCTTCATATTCAAAGTCTTTCTAACTTGTCTTTTGAATTCATTGCACCTATTATTATATTTTTGGAGGATGCTAGTGTCTTACAAAATGACATTTTCTATGACAATTGAAACATACAACATTTCTCCCACTCCTTGAGTCATTGTCTTTCCAATATTGACTTATTGGTTTCTCTAAGCAATATATTGCTACATATCTTGTTTCTTGGAAATTAAAGCACACTATATTAGGTTTCCTAACTGAATTAGGCCTTACTTTGTTTTTCTTCTTAGTCTACTTCATGTCCATTTGCATTCTAGGACCATATTTTCCATCCTCTTTCTTTTTAGTAGATTCTTCTATGAATCCTATACTTGTTTTATCACCTTGTGACCTTTGACTCTCAAAATTTCACCAAGTGATTAAGAATTATATTATAGTTTGATGTACATTTTTATCTATCATTTTCTTCCTTCAATTCATCCCTTAATGATATCATCTCTTCTTCATGTATCATACGGTTTTATTATTTGGTATTTAATACTTTTGTCATTGTTTCAACATGAGATTTCATCTCTACACAAATTTTGAGATGTTATTTATCTCTGTCTCTAGAAGATGCTAATATTAGTTCCAATTGTGCCTCATAATTTTTTATTTCCTCCTCATCTTTCTACTTCTACCTTTCTTGAAACCTAATTTGATCTTCATACTTTTAATTTTTTTCCTTGAAATCTTTAGAGATTAGTTTGAATTGTTCCTCCATGTCCTATAATTTTTTCTCATGTTCTTTCTCCATTTGGACCAAGAATTATTCATGGTGTCTAATTTGACCTTCTTGTTCCATTACCAATGTTATTAACTTGATAACCTCTTCCTTCTTGAGTTTAAGAGAGTCTAGAACCTTCTCTGATTAAGAATATTTTTCTTTGAATTCTTGAGCATCCTCTTGATCTTGCTTGCTCAATTTATTATCAAGAAGAGTGATTTGTTTCTCATAGGCATTGATGTAGGATTTTAATTTATTTTTTTCTTTGTTGACTTATGTAATTATTTTAGACCATATTCCAACTCAAACTTCTAGATTGATCTCTTCTTCCTTGTCATCCGAATCATATCTCGGTGCTACTACAAATTTCCATTACCATAAGTAACTTGTCTCTATGAGCTTCATCTTGATGGTTCGTGTATTCATTGCGAGTTGATCTCATCATGTTGATGTCTTCAGGATCACCTCTAAGTTGTTAGGCTTAATGCAATAGGACTAGTGCTATGATATCAATTGTTAGGAATTTCAGAATCTAAGGGGGGCTGAATCAGTGTAGATAAAAAATTACAATAAATTTTCACTTATTTAATCTATTAATGTTAAAATTTATTGATTGTCATAAGCATGCATCATTAATCATGAGAGATATAAAGAGAAATAAACACACATATACAAGAGGAGATCAGATATGATGTGGGAAACCCTTTCAGGACAAAAAATCACTAAAATCTATACACTAACTTGGAAAATTGTCCTTCATAGTTACAAGTATTTCATGATTTAGCTATAAATCAATATAGAGCTATAAATCCAATAATTTAACTAGGCCACCACCCAGTCTTTGACAAGCTAAAACTTTCCTAGAAGCCACAACTCCCAAATTTAGTACAACACCCATTGAACTTTAGTAAGCTACCACTTACAAGGAGGCTTCAACCCCCTAGAATTTAATCATCCATATTTGATCTTTAGTAAGCCACCACTTACAAGGAGGTTGCAACCCCATGTATGCTAAGCTGCAACTTAGACTTTTTACAAATTTGATTGATCACTTATTTGTGTTGTCTTCTACAACTGATCATGATCACTTCTTCATATCACTTTACATTCTTAGATATTCAGGATTCATCTTACCTCTATTTAGATCTCTCCCCTCATGCATTCATTAGACTTGGGTTTCTTCTCCTCTCTACAAATTTGTCACTGATATCTCTTTCAATCAGATATTCATTTCAAAGCCGGTATTCTCTCTCTACAACAACCCTTGCTTGACTACATCCACTCTCTATTTCACCACCTACATATTATGCTTAGAATTTGGATTTTATATACAAGCATATCTCTCATTTTTTACTCTTTGTGTTCCATACACTCTTAATTTCTCTTCAGATGTAAGAAATGGTTACAAGACAATTTCCCAAGAAAATCTATCATTATTCCATGATTTTACAATTTTCAATGATGACATTACAAGTTTATATTTTTTCCTTCAGTTATGCCTTAAAATATGGATTTTAATATTTCATGGCATATGAAATTGAATTAGTTTTCCAACAAGTCCAAAATCATGAAAATATGATTCTTGGAGTACAAGTTACCTCCATACAGATCTTGGATGCCCATGAGGAACAAATGTAGTAGTTAACATTAACTTTACACATTGAACTTTAAAAAAACTCATTATATCATCTCCTTTTATTTTCCTTTTCAAATCATATCTTTTGGGTTTTGGAGCACACAAGGTACTTGGGTACATGGGTCACTTAGGTCACGTTCTTTCACACTCCATTTTATCTCGCATAATACTCCATTTACTCCACTTGTTATATTTTACGGGTCTCATTCTTATGCAAAGAACTAAGGATCTCATGGAACATGTTCCATCTACACTCAATTATTCGAATCCTTAACCTTCTCGCATCACACTCCCCTTTATTATGCAAATTAAAATAGGTTGCAAGGAATATGGGTTCATGTGGTACTTTTTCTAACTTGGCTCTTTGTGCCTGCATACTTCTCCTTTTCTATAACACTCTAACTCCTCTTCACTCTACAAAATCCCTTCATTGCTGCTCGTATAGCCTTGGAGAATAGGGTCCTTCAGGGAATAGTTCCACTTGGGTCTGTGAGCCCGATATGTCCACTTTACCTACAATACAAACAATCCTTTACTTTTTGGCCCAAAATCATTTCCAGGAACAAATATACCCTTATAACTTATACTGGATGGGTCTTCAATTCCTAAACTATCTAATCTATCCACAGAAAAAATAATCCTTTGTGTTGTGGCTTCATCACCAATGCAGAGAACTAATTCCGGCTTGAAACTTGTTCCTTGAGGGACTTTTGTGCCCAAAATCCCTGTTCTTTCTTAAATGCATTCACCCATTTGTTCTGAAGCCCTAAAACCAATGTAGGGAACACATGTTCCTAGAGAACATGTTCCATATACACCCAATATACCTGCAATACACTAGAACTCATTACACTCCCATTTTTGCAAATTTTCCTAAGTACCCAAAAAAAAAAACTTCGTACAAAACTTTGGGAACACTTAGAACATATAAAAATTAATTTTATGCATCTAAATGAATTTGACCAAGTGTACTTGAGCTATTCACTATTTTTAAATTTTCTCTAGTGAACTCCTTTGAACCCCTATTTCACTTTGTTCATGCATGCAAAGTGACCTTGAATCATCCTACAACCATTCAGAATGCCCAACTAACTTACTTGAGATTTTTGCACACCACTAAACCACCTCATACACATTGGATACAAATGTTTTACCATGGGAATTTTGTATACCATCTTGAGAGGATTCATCACACTCCTTACTTGCTGGTGACCATGCACTTATCACTATGAGCTCCAACTATCACTGAGAACTAACTTTCATGCCTTCTACTGATTATTTCTTCACCACTCACTGTCCAATGCTCACTCTTTTTTCCATCAATGTCACTTGACATCAATGACAATGACCAGGTTTAACAAGAAAATTATAATAACAGAGTTGGAGAAGGTGTAAGTTATGTAAATAACAATATTGTATGTAGGAATGTGTTAAAAACAAGTATTATCTATTAGAAAAACACATTTTCAGACATGCAATTAAATATGAATGAATAAATGGCATATAGGGATGAATTATCTTCTACTAAGAGAAAAATACCAAAGTATAGAGGAATAGAAATATATATTGTAGATAAGAACAAAAAGATAGGAGAATTGAGGAAAAACATGACAAAAAGTGATACCATGATAAAGGAGATGTTGAAAATGATTTGTTATTATTTCATTAAGATTGATAGGTGTTTTTCTTAATTGAAAAATTTTAATACAAAATTGATGATTTGAAATCTAATGAAACAAATATACTAGAAAAGAATCTCATGGAGTATGCAATATGGGATGTGTATTGTAGTGAAGTATTGTAATGCTTTGTAAAATACATTATCCTATTCTTGTTGTGATTTATTTTAAGACTTCAATTGTATTTAATCTTAAATGAAATACATTTATAATTCCATAAATTTTCAATGTGAAAATATGTATTTACATATATATCCTCTACATGTTAGTCATTATGAGAGTGTTGATTTATAGTTCTTTATTTTTAATTATATAGTAATAATTTAGATCATGTATTAAAATATGTGTAATGTTTACTTCATGTATGGACTCAATGTCTTAACGCAATGGTGTACCATAATATATCTATGTAAGTTACATGGTATAATACTCTATTTCTAATCTACAAAGAGAAAAAAAAACTTGTTTACAAGCATGGCATAATAACTTGCTTTTATTTTTTGGATGGTCCTAATCAAGACTTGGGTTTTGTAAGAACAATGGAATATTGGAGGAAAATTAGATTATTGATTGGGTTGTATAATTGCAAGCCTCTGTAAACAAGTTGTTAATCCTTTTTGTTTTTAATGCATTTCCATGGAGAGAATTCCCTCTTTCAACTATCATATAGACAAAAATTAGTGGAAAACAATTTTATTCAATTGATCAAGATTATTTAGAACCCCCTTTCATGTAAATATAGTGTAATATGTAAGGTGATACATTTATTTTTTATGAAGAATATATGACAAAGTAACATTACAATAACTCTACAAAAATACAAAATGATGAAACCAAAATATATGAAATAGAGATAAAAATAATATTCAATTCATAACCATAATAGAAGATGAAATTTGAAACTCCATTGATGCATGATGCTAATATAAATGTACTTGATTACTAATTATTTCAGCATTCCATCCTATATCAGCATTGTTTCCATTGAGATGATCAATATTAATCTTTTTAAGCATGCCATAATACTCAATTTATGATCTACAAAGACCAGTACAACTGTTTCCAAGCATGACATAATAACTTTGTTTTGTTTTTAGATGGTCCCAATAGAATTATGGTTTTAATAAAAATGGAACTCTTATGGTATAATTACATACTTAGTGGGTAACTATAGTGTAGCAAACTTCCTGTAAACACTCTTTTTTATCCTTTTTGTTCTTGATGCATGTGTATGGAGAGCATTCCCTATTTATGCCATCTTAGAGAAAAGATGCTAGAAACATTTATGATTCAATTAATATAAGAGTAATTAGAACCCCTTTTCATGTAAATATCATGTAAGATGTAAGGTGATACATCTTAGATTTATGATCAAGAACATGTGATAAAGTAATATTACAATAACTTTACAAAAGAGTATAGAAATGATGAAACAAAAATCTATACAATAGAGACAAAAATTATATTAAACCCATAACCCCAATATAAGATGGAAATTGAAACCCCATTGATGTGCGATGCTAAGACAACACACCCGATTAGTGATACTTTCCACATGTCATCCCTAGATCAACATTGTTTCCATCAATTGAGATGATCAATACATAATACTCTATTTCTAATCTACATAGAGTAGTACAATAGTTATTTATAAGCATGTCGTAATACTTTCCACATGTCATCCCTAGATCAAAAAAATTCCATCGAGATGATTAATACTACAATCTTTGCAAGCATGACATAATACTCAATTTTTGATCTATAAAATAGAAATACGAGTTGTTTGCAAGCATGACATAATAAATTAACATTATTTCCATTAAATGAATATGTGTTCATTAAATAAACATGAAGTAAAAATATTTGTAGACATACACATAGAAATGTTTGCAACAAATTAAATAACTTAATAGTGGAATATGATAAATGTTTAGCTACATTTATTCAAAAAATAATTCGAAACAAAAATTTATGTATAAATTTCAGAATTTTGGGGCAAAGATCCTCTTGCCCATTCCATAACAATTATAAGTTAGGTCCCATTGGTGCACATCCCAAGAAAATTACACAAGAACACGAGGTTGTAGGCTCTTATGAAGATAACAAAATTTGAATGTTGGTCCCACACACCACTTTTTAGAGGTTAGGTTTGATCAGCTAAAACTAAATATACATGAAATATATCAGGGAATGAACATTAGCCATGTATGAAAAAAATTCTTCTTTCAAATTTTCATAACCTTCCATAGTGAACTCCAATGAATTATTACACTTAACAATACCATGTGGCACAAAATGCATAGAAATAAGTTCATAGGTAACCATGAAGCTTTCATTTAAACATGGTATTTCCACAAAATTTCATTGCAAATCATGTTGCAAAACTAAAGTGATTGAAAAATTTGTTTGATAAAAGGTGAATATTGTGATGATGCACTCGATGTGGTTGCAAGAATCCAAGGTATGAAGGTAATGCATTATGTATATTATATTTTTGTAGAGGTAGTTAATCTAGTAATGATACGTCATCATCACCTTTCATTTCTAGAAGTTGGAAAACTATGTGATTTTCATCAATTTCAATGATAAAGCAAAAATAATGTTTCCCATCCTGATTGGTTGGACCCCACCTTCTAATAGAGCTAATAGTAAAAAAAATCAACAAAACTTACACCAAAAATAGAGCACATAACATTAGTAAACAATTCATTGTTATGAATGTTACATCAAACTCCATCATAGATCAAAAATAGAGTTAATAGTAAAAAAAATAATAGAACTTGCACCAAAAAATAATGCACATAACATTATACAATTATTTGATATGAATATTACAACAAAATCAATCATAAATAAGAAATTTTGAATTACAAAATGAATAATAATATTAAAAAATACAATACCATCAATAATTTTAATTAGTATTTGATTAACCCTTATTTTTGTAAAACAACTCATGTAAATATAAATTAACACCCTCAAGAAATTTGTGACCTCTCCAAATAACATCCTCGTGACTCTAAAAATTATTACCCAATAAAATACATGTTTAATAGAAACATATGCTAAACACTACAAAATTTATACATGATATGGAATGCTCAATGAGGATTCTTTAGATATAATTGAGAGAAAAAATTCATAATAAATGTGGACATACATGCTTGACTTGATGGTAAAATATATTGGATTTGAGGTTGGTATCACAAGCCCTCTAAATTAATGAATTTATTCCCATCAATTTTCAAAATATAACCTACTCTCTCTAATGGGGAAACATCTAAATTGGATCTCATGTAATACCCTTGCTTAATTACTCCAACATTCTTATCTGTTTTGTCATCAAATCTTCCAAATCATTTACATTCAAGAGAGGTTTTATTTCACAATATGAGGGATGGTGTAGCATAATATTTCCCTCTTCATCTACATAAACCATATATGCAGGGAAAAATTTGTGCATAGTTTTTATCCATGAATCATTCATAACAAGAATGTAAATGTTAGGATCATCTTCATAATTGTATAATTGTGTCAACTCAAGGTTTCTATGTGAGACTCATGAATAACTCTATAGATAACTACATCTTGTGAACCATATTTGCCATCTTTAAGAAGAGAAACAATATTATCTATTGTTACATTCCCCTTCACATAATGGTTTGGAAGAAGGAGAACAAAGATAATTCGACTTATGCTTCTCATTTCCTTCAATTTTTGAATCATTTCTAATGGAAGATGGAATTTGTTATTATCAAAGGAAGATTTAGGGTCTACAATGAGGTTCTTGACTTCTTTCATTGTTGTAAATATTAAAAGAGTAGCATCATCTTCAATCTCATTAGTAGCCATAGATGATGAATATTTGACAATTCCATATTTAGCAACAATGCCATTTTTTTGTGATTTTTTTTTGTTGATAAAACCCCCAAAGAGTGGCATTATCTAGAATCTCATCATCTTGAATCTATCACAATTACTAGCATAACATTTTGCACCAAATCAAATTTCTTCCTCAACAACTTCATGTGACAATTGAATGCTTTTTAGGGTAGCAATTGATGTTGTTTTGAATTACTACTCATGACTAATCAAAAGAAAAGAAAAAAATTAGTCATTACATTAAGGATTAGGTTAAAAATTCAATCATGTTCATTTTTTCCCAAACAAAGAAAAAAATCATTAAAAAGGAATATGAAGCTAAAGAAAAATACCTCAATGGAATAATATATTGGATCAATCAAGTGCAAGATTTAATTTAATCTATAAAATTTAAAAAAATGGTGAGAAATTGAACTAGGTGATAATTTAAGAATGACTTTGTTGTGTTGTTATATTAAACAACCGAAAAACACAATGGAAAATATTTGTTGTGTATGATAGGACAAGTGGCAAACACAATGACAATTTTTTGTGTTTGAATAAGACAACCAATGAACATAATTACAATGCTTTTGTTATGTTTGTATAAGATGACCGAAAACATAATTAAAAATTAATGTGTTTTAATCGAAAATTAGGGAAACCCCATTATAAAAATAACCAAACAAAGTGAGATATACATGTAATACAAATAATATTGATCAATCTCACATTACAAAAATCTACATTAAATAAATGCAAAAATCCTGGTATTTCCAAAATCAAAATTTTCATTAAAGAAAATGAAAACAACTAACAAATGTCACAACATACCTATGAAGATGTGAATCTTCATTGGATTTGGGATTTTGATGTTAGTTTCTTTAAAATTTTGGTTTGGTTTTGTTTTGTTTCAAAATTGTTGTATTTTGGAGTTTTTAATTAATTTTGTAAAAAGGGGTAGGTTATTTTTCAAAAAGTGGACAACTTTTATAGAAACTAACATCTTAATATTTAATGCTTGAGTTAGGATATGGTCAACAGAAATATTTTTGATTGAAAGTTGTTATTAAAAAGTAACATGAAATACACAATAAAATAACATAAAATTATTGATTTCATTTAATTTATTGAATAAGAGAGATTTTGGGGTGGCTAATTTCTTATGTCAATACACATGTACACAAAAACAATGTAGTTTTGATGGATGATAAACATATGGTGAAGTTACTTGGTTGCTAATTGTTACATGTAGCATTTAGGGAATAACAAATCAAGAACACTTGATGATTGGCAACAAGAAATATATGCCATTTAAAATGACATGGGCTCTAACAATAGACATTAGAAACATTGATAGGCACAATTTGACTTCCACTAAAATATCAACAATATGTTCATCACATGGCTTTTGCATATCCCATTAATTTCCTTTTAAATGTTATACAACAATACAAAACAATGAAGAAGTTCAAATTTGAAAGAAAGATGTATAATGACTATATTCCACATCAATATAATTTCTCAACAACGTAAATGTTTTTGCTTTTATGTATTTTTCACTCCCTAGAACAAGTTTGTATTATGTTTACTTAACTACAGTTTTCAACACCAATGATTATTCATTCCCTCCACATCTATATCGACATGTTTATCTAACTTTAGGTACAACTTTTAGTTGTAGTTGAACTCTAAATCTAACACTTTCCAAAACCATAATGTTTCAATATTTTATAAAAGTACATGGGAGAAGGAAATGCATTTTTGTGAGACAAATTGTTTATTACAAATCTAGCCTCAAAGAAGGTTACTAACTTGTTGAATACACTAAACACATTATAATTTGTATCAACGATCATCATGGTAGTTGGAAGGAACTAAAACTTCTCCCTTATATAAGAATTGACTCTTTAGCATCCCAAATACAGAGACATTATAATGTGCATTAATATATGTGACTATCCTACCAAGTAACCCCACCTCCATATTTAAATTTAGATGGTACTAAAAACTTCATCCATCCTCCCAAATGCATCTATAACACACACAAACACACACACACACACACACACACACACACACACACACACACACACACACACACACACACACACACACACACACACACACACACACACACACACACACACACACACACACACATGGAGTCACGAGGAATGACCATGATAAACTTCACACTTATGGAGTCACTAGAGGCAATCGTATGTTTGCTATACACTCTTTTGGTACAAAGTGTGTCATGTGAATCAGTAATAGTCCAAAGTATATTTAGAATTATTATTTAAAGTTTATAGAGGACCACACTAAAAAAGAGCACACAAAATTTCGAGATTTGACATCACTATAACTTGAGAAGCTTATTGGCTTGTTAAGGGTGGACCATGGAAAAGAATGGCAATATCAGCGTGTTTGGTTGGTCGATAGAGAAACACATCATTCACGTGTACAATTGATGAGACATTATTGTACAACTTGTTCATAGTATGAGAAAAGACTACTTAAGTGTGCCCCCTCGACTTTGTTTCATCAACAAAGTATTAGAAAAATCAATGTATTAATGGTACTTGCAAAATAGTTTATAATGTGGCTTTGCTTCATTTTTGTTTTTTCATGTCTTTTTCTTACAAACAAATTTAGTAATTAAATTTAATTAAGTTTCTTTATAAAAAAATCTATTTATATATTTTATTTTTGCATGGGACCACGACCATTTCATTTAAAAAAACGTTAGTTTTAAGAAAATTAATTAATGGTATATGTCTTATAGATCATGTGACTTTAAATATATTTATGAATGTGTATACAATATATACATCTTAATATTTATTTTCATAAATTAAAATTAAATCAGGTATGATATGTTATTGTATTTATATATTTATTAATTATTTGTTTAAATTAGACTTTTTCTAATCTAAGTTTATGTGGGTGCATGTTCCTTGTGTTAATTGGCATTCGACTTGTTTTATTTGTGTTTCTTGTGACTATTGACTTTTCTCGACCTTATTTGTTTGTGTCCTCCACTTTCTTACATCTACCCTTATTTCCTTCACTATTCTCCCTTATTTTTTGATCCACTCTAAAAATGGTCACTATCATTTCGGGTCCTCCTTCTCCCCTAACTTTGAATTCTTAATGAATGTGGCGTTTCTTTCTAGTTTTCTTGTCTATTGTGTGTCACCTATCATGCCAATAGAGTACTAACTTGAATTCAACAAGTCTTTAAATATACAAGTACATTTAGGAAACGATAAAAACATAATGAATATACAAAGAGAACTATGTTCAGTAAGAGTGATATTGAAGATGTACAAGTATCTACATAGAAATATCATTTCCAAGAAAATCCTCATGTCAAAATTTGTATTCAAGCATATAGAGATCATTTTAACAATTACAAACTTCAAGAGTAACAACCTCCTCTTTCAAAAATATTCATGTAAATACCATAAAATATTAAAGAGTACCATAAAATATTAAAGAATATATTATTTTTGGATCAAAACATTGGAAGCAACACCTCTAAATAATATCATAATTAATCGTAATAGAATCACATGAGACGCCTTAGTTTCCCAACTAGAAAATTGGCATTTGAAAAAATGTTGACCTATCGCTTATTAAAAATATTTCGTAAATGACTATCCGTGTTTCGCAAATGACTTTGTAAGGATTTACTCTCAATTAATCTTAAATATATAGATTGATCAATTTTTTTGTTTGACGTATATTTTTATTATTAAAACAAAATTATTATTTTATCGCATACATTCATAACAATACATCACTCTTCACTCCTCTGCATTAAAACCACCACTTTTATGTTAACCAATAATTTAATAAGTAACTAATACATCAAAATATAAAATAAACTAAACTAACATACCTAAACATTCTTAAACACCCCACAAAAGGGAAAATATTTAAAACATGGTGGATGTACCTATTTGATTCCTAAATCAAGTCAAAATCATTTTTCCTATCATTGTAATTTAATTCATTGCCGGCAACATACAAGATTGATAGTCCTTTTGGGACCATATTTTGATGTCCTTTTTCTCGAACTAGACAAGGACCCGACGACCGTGGACGGTAGTGGACCAAGGATGGCCACGTTTCAAGCTAGGGAAGTACCCATGTGTTTTGCGTCAATCTTTGAATTTCTAAGGTACGTTTTGGCCTTATTATCTTCAAATGTCTTAATTTTTTGAATTTAAGTCGAATCTATACACGGTGGCATTACGTGAATAATTTCAAATTTCCAAGTCTCTCTCCAATTATTTATATATATGTTTGATATTTGGATTTTTTTAATATTTGGAAAACTGTCTATATATACACACATACACATGTATAAGTTTGATATTTGGAAAAGAAAAAAATTTTAGGGTGTTATTGTAGAATATTCTAATTATGGTATTAAAATTTTAGAGTAAATATACAAATAAATTAATATTATAATTCTATGTTTATTTTTATAGATAAACAAGCATTCAAGGGTCCCTTTCCCTTTACATAGTAAGATATAGCTTTTATAGTTTTGTCAAAAATGTGCTATACACTACAAAAGACTAAACAAGATACAATTTTTTTCGAAAATTCAAGCTAATACTAAAACCTAGAGAATGATACATCAAGCAAAAGTTGACAAAAACATACTCACTATGTCCCCTTCATTCTCCCGAAAAGTTAGATGGGACCAAAATCACCTCTACGCACTATGACCTTTGTTTAAAGAGGGCAGCAAAATTCGACGTCCTCTTCACTTTGATTGACACCATCCACGAGCCAATCATAAGCTTTTATACCCAAAATGCGAAGGGCTTCCCACCAAAATTGGCTCTTGTTTATGGGGTCCTAAGTGTTTCCAATTAAAGCAAATTGCGTAAAACACTAGATTCCTTGTTTCTAAAACTTAATGGAGTGCATCATTTTAAGAAATTAAGAGGATTTCAAACCTTTTTTCTAGATCTATGAAAGTCTCCATGTCGACCACCCTTCTCGAAACACTCTTTCCTTCGATAACAATGACCATGACTCAGGGAGCAAAATTCGGATTCATACATGCCCACCTTGTGATTTGGCTAATTCCATTTATGCTCCATTTCTATTTCCCTTTATATATTATTACCTTAGTTAATTATGCATTGCATAGTTAGATTATTTAATTATTAAATGTTATATGGTTATATTTATTTATAACCTTTTGTATTGTTTATTTGTTGCATTATTGTTGCAATTGTATGTTTGTATTTAATTCGGTTATGCTTCCCGGATTACCTTTTTGGAAGCTTATGTGAATTAGTTTGTTGTTGCACCTGTGCAACATATTTTCATGTATGTATTCAGTTGTACAATTCCTATAAGAATTACAACACTCCATTGTAATTGATTGATTGATTTCACATTAATAAAATTATACAGGCTTTTGTCCCTGTTTGTGAAATTACATTTGGTACCAGAGCTGGTTGAAGCTCCCTGGACAAGGTTGAGAGAAGGTTGCAGAGGAAGGAAAAGTTTTGGAGAAGAAAATTTCACAGAGAGCCAGTGCTGCCTCCCATAGCTTCCCATAAAACTCCTGCAGTCCCACAACCTCCTGTGCGATCTCTAGGTAAATGGAAAGCAATTTTTTTGCCTTGGTGCCCTCTGCACCAAGAAAATTTGTTTCTGGAGCTAATAATAAATATACAAGAATTTTTAAAAAAAATTCATTCCCCATTAGGGGTTTTGTCAATAAAATTTAGGTAATATATAGTCTCTGCTAAAATAGCAGACTGCTAGTTTTGGAGAACTACACTTTACATTCACAAGAGCTCTCTAATAAGAGCTACCGAGTTTGAGAGATTGCCGAGTCAAGCCCCTATTTCAAGTTGCATTAGTATTGCAACCGAGTCATTGAAATTACCGAGTCACAAAGATCGAAAAACCAGGAATATGGTGTATACATTTTTTGAAAGGTGAAAACCATGGCAAGTATGAAAAAGCATTGAGAACCTACATTTTGACCATTTGATAATGGTTCGAGGTTGGTTGAATCAGTCGAGTTCTTACATCTTGACCTGAGTGACTATTAACCGAATATTCATTCTCATCAGTGCGAGGAAAGCTTTCTTCTCACATGAAATCATTTTCTTGACCGTATGATCCGGGTGGGTGAGGCATTGTGAATCAAGCTATTTTAAAATTATGAGCCACACTCATCTACAAAGGTCAAGTCATTAAACCTACAATAACATGCCCTCAACATGAAGCAAACGTCAAACCCTGCACAAAATGTGCCACGTATTGAAGAGCCAACATTCAATAACAATGGCCAAGCCAATTTTTTCCATCCACACAGCCATCCCATGAAACCTCTAACCAAACCAAACCACAATAAAAAATGATCATGCAAAACAAATAACAAAAGGCAAAAAAAAAACAAAAAAAAAAAAAAAAAAAAAGCGTGAAAAAAAAAAAAATAAAAAAAGCAAAAAGGTGTATCAAATAAAGGAATAAGATCCTTTTTTTTCAGTCACTAAACCTAAACTTCGACTCTCGTAGTCCACGTGGAGCTCTCTCAGCCAAGCACCACGTCACAATTTTCAAAAGGTAGTGATTTTTTTTCATTCTTTTAAATAACTTTTCTTCATTTTATTACACAAGTGCTACTATGTGCCAAAGTGGATAGTTAGAATGACTTGGGGAAGGGAGGTTTGGGGTTTGACCCCACCCCAACTCATTTTTAAATCAATTGGAACTTGGTGGAAAAACTAGTGAAACTGCCAACTTTGGCTGAACATTTAGTGGAAAACCTCTCTAAATTGTTTAGTTATCACTAAAAGCCCCCTAAAATTTTAGTGAGAAAAACCCTATTTTAGGAAAAAAAAATTTTTCTCCTAGACCTCTTATTTTTTCATTCTAAGCAACTTTTGCTAAAGGAGGTATACCAAAAATTGCATTTTCACTTTTTTTTTGCAATTTTTGGCATAGAGGGTCATTTTGGGCTCGGAGGCCACCAGGGCCCGAAAAAAAAAAAATTTTTTTCTCTGCCATTCAATTTTTCAAATTTTTGAATGTAATTGTATGCTTTAGTATATTATACTAATTTTACAAGTTGCCATAGTCAACCACAAACTTTGTAACTGCTCAAAACTGGCAGAATATTGTACTCAAAAATAATAAAATTTGGTTCTAAAACACTCACGAGATCCTAGATCTCATTGCAGTGTTTGGTATATACATTGCCTTTGGGAAGCACTTACTTATGGGTAAATCCATCATGACTACTACTACACTTAATGCCTAATATAGCTGCAACAATGTCATTTGGGCATCGACCCTTTAAATCGATGGGGAGTAATAAGGACACAGTGCACACACTATGAGCCATCCCATCCATCTATGAATGATTGCATGACATAAATATGGACTGAGAAATTATCCAAGTATATAGCAAAGTTACGTGTGCGTATGAGGATATTTCTTTTGAGCGGTGTCAATAATCACACAGACCCCTTTCAGTATTGTCTTGGTACCACGTATCGAATTCTTTCACGTACGTTAACACCTCTTTCATACCTTGGGTATATAGAAAGGGTGAGCTTCTTCCATGTACCATCGGGTATATCGGAAGGGCGCGTATATATAGAAAGGTTTGGTATATCAAATTGATGGTATATAGATTGGGAGACCTTATACCTAGAGTGATAAGAGCCTAACCTGTTAGTGATTTCTACAAAATGGGCACCAATGCCCCCAATTTTTTTCTTCCAGATTCACAACTACTCAGAGGAAACAACTATGTTGCATGGAAGACAAAAATCAAGACACAACTTGAGTTTGAAGAGATTGGCTTGTTGTGAATGGTACTCTGACTAGATCAACTACTGATACAACACAACAATGATAGTTTGATAGATCATATCAAGAAGGCCAAACTCATCATCTTGTTTGGAGTGTCTGATGATGTGCAACCCCACATTCGAGATGCCAAAACAACCAAAGAAGTGTGGGATAAGTTGAGCATGGTATATGAGGCCAAAAACAAGAATGTCATATCTGAATTTGTAGAGTCAGTTACACACACTGAAGTTCAAGAAAAATGAGAAAATTGAAGCTTTCTTGAGAAGAGTTGTAGAGTTGAGGGCTTCACTTCTAGCCCTAGGAGAAGTGGTCACAGATGAAGCTCTCATTCCCATTGTTTTAGAGAGCTCTCCCTTCTTCTTACCACATTTTTGTAACAACACTAAACTTTTCAGATACATGACAGTTAGTTTTGACAAAGTTGGTAAACCTACTGCAACAAGAGGAAGCCATGCATAATAAGGATGATGAAGAGGAGAAGGCACTTTCTTCACATCAAAAATGGAAAGGAAAAGGTAAAGGAAAACCTAATTCCTATCAAAAGTCCCAAAATCAATATCAACATCAAGGGGACAATCAACAGAAGAAGAAATGTCCAATTTGTAAAAGAGGACATGAATTGAAAAGATTGTTGGTATAATACTTACAAGAAAGGTTCATCAAGTAACTTATGGACCTCCACACCAACAATCTCACAAGGGACATTCTAACTACAATCAAGGCAGAAAAAGGGTAACTGGAAAAGAAAACCCTATCAACAAGGAAATATTGTTGAGCAACAAGAACATTCAGATAATGAAGACTACTTGTACACTGCTCGATCAAGTGAACCCTCCACGTCATCTAGTGATGTTTGGTATGTTGATTTGGGAGCCACTCGACACATGACCAGCCACAAGAGACTGGTTTACTTCAATGAGGGACACGCCTTGAAAAACCATGTTTCGTTGGGTGATGATTCTTCATATATAGTTCAAGGGGATTGGGAACATTTCTCTACCCCTTGGTTCACGCAACTGTAGACTATCAGATGTCTTATATGTCCCTGGGTTGACTAAAAATCTATTTTCAGTCAGTCAAATCCTAGATCACAACTTAAAAATTGACTTTGATAGTCATTCCAACAAGAAAACGTGTTTAATTCGAGACAAATCATGAGGCTCGAAAATAGTTGCAAAAGCCTCAATGTGGGACATGTTCCAACTTGATTTTGTCCACAGAGATGATTAGAACTTGTGGCTAAGAACTCTACCTCTGCATAGTTGTGGCATCAGAGACTTGGTCATGTTAGTTTCAAGTATCTTGAGACACTTCACCGGTGCAATATGGTACATGGGTTACCATCTTTAGAAGGATATAAACAAGTGTCCTCACCTAACAGGAAAACAACACAGAGCTTCATTCAGAAGAGTAATTTTTGAGCTCATGGCAAGCTTGACTTGGTTCATACCAATCTTTGTGGTCCAATGTAACCAAGTCATTCTAGATTTCAGTATTTCATGCTTTGTGTTGATGACTATTCAAGAAAAATGTGGATTTTTTTGTCTTCACAAGAAAAGTGAAGCTTTTGAAACCTTCAAAAAGTTCAAAGTAGTTGTTGAGAATGAAACTGGTCATCACATCAGAACTCTCCACTCAAGATCGAGGGGGAATTCACTAGTAATGAGTTCAAAGACTACCTACAAGCTCATGAGATTCATCGACAAATGCCTCCTCCACACACACCACAACAAAATGGTGTTGTTGAGAGAAGAAATCGTACTATCATGGAAATGGTGTGATGCATGATCGATGACTCTAGACTAGCAAAGACATTTTGGGTAGAAGCAGCAAAGACAACAATGTATTTGTTGAATAGAGTGCCCCATGGTTTGCTCTTGATGGAGTAACACCACATGAAGCATGGTCAAAGTGGAAACCATCTATTGCACACCTTAGAGTATTTGGGTGTCAAAGCAAGTATGCACATACCAAGAAGAATAGAAATAAATTGGATATGAAATCACAAAAACTCATCTTCATTAGGTACAATGAAGAGACTCTTGGGTATAGATTGATGGATCCAAAGACTAGGAGAGTCTACACCTAGAGAGATGTTGAGTTCTTTGAGAAGAAGGAAGAAGAGTCTCCTCCTCCAGACTCACCTGATGTAGATTCTTCACTAGTTGTAAAAACTTGAAGTGATGTTCCCACAAATGATGAAAGTGATGATGGGGATGATGGGGATGATGGTGATGATCTGATAGAACCATGACCCATGGGAATAGTTCAAGTGTATGCCCAAGTGGTATACTAGCATGTTACGAGATGCAAGAATGGATGCTCCACCGGATACATCCACCCTTGGACCATGAACTCGTAGTAAAGCAAGAGAAGAAGTTAATTTTCTTTGATGAGTAGAGTTATTGAATATGATGAGCCCTCTAGTCCAGGAATGCCCTATAGTCAAAAGCTTGGAAAGATGCCATGGATTTTGAATATCAATCAATAATGAAAAATAACACTTGGTAGCTTGTCGATCTTCCACTGGGAAGAAACCCATTGGATGCAGATGGATATTCAAAACAAAGTACAAAGCAGATGGGACAAGTGGACAAGTATAAAGTGAGACTAGTAGAAAAGGGGTATGCACAAAAAGAAGGCATTGACTACGAGGAGACATTTTCTCCCATAACTAAGATCAAAATGATCAGGATGATCTTTTCTCTAGCTGCATAGTTTGGTTGGAAAGTCCATTAGATGGACGTAAAAAGTGCCTTCTGAATGGATATTTACAAGAAGAAGTCTACATGACTCAACTTGAGGGATATGTTGTACTGGTCAAGAAGAAAAGGTATGCAAGACTCAGGAAATCTCTGTATGGCCTCAAAATAGGCACCCGGGCATGGTACATCAAAATTGATGAGCATCTCATACAACATGGATTTGTTAGAAATCCATATGATCCCAATATTTACCTCAAAAAGCAAGGGGGAGATTGTGATTTTCATTGTCTATGTCGATGATCTAGTCATCACTGGTAGTTCAGTGAGGATGATCGATGCAATGAAGAAAGATCTTAATCGATCATTCGACATGACAGATCTCGGGCTAATGCACTATTGTCTTGGATTGGAAGTATGGAAAAAAGAGAATCACATCTTTGTTTCTCAGATGAAATATACCAAGACAATGCTTGAGAAATTTAGGATGATGGATTGCACACTGATTGCTACACCTATGGAGAATAGATTGTAGTTATCTCATTCAGATCCATCTCTGAGGTAAATGCCACTCTCTATCGGTAGTTGATTGGGAGTCTCATTTACCTGACCTACACTAGACCAGATATCAGCTTTGTAGTGAGCTATCTATCCAGGTTCATGTAGGAACCCAAAGTTTGTCATTGGAAAGAAAAGCAAGGTGCATCTTGAGATATCTCAAAGGATCAGTGGATCTTGGTCTAGAATACAAGAAGAATGACAACTTCTTCTTGTCAGGATATTTGGATTCGATCATCATGTAGGCAATATTGATGACAGAAAATCCACTTCAGGTTTGTGTTCTTTATGGGATCTGGACCAATATCATGGGGAAGAAAGAAACAACACTTTGTTTCTCGTTCTTCCATAGAATTTGAGTATCGTTCTGTAGGAGAATTTATCTGTGAAGTGATTTGGCTATGTTGCATACTAGAAGGACTTGGAATACCACAAGACAAACTGACCACCATGTATGTTGACAATGAAGGTGTTCTCAAACTTGTTTGCAATCTAGTTTTTTCATGAAAGAAAAAACACATTGAGGTACATGTACATTTCATATGCGAGCATGTCTTGAAGCACAATATACAACTTAGTTTTGTCCAATAGTTGAAAAATGAGCATATATCTTCACAAAGTCACTTGCACGTGACAAGTTTGAGATGTTCAGAGAGTTCCTCTCCTCATCCCTTGAGGAAATGCAAAATTAAGGGGGAATGTTAGGGTAAATATATTATTACCTTAGTTAATTATGCATTGCATAGTTAGATTATTTAATTATTAAATGTTATATGGTTATATTTATTTATAACCTTTTGTATTGTTTATTTTTTGCATTATTATTGCAACTGTATGTTTGTATTTAATTCGGTTATGCTTCCTAGATTACCTTTTTGGAAGCTTATGTGAATTAGTTTGTTGTTTCACTATTCTTAGAACATATTTCCATGTATGTAATAAATTCCTTTATAATTTTTTTATTTCCAGCACTTGTTCTCATTGTAATTTTAATTTTTACCCACTACCCAGTGATAAGAACCGAGGAAAGAGTTTTTGGTCACACCCATGGGATATTTAGTCTTTTAGATAACCAATTCCAACATTTTACAACAAAAGGACAATGCACCAACAAATGATCCAAATCCTCCTCAACTTCATAACAAAGCACACATCTAGTAGGACCAACCTTCCCTTTTAATTGTCTCCTCTTTTGAGTAAGAATTATTGCTTTAAGGCCAAAAATGAGAAAGCTCAAGATTTTGGTGGGAAAATTTGGACCAACATTCAATCCACTCCTTTTCTTCAAATCCTTCTTCAATTACTAATTTTCTATATCCGCTTTGAGTTGAGTAGTACCTAGATTTTGAGGTTGTCCAAATGATTTCATCATTTTGTGAAGAAAAGGAAAGTTCTCTTTTTGCTAACTATGGTCTGAATAGGGACTTAGTTTCCTATAGAACATGAATATCCACCAACTCCTTCTAAACCATAAATGGGGAGTCTGGAGAGACTATACTTTTGTAGTCTTTAACTTTATTCCCTACAAGGGAGTGAGTATCCTCATCAGATCTTGTAGACTAGAAACATCACCTAAAATTATGTAGCCATTCCAGAAATATTCCCAAAACTTAGCCAATTCCCCATTATCCATCATCCAAGAAGTTGATTGAGTGAAAATTTGTCTGCATGATAAAATGAAATTCCATATGCGAGAGACTTTTGGGGTTTGATCAATAGTTATTAAGGCCACTAGAAGGGGTACACCCATATATTTCCTTTCCATGAATTTACTAATTAGGATGTTGGGATTAGAGAAGCGATATGACACTAATTTTTTGTCGAGGGTGAAATTTTATTTTTCCAAATGGATTATTCCTGATCCACCACAATTCTTCGAAAGGGATATGAATTCCCATTTCACCAATGGAATCTTATGTGATTCCTCAGTCCCTTACTAAATAAAGGTTTTCATAATCTTGATTAGCTTCATCAAAAGAGTTTTTGGAATTCTTAGAACCGATATCATATATGGCTAGAGCATGAAGAATTTTTCTAATCTGTAAAATCACGCCAGGAAATGATACCCATCTACCCTTCCAAGACAATAATCGGATCTCAAGGATTTTACTAGATTATTCGAAAGAGAATATCTACCTGCTCTGTGAAAAGATGAATTCCTAAATACTTATGAGAAATCTTTCGCGTATTAAAACCAAAGATCTTTTGTGTAAACATTTTGGGGAATTAAATAATAAAATTACTGATTTTGGTTTTCTTATCTCATGCCCTGTTGTTGTTGTTGTTGCATATAAGTCTAGAGTGGATTTAAATTCCATTGCATCCTGCAAAGATGTATATCCAAAATAAATGTATCATCTAAAAATATTGATTTATTAGAGGAGCAGTACCATCTATTATTATGAGCCCCTAAAGTTTTCCTGTCCTAACCTCTTCCTTTATTTCTCTTTCTCAAGCTTCTACTACTAAGATAAAAAGAAAAGAGGATAATCGATCCCCTTGTCTTATCTATATGTTGCTTTCAAATAATCCCTCGATGGAGCCATTAACCATTACTAAGAAACAGGTAGGATTGGATATACAACTAAAAATCCAATCACAGAAAGAGGGAGAGAAACCAAATTTTGACATAATCTTCATTAAGAACCTCCAGTTAACTCTATCATAGGATTTTCTGATATCCAATTTGAGTAACATATATGAGGTCATGTTATTGGAAACAGAATGCATTAACTCATGAGTAATGATGATTCCCTTTGAAATAGATCTCCTGACACGAGTGTGTTTTATTCTTGTGAGATTAGGGAATCAAGTAAAGGCTTAAGCCTTAGGGCAATAACTTTGGATATAATTTTATATGTAGTGTTGCATAGAGATACCGGTCTGAAATCATCAAAGGACTCGGGTCTTTCCTTCTTTGGAAAGAGGATAATGAAAGTTCATTTAAACACCTTAAGGATTCTTATATATTTTTTGGATTCCTCCATTGCATCCCAAACATATTTTCTAATAATATGGAAAAATTCTTGAAAGAAATATGCTTGGAAACCATCAAGAGCAAGAGTTTTTTATTTTCCATAAAGAAGACCAATTTTTAAAATTATTCTATAGATAACAGAGCCATAATTACTTTATTTTAATCCTCCAATACTGATGAGAGAATGTTTCTCATAAGATCATTAGACATTTTCCACTAGGATTGGAGCTCACCACCCACAAGATTTAAGAAAAATTGCACAACCTCCTTTTTAATCCCTTCTTGATAAGAAACAATCTCACCATTAGCATTTTTATTGAGATAAAATTAAGATTCATCTTAGCTTTGACTGAGGCATGATAATATTTTGTGTTTCTATCTCCCTCTTTAAGCCAATTTTCCCTTGAATTTTGCTTCCAATAGATTTCTCTCTTAATAACAGTTCCTCAAATTCATCTAACAATTTTTTTCCTTGAGAAATTTGGCCTGCGCCATGCCATTCAAAATAAATTTGTTCATTCAATGTTAATAATTGTTTCTCCAATCTGATTTTTGACCTAAAAAAAAATTCTAAAATGAAATTCATTCCACTCTAGTAATTTTCCTTTCAAAACTTCAAAATTTGAGATAATATGTACATTTTAGAACCCCTTATTCTAAAATAAGATTCAATTAACTGGTAGGAGGGGGTATCTAAGACACATTAATTCAAATTTAAAAGGATATTTTTAAAGAGCTTCATCTTGATTTGAAGAGAGAAAGACATGTTAGTGATCGAACCAGACAATGGAATCATAAGCTTTCAAATAAGATACTCTTTGCATCGAAAGAGGGCTAGCCAAAAATGTTCTAACCTTTCAAATATATTTCTAACACCAAGACTCTGATTTGATGATGTAAACTAATCCTATTTTGGTTCTATATTCACCAAAGAACTATTTTGTACAAAAAAATTAAAGTCTATTTAAGATTGTGCATTTGTTACCAAGCCTCCATTTTTTATTTATCTAATAAGATGGCATTGAAATATCCTCCCAGAATAATGAGATGATCCCACCTTGAATTTCTTTTGAGAGCTCCTGCCAGAGACTATTTTTCTCAATACATTGGTTAGACCATAAACATTGAATATGAAGAATTCATCTCTATCTATGAGCAAATTGATTCTACAAATCTGCCAATTAATATTTTATTTTATAAGATCCACTTGAGCTTTTTACTTTTCAAAACAACACGTAATCCCTTCGAGTTCCTTTTGTATCAAAATTTTTTACCGAACATACACTCCAAGACTTGACCAAGAGATTCTTCATTTCTTTCGCCATCATCTTTGTCTCTTGTAAAATCACCACACTAACCTCCAAGGAGAAGATACAAGTGCTTAACTAAGCACTATTTGTTAGGGGTATTTAAACCCCTAACATTCCATGAAAGGATTTTCGTGGCTGAGTGGGAAGGGATTCCACCTTCTCAGAATCAATATTTGTAAAACTTAAAGTTTTTTTCTTACAAATTTCAACCTCTCTTTTCCCCATCTCCTATTTTGATTTCTAACCCTTTTTAACTAGAGGTGCCATAGTTGGCCATCTTAATCCCATCCTCAAATGGGGTGAGGCTATTTGGGATTAACGGGAGATCCAAATCATCCTCCATAGCTTCTTTTTCACATAGGGATGCATCTTCCACAATATCTTCTTCCTCATAGAGGTTCTCTATATAATCATTAAGCTCTTCCATAGAATTAGATTTCCCTATGATAATTCCCTCATTAATCAAGGATAATAACATTGATGAATCCTTCATAAATTTTTATGTGTCATCCAATAATGTCCAAGGATTTAGGTTCCCATTCAAATCTTCCCTAATATTTGATCAAGAGGGATTAGGTATAACCTCATGTTTGTGAATCCAATTGAATAATACCAAAGGTTTCCTTCTCTTTAGAAATTAAACTTTAAGTGATCAAACTTATTGAAAGTAAATTACCTAAAATATAATTTGTCATAGTACATTCTGGTTCCATTTATCTGAGGAGGATATAATAAAGATAATGGAGGGATTTAGAGTTATTTCTAAGGAAACACATACCCGAGCGAAATCGCACTTTGATCCATCCAAGGATCTGGGGTCAATCCTTAAAACCTTGCCAATTTTACTGCATATAGTAGATAAGATTTTAGGCTTCCAATACCCTAGGGTAGGGATAAGAGATGAATCCAAATTGGAATTTCACCCATCGATACAAAAAATGCATAGAAATTTGAAACCCAGTGGTATCAAGAAGATACATGCCTCTCCTAGTAATCGATCCATCCTTCGAATAGCTTCATTTTTCTGTTCTTCACTTTGGAATAAAATAGAAAAGAAGAACTTTGGTAAAAGGACACTCAAATGTTGCTTCCCACCGATGATCACACCATTGGAAAATAGCTTCATCAAAGAGTCTTCTTATAGGGAATTTATCTATAATATCTTTGCTCCTTAATATCTCTATTTATCATTTAACTTAGACTCTAAGAATAACTACGCTTTGTTCATGATTCTATTTACTTTGAAGATGATCCACCTGATCATCAATCTTTAAAGAAATATGAATAGGATCAATTTCATTTTCCACCTACCCCTTGGTGCTTTCGACACAATGTAAAGTATTTCACCTTTTCTTTCACAACCTCACTCTTCCTCTCGAAATTCACATATTCGTGCCATCCTATATCCCCCAAAAATTTGGATGGTAAAGACTTTTATTATACCAAAGATATGAATTGGAGTGGTGGAGGAGAAATTTATTTAAGCTCGGGGCATGGGGTGGGATTGGGTCCTTAATGTATACCAAGAAATCAACATTGAGATCACCTCATTGTGTTTCTCTTGGTCCACATGAAGAAGTTGGACCCCTACCTCAAGGTGTCTCTGTGGCTACTTATTGAAAGTGTTTAATGGACTCAATGGAAATGGAACTTGGGTTGATGATTACAAACTACTTATAATTCACCAATTTCCCAAGACCCATATTCCTATAACTTTTGATGGTAAACACTTTTATTATATCATAGCTATGAACTGGAGTTGTGGTGGAGAGATTTATGAAAGTGGGACATGGAGATGGGCTTAGGTCTTTAATGCATTCTTAGCTATCCACATTTGAAGCATCCTATTGTGTTTTTCTTGGTCTATAGAGAAGTATTACCCCTACCTCAAGGTTTTCCCATGTCCTCTCGTTGAAAGTGTCCAATCAACTCAATGGGAATGGAACTTAGGTTGATGATAAAAAACTACTTATAACTCACCAATATCCTAAGACATTGAGTCAAAACATTGGATGGTAAATGCTTCTATAATACTAGAGATATGAATTGGAGTGTTGGAGGAACACTTTCTTTAAGTGGGACATGGAGGTGGGATTGGGTCATTAATGTCCTCCTATCAATTTGCATAATTGAATTTCATGTGGCATCTTTAAATACAATTATGAGCTATACTAATGTCAAACTGAAAATTTTAGTTGATGCAAGTAGGTTTTAGTTACAACATTTTTTGCTTCCGAAGACAACATATACATTTTAAGGTGGCATGTATAATAGTATTTCATTAGTTACTTCAATATTTTCTTCTTACTTCTTCTTCAATCTATCAATCTCATTATCCTTAGCCCTGAGTTACCTATCCTTCTCTTCAATATCTAGTTGATGGTGGAAGAGCAATTTGTCCTTCTCTCTATCCCACTTTCTCTGTAACTTGTTAACATAATTCTCAAATTCTTCTACCCAATAATCTAGCAATGTGGTTTGAGTTTCCATATCCATATAAGTTGGTCTGGGAGGTTCTCTAAAAATTTCCTTGATCACAACATGTGGCTGTAGGTTAAGTGGTGGCAATGGTGGATGTACACACTTAAAGACTTCATGAACTCAAAATGAATATGTTAATGTAAAAGTGTTTTAGAGAAATATTTTTAGTTGTGACATAATAAAAATGGAAACAAATAGATTAGGAAGGTAATTTGGAAATCTCCAACAAGATCCTACATAAAAACTTGGTTAATTATAATCTATGACCTAAAGATTAATCTATAACTATATAAAGGCATAAAAATCAAATCAGTAAAACAAGGATACTAAAGTATACAAGATAAAATCAGTTTAAAAATATATAATATCACCAAAAACATAGGTTGTGAGAAGGTAAAAATTCTCCTTTATTGCTCCAAGAATAAAAACTTTGTAAAGAATCGCTCGTGATCCCTTCTCTTCCAATTAGAATGTAGAAAACACTTTAAAATTGAATAAAATGTGAAAAGATGTTTTTTACAATGAGTTTTAGGAATTTCATAGAAAAATATGAGAGAGGAGGGAGAAAAAAATATATGTAAGTCTCATATGGATGGTAGTAGCTCAAAAATGTGTGGTATGGATGGTAAAAACAAAAATGCATGCCAAGAAAAAATTTGCATGCTAAAAATAGTAAAACACTTTTCAAGAAAAGAAAAATGCATCTTAAAAGTGGAATATCATCTTCTTGTATGCTTTTGTGATTGTTAAACTCTGGTTTAGTAAAAATAACTTCTCTTGTATGCTTTTATATTCTTTTATCACTTGGATGCTTTAAAAACGTATCTTTATTGAAATCTGGAGCTTAAAACATTTTTTGGTCATTCCCACACTTTTGGAGTCTTCCATGGATTTTCTCTATATTTTTGCCTTGTTTTGTGGCATTTCCAAAGTGTTACATGGCCTTTGAACCATCTCGCATAGCATTATAAACCTTCGTAGAACATTGAGTCTTTATTTCCTTTATTTTGCGACACGTTGGTGTTGTGTTGCTCCACTTAGACCTTGAAGCATGTTTAAAACCTTTTCAAAATTGCTTTGTGACTTCTATAGACCTTATAAAATATACAACTATTTATTAGACATTCGTGGAACACTTGAACTCATTTTCACCACCTCGTGAACCTTGAAAATACCCTCGTGGCTATTTCTGACCTTTGCTGGAGACTCAAATAAAACTTCAAAATTAGCAAAACACTCTTTAAGAATTCAATGGATTCCACATACAAGTGGAACACTATAATTAAAAAATTACTTTATCGCAACTTGCTTAAAACCTCAATCAACCCATGGAACACTAATTTTTTTTTCCTTTGTTTCATGATATAAAAACTTCAACCTTGTATAAATTCTTCCCTTTTGCTATGTCGGCCTTTCGTAACTACTTTTTCATGCATATCGGCCTATGTTCTTTGTTCCCATATCTTTTTGGATGATTTTTAAAATTCAGAAAATTATCTCCATCTTCCATGTCCATGAAACACTAAAATTTCTAGTTTTTGGTTATTAAGTCCTCCGTCTATATTTTCCTAAGTTTGTAATTTGAATGAGTTGAGAAAATAAGCATGGAGCCTTATTTGGACAACAATTTTGCAACTTACAAGGACATCTTCCTACTAGATGTGAGTTCTATTAACCTTGAAGCATCAATTGGGAATGAGTTATGTGTAACTTTTTGATATAATATGAGCATTAAAATACCTTCCAAAAACAAGAAGGATTGTTCTATAACGCTTATTAGAAAAGAAACACGCCAATAAAGATCACAAGGAACTCAATAAAATAAACTAAAACAACAATGTGCATGAAGATTTTGAAAGAAAACAAAACCAAAACAACCTACTACATGCAAGGGTGAAACATGACCTCAATAGAAAATATTGAGGTACATCCCATTAAACGAGATGGGCATCTCATCACCATTAAATTTGGAGATCTATAAGGCATTATGTTGTTTGCATCCAATGATCGATATGGACCACTCCAAAAAGAGTCCAAATTGGTGTGATTTTTAGGATTAGTTCTTTCTTCATCCCACTTAAGCACAATATCTCCTTCTTTGAATGTTCTTGCAACTTATTTTTTGTCAAATTATCTTTTCACTTGAGCTTGGTGAAGCTCCATGGTAGCCATTGCATTTTTTCTAACCTCTTCCAATTCCATTAACTCTACAAATCTGATTTCCATTGAATCCTCCTCCATCATTTCCATTTGTTTTATAAGATCTAGAGTTGGTAATTCATAAGAAATAGGAAACCTTGCTTCTCTACCATAGACAAGCATGAAAGGAGAGTTACCAATTGACCTCTTAGGGGTAATCCTATCAGCTCATAATGCTAATTTAATTTATGCCATGATCTCTAATTTTTCTGCCATAGTTCTTTTGATGATCGAAGAAGATTCTTGTTGGTTAATTTATCCAAGCCATTCCCTTGAGGATAGTAATTAGAAGATGTTGAGAGATGAATTCCAAGCTTGACTACCCATGTGAAAATTCTTATGCCAAGGAAAACTAATGCATATTCTGATAATAATTGTAGTAGGAACACCAAACCTTGTGACAAGAATTTCATAAAACTCCAAAATTAAAGTCTCATTTACATATTTCAAATCTACTACTTCTATCCATCTCGTGAAATAATATGTAGTTGTGAGGATTCATTTGCGATCTACACTAGAAGGTTGGATAATCATGTCAATAAAATCCTAACCCCATTGCATAAAAGGTTGATTCACCTAAATGAGTTGAATAGGAAGGGTCATTAAAAAAATTCCTCTAAAAAAAAACTTTGAACACTTTCTTACCCATGAATGGGAATCTCGAATAAATTTTTACAAAAATATCTTGCACTCATAATCTTCAAGGTTATATCTTTTGGTCCAAAATGACCACCAAATATTCCTTCATACTCTCTAAAAGCATGCTTGATCTGATCGAATCAATAAATATTAAACGAACATCATTTACGTCCTTTCTAAATCAAATATTATCAAGGAATACATAAGGAATGAACTACAATATGAAATAAATCTATTTTGTTTTATCCAAACCTTGTGGGCATTATCTAGTATGAAGAAAATGAATCTTGTCTTGGGTCCAACTTTGAGGAAATGAAGTAGCAGTTTTTCTTGACCATTTTGAAGTACTAAAACCTGATCTTTATCATCATGCAAATATGAAACTAATTTCTCACACAACCCTCTCCCTCTTATTAATCCAATAATATTTATATCAAAATCATATTCCATAAAAAATTTAATCCAACATATGTTTTTATCATTTAAATCCTTTCTCAAAAGAAACTATTTAACACTTGGATGAGAAACCATTAAATGAATCTTCTTATTTGAAACCAAATTTCTAATTTTTTTAGACTTCTAATAGCTAAAATGGCCTTTTTCTACAAATGAATACTTTGCCTCATATACTTCCAATCCTTGACTAACAAAACAATTGGTTATTCCATTTTTTCATCATCCTATTGCACCAACATGGATGAGATTATATCAATTTCTCAAAAAGCATACAAAATGAAATCTTTGCTAAAATATGGATTAGTGAGAGTTGGAACTTGTGAAATTGTATGTTCGATTTCTTCATAAGAATTCTTTACTTATGTTTTCCAACTGAAAATCATGTTTTTCTTTAGCACCGAGGTTATTGGCTTTACTATATTTGCAAAATTTGGATTGAAAATTATGACAAAATTAATTCTACCCCAAAAAATTACAACACCTTCTTATTATTTGGAAAGGAAAAGGATAATATTTTGTTTACTCTTACTAGATTGATGGAAAGACCCTTCTTAGACATAATGTAACCTGAAACATTTTCCTTCATGTATTACAAAACAAAAAATTTGGTTTGAGAGAAATGTCATATCTTACTGCACCTTTTACACACGTTCCCGAGATGAACCATATGATCTATTGACACACTTTGAAAAAATTATTATTTCATCAAAATAAAAGGAATGTAAGTATAAATTAATCCTTGAAACACCAAATCCATTACACACTAAAACATGGCTCCTACATTTCACAATCCAAATGACATTTTCATGTATGCATATGTGCCCCATTTCATGGTAAGTGATGTTTTAAAAATATATTCCTCATGTACCAATATCTAATTGTAGCTTGAATAGCCATCAAGTAGTGAGAATCATTATGAACCATTTACCCTTTGTAAAATTTTATCCTTTGATGGTAGTGGGTAATGATATTTTAAGAAAGATTTGTTTAAGTCTCTAAAATCCATGCACAAGCATATTTCTCCATTTTTATTTCTTACGGGAACCAAATTAGAAACCCATGATGAGCATTTAATAGGGAAAATGTTATCTTTGATAAACTTATCCAATTCTTGTTTCATAAGAGTCTCAATCCTAGGATTGATAGGTATTTACTTTTGTTTGAATGATTTTGCATTAAAATCCAATTCTATTATATGTTGAGCTAAATTCAAGTTGAAATTTTTTAAATCACCATACCTCCATGCAAAAAAGCATCAAATTATTTATAAAGTTTAACAAAAAAATTTAAATTGAGCATTTTGTCATTACTAATGTTGATTTTCTCGTAATCTTCTTTTTTAATCATCATATTCAAATTTGCACTTATGACCTGATCATTTGTGTTACAAATTGACTTAGGAGTGACAATCCATGAGGTATTGTTTTAGATTTCAAATGAATGATATGAATTTCATACTTCCATTGTAGTATATCCTAATTTTTTAGTGAAAACATAGCTTCTTCTTATAAGAGATTCACTATATTATAATCCTATTTAAATACTTTCCAATTAACATCATTTTCAAGGATAGAAGGTATTACAACTATCTTGATGTGTTGTTGATTTGTATCCTTTTTATCTGATCTATAATGTCAACTTGACCACCAATTGCAGCTAATATATCTAAATGTTTGTTCTGACTCTATCCCAAATGTTGAAAGAATCAAATTCTTCTATCAAATCCCATACTTTGTTTTTATATAGGAGTTTTTAGTTGCATATTATCCTCTGATATGATTGAAAACCAAATTAGTATCATCAAATACATGTAATTTCATTACTCCTCTCTTTCTTTCCCATTGAATTTCAAATGAGAGCTTCGTACTCGTTTTATTGTTAGTGCAAGTAAAATGAAATCTTAAAGCTGAGAAATACCTCTCATTGGTTGGTGAAATCAACATGATTCCTCCACCTACTCCATTATTTCTTCTTGATCCATCAAAATACAATTTCCATAAATCTTCATCATGTTGATCTAATTTGAAAAGGTTAGGAATAATATCATCTTATTCATGTAGACAATATGTTCCAAGACCTACTTCTTCAATATGACTATATGGATCAACAACATGAATTTGAGTAGCTCATTAATTAAGTAATAAATCTAGAATTCCCTCAAGAAGTGTGGTTTTTTTGGTCCAATAGTTAGTCATTCTTCATCTTTATCATACAATTAGAGTTGATAACACTAGAAATATATGGATCTATGTGATTTGTTGACATAGGTTTAGACCTTATTATAACTTTGGTGTCATACCTTATTCTAAAATACATGTGGGACCAATCTGATGATAAGTAGCCTCCAATTTTTACTGTGAAATCTCTAAAAAAACACAAGGGAAAAAGGGGAGTATGATCAATGATGAAAAATCTTGAGGAATGAGGAATTTGAGGACATGCATGCAAAGTTACACTCATTCCTCTAATGACTTCAATAGTTTATAAAGGTGTTCTATCAAATTGAACTATTCCTTTAGTAAGAGGCTAACATTTCAAACCAATTTTTGCACAATTTATTTAGGCATAATTGAACTAGAAGCTCTTGAATCAATCATGTAATTGTGGACTAGGTTTTGTCCTATGATAAATGAAACATAGAAAGGAGGTGGTTTAACATTTTTTCTTGATTAGGATTCCTTTTAATTAGGTGTTTTAGTAACCACAACTTTAGATGGTTCTTTGAATGGTTGGATAAAGTGATTAAACTTAGAAAATCTTATTGTAAAAGATATTTTTGACCTAGAAGAGACAAAGAATCCCACATGGTCATGCTAACCTTATTTTGATTCATATGATCAAGAATATTGAAAGATGAAGTACTAACCTTTTACTTTACTTTTATAACAATAGTACTTTCTTGTATTAGTGATGTCATAATTAGAATCTTTTGGTGATCTTGAGATTTTTTAGAAGGATTATTATGAGTTCTTTGTTGATTTGAAACTGAAACAACACTTTGTAGTATTAGAGAAGGTAGAGAATGACCCTTACTAGTTAGTTGATCCACTTGTATTTCTCTTTTATTAGACCTTGTGCTCACTACCACCTAAAGTAGAACCCTTATTTCTATAATTTTTAAGCTTATTTACTCAAAAAAATCATTTCCCTACCAATTTAGGAATGTAACATCATTATGCACCAATTCTTGAGGAACCTCTTACTGTGGTGGGATCTCAATTGATGAATTTTGAGACATATAAGTATCTTGCACAATAAAAGATTTGTCTAGAGCATCATTGGAAAAAGATCTATAGTTAAATGAGATAAATTACAAGGATAGAACCACTCATATTTTGTATCAGATTATTTTTGGATAGGTACAATTACCATTGATGTGCTAGCAACATTGGTGTTGAATGATTGAATAGGATTTGCATTGGTAATCTAATTTTGGCTTTACATATTTAGTTGGAAAGAGGGGCTTATTTGTTGACTCTGTGGGTGGTATGGTTTAACATTTTATGCTAGTTTCCTTTTCATGGTCACTACCTCATTTCCAATATCTTTCATCAAATTCCTAATAATTTTCACCTCATTTCCAATATTTTCTAGTTACTTCATGAATTATTATATCATATCTGAAGTGATTGGAGATTCATTAGTTAGTCTTATTTTCTAGATAATAGGTGTTAGAAGTGGAGCTATTACATGTATTTGAGAGGAAGTGGGACTATGAATCTATGGAAAGATGGACATTGGATGCCTTGGTGTTATTTTTCCCACTTGTATAAGACTATTTTCAACTTATTTTTTTCTATAATAAGCATTAGGAAGTTTCCTTCCACCCATTGATTGTATCATCACTAAAATATCTGAATGTAAATATCTTAGGTAATACAAAAAAAACATACTGAGGAGTAGGCCTTGCGAGTTGTGGAATTTGTCCCAAGTTATTTGAAATTTGTATTTGAAATTAGACATGAACTCTTATGGGAATCTCTTTATGGTGGTAAATTATATGACTAATGAGATATAATCTGATTTTTCTTCAAATTTTTTGTGAAAATATTCTCCCATTTGATTCCAAGTATTGATGGAATTCACTATCAATAATATGTACCAAAGACAATGCTTTACATTTGAAAGAGGATGCTAATAAACTGACTACAACATTTTCCTTAGTAACATGATAAATAGAGCATATATTTACCACATCTTTAATGTGTTATATGGGTGGAATCAAATGTTATAGAATAAAAAATAAGATACTCTTAAGGGTGGAAACTGGGATATCATCATGTTGAGAAATTTGTAGTGGAATGTCATCATTAAAGGGGACAAAAGCTAGATTTATGAGAATGTCTATATTAAGATTTAACTTGAATATAGGGAAATTGGGAAATAAACTTGGTTTTTGTGGGATGGATAGAGATTTGGGATATGGTTTTGAATTTAAAAACCAATTTATCTTTTTGAATTAAGAGGTAACTTAATGAAATCAAATGAAATACCTTTTGTAGATGATCTAGTTGTAACTTTTGGCATGAAATATAAGTTGATCTAGTACCAAGATGTGCTTTAAACTCACAAATCCACACGATGGTGATTAAATGTGTCTGAAACATGGATAATTTCCAAAAAAACATCAAATATTTGAAAAAATATATGTAATGTCCCATTGAGCATGCCAAAAATCTTGTTAGTTTGAAATGCACCCTTCAAAGAGTAGTGCGAAATATCTCCTTTCAATTGAAAAAATGGAAACACTCCTAGGTTGTGGGTGACTTATATGTTGGAGTGAGTCTCTAGAGAGGGATGGTTCCCCTAGTGTAACACCTAAGGTTAGTTTCTACTCCTAAGACTACTCTACTCTATTGAATTAACAAGGAAAAGGGAGAAGAAATTAAGGGAAAAACTAAAAAAGATGGTGATACACCAGAAAGTTTGAGGATATTTGACTTGTTTGAACCACACAAATGAATCATAGGAACCATACACATTGTACACAACTCATAATGAATATTTTGATGTAATTTTTTTCAAAGAAAGGTTTGTAGTTATGACAGAAAAAAGAAGGAAAAATGTCTTATGAAGATAATTTGTAATCTCCAAATAAGATCCTACACAAAAACTTGGTTATACAATATCTATGACCTGAAATTTAACATATAATTACACAAGGGCATGGAAATTAAAATGTAAACCAAGGATAATTACGTATCACGAGATAAAATGAGTTTTAATATATGAAATTGAACAAAATCATAGGTTGTGAGAAGGTAAAAATGCTCTTTATTTCTACAAGAGGTGAAGCCAATAAAAAGAATCACTCATGATCCATTCTCTTCCACTCGAATGTAGTAAAACCTCCATAATTTAATAGAATATGTAGATTTTTTTACAATGAATTTTGGGAGTTCTATAGAAAATTATGAGAGTGGAGGGATAAAAACACATTTACATACAAGTTTGGATGCTAAGGATAGATCAAAAATGTGTGGCATGCATGATAAAATCAAAAACACATGTCAATAACAGATCTGCATGCTAAAAAAATTGGAACGTGTTTCCATAAAAGTAAAACACATCTTAAAAGTTGAGTTTCGTGTTCTTGCATTCCTTTCCTATTTTAAACTCTTGCTTGATAAAAAAATATTTTATCCTACATATTTTTATCTTCTTTCAGCCTTTGACGCTTTAAAAATAGATATTTATTGAAATATGGAGCTATAAATAGATTACATGGCATATTCAATGTTACATGGCCTTTGAAGCACTTGTAGACAATTCTAGACCTCTACTGAACATTGATGATTCATTTTCTTTGTTTCTCAGCATTATTAGTATTGTGGAGCTCATCCTAGACTTCGCAATATGTTTAAAACCTTTTGGAATTGCTACATGACTTCGATGGACCTTATTAACTCTATGACCATTGATTAGACATCTACGAAACAATTGAACTCATTTTTTCCACCTACTAAACCCCGAAAAGACCCCTATGACTTCCTATGACCTTCACAGACTCAAATAGTACCTCCCAAACCCATATAACACTCTTCAAGACTTCTGCGGATTCCACATACTCGAGGAACACTAGAATCTAAAAATCCTTTGTACCTGAACTTTCTCAAAACCTTAATCAAGATGCGTAAAACACTCAAATGATACTTTCCTTTGTTCAAAACATAGAAACTTTAACCCCGTATAACTTCTTCCATGTTATTATATGGCCTTCCACGACTACTTTTCTTGTGCATAGTGGACTCTACTCTTTATTCATACCTATTTTGGTATTTTTTATAACTTTCAAAATTTTCTCCATCTTCCAAGTCGTGTAACACCGAAAGTTCTATCCTTTTGGTTCTTAGGTCCTCCATCCATATTTTCCTAATTATAGAACTTGAATAAGTTGTGAAAATAAACATGGGGGATTATTTGGATAAAATTTACCTCAATGTGTCATCATACTTTGTCTTCACTTGGAGTGCATTGTGCTTGTGCTAAGAATATGTCTTTCTTCTAGTTTTTTTTTTTCCGAATGAGTACATGCAAAGAAAATTGTAGTCAACATCCATAATATAGGAGTTCAAACTTTAACTTGAAACTTTATAACTTAGTGTGAAAATAGAAATCGTGAGTAGAAAATTAAAACCAAGGAGAGAATACACCTGATTTTTTTGTAAGAAAGGAGAGAGATATTACTCCTACTATAGATTCTATGTAGATTTGTTGAGCTTTGTGCCAAAGCTAGTTGGAAGAACTTTGGGGTGATCATTCCCCAAGTGGAATGTACCGAGGAGAATAGAAACAAGTGCAAGTGTACCCCACATGGTGAAGATAACTATATGGGGATCATTCATATTTCTCCAAATTTATTTACATAAAATGAGCAATTCAAAGTCAAGCCTACAAGGATATAAGTCACCTCGATACTTCACAAGACCTGGGGATAAGTGCCACTACATATTAACACAAACCCAATTGATTTGAAAATGATAACATAATATAATGGTGTAATACTAGATTTCACATACCCTTGGTACCACCATTATCTAAATTGTACCATGTATTTTTCATTGAAATTGAGTAAAAATATTGTATATTTCATTGAAGAAACTATGCCAATTAGAAAAATTATTGAATTTTTCCTAAGTACAGAAGTGTAATTATGGGCCATAACATCCATATGCTATGGTATTTACTATATGTTTTAGTCCCTTTTTGTTATTTTATATTCTTGTATAAGCCATTTTATGAACCTCGAACTGTCTTATTCTCTACCCTATTATTCTATTTTATGATTCTAAACTTTTGTGAGGGTGATGTCATCCTTGATTAACCTCTTCTTTGGTATGTGTGAGATAGAGTAGTGTGATGGTGGCCTAAACAAGAGAGCCTTTAGCTGATGTGCACATGTGTTATAGGATTCCTACATGAGAAATAAGGAGTGTGTATGGTGTATACAATGATGCATACATAGTAATATAGTATAAAAACTAGAAAAGTGTTAATAACAAGAAATAGAGAAATAAATCAGTAGATGTAAGAAAAAGCATCCAAGGGTACAAAAATATAATGACATGGAAAATAAGATGCTACATAAATGGGACAACACTTACGATGTTAAAAGACAATTAAGGAACTCAAGACCAACAAGAAACAAAAAGTAATATAGGGCATTACATGAAAACAAATGAAATCATATAGAAAACATGTAAAATAATAAATAATCCATAGTATGAAGATGATCCTGATTTGAAGTAGCCTACAAACATAGGTACTACACATAAGGGACCCATTATCATGTTAGAGTAATACATAGTTTGACACGATATATATACTAAGTGAATGAGGTAAAATTAAGTAAATTATAATATATTGGACTAATATCACATGTGAGTGAGAAAGTGTAAAGTGGATGCCCCGATTCTTTGCACAAAAACTAGAGAGAGAAATTTCAAGCATCTTACATCATGTAACAATTTGTGTGTAGCATACATTCAACTCAATATACCATGTGAATGCACATGTATAGAAAAAGGATATAACATACTATGTATCAAGCTAACATGATAAGTAATGTGTAACATGAATAATATAAGCGTGCAATAGAAACAACCAAGAAAGAGTGATATAAATATTTTTGGATGTTTGTATATATTTGAATGTTTTTGTATTTTTAGGCCCATAAAGGCATAAATGAAAATATATTATCCATAGAGAATTTAAGATGATCCAAGTGTTCCCTTAGGGGGAAATATCTAGATTTTAAGTTCTTTTTAATGAATTATAAATTATTTAACTAGAGGTGGGTAAACAAATTTATTCCCCAATGTGTGCACAAAAAGTGAGGTTTGGATGTGTAGTTGTTACCTCAATAGTCAAGTTGAACCTCTAAAAATATTATATCATTGGGAAGAAAGGGGAGGTCAAATCCCAAAGTGTGTGAGTGGCATGTGGACTATCCAATGAGTACGTTGAGTGTAAACCCACTATCTACCATTGTGAACAAAGGAAGCATGTGATCATAAATCAAGAGAATGGTGTCACATGAGACCATGTGCATGAATACGTGTGTAGAAAATTATTTTCCTAAGGATTATGTCATTTATAATGTGAAATATACCTATGAGAAGACCTAGATGTGTAGAGTGTACCATCAACCTAGTTTGATGGCCTAGTCTTATGTTATGGGCTATAAGATCTACAAATACACTAAGAGAGAGAGAGATGGGGACTAAAATTTTAAGAGACCTATGTGGGCTAGTAAAAATGGTGAAATTCAAATACTAGCACTAGGAGTGTGTGAAAAATAAGTAAGAATCATTGATAAATGTAGGAGTATCTGTAATAGTAGGTAGAATAGGCACAATGCTAATCTGGATTGGGGGTGTACTTGTTATAGGGACTTATGGATCTTGAGAAATAATATCTAAAGGGGTACAAGGTGGGATACATTGAATATTCATGATCTAACTCTCATGTATGAATTTGACACATTGGTGCATAATAGATGGAACAACCTTAATATCCTCAAGTCAAGAAAGACATGAGATCATGCCAAAATGCTTGATTTCTAATGCTACAAAAATGGTGTAGATTATAAGGGGCCATACTATAATATAAAACATTACATGACCATATGAGGTAGGTGATTTATGCATAAATTGGGATAAAATAACGCTAATAAAACATAATATAGGAAGTGAACATGTGTTATGATTTAAACTAAGATTGATTAGTATATTATTGAAAGCTTGATTGTCAATAGATGCATAAATGTGAAGAATAAAAGATGCAAAATAATTATGTAAGTACACATTAGTAAAAGTAAAGAATGGTGGTAAAGAAGTAGTAGTGCAAATGAGAAAGTATAGAGGATTATTGGTAGATTGTGGAGGTGGAACTATGTGATAATCATGATTACTAGTTTCTTTAGATCTATCATTTTTGAGGTTGGGAAATGGTTCATTAAATATATTTATCTTATCATTATCATTTAAAGGTTTACACTCACTAGGATTATCCCATTAAATTTCATTCATCATTAATCGCATGATTAAGCTTAATCATTGAGGTATAATGCCCATTACATCGGTGATAGTCATAGTATACTAATTCATCAAAGTTATTTCTTTAAAGATGAATAGATTCTAATTGGAGTGATGGAGTAATAGAGAGAGAAGGTTACTATCAATTAGTTGTTACAAAAACACTAGAGGTGGCATAGGAAATACAATCAAAATTCATTTAGGACTTTGAAGTTGGAGCTTTATTGGTTGGGACACTATTAACAATGGCCTTAGTCTTAACTTGGAGCTCTTTAATTTTACTCTTGAAAGTAGACTTTATTTTGGAATTTATTATTATACTGGCTATAAGGTTGCTCGTTATATTTGAGTTTATCTATATAAATTTTATTTCCTTAAAATTCTTTAAGGATATGACCCACGTGATCAAAGGAATGAAAGGTATTGAATATAACAAAATTTTGGATAGGAGGCAAAAGGATTTGTAAAAATAGGTCTTGTAATTCAAAATCAGCTAGGACATTATTCATTTTAGTAAGATTAGTATTATAACACAAAACATATTCACTAAGGTGCTCATTATGTCCTTGTTTCATTTTAGTCATTTGTGCATAGGAGATTTTAGTACCATAGAAAATGTGCTAAAAATAGATTTGATAATGGAGTAAAAGATCATATAGAATGAACAGGAAAATCATAAAACCATTGTAATGCATAATCTTGTAAACTTATAGGAAATAATTTTATTAATAATGTATCATTTAAAGCATAAAATAGGAAAGAAACATGAAACAATATAATATGTTCTTTTGGATCTTCCTTACCATTAAAAAGAGGAATTTTAGGTGAAACAAAACTAGGAGGAAGAAGATTAGATGTAAACTCAAGTGTGAGAGGATCTGTAAAGAAAAAAATAAAGAATCCATAGAAAAGAAGAAGAAGAAGAAGAGGTAGTGGCTTCTCATTATAATTGAATAACTTATGCTTGCAAGTCATGCACCAAGGACTCTAAGGCATGGGTTCCAAAAGAATAATTAAGTTAAATATGAGAGATGAGAGTAGAAGAGGAGTCAGTAGAAATAGGAAGGGAAACATTAAGGCTATATGCCCCCATAAAGGTGGGGTAGAAGAAACTAGAATGGAAGATGTAATAATGGAGGAAGGCCCTAAAATTTGAAGCATTCTTAATGCAAGAGCATCATGTACATAAGCATTTTGGATTTCTTAGGTGTTTTAGGGGTGCCTTGAGTCTATTAGAGATGGATAGTTTTAATAGTTCCCTCCAATTTTTGTAATTTAAATATTTAAATACTATTTATAGGTTGATGTAGTGTTAATATTTCATAAAATGGTCATAAATCATGTAATGAGAGCTTAAAATCACTCACTCAACCTTTGTCATGGATTTCATCATTTACCTATCCTTTAACTCATCATGAGTTAACTTAATCATGTATGAAATTAGTTGGTGAATCCATAACCACTTTATTCCTTCCATTTTATATATGGATTCTAGATGTATTCAAAGAGGAGAGAAGGAGAGTAGGTGAGGATGAGTGTGACCTAGATATTTTGAGCCTTGAAGGCTCTTGGAGCTTGTAATCTACATGAATAATCTATTAAAATCTTCTTGATATTTGATAAAATTGTGTATGAGTTTATGTTTTTGATATTTTGGAATGAAATAGTAAAATGATCTTCTTTCGAAAGTGGTAAAGATGTCTCTACACCGTGAAATGAATATGCAGGTTTATGAAGCTTAAGAGCTTTGGAAATATATGAAGTTTACTAAATGAAGGAGTAGAAAAAATAGTACAAATTTATTTCTTGATGGATAAAGAACTGGTAAGACTTCTTATTGGCATTTTAACAATTCACTAAATGTAATGAAACCAAATTGAAAGGACCAAAACACTAGGAGTTAACATTTTGCAGGGTTTGAATTGTTGATACTTTAACTAAAAGGATAGTAACTTATGTTAAAAGTGTAATTCTGTGTAATACACTATTTATTTTCATGGCTAATTATAGGTGTTGACATGGAATAAGAGGGGTTTTTTTATTAATGAATCAATACTCGTATGAGATGATAGAGTGGGCATTGGTCTTGAAAAACTTTGAATAAGTGAATCCTAAAGAAAACTAACTTAGAAACATTATGTGTTATGGATTGAGATTCATGAATTTTTTTATTTTGAATAAATTGGTAAAAGAGAATGAATCATAGGGTTTGGAAAGGATGTGAGAGGTATATCATTAGTGGGATAAAGTTTTCTAATCCTTGAAATTAGTGTGGAGGAAAGATAAGCAAAAACTAAGTGTCTCAGGTTAAACCCATGTCTAGGGTTTTTGGATGAAGAAAAAGTTGAACAACTCCAAAATAATTATTTAAAAGTGCTGAAAACTTCAACATATCATCTAAGGGATGAAAAAATTGTGGTTTAAATTTCATAGTGAAAGGACCAAGGGAACATACCAAAATCTTACAAGATACGGTCATCATTTTGTATTACTTTGTCAAGAGAGTTTAAAACTAGAAAAAGTTGATCCTAAGGCCAAGTGAGCCTTAACAAAATGGTGAATTTGTTTCTCTTGAAGTGTAATCCTGTAATGATGATGATAAATATGAGTTAAAGTGACAAATAGATCTAGGAATGAAAAGGAGGGAACTCACTCAAAATGAGCATGTGTAGTCCTAGTAAACATTGTGCCAATCTACTTGCAAAAAGAGTGGATGGGATTTAAAGAATCATTGTTAATCTAAAAATTTGAGAACCAAGTATAAAAGAAATGAATATTCACAATAACCAAGGTTTAAGTCCTAATTTCAAGTAATACAAAAGATATTACAGGTATAGTACATTCATAAGTCTTATGAGATTACATTAGAAATTTGGAGAGAAATATTTGGGAAAGAGAAATAAATGTCTTGGAAAGGTGATTAAATGGCATTAAAGAAATATGTTAGTGATATAAGAAAGGATAACCAAACAAAGCCCACAAAAAGGAAGAAAAATAGAGTAAGTGAGGTTAAAGAAATAAGAGAAATATTAAACAAGATTCTTAGAGCTTGAAGTAATAGAGTGTATGATGAAAAGAGGGTGAATGAGAATTGAAAGGATCTAGATAAGTTAGCTTTAGTTGATGAAAGGTGTGTGAAGCATTAAAACCAGGGGAAGGTAAAAACCCTAGCCTAGGGCTTATAACATTAGTATGAAGGGTGAAGGTTGAGTAGGGTAAGAAGAGATTGGAGATGGTTTATGAAACTCATTTGAAGTAAGAATGAGAAAATGGGTATCCAGAAATCATTTCACTTTTGCATAAAGATTAGTATATTGTTCAATACATGGATGTTTGCAAGAAACTATGGCTATTTGGGCTAGTGAGAAAAAATTATAAAAGAGGTATAAAAGGAAATATGTAAATATATACTTGATGAAAATTTTCATGATGAATTTTGAGCTAAATGGTCCTCTCAAAATTTTTACCGGTGAGGGTTTAGATAATGTTGGTTTATGCTTAAAAATGAAAATGCTAGAAGGAAAATAAAGTGACTTTGAGAGGAACTACTAAGACTTATTCAATCTTGTAAAATTTTTTGTTTGGTGATTTAGAGATGGTTTAAAGTCTTTGTAAGCCTTGAATCATTGTAGATAGAAAATTGGATGAGAAATGCTTGTTTTGGGCTTTGAAAAAATGAAAAATTAGGTGGATTTTGAATGTTTATTTCAAATGATTTGTTCTAACACTTGTGATTGGTTTTTTATTGTCATATCCTCCTCATCGATTCTCTCATGTGAATCCCTATTACGAGTAATTATGGAAGATAAGATAACATTAAGGACTTGCTACACATGATTCAAGTTATCGTGTAGTTCAATACATAAATGAGATAGAGCATGCAATTTTGGTCGATCAACATTAGTATCTTCATCATAGGAATGCTCACCATTATAAGTCTCTATGTATTATAAGGGTAATTCAGTATAATTGAATAGAGGTTTGTCATTCATAGGTACAGAGGAGGCCATGACTTTGGAATGTTTATGAGTATAAATTAGGAGTTCAAGATATTATTGAGAACCAAATGAACACTATACATACCTTGGGCATGAAATGTAAAAATGAGGGAAAGTAGGGTTTGGAAGATTTACTTAGGATAATATAAGAATATATATCCAATTTCAAACATAAAATACTCGAGTTCACCAAATTATTAAACCTAAATGGTTAAATTTATAGGGGTTGGTAACTAATGGTAGATTTTCCTAATCATGTAGTTTCCAAATCTAATTACAACAATATTAGGATAATACATGAAATGAAGAAAAATAATGATAGATAATAAAATAAAGTAATGAAAATAATAAATAGAGAGTGTTTTAGTTGATATTTTTTTATGTGTTTTGATATTGATCAAGTTGTCGATTTATCAAAGGGTGGGATTGATATGATAGAGATTCATCTTAGAAAGTTTTTTCTGTAAAGCTTTCTAGACTAAAATTTATGGCATGGACCAATGCATATGGGTGATATGGACCTTCTATATGATTCCATCCCTTTATGATATTAGCTCCCAAATTTTTATGGGTATATGTGATGCTTCCCGATCTATTCCTATAGGCAATTTTGATATTCAAAATTGTGCATTCTTTTTTTTTTTATAGCTAATTAAATAATTAAAACCCTAGATGGTGAGAGAGTCCTGTAAAACAATCATTATTTGAGTTATGAAAACCCCTATGCACTGTTGACATTTCCACTACTATGGAGAAGGATCAAACCGGATCTCGTTCTTTCCTAGAATGTGATATCTAGAATGTATTCAACTAAATTGATAATATTGAGCTTGCAATAATATGATTGTACTTGACCTTTTCCTAACTTGACTTGAGATAATGTTATATTTTTTCTTGTAAATATGATTAGATGACTACCCTAAATGAATATGCATATTATATGACATCTCAAGGGATTCTTTGAGTATCTTTTCTTTCTTTTTTTCACTTAGTATTATCTCATTAGGTTTATAGGTGTCAAGTGGATAAAATTCCCTCCTCTTAATGAAAGATGAATAACTTGTTTGTACATGTATTATGGATATGGAAAACTAAACTAAATATCACTATTGATTATAAAAACAAGCTCAAATGGATAAAAGTTTCATTGGAAGTAAAGTGACAAAAACATCTAGGTCAGCCCATATCATATGGGCTTAAGGTTGTTTCTAGGTGCTATGGTCTTAGATGCATGTGCAAGTAATTTAAAAATTAGAATTGTAAAATGTGAGGGTATATCCTAATTTGATGAACCAATATGACCACTATGGGAACAAATATGTTGTGTGTGTAGGCAACAATTATTGGGATATAGCTAGGGATAACATAATTGGTAAGATTAATCAATTTTGGGATAGTTCAAAAGTATGGTACAATCGATATTGTTAGAAGAAATGATTACTAAAATGAGTGTCTATAGAATCTTCACTCCATCAAACCTAGAATATTGTTTATTCTCTCTGTTAAAAAATTTGTGTCTTCACCTCAAAATACCTAAGATATTGTGGTGTCTTCCCATTACTACACATCACTATGTCACTATCTCAACAAAATCACATTATCATGGTTAATATGATTGTTTCTTATATCCATACAAGGTCATGATAAAATCTATGAAGAAACTCAAAATTATATACTCGTGATTGAAAAAGAAAAACTTGAATAATATAGAGGTTAATGAATAACCAAGATTAAGATGACAAAATTAGTTAAAGGACAAGGTCATATCCAATTGATCACTAAAATAAACTAAAATAGATCCAATGATAACAATAATGCAAGGAAATAATACCCAAATCATATTAGATAAATGGTATTATCATGTCATCTATTATCTCTTTTGTGGGACTTACCCATTTGAACTAAAAAGATGATATTAAAGATCTCTCAAATTGAAATTTTTGCACTTCATGCTAAATAAAGGAATTATCTATAAAAATAACTATGAAGGAATTTACCTAAGGTGCACCAATAAATAATAATATGATGAAATAATCATTAATATTTAGGATAAAATAATAAGAAATCACCCATCCAAAAATTCCACCTCTTACAAAATACTTAGGTAGGATATTAGTAGCTTACAATCTTCAAATATGTCTAAAATCATGTTCTCCACTATCATGAATACTAGGTCATACTAAGATAGAAAAGTGTGCACCCATGATTCTTAATCCATTTATTCATCATAAACCATTCACCCATTGAGGATTTGACTTCAATTGAGTTATAAATCCAAATTTGAGTGATGTTCGTACATTCTTCCTCGTGACTAGTCACTATTGCACAAGGTGGACTAAAGATATTACAACCAAGAATAACACCACTAAGGAACTCATCATTTTCTTGGAAGGAAGCACTATTAAAAGTTTTATTACCCCATTTTATCTTGTTTGTGATAATTTAAATATGTCTAATTAGTTAAATTAATTGATTGGGCCTATGAAAATAAGATCAAATTTTATTTATCCTTACACTAATTTATGTAAGGAAATGTTTTGGTCAAATCTATGAACAAGAACCTTTTTCATTTTACTAATAAATATCCTATAGATAATCCAAGGATTTGGTACATATCACTGAATTATGATTTATAGGATGATCAATTACTGACATATAAATATTTGAAGTCATCACTATTTCCTCTTGTATATGGAAAAGATATAGTATTCCCCATGATGTTAAACATTCCATTTATAAATTATTGTAGGAATGCATGGGAGAAGATGGCTCATTATATTCAAGGTTAATTAACATCCTTCATATGAAATATGTAAGAGAGGAGGATATGAATAAATTTAGTAAACATTAGGATATAATCAAATATTGGTGTTATCCAAAATTCACCCCTCGAGGTAATTTTTATAACATGCATCAAATTCTTCAATCCCGAGCAAGTAGAATTGATTAAATTCCCAAAATCATGTTTTGGGGCCCCTTGGTTTCTCTCTAACTTCCCCATCCAAGGAAAAAATCCAACAAGTTAGAAATTTTTTTGAAAAATACAAAAAATGAAGTCATGCGGGCTTGCTTATTTTAATGCATCATGCAGTCCTGGAGGCTCTGTGGATCATACCAGTGCGGATCCTAACAAGGTTCATTATACCAAGTTTGGAGTTAAAATACAAAGGAATCAGCTAAATCATCTTTCTATGTCCTAGACCACACAAGTTCAATAGGGACACGCGGAGTGCACATTCTTTGAAATCGCCGCAGTAAAGAAAATTGGAAAAAGTGGAACTTTTGTCCCCTGGTGGTCCGCGGGATAGTTGGGACGTAGGTATGCATGGGATATGAAAATCCAATTTTTTTAAGTCAGTGCATTGCAGGTGGCACAGAGAAATGTGTTCGGGATGGTCGGGACAAAAGTACACGCATGGACACGCAAAGGCGAAAAAGCCACAAAAGGAACCATATGTTGTGGAAAATGTGGAAGTCAATGGCCCTCACGGTCTAGTCAAAGATAAACACGCAGGAAAAGGAATCTCGAATTAGGAAATGTAGAAATTTTTTTGGGACAGCCAGGACATGTGGACCCGATTTTGCCGAAATAGCCACAATGAAGAGAAAAGTCAATGTTTGACCTCCCAAACTTCAAACAACCATAACTTTTGACTCCGAGCTCCGATTTTCATAAAATGAGACTTTTTCGGAATGAGCATGACGTCCTATACAAGAAACATGTATTAAAATAAAAGAAACATGTTCATCTCTAGTCAATTAATACTCATTCTCGTCAAATGACAGAAAATGCCTGGTAGACCCAAAATAGCTACCCGCACTTAGAAGGTCATAAATTTTGCATTTCTCAACAAAATCACACGAAATTGGTACCATTGGAATCATGGATCCGATCCCGAAACACAATTAATAAAGAAATTTGTGATTTGATGAGAAATTGATGGATATTTTTATAAAATGTGGTCGGGTTCATGACAGTGTTTTATTTGGTAGTTGGGAGTGCAATTAAGAGGTATGGTCATCATTATTTATTTTTTGCAGCATGTGGGACGATATGGGGATCCTTTTGAAATTAACATACAATCATTTACTCCATTTAATGCCTCTTACAAGTGGTTAAAGGACATATTTCAGGATTTCCATTTTCCCTTCTCTCTCTCTTCTCTTTTTCTATAAATTGGAGTGTTAGGATCATGGTAGGGTAGTTAGTTTTATTATAGCAAAGGTATTTCAAATTTTTTGTGAAGCCAATTTGTTGTGGGCCCTTGTAGTGGACTCCTTACATGGTGATCCAGGCCCTATCTTATAGTAGATTGAACTATGCATATCATGAAGCAATAAAATACAAGTTTGTGGATGAATCTTCCCCGCATTTGTGTTAGTTTTCAGTCTTATTTCCCTTTCAATCTTCATTACATGAATATTGTGTCTATTTTTATGCTCTTGCAATGATCCATTATCATTTTGTATGTTTGAGATAGTGTTATGAATGAATTTTGCTAGATTGTGGAGAACTGTTATCACCCCTTCTAGTGTGCACTTTGCTTCGTATCTTACATTGGAAGACTAATCTCACACCCCTCCTTTTCTGGTGTATCACCATTGTAGTGTAGGATTTCATTTTATGCATTATCTCTCCTTGGTCCCTTAGAAAATTTAGATTAGAATAGGTAGTTTTTCCTACATAAGAAGTAGATTGTGGCAGGTAGTTTAAGAGCAAGAACCAACTTTCTCTCGGAGGTCTATCTCAAGTAGCAAGTCCCACAACTTGGAGATAGTACCCATGTTATCGAATCACACCATGAGATCAAGTAGATGCACTTGTGTAAACATAAAGGGTGTTGTGATTTGGTGATAACTATTGGTTTGATAAGAAAGTAAAGGTCAAAGCCTTCTAGATCTCAAAATTGTTCATACTTTGGGACAAGGAACATGAGAAGAAAATATTCCAAATAAACTCCACTTTTATGCATCCCTACCAAAATTTTAAAATTATTTTATGTTTGATGCATTTAAAATTAAGGAATGACAAGGGAAATATTTATTATTTCCCATTAATGGATAGTACCTAAAGCATTACTAAAATATACTCCCACTAATTTCAATCTTTAGAGAATTATTAGGAGTTTATTTTAGGATTATATTAGGTTCTTGTTAATAAAAATCACAAATCCCCCAAATGAGTCGTCAGATCTGATTTTCTAAAGAAGAGTCATTTGGTGTGATTCACATAAGATTGATTTTTCCCCAAAGTGTGGGACTTTGGAAATGGAAAACTCTCCAGAGAAGGTTGGTTCTTGCTTCCTAATCTACCTGCCACAAGCTACTTTAGTACAGGTAGAATCTAACTAATCCTAATCTAACCATTCCAAGGGGACAAAGAGAGAGAGAGGGTGAAAGAGCCTACACTAAGAGGTGATACACTAGAAAAGGAAGTGCTAATCATCTAACCAAACTACCATGAAACAAATAGAGGTGAGCAATGGAGAGGATGAACAACTGCATCACAGGCCAAGGATCAGATTCACATAGAAAATGTTTCAAACCCAAAAAACATAGCTCCCATATCTGTAAATGAACATCAAAACATGCATAGATACCCTACAATGAAGAGAGGCAAGAAAAAAAAACCAAAAAGAGCAAAGGATGGACAAATGCATCACAAAACACATTTTTATTGCTTCAGAAGTTTGCACAAAACATCATTTATGACCAAGAGGAAAAACACCATTTATAGAGTAGGGGAGGAGGTTCGAACTCCATTTTTAACCTTGAGGATGAAAAAGGGGAGGAGAGAGAGGAAAATGAACAACCATTTGAATGTGCCCCTCTATTACAATATATAGGAAGAATGGGAGAGAGAAGAGGGAAGAATTTGAATCCTACTCCAACCACCCTGAGATATGCATTGAATCCCATTTTGAAATCTCAACCACTAAATATCAATGCCTTCTATAAATCCACCCACAATATGTCACTTCTGGTTCTCCGATAGATCAAATCGAATCAGATCTAGTAGTTGAAGAGATCAGATTTTGTGTTAATGGCCTGGAAGAATTTTCTCCATTTTCTCCCACCTAACCTCCCCAAACTTAAAGTTTTATCTCCATGGCATAGATGAGGCTAAGATATTTCCAACGATGTCATATTTGCAATATTTTGAGCCCTAAGTTGAAAGATATGCCCCTTCAAAGTTTGTATTGGGTCCGTACAAAAAGGACGGAAAAAAGGTTTGAAAATGGGTCCCCTTTTTAAGATGGACACGTGGAGGGTTGGCGCATGTCGAGGGCAGCCTATGTATTTATCTCTTGGAATGGTGTAGGGATGACATGTGGCTTCCTCCGTGGCTTTCTCAATTTCTATTTTTGGCTAAGTCCTTTGCTTGGTGGGGTCATATTTTTTTTGGGGACACGCGGTGGCCTGGCGCTTGCTTAGAAACCCCTTTCAATCTTGCTTTTGAACTAGCACCATTTGGACACTTGGCACCCTCCATTTTCGGCCTGCCATCATGCATTGACTATTCAACCCGACTCTGTCCCTTTTTTGAGAATGGATGCGTGGAGGCTCTGCGCTCAGTTTGAAAGCCCGATCAAGATTTGCCTTTGAAGGAGCATCGGGTTGACACTTGGAATCCTTCATAGGTCTTTGGACTTTTCAATGGCCCATCTTATATTTTTGGACCTTGGGCTACGTGGAAAGTTGGTGCTTGTTTGAGTCTCCTCTTTTGAATTTACCCTTGGAGATACACAAAGTTGACATATGGCTTCTTCCCGACCACTTTTATACTTATCCTTTTTTGAGGCCCGCCCTATCCACCTTTTGACTTTTAGATTTGACCATTTGCTACATGGAGGGCTGGCACAAGTTTGAGTCTCCCTTTTTGGATTCAAATTTGGAGAAGCGTCGTGCCGACACGTGACTCTCTCCGCTGTCTCCTCCATACTTAGCTGATTTTTGGACTCGTTTTGAACTGTTTTGAGCCCGAAGACTTTGGATCTTCATTGTTTCTTCTTTTTCTTTCTCCTAGCTTCTCTGTGACACTTCTCCTCTTTCTCTGACCTTGCTATTCTATTTTTGAGCCCACTTGTAACCTGTTAAATAGATTTAAGACACATGGATTCACTTGACAGAGATTTTCTTCTCTTTCTTCTTGCATAGGGTCATTTGGTCTTTTCAGGCCCCACCACTCCATTGTTGAGTCCTTCTACAACCTGTTTGCAAGATTTAAATGTGTTTTCTCTAGTTCTTTCTCTGTGGGGTCATGGCTGATCCAATAATTTTCTGGGGGTGAAATATGGATAACAATTTGGTGACTCACGGGGACATTTGCTGTTAGATGAAAAGACCAATTACCTTGAAGCATCCATTGGGCATGGAGTCAAGAATGATGGTTTGAATTGATCTGAACTTTGAAGATTCATGAGCCCGAGCCACTATTTACATTTGCATGCCTCTCAATTTTCATAAGACTTGAAATGACTCTCAATTTTCATAAGAGAAATAAATTTTGAGAGTAGAAAATTGCTTTGACTTGGGCTTCATCTATCCCTGAAATGGATTTTTTGAAGATGACTTTTAGTTTCTCTACATTTGCTTCTTTTGGAACTAACAACTATTACAGACAACTATGAGTCTTTTCCATGAATACTGAAGAGCCTGGCCTTATGCACCTTCGGAGCAATACAAAACTTATGTACAAAGACCAAATCATACATGCCTCAAATGAGACATGTAGAGTGTGCATAAGCACTTCTTCTACTGGAAACAAAGTCTACTCCTACTCCTAAACTAACTAGAGAGAAAAAATGCTAAACAAATCCTGCTATAGGTAGGAGAAGTAGCTTCCCTTTCTCAAAAGGGGCAGCCATACAAATGATTTGACACTAAATATAGCTTCCTGTATGAGTGAAAAACTGACAATAAGTTGGTCCTCCACCCAAATCATCAAGGTATCAACATTAATGGAAAATACCTCTTCAAGCTGATTTGCATTGGACTCCTAGAGGTATTGATGGTGACCCTTGGTACTTTGATGCTCATCCTCATGCCCTGAAGTAGGCATGACTGGTTTTGGTTTCTCCCTTGGCTCCAATGAAGCCAAGTACCTGATTGGGCACGGTCTGATCCTTTGAATGTGCCCCTCATTTTGAATTTTAACTCCAAGAATGGAGTTTTCTTGTGGACCTTCTTGGATGGATGGTGTGAGAGAGATGATGACATCCTCTTCCTGCCTTTTCTCTTCCATTGTAGTAGGTGTGACTTTTGGAAGATCAAAATCTTCCAACTTGGGTTCAGGAGGCATGTTGCAAACTTGTAGATTTGTGCTTACACGTTCTCTTCCATGGTAGCAGAGTTCTTGTGGTTGAAGACATTCTTTTGAGTCTGATAGGATATCAAACTCTTTACTATCTTGTTGTAGCAAAGTCTCTCCCTTTTGCATGGTGATCTTAAAATCTTCATTATTTTCACCATATGAAGCCTCATCTTCAAATATGAAGCTAGTGAGTTCAGGATCCTCCAAAAGTCATATTTTTAGAGAGGTTGAATGAGAGAGGGGTCTGTATTTTCTTGTGCAACCGACTCATGATTCAGTGCCTCTGAATCTATCTTGGTCACCTCCATATGCTCCTTTTTAACTAGACTTGGAGTTGGTTGTTCCTCTTCTTTTCTTGTGAAGAACATGGAAGACTCATACCTTCTAATCTTGTTTTTAGAGAGGTGTAGTGGAGTGCAGGATGTTGTTCTTGAATGTCCTCCTTCATGGCAATAGGCTCATATGCTTGGAAGGTGGTTGATGGAGGAAAAAATGGTGTTATCTCTTCAGGCTCTTCTCCATCAAAACAATCCTCCAAGTCAGACAGATAGTTTGCCTCCTTGTTGTCCTGCTGTAGGTACTCTACCTCCTTCATGGTGTCTTCTTATTCTATAATTGACTCACCATGGTTCCCTTCATCCTCAAACATGAAGTTTGAAAGCTCAAACTCTTCTTCAACATTAGAGCTTGAAGGGGATGAAGTGAAAGGAAGAACTGAAGGTTCTTCTCTAGCCTGCTCCACACTTGGAGCCTCTAAAATTGTATGGTCCTCCTCCTCTCTGCTACAAACTCAGCCTCAGCCACCATTGGTTCTTCAACTCGACCTCCTCTATTGGCTTGACCATCAAGGGGATCTTTGTGAACCCAAATTTGGCAGCCCAACTCTTCAAATTATCTATGTCATTTCTTCTCTATTGGGCTCCTCTCTTGTTGTTCTCCTTGACTAGTTTCTTGGGTTTCTTCCCAACATGGACTTGGGAAAGCAAGAGGAGTGATAGGTTAGGGTTCAATCAGTTTTGTAATTTTTGTGGTGGGGAGGGAAGTGGAACTTCTTTTTTTTGGAGGGGATGACTACTTGGGAGAGAAAAGGGGAGAAGAATTGAAATGGGGTGGAAGACTAGGAGATGGAGAAATGAAATCAACACTTGGGGTAGCAAGTGAGGGGCTTGACTCTTGCCTCTGCTGAAATGATAAAGATTGAGGAAGAGAAAATGAAAGATAGGGAGCTGGTGATTGACTTACCCATTGACAAGGTTGTCTCACACTTTGCTCATAAGCTTCAATGTCCTCAATCCACTGTATGTAAGCTGAGGTAACACTTCAACCATGAAGTCAAGCTTCTCCTGAGGGTTGTAATGTCTTGGAAAAGGGCCTTCCCATGGACAAGGTGCCCTGCAACCAATCTTAAATGCCTTCATTTGTGCTATGCCCCTAGATTGCACCATGCTAGCCTCCATTCTTTGAATCTTCTCCAAAAAATAGCATCCTCCATTTGACTGTTGTCATTGTATGCATACCCTTGCTCATGATAAGCTCCATGGCCAAACTGAATTTGATCCTGCTCATATGGGTAAGCATAATGGTCCTGGATCTGATTATAATGCTGATTTGGAGGAGTTGGAAAATGCATTGGAGGTGGATTATACTTGCTTGTAGGTGTGAATTCCATGAAGGGAATGAAGTCATGATTACACAACTTCATGAAATGGAAGAAAATGGGAGATATGGAAAGAAAAGTGAATGAAGATGGGTGGAAATGGATGGAAAAGGTCTGCAACTCAGAGGATGGGTTATTGACCAGATGGAGTCACCAGATGTGCTTGAAAGTGCCTCAAAAGGCTGACCCTTAACAGAACACATCAACCTACTAAGATGAAGTGGTAAGGTGCTTCAGACCTGTCCCACCATGCCAAAACTATTAGTGTGGTCACACGGTGGCTTATGATTTGTTGTTGTAATGAGACACCTTGGAAAGATGGAAGATCTAACCTCAGTGTCCCACCAGGTGTGCCAAAAATGTTAATGCAAAATCACAGCACCCCAAATGAGTCATCAGATCTATTTTCTAAGGTAGAGTCATTTGGTGTGATTCACATAACATTGAGTTTTCCCCAAAGTGTGGGACTTTGGAAATGGAAAACTCTCCAGAGAAGGTTGGTTCCTACTTCCTAATCTACCTGCCACAAGCTACTCCAAGTGCAGGAAGAATCTAACTAATCCTAATATAACCATTCCAAGGGGACAAAGAGAGAGAGAGAGGGTGAAAGAGCCTACACTAAGTGGTGATACACCAGAAAAGGAAGTGTTGATCATCTAACCAAACTACCATGAAATGAAGGGAGGTGAGAAATGGAGAGGATGAACAACTGCATCACAGGCCAAGGATCAAATTCACATAGAAAATGTTTCAAACCCAACAAACATAGCTCCCATATCTGCAAACAAACATCCAAAACATGCATAGATACCCTATAATGAAGAGAGGCAAGAAGAAACAACCAAAAAGAGAAAAGGATGGACAAATGCATCACAAAAACATTTTTTATTGCTTCAGAAGTTTGCACAGAACATCATTTATGAGAAAGAGGCAAAATGCCATTTACAAAGCAGGGGAGGAGGTTTGAAATCCATTTTGACCCCGAAGAAGAAAAGAGGGGAGGATAGAGAGAAAAATGAACAACCATTTGAATGTGCCCCTCTATTACAATATATAGGAAGAATGGGAGAGAGAAGAGGGAAGAATTTAAATCCTGCTCCAACAACCCTGAGATACGCATTGAATCCCATTTTGAAATCTCAACCACTGAATATCAATGCCTTCTATAAATCTGCCCATAATATGTCACTTCTAGTTCTCGGTGGATCAAATCGAATCAGATCTGGTAGTTGAAAAGATTAGATTCTGCGTTAATGCCTGGAAGACATTTCTCCATTTTTCTCCCACCTAACCTCCCCAAACTTAAAGTTTCAGATCTCCATGGTGTAGATGAGGCCGAGATCTTTCCAATGGTGTTAGATTTGTAATATTTTGAGCCCCGAGTCAAAAGATATGCCCCTTTGAAATTTGTATTGGGTCCGTACAAAAGGTGGGAAAACCAGTTTGAAAACGGGTCCCCTTTTATAAGCTAGACACGTGGAGGGCTGGCACATGTCTGAGGGTGGCCTCTATATTTTTCTCTTGGAATGGTGTGGGGATGAAACATGGCTTACTCCACCGCCTACTCAATTTCTATGTTTTTGGCTAAGTCCTTTGCTCACAGGTCATATTTCTTGACCGGGGACACGTGGTGGCCTGGCGCTTTCTTGGAAACCCCCTTTCAATATTTCTCTTGAACTAGCACCGTTTGGACACTTGGCACTCTCCACCATCCTACCATCATACATTGACTATTCAACCCGAATTTGTCCCTTTTTTGAGACTGGACACGTGGAGGCTCTGCATGCTCACTTAAAAGCCGATCAAGATTTGCCTTTGAAGGAGCGTCGGGTTGACACTTGGAAGCCTCATAGGTCTTTGGAATTTTCAATGGCCCCTCTTACCTTTTTAGACCTTGGGCTATGTGGCAAGATGACGCTTGTTTGAGTCTCCACTTTTGGATTTACCCTTGGAGATGCGTAGAGTCGACACGTGGCTTCTTCCGTGACCACTTTTATACTTAGCCTTTTTTGAGGCCCACCCTGTCTACCTTTGAATTTTAGCTTTGACCATTTGCTACATGGAGGGTTGGCACAAGTTTGAGTCTCCTTTTTGGATTCAACTTTGGAGAAGCATTGGCCGACGTGCTCTCTATGTACCTCCTCCATACTTAGCCAATTTTTGGACTCGTTTTGAACCATTTTGAGCCCAAAGACTTGGATCTTTGTCATTTCTTCTTTTTCTTTCTCCTGGCTTCTTTATGACACTACTCCTCTTTCCCTGACCCTACTATTCTATTTCTAAGCCCACCTATAACATGTTAAATAGATTTAAGACATGATCTACTCGATAGAGCCGTCTCTTCTCTTTCTTCTTACATAGGGTCATTTGGTCTTTCATAGGCCCCACCACTCCATTTTTGAGTCCTTCTGCGACTGTTTGTAAGATTTAAATGTGTTTTCTCTAGTTCTTTCTATATGGGGTCATGGCTGATCTAATACTTTACCCAGCGGGTGAAATATGGATAAATTTCTTTCATGTTTTGTTTCTTTTTTCTTTATGGTGTAGATTAATAAGGTGTTTATCTAGTATAGTAGTTTATTTTTTTTCCCATTTAATTTTATTTATTTATTTTATTTGTCTTACGTAACGCATTTTTACCATATCCTAATAAACCAAATTCTTATAAAGGATCTTGATAAAAATTCTAATTGTGATAAAGAAGGACTTAAATGTATAATTTTTATATTTCACCATCAAAGGATAGATCCTTTAATAATATTTGAAAATTCATTCCTAACTTCTTCATACTTCTAACAAGTGTTGAATTTTTTTATATCTAAATTGAATTAAATAAAGGTTCCTTCCACCTAAGTATGTGAATGCACTCTATACACATTGATTTTCCTTGAGGGTATGAGTAAGCTAAAATCACTCTTGTATAATGTTTTTAATCATCCTTTCACCTAGATAATTTGATCCCGTTGGGTTTTAAAATGGTACTTTAACAAAACCACAATCAAGGGACAGTAAGTCCCTCCTCTTTATGGGAGAGGTTCCCTTATTGAAAGCAAGTAGCAAAGCTTATATACAAATGTACAACTTTCATCTTAGGGTTGGACTTCTGACATCTTGAAATACTTTTTCACCAAAATAGTTTATCAATACAAATGAATGGAAGAAACTAAAGAAAGGAAAGAGCATAATATAACAATACTTTTAGGAAATATAGATAGTAGAGTATAACCTTATACGTACTAAGAAAAGGTGATACAGAACAAAATCATTCACATTCACAACATAAGATATCATTCCATAGACACAAAGTTATAGAAATCATATCAATAAGAACACAAAGTTTCTTATTATAGAAGATAAATGATCCACATATTTCAGGTAAGAAAGAAGAGAAAATAGATGAAGATAGAGAGAAAGGGGAAATTATTTTGTATTGATTACTTTCGATTCTATTCACACTTCAAAATTATTAGAGTCCAACATTTGTAATGAGTCAAGCTCTTACATTTATAAATGAATCAAAAAGAGGAGAAGAAGAGAAGGAAGAAAATCTGATTTGGAAGCTCAACCACAACCATCAATGCCCCTAAAAATTCACCTCCAATCTATCAAATCTAGTTCTACATGTCTTTGGCATTCTGAAGAAGCAAGATGGAAGATCAAATCAAATTTGATCTAGTTGAAGTAGTTCGATCACATATTAATGGCATGAAATATGTTTTCTAGATTTTCACCCAAATAAAGATATCTAGTCAGTTCTCCATGTTTGTTTGGCATGTTGGAGAAGGAAGGATGGAAGATCATATCAGATCTAGGTAGTTGAAGCAATCGGATCCCATATTAATGGCTTGAAATAATTGTTCTATATTTTCACCCATCAAATCCTACTAAAAATAATATTTTATGCTTCCATAGTGTAGAGGATGTTGAGATCTTTCCAATGGTACCAAATTTGATGAATTTTGAGTACTGGGGCAAAATTTATGCTCATTTGAATATTTGAATCAAATCCGTACAAAAATGGCAAAAATGCAATTTTCACAAAATGTATCCGCCAACCCAAAATTGAAATTGTGCCTTTAGCACAAAATATGCAAAAGCACAAAAGTTCCCAGCAGCTCCACAAGCCCATAACTTTACTTTTTATGTAGGTTTGACACATGGCTTTACCTGAGTAGTAACAAAGTCACGGATCACTTTATAATTTTAATTCTTTTGGAAACAAGGCTCAAAATCTCAAAGTTCTCTGTTGACCCACCTTCTCACTTTGAATTTCAACGTGGGCTTAACATTTGACTTTTTCCCTTTTGGAAACAAGGCTGAAAATCTCAAAGTTCTCTACCGACCCACTTCCCCGTTTTGAATTTTCAATGCGGGTTCAACATTTGACTTTATCCCTTGGCATGAGCAGGGGCCATGGTTCACTTTATCACTTTACACATTTTATGGAAACAAAACAAAATTCCTAAAGTGTCCCGACAACCTGCCTCTCCACTTTGACTTTTCAACGGATATTCAATACATGGCTTCAACAGAGTTATGGCTCATTTTTGTAACTTTACTCCCTTTGGCAATAAAGGAAAAATCTTCAAAGTGATCCGATGATCTTCCTTCCCACCTTGACCTGAAATATGGCCACGTGTCCCTTTGCGGGCCTATTCTGTATTTTTGTGTTTTGACTAAGTCCCTCTGTTTAGTGAAGGCTTTTAGAGTGCACCGATGAGACACGTGGCGCCATCTGTTGACCCTTCTATACTTAGTTGATTCAACATTCGGCTCTGTCCCCTTTTTGACTCTGACCATGTGGCGAGTCCATGCTCATTTGGGAACCCACTCTATATTTCACCTCTAAATTTGTGCCAAGTTGACACATGGTTATTTCCACTAGCCTTAGACCTTTCAACGACCAATTCAACCTTTTAACTCTTTCGACCACGTGGGAAGGTGGCACACATTTGGGACCTCCACTCTTGATTCTTCCTTTAAAGTTGCACCATTGAGACACATGGGGGTTTCCTTCGGCTCTTTATACTTAGACAATTCAATGACTAATTTGTCTTTTGGACTCTAACCATGTGGAGGGACTACACATGTTTGGGGTCTCCGTGTTTGTGCACCATACCAAAAGTGCGCCAAAGAGACACGTGACACACTTTGTAGGTCTTTCTATACTTAGCTTATTTTGTGGCCGATTTAACCTTTTAAGGTGCTAATGGACCCTATGTGCTGATTGGACATGTAGAGAGATGACACTTGTTTAGGGAACCACCTTTGGCTTTGACCCTTGAAGGTGCACCAATGACACACGTGGTGCTGCCCACTAGCTTTGGAATTTTCAATGGCTGGTGTCCCCTTTTTGGACCTTGGACACGTGGAGGGATAACACTAGTTGAGGGTCCCTCTTTGGGCCATGCCTTTAAATTTACGCCGATGAGGCATGTGGAGGCTTCCGCCAACCCTCTTATACTTAGTCAAGTAAACAACTGGCTCCATCCCTTTTCGATACCTTGGACACTGGAGAGCTAGCGCACGTTTGGGGTCTCCATTTTTGTGCACCATGCCAAAAGTGCACTAAAAATACATGTGGCATCTTCCATGGTCCTTCTATACTTAGCTGATTTGGGCCTTGATTGAACACTTAATTTCTCCATTTTTGACTTTTGACCAATCAGGATCATTGGGGCCACAAAGCTAATTTGATACTTTTGCAAAAATTACAAAAAAATGATAAGTTCACAAAATAATCTATCACACCACATCTAATTAGATATGTCCACATATTCGTGGATGATGGGACCAAAATTTGACAGGGGAAGATATGCCCATCATTCATGACTATAGAAAAAAATACGGAGGGGAAACTCCACCATTTACGCTTGAATTTCAAATTTTTTTCTCCATGAAAGAGAAATTGCAAACAATACAAGGCTTGGCATGATCCATAGCCAAAAGTGAAGGATTGAAAATTTAATTTGAATGGAAGAAAAATTTTCAAAGATCCAGATGGGAAGATAGAAATTTTATCAAACCATGTAGACTCGCAATATTTTAAATTAATAGGAAAGATTGCAAATGAGCACCAACTTTTTCAAACTATGATTTTTTTTATCTCTCCAGTCTTCTCAAACTATTCAAACATATCTCAAAGGCACCAACTCAAAATTTTTGAAACTTGACTTGAAAAACGAGGGGGATTTTAAGGGTGACAACAGATCCCAACCTTCAAAATTGATAATAAAAAGATACTTAAAACTTACAAGGTTTCAAAATCCCATTATTAGAACTCATTCATACCTCACCCAAACACTTTTAGCATCTTATGGAAGAACTCTTTGTTATGAACATAAATTTTCCACACACTATGGGGAAAGAACCATTCCTATGTGGTTAAGAAGAGATAATCCTTCATCAATGTTAAAAGTTATTTATTTATACATATATCTCTAATAATCACACACCTAGGGATATCTATAAAGTATAGGGTAATACTAATCCTTTGAAATTTTACCTTTTTTAACAACATGGGAGATTCAAAATTTCTACTCTCAACGAACTTCCTAATATCCCATTTATGAAATATCAGCTCATTAATATCTAGTATGATCCCTTCATGGCTATAGTGGTAATTCCTATGTTAGGTGTTATACTCCACTAAACATTATTTATTCAAATGAAAATGAGCCTAATGAAATCAACCTTGGGATTAATAGACCAAATATTTTCAAAGTCATTATCTCACTATTAAATCCCACTTTGTAACCTCACTCATAAAATAAGGATGTCAACCACATTCCTTTCACTTTGTTACTCACACTAAGAATCCTCTCATAAAAATTAGTATCTAATCTTAATAATATTTTTTATTATTGTGTTATCAACGTCACTACGCTCGATTATGATTATGATTATTCACTAGATGGTCCCTTCTTAGCAGGCTACACATACGATAATTATGTGGAATAATTTTTTATCGGGAATCACTAAGATCTACCTTTATTCATAACATCAATAATAGTCATCAAATCAACATGCACTTTAGATACTATATAATCCCATTCTCATACTACTGTTTAGAAGGTTCTTGAGTGAAGAAAGTACTAATTACCCCTATCATTTTTCCATCTTACCCTATTTTATTTCTTCATTCCCAACCTCTTACACCCACATGCCGGTCATCTTGTCATCGCACCATTTTAACCTCAACGTGGGCACACATATTAGTACTAGTGTCCCCATGGGCTCCCTGGTCCCACCTAAGGCACTCCGATCCTTTTTGAATTTTCCTAAAAATTCTTCAGATTCTTCTAGCCATTTTAGTTTCTTATCTTTTTAGAGGTCACCATTTCGGGGTTAATTACAAAAGTAGATTAAGATAACCCTATAAATATAAATGTTATCTTCAAATCATTTCACCCTTATGTTTACAAAGTACATATACTTGAGCTCATGGTGTGATTGGATAACATGGGTACTATCTCCAAGTTGTCGGACTTGCTACTTGAGATAGACCTCCAGAGAAAGCTAGTTCTTGCTCCTAAACTACCTACCACAATCTACTCTAATGCAGGTAAGACTATCTTTCCTAATCTAACTTTCCAAGGGACCAAGGAGAGAGAATGCATGAAAATGAAAGCCTACACTAAAGCGGTGATACACCAGAAAAGGAGGGGTGTGAGAGTAGTCTTCCAATGTGTGAGATATAGAAGCAAAGTGCACACTAGAAGGGGTGATGACAATTCTCCACAATCTAACAAAATGCATTTACAACAACATCTAAAACATACAAAATATAATGGATCCTGTAAGAGCATAAAAATAGACAAATATTCTTGTAATAAGGTTTAAAGGGCAAGAAGAGTGCAAACAAACATAAGCGAGGGGAAGATGCATCCACAAACTTGTATTTTATTATTTCATGATATGCATAGTTCAATCTATTACAAGATAAGGGCCTAGATCACCATGCAAGGAGTCCACTATAAGGGCCTGTAGCACATTGGCTTCAAAAATAAATTTTTATAGAGTTTTATACAACTAAAATTCTCCCCTTTAAAATGAGCTTAACACTCCAATTTATAGAAAAAAGAGGAGAGAGAGAGAAGGGGAAAATGGAAATCTGAAATCTATTCTTCAACCACTTGTAAGATGCATTAAATGGAGTGAAATGATTGTATGTTACTTGAAAAAGGCTCCCCATACTGTCCCAGGTGCTGCAGCAGAGAAAGAATGATGACCATGCCTCTTAATTGCACTCTCAACTACCAAATAAAACACAGTCATGAACCCTGCCACGTTTTATTAAAAAAACCCATTGATTTCTCATCAAATCCCAAATTTATTGATTGATATGAATTGGTATTGGAGCCTTTATTCAATGGTACCAATTTCATGTGATTTCATTGAGATATGCAAAAGTTATGACCTTCTGAGTGCAGGCAGCTATTTTGGGTTTGCCTAACGTTTTCTTTCATTTGACGGGAATGAGCATTAACTGACTAGAGCTGAATATGTTTCTTATATTTAAATATATATACCTCATAAAAATTAAGAAATCAATTTTTTTGATGCAAAGGTCATCGTGATCATTTCAAAAAGTCTAATTTTATGAAAATCGGTGCTCGGAGTCAAAAGTTATGGCCGTTTGAAGTTCGGGAGGTCAAACATTGACTTTTCTCTATCTGCGGCTATTTCAGAAAAATCAGGTTCACATGTCCTAGTTGTCCTAGACACATTCTTCCACATTAGCCGATTTGGGCTTCCTTGTCCCTGTGCATCGCCATTGACTGGTCATGAGGATTTGTTGATTTTTGCATCGGCCAAATCCACTTAACTTGGATCCTTATGCGGCGATTTCACCTTTGTGTGTCTAGCGCATACTTGTGTCCTGGGTGGCTTGGAAAAAATTTCCGCACCACCTGCATGATAATAGACTAACTTGTGAAAATCAGTTGATCCACATCCCTCGTGTACCTATGTCCCAACTATCCGTGAGACCGCTTTGAGATAAAAAGTTTTTTTTTTTTTATTTTCTTTACTGTAGTGATTTCGCCAAGCACACACCCCACGTGTCCCTATTGAACTTGTGCGGTATGGGATATAGAAATCTGATTTAGTTGATTTAGCTGATTCCTTTGTATTTTGGCTCTAATCCTAGTATGCCAGAACCTTCGTACGATCCGCACCGGTAGGACCCAAAGCCTCTCCAGACGGGCAATGCATTAAAACAAGCCTGCGACTTCATTTTTGGATTTTTTCAATTTTTTGCTAACTTGTTGGATTTTTTCCTTAGATGGGGAGTTAGAGAGAAACCAAGGGGAAACCCCAAAACATGATTTTGGGCATTGAATCAATCTACTTGCTCAGGAGTGAAGAATTTGCTACATGTTATCAAAATTTACTTTGAGGGGTGAATTTTGGATAACAATAAAGTTATGAGACCATAATGAGGACCAAACACTAGTCACTACTATCATCCATCTAGATTTGCATCCATCTATTACATTAGAGATCGTTTGCATCCACATAGCTCCATCACAAGAAACAAGGATAAAACATCTACATCACACTTAATAGGGGGAGGGATTATATTCTATTATATGCACACATGTTATTACATTTTCTACATTTACTTATTTCTCTCTACTTCACAAAGTACAAATAGCACAAGAGCACTAGGGAACATTATGCACACACTCACGGAACTACATTTGGGCTCAAAATGTAGTGTAGTGCTAAGTGAGTAAGCCCATCATTGTGGCAACCGAGGTCATTCCAACCCATTTATTTACATTTTTATTTTCTTAGGGTATTGATACCCCTTTGGGTATTTTGCAAGTCTTTTCATCGTTATTGGTGAAATCAAGCAAGTATATTTAACTCGTTGCAACGATAGATAGTGAGGGTTTCATACCATTTGTCAAACTTATAAAGATCAATTCCATAATTTTTACACATACCAGGGTGCTCATTATGCAGACTAGAGCTCCTGTAGGCACCCTAGTCCCTCTCCAGGCACTTCATTCCAACTAGATAATCCAGATCCATCCTTTTTAAGGATTATGTATAGTCATTCCTACTTTTTGTTCCTCTAGTCACCTCTGCGACAAAATCCAATGAACTCTTTTATTCAACTAATTTCTTTCCTCTTCCCTCTTATACATTAGGGTTAGAATTTCCTTTTGCATAGTTACTTGGTTCATCTTTATATTTATTTACAACATCTATTTAATTTATTTACAATTGTTCATAGCTTATATTAACTACCCCATATACCTACATTTTATTTAATCATTTTTGTGAACTCGACCGATCATTGATGTTTATCATATTTTCATTAATTATTTGATCTTTATTTCATTTTATGCCTATTACCCATAGCGGTCATTTTGGATCCCTCTAATATTGTGAGCTCCCTTCATCTAAGCATCATACTTCTAGGTCAATGGTTGATACAACTACATCTATGGTTGATAACCCTCTAGATCATTCCCATCACGTCCCTCTCCATGAAATAGAAGCAACTGATAGTGAGAAGTCCTATGATGAAGATACCAATTTCTACTACAACACTAACTCAATGCTATCACTAAATTTTTCCAAGTGTTGCGTGAAAACCCTACTCACCTCCCTCATGTCTTGCATGATCTCATAACCACCAAGAGATATCATGATGCTTCAACTTCCGTAGTTTATTCTTCTACTCCCATGGTCTCTACTCTACCTACCTATGTTTTTCTCCCATTAATACAACCACTGCTCCCACCATTCATCGTGACACTTATCATTTGCACCTTGGTTCTTATTTGAATTCTATAGATTTGAATTTTTATATCAGGACTTACAAACCCAAATTCTTCATCTTCAACTAGCTACATCTCACGCAACACCATCTTTAGATTCTAGAATATTGTTGCATATCCTTTTGTACATGCCATATCAACTTATCCATTACCACCTAGTTTTGTCTCTCCTATGTTATCTATATTTAAAGGCCATGGGGATCCACAAGAGCATGTTCGAGCATTTCATGTATCATGTATTGACTATGTGGATAATCACACTATACTAGCTATGACTTTTCCTTGTATTTTGCAAGACTATGTGATGCGTTGGTTGTAAAACCTACATGTTCACTCGGTAACCTCATTCACACATCTAGCCTATGCTTTCCTTACTCATTTCTATATCAACATTAGCTCTAAGATATCCTACACACAACTTTCACACTCAAGCAAGGGTCTAACAACACCTATTTGGTTATGTCTTACGATATAAAAATAATTTAGCTACGATGTCTAACACACTTGCAGATTTAGAGCTTCAGTACTTATTTGTTTAGATTCTTTTCCACCTCTTCAAGAAAGTGTTCTCTTTGAGACCTCTCCTTTATTTGATCAACTTTGTCAAGATCTTAAGCTCTGTGAGACTAAACTTGGAAAATAGGAAAATTTAGTATCAAGAGAAAGAATCATCATCCACACATTTCTATGGTAAACCATTATTCAATCCTACCACAACTAAACCCACATATGGAAAAACTACTATAAATGTAGTATATACTCATAAGGAGCTTCAACCGAAACCATGAAAATTTCATTTTACTAAGATTAATACACCTTTGGGTGTTTTTCTCCCACATCTAATCGATTATAATATATTTAATTTTCCATATCCTCTTCAAATAGATCCATCTCTTCCAAAAGGACATAATTTGATGAACACGCTTATTATGGTTATCATGAAATGAATCATCATACACACTAATAATCAATGTTTTTGACTATTACATCTCATTTAGGATTTGATTGAGAATGGTCAAATTAAGCTTTTGGAATCCTCACAACCTACACCCATTAATGAAAATTTCAAGCTCGATATCTTTAATTAATTGTTATGGAAACATAACACAAAAATGATAGATTCATTCACTAATTATGTCTCTCACACAATGTCTCCTACTACATCAAGAACTTTGGATTTCTTAGTTTCTAACATTGATGTCTCACAACCAATAATTTATTTCTCCAACTTTGATTTAAATTTCACATTTAATCATTTACACGTCAATGCATCTATTAGCTCGACCTCTAGTTACAACACTAAGGTTGACCCATCATGGCTTGTTAGTGAATGCTCTATTTCACTTCTCAAATCTATTACCTACCCTCCATCAAAAATCAAGTACCCTTTTTAAAAACACTTTGGTGTCATTAAGCTACACATTATAGTTGTTCCTCTTACTCTTATTTTTCCTTTTCTCATGAGAAACATAATTGATGGATGTGACATGCTTATTGGTCTCAATTGAATTTGTCACTCTAAATATATCATTTATATGAATCATTTGCAACTTAAATTTCTTCATAACAATAAATTCATTTTTATCGACAATGTCTCTCCATCCACTCCATGGTAGTCATTTCCTCACATAGTAGCTAGCATACCACTTGCTTCTTCTAAAGACGCCACATTCTATATTTCTCAAATCTCAATCTTCTCCTAGCTCACCTACACAAGCCTTATCTACATGATGCATCGTTCCACTAGTTACTACACATAGGTATAGGCTCATTCATGGATAATTACTACATCTTGACATAGTTCACCACCTCGGTTTATTCCACGCAAATATTCTTCACCTTAACATTTTGCATCATGTAGATCTCCATCACCACCAAATTTTGTAATGCCATGCCCTTCTTCATATAATCATCCATTGCATGCACATAGAACTCATTTATCAACACATATCTTATCTTCCATACTAAAACTATTAGATCATGGTCATATGCTTTCATCATCAGATTCATCGGATGGAGGACCTTCATCCTTCATGGTTATTGGTTAGCTCATTCATGTAAACTTGAGGGGCATCACATCTCATATATCCCCCTCACACTCATCCTAGAATCTATAATCTTTGCATAAATATTATCACAAAATAATAATCATCACAAGTTATAGTGTTTTCATTATCTAATGACACACTCTTGTGCTTTGGTTCACACTTGATTGTTGAGGACTTACAACACATGCACCCCACACACTGAACTATAGGTATTACACATTGTGTCGATTCATGCATCTCGCGTCATACATCATACATACTATATTTCAACCCTTACACATATATACACCTTACATCATACATCTTACATTCATAATACATCATTTTCACATTTCCATATCATACATACACGTTTTCATCCCACATATACAATACTTTTATCTTCCACGACTCTAGCATTTTACATACCATATCATGTGCATCTTACACTCGTTACTCTACATAGTACATTACATATTATACACCATACATTATATCTCACATTACATATTATACATGACACAATCCTACTCATCACATGGTATCACCTATACTATATCATCCTCTACGCATTGCACTCACTACCCGATGACACACTTTAGCTCCTTGGTCCATACTGATTGCCGATGGTTTACAAATCAAACAAACCTTACATTTATCATGAATCTATCATTCAACCTTTAATCATGCAGAATTTATATGATAATGACATATGCTATAGGATATATCGTCATTTAATCTATCATCTTCTAGTGGTATTCAATTTAGGCTACATCACCACTACCTCCTCTTCCTCTTGTAATGATATACAATTTAGGATAAATCATCACTCATACATTCATTTTTTCATGATATACGCTTAGGATATAAGGTTCATGCACATCTCTTATATATGTTGCATATCATCATCACTACGCATACATACTCATCACAACATGCTAGACACAACACACACTATTCGACCATTTCTCGATGACGCACTCTCATTTATGGTTCATTCTTGACTGTTGAGGGGGAAAACCAAATGAACCTCACTTTGCATATATTTCCATTCACTTGGGGGCATGTGGCTCCTATCACTCCATCTTGCATTCCATTCCATCCATCCACATCATACTGCATATTATGGTTGCTTTTACTCTTGCTTACTTTTTCTTGTTCATGGTCACTTTATTACACATGCTAGTTAGCTTACTTATATGTCATTTATCTATATCATACACACTTGTCCATTCACAATTTTTATAGTTTTGATCGTAGATACAAGTGTTTTACACATAACATTCATCTCTTCCAGGTGTTATTGTTTCATTTTTTACTTAGCACTTTACATTAATTAATTATACACACTTTTGACATACTAGTTATCTTTCTAACATGCTAACAGGTGCTTCATTTGTTATGTAGGGATATTTTCTTCCATGCTTTTTTGTTACATTTCTGCTATTATTATTGCAATCCTAGCCCTATGTTTGGTGTTCACGCTTGATTGTTTTTAATGACCATGATGACCTTGCGACATCGTGAGTGATGTCCCATGTTTTCAACCCACTTTGTGCAGATTAATTTGTCTTCTTGCATGTTTACTACATTTCTTGGTAGCTTTTACATTGTTTGTGTAGCTTACACATTGTTTTCTATATGCATGCTTGTTCGTACTAACACTTTTCTTTAGATAGCCTCTTTTTGTGCATGCCTTGGTTTCTACCAAGAAATTTCCAAGGTACAATTCATCTATTTGGTCCTCTTTTGGGGCTGCATTCTCCTATCAGTGATGTCACATGTGCCCCCAAAGAGGGGGAAATTATTTTGGGTTTACATACTAACATAACACATTTACACTAGTTAATTTCAATGCACTTTCCACCCTTGGCATTGTGGGTTGCATATAACGAGTGGGTTTAGACCATTCTACGAATCCCGTACATAGTGGATTTTGTAGGAAATGGTGTCCTTAGCATTATGGGGAAGTAGTTACAGGCTCAAAGGTTACAGTGGGTGTGCCTCCTAAACTTGTTTGTCCGGTGGTGTCGGATCACCTAAAAACCCAAGACGTATAGAGATCTCTTCACACACATCCACAAAGCAATTAGATCTTATAGGATACAAATGCAGAATCCCTCCCTACACTTCTTTGTCTTATAGCATCAGATCACCCAAAAAACTTGGTAGTACAGGATATCCTTTTACACTCTCTTTCTCGACATGGATTAGGTGCACATGTTCCATTTACACTTTTTCATTTACATATTTTACATTTACATACATGCATCTTTTACGTTGCATTTTTCCACATACATATTTGCTTACTTGATAATTTTATCCTTGGAGGTTTGGTTGTATGAGAGAAACAAGCAATAAAATGGGATCAATAACAACAATAACAATGGCATCAAGCAACAATGGTTTGCGAAAAAATAAACCTTACTAACCATGCAGGTACATCACATCCATTAGTAGCTACACATGTGTTTCCACCCTAGGTTCACTCTCATTACTCTTTTTGCAAATTTTCAGGTTTAGTTTCCATGATCCACCATCTTTTAATCATTCCATGATTTTTCTAGTCCCACAACACATTTTCTACTATAATCTTCATGGACATCAGTCACGCATCTCTATCTAATTTATGCTATTGATATTTCTACTAACCAACATAAAGTGGGAGATAAATGTTGTAATGAAATCATGCACTTTACATACTATTTGATCTCGGTCTCATACTACTATTTATAAGGTTCTTGAGTGATGAAAGTACTAATTAACCCCATATTTTGGCCATCTGTCTCTATTTATTTTTTCATTCTCAAAATCTTAACCCACATTCCCAGTCAAACACATTTATATCACATTATTTTAGTCTCAACTGGGGCACCCAAATAAGTACTAGGGCACCCATGGCCACCCTTGTCCAACCTAGGGTGCCTTGATCCTTTTTAAACTTTCCATCTACTTCTTAGGCTCTTTCTAGCCATTTTATCTTCTTATCTTTTTGGTGGTCGGCCATTTTGGGGTTAATTAAACAATTAGATCAAGAGAACCCTTTAAATATAAAGCTATAAGACCATAATGAGGGACCAAGCACTAATCACTACTATCATCCATCTAGAGTTGCATCCATTTATTGCATTGATATCACTTCCATCCTGCATAGGTCCATCACAAGGCACAAGGCTAGGACATCCACATCACACTTCATGGGGGAAGGATTCTATTCTATTACATGCACACATTATATTACATTTTCTACATTTAGTTATTACTCACTACTTCACAAAGTGCAACTGGCATAAGAGCACCTAGGGCACATTATGTACACACTCACTAGAACTACATTTAGGTCCAAAATGTATTATAGTGCTCGATTAGTAAATCCATTGTCATACACGGTTGAAGTTAGTCCAACCCATTCATTTGCATTTTTATTTTTTAGGGTTTTGATACTCCTTTTCAGTCTTTTACAAGTGTTTTCATCATTATTGGTGACATCTAAATTAGTATAGAAAACTTGATGCAACAGACAACAAGGTTTTCAAACCATCGAAGAACTGTAAAGACTTGTTCGATATTTTACATAGAACGGGGCACCCATTATGCAAACCAAAGCACCCTTAGGCACTCCAATCCCTCTCTAAGTGTTCCAGTCCAGCCGGATATTCTAGATCCATCCTTTTCGGTGCTTCCGTATAGTCATTCCTACTTTATGTTCCTCCATTCACCTCTTCAAAATTCTCCAACGAACTCTTGATGTAGTTATTTTTTTCCTCTTCCCCTCTTGCACATTAGGGTTAGGATTTCCTTATGCATAGTTGTTTTGGTCATCTTTATATTTATTTACAACATCTATTTAATTTATTTACAAATTTTCATAGCTTATATTAACTACCCCATATACCTACATTTTAGTTAATCATATACTATCAATGTATCTCCATAAGACACGCATACTACCTTTGATCCAGAGGAAGATGAACTCATGCATAAAAATAATGCTTTCTTTGAATTTATATCTAATTATGATGTATTGAACTAAATCCCCTAATTATTTATAGGATTCCTATGTCATATATTTCTCCCTCAAATGACCTATCTATGATGCATGTTGTGAGATATCCCACTCCTTTCCCTTCTAATCTACCTTATATGACATCACTACTAGCTCTTTTTTTTCATTATGGATCCTAGCCAACCTATAGTTGGAACATGGTATATGTGGTATGATGTTTATTGGCACAGGCTTATCAACATGATTTTTTCTATTTTAGATCCTATTAAATACAAATGAAGAAACTTGAAGTGGAATTAAAACTAGACCAAAAATATAAATCCATGCAACCCTTTTTTCTAAACCTCTCTTTTGATCTCATCATGACTTTTCCTTACATACGGGTGATACTTGTCATGTTATTCCCCAAAAGCACTAAGTTTGGGAGAATTATCCTCATGTTCCTACATTTTGATATATATTCCCTCCATCACATTGTTCTAAGTTATCATGTAGTCATAATTCCCCCATCATCCCTCCCTTTATAATATCTATCATGATGTTGTCACATGGGTCTCTAATCAAATTGATTATTCTCCTTTTTCCATATGATTATAAGTTCATCATGGTATAAAAATCATCTAATATAACCTAAATTACCTCAAGATTCATGATTGCCATAACATATTACATGATTCAATTGACATCATCAATGATGCATGTCAATTATATGTATATCATCATTGATACACTTTATTCTACCTAGTGTATGTTTATTAATCCCCCACTTGGGTTTATCCTTCCCTTTTGGCTTTATGCATCCATTTATTCCTATCTTAGATAACTTGATAATTCTGTAATATATATTTCTTGGATTCATCTCTCCTAATTTGAGTTATATGACCATTGTTTCCTATCTTGGATACTTTGCATCTTTGTTATACTATATCTCACTTGGGTTTATCTCTCCAACTTGGGTTTCTATAGCCATGGTTTCCTACTTTTTATAATTTAGTATTATTTTCCTTATCATATCATGCTTGGATTTATCACTAATCACTTAGGATGGTCCTATAATTGGTCACCGTATCATTCAATTTTATTCGGTTTGTATTCTCTCGAATATATATATTTTTATCATTTCATTTCTCATATTCCTACATTTGTGTAAACATAAGACTAGTGAATCATAATAGTGCATGTCCATCACACACATGTACTAAGCGTAGAAACCAAAATTGGGTCACACTCCCCTTGGTCCCTTTTTAAATAGCCAACTAAAACATTTTCACCTAACCATGACCCTTTTACTCGACATTAATATTAGTTTAATTATTTATATTTAAAGTGATACTCATCATCACAATATTGATTATTTAATTACCCTAATTAAACTAATTTCCACCTCACCTAGACACCTCATCACAAATCTATTCTTAGCATGTTTCCCTTTTACTAGGACTCAATATTCACTCACCATAACTAACTAAGACTTAGTGAAACCCTGAAATCACATGCCTATTCTCCCTCTAACCACATTCCTTCTCATTAAAATGTAACATTCTATTTTGATCCGTGAGAATAGACAGAGCTGGCCCAAAAGATTGCCAAGATCTAGAATTTTTAGTAAACCTAGGATTTCCCACCTTAACCGATGTCGGTACACCATAAAAAGCGTTGGTCACCCTAAACTATCATCGGTTACCATATATTCATTTTTGGTAACCTTGTTTGAGAGTTTGGCCACATTCTTTAGTTTTTGGAGCGAAGGAGATCTACATGCAAGAAAGAATCATATCCTTTTCACACATCCAAACATCCATTAATAGAACCAAAGGCGATCTTAAGGTATTTGCATTCATTATAATATTCGAGAAGCACTATCGTAACACCGAGTACCATTCCACATATCAACCTTCAATAGCATCTTCAACCACCTCTCCACAACTACGGGCATTTAGAACCCTTACAGAACTCCAAGTAAGTTGGTTTCTCTTCTACCACTTGTAGTTGTAGTTTCTCTTTTCCTTCATCCATTCATTGTTCCTACCTAGATCTATCCTTTAGCTCTCTCTCTCTCTCTATTAACCACCCACTCACACCCAACCTAAACTTTGCAAAACCTATCCCAAGACCACCTCCCTCACGTAGACCTCACAAACACCCTCCAAAATATTTATTCAATCACAAAGAGGGCCCAAAAATCATTCTATAGCATCTTCCAACTCACACCACCAAACACCTATTAGCCCTAATCGTTATTGGTCTTCCTTATACCGACATCAGTCTCCTTAATCGATATCAATCACTGTGACTATCAACCCAACCTAACAACTCAACCCTTTTCCTACCCCAAACCTCACTTAAAACCTTACCACACCTATCTTGGACTTATCACCTCATCCTCCCCCACGAGATCTTTCCAATCTCTGTTCCAAACAGAAGAGAGCCCAAACAACCTCCACTTGACTCCCTGCCACTTTCCATAGTGAAGAATATTGGTCACCCTAAATCGGTATCGGACATACCTAAACCGACATCATTTGACGCATGACTAGCATTGGTCTTTGTGTATTTTAAACTACTTTAGACAAGTAACTAACCTACCCCACCTAAAACAACCCAAACACTTTACCCAAATTTACCAAGACCCTGTCTTTGACCCACAAACCACTTGCATTACCCGCAACCCGACCTGAAAACTTTACCTACACAACACCTTAGTATTTAATCGGATCGACGCTGATAGTAATATGAGGAACCCAAATCAGAATGCTAACACTAGATTATTTTATTTACATGTTTAAGTTATTTTATATTGATTTATAAACAGTGGATTGACAACCTTCTAGGAAGTATCACACTTCTCGATCTAGCATACGCTAGGCAATCCACTATCATATACTATTTAACTCTATTTTGTGGTCTTGTTTTGTATTTCAGGTAGTTCCTCCTAGCCAAAAGGAAGCTCTCATAGTTAGCATTGGATCAAGAAGTCAAAACATGTACAACGACCTTTAAACTGACCATCACAACAAGTATTCCTCCTTGGCCCATACCCTTATCTATTTTTTCAAATCAATAAAGAAAACAAAGTGAAATATTTTGGCACACTGGTGGGACCCATCGAGAGGATATTTTATATTTTATTCATTCCTAGGTGAAAGTTATGTGTTTGTTTCCCTTTTGATAAAGATTCCACCTTAATTTTCTTGTCTAGAATCTTCCCCTCTTTATATCATTTAAAAGCAATCATGTTTTGGTGCTTTAAAAAGAATATTCTATCTTTCATTAGTATTGCATTAGATAAATAGTATCCCTCTTCCTATTCATTACTTGCTACATCAAATATCACATTTCAATTTGGGTTTAAAAACTTTCATGGCATTATGATTTATTACATTACATCTCACATTAAAATTGAGGGCAACCTATACGCTGGAATTCATGACCAGATGATGGTTGACACAACTTAATCGTAGAAAGCACATTCTTTCTTCTCTCTTTGCCTAAATGCACAAATTGGAATATATACATCTTCTTAAACAACATCCCACCCGAAAGAAGCTAACAATGATCACATGATCAGAGGATTAACAGTGGGCACCCAGCTGGTTATCTATGTCTAGTCATCACCTCAGAGAATGGCCCGCCCCACCAAAACATAACCTGAAACCTCACCTTTAGAATTTCCTTCTTTGTAGGAAGCCTTCCCAACCAAAAAATTTGTTCTAAATTCATGAGTCAGTCTTTAAATAGCATAAGCTAAACACACTAAATTCACTTATAGGATTACGTGTTTTTCTTAGCTTTGTGCTTGACTTGCATTTTGAGGTGTGAGGTCGTATTCTCCATTTTTATTTCCTTTCACACTCCATAATCATAGTTGGTGTATTCTAGTTGTTTCTAAGTGTGTCAGGACTCATTTTTACCATACTCATATACGGGTTGGGTTGTAATTCACAAAAAGAAATTTTTCTTCATTCTATATTTGTGTTCACCACGCTTTTTGCCTTTGGTGACAAATGTTTATTTGCTGGATACATAGTATTAACAAGGCGATAAATCACCTTGTAATGAATGGCCAAAGGACATGAACCTGTCCTCATATGTAATCCAGTGGTAGCAAGATGTAATTTCAAAACATCTTGTAACAAGTCATCCTTTGTCAAGGAGACTGGATAATTTGGGAAAACTTCAAAAGAGATGGGTCCATTGTGTAACCCAGTTTGTATTGCTGCTAATAATGAGTCCTTAAAATTGTCAAACCTTAAATCCATTAAACAGCAAAGTATTGATGCATTTAAGCCTCTTCTGAATAAAGGTGTTATCCCTATTTCCAACATGCGCAAACTTATATGTTGACTGTCTCTTAAGACTCTTTATATCAGATCTATCTATTAGAGGGATATTATATTCCCCATTACTAGACTGAGATACTTGAATAACTGACTCTCTTGTCTTGAATACAGTAGAAGCAATTAAATGAAAGTTGATTTGCATAGACTTCAGAATAAGATTTCTTTGGTAATCTCCATTCAGGAGTGGGATTTGATTCATCTTGCATATCTACATCAGAATTAACTTCAAAGACATCAGAAAGATTAATTAGTTCTTGGTTCTCAGTTTCACCTAGACTAGATCCAGAAAGTTCTTCTGCCATTTTTGCAACAGTGCAAGCAAACAAAGCGAGTATGGTTAAACAAACGTCGGGTCTTCCCTATGGCTGCGCCTATCACACGGCGTCTTACTTGGCGGGTGACCTCACCAATTACCGATCTGTTTAATGCGGACTTACGGATGCAAAAATGAAACAAGAAAGAAATTTCAGAGCGACTTTCGAAGAAAACTTTAAACGAAAAACCTTTTAATCAGATCTAAATATCTAACAAGCTAAACTGAATATAGTATGTATCCTTTCTGCATTAAAATTGCGAAACTTAAAAACAACATTAATTGCTTTATAAGATCCTAAGATCTTTTGTCACTCTGTTGGTCCTAAAATCTTTTGTCGCTCTGATACCAATTTTAAAAACACCAAGGCTCAAACCATTTCAAAAACCATATGCTCTAAATACGGCAAACATCTACCGCAAACACTGCAATGATCTCGATACCAACTTTATATAAACACTATAATCTTGCTCTGGAAACTTATAACACAAATGAAACCAAAATTAATCATAGACACCATCACGGAAATTCGAACAATCTTATTAATCTGATAACTTAAAGATCTGGAAAATAGTTATATCACTGTTTCTGAAAATATCTGAGAGCACATTAATGACGATGTCGAAAACATCATCTGTTTCATACAATTCTTCAAATTCTCTAAACTCTTTCAGACATAAAACAGTTGCCTGATTATCAACTGAAAGTATTACACAAACTTCAGTAGTAGACATTACTTACAAACATATTATGCAGACGACTCTTCAAACAAGACTCTGATATTCTTCTGAAATCTTTCTTCCTTCTTGTCTTCAGGAGTGTATGCTTGTATTCCTCTATCTCCAAGTGTAGTGAGTGAATTGAGCGAAGAATCATCATTTTACTTGACCAAGATTGGTGTCAGTTCCCTGTGCTTTTGGTCATTTTACCCAAAGAGCACTCATATCATCTTCTTATCTATTTAAAATCTCTGGATGTCACCATATCCTCTACATTATGATATTATTGACTAAATATAGCCTCCATAGTTGACTTTCCCTAGTTTCTGTCTCACTTGCTCAAATCTATTAATTTCCCACGATGCAACGAAATCGATTCTTGTGACCATCATTAGTCACTTATGAACTTAAATCGGTTAGTCTAAATGCATCATCTTTCTATTTTGATTTTTAATCAAAATACCTACTAGTTCACCTATCATAATTAATTATTTTCCATTCTTGTTGTTTTTGTGTCATTTAGAATAAAGTCTTTAGGTCAACACTTATTAATATGGTGTTATTTGAAGTCAAAATAATGCCCTTGTATTTCACTTAGAGTCATCAACCACTCCCACCTAGTCCATCACCACCATCCATCTTGTCACCTATGGATCTGACTTAGCTTATCCCCATTGCTACCGATGATGAGGAGTTCGTAAGACTCCTTGATTAAAATATCATTGCCCTCAGTACTACCTTGCTCATTCTTCCACCTAGGATTCCTCAAGACAATTAATAGATGACATGCCCGTATCTATCCCTCCTGCTCTCACACCACCTGCATCGGCATCATTAGCACTAGCTCAAGCACTACCGTCATCCCATTTACCACCCGAGGTATCTCAACTAGAACCCATAGCCACTATAAATGCAACATCTACATCATCTATCCCACCCGTGACATCAATTGTCCCTGACATCTGCTTTAAGTATATCCCCATCTACACCCGCCACCTCACATATACCTATTGCATCGCAACCACCTCCGGTGTCAGAAACTTACACCCCTTTCTAGAACCTTGTCCTTTCTATCCCACAGTCCTTACCCCCAATCACCACTAGAGTTGTTATGACTACCCCACCCACTTACACATACTACCAACAACCCCGACCTCATCTATTGCTTATTTTGGCTATGTGCCACCTACATATTATTCCTGCGGTTATCATACTCACCACCTACCATACTCTATCATACCAATCACCTCATACATTCAAGCATCAACCCCCTTTTTCTATAGGGGTTCCCATTCATCACAACCTACTAACAACCTCATTAAAATGATGATGGAAAAATGTAAACCTTAGAAGCATCTTTCGGATCCCGTAATTCTTTAAATTATGATTAAATATTTAACAAGCCTATCCATCCATCTATTCCCATTCACCCCTACCCTGTGCATTGGGAAATTCCTAAATTGAATCACTTCAACAGTAAATAAGACCTGCATAAACACTTGTAGTCATTCAAACATGGGTGCTACCTAATCACCCACGATGACACTTTTCTCATACGGACTTTCCCAATGTCCTTGATAAGACTAGCATTGTATTAGTTTAGTGTACTACCTCAACATTCCATTTATTCCTTTAATCAAGTATCCCAAGCATTCTTAGACCATTTTTTAATCATGTTACCAAGAAAGTCACTATGACCGGTCTATATTCAACTCGACATTATGAAGACAAATCTATCACAGATTTCATTGCTCGTTGGCGGAGTCTTATCAACTAGTTGACATTTCGGCTACCTAAGACTAAACTTATTGATTTGTTCACTAGGGCTTGTGCTAGACACATCTCACCAACTCTGTAGGTATAAACCTTCCGAACCTTTGATGAAGCATTCACCATGGCATGAAAGCTAGAAATTCATGTCATTGAAGAAAAGAAAATCCAATTACGAAACAAGAACACCCCGTTCAAATCAAATGAATCTTCTTCATCTTCAAAACCCCAAAGTAACTATTCAAATCCCAAAGGATTTTCCAATGCAGTAGTCCTCAAGGCGGGACCACCTCATCCTTCTAATCAAGCCCAACCTTCTTCCAATATTTCTCCCGTCCAAGCCTTTCAACTCCGGTGGGAGAAGTGGAAGTACACTTTGATTGGAGATCCCTATTCTTTAGTCTTGGAAAATCTTCTTAAAGTTGGAGCCATTACACTTCCTCCCATAAAACCTCATATAGGTTTCGATCCTGCTCATCCTATGCCTGCATGGTATAAAGAACTTGACTAATGTAATTACCATTGTGTTAAAGGATGTAGTAGTGACTATAATCGCATAACTTTTAAGAACTATGTCCAAGAGATGATAGATAATGGAGACCTTGTCATGGATAACCCGAACGCGGTATCAAATCAAAACTTTCACATCATATTTAAAATCATTCCCTAATCATTCCCTAATCATAAACCATCATCTAATCAAAAAATAGTGAACCTTCATCTAATGACAACAATGTTCGTAAAGTCCACATGGTTTTTATATCATACCAATCGTTTCTCAAATACCATATATTTCATCTATTGAGGAAATTCTGGAATGAGCCCTCAACCCATAGAGGAGCATACCCCTTTTACTACTTCACCCATAGAGGAGTCCCCTTCATCTCCCCCTGCTCTCATGGAGGAAACACACCTCCTACCGATATTGTTTCCCATCTATCTCACAACCTACCAAAAAGTCAACACTTTTATTCTCGCATCCATAATAGAATCATCATCACCTTCTTCTCCATTAAGGGGAAGTCTACATCACCTCACCTATTATCTCTCCTATTCATTGGAGATTCATCGACATGCATCTACCAATGGGGCGGTTCCCCCTCAAAGCATCCCGAATCCAATTGACATGATCTCGGCTCTTTTTCCTACGAGTCCAAGGCTAGCAAATTCCTATCTTGTAGACATATTTTAGGGATTACCACCCAACCAATTCCATTCTCTTCTTTAGTAGTCCCATTTTCATGGTTGGTTGATATCTTGTCTTACGTTGATTATTCCATGCTCTGGGGATGTCTTCAGCTCTCCTGTTTTGACCCAAATGCAAATGTTTCTTGAAGATACTTCCATGATCTACCCAAAGATATTTTCAGCAACCAAATCAACATTGACCATGCCTATTGAAATGGATTATTCTTCATCATCCCTACCTACATCCAAACCTCTACCCACAACTAAAACCATTCCCAAACCTCAAAACCTACCCACACCTATCTCCTCACTCGTATCTAGACCCATCACTACTTTGGGTGTCATGCCGACATCAAGCCTTACTCACCCACCTATCAAATTGGAGTTAGCCATGTATTCCTAAGCCCACACCAACATTATCCCCCCACTTGAGAGGAAAACCCAACCTTCTAGGCCACATACGCCGGTCTTTCCTACCACACCTTTGTTACCTTCCCCCCTTCAATCCATCCTAGGGCCCCATTCCATCAACCCCGATCAAATAATCCCTACCTAAGGAAAGTCAAAAGATAAACAACTCCGGTACTACATCTTGAGCCTTTGTTGCACCTCATTCACCCAAAAACACAACTCCCTCACCCTCACCATGCACTTATTACCACATATATCTCCGCCTAGTTACTATAACCCCAACCTTGCCTATATGACTTAAACCAATGTCTTCTACCCAACCTCTACCGACCACCTCCATCACAAATTTGTTGCCCCCTGGGTAACCCTCCTCTTCCACCATCTATTTCCTTCTACATCCCGTACTCCTATATCATCACCTTTACCCAATAAGGGGAAACCCAAAGATAAGAATCCACTACCCTCCAATAAGGTAGTCAAACCAATAAAACCTTCCTTTTCATACTGTTCTACCTCACCTTTACCCAAGTAGATGCCATAAAAACATAATACCATACCACTTCTCAAACTAGTAGACCAACCATTCCCCCTTCTATAAATCCTCTTCCTCAAATTATCCACACCTCTACCCAAACCCACACTTACTTCCCATTTTCATCCATTAGTGGGATCCTATGCCAACATTTTAACCAATATCTTAGAGACTTCCATCATCACATTATTTACACTTCGACCTTATGATCCTCTGTAACCCAAACCAAAAGTGTTTGATGAAACCAATATTTTTTCCTATCATCGTGTGCCAGGACATGATATAGAAAATTGTAAGGCTCTAAAGAGCATTATTCTCCAACTTTGTCCTCCTAAACAAAACTTTGACGATGATGACCTTCTTGAAGAGGACCATGTTCCACCTTCACCTGTCACCACACATCATCATCCTTTACCCATAAAACAGTCAATATCTCCACCCCCACAACCATTTTTCCCACCTCCAAAATTTGAGATCAACATGGTCCGTTTTAGAGAATTAGCCAAATCACCACCCAAATGTCAGTGTGCATCCTACTCATTTCACAAGGTTCTTATCCATCACTAGTATTTTTCCCCTCATGTCGTTATACCTTTCATGACACACCCTCTTCATCCACCTCCCTCAAATTAACATGGTTCATGTTTCTACCCACACTCGTAAAGACAAAGGAAAATAAAAAGCAACTAGCCCGTCAACTAACCATGTGCCTATATATACCTACACCCAAAATCACCATCCGCGGACCTACATACCCTATCTCTGATGGGGTTACCCATCACATAATGATAAAGCAATTACATCAGTCTCCTCTAAAGATGCCTTTGTATTATCTCATCCAAACTTCCAAATCCCACAGACAAGCCCTTATCGAGGTTTTACAATCCATTAAAGTTATACCTAATGACCCCACACTAGTGGCCTAGATTATCACCCCTCACCACATGGCCTTGCTTACAAAATCATCTCCTTCTTCTACCCCCATGCCTACTCCTCATGTCATCACCCTCAGCTTCTATGGATGAGGAGATTGTACCTCTACAGTCAAATGACCCTGATCCCGCCCTATTCATTTATGTATATATCGATAACATACACATACGATGCATCATGATCAATGGTGGTGCTAACATTAACATCATTTTCTCCCATGCATATAATAGAATATGCATCCCTTTTAATTATATACATAATAACCCAGTTATGCTACATGCTCTTTAAATGACGCCATTACCTCCACCCTTTGCACCATTATCCTTCATGTTTGCATGGGCCCTTGCACTATCCCAAAATTATTCTACATCTTAGAGGGGGAGTTCCAGTATAACCTATTGCTCAGAAGACCCTAGATTCACATCATGGGTTGTGTCCCTTCAACTTTACACCGTTGTGTAAAATTTGAGCATGAAGGACATAACTATACCATCCCCACCGACCCATCACCATTCAAAAATTGTAACATGTTATACTAGCCCAATGATGTACTTGTACCAGTCAAGGCATCTTCCACTACCCCCACTTCTCCTTCACCCATGACCCCATTCACCAATGATGCTACCACCTCTCCCACATCTAACCCTTTTATTCCTACTGCCACCGCAACCTCTACGGTTGAATCATCTCGCTTCCCAACCAACCACTACCCCTCTGCCCAATCATCTAGTGAGTCATCTATCCTTGCCACCCACATATCGACTACTGATCCCTTAGAAGGTGTTTTCAATGCCTCCTCACTTGGGGAGTACCTGCTTGCATACAATATCGACACATTCCTCACTCTGCAAGAGTATGGAAACCTACGCCAACACCCTCATTATGACTACCACATAGGTGAGGTTTTCCCTTATGGTCCTCCCCACCTTTGCACTAACCTAACATATGGGGGACTTGATACTACCACTTAATAACCTAAACCTCCATCCAAAACATGACTATTTTCATCTTACCTCCAATCCCTTACTAACTATCACTTCACCCACACTTTCCTTCATCACTGCGCATGGAAAGGCTTTGGCTTCGGTTTTTACGAACAAGGCCACCATACTATCATTTCATGTACCACCCGTAAACATAATGATCGTAGTGGCATTGGTTTTACCACATCATGTTCCAAAAAGGCCCTGTGTCGACCTCATTGAGGAAGACAAACCTTCTCCACCCCATTCACCAACGTCACCATCTTCACCCATGGAGTCCATAGATCTCGAATCTATTCCTCCTAACTTTTTTTTTTTTCGTAAACATGATTTCCCTGGGACCTCTAACCTATCAACATGATGGTGAGGTTCCTTCTTCTCTTCCCTTCCTATATCTAACATGATCGATGATGATACACCTTTTATTAATGTCATTCAATGTCAGGATGATGAGTCTATCTCACCTATACGGGTGTAGAAAGATTCTTATATTCACCGGTCATTACCCTCTAAGACGTAAACCATGTTGAATGAATCAACTATCGAAATCAACATTAATACTCAGGACAACCCGCACATTCTAAAGATAGGTCAGTCTTTAGATGTTGCTTTGAATAGGAAGATTTTACCTCTTTCCTCTAGACCATACAATGTTTTTGCTTGGTCTATGTTGATATGCCCGGTATTGACCCAAGAATCTTGGTCCACAATATTGTCACCATTCGTAATTCCAAACCCATAAAATAAAAGGTGTGGAAAATGCATCCTTGCATTAATATTCTAGTCAAAGAAGAACTTCAACACCTTCTCTTGGTTTCCTTCATCCTACCCATTGACTATCCCCAATGGATTTATAACATCGTTCTATCACAAAAGCAATGTGGGGACTCGCATTTGCACGAAATTTTGTGACCTCAACCTACTTGTCCCAAAGACGATTTTCCCCTACCAAGCATTAAACAACTAGTTAATCTTACCGTCGGCCATAAAATGCTATCACTCATGGAAAGTTTCTCAGGTTATAATAAAATATTACTTCCTCAAGAAGATCAACACAAAAATACCTTCATCACTCTTTGGGGACCATCTGCTATTGAGTAATGCCTTGTGGTGTAAAAACATTAGTGCTACATATCGGTGAGCCATGAATTATATCTTCCATGACATCATGCATCACATATTGGAAGATTATGTAGATTACCTACTTACAAAATCCAAACATCGGTGGAACACCTTGACAATCATTAAGGTCATCTTTAACCGCCTCATCTAGTATTGTGCTCATCTTTAACCTAAAGTGCGTATTTTTGGTACTTTTAGGAAAACTCCTTAGTTTCATCATCTCTTTGCATGTCATAGAAATCGATCTGCTAAAGTGAAGGCTATTCTTGAAATTCCTCCACCTATTAATCTCATAAACTTTGAATCTTGTAAGGTAAGTTGTAATCTATTCATCATTTTATCTAGTATATTTCGGATCATTGTCAACCATTTCATCAACTCCTCGAGAATGATATCTCATTCAAATAGGACAATGAATGCCATAAATCCTTTGATTTCTTAAACAATACCTTCTTCAACAAAAAGTGCTCATTCCTTCTAAGGATAACAAAACCTTTTACCTATACATTTCGCCACTAACCATTCCTTAGGTGTCATGCTTGCTCACTTTGTGACAAGCAACAAGACAATGAGCAAGCGATTTATTACATAAGTCATACCCTTTTAGACTATGAAACTAGATACACTCACACTAAAAAACTCTGCTTAGCCTTAGTTTTTTTCACCACCAAGCTTCGTCATTACCTACTCAACCACAAAACCTTTGTCATCACCAATACTAACCCTCTACATTACATGTACGCCAAACCCTACCAACATCAACATGTTACACACTAGCTCATGCTTCTTGCCAACCTTGACCTCAAATTCATCCATCAAAAGTATATCAAAGGCCAAGCCATTGTTGACCAACTAGTAGATGCACCTCTTTCTGAAGTCAACCCTCTAACTTCGATTTCTGGATGAATCCATTGCTACCCTCTCTTTGGATGATACCACTTACCAAATAACCCTCTTCTTTGATGGCTCCAAATGTCAGTGTGGGGGTGGCACTAGTGTTATCCTCATTCCTCTTGGCGGTGAACCCATGCCTTTATCTTTTAAATTGGTTTTTTATTGTACAAAAATATCACCGAATACGAAGCACTCATATTGGGTCTATAGGATGCTTATGCCTTAGATGTTAAGTCAATCAATATATTTGGTAATTCTAGGCTGGTTGTAAACCAAGTCAATGGTATATACCGGTGTCTTGATGAAATAATTAAAAAGTATAAACATCATGTAGACATAATTTTGACTACCTTTGACTATTATGAACTTCAAACCACCCCATGTTCTACCACTAAATTTACGGATACCATGGTCCACTTGGCTTCTCGGATGCCCGCTTTGCATGCCAACTCTAAAATATTTGTCACAATATAAAGGTTATAATCACCCTCTTATTTACCTCGTGAGGTCAACTCCATCGAATTGTTGCACTTGCCCAAGTGACCTTTGGTATAAGAAATTTATAGACTATCTTTCCCTTTCCATTATACCTCCCGATCTCACTCATAATGGACAACGTGCCTTTCTTAAAATCATCTCTCACTATGTCATCATAGGTGGCCTCCTTTATCAACGTGGATTCAACGGTATTCTCTTACGATGTATTAAAAGTTCTAAAATTCCCTAAACCATCAAGGAATTTCATGATGGAATTTGTGGAGGCTAATTTAGTTGTTTAGCTATCACTAAACACATTCTTTGCCTTGAATACTATTGGCCAACCCTAAACCATGATGGTTATGACTATGTCAAACATTGTTTGAAATTCCAACAACATGCTAATCTTCATGACACACCTAGTCATGCCTTACAGGTCAAACGAGACCTTTGGCCTTTCTCTCAATGGGGCTTGGATCTTGTTGGAGAGGTCAATCCCCATTCTTCAAAATGCCATCAATGGATTATTACCACTAATGAATATTACACTAAATGGGTAGAATCCATTCCCCTCATTTCTAAAAAAGCTGAGAAAATATGTGAATTCATCAACCATCACATCATTTTTCACTTTGGCATCCCTCACCTTCTCATCATTGATAATGGAAAGTAATTCAAAATAAAGCCCTATGTAATTTGTGCAACATTTTTGGCATTCAACTTAGTTTCTCTTCACCTTATACCCATAAACCAATGGCCAAGAAGAATAAGCTAATAAAACCTTAAACAAAATTCTTATGAAATTAGTTGATGATACTGGGAAAGATTGGCATATGCACATTGATTTAGCTTTGTAGGCTTATCACACTAGTATTTTCACTTCGATTGCTACCACACCTTTTTCTCTAGTCTATGGTACCAAGGTTGTCTTTCCTTTAGAAGTCCAGATTCCATCTCTCTGCATCTCACTACAAGACATGCTCAATGACGATGACTTTTTTTGGGACCGTTTAGTAGAACTTGAGTTGTTTGATGAACATCATCTCAATGCACTTGACCATCTGCAAATCTACAAAAACATCTCAAGCGCACCTACGAAAAACATGGCCATGAACAAACCTTTCGATTCGGTTACCTCATCCTGAAGGAAAATAAACATGTAACAAAGAAGAGAAAATCAAACGGGGTAAATTTTCTCCTAATTTTCTTGGACCCTATATCATTACCCATGGCTATGGATGGGGTGCTTATCATTTGTCTTCACTCAAATGTAAACTGAATCTGGGCTCCCTCGATTCCTTGCATCTTTGACCATTTTATTTTTTACATCAATTCTTAAATCAATTTTTGTTAATTGACCACTCATCCCTTGAGTGTTGTTCACCTTCCATATTACCTATTTTTGAGGATCAATGACTAAATAAAGAATCATGTGATTACCCATCACCTTGACCTTATCTTCAACATGAGTACTAAGGCTCTACTCATGGCATGATTCTCATGGATACTTTTCATCTTTTTAAAGATGGAATGCCATGGTCATTCATCACTTAAAACCACCTCTATCATAGTTAACCTCTGTGTGTTATGATTTTGTCATCTAAACAAGAACCTAATCTTCCTCTACGTCTTGTCCATGACTTAAATGTCCAAAAAAATGGGATTCAACTCCTTGAGTCAAACATCGAGCAAAAGATGACTCCCTTAAAAGGGACATCTCTTCTCTCTATCTCGCCACTATAAATAGACTCCTCCCTTGAAGTACAACTATATAAATTCATTTCAAAAATACAATAAAATATTTAGAAGCTTCCCGCATTGATCAAATTCATGAAGACCTCAAGGAGATAATATACTCATCCCATATAGACTTCCCATATCGATAGTCTATAAAAAAAAAAAAAAGATAAAAAACAAAAAAAAAAAAAAATAAAAAATAAAGAAAATGATAATTGTTTTTATCATGGACTTTCCTATTTTATGATCATGGGTTTCTTTCCAAGTAAACTTGCCATCGTACACTAAGTTATCTAAACCACCCACTTTCGCCTCATTACCTTTTCACCCTAATTTTTTCTCTGCTCGAGGGAGTTCTGCAACTTCAAAATTTTGTGATCATGTGACTTTCTTCACCTTTAGAATAGGCCATTATACAATGCCTTTAGGGTCACATGATCATTAACCAATCTTTGGTATGTTGGACTCGTTATGACCTTATCAATTAGGTGGTTCTTTTACGCCACCTCTTACCTTTCAACTTCTTCATCACCTATTGATTTTCCTTAAAGACAAAGACTTAAACATGCCTATGTAACCCATATCCCACCCTACCTATTTTACCTATACCTATGACCTGAATTCAATTTTACCTATTTACCCACATCTATTTGACCCAAAACACACCTTACACATTTACCCAGAACTATTTGACCAAACCTCTTACCTTACCTATTTACCCATACCCATAACCCAAAATCTAATTTACTTGTTTACCCACACCTATTAAACCCACTTTTTCCCTTACCAATTTACCCTACCTAAATAACCATGCACCCAACTGGCCTAAAACCTAATCCCCCATTCACTTATCCTCACCATATTCCTCCCTAGCTTATTGGAGAACTACATCGGTTTGAGGCCCCCTTTTGCCAGGGCTATGTAGGAAGCACTCCGAGGGCATGGGGCCCTTAGAGGTTAGCTCGACCATCATTGTTAGCTTATTTTTCTTTTCCCTCTTCTAACCATTCATCTCTCATCATTTTCTACCTATTTTAATCATATTCTATTTAGTTAGTTTCCATTTTATCACCAAATAGTTGGAAATTAATATACCATTACAACACATACATTCATTTCATCACATTTACCATTTCTTTACCATAATCACACATTACCTATGATCATATCAACATGATCCATGTTATCATACATGCCACAAATTAAACCACCACATACACATACATCCTCATTTCTTTTCCATAATATCAAATACCTTAGAACTTAACTCAAACACAAAACCATGACTCCATCATGCCTAAACCAACATAACTCAACCATGCCTAGGACTTGACTCCACCATGCCTATGACCTAACTCAACAATGCCTATGACATGACTCCACTTTGTGCCTAAAACCCTAGTTTCATCCATATACAAATAATAATCAAATTTTTCCAACATAAGTACATCATCCACAATCATCGATCTCATCATAAAATTCTGTGTATCCATCCAATATACACTGATACAAAATAATATCAATCTCTCAAAACTATCATATACAGCCTTACCATCTTTAGCACATAGGCCAGTATATGATCAAAAATCTCATATACAACCTCACTATCTTTGACATGTAGGCCAGTATCAATTAGATGTCATAATAAAAATGCCAACATCAATCATTGGCCCCTTTGATCTCCATGTCCATCTCACATGTCTCCTCTGCTCCTCCTATGTAGTGACCTACTAGCATCTCTCCATGCCATCATAGGTATAGGTATGAATCCACTAGACTGTAGTCGGAGTCTGAGAGCCTCTGCGAACTAGTGGCCTCACTTGACCCTATCATGGGCTCATGGCCCTTGTACTCTCCACACTATGCGTGCGGGATCTCATCCTCTCTCGAGGCTTGTTGTACCTATGATCTACATAGGAGGGGACATCTATTCACTTGACCATCAAATGATCCTAATAATAGCATGCCTCATTGAGGTATCCTGAATTGTGCCATTGATATTATCGTGGATGCACCATGGGCCTTGCTTCCACCATGTACTTAAGACATGTTATTATTGGCCTTGGCCCCTGTGCCTGTAAATCTTGTCCCTGACCCTATGTGGGTAAATGTACCACCACCTATCCCTAGGTAGTAGGAAAACTTCCCTTGTAATGTAGTCACCTGGCCCTATAAGGTGGCTACCTATTCTTGTGATGTCACTAGCTATCTTTGTAAACCCGTGACCTATGCCTGCAGATTGGCAATCTACACCCCATCTGTCTTGGCCCCTACACCTATACCCATGTACCAACTATCCTTATAAAATAGTCACCTACCCTATCAAGGTAACTCACTATGCCTTTGCGGTGGCCAGCTATGCTCCCAATGTTGTCACATGTCCTCGTAGTGCATGTCTTTGCACTATCATTTGTCCTTAAATTTGGTTGTCCTAGTCATGGAGCTATCACCTATAACTCTGATGAATACCACCATCTATACCCATTAGTCACCCTCTATGTCATCAATTTTTCCATCCACCAAAGCATTTCCTCCTAAATTGTTGATTTTGTGGGGTGTGGTAAAGGTAAAGGCCTCTCCATATCCTCTTGGTGGTACCGCATTACAGGTGGGGCACATCCTGGACTATTCAAAGCTGTCACCATACTTTATCCACTAGTAATTATCTCATGCTCACTAGAATGTTTACCATGCATCCACCAGTAATATCTGTAACCTCTACAACTCTGCCTTATACGTCTAAATGTTAGATAGCCCACATATGGCCGCCATATGATATCCATCGCATAAATCCCCTCCAACCTCTTTCTATAGTGCATGACATCATAGGTCACCTCCTCACCTCATTAGTGATCCCCAGCTACTACCCAGCTCATGTAGCTATCTCTCTATCCACCTTTATGCCAAATTACTATTGAAATCCTCACGACCGCACTATCACAATGTGCTCATATGCCCAACAATGCAACATGAAGGTACAACATAAGCTATAGCGGCACATCCTCTGATAACCCCAGAGCTCTCTATAAAACTACACCAAATAGGTAGGTACCCAAGAAAAGAGGACCCAATCCTCAACATCTCTCAAAAACCCCCATCAAACCTCGGAGAAATTGGTCACCCTCTAAATCAAGTAGAGCATAACACCCCACTTTGTAACCATCATTATAATGCTTTAATCACATATCCTCTGGGTGTGCTACATACATCACCCCATATATAAGTCTAGCATTGTGCTCAGTCAACTAATTGCCATCTCCCCAATTCGTAATCATCTCCTCGAAAGCCACATCTACTGAAACTATATGCATTGGATCACCAATAATCGGTAATCACAATATTTTATAGAAATCCTCAGCATGATTGTCATTTCACTTTGGTGGGTAAGTGGAAAGTGTTGGTCATGGTGTCCCATATATCGATGAGTGTGACCATGAGGCTATGATCCCATTAGATCCACCTATACCACCTGATGCCAACTAGGCCAACCACTCGAATGTTCCCCCACTCCTCTATGGTGATGTGAGGTCATATCTCCCCCAAAAATGGTGGGAATCTATCCCACATCATCAGTTGATGTCGTTCCTACACCCATACAACTCAACCATGTCAAAAATGACACACACCTATCTATTCCATACCTACTTCCTTGACCTATCATCTACCCTGTGTCCATTTACCCCAACCTCATATTACCTTACCTAGAACATCACTTACCTAACCCCTTCCTCCTACCTCACTTCCTATCCATCTTCTACCCGATATCTACCCATTTCTATTTCCACCCAATATTTTCTCTCCCAATCTAGCCTCACCCCATTTATTCGATAGATATTTGTCATTCTTGACCGATATCGGTCACACATCACACATGACCGACATCGGTCACTATCCATGACCAATGCCGGTTTAATCTAACAACAACGGTCACACTTGACCGACTCCGGTCTCTATTTCAGCTCCACAGCCAAAACCCCACTCCTCCAATTTTTCCAAAATTCAAAAATACAACCTAAAACCTACCCAAACACCCACCCAACCCAACCAAAATTAGTTTTATTACCTAAATCACCTCTATGGCCTCTCCCCATACCCAAATCCATTCATTTTACCCACATTTTCAAATTTTTGAACCCCCCCATTCTTTTCATTTTTCCTTAAATTTTTTATCCAAAACTACAAATGGATAGAATCCTACCTCTAAATGAAAGCATCTTCTCGTCGGGATGTCTAGTCTCCCCATTTTAGATCTCCCACAACTCCACCCACTTTTGTCATGCCTCAAATCACACTCTCGGTCCTCTAACCAATCCAATCGCTCTAAATGATCTCGTGGCCCCATCCACCTACCTCCTCCAACCACTCAAATACCTCTAACTCAGTGTTGTACAACACCTCATCCTTTTCTTCATGGAAAATGCTAAAAATAATTCACTATGTCATTTTCTATAAAGTGGACAGGTTGAAATGAATCCATAACATATGGATTTTTACTTTTTTACCCTACCCTCGACCTAACCAACGTCGGTTTAACTTGACCGACATCATTCATATGCCCTAATCTACCATGGTTAGTTTTCTGGACCGAGGCATCGGTTTTGTAATAACGGTGTCGGTTATCCTTTTTACCCGTCGCTCCACATTGCACCACATCGCACCACATCTACTTTCCCAAAACCTTTTACCACCTAGCCCAAAGTTTACCCTGACCTTACACCTCACCCTATGACCTTATTACTTATCACCCAACCTCACCATTAGTTGGGGCATGTTTATTCCCCTCACGTGGCCTTACCTACAACCTACCCTACCCATACCTACCATCCCAACCATGCTTCTAACCTACACTCAATCATACCTAAAACCTACCAACCCATTCCTCTAATTCATCATATTATTCCCTAGATCTTATGGGAGAAATACATTTCCGAGGCCCCTGTTCATCGAGGCTATGTAGGTAGCACACCTAGGGCATGGGCCCTTGGAGGTTAGCTCGGCCATTCTTTAACCATAACCAATTTACCCTTCACTTTCCTATGCATGATATTCCTTAGTTAGTTTTCATTTTATATCAACAATTGGAAACTAAACCAAAGAAGCACCAATTAAAAACATTTTTACCACTTGATCAAATAATTCATTTATCATTTCCATATTTCCACCATAGAAAATATTTGAAAATTTAAACCATAACATGCATGATCATCATCATTTGTCTTCCATGTTACCAAATACCTTAGAACTTAACCCAAACTATAAAACACGAACTCCACCATGCCTGATTGAGTTGACTCGATCAAGCCTATACCTAAATCCACCATGCCTAATTGACCTAACTTAACCATGCCTATGACCGATCCATCATGCCTATACATTTTATCATTCCGACCACCCATTCAAGCATACCTATAGGCTCAACCTACTCCTACATCTCCTTTGTTGTGTCGTAGGAGTTATTATTTTACCTATACCTTTGCATTACCTATGCTACGAACTATTTACCTAAACCTAACCAACTTGGTGTGACCATTGACCTTATCTACTCACTATACCATGTGATGTTGTTACCTATGTTTTTTTTAGCTAACAACCATACCTTGCATATCATCATGTCGTTTATCCCAACCAAACCTTTGGTGTACTTGGAACATACCTAAATGTTCCCACACCTAACCTACGTTGTGTTTCTAGACCATATCCTATACCTAGTGTTAGGAAATAAGAGATAAAATATGCGAATAATCCCTTACAGTAATCACAATAGTAGAAACTAATATGCGAGAAAATATTACAGATCTCAAATAAAAGTGCTGGGAATAAATAACACAACACAGAGAGACAATATTTAATTTGGTTCACCCAATTTGGGCTACGTCCACCAAGAATCACTTGCTCATATTTTATTACAAGCCTCCACTCTCTCAATATAATGCCCAAATTTGTTTGGAGCTATGCTCAACAAACTCTCTGAAATTCACATCCGAATTCAAAATGAATATGCAATACATTTGCTTATCCATCTATCACATGCATAAGACCATATAAATAGACAATTGCTTAAGTAGTTTGATACAAAACCATGGTGAAAAAACCATGGGTATCAAAACAATGGGCAAAAAAACATGGGTATCAAAACAATGGGTATCAAAACCATGGGCCCAAAAATAGCCCATAATGGTTATCCATTACCCATGGGTTAACAAACCACCCATGAAAATTTGCTTTGGGGCTTCACCCTCGAGCCCCCATTGTTCGGGGGATTCACCCCGAACCCCCTTGACCCGCTCATCGGTGAGCGGGACACCATAAAAATACCGAATGTAACACATAGAAGGTGTACCACACTCTAACATGAAAAATGCTCCACAAACATAATACTTGGATACCGAATCACCTTACCCTTGTCCGGATAAGCCTATCAACCTTAGATGATATATATTTTGCCATCTCTTCAACCTGGTACCGTGTTGCAATATATACGTGTGCGTGCATTTGATTTCCATTACCCATGACCCAATTTTGATCCTAACCTATTACCTATTACATGAGTTGACCATCACCCTTTCCCATAGTACTCATACCCTTCCCTACCTATCTTTACCACCTACACATTTATCAAACCACTCACTGATTTTGTATTACACCTCATCTCGTGTCTGGTTTGATGGGGATCACCTTCATCCACACATGGGGCCATCACTTCCTATTTTTACTAGTGTCACTTACCAATACAAGCTACGCAAAGAAAAGGGGAAAAATGTAGACACCAAAGTTGGGTCACACTCCCCTTAGTCCCTTTTTGAATAGCCAACTCAAACATATTCACCTAACCATGACCCTTTTACCCAACATTAATATTAGTTTAATTATTTATAACTAAAGTGATACTCATCCTCACAATATTCATTATTTAATTACCCTAATTAAACTAATTTCCACCTCATCTATACACCTTACCCCACCACATCACCTAGACACCTCATCATAAACCTATTCTTATCATGTTTCCCTTTTACTAGGACTCAATATTCACTCACCATAAATAACTAAGACTTAGTCCTACCTACCTTAATGAACTAAGAATTAGTGCAACCCTAAAATTACATGCTTATTATTCCTTCAACCACATTCCCACTCATTAAAATGTAACATTTTGTTTGATCCGTGAGAATAGACAGAGCTAGCCCAAAAGATTGCCAAGATCTGGCATTTTTAGTAAACCTAGTATTTCTCACCTTAATCAATGCCGGCCAACCGTAAACCGATGATAGTCACCCTAATGCGTCTTCGGTTACCATATATTCATTTTTGGTAACCTTATTTGAGAGTTTGGCCACATTCTCAAATTTTTGGAATGAAGGAGATCTACATGAAAGCAAGAACTAGAGCCCTTTCACACATCCAAAAGCTAGAGCAACACCAAGACTGATCCGAAGGTATTTATATTCATAGTAGCATTTCGGGAAGCATTTTTATAGACTGAGAACCATTCCATGAGATCAACCTTCACAAACATCTTCACCCAACTCTCCACCACTATGGGCATTTAGAACCCTTATGAACTCCAAGTAAGTTGGTTTCTCCTCTGTTAATTTAGTTGTAATCTCTCTTTTGCCTTCATCCATTCATTGTTCCTACCTAGATCTATCCTTTAGCTCTCTCTCTCTCTCTATGAGCCACCCACTCACACCCACCCACCTAAACATTACAAAACCTATCCCAAAAATTCCTACCTCATAAAGACCTCACAAACACCCTCTAAACTCTTTTCCAATCATAGAGAGGGCCCAAAACTCATTCTATAGCATCTTCCGGCTCCTCACAATCAGTGACACCGGTTATCCCTAACCATGATCGGTTTTGCCTTATACGGACATAAGTCTCCTTAATTGATATTTGATATCGCTCATTGTGATTGTCAATCCAACCTAACAACTCAACCCTTAGCTACCCCAAACCTAACTCAAAACCTTACCACACATATCTTGGATATGTCACCTCACCCTCCCCCATAAAGAGCTTTCCAACTCTCTATTGTAAGACATAAGAGAGCCCAAACACCCTCCACCTAACTCCCTGCCACTTTCCATAGTGACCGATATTGGTCACCCTAAACTGGTATCAGCCATACCTAAACCGACATCGATCACCGGTGGCGTGGGTCACTGTGGTTCTGATAAAACTATTTCAAACTAGCAACCAACCTACCCCACCTAAAACAACCCAAACACCTTACCCAACTTTACCAAGACCCTTTCTATGACCCATAGAGCACCTACGTTACCCGTAACCCGACCTGAAACCTTTATGTAGACAATACCTTAGTATTTAATCGGATCGATGCTGATAGTAATCTAAGGCACCCAAATCAGAATGCTAACACTAGATTCTTTTATTTACATGTTTAATTTATTTTATATTGATTTATAAATAGTGGATTGATGACCTTCTAGGAAGTATCACAATTCTTCGGATCTAGCATACGCTAGGAAGTCCAGTGTCATATACTATTTAACTCTCTTTTGTGGTCTTGTTTTGTATTTAGGTAGTTCCTCCTAGCCAAAAGGAATCTCTCACAGTCAGCATTGGATCAAGAAGTCAAAACTCACGTAGCGACCTTTAAACCAACCATCACAACATGTATTCGTCCTTATCCCATACCCTTATTTATCCATAAATCCATAAAGAAAATGGTGAAACACTAACCACACATGATATCATAAAAATAATGCCATCTTATATACACACACATATACACACACACACACACACACACACACACACAAGAACCCATCCCTCGGATGGAGGTCATCGATGCTTTGAGATGATAATGTATGACTTATAACATATAGGGATTATTCTAGTCACATGGCTCTAGATTGATTCCCTTCATCATATCCCTCTTCTCTAGCCACACAAATCTCTAACTTGGTAATGTAAGTTACATCATTCATTTATCACCCATCCATTTCCTATGTAATTTAAAGTTCTATTTCCTACTCTCATCCCATTTTTTTAATCCTTAGTGAAGTCTTTGGACCAAGGACATTGGATATCTCCTATACTCACCATTTTTGAATAATCTTTATGCCTTAAAGGTCATGAGCTTTCTCTCCCAAAAGTATAAATGCACCCATTTCCTCTTTATCCTTTATTGAAACTTGTTCCACCATCACAAGCATATATCTCAAGTCCAACATGTCATCCAATATCATATTGTTTTTACCCTATAGTTTCGAGTGTCACTATGTTATATGTTCAAACTACACAATACATACATCATAAACTTTAATAGACATTTATTCAACATCACAATCTACACTATCATAATAACTAACATTTTAGGACCATCTAGCTCACTAGGTCACTCCACTATGATGGATCTTATGTATAAGATCACAAAAATCCTCTTCTCATACATTGATTGGAAATAACTTACCAAGCATTAAAACCGCTCTCGGGAACTAATATCATATGTGTTCTCCTCGAATATTGTGGTCTATGTCTTAGATTCCTCATCATATAAACCATAATTTTGTCACTTGTACATTGTAAATAACATCCTCTTATCATATGTAACAACCAATTTTTATTCCATCCTCAAGGCCTCTCTACTCTCTCTTTCTCATTGATAACCTATTTTTGATGGTTGTTCCCCACTTATCCTACTTGAGGTCCTATTTCACCTCCTACTTCCCTATATCACTATCACCTACTACCTAGTTGTTTGGAATTACTAGCTTGGCATGGTCATAGTGGGGAATTGATACCATTGGTCCAATCTCCCACCTCTCTCTCATGCATCATGGATGACACTCTAAAACAGAAGGATACCAAATCAATTAGAAATCCAAACTACATAAGAGCTTAATAAACCAGGTGTGCCTCCACCAAAGTGTAAATAATGTCCTATAATGTCTAGATTACCCTTGGTAACCCTTTCATTGGCCAATTATGACACTAATTCATTGTCCCTCTATAGGTCTCCCATACTTTCTATTCTTATCATACATTTTTCAACTACTTATATGTATTTCTTGGGCCTCTCTCCCACTATAGAATCCTTGGGGAATCCCTTTCTACTTGTAGTGGTGTCCTTATCATCCTATACATTAGGAAATGATTATAATTCAATGCTCCTAAAATTATGATGGTCCCACTTCCTCTACCACCTCACATGAATTTTGTACAAATTGTGCACTAATTTCACCCATGTGATTGTACCCCAATTAAATTATGTTCCAACATTTAATACATCTCTACTTTCTAAAAATGAAAACATTGATACTACTCCATCAACCTTATGACACAAAATTTATACCATAACTACCAATGATCACCTTTTCGATATGTAAAGCATATGCAACAAATATGATACTCCTCACTTCCTATGGCCCACCATGCTAAGGCTCTCCTTTATGTGGTGCTCAATGACATGTCACAAAACACAAAAATATTGAATGGGAAGCCCCAAAACTTCATGAACATCCTAAAATTTCATTACAACCTCTATATTTTATCCTCCAAACCGTCCACCTCAAAGAATTGGACCTAAAATCCCATTTTCCAAAGAAAATACACATTAAATCTAGAACTAATGTGATTTGCATCATTTACATAATTCCTTTAAATTATAGCTCTTATAATATTTTAATATCCTATGCAAGTAACCCACCCGATGAATATATTAACCATGCCACATCCACTAATATCCATAATCATATCTTTTATGGTACCTTTTATTAGTAAATCACAACACCTTAGATTTTCACAAGTGTGTGTGCTTGAGCTCACGGTGTGACTTCGGTAACATGGGATCTATCTCTCCAAGTTGTGGGACTTGCTACTTGAATAGACCTCTAGAGAAAATTGGTTCTTACTCCTAAACTACTCCGCCACAATCTACTCTAATGCGGGAAAACTATCTTATCTTAATCTAAATTTCAAGGGACTAGGAGAGAGAGTTCATGAAAGTAAAGCATACACCAAAGATAGTGATACACCAAAAATTGAGGGAATGAGAATAGCTTTCAATATGTAAAAAATGGAAGAAAATGCATATTAGAGAGGATGATAACAGCTCTCCATAGTCTAAGAATCGTATTCACAAAATATTTCATATACATACAATGATAATGGATTCTTGGAAGAGCATAAGATAGATGCAATGTATTTACAATGAGGTTAAAAGGAAAGAAGAATGCAAACAACACAATAAGGGAAGATGATCCAAAACTTACATCTATTGCTTCATGATATTCACAATTCAATCTATTACAAATAAAGGCCTGAATAACCATACATGGATTCCATTAAAAGGCCTATAACACATTGGCTTCACAAAACCAAAATGGCGGGGTTTTTCTACTAAAAAAACCCTCTCCATTACAATGAGACCACACTTCAATTTATAGAATTATGAGAGGAGAGAGGGAGGGAGGAAATAAAAATCTCAAAATTTGACTTCCATTACTTGTAAGATGTCATAAATGGAGTGGAATGATGGTGTATTTCTTGCAAAGGCTCCCTTGTTGTCCCATGACTTGCAACAGTGAAAAATGTTGGCCCATGCTTCATTAAATGTATCTCCAACCATCAATTAAAACATTGTTATGAACTTGGAAAATTTTCCATATAATCATCATCAAAACTTAATCAATTTATACATTTTATTATTTTTGTGTGTCGGGCTTAGAATCACAATTCCAACGAGTCCAACATTGCGTGATTTCATTGAGAAATGCAAAAAATATGGCAATATGAGTGTGATAAGATATTTTGAGTTTACCAGGGATTTCTTGCATTTTATGGAATTTGAGTATTTAAATTTTTTGGGCTAGATACATTTCTTTCCTTTTCACGCACCTACGCTCATTAAAAATAAGAAATCACACTTAGACCGTGTGGGCCTCTTTTCTCTGCGTCACATGATTTGGGATTTTCTATCCCCGCGCATCCATCGTTGATCTGGGTCAAGTGGGTCATTGAATCCTACCATATCTAAACTCTTGAGTCTAGTAATTTCATATGTTTAGGTCCCATGTGTACATTTGTCTTAGTTGTCTGCGTTGAGTAATTTTTTTCACTTTTACCGCATTGAACTAGCTTGTGGCCATTTCAGATTTTTTGGGCTCGACTGTCCAATTGACTGCGAGGAACAAATTTTTCTACCTTTTTCACATTGAACTGGCTTGCATCCATTTTGGTGTTTTTTGGCCTGACTATCCTATGAGCCGTGAAGAATAAATGTTTCCACCTTTTTCACAATGAATGGGTTGCGACCAAATTTGATTTTGGGCATTTGGTACTTTTTCCCAACTTTCCCGTGAACCTGCAGGGACATTTTAATCTATTTTTCTACATTACACTTCCTGTTTAGCATTTTGGGCCTGAACTTGGTACAACAAACCCAAGTACAATCTGCATTGGTTCCATCCGTAACCCTCAAACCCGATTTGCACTAAAATAGGCCCTTGACTTCATTCTTTCAATTTTTGCAATTTTTCTATCTCCTTGGATTTTTCTTTGGATAGGAAGTTAGAGAAAAGCCAAGGATCCCTCAAAACCTTATTTTGGGCCTCAAACCATTTCTGCTTTCTCAAGCCTGAATAAATTGTGCAATTTATCAAAATTACCTTGGGGGTGAATTTTGGATAATAGTACCTAAAAATATAAACTAACAAGTAATCTTCAACAATCAATCCAAAACTAATAATAAAATCTACATCAAAATTGATCAAAAACTCAAAATACGTTAACTTCTCAAAACTACATTGGTCCTATTTTCTTAGAGCCATCAACTCCTGTGAAAAAACCATCATTTCATTACATCATTGGCCACACTATAAAAATGCTATCATTCATTCTAGCAATCCACCTAAGCATATCTTTCACTGACCATGTTGTCATCAATCATTCTAGCATGGTTGATCCCATCTATCTCAGGGGTCTCTCGACCTTCCCTAACATAAAATTAAAAAACTAACTTAATGACTCCAATAATAAAAATTATCCCAAACCCACTTAAAATTTGACCTCATCTACATTTCAACTATCCTTCGTGACTATTTTTCTATTTAAATTTTCTCTAACATAATTTTTTTCATTTTTATCCTAGCCACCCTTTCCTAGTTTAAATACAACATCTATAATGGGATTCACTTTGTCACATGCCCTATCTCGACCACCTCATTCCATCTCCTCATACTCTTATCATCATTGCTAAAATTGATAAATTTGGGTAATATCATATCTTAGAATATCTCAATCTTAATTATCAAAGTGAAAAATTAATTCCTCCATTTACAATGTATAATAGTACTTATAACTAATTTCGATGTAATTTCCTTCCAATCTTTGAACCTTCATATATTTCAAATGAAAAACCGTAATTGTTTTTGTAAATTTTATCATGTTCATGGTGGTGAGCCACTAAGTTTGACATATTTCACATACATACACCAAATCCATATATTAATCCTCATTTTCCATCACCTCTATGCTTAGCTACATCCCTCTTATGACTTCCAAGCTAGGTGATTTATGTCTTTTTTTACTAATCACCTTCTAGTTGTTCTTTTCAGTCTTTCTTATTTAAGATTCTAAGTAGAGATCACACCTACCACATGAAATTTGAGAGTCTCTAGTAGTTAAGTAAGAGGTAGCTAAAATTCATTTAACATATTTCCCTATTTATTTATAGGTATTTCATAACTAATTTAATTTCAATTTTATGTGTTGCATAGATATTTTTTAAGACCATCTTATGTTTCACTATTTTAACATGTGATGATATTTATTTTGGGCATACATATACACTTAATTTTTATTCTTTCTAACCATGTATTTTGTGTATGACTTGATGCATCTTCCTCTTAAGAGAGTTCTTAAGGGTCCTACTATGATTGAAGTGTGTTAGCATATGGATTTGCATGCATGCAAATGACATGTAACAGTGTGGGAACAAAGTCCCTCCTCAATGAAGGTGAGGCTGCCTTTATTGAAAACCAAAACTATATTTACATCTATACATTCAAAATTGTATGGGGGCGTTGGAACATCAATGGAAAGAAAAGTGAATGAGGGAGATGAAATGGAATGAGGGAAAGGATTGAAATGGAATGAATCGAAAGAACATGCAAGAGTTAAGTAAACACAGAGCCTAATATTGCATGAAGAAGAAAGACGAATAAATAACACAAATATAACAGAGTTTGAGTTAGCAAAATAAGAACGTGTAAAATGGAACACACATGAGAAAGTAGATAATCAGAGTTTGATCACTATGAACTAGAACAACCGATTAATAACATTGAAAATAAGATCAAAGATAATATTTGCATGCAAGATTCAAACACCTAACATCTAATGAACATAAGAACATCAAATGTTACAAGAGACAATGAATGAGACACAAAGTTTGTATTTCATTAACTCCAAAATGTTTTCACAAAGAACACAAAGTTTCTTCTTGAAACAAAGCTTACACAAAAGTATTTTCTTCTCCTCTCTCAAAGTCACCCTTTACAAATGAGCCCCTCACTTCCTTTTATAACCCAAAAGTTGGTTACAAAGTAGTTAGGGTTTTACATGATCATTAAATAAGGCACTTAAGTGACCTTTGACTTTTTCAACAACTTTATTAAAGACAACTCAAAAATAGAAATTACTTAAAATATCCATAGTTTCGAAAACAAATAACAACACCTTTTAAAATATACAATAATAACTAGTGCCTTATCCATTGAAATGGGGTCTCGCCTATCTCAAGTGTATGAGAAATGGACTCTCCCCATTTCATTAGATACCAAAGAAATCAACTCCCGAACCACTTTGGTGAAATTAGGATTCATCATTTTTGCTAGTTAGAAGGATCTAAACCTTCCTAAAGTTTAAAACATCTTTTCTTCTTACGGAGGTTCATTTGGTTGAAGAATAGCCTCACAAAATACCTCCAATTCAAGAATTCTACTTGGCATATCATTTAAATTAAAAATTTTAGATTGAGCATTCTCAAATAAGTTCTTTAATTTGATGCACCGCTCCATGGAAACTAACGAGAAATTGTTGGTAGGAGTGTACATGTCCTTAAAAAATTGTGAAAATTGTTCTTCCACCTGCTTCGATGAACACCTTTGATTATGCTCATTTACGAGGTTACAAGGAATCTCAACCATGAATTCTTGAATCAAGGAGAGTGAAGTGAAGGATTCATTGCACATGCTTTCATAATGGATCATAGAATCCTCGAGAAGCATTTTTCTTGATTTGAGATGTAGACACCAAAGAAAACATGTCCCTCGATGTTCAAATTCGAGAATTCCTTCAATAGCTAAAACTAAAGATTCCATACTTGTCATCTCCTATAAACTGGGAAATATCTCATCCAAATTTGATATAGTAGAAACAAAAGTTTCTTTGAAAGAAAGAATTGGATCAAGATACGCACTGACATCTTCATGAAGCTTAACCATGGTCTTGATCATCCCCTGGCCTAAAACGAGAATCTCTGAAAGCCAAGTTTTAGTGACATGGCCCAATGTGTTTATTTCCTTTGACAAATTGAGAGTATCTTCATCTGGGGTAGCCACTACATCAGGTACTGGGAAGGTGGATGATATGGGATTTATCAAATGTTGAACATATTCCACCAATTGATTCTTTTCGGCTTTGAGTTGAGAATTTTGAGACTTGTATTTCTCAAGTCTCTTTAGCACGATATCAATTGAATCTCAAGCCATCACCATATCACTTTCTAATGTAGATCTTCCAAGTCCAAGTCTTGAAACTTCATAGTCGGCAGGTGTCATAGCATTGTGCTCTTTATCCACTTGTGGAATGGCAAGGTCTACAAATTTGTTTCCATCATTATCAACCATTATTCGAGAAAGCACCTTAGTCTTCTTAGGAATGGAATCATTCAAAAGTTTGAAAAGGGCATCAAAATCAATGTCAATTGGCTTGAAAACTCTCTTCCTTTTCTTTACTTCGAGAATCAACCCAGAAGGAGTATCATTCACTATTTCAGCATACTGAGAATCCTAGAGCTGAATCAATATTCTCTCATTATTCTCGACATCATGAGATCCTGATTGAATCCTACCTACGACCTCGATTTGAGGAGAAAACACCTCAATATCCACTTCTTGATTATTCGGGAGATTTTAGGAAATCCCTTCATGAACTACATGCTTTGAAGTGTTTGATATTTGAATTACTTACACCAGAGTGGATTCTTGTTTGAATCATGATTGAGGATCATTGGCTACTAGCTTCTAAGCACTATTAACGATGTGGGTAGAAGAATCTCTACTCAAGGTAGAAAATCCAGACACACACTCTCTTTCTTCTTGGGTTAGGATATTTAGATCTTTCTCCTTGTGACACGTTACTTGGTGAAGTGGATTTTGGCAACCACTCCTTTGCTTGTTTTGTATGATTGGATGGTAATGAGGTTGATCAAGAAGAGAATTTGGTCAAATGAATGCCCCTCATATTGGTAATTTTGTGATCCTGAAACATGATTGTAATTTGGAAAGCTCTCTATCATACCAAGATATGCTTCTTTTAATAATTGGTTGGTTGTTGCCATCAAGAGAAAATTCATCTCTTTTGGTCTAGTTGATTCGAGGGAATGGGGTAAAGGCAACGACATCATATGAGGGATCAACGATATCCTCATCATCATTTATGAATGAATCAGGAGGACTCTTGATGTGGAAGGCCTTGATCTGAGCAAGTGTTAGGTGAGAGTACTCCCATCTTCTTACCTCATGTTCATCTCGAACAAAAAGCCAAAAAATCTTCCATGGTAGGATTATGTTGGTACTTTGCTCCCAGAATATTTTTCATATATCCATTGATACGAACTTGGGTCCCTTCACATATGGATGGATGGTAATGAGAGTGAACTCTTTTTCCATGAGTTGTGCACTAAAAATATTTGGACATTGGTATTCCCTTATTTGGATTGGGAAATGAATTCCTAAACGGTGCTTGTCACTAAGAAGGTAGTGAACTTGGAATAATTGTCACACCAGCTCCATTAATGCCCATCTGTCACTGACGTACTTAGGAAGTTTCCACGGGGTACCAGCAAAACCACTCACGCGAATGTAGGAAAAAGATGAAAATTAAATAAACCAGGGTCCCCATTAGGAAATGACACTCATGGCTTCTTTAGAAAACCTTTCCTCAGTATTCGATTCAGGTTCCGGATCACATAGAAGATGAATGCATCGTTGAATCTTCTAAAATGGTGAGAACTATTTTTGAAGTTGAGTTGAGGGTAATAATGAAAAACATTGTTCGATGGCCCTATGACTCCTCTCATTTCAAGTCCCGAAAATTGTTTTCTTCTTGCTATCGTATAAGTCAGATACGATGTCATGTAGAAGCATCCAGTCATCTTAACTTCTATCAATTGTTTGTGAAGGGTGTTACTGATGATGGTGGCCCAATCCACAAACTCTTTCTTGGCTAGGATGATATAGATAAACTGATACATCCATGGGTGGAAAATCCTAGTAGAAGGTAGACCGAAAACTTGACTTAGGAGAGTGATCATATCCCCGATTTCTTCCATGAACTCAATGTGGTACAGTTCTTTGGGAAGCCTATCAATTCGAGGTCTCTTGGTTACTAACTAGTTGTTGCTAACCATCTTGCTCCATCTCAGGGGTTCTTCATCCTAGAATTCTTGTGCTAACTGGTGAGTGATATCTACATTCTCAAGAAATTCGAGTATGCCGAGAAATTCCTCAATATGCTCTAGTGTGATTAAGAGGAAAGGCTCGTGATTATCTTTAAAAATTCCTCATCTCTCAAGATCATAATGCTCCACACAAGCAATAACCAATTCCGGACACTACACCGAGACAGGAAATGCTGCTGCTTGGGGTAGACCACTATGGTAAAGTCTATATGAGAAAATGGTTTTTCCTTCAGTTTTCACCCACTCACAGAACTATTGCACATTGATGTGACCCAAATTTGTATCAGTGATGTTGTCATATGTTGACTTAATGGAACTGGGAGGGATAATTCCTTGAAATTCATACTTCAGGGTGGATTTGTTTGATTTCTCCACTGGCTTCCTCGATCTCCCTACAAATTTGTTAGATTTTTTTGGTCATTATGAATTTCACAGAAGAATGACTCAGGCACGTAAAAAACCAAGAGCGGGTCAGGTTTCATTCTCCAAAACCTTGTCGATGCAAGAGAAATATGTTCCATTTTAATTTTTTATTATTATTATTATTATTTAAAAACAATAATAATAATAAATAATAATCCCGGTTACAAAAATTATTATTATTATTATAAAATAAAGTCGAGCAATTCCGGGTTACAATTTTTATAAAGCAGCAATATGAGTTCGATATAGAGCTCGGATCAGTTTGAGATGAAACTCGACTTTGAGGCAATAAAAATATCTCGTTTTGATTCTCTTCACATTTTTGATCATGCATGAAATGAAATCCTCGAACTTGAAAAAAAAATAACTTCGGTCTTTGCGAATTCCCTGTGGAAATCTTCTCTGGAAACTACGTTGGGATTGAAGGTATTTTTAAAAAAATAATCTACCTTTCTTATCTTCCTGTTGTCTTTTCCTCTTTGGCCAATGTGTGGGATTTGAAAATTGTTCTCCACGTGGCCATTTCTTTTATTTATTAATTTTCTTTATAAAAATTTCCAAACTACTCACTTTGTGTATTCTTTCTCCTTAGCATAAGCTTCATTGCAAAAAATCAAATAAAAATTAAAGCAAAATGTATGGAATTTACTCCATGCGTGGGATTTGGTTTTTGCTATTCCACTCCAGGCATTGGAAATGTATTTTAACTGATTCTATCTCCTTTTCTATGCGTGGGAGCTTACTTTGAAAATGCGTGGAAAATGATCTTTTTGTATATTTTTTTACTTTCACCCTTCCTCACGCATGGATTTTTGTCTTTTAATTTCTGAACTATTATTTTTCCCTATTAATGCGTGGAAAGAAATTTTTGTCTTCTTGTTGTCATTTTTCTCCCTCAAGGCATGGAAACTCTTTCTTTCCTCTCGCATTGTGATTTTTTTGTTCCACCTCTTTATCCTCGGTGCGACTTCGCTACAAAAATCAAATAAAAATTAAACAAAATGTATGGAATTCACTTCATGTTCGGGTTTCATTTTTGTTGTTCCCCTCTAGGCGTTGGAATTGAAAACTTGTCTAGATGAATGTGTGGAGACTTAAACTTTATAACATAGATCTTTATGTTCTTGGAATTTCCTCTCCCTCTCCTCATGCATGGATTGGCTTGGAGAATGTGAAGGAAATATTTTGGAGAGTGTGTGGAGAATTTTTTTGGGTATGTGTATGAATTTAAAGCTTTCCCTTTGCCCAATGTGTGGGCTTTGCTAAAATTAGTGTGTCTCCTCCTGGTTGCCTCTTCCAATGCTTTGACAACATGGATCACAAACATAATTTACCCCTGGCAAGAGAAAGTTGTTGTCTTCTCCTTGTGCATGTGTCGACATCTCAAAATTGCTTGTGATTATTGTATTTTACCAACTACATGCTAATATTTTCCCTTGATAGGCTACGTGGATTTAGACAAGATTTCTTGGCACCGAGTGAAGATTCTTTGACTTCAAATTAATTTTCTATCCTATTTTTACCTCATGTGGGTAATGATATTTTTCTCTCTCTACGTGGGAACTAGGTTTTCACCTCCTTATCCCTTTCATGCATGGAAGCTTTTAGTGTTTGGGATTTTTAAAACTATTCTTTAATGTTGCTCTCTCCTTGGCATGGAAAATTGAGGGCTGTTTGAAATCCTAAACTTCATTTGTTGTCCTTCTATCGTTAGACATGAGAATGATTTCTTCTTCGTAGTTTTCCTTGTGTTATGCATGGGAAATTTCTATTTTTTAATTTTGGATAGCTCCTCTTCAAAAACGTGGGTAATGATCTTTTTGTATTTCCTTCACAATGGCGTTGGAAAACTATTCCTTCTTTACTTCTTTATTGTATTCTAGGCGTGATTTCTTTGAATACAAAAACCTTCTTACTTGGCGTTCGCAGTATTGTGGGATGTGACAAAATATTATGTCCTTCAAAAGAAATAAGAAGCAATTGAAAAGCTTCACATGACTCTTTCCAATGAGTTTGATGGAGGAAGTTATGAGGATTAATCCAACTTCCTCTCTTCCTAGGAGTAGTGGAATTAAGTGTCAGGGGGAAATGGGGAAAGCAATGGCCAATTGCTATAGGAATGGAAAAGTGGGCTGAAAATCCCCATTCAATTTCCCCATGTGGGAAATTGGGAGATTTATTTGCCCATTAGCCAATCCTGATTTGGCAATTGGTGGAGAAAATCCCACAAGTGGGAAATTAAAAGAAGATTGCCAGAAAGTGGAAATCTAGGTTCAGAAGCCAAATTAGCATTCCCGTGATTGAAGCATAAAATTACTTCCCGCAATCTAATAAAAATTTATCAAATTAATTTTTTAATTAATATTTATTTAATTAAATACTCCCAAGTTATTTAAAAATTAATTTTATCAAACAAAGAGTAATTAATTAATTAAATATCAATTAATTAATTTTAATGTATTTTAATGTGATTTAAAGCATGGCAGAGGAGTTCTCATCCGAAAAGGATGAAACAAAGACCAAAACAATACAAAAAATGAGACGATCATGATGAGGGCAATGAATCACTTAAGGTAACACTTTTGACAAAATTCAAAATTTACTTTTTTAAAATAATTTTGTGAAGTCAAAATTAGCTGATAACAACTGGCTCTAATTGGGGACAAGGACTTCATGGACATAAGCAATGGACCCAGACCAAAATAGTCATGAACATGATCTCAAAATGATGGGGCACAAAAATGGGGCGACATAAGAGAGGAGACCAAAAACAGGAAACAAACAAACCAAAACCTAATTACCTATGTACATACGGGGAACAACCCATTTTCAATTTTGATAGTGCTTGAGATATTTCCCACTATAGGGAAAAGGAAAATGAGTTCCATCAGGATATGCCAAGTAATAGGTACTATCTCCATAGAAATGTCTTATTTTGAATGGGCCTAGCCATAACGAGTCAAACTTCCCATGCTTTCCTTTCGGTTCACATCTTTTGTCCCAGAGAAGAACTAAGTCATTGATTTGAAATTGTCTCTCCCTAGTTTTCCTATCAAACAATTTATTTACCTTGGATTGATGTTCCTCGATCCTGTTTTCCACTTGACTTCTTTGTTCCTTGAGCTTGCTTAGGAACATGATCCTTTTATCTAATGCATTGGTGAAGCATTCATCATCAACTACCTGAGCTAATTTTAATGCTGGTAACTCCAGTGTGATGGGAATTTGAGCATCGGTTCCATACAAAAGTTGAAATGGAGACATCCCGATTGCCCTTTTGGGAGTTATGTGGTCAGCCCACAATGCATCATATAACTTTTTGTGCTAAGTTCTTTGATTTTCTTCGACTAACTTGCGACAATAGTAATGAGGTTTTTTTAATGGATTCAACTTTGACCATTTCCTTGAGGGTAGTAATCTGATGAATGAGACAAGGATATCCCATATCCATAACAAAAACCTATCATCTCTAGAAGAAAAATTTGAGGCATTTTCCATCACAATCTTGTGTGGAATTCCATAACGAACCAATATATTTTCTTTGATGATATCACAGATTACTGCATAAGATGTTTGTTTCACTGGTATAGCTTCTACCCACTTTGTAAAGTAGTCAGTGGTGGTGAGCACGTGAGTATGACCAGAACTAGAATTAGGATTCAAGACCTCAATGAATCTAAACCCCATTGTTGAAAGGGTTCTTCAATGACAACTGGCTTCAAAGGCAAAGCTGCCAACTTTGGTCTTCCAACAAATTGTTGATAGGCTTCACATTTTGTCACCCATTTCTGAGCATTAGAAAACATAGTGGGCCAGTAATAATGTGCTCTCAAAATTTTATGGGCTGTTATTGGGCCAGAGAAATGACCACCATAAGCATGATTGTGGAAAGCTTCCAACAACCTAGGTTGTTGTTCTTTATCAACACATCTGAGGAACATGCCATCAATTCCTTTCTTGAACAACATGTTATCCCAAATGACGTACCTGACAACTCTTAGTTTGATAGCTCGTTTCTCTTTAGCTATCAGATTCTCTGGACACTCGCCATATGTGAGGAAGTAGGCAATATCAGAATACCATTCATCTGTGGTACTAACAAAAACTACCAATGGTAAATTTTCTTCAACTGGTTCTTCTTCGGAGTTATCTCGTGGTTCATTCTCTGCAATGAGTTGGCAGAGTCCTCTTCCTTGAACCAACTTGGTAGGCTTGATGTCTAGATCATATTCTTGGATCTTGGAGACCCAATTACCTCTTTTAGATCCTAGTTCCTGTTGTGTCAACATTGATTTCACTACGGTGTCCGGAACTAAGACTTTGGTGTGAGAATTCAACACGTAATACCTGAAGTGTTTCAGGGCTCTTACCACCGTGTACGCATGTCTCTCAAGGGGAGTGTAATTAAGTTCATGTTTCTTGAATCTAGAGCTCATGAATGCAATAGGAGATTCAATTCCTTCTTGATTGTGTTGAGTCAAAATGGTGGAGATTGTGTGTGGAGAAGCATAGCAATAAATTATAAAATCCTTTTTAAAATTGGGACATACCAATGTAGGAGCTTTTGCAATAGCACCCTTGATTTGCTCAAATACCTCTCTACCTTCTTTTGAGCATTTGAAATATTCTTTTCCTTTCATCATATCAGTGATTTCCTTAGTCATCTCGGTAAAATTTGGCACGAACCTTCTCAAAAAGTTCACATTCCCAAAGAAGGAGTGGACCCTAGGCTTACTTGTAGGCAAGGAAAGATTCTTGATAGCTTGAACATGCTCAGGATCAATCTTAGTTCCTTCCTTAGAAACAATATGACCTAGGAGTTTCCCTTCTGTAACTCCGAACACGAGACTTTTTGGATTCAGAGAAATCTTATGAAGTCTGCACCTTTGCAATATTTTCTCCAAATCCCTTAGGTGATCTCCTCATTTCTTGGAGAACACCGTCAAGTCATCTAGGTATATCACAATGATCTTGTCTTTATAATCTACAAATGCCATATCCATGGCCCTTTGAAAAGTTGTGCCGACATTGATCAAACCGAAGGGCATTCTTCTATATGTGAATGTACCCCAGGGGGTAGTGAACGTAGTTTTATGTTGATCTTCTCTAGCCACTTCAATCTGATTATAGCTAGAGAAACCATCTAGCATAGATAACATTTCTGATCTAGTTACTACCTATAAAATATGGTCCATCACTGGTAGTGGGTAGTTATCCTTCAAAGAAGCCTGATTAAGATTGTGGAATCCACGCAAATCCTAATTTCTCCATTTTTCTTGCAAATCGGTACAATATTAGCTATCCAGGTTGAATTTTGAATAGGAAACACTATTTGTGCATCTAGCATCTTTTGAACTTCATGAAATATTGTCCCTACAATCTTGGGATTATATTGTCTTTGATTTTTCTGAATGGAACTGCACCAAGCTTCAAGGGTATGGCATGCTCCATTTCCTTGGGTTGGAAAGACTTCAAGTCTTTGTATGAATAAGCCAAAACGTCAGAATATTTGGTAAGGAGACTTATGAATTTCCTGCGCTCCTCAGGTGAGAAACACTTACCAATATTGATCAAGCGAGGTTTATCCTTGGTACCGATATTAACTTGCTCATAGTCAATGTAATTCAGCAGTCCCGCCCTACTCTTTCTCTTTGATAAACCTGTCATGTTTTTTAAAAATTTCCTCACGTGAAACAAATCCTTTGGGAATTTTATTTCCTTTGAGTTGAATGAAGCCATCATCAGGATCTTCATTCTCAACTCCTTCCTGAATGGGTGAGGTAGTTGATTCACAAAATGTAGAATCACTTCCTTCAAAGTACAACTATTCAAATTTTTCTCTTTTCCAACAAGGCAATAATTTGTTGATCATCATTAAATACTTGCCAATTTTTTGCATTGTCAGGAACACTCGGCCTAAAAACCATTTCAATGGTGTATTTGACTTGATCAAATTCTAAATGAGGAATCATTAATGAAGCTGAGACTGCTAGAGAATCCACTTTGTCATTCTTTTGCGAGGGACAAATTTTATGGAAAAATCATCAAAGACTTCTATTGCATCCCACACTTTATTTTTGTAGTGTCTCAAACGATCATTCTTTACTTGGAATTGATTTCTTACTTGTTTCACGATCAATTCCGCATCTCCAAAGACTTCCAAATTTTTGATCCCTTTCTCCTCTATGTAGCTTGAAGGCCAAGGATTAATGCCTCATACTGTGAGTGTTATTAGTATTTGAAAATGTGATTTTTGTAAGAAAAAGGAAATAGTTCACCATTTGGAGATCGAGCACCACCCGAACTAGATCCCATCGACCAACAACTTCCATCGAACTCAAGAGTCCATATCTCATTGGAATCTTCGCAAGTGATCTTAGGGTATGAATTTCTACGGTCATCATATAATTACCATACTTGAGCCTTGGAAAAGGATCATGTGCGAGGATCTTCGGTCTTATTTATCGTTAACTTTTCCGAGCTTCCGGCATAAGCTTTGCATTTCTCCATTGATAGGATCATGGTGTGAGACCATTCCATTTGAATCTCACCACCCAAATCTTTGTAAAATTTCATGCTCAACAACATTCCACATGAGGTGGGAATATCGGCAACTAAAATAGTTACCTTTAACTTGAATTTGAGGGAATTGGACTAAAACCATTTGGGCATCTTTAATCTACCTGATTAGAGGAACTTTCTTAGTTTCCATGGAGTAACATGATCCGAATGTTCTAATACCATTCTAACCAAAAGCATGTGCTAATTTTTCCAACATCACATTATCCGAGGCTCCAGAGTCTATAATGTAATTACTTAATTTGCATCTGTTGATCAGAAAGGACACAAAGAAAGGTTCTATCTTTTCATTTGAAGGTGTAGTGGCCATCAAAATATTTTGAGTTGTCCCATCTTTAGGAGTTTTCAAAATTCCTTTGGAGGAATGAACAGTAGAGTCACCTTTAATAAACTGGACCAATTTCTCGAGCTGATCCTTATTGGACTTTAAGTATTCTTCCGTGACATGGAATTTTTTTATTTATTGATATGATCAATTATATCAAATTTAGGTAAAGTAACCATACTTGATGTCTTAGATATTATTTCTTTCAAACTTGATGATGGCACACTTGTGACCTTTACCTCGGGCTTGGTTGATATGGATGTGGAAGAAGAAGCTTTCTTCGTAGCTAGTTTACTAATTGATTGATCTAACAAAGGCCCTCCTTTCTTTAAGATAGTTTTGACCTTTGAAACCTCAGTCACCTTGGACTATTTAGGAGCCTCATTTGTCTTGGATTCTTTGGGAGTTTCCTTTGAAACCTCTTTATCTCCCGCCCTAGTGGTATCCTGCTATTTTTTCTAAGAGTGTGTGAAGACGGAGAAGGTTTGACAATTCATATCCTCTATAATTTTTTCATATTCATCTTCCTCATCTGAATGATACTCAAAGAAATGATTATTACTTTCCCCCTCAAGATCTTTAACTTCAGGTTCAGATGTCTCAGAATCTAGCTCTTCCTCATCAACCTCGATGACTTCAATCTCATCATCGCTTTCTTTAATGACATCACATTTTGAATTAGTTGTGGGAGCTACTTCAATAGCAAGCCTCATTGGAGCACCTACAATCTTGGCTTTGTTGGGAACATATCCTTTTCTTGGGATGTCTTTGTAAGGAGTAGGTTTACTACTTTGAGCAACTTGCTTTTTTAAAGCTAGCACATCATTAGCCAACTTAGTGAGTATAGCTTCTGAAGTGTTAGGAGTTTCTTGACTCTTTCCTTTGAGGGAATTTTTCTTGAATTTTCTTGCCATGATTAAGTCATCTTCAATTTCTATTTCCAAAGATTGAGAAAGTTCTAAAGTAGCCACCCTAGTCCTTCTCGGTTTATACAACACTTCTAATTGTTATGCGTTAATAAAGAAACATTTTTGTCCATCAGGTTTGGATGAATCTTGGCAAGAACTTTGTTCACAATTTTGTTGAATTTTTCCATGAAATTTCTCATGGGTTCTTTTTGCTCTTTCTTTCCCGAGATAGTTGGGCAAGAAGAGCATGTTCATCTTCTACCGTTTTAAAGAGATTTTCAAACTTAGTTTTCATATCATTCCAATTTATGATACATCCATTGGGTAGATGATGAAACCAATTACTGTAGCAATGTCATGCAATGTTTCGATGAAGAGACGAATAGCAACATCTTCATATTCTACCGAAAAAACAACACATGTAGTGAAAAAGGTAGAAATATGATCATCTGGTGACATCTTCCCATCTCCATCAAACTTGGGAAGAATCTTTCTTGATCCTCATGGGAGTTCATGTTGAGTAGGTAAGGCCAATGGGCCTATGGCATTTCCCCATGGTACATTGACTGCCATTTGAGGAAAGGTGGTATGCAAAGGTAAAACAACGTGAGCAAGGAAAAGTGCTTGATTGGTAGTGATTCCTTCCTTTCTTTCTCTTTCAGGACTTGATGCAAGGCTTGCAGATCTACGAGGTGTGTTCTTCTTTGGAGGAGATAACTTGAAACCAAATTTTCCTTAAAAGTAAAAAGTGGGGTCAGATCGATCTTTATCTTTTTCTCCTCCTGTAAATCTCTTTCCTTCTAGTTTGGAATCTTTATTGTGAAGGGATTACTGGGTGTCTTATGACCCACTCTAGCCTTTTCTCTTCGCTCTCTTTCTTAAGTTATTTACTCTGAATAGCTCTAGCAAATCTCGTGGCTTTCTCTTCTTCGTTATCTAGTAATCGATGTGACAAGATGAAAATGATAGTTATTCATGCACTTTTCCCAAATAGCTTCTCTCAAGTTTGATGATATATCTTCTTGATTATCTACAAAAACAAGATTTGGTTGCGTAAGATAGGTGGGTTACCTATAATAGTCATACAACTTATTACTCTTGGTGGAAGAGGATCACGTTAGTGAACAACATCAACACGTGTCCGGAGGTCTCCTAGCCACAAGTGTGGGTGATATTCTTCTAAGGTCCTCAATGTAGATTTCTCATCAATGCCTTATTAACAACCACAAATTGCTGCAAGCTTTAACGGTTTTCCCAAGCTACTTGTTTGAAGGCCATGCAAAGTAATGTATCCTTGGAAATATTCATTGGGCACAAATTTCGGTTGAAGAATTAGAGCATGCAGAGGGGATAGTTATAAATATTTAACCAAGCACTTGTTAATGATTCCTAAATCCCAGAGGAGTCACCAAAACTATCAAGCATATGGATTTTCATGCATGCAAATGATATGCAACAGTGTGGGAATGAATTTCCTCCTCAATGAAGGTGAGGCTTCCTTTATTGAAAACCAAAACCGTATTTACATCTATACATTCAAAATTATATGTGGGGGTGTTTTGGAACATCAATGGAAAGAAAAGTAAATGAGGGAGATGAAATGGAATGAGGGAAAGGAGTGAAATGGAATGAATCGAAAGAACATGAAAGAGTAAGGTAAACACAGAGGATAATATTGCATGAAGAAGAAAGAAAAATAACTAACACAAATAAAATGGAGTTTGATTTAGCCAAACAAGAATGTGTAAAACATAACACACATGAGCAAGTAGATAACCAGAGCTTGATCACTGTGAACTAGAACAACTAATTAATAATGTTGAAAATAAGATCAAAGATAATATTTTCATGCAAGATTTAAACACCTAACATCTAATGAACATAAGAACATCAAATGTTACAAGAGATAATGAATGAGACACAAAGTTTTATTTCATTAACTCCAAAATGTTTTCACAAAGAACACAAAGTTTCTTCCTAAAACAAATCTTACACAAAAGTATTTTCTTCTCCTCTCGAAAGTCACCCTTTACAAATGAGCCCTCACTTCCTTTTATAACCCAAAAGTTGGTTATAAAGTAGTTAGGGTTTTACATGATCATTAAATAAGGCACTTAAGTGACCTTTGAATTTTTCAATAGCTTCATTAAAGACAACTCAAAAATAGAAATTACTTAAAATATCCATAATTTTCGAAAACAAATAACAACACCTTTTAAAATATACAATAATAATCCAGTGCCTTATCCATTGAAATGGGGTCTACCTATCTCAAGCATATGAGAAATGGACTCTCCCACTTCGTTAGATACCAAGAAAATCAACTCCTGAACCGTCGGTGAAATTAGGAGATCTGTGTTTTTGCCAATTGAAAGGATCTAAACCTTCCTAAAGTTTCAAAATATTTTCTTCTTTCGGAGGTTCACTTGGTGTAGAAAAAGCCTCACAAAATACCTACAATTCAAGAATTCTACTTGAATATCATTTAAATTAATAATTTTGGATTGAGCATTCTCAAATAAATAATTTAATTTGATGCACTGCTCCATGGAAACTGATGAGAAATTGTTGACAGGAGTGTACATGTCCTTAAAAAATTGTGAATTTTTTTCTTCCACCTGCTCCGATGAACACCTTTGATTATGCTCATTAACGAGGTTACAAGGAATCTCAGCCATGAATTCTTGAATCAAGGAGAGTGAAGTGAAGGATTCATTGCACATTCTTTCATAATGGATCATAGAATCCTCGAGAAGCATTTTTCTTGATTTGAGATGTAGACACCAAAGAAAACGTGTCTCGATGTTCAAATTTGAGAATTCCTTCAATATCCAAAATCGAAGATTCCATACTTGTCATCTATATAAAATGGGAAATATCTCATCCAAATTTGATATAGTAGAAATAAAAGTTTCTTTGAAATTAAGAATTGCATCAAGATACGCATTGACATCTTCATGAATCTTAACCACGGTTTTGATCATCCCTCGGCCTAAAATGAGAATCTTCAAGGCCAAGTTTTAGTGACTTGGCCTAATGTGTTTATTTCCTTTGAAAATTGAGAGTATCTTCATCCGGGGCAGCCACTACATCAGTATTGGGAAGGTGGATGATATGGGATTTATCAAATGTTGTACATATTCCACTAATTGATTCTTTTTGGCATTGAATGATAATTTTGAGACTTGTATTTCTCAAGTCTCTTTAACACGATATCAATTGAATCTCGAGCCATCGCTATATCACTTTATAATGTAGATATTGGAAGTCCAAGTCTGGAAACTTCATACTTAGCAAGTGTCATAACATCACGCTCTTTATCCACTTGTAGAATGGAAATGTCTCGTAAATTTGTTTCCATCATTATCAACCATTATTAAGAAAGCACCTTAGGTTTCTTAGGAATGACGTCATTCAAAATTTTGAAGAAGGAATCAAAATCAATCTCAATTAGCTTGAAAATCTCTTCCTTTTCTTTACTTCGGAATCAACCCAAGAAGGAGTATCATTCACTATTTTAGCATACAAAATCTTGGAGCTCAAATCAATATTCTCATTATTCTCGACATCATGAGATCCTACTTGAATCCTACCTATGACCTTCGATTTGAGGAGAAACAACCTCAATATCCACTTCTTGATTATTCAAGAGAGATTAGGAAATCCCTTCATGAACTACATGCTCCTAAGTGTTTGATATTTTAATTACTTGCACCTAAGTGGATGCTTGTTTGAATCATGGTTGAGGATCATTGGCTACTAGCTTCTGAGCACTATTAATGATGTGGTAGAAAAATCTCTATTCGAGGTAGAAAATTTGGACACATGCTCTCTTCCTTCTTCGGGGTTAGATCTTTATATCTTTCTCCTCGTGACACGTTACTTGGCGAAGTGGATTTTGGAAACCACTCCTTTCTTTCTTGTTGTGTATGATTGGATGGTAATGAGGTTGATCGAGAAGAGACTTTGGTCGAATGGAGGCCCCCTCGTATTGGCAATTTTTGTGATCCCGAAACATGATCTGGAATTGATTGCAATTTGGAAAGTTCTTTGTCATACCAAGATATGCTTCTTTCAATAATTGGTTGGTTCTTTCCATCAAGAGAAAATTCATCTCTTTTGGTCTAGTTGATTCAAGGCAATGGGGTAAAGGAAACAACATCATATGAGGGATCAATGATATCCTCATCATCATTTATGAATGAATCGAAAGGACTCTTGATGTGGAAGGCCTTGATTTGAGTAAGTGTTAGGTGAGAGTACTCCCGTATTCTTACCTCATGTTCATCTGAATAAGCAACCCAAAAATATTCCATGGTAGGATTATGTTGGTACTTTGCTCCTAGAATATTTTTCATATGTCCATTGATATCAACCTAGGCTCTCTTCACATATGGATGGATGGTTATGAGAGAGAACTCTTTTTCCATGAGTTGTGCACTAAAAATATTTGGACATTGGTATTCCCCGATTTGGATTGGGAAATGAATTCCTGAATGGTGCTTGTCACTAATAAGGTAGTGAACTTGGAATAATTTTCACGCCAGCTCCATTAATGCCCATTTATCACTGATGTACTTAGGAAGTTTCCATGGGTACCAAGAAAAACCACTCATGGAATGTAGGAGAATGATGAAATTTAATAAACTAGGTTCCCCATTAGAAATGACACTTATTGGTTCTTTAGAAAACCTTTCCTCGGATTCGATTCGTGTTCGGATCACACGGAAGGTGAATGCACGACTTTCTAAAAGTAACTATTTTTGAAGTTAAGGGTAATAATGAAAAACAATGTTTGATGGCCCCATGACTCCTCTTGTTTCAAGTCCCAAAATAGTTTTCTTCTTGCTACCGCATAAGTCGATACGATGTCATGTAGAAGCATCTAGTCATCTTAACTTCTATCAATTGTTTGTGAAGGCATTACTAATGATGGTGGCCCAATCCACAAATCTTTCTTGGCTAGGATGATACAAATAAACTGATACATCCATGGGTGGAAAATCCTAGCAGAAGGTAGACCAAAAACTCGACTTAGGAGAGTGATCATATCCCTGATTTCTTCCACGAACTCAATGCGGTACAGTTCTTTGGGAAGCCTGTCAATTCGAGGTCTCTTGGTTACTAACCAGTTATTGTTAACCATCTTGCTCCATCTCAGGGGTTCTTCATCCTAGAATTCTTGTGTTGACTAGCGAGTGATATCCACATTCTCATGAAAGTTGGTATGCCAAGAAATTCCTCAATATGCTCTGGTGTGATTAAGAGGAAAGGCTCGTGATTATCTTTAAAAATTCCTTGTCTCTCAGGATCATAATGCTCTACGCAAGCAATAACCAATTCGGACACTGCACCGAGACAGGAAATGTTGTTGCTTGGGGTAGACCACTATGGTAAAGTCTATCTAAGAAAATTTTTTTCCTTCAATTTTCACCTTCTTGCAAAACTGTTGCACGTTGATGTGACCCAAATTTGTATCGGTGATGTTGTCATATGTTGACTTAATGGAATTGGGAGGGATAATTCTTTAAAATCATAATTCAGGGTGGATTTTTTTATTTCTCCACTTGCTTCCTCGATCTCCCTGTAGATTTGTTAGATTTTTCAGACATTATGAATTTAACATAAGAATGACTTATGCACGCAAAAAACAATGCAAGGTGGTCAAGTCTCGGTCTCCAAAACCAAATCGTCGATGCAAGAGAAATATGTTTCATTTTAATTTTATTACTATTATTATTATTATTTAAAAATAATAATAATAATAAATAATAATCCTGGTTACAAAAATTATTATTATTCACTTTATTTTATTTTTTAAAAATAAAGTCAAGTGATTCTGGGTTACAATTTTTATAAAGCAGCAATATGAGTTCGATATAGAGCTTGGATTAGTTTGAGATGAAAATTGAGTTTAGAGGCAATAAAAATATGTCATTTGATTCTCTTCATGTTTTTGATCATGCATGAACTAAAATCCTTGAGCTTGAAAAAAAAATAACTCGGTCTTTGCAAATTCCCTTGTGGCAATCTTCTCTCGAAACTACGTTGGGATTGAAGGCCTTTTAAAAAAATTTAATCTACCTTTCTTATCTTCCTATTGTCTTTTCCTCTTTGGCCAATGCGTGGGAATTTGAAAACTGTTCTCCACATGGCTATTTCTTCTTATTTACTATTTTTCTTTATAAAAATTTCCAAACTACTTGTTGTGTATTCTTTCTTCTCCTTAGCGATTCTCATTGCAAAAATCAAATAAAAATTAAAGCAAAATGTATGGAATTTACTCCATACGTGGTGTTTGGTTTTGTTATTCCCCTCCAGTGCATTGGAACTATATTTTGACTGATTCTATCTCCTTTTCTATGTGTGGGAGCTTCCATGTGGATCTTTTGTATATTTTTTACTTTCACCCTTCCTCACGCGTGGCTTTTTGGCTTTCAATTTCCTGAACTATTATTTTTCCCTATTAATGCGTGGAAAGAAATTTTTTGTCTTCTTGTTGTCTTTTTCTCCCCCCAAGGCATGGAAACTCTTTCTTTCCTCTGCTGTGAGCTATTTTTGTTCTACCTCTTTATCCTTGACATGGCTTTTGCTGCAAAAATCAAATAAAAACTAAACCAAAATGTATGGAATTTACTTCATGCATGGATTTGTTTTTGATTTTCTCCTCCGAGCATTGGAATTGAAAACTTGTATTGATGAATGCGTGGAGACTTAAACTTTATTGCGCAGATCTTTATGTTCTTGGACTATCCTCTCCCTCTCCTCACATGTGGATTGGCCTAGAGAATGCGTGGAAAGCTTCTGGAGAGTGCGTGGAGAATGTTTTTGGGTATATGTATGAATTTAAAGCTTTCCCTTTGCCCAATGTGTGGGCTTTGCTAAAATTAGTGTGTCTCCTCCTGGTCACCTCTTCCAATGCTTTGACAACGTGGATCACAAACAGAATTTACCCCTGGCAAGAGAAATTTGTTGTTTTCTCCTTGTGCATGTGTGGACATCTCAAAATGGCTTGTGATTATTGTATTTTACTAACTACATGATGATCTTTTCTCTTGATAGGCTACGTGGATTTAGAAAGAATTTATTGGCACCGAGTGAAGATTCTTTGACTTCAAATTAATTTGTTGTCCTCTTTTTACCTCACGTGGGTAATGATCTTTTTCTCTTTACGTGGGAGCTAGTCTTTCACCTCCTTATCCCTTTCATGCGTGGAAATCTTCTAGTGCTTGGGATTTTTAAAATTGTTCTTTAATGCTGCTCTCTCCTTGGCGTGGACAACTCTGGTGGGCTGCTTGAAATCCTAAACTTCATTTGTTGTCCTTCTATCCTCAGGCGTGAGAATGATTTCTTAGTTTTCCCTTGGGCTGTGCGTGGGAAATTTCTATTTTTATTATTTTGGACAGCTCCTCTTCAAAAACGTGGGTAATGATCTTTTTGTATTTCCTTCACAATGGCATTGGAAAAACTGTTCCTTCTTTACTTCTTTGCTATATTCTCAGGCATGGATTTCTCTGTAATACAAAAACCTTCTTACTTGGTGTTCGCAGTATTGTGGGATGTGACAAAATATTATGTCCTTCAGAAGAAATAAGAAGCAATCGGAAAGCTTCGCACACGAACTCTTTCCAATGAGTTTGATGGAGGAAGTTATGAGGATTAATCCAACTTCCTCTCTTCTCGGGTAGTGGAATTAAGTGCCAGGGGGAAATGGGGAAAGCAACGCCAATTGCCAATGGGAATGGAAAAGTGGGCTGGCAATCCCCATTCAATTTCCCCATGTGGAAATTGGGAAATTTCTTGTCCGTTAGTCAATCCCTAATTTGGAAATTGGTGGAGAAAAGCCCACAAGAAGAAATTAAAAGAAAATTACCAGGAAAGGGGAAATCCATGTTCGGGAAGCCAAATTGGTATTCCGGTAGTTGGAAGCATAAGCTTACTTCCTCGACAATCTAATAGAAATTTTTCGAATGAATTTTTTAATTAATATTTATTTAATTAAATACTCCCAAGTTATTTAAAAATTAATTTAATCAAACAAAGAGAAATTAATTAATTAAATATTAATTAATTAATTTTAATGTATTTTAATGCAATTTAAAGCCTGTGGGAGGAGTTCTCGCCAAAAGAACAAAACAAAGACCGAAATGATCACAAAAATGAGATGATCACGATGAGGGCAATGAATCACTCAAGGTAACACTTTTGAAAAAATTCAAAATTTCCATTTTAAAAATAATTTTTGTGAAGTCAAAATTAGCTGATAACAAAGTGTGATCATACTTATTCATGTGGGATAAATCACAACATTTGAGATATGTCACTATTATGCCATAGTACCTATCTTTTCCTTATTTATTTAGTTTGTTCACACATTACACCCATCATGTCTAATTTTCTCATTATGTCCACTATTTATGCTTATTATGCATTTTTACCCCTACTTTTGGTCATCTTGGACCTTCATCATTTATCTCTATTTACCTATTGGCCTCCATACCACATGTTTTTCATATTTTTACCCGAGGGATTCAACCCAAGGTCGATGCCATCACCCATTATTGGGCCCTTGGAATATTGGCTAAGTATGAAGGCGCATGGGCATGCATGTTCCCAGTTATAGAAAGGCATGCAAGGTAAAAGCGCACAGGAGGAAGAGTTAAGAAGGGACATGGTTCACGCGGAGTGCAAAAGGAGGTTCGAGACTTAGCCAATTTATGCAACAAAGGTAGAACACATGAAAAGTGTGATCGGTTGTGCGCGGATAACATGTCAGCTTAGCAACTGGTGGCCAAGGAAAGAGCATGCCAGTGAGGGAATCTTCTAGAAGATCATCATGAGATGGAGTTGAGAGCTCAGGCCTAAAGGAACATGCTCACTTAGAGGACCACATTCGACACTTGGCAATGGATCTGAGGGCGTAGCAAGGTGAGTTGGTAGTGCAGGGAAGATGATAAATACAAGTGCTTGTGGAAAAAAAAAAGAGACCGAGATAACATACAGATGGGGATATAGAGATAGAGGAAGAGATATACAGAGAGAGAGAGAGAGAGATAACATGGGTGAAGCTCTGTAGGATTGCTGTGAGTGGAACTTTGATGCAGAAAGGAATGTACTAGGCTTAGTATTGTAATTTCTTTTTCTTTTGGCATAGTTATACAAGCCTAGTGATGTGCATGACTGCGGTCTTCCCTCTATGGATCTTTGTAATGAAATAATGAATACAATGAGGTTACCTATTGTAAATAGACATGGATATCAGTAGCTTTAATGTATATTTCATTCATAGGAGTTCTCTTTCCTTGCATGCTATGAATGAATGATTGTATCTTTCTTTCTGTTATAATATATGTTATGGAGTCTGTTAAAACATCCAGTCTGAAGAAGCTATAAGGATCTAGAGGTCGTTCTGAGCCCTATGATTCTTGTATGTCTAAACTTCTTTCCTAAATACTCTTACACTAATCATAGATAAATGCTTCCCACTAAAACTCACATAAAAGAGAGACTTGGCACCCGTGCGTGCCTTGGGTGAGAACTCAACTTCCTGTGGGTGATAGGTTGATGCGCATGGGATTCCTTCCTTTTATAGTGGGAGTAAAATTGACTACATCTTGGTTCCATTTCTGGGACCTATTTTCAAAGTTGTAGTGGGATATAACATGCATCATGATCTATGTAAAGAGTAATGATGGATCAATTAACATTGGAAAATGTTGAGTCATGGTTCAAGAGCACAGAAGATGAATTTTCCAGAGATTCAAAGACTCGGGCCCGAGTTCAATACACGTAGATGGGTAGAAGAGAATCTCTACCATGATCTGTATGATACTTTTTTCTGCTACTTCCCAGTAGAGTTATATGGATGGCTTTCAGCCTATGCATCTAGATCAAGTTGGTGTTATGGATCGTAGATATGGACCGAAGAAGACTACCAGAGGTTGTAGGATGTAGATCTGATGTGGACCCATGTTGTAGATCACTGGTGGGGAGGAGTACTAGCTAGCTACACTCTAGAATACACCATTTCCATGTATTCTTGCCCAGAGATTGTTGAGTTTGAGTTTCTATGAGAACCTAGAGGAACATTTCTACGTGTTATTCCTCTAGCTATGAAGATATTTATGGTTATCATGAGTTTAGAGGCACTCCCAATGGCCATCTAAACCATCCCGAGTGTTGAGTAAGGAAGCTCGAGTGGAGGAAGATGGCAAATGATATGATAGAAAGGGGGAGAGAGGAAGAAAGACAGCTCTAGTATATGGAGAAGCATGTGAAAGGGAGATTACTAGGTGAAACAAGGGGACCATCTGCTAGTGTGATGGATCTATGGATATAGATGTGGTTTTGGGGAAGGAGTTGAGGTTCACATGGGAGGATGTGGAACCTAAGAAGTCTATACTACCCCATCCTGTATTGTTTGAGCCTTTCTCATAAGACAGATCCGCATGGCGCATGAAGCGCAAGGGGAAACCCCTTTAGCTTCTGGTGAGAGCTCATTGTATAGAAAAAGGATATTCGTTAGCACATATCTCAACCCACCCGGTGCATTCCCGAGCCAACGGCGCTTGGTTTGAAGGAGAACCAGAAGAAGTATTGATCCTTTAAGACTCTCTTGTCTAAAACTAGTGGAAGAGATAGATCTGCACCTTTAGGAGGTATAATTTTTAGTTCCTTGCCTTCTATGGCTGCACATATTCTAGTATTTGGAGGATTTTTTGGCTAAGGGGCAAGTGTAAAGATTTTGGTCTCACATCAAGGAGTGGCACAGGACAAAGTAGCGGTAGATGTCCCTTGTTGGGGGCGTTATCACAAACCATCGGTGTACTCAACAGGTTTAGTGGGACCATGGGGGCATCTTGTGCCAAACCAACAGCTCCTAAAACACCTATTAGACCCAGTGGTTTTGGTGGATCTGGAGGCTCGGAGGTACGGGACCCGGTGGACTTGGTGGATCAGGCAATGGAGGAAAAAAGTGAGGTTCGTGGTGGGAACCAAGGCTCAAGTTTAGACTCGGGTACAAGGACCCAGCCCACCACCTCGTGGTTTTGTTTGAGATGTCCCTGCATTCACGGAGGACACAGTGGACATTGAGGATGCTACATGAGAACATGATCACAAGTGTGAACTGCTATGGCACACAAAAGGTATCACAACCCCAAAACGAAAGGCTAGTCAATTTGTAACTATGTTGCAAGGGTGCACGTATAGCTGGTATAGAAAGTATGACCCGATCAAATGATGGTAGATTACACTACCTTAAACAATGCATTCCTAACAGAGTTCCACATTCCTGAGTTTGAGCAAAAAAACATTAGAACTTTGAAGGAGATACAATAAGGAATGAAAGAGAGTGTACGGGAGTATGATGCATGCTTTAAGACTCTCTTGTCTAAATTATCGTATGATATACATCCTTCTCAGCATGCACAGTGGTTTGTTGGAGGATTGATCACCCCTTTTAGAAGGGCCTTTTCTCATAAGAATTTTATAGATCTGTGCAAATCATGGAGAGGCTGCCTTGCACATGGTGGATTTATGTCGAAAACGCCGAAGCTATTGGTAGTATTGATGTTGGTGTTAGCCCATTCTTGGAGGCTCAGATTGATGCTATGGCTAAGAAATTGGAAAAGCTATATGAGAACTTGGTTCATGAGACTCGTAGTGGTTTGTGGTGCATAGATTGTGAATTAGAGGGGCACATTAAGGACAATTTCCCCCAGAGGACGATACACGCTGTGACATTAGACTATGAAATCTATGATGGGGACAATGATACAAGTAGATGTCCCTTGTTGTAACACACGATCAGGAAGAATGTATCTTGTTATTGTAATATTTACACCTCCATGACCTATGATACTAAAGGCAAATCTGTACCCCAGGCTCATTGATCGAAATACATGAGGCCATTGATCATGGAGTGCACCAAACCAGCATTGAAAAGTGGTTCTAGAAATGATGATCACCGTTACTGAAGAGCATGTCGATGGAGGCACACATGGAAGAGGTTTTCGAGGAGGAATTCTTAGATGAAGTAACTGCAGAGGAAGGAGTGAGTTCCTGCAAGGAAATTGTTTTAACTGTGGATCTATAGAACATTACAAGCGTGAGTTCCCAAACTTGTTGCAGTGCTCATGGTGCGGTATGAAGCATAAGTATGAGGAGTGCCTGAAATTATTTGAGCATATGAATCATTAGCACCGGAAGGAAAAAGGCCTCGCTGCGATGGTCAAAGCATCAAGAAATGGACATATAGTGGATGCCTCCCAATGTGGTCCTGGCAACAAAAAAGGGTAGAAGCCACGTGTGCAAGGGAGATACCAAGACAAAAGAACCTAGTTTCAAGGGAAGAGGTTGTTCATGGAAAGTATCTAGACCTCTTACATCAAAAGGAGATATATCAAGACACCATGGATGTTATTCAAAGCTTGCAAGGGGAGATCTAGTGTCTAAAGGAGAAATCCAGGAGGGAGGAACAAGGAAGGAGAATCAAGGCACAGAAAGATGACCTAAATGAGGTCAAGGAGGTGTGTAAATTGCTAAGGTAGGAGAACATCATTCCTTTGTTATGATCTTGGTTGAGAGACAAAGTGCCACACATGAGAGAAGAGCATGAGAGATAGGTATTACACGTGAACCTTCCCCTCACAAATTCCTCGATTATGAAAAGGAGATTACATTGAAGGTAGTTATAGATGGATGGCTCCTCAACAATATACTCATTAAAACCGATGTAGAGGTTAATGTTTTAACTTTGGATGCATGGCATCAAATGGGGAGACTCTCAGTATTCAGTACCATCTTAAAATGTGTTGTATATGGAAAAAAAGACTAAGGCAATGCCCATCGGTGTCTTGAAGGATGTAGCTATTACTATTCAGGGAGCCAAGTTTACTGGGGACTTTGAAGTCTTGGCACTCACCGAGGTGGACAATTTCCTAGCATTACTTGGGTGCCCTTGGTGTTACAAGAACAATGCAGACCTTCAGTTCAACAAAGGGTACATCAGTTTCAAGAACAAAGAGGAGTGGGTCATTATACCCCTAGTTGATGGGAAGTCAACACCCTACATTGAACCGTTGGGAGAAGAAGTTCTAGATAAGATTTATGTGTGCTCAATTAGAGACCCTAAGATGGTACACCCTATTAATGGGGTTATCCAGTTTGAAGATGCTTATTCGGTGGTGATAGCACCAGTATGGCATGTAATAATTGGGTGCATGGGACATACGAATTAATGGGATGACATTGAGAAGATCGGTGACCAAGGTAACAAAGGTACACATGGTTCGGTGCCTTTGAGTAAAATAACTACCTAAGTACTTGGAGGAGCCTTCCTTGAGATATTTCTATAGGAGATAGAATCTCAAAGTGGAAGAACGAGAAGGAACGAAGGGAGATCTTTGAGTTATTTCTTTCTCAAAGACAACAACTTGTTAGTGAACCATGAATCAAGAGAGCCTTTTAGAGTGGCACAAGGTAAGAATTGGTCTCTCTATCATATTTTCTAGAAGTAATAGACCCACCATCATCGTGGAGTACAATGGGAAGGATTCTTCCTCTTTCCATATCCAATAATGTGAATGGGTCGGGAGAGAGAAGGCACGAAAGCCTTGCCACCATCCCCTGGGTACACAAGTTGTATTCTACATTATAGGGTTGTGCACGTGCATGGTACATTCATTGAGAGACATGCCGCCAAACAAGGAATTGGCAAGAGCTCACGCACCGATATTATTCAAGCCTTTGAGTATCAGTACCAAACCATTGGTTGATAAGGCCTTACAAGGTATCAAGTGCCTTACCATGGGGGATAATGCCGTAACGGAAGATCAACTTGGAATTGGAGGCATGTTTCAAAGAGATTGAACAAACATAAGAGTTATAGCTTGAGCGCGCGTGTTTAGAAAAGGAGAAGGGAAAGTTAGTATATGTGATCGATAGAGAGGAATCAAAAATTTAGATGTTAACCATTCCGTAGGGATGTACTGAAGTTGTGGATAGTGTAGATGCTATATCGCGCGCATGCTTACCTTGAGCCATTAAAGACAAGGAAAGTTAACACCGGTTCAGAGAAGAACCTAAGGAAGCTATTATTGGAGATAATTGGATGGAGAAGGAAGTATCAAATATCATTGATCCTGTCATTGTGCGCAGATTCAAGGATTTATTCTTCATCAGCAGTCTGATGGGTACCATGAGCTAAAAGTGAATTCATCATTCCTTAGGGGAGATGAGGATATAACTGAAGGAAGTGTGTGCACGGTTAGAAAAATTCCCTACCAGATGAATCCCAACTTTCGTGTGAAGGCTAAGGAGGAAATAGACAAGATGATAGCTTCTAGGATCATTGATGCAGTGGAAGAATTAGAATGGATAAGTGCGATGGTAATCAACATCAAGAAGGAATGGGCAGATTATAATTTGTGTGGATTATAGGGAATTGAATGTAATTTGTGTCATTGATCCATTTTGACCCCCTTCATTGAAGAAATTTTGGAAGGAGTCACTTGGTGCGTGAAATCTATTCCTTTACAGATGGAGTTTTAGGATACCACCAAGTCCTGATTACAAAGGAGGACTAGGAGAAGACAAATTTTTCCACTGAGTGGGGAAGTTTTGCCTATATGCTCATGCCCTTTGGGTTGAAGAATGTGCCTACCGTCTTGTTTTTGTGCATAGTGGTGAAAGCATTCCAGGACTTCATTCATAAGTTTCTCCATGTTTATTTGGATGATTAGACAATATATGGTTTGGTTAAGGACCACTGTGACAACTTGATATTAATGTTTGAAAGGTGTAGGTAGTTGAGGATATCCCTCAACATTAAGAAGTGTGTGTTTGCAACGTGTGGGACTTTATTGGGGTATATCATATGTAAGGAGGGCTTGCTAGTAGATCCTGCTAAAATTATAGTTATTGTGGGGTTAAGGGAGCCTACTAGCAGAGCACAATACGTGGATTCCTTGGGCATACGAGGTATTACAGAAAATTCATTAAGGGGTATGCCAAGATCACGCCCTTAGAAGAGCTGCTTAGACACAAAAGTACCTTCCATTGGGGAAAGGTGTAATAGAGGGAATTTGATACATTAAAAGATAGGCTTATTACCGTGCCTATTTTACATTTTCCCTCTTGGGACAAGCCCTTCCATGTCCATGTAGATGCCTCAGGAACCACCATTGGAGTAGTACTTGCACAACCAGGTGAGGGGATTGTTGATCATCCTCTCTATTTTATGAGTAGGAAATTTAACACCAACAGAGTAAAATTATACCATAATCGAGTGCGAGGCATTATCAATGATCTATGCACTTTTCAAATTTAGACAATATCTACTTCTAACACCCTTTGTATTTCAGATTCTACAATGACCATATGGCATGAAATTATTTAGTGAATAAGCACATTATTCAAGGGAGCATATTTATATGGGTGTTGTTATTTCAAGAGTTTGAATTCACCGTTGTAGTGAATCCCAAAAAAGCAATTATGGACATGATCATCTGTTAAGAATTGATTCAGGAGAGGATGCACACAAAGATTGAGGAAGTAATGTCATATGTGCAATGTTAAGATTATGACGTGTGCCCTCAGATTTGGAAGAGATTGTTGTATTTTTAAAAGAAGGTGTGGTGCCGAGATGGGATGAAGGCATTAGAAAAGAAGTAGTTGGCCATACGTGTCACACCCTACATGTTGATTAGTGGAGACTTATACAAATTGGGACGTGATGAAGTTTTTCGTAGATGTGTGTTAGATCATGAGTGCTTGGCCATCATGGAGGAAGCACATGGAGGAAGTGTGGGTGGGCATTATGCAGGTGAAGCCACCATGCATAAAATATTAATGGCAGGTTTATGGTGGGAAACCTTGTATAGAGATTGTAGGGATTATTGTAAAGTATGTGACCACTGATAATGCATTGGCAAACCAAGGAGGGATGAAATGCCTTTGCATCTTATTCTTAGCGTGGAGCCTTTTGAAAAGTGGCCGATAGACTTTATAAGACCTATTACACCGGGCAAGGCATAGGAGTGGGTCACGTTATGTCATCACTTGCATGGATTATCTCACAAGGTGGGCAAAGGCATCCCTAAGTAAAGATTACAACAACAACAACGATAAGGTTCTAATGGGAGAACATTATCACAAGGTATGGATGTCCATTGAGTTTGACCGGTGATAGGGGCACACATTTTCTAAATGAGACCATGAGGATCCTAGTATCTCGAGTTCATGGTGGCTCATCATAAGACTATGCCCTATCATCCACAAGAAAATGGAACCACGAAGTATTCAACAAAATCGAGTCATAGCTTGATCAAAATCTGTGATGTTGGAAGATAGGATTGGGATGACAAGGTATCAACAAGTTTTATTGGCTTACAAGACTACGTATAAAAGACTAAATAAAGACAAACCTTTTCAATTGGTGTTTGGCATGGAAGCTATTTTACCGGTTGAATTTATGTTACCTTCTCTATGAATAGCGTGCACAGGAGGATTAGTCGATGAGCAAGCACTGGATGAAATAATTAATGAACTAATGAAACTGGATGAGAGATGATCACTTGCCCGTTGGAGCCAAATAGTGGAAAAGGAAAAGCAAAAGGCTTGGCATGATCACTATATTAGAAACAAAAAGTTTGAGGTTGGGCAGATGGTATTACTGTATGATTCTAGATTTCTGCACCATCCTGGAAAGTTGAAAGTCCATTGGTTAGGTCCTTACACAATCTCGTACATCCTTGATTCGGGTGCATTATAGTTACAAAAGCTGGATGGAATGAAGTTTCTGGACACTTCAATGGTAAGAGGCTAAAGCCCTATTATAAATAAGTCTTCTTGGTGTTTGTAAATAAGGCAGTTTTTCCAGTTAGTTTAGAAATTTTCGTTTATGCATTTTCCTTCCCTTGTGTTTCCCTTTCACATTTTTGTTTTATTTTGCACCTTGGGCGCTAGTAATCTTATTGCTATTTTGGAGAATTTATGAGTGCATAGAGGAATGCGCATCGTTTAAGTGTGGGGTGGAGAAAAGTGAAGAAGCGTGTGATTAAAATTACCAAGGAAGTGTTGAAGAGCCTTGTTGAGTAGCCCGGTTGAAAGAGAGATGAAGAGAAAAGATAGAATGGTTGGTGCCAGGATAAAGCTACTTGTAGATCACACGTACAAAGGAAAAGGAAGTGTAGTTAAAGCAACATGAGGTAGGTGAAAGAAAGAATCTAGATAGAAGAAGTGTCTTCGATGCATGTTGAGCATGTGTAAGAGTCTCCTGTTAGGTTGGTTGTGTGCCAGAAGGTTGGAGGTGTTTTCACGTAGGAAGGGCATGTGAGTTAAAGAGGGTTTTCACGTAGGAAGGGTGTGTGAGTGAAGGGCACTAAAGATGGGATTTTTAAAAAAATATGCATTAAATGAAAAAAGTACGGGGTAGGTAAAGTAGCCTTTAATGACCAGAAAAAGGAAAAACTATAAATAGAGGGTGGGGCACTCTCATTTTACTTTGTAAAAATGAAGAGTTGGAGATATAAGCAAGTGTTATCAGCTAGGGTTTTTCAGATTTGATCAAGTGGAAGATCTGTGTGATTAAAAATGTGAAGAGCTAGTTTGAGATTGCAAACCAGAAGGAAGGAATTACATGGGCATGGAAAGAAGTAAAAAGACTTGTCTTGTGAATAATTTATTAAAGTTAGGGTTCAACAAACTAGGGCATGGATTTAGAAGAATTGTATCATGGATCTGAGATCGAAGGTTAGGAGAAGGAAAGTAGAGTAACAAGGAGAGGATTGGAGTGATAAAATTACCTCAACCATCGCACCCAAGAAAGTAAAGGGCAAAGCTAAGGCTAAACAACCAGAACTTGAGGTAGATACAAACAAAGAATGGTATGTAGAGATGCAGTACCGAGATGGAGTGATGATGGGGAAGGAATGGGAATCCCATTTGAGAAGCATACTGGTCAGTGACTATAATCACCACACTAACACTATAGAGAAATAAATGGCATTAGAATTGGTATTCCCAACAAACAAACGAACACCTGAAGGTTTTCCTATCTATAATGATGACGTAAAGGTCAAGCTAGCAAACGTAGGGCTATTACAACTCTATGAGTTGCCTTATTTTGGGAAGCCAAATCACTTGTACCAATGATTGATGTCTCGGGTGCATGAGGACTACTTCCACTTTGTTAGGCGCAAGATGCACGTGACTTTGAGTTGATTTCACAGTTTATAGGCCTCATATGTGAGGGAGATAGCCTAGAAGATGACCTTGGTGACAAGGAGGCTATTCAAGAGACCATCATAGAGTATTCTGTAAGAAAGGGTTGTGGTACTATGACATCTCAGACATCAAGGACCCCATTATGAAGATGGCCACACACCTGGTAATGAAGCTAAATGGCCAAGAAATATGGATGCAAGTCAACAAGCCATGGCTACATGTCTGTAGGAAGATTACAGAGGGGACTATATATAACTTATCCGCATACATTGCCGAGGAAATTGTAAAGTGCACGAAGGAAGGGGACAAGATCCTCTTTGGCAATGTCCTGCTCACCATAGTGTTTACAGAAATTGGAGTACGGATGCACCAGACAAGTTTGTGTGGGAGTACCCAGCCAAAGACCCTTCACCCGTGAAGAGGTTTGAAAAATATGCATGTGATACAATGATGGCTCCCCACAAAGCACGACTTGAAAAATGGTATACATGCTTGAGAAATGCATTCGGGCGAGTGGAGGATCCCTAAACAACTCCCAAAGTAGCCACATAAGGAGAAGCTGAGTTCACGATGTACAACACTACTACTTGGGCAAGTTTAGACTTATTAATGAATCATGGAGAACTTGGTGCAAATTTCCTTTCGTGTTCACTGCCCAATACTTCCAAGCGGGAGTGAATAGATTTTAAGAGTGAAAGGAGCTAAGGGTGGAGCTAGGAAAGTTGGACCGGGAGCACATGGATATGAGGAAGAAATTAAACTACCCTAGAGGTAAGTATGCATACATGGAGAAGTACATGTCACATGAAATCCATATGACTAGGCCAATAATGCTTCCCATTGCTAGAGGATACGCGATGCGCGTATACATGGGCATAAGGCCAAAATTCGAAAAGGGTGCGTATTTGGTGGATGAGATCTCAATACCTAAGGACCCCTTGGGAAAGAAGAATCTAGTGTCTAAGAAGAGAGGAGAGGGGAGAGGAAGGAGCACAAAAGTATGCCGATGCTTAGACAATGAGCATGCCTTCTACAAGTGCCAAGCCAAACACCTATGTTTGGAGAAAGAAGTCTCTAGTAAAGGAGAAGATTTCAAAAGTAGAAGCACCGAACAACCCACCACCATGGAGGAGTCACAAGATGAATAAGAGAAGGTAGAATCTCTGAGTAGAAGAAACCTCTCGGGAAAGAAGTAGAGGGTGGATGAAGAATTACTCGGAGGTGACCGAAAGCTTAGAGAGATATTTGGGAGAAGGATAGATGAGAGTGAAGGAGGTGGAAATGATGAGGAAGATCCGAGAGAAAGATAAGGAATCTTTGGAACCTCATGTATTTAGTGTCATGACTCGAGAGGAAGAGAGTGGAGATGAAAATCAAGAGTTCATATTTGCACGATGAAAAGGTGCCCAAGGTGATGAAGGCATTAAAGATATAAAGACGGATGAGAAGGATGCCATGGAGAAGAAGGGAGACATTAGTTTTATCAAGGAGAAGATAATCAAAGTGGAAAAGTGATAAGTGAAGAAGATGCTTGAGGAACTTATAGAATAGGAGTATAGAGAGAGTTAGGCGTTGCGTAGACATAGCCCTTAAGGAAAGGGAGGAGAGCGTTGAAAAGGGAAATGATAACCTAGGAGACCTTGCTCTGACAGTTAGCTTCCCTAAAGGTGCACGCTCGGGAAAAGAACTCTAGATGTAGAATAGAGGAAGATAATGGGCTATGTGGATGATTCAAGGAAGGTGCTATGCACAAGGTTTTAGACCACGATACCCACTAAGAGACTTATAGCCATGGGATCGTTCGAGAAGGAAGGTGTATACCTAGGACCAAGAAGATGCTTTTCGGGGCATTGAGTCCCACGTTGATGATCTACACTTTGAGGTCTACCAAAAGGCACTTATCACGTTGCCAGAGTCTAAGGGAGACAACCCCTTGGTAAATGCTTAGGAGCTCTTAGATGAGCAAGTGTGTAATGCTCTAAACAAGGTCATGGTTGAAACAGAGGCAAGGCTATTTAAATGGAATGAAAACATAAGGGATTTAGAGGGAAAATTGGCCAAGAAGGAAGAGGAGTTGGCTAAGGTGGCCAAAAACTTGAAATAGGAGGAATTAATCAGCGCACAGCTGAAGTGCATGAGCTCAAGGAGGAAAAGGAAAAGGTGCAGGAGGTCTACAAAAAGGTAGAATCGATAAAGAGTTCCATCATTTTAAAACACCCAAATCTAATGCCAATCCCCCAGAGGTACGCATCGATGCTAGAATGCCTAGAAGACTTAACACACATCCTCACCATGGAGAGATGACCCTTGGCATTGGAATCTATGGAGGAAGTGGCCATGTGCTTGAAGGAGGAGGACTAGTTAAAGGTGATAGCACTTGTTGCCTTATACAACCAAGTACTCGTGGAGATCAAGGTCACTTTGCTTAGTCTGTAGAAGCCACATACGACACATGCGTGGATTGAGATAAGGTGGCAAGAATGGTTACCACGCTTAAAGTAGAGCTAAAAGATTCCAAGAAATGAACAAGGGAATAGGGAGGAGAGGGACAAGGTTCGGCCGAGATAGAAAATAAATCGGAGAGAAGTAATTGAGGCTTTAAGAAGCTCAATTAAGGCCCAGCTGAAGGAACTATACCCCCAGATCACCAGAAGAATGGACAAGCTCACGGATCTGGGTAAGGAAATGGAATAGATTGTGGACACTTTGGGCACCTAGGGAGCTGGCCTAAGCTTTGATGAAGTGAGCACCCTGGTGGGTGACCTATGCCAGAAGGTGAAGGGTGAGGTCAAAGTGTGGAACAACCTGGAGGTAGATCTACGACGGGACTTTCCCAGCCTTTTGAATTAATGTCCCCCCATTCTTCATTCTTTCCCCTATTCTTTCATTCCTTATTCATTTTGTAAAATATATGTCTACATCTTGGTTCCATTGAACCAACTTGCACCTTGGTCAAGTAGAATGTTTCGAGGATGGAGAACAGGCGTAGTGTGGGGTGATGTTGGGCCCCTAGAATATTGGCCAAGTATGAAGGCATGTGGGTGTGCGGGATCCCAATTATAGAAGGGTGCGCAAGGAAAAAGCACACAGGAGGAAGAGTTAAGAAGGCATCTAGTTCATGCGGCACATGAAAGGAGGTTTGGGACTTAGCTAATTTATGCAACAAAGGTAGAACAAGTGAAAATCATGATCGGTTGTGCACGGATAAGATGCCAACTGGCAACAAAGGTGGCCCAGAAAGAACATGCCAACGAGGGAATCTTATAGAAGATCATTATGAGATGGAGTGGAGAGCTCGGGCTTGAAGGAACATGCTCACTTAGAGGACCACATTCGACACTTGGTGACGGGAAGATGATAAATACAAGTGCTTGAGGAATAGAAAAAGAGACCAAGATAACATACGAGATGGGGATATAGAGACAAAGAGGAAGAGATATACACAGAGAGAGAGAGAGATAAAATGGGTGAAGGTCAAGGATTGCTTTGTGAGTGAAACTTGGATGCGAGTAAAGAAATGTACTAGGCTTAGTACTATAATTTATTTTTCTTTTGGCATAGTTATACAAGCCTAGTGATGTGCATGACTATGGTCTACCTTTTATGGCTATGTGTAATGAACATGATGAATACAATGAGGTTACTGTTGCAAATAGACATGGATATCAATAGATTTAATGTATATTTCATTCATAGGAGTTCTCTTTTCTTGCGTGCTATGAATGAATGATTGTATCTTTCTTTCTATTATAATATATGTTATGGAGTCTATTAAAACATCCGGTCTAAAGAAGCTACAAGCATCTGGAGGCCGTTCTGAGCCCTATGATTCTTGTATGTCTAAATTTCTTTCTTGAATACTCTTACACTAATAATAGATAAATTCTTCCCACTAAAACTCACATAAAAGAGAGACTCAACACCCGTGCGTGCCTCGGTGAACACTCACTTGTTGGGTGATAGGTGGCATGCATGGGATTCCTTAATTTTATAGTGGGAGTAAAATTGACTACACCCATGGAAGATGGTGTTATTTTTGGTTTTCCATGGCTAACGTCATCTCTAATAGGTGATGGCATCGAGTATATATACTTCACTATTTTTGTAAAATCACCATGACATAATCATTTTTTCATGCATGAAGTAACTTATAATTCACATACTTTTTCACTATTTCAAATATTGTTGGACTTTGAGTATTAGATCTTACCTATTTTACGTTTGGGTTTCCATAGTGAGTTAGGACTAAAGATCTTCTTATTGATATTTCCCCTTTCCACCCATATAAATACTCTCTCGGTGTTGTTTCCTCGGGAGTTTTATGCATCATAATCCACACACACTATAGGTAAGAATGTATAACATTTCTTACTCTTTTATCTTGTACATGTATGTTGTATCCACGATCATTTATTGTTATTGATTATATTATATGTATGCTTTCTTTTATATATTACATTATCTTATTATATTATGCCCCTTGTCATTATACATCCCTTGATTAGTCTTATTTATAATCCTAGTAGGACACCTATCTTTATCTTAGATATAAACCTTGGAAATCTATATCTATCGTATGGTTAGGGTCAATATCCTCTAGAATTACAAAACTAGTACTCTGTGAACACCTTTATATTTTCATCGTGTTTTCAGAATTTGATTGCATCCCTACATTTAAGAACCTAAATAAGAATTTATCTTTTTCAAATCATACAACAACTACATTAAACACTTGATAACTTTGAATAATTAATGGCTTGATGTGCTTAACTTGGCTTGCCTTATGAGATCTCTAGATTGGGAAGCATGAATCTATAACCTAGTTAAGTGTTATTTAAACCTATGTAGGGGTTCCTCCAATGATGTGTTTCTTCTTCAAAAGGATTGAGAATAAAGTGGGTTCAAGAAGTGATTTTTCAAGCTAGAATTGTTTATATAAGTTTTTGTAGGTAAAGTTTCACATTAAAGATTATTTATAGGATATGAATCAACTCAAAAAAGATATCAAATTAAAAAATTAATCATTTGGTAGATGGGAATGAAAATATTATATTTAGACCAAACCCTTTGATGGTTTGGTACCATACATCTATGGAATTCTAAAAAATTCTAGAAAGAATTCCTGGGAGAAATATGTTGTGGAATGATGAAATTAGTTCCATGAGAAACTCATTAGTTTGAATAGAGAAGAAAGTCATGTATGAGAGATAATAAAATCTCACCTAGGCTTGGAGTATGTGCATAAGTCATGGTTTAGGTATAAAGCCAATATTTTCATTACCGAATGATAAATTTCAAAATTTAAGTTTATACACCTTTAAGTGTATCCATGTTATAAGAAAACATACTAGAGGCATATCAAGTATGGAGGGTAATATTTTGTAATGCCTTTACGAGTACATACTTATATGTTGGTGATTTCTTGAATAGTTCAAGACTTGAAATTTTGTTAGGATTATTTCATAATTAATATAATAATTCATATTATGTTTATTGAGTCACATTTCAAGTAGTAGTAGGAGGAGGTGTTAGAGGATTAGATCAAATTCCCCCACATCAAATCCTTCTTTTTCCTTTACCACTAACATGTAAAACCAATTCCAACATAATTTTGAGATTAAAAATGGGTGTGGAATGGTAGTTAGTAACATGTGAAGGTTGAGAGTGAGGTGGTAATAATGATTGCATGCAATATCTTTAATGAAAACTAGTAATAAGGATAATTTTAAATTAAATATTATTATATGTGTGGACATGGATAAGATATTATAATTTATAATTAGAAACTTGAGGTTATAAAGAAGTATGCCCAATATGTACCAAAGGTTACACATACATATTAAATGTAGGAGCACATTTTGTTTGAAATATAATAGTATGAATATCAAGTAAAACTTGGTTAACAAATTTATCCTGAAGTGTCAATTTTTAAAATGGATGATACACCAATGAAAATCAAAATATACATTAGCATCAGATGATATTGATTGAGGTTTAATCATACCTGTGGGGTATCAGCTTATGGATAGAGAGGGGGCCATCTACCGCCCTATCTCTATATGGAAAGAACGTTCAGGGTAGGGCTAGGGCGAATGGTGGCCCTAGGTCGAGCCACCCAAACAAGAAACTAGACCAAATGGAGATGGCACAATATAGAGAGTTGGCAGCATAAAAGGATTCACATTCATATACATAAGAATTCCACAGGAACAGGGAGAACCTCCTATTCTCCCTCGGTGGAACCAGAGCTTTCTGCAAATTTTCTGCACTAAAACTATTTCTCCATTCGTGTAGAATGGATCGTCCCAAATTCATGATGCCTATATAGATATAGGGGGTGGCCCTCCGCTTCTATATGGTTTTGATGCCTATAGAATATATACATAGGGGGCGGTCGTATTGATGCCTATATAGACGTAGGGGTGGTCGTGGTCATTTCTGTATGCCGCCGAGATAGAGATGGCGATCGATGATAATACAATCATCTCCATCCGTCGGAACTCGAACTATATTCATTCGTTGGTCCATATAAAATCTAAGGTGGGAGGGTGAAATATCAAGTATACACTTAAGAAAGTGTTGAAACACAACATGTATAGGTAAATGTATATTTTTTAATAAGATTTGATTAATGTGAATATTGGCCTTACTATGAATATGATTACTATGAGAATCAATGAAAGAAAGATCTAGAAATATTAGTAAAATGTGGACATTATTTTTGCCTCTAGTTTTAAGCTCCATTGACTAAGCCCTATAAAAATAACTAATGGATTAGAATGTACAAGATATGTGTTGAAAAAATAAGCTCATGCTTATTTTGGGTCAATCGACACCATTTTCCCTCATTTTATGCTTTAATCTAAATTTTTACATATTTTAATTAGTTAAGGCCCCCAAAAGTATTTACATTAGATAGGAAATTTCTTCCTTTCCGAGAGATATAAATAAGTCCTCCTAACTCTTCGTATATTTCAAGTTATGGGTCGGCGGGCCTGGGAAGGATTTTTTGCCAAAAGTAGGCCGACGGGTCTAGGGAGGAAATTTTTCCCAAATGAAAATTGTAGAAAAGTGGGGCGGGGAGATAATTATACATTTTTTCACTTTTCAAAAAAGAAACAAGTGGAAAATTTGGGTCAGCAGGCCTTGAAGATTTCTTTTTGCTCAAGTAGAAAAGTGGGTGTACGTGGCTATGGAGGAAATGTTTGCCCAAGTGTGAATGCAAGTTGGTGGGTCCGTGGGGAACTTTCGAACTTTTAAACTTTTCAAAAAATGGAATAATTTCAAGTGTGGTCCCATGAGCCCATGGATTCTTATCAATCATTGAAAAGTCATAGACCCATGGAGGGTGCCATGTGCCTCATCGATGTAACTATAAGGATATAATCCAAAATGGAGACCCCAAGCAAGCACCAAACTTCCACATGTCCCAGATCTAGAAAAGGGACAAAGTCAATAGTTGAAAAGTAAAAATGGGGTAGAGCCGGTGGGAAAAACACATGTCTCATCAAAGGCAACACCAAGGATAGGTCAATAGAAGTCAAATGGATCGAGGCCTAAATCGACTAAATATAGAGAACCGGTGGATGACACCACGTGTCACATCATCTTAAATTCCAAAAGGGCACTTCAAAGTAGAGAATCAAACAAACATTGGTCCTCCACATGTCCCAGGCCCAAAAAGGTAGAATCAGCCATTGAAAATTATAAGTAGAGGTAGGCCAACGAAAGGTGCCAATGTCAGCACAACGTAACTTCAAAAGTAAAATTGAGCGGGTTCCCAAATGTGCACTAAGCCTCCACGTGTCCAAGGTAACACATATGGCCCCGCCAATCAAAAGGGACTTAGCCAAAACTCAAATAAATAGAACACGACGAGCCACATGTCTCATCGACACCATTTCAAAGGTGTGACCCAAAAGGAAATCCCCAAATAAGTGCCAACCTGCCATGTGGTCAGAGTTTGAAAAGGTAAGTTCAGCTATTGAAAAGTTCAAAAGCCTATGGATACCTCCACGTGTCTCATCCACGCAACTTCAAAAGTAAAATCTGGGGGTAGTTTCCAAAAGAGCGTGAATCCTCCACGTGTCTTGGGTCATGAATAGTCTCTTCACCAACACGAGTGACTCAAGAAGAATACAAAGGAAACCGAGGATCCCATGGAAGCCACCATGTGTCAGTCCTATGTAATTTCAAGAGAGAAAGGAAGTGGCTGAATCTTGATATACGTGGGGCTATCATGTGGCCCCTGTATGGGTAGACTCTTTTAAATATTATGTGCCCGCACCCCGATCTTTAGATAACCATATCTTTCAATTGGAAACTCAGATTTGGGTGGGAGAGGAATTTTTTGAAAGATCTCGATGCCGGCTTCTCACCTACCTCCATTAATGTTTTAGCCTACTAATTTTGGGGGCTTTCAAGTCTCCCACCTACCACCATGATGAAGAATGGGCCTCTTTCTTTCCCAATAAAGGAAAGAAACGGGGCATGGGTGTTGCAGAGAAGCTCTTCATTGAGGTAGGTGGATTTCAATGCACTTCGAGGGGTGGTTGGAATAGAGTTCAAATTTTTCCCTCCTTTCTCTCTTATTCTTCCTATATATTCTAAAGGAGGGGCATATTCAAATGGTTAGTCATTATTTCTCTTCTTCCCCCTCTCTCTTTCTTCCTTAGGGTAGAATGTGGAGTCTAAGCCTCTTCTCATGGCTCTGTAATGGAATTTTCTTGCCCCTTTCCCACTGATGATGTACTGTGTGACTTTTGGAGCAATAGAATATGTTTCGTGATGCATTTTCCATCCTTGCTTATTTTATTATCTCTTCTTGCCTCTCGTCATTGTAGGGTATATTATGCATACTTTGATGTTTATTATAGGTTCTAGGAGTTGTTTTAATGGGTTTTGAAGTGGTGTTCCATGTGAAATTCATCTTTGGTCTATGATGTATCTATCCATCCCATCCTCTGCTCACCTCTCTCCACTTCAGGAAGTTTGGATTCGTGATCAACCACTTCCTTTTTTGGTGTATCACCACTCAGTGTAGGCTATTTTTCACACACACTCTCTCTCCTTATCTCCTTTGAATGGTTAGATTAGGATTAGATAGGTTCTTCCTGCACTGGAGTAGCTTGTGATAGGTAGATTAGGAAGTAGGAACCATCCTTCTCTAGAGGTCCATCTCAAGTCCACAAGTCCCACAACTTGAGAGATGGTCCAATGTTGTGCAATCACATTGAATGCCCAGTTCAAACCCAAGCCATTTAGGGGTGTTGTGATTTTACTCTAACAATATGTAATAAAAGGAAACACTAATAACATATATAATTTTATATAGTAATCCCATGATGACCCTAAGAAGAATAAAGGATATGCAAACACTACAAGTAAATATGTACATCCACATTTAGGATATACGTAAATCAAAATGGAAATCTTAAAATTGAAACCCTAGAATATTAGATATGAGACCCTAAGGGGAATATAAGTTGGATTTTATCAATAAATAGGTTCACAAAATAATTTAACTCTTCTTAGAAATATAGAATCTTAAATAGTTTATAAATAAATAATATATTATGTGCAATCAATTTTTTTAAATAAATGCTCTAAAATTGAAATCTAAAAAAACAAGTAAAAACAATAAAGATAGATTATTCAATTAAGAACATTCAAAAATATAATAATATATATGTACACAATAATATATATATATATGGGTGTCTCCTAGATTTTTAGATCTTTATTAAGGGGAAAACTTTTGTTATGTTTGAACTTGGTCTTCCTCTTAAAGTGAGATCTAAAATCCTCATAAGAAAATGCCCCTAGTAATTATATCCTTTTGGGCACTAAATTATACTTGGGAAGGATTCTAAACTATTCTTGGTTTCTTTGTCATTATTCATAATTACTTCCTACGCTTTCTCTTGTTATAAAACCCTTGTGTATGCACATTTGTAATCAAAATCCTCATCTTATGCACTAACATTTAGATAAACATTATATTAAAAAATTGAATTTTGTGTGTGGTGGAGTTTGAATTCTCTTGGTGGCCATTTCTCTTGATGATTTTTACCAATTTCTACATGATAATCCCCAAATGAGGGGCTCAAACTCCATGTAGTTCTCCTAGTGCTTGTAAAAGTGTGAATGTAATCTATATAGTCATTATCTTATGTTTTCCCACATGTCTCAACACAAATAGAGGTCATAAATATAAATATAATATACCTTCATGATAAATATAATGTCGTAATAGAGTACTAAAGTAAATTCCCTAGGTATTGTGCTTATAAATAGAAATCCTTCAAGTTCCCTTTGGTGTATAGTTTCTTAATAACACTTAATAATATTTTATAATGCTTTTGAATTAGATTGATGTGTTCTTGAAAGAGTGTGGATTGCATAAGAATTTTTAGAGTATGTTGTCTATGTTTACTCTTCATTTAGGGAATATTATGGAAGTTTTGGTATAGATATTTGGAGATGAAGATCAAGTATGCCTTGTCATTTTCAAGTAAGAATGATATGATTACCAAGTTCGAACTAAATGTTATTTGTTTGATTCAATTTATAACTTTATACATGATATAATTTTATTTTTAGGCTGAAATATAAGCAAGAATTAGGACAACCTTAATAAATTTTATCATTGATTAAGTAGATAACACTAACACCCATCTCTATACATTAGCATCTAGCACTAGTGTCCTAAAGATAGAATTTGTAATGGTAGTTCTAGAAGATGTTGGATAGTCCAACTAAAATATTTTTATGATTATTTAGATCATTCATGTAGATGTTTGAGCAATTGAGTGATAAAATGTGTATTATTTTCAAGACTTAGGAGAGGGTATGATATTACATTTACACTATGTTTGTGCATAGAATTCATAATTAATGGATATGATCCAAACTAGTAATTATCAAGTAGCTAATTACCATATTTAGGTTACTACGATAAGAAATAAAAATTGAACCATTACTATCCCTTCAAAATGGTTTCAACCCATCCTAGAAGTGATAATCCAAAATCACTAGTAAAAAACTTAAATTTTCAAACTCACTTGTATTTTTGAAGTGAAACAAATTATATAAAACTTAAAAATAAGGGATATAAATAGGAAGGATGTGTCATCTTATCCTTAGGGTTTTATTATTCATGTACTAATTAGCATAAAAGTCATCATGATAACTAACTTGGTAATATTATGTATCGTATGTATTTGTTTGTTAATTTGTATACTTTATAAAATTAATTTCACAACTTGCTTATTTTTAATTTTAAGAGTTACAAATATAAATTATTCTCTTCCCTACATCATTATGCATCATAAATGTCAATCTTCATATCTTTCTCTTAGTTGGATTCAACCCAAACAAAGACAAATTTTCCCATGTTGTTTCCTTCTCCTCCTCTTTCTTTATCATTCTAATAAGAAAAATATATGTCTTTTGTTTACATAATGGTTTGAGTATATTTAATTAGTTATGTTAATTAAAATGGTTATGTTGTTTGTATTATTATCTTTGAAGGAGAAAGTGTTGTTTTTACTATGATGATAGTATGGAACATATGCAATCACTCACCTGGGGCCTTATATCTAATTAAACTTTGGAAATCCACTTCTCACCATTTTATATTATTTATAATGCCTCAACATGTATTTTCCTTCATCATTCCCTTTAGTATGTATTTGTACAATAATAGATCGAGATATGGGGTCACCTTTTTTCTCATTTTTATTATTAATCTCTATAGATGATTGGGTTGAATAAGGGGAAACATGTGACTACATGAGACCAACTAATGATCTATAATGGTGTGAAAATTGCATTACATCTCATGCTTCTTGAGCTCAACCTCCACACCCATGATTTATACGACCTCATCCTCGTGAATAAATGTAATATTGAACATCACCACACATCATTATATGTTCAATATCAGAAACTTGCTTGTAAATTGCATAAAATATCTTAACATTAGTTCGCAAGCCTCATATTCAAAAAAATAATGAACGTGGTTATGTTCTAGCTTGTACTTGAGTATGTTCTTTTCTTTTAAAATTCCTTAGTATCATTGCACATGATCACATGATAATTTTTATATGTGAAAACCTACTATTTTTTCATGCCTCTATAATATTTCCTTCCCTAAAATTACACTAATGATGATCCTACCAACCTTATTACATGCCTTAGTGGTGATTACTTATCAACTTCTACCTCGTTGATAAAAATAAAGACTTATTTTATCATAGATCTTATAAACAATTTAAATGGCTCTAGGTGTTACACATAAGTAACATTTAAGATCACAAGTAATGAAATTGTAGTTATAAATTTAATTATTATAGTTTTGAGTCAAAATATGCATTACATGTAGTTATACCATCAAATACACTAAAACATGTGATAAATATTTCAACTTCATTGAATCATAAATAATACAAATCCAAATAGGGGTATATTATAGGAAAGGCTTGATTATAATCTTGTTGCTTTTTTTGGTTAATATGGGTACTCAAATTGTTCATTGTACTATTATATTAGATGTGTGATTTTTCATGGTAAAATAATACTTATTCAAGGATTTGTTTTGTATTTCCTAGTATATGGTTGTGATTTTAGTAAGAACATTATCTTGATGACTATGTGGTTACATCTTGAAAGGAAAACAAAGTGATGGAATTATTTTTCAGAGACTAATATCCTTTGGCTTTTAGACAAAGGGTGTTACTAGGACTTCCAATATTTCAATGTTATCTTCTAATTTGTAATATTAAATTTATTTAATTATAATACGATAAATACTAGAAAATTTAAATGAAATGTCATAAACCTAATAACAATATGAAATTACTTTGAATGGTACGAAATAAAGATTGTGTGCCTCCAAATACATGTGACACAACATGCCTCTTAAATAATGGAAAAATATAGATTTATTATGTTTAAGAATTCACTTTCAAAATTATTACTTTTCCAAGAATTATTTGAATTATAAATCATCTAACAAAAATCTATTTAGTATATATTTTTAATGAAGTGTGTGCCTAGTTTACTCTAGCCAATTCGTAACAACTAGTTTTGTTTTTTTTCATCCTATAAGTATTTGATTAATATGTGAACTTGAATTTTTATTTAGTATGTGTTTTTATAAAGAATTTTGTACTTAGTTTACTCTCTTCAATTGAAATACAACCATTTCCTACAAATTTTTAGTGTCGTGTTCCTTCAATCTCAAACAAGTGCCAAAAATGGTGTATTGTTGTTGAAGATATTGCGAGATGAAATTTAACATGTTTAATTGTCATTATCAATTGATGGTATACTAATAATTGTCTTAAATTTGAAAATTATACCCTATCGGATGTGATTTTTTAAAAAAAATTGAATATAAAGTAGTCATACATTATTGTTTCTTATGGTATTCTTGTGTGTATGTATATATATAAATTCAATTGATGTCAATATATATAATGGATAGTTCATTATCTAATATTGGCTATGGTAGATTATAGAAAGAATAAGATATTATATGTTTCTATATGCATATAGTTAGTTCATATTTATTATACATTTATTAGTTATTTTTAGATTTAGATCTATAATATCAAATTTGAATTAATGTTATGTAATTATGTATGTATAACTATGCTCTAGAGTATGACATAGATAAGACACCTACACTCTACATTGGGGATGTGTAAATTAGGGCACCAAGTTCCTACTTTAACAATGAGCTATATAGAGAGAAGATGGTGGATTAGAAACACTTGTGAAAAGTACAACCTTTGATAATAAGGATAAAGGTAGGAAATACGAAAGCAATGATGTAATAATGTAGGAAGTTTATGGAAGTTTAGTAAAATAAACAGAGGGTTTATTAGATGAGATAAGAGGCCCATAATGAATAAAGTAACTAGATTAAGTTTAATAACATGGAAATAGTAGAGGCCTATAGGAAAAGATGGGAATAAATTTTAAAAGAGATGCAGAGGAAGAAAATGCATTCTTATCCTAATATCATCCCAAATTTTAGGAGGATAAATGCATATATTGAAATCTCTAATGGATGTGAAAAACTTGGTTTCCTATTGGTTATTATCCACCAATTTTCCACTATCCTATTCCCCACTAGTCTGGAAACATAAAATTGAATGAGGACTTGCAGGACATGATAATAGAAAGGTATAGAAGGAATGCAGGTTATTTCTTCATAGAACTAGAAGGTACCTCAACACCAATGAAATTAGGAGATTATGCCACATTATTCAAGTTGATCCCAAGAAATCGGAGGAATTATGCAAAAATTCTTGAATGAGGAAATTCAAGAAGCTCGGTTTAGAGTGTGATGAGCCTTTTTATTTACTGTTTAAAAGCCTCATCTATTGTATTTATTTTATCCATGTTTACCCCCTAAAATTATGTTTCTAATAAGTGGTGAACATATCTACTATATCTTGAACTTGTGGCACTTATATTAGTTAATATAATTATTACTAAGTTTAATTTATTTTTTGGATTATGGATGCATTTATTATTCTTAATAAATATGATGATTAAATAGTGCTTTGAATAAATGTCATCCTTGATTTCCAAAGATTTGTTATGTGTATCCACTAACATGAAACTAAAGAAACTCATTCACAATGTAAAGGGAATCGTTTGCACCATAACACCTATAACCACAAGAGGTCACATGTATATAAAGGACCGTAATTCTAGAAATCTTGAGAAATGTGGACACTTCACCGAGTTTCCATGTATTGATAAACAAGCGATTATGAGAACACAAAGAAGATTCAACGTCATCACCTAATTATGCTCTACAACTCCAACAAGGAACTAGTTGATTTAATTTGATAACTAGTTGTTTAAATCAATCATTTTGTTAAGTTATGTCATTGTATCAGAATTTTTTTAACAATTCTATTACATGTATAGAAATATCTTGATTTATCTGTTAGGATCTTGTACTTAATCAAATTGTAACTGTTAGTAATGAGGTAGTCTCTTCATGTCTCTTCTAGAGGGAAGAATATAAAAAGAATACTAAGGTTGTAGGAAAGGAATCGATCCATAGGTAGAGATTTTTCTACGCACGTCCCATTTTTAATATTCAAGATATTGAATAAAAATATGAGTTATGTTAGATCATTTTAGACACAGGCCTTTGGAGGGATTATCACCCAAGACAGGACCCACTCGTGGTCCGCTAACCCTCTCCTTTTTGTTATTACAATTTCTTGCATGATTAGATTATATTTGTAGAAGGTTATTATTTATTTATGATATGTATTTTACATATTTTAATTATAGATATAGTATTCATTTCCATTCATAAACTAGTTCATTTCCAGCATTATATATCCTAATTGTAGTGATAACAACTTTCCTTATACCTCCCAACATATGTAATCGTGCATACAAAACTCATAATATTAAAAGTTTTCATCCCTAGGTCTGATAATTAAATGACTATGGATTAATAAACAACATAATAATTCTGCTAGATAATTTACACACCATTTTTTGGGATCTTCGCCAAGTTATGAGTTTGTTTAAGAGGGTTTTGCATTTCTTAGAAACATACTACATTTTAGGAATTCACCTCAAACTAAACCCCCTACTAATTTCTATGGAATGAGTTCATTATTTGATGCATGCACCCTCCATGGGATGCCCATGGTAGATTTTTACCAAATCAAAAAGTAACACAAATATCTTCATTTACCTTTGAATAATCTGAAGAAGAAACCTCCATACTAGGTTTTCTTTTTGAAGATAAACCTCCAAGTGAAGGCTCGAAGCTTCTCTGAACAACATGGGATGAAAAAGAAGTAAATCAGAATTCTCAAAATGGGGAAACCACCTTCAAGTTCCCCATCACTAACAACAATGTAGCTACTGGTATGAAGAATATTTATCCCTTAGCCTTTCCCAACTTTCATGGATCCATGGAAGAAGACCCAAACACCTTTCTATTTGATTTTGACATCTCGTTCGAAGTATTGATTATACTATTGATGTAAAAAAAAATTGAAGCTATTCCTTGCTACACTCAAGGATTCAACCTTGAGATGGTTCATGGGATTGGGAAGAAATGTTATAACCATGTGGGCAAAAATGAAGGATAAATTCCTCAATAAGTACCAAGATTATTACAGACCAAATAGCAGAGGAGGTGATGAAATCTATAAATGACACAAAAAGAGGATGAACCATTGGAATACTATTTGGAAAGGTTCCTATTTTTTGTTTAGAAGTCAAGAAACCCTATTGAAATACCACTTGACTCTCTCAAAATAATCTTTGTGAATGGAATCAGTGAGGAGGACATGGAGGTTATAGAATTTATAGGAGCAAGGAAATTTCAAAAGATAATATTGAACAAATCTATGATTCTTGTAAAAATTACTCCAGAGTTACTATGAAGAGGGTAGAAATGTAAGATCAAGAGGTGGACTAGCTAATAAAAAAATTAGTAACATATAAAAGTCAAAGAGTTTCAACATGTTTAAAAACATGAAGAAGGATATTGTTAATGATATGGCCACTCAAATAGATTCTCTACACACCAAAAAGAAGAAAAAGATCCATAACTAGCACTCACAAAATACCGGCATGCATGTAGAAGAAAGAAATCAATCTATAGATGCAGAGAATGACCAAAATTGCTTAAGAAAGGGATGCTTCACCTAATTTCAATATGTTGGAGACAGAGGATGGGTAAGTTTTCTATGTTTCTCAAATTAAACCATTACCACCAAGGGAAGGAGGTATGAGACAAGACCCTATGCATTCATTTCAAAATTGGTGTAATAATTCATATATGCAGCCCCCACCTTGGGCTAACCCTCAAAGATGGGCCCCATATCCTAACCAATACCAACAACAAGTGGTAACCTTAATTCTAAGGCCAACCAAAAACAATGGAAACAACCTCCTCAATCATGGCAAAATCCCTAGAGAGGAGTGCAATAGTGGAACAACCCACCTCCTAATTACCAACAAGCTTATCCACAACCTCCTTATCAATAGCAAAAACAAGATTTGATGTAAAACCCCTAGCATGCTCCCAACTAAAAGATACACAACTTCATTCTCAGCCAACCCATAATCCTAATAATAAAGTTACTCAGCCAACATTTTCCTCTAAACTAGATCAATACCCTACCTATTATGTTAATATAAACAATATCCATCTTCGCTCATGAAGAGAAATTTCTTCACCAACTAGACCCACCATTACTAAAATTGTAGAAAATTACATGATGACCCACAAAAAGGCCATAAGACGTTGCATGTCAATCTGCAACAACATGTGTAAATTTCAAGGAAATTTAAAATACATGGAAAGGAGACACCATTTCTTTATAGGTTCCAAGAAAAGAAGACTAAAATCATATCGAATCGATTCTAATTTTTCAACCAGTTAAAATACATATATGTCAAAATTCCATTAATTCAAGCTATCAAGGATGTGCCCATGCATAAAAAATTGGTCAAAGATCTATACATACAAAAGCTAGGTAGAAAAATGAAAGATCCATCTATTATGTAATTCATTGGAAAATTAGTTGATATTATGCTTGGGAACTTAGTTCTACCTAAATAAATAGATCCATACATCCTTGTAGTAAATGCCAAAATCAATGGCACAATGATCAAGAACACGGTGATTGAATTAGGTGTACTAATAAATTTCATAAAAAATTATGGAATATTTAAAGTTAGAGGGACTAAGATCAATAGTGATAGTCTTCCAAATTACAAGTAGATCAATAGTTAAGCTTGAAGGAGTTTTGAAGCATGTATTAGTAGTGGTGGAATTGTTAGAGTACCCTACCGATTTTATTGTTCTTTATGCAAAAGATAGTTTGGGAGGATATCCTATAATCCTAAGAAGACCATGGTTAGAAACTATTGATGCATTTATAGGATGTAGATCTGGTAATATGATCATCTCCAATGGAGGTGGAACTAAATAGCTCATGTTTTACCCCTTGCACAACCATTCAATGAAGAAGACCAAAACATTTGGGTGGAAGTACGAGAATAATATAAGAGCTTAGTTTAACAACTCATGATGCTAGAGAAGTCACGAATAATTGAGGGAAAAGACAAGGATGTTATTCTTTCTAACATTCGAAGAATAATTATGGTAAGAATTAAAAATAAGATGTAAAATTGTAATGCATAAGCCAACTTGAGAATAAAATATTACCACAGTAGAGTAATATTAATGTTCCATGTATGAAATGCATCCTACACTAACATCTTCCACATGATTGTATATTGAATTCTTTAAATAACAACATATGCTCTATGATTGGTTTGTCTAACCAAGTGGAGATTGCAGGAAAGCCACTCAATGTGAAAAAAATGTTGAGCATGCAACAAGAGAAACTATTAATTGCTCTTCTCAAGAAACACATGACAACATTTTCATGGGACTATGGAGACATGCATGTGATCCATCCTAAACTTTTTCTCATAAGATATATATATATATCAAATATTGTTACAAACAAATAAGACAACAAAAGGAGAATGAATCCAACTATAAGGGATATAGTGAAGGAAGAACTAAATAAATTATTGGATGCTGGATTCATATATCCAATTTTAGATAGTCAATGGGTGTCACCCTTATCATTGTACCTAAAAATAATGGAAAATGGATGATCTACGTGGACTATAGGGAGTTGAATGAAACAACAAAGAAGGATAATTTTCCACTTCCTTTCATTAATCAGGTACTTGACACTCTTTCTAGAAATAATTATTTTCCATTTTTGGATGGCTATAGTAGCTATAACCAAATCCATATTCCATGAAAGGACCAGGAAAATACAACATTCACATGTCCATGGGGAATGTTTGCATACTTTGTTCTTCCCTTTGGTTTGTGCAATGCACCTACCACATTTCAAAGAGAAATTCTTAGCATCTTCTCAGATCTAACCAATGATTGCATGGAGGTATATATGGATGATTTTACAGTCCATGGCAATACTTTTGATGAAGCAATGAAGAACCCATCAAATTTCATAAGAGATGTAAGGAGCATAACTGCCCTTAAGTAATGAGAAATGCTACACAATGATTTATGAAGGAATAGTGTTGGGAAAATATCTATCATTTCTTGGAATTTAGGTAAATCTATAAAAACATATGTGTTTATAAATCTTCATACATCTAAGAATAAAAATATGTGAGGAGATTCTTATGTCATGATATATATTACCAAAGATTCATTCAATATTTCATTAAAATTATAACACCATTATTTTTCTTTTTAGGAAATGATGTTTCCTTTGTGTGGTGAGACACGTGAAGACGAATTCCGGACTTTAAAGCAAATGTTAACTTCACACCTGTGTTAAGAGGACCAGATTGGAGTTTTCCATTTCACTTACACATTGATTCCTCAGACCACGCCATTGGAGATGTTATAGGATAAAAGGAAGGGATTCTTAATTATGCAATCTATTATGTCAGTAAGAACCTGCAACATGCTGAGCTCAACTATACAGTCATTGAGAAAGAGTTTTTGGTAGTTGTATATGCCATTAACAAGTTTAGATACTATATCACAGGTTATCTAGTATTTATCCACACTGACCATGCTGCCATTAAATACATGATCAAGAAGTAGAATAATCAGATGGTTGTTGCTCCTATAAGAATTTGATGTTACAATTGTGGATAAGCTTGGTAAAGATAATGTTATTGCTAACTTTCTCTCAAGAATGGAGAATAATATTGAAGATAAAGTAGTGGATGAGTATTTCCCAAATGAAACTTGTTTTCCATTTCCACTAGAACACCACAATACACCGATATACTTAATTATTCGGTCTTAGGTAAGACACATCAACACTATCTATATTATAAAAAGAAATATATTGTAGGATAATGTTTTCTATTTCACATTTCACATAGGGTAGGATAATGTTATGAGGAGATTCATAGATGATGAGGAAATATATGATGTCATCAAAGCCTTCCATAGTGAGCTATGTGGAGGACACATTTCTACAAAAAGAATAACACAAAAAGTGTTGACAACATGGTATTACTGGCCTACATTACACAATGATGTAGCATTGTATGCCAAAAGGTAAGATAAATACCAAAGAATGAGTTGCCCTACAAAGACGGATGAGATGCCACTATAGCCTCAATGGTAATATATCCATTTGACAAATGGGGATTTGAATTTATTAGTCCCATAGATCCTATGTCCCATAGATGTTGAACTAGATTTCTAAAATTGAGATAGTGTTCGTGTTATCACAATAGATAATTTCGGCTGCCGAAAGTGGATGCAAAACTCTTTCAGAATATCCTATAGCCAAATAACCTTTGTGGTAGTGTTAACTGATCCTCTGTATTCTACCTCTGTAGAAGATATTGCCATTGCATTTTGCTTATTGCTAGACCAACTAATAGGACCTGAACTAAGAGAGAAACTATAGCTAGAGGTAGATTTTTGATTATCTAAGTCACCAACCCAGTTAGAATTTGTGAACCCAATCAAGTCAATATCCACCCCTCCAAAATAGTTAATTCCATCAGTAGAGGTGCCATGAACATAATGAAGGATCCTCTTAGTTTCTTTCCAATGTATCTCATATGGCTCTGCATGAATCTAGACACGATTCCAACATAATAAGATAAATTTGATAGAGTGTGAGTCAATTAAATCAAACTCCTCATGAACTTTTGATAAAGGGTACAATCAACCAAGGGAGTAGAGCAATCGAAACCAACTTAACCCCGAGAAAGAAAAAGAGTAGGAGAAGAATTGTAATTAGACATCGAAAAATAAGCAAGTCAAGAGCATACTTAGGTGAAATCAAAATTCCCGAGTCAGATTGTGAAATATGAATCCCAAGAAAGTAATGAAGCAAATATAAGTTAGTCATGGAAGACCTATTGGCCAAGGTGATCTTCACGAATCAATGATAGAGGAAGACCCGCCCATGATCAACATTTCATAAACATAGAGAACAAGAATGAGTATGGAGTCATCTTGTTGTAGAATATAACATTTTCATTAGAATGACACCTAGTAAACCCTGATGTAAGTAAAAGGAGTCCATCTTGGCATACCAAGCCCAAGGGGATTGTTTAAGGCCATAAAGAGACTTCTTTAATTTACAAATGAGGGAGGGATCATGGACATAACCTAGAGGTTGTTCCATGTAGATCTCTTCCTCTAGGTCACCATGAAGGAAGGCACTCTTAACGTCTATTTGATGGAATTTCCATTTATTTGTTGTGGCAATGGTTAGGGTCAGTCGAATAGAAGTTATCTTCACAACCGGAGAAAAGGTTTTAGTATAATCAACCCTAGCTATCTGGGAGAAACCCTTAGTTACTAATCACACCTTAAACTTTTCATCATCTCTATCTACTACATAATTTGTTGAAACACCCACTTACATCAAATGATTTTTCTTCCTTTCAAAAGGGGTGAGATCCCAAGTATCATTCTTCATGAGAAGGAATACTCCTCATCCATGGTAGGATCCCACACGGGAATACCAAAATCCTCCCGGAAAGACTATGGATTAGAGGCAGAGGAAAAGAAAGATTGGTGTCCAACAAAATATGAGCGAGTACATCTCATATCCAAAGTATCTCCAACTAAATATCCATCACTTTGTAAAGTTTTCCTAGCCCAAAGAGGATCAAGCTTTGAGTCGAAGATTCATCACTTGAGTGAGAAGGGAGATAGTCATCGTCATCACTACTATTAGAATCAAGAAGACTCAAGGGTCGATGGTCGGGAGGATCAGGAAGAGGAGCATGCTTAACAACATCATCATCTAATGAGTCAGAATCCAAATCAGTAAGCTGAAGAACCTCAATAGTTAGAGTAGTGGAAGTCAAAGAAGTCTCATCAAACTTAACACTTCTCTCAATATAAATCTCATGAGAAGTAGGATTCAATAATCGATATCCCTTCACACGATCAAGATACCATACAAAGATACAAGGTTTGGATTTTGGTTCTAATGCCTTACATTTCCTTTTGGGAATCTGATCCATAGACTTGGATCGAAGACTCAAAGTGCTCAACATCGGGATTGCATCCAAACTAGGCTTCAAAGGGTGTTATCCCTCTTTCGCCTTGTGTGGAACACATTTTGAATGTAATTAGCACAATTCACTTGCTTTAGCCCAATACCGCAAAGGAAGATACTTTGAGTAAATCATACAAGTGTCCATATTTTTAAGAGTATGGTTCTTTCTTTTTGTTAATCCATTCTACGATGGGATATAAGCAACTCGTATCTGCTGCAAGGAGATCCCTTTAGAAGCATAGAAATCCATGAACCTATTGTCTACATATTCACCTCCATTGTCGGTTCGAAGAACCTTAATAGACTTATTCCACTGTTTCTCAACAAGAGCCTTAATGTCCCGAAAATGTTCAAAGACTTCATACTTAAACTTAAGAAAATCTACCCAAGTACATCACGAATATTCATCAATGAAGGTCAGCACATAAAGAGCTCTAGTACACGAAGGAGATAGAAATGGACTAAAAATATTACCGTGAACAAGATCAAACAACGAGTAGCTCTCTAGGATTTTCCTTTGTCAAAGTTATTTTTAGGATGCTTTCCAAGGGTACAACCCTCACAAAGACCCTTAGAAAACTTGATGCGGTGTAACCTGTTGACCATTAATTTTTGGCTCAATTGTTCAAGGTAGAGATAATTTAAATGTCTAAAACACTCATGCCATAGCTTACTAACCTCATTTGCATGAATGAGCAAGGAAGTGTGTGTAGAATAATAAGTGAAGTGGGAAAATGTATACAACCGTGAACGGTGATCCACCTTTCCCTTAGCCATTGTAGTGTCATCGTTAAGCTCATGAATAATCACCGAGTTAGGACCAAATTCCACTCGCATTCCTTCACCAAGGTGCATAATTTGGTAAACCGATAGGAGATTAGTAGAGATATTAGGAACACACAACACTTGGTTGATATTTCCCCCATCCATCTTTACTGATCCACTACTAGAAGCTAACATTGTTGTGTCATTACCCATCATGATTTGGGACATACCACAAGGCTCGATGTTGGAGAACTCAACATGCAAAGAAGCCATGTGGTGTGAGGCACCAAAATCTATAATCCACGTCGATGAAGGAGAAAATTTGGCTATAAGGGCCTTTCCTTTCTTCTTATCATATTTAGAACCTTTTGCAGTAGAAGACTCGGCCTTTGGAGCATTTTGTTTGATAGACTCAGGAACACCTATTTGATTTTTCTCAAGTAAATGAGTAAGGTGATCAATTTGTTTTCTCATACACATGCTCTTTATGACCAAGATTCTTGCAATAGGAACACAAATACTTGTCTTTCTGTGCTCTAGGCTTAGAATTCAAAGCGTTTGTGTTAAATTTAGTTTCAGTCTTGGCTTCCTTCTTAGCTTGGTCCTTTCTTTCTTTCTTCTTTTCAGTCTTCTATTCCTTAATAGTACTCGCTACAATGGCATGTCACTTAGACTTGAGAGACCCCATTTGAATGAGTTTGTCCTGTTCTTGAATGAGATGGGATGAAAAATTCAAAGGAGGGCATATTCAATCCTTTCCCAAGGCAACTTTTGTAGCATAAAAAGTTAACATAAACACAAAATATTCAGGACCTAATTTAGAGAGAATCGACAGATCAATTGAGAATTTTTCTTCTCTACTTGACATTCCTTTAACAACAATCTAGTGTGGACAAACTTAAACAATAATGCTTGTAGGTTTTCAAAATAACTAGGATTTAACCCTAGTAGTTTGTTTTCCAACTCATGTACTCTCATGTCATCTTCATGTCCAAACATTCTATCTAATGTTTTCCACACGTAATTAATAAAAGTACATTTAATATAATTAAATCTAATTAATTTCAAGTAATTAGAAAATAATTAAGATCTAATTAAATCCTAAATAAATACTTTCATTTTTAAAGAAATCAAATTTAAATTGTTTCCACTTACAATTTAGAATTTTCGGTTAAGACCTATTAAGATCTATCAAAATCTATTAAATTTTAAAAAAATAGATTTCTATTAATATCTATTAATAAAAATATTTTTAAAAAAAGCTTACCGTGATGGGAAAAGAACCCACGAAATGAATTTTAATAAACTTATCAAAAAAATAAGTTGGAGTTTGAGTTTGTGTGTAACGTGCTTTGTGGAGGGAGGATCCCGTGGTGGGAGAGATGTTGAATGGCTAGGTCATGGGGCTTAGAGAGTGGAAAAGGGTATAGTGTTTAAACACACACCCATTGGTGAAGAACTCACAACCAACATATAACAAACTACAAACCACGACCATGTATGGATTCATGACCTTGGAGACCATGATCGAGTAGGAGGTGGAAAAATCACGAAATACCAAAACCACGTAGGTGGAAAACCACGGCCTCGCAGACTCTAACAAGCCAAAAATAATGAAAGGGGAACTCGACAGAGAGGAGATGGCTTATGGAGAGAGCTCAAGGCTGAGCACAGAAACACCAATCACTTAATTTTTGACTTGAATCTGTAAAAACACCATGCAAAACATAAAAACCCAGAAGAATAGAGATCAAAATATAATCCCAGTTTTGATAATTGATTAAAAAAATAGAATAAAGAACCTCTATTTTATCTAATCTACTAGATTTAGCTATGTAGCTAGCTAAATGTAGCTATAAAACCCCTGAAAAACTCAAGGAGATCTGCACATGCACGAAGAACACAACAAAAACCGAAACTTTCCAAGAACAATTTGTTAAGAACATTAGCAATAAAATTCCAGAATATAATGAATAAAAAAAATTACACGAGGAGTAAAAAAAAACCAAGAGTAATCACAACTCAAATGATGAATGCACATTTACCCGATCTCAGCTCTGATACCATGAAAGAGTTTGTGAGAATCGTATCGAAAACTGTGCACCACGATGAAGTTACACTCTAAAGGAAATGTAATAGCTCCAGCGTAATCACAAGGAGGAATTGATCAATCAATGGAAGAACTTACATAACAGAACAAATCTTACACATAGAGAAAGATAGTAGAGTGTCTTGGCATGCTCATAAATGTCAAATGAAGGGATACATATAGGGTGTTGAGTAACCCTAGTGCATGACACACAAGTAAACCCTAAACCTAACCCATGTGAGATGACCCTCCATATGTGAGTGGAGGACACATAGGATCCCCACACCACCATTCTTGGCCTACATTACACAAGGATGTAGCATTGTATTTGAAAAGGTACAATAAATACCAAAGAATGGGTTTACCCTAAAAGGATAGATGAGATGCCTCTGCAACCTCAACTAGTATTATAGCCATTTGAAAATGGGGATTTGAATTTATTGTTCCCATAGATCCTATGTCTCAACAGAAAGAATATATTTTGGTGTGCACATATTACCTTGCTAAATGGATGAAAGTCAAATAATTACTAAATCGGAAGAGTGATAAAGTTTATAACTTCTTATATGACCACATCTTCACACGATATGGTGTGCCATGAGAAAATTTTATAGTCGTGGTACAAACTTCACTACTAAAGTCGTTGTTATCTCTCGAAAGTGCACCTACGAGAGAGATGGATGTAGGTATTCTAAGCTTGCAAAATAGATCTCTCTTTCTAGATACAATGGAAACACCTAAGGTATGTGGGTATACCTATTTTGAGTTGAGTATCCAACTTATCAAGGCCGGTTCTTTATTGATGTATCCTAAACTAATTTTATAGGGTTGAAGGATAAAAGATGACTCAAAAATGAAATTAAAACTAAGGTGATACACCAAACTTGTATGATGTCTTTGATTGAGTATATGCACAATTGATATGGAAAGGATTTTTGATGCATGAGCCAATACATTTCTAAAGATAACTAAGGGTAAACACTTTGATGTATTAAGGGATAGAATCACAACAATACTTCTAAGTTACACATACACATTAATATCATGTAGAAATTACTGAATTTGCAACAAGTTAAGATGGTTAATTAGAGAATTCAACATTCATAAGATTAATGGAAACATACACAATACTGCAGATAATTGGAAAGGTAGAAAATACTTCACATTCAAAGGGCAAAACTAGCAGAAAATTGCTTGACTCTCCGTATCTAAAAGTCCTCTCTCTTGTGCTTTGCCAAAGCACACAATATATAACAATATTATTTCCCACCCTTCCTAAAAATAGGCTAGAATTGTACTCACCCATGCATCCTATTTTTATCCTTCATCTATTAATAAATAAAGGAATAAAAATAGAACATGCAAATACAAAGAGGCATTAATAGCCATTGGTTACATATCAGTTAACTATAGTCAATTGTTCTATTTTAAGAAAAGCATGAGTGATAATTTGCTAAAAATAAGTTTTGCTTGATGAGAAAGTATTCTTCCTTGTGCATGCAGATTTTGTCTTCTTGCTGATCTATCCTTTTGCTGAAGGTATGCGACCTTATCCATTTGTATTGATAATATTAGCACTTTCTAACCATGTTTGAATCTGGTGAACTCGGGACTCGAATTAAGGTGCAAGAGTATTGCAAACTTAATCATTTTTGGTATTCATGTTATTGAGCTCCATTCGAGATAGAAAAGTTATACTAAACTTTACCCTAGATGCCATTTTTGAATGTTCAAGTTTGAATGAAGGTTTCGTAAAGAACATTGTCTTTCATTATTTCAAAAAAGATTTGTCCACGTGGGACATGATTCGAAATGAAAACGGGCCAGAAAACTTTCTTTTTCCATTTTTGATAGAGATTGTGCATTTTTAAACATTTGACCCACCATTCCACATCTAATTTGGGCCCCACACGTGTCTTTATCTGATGCCAGTAGGGTCGTGTTCAACTTTATCCTCTCTTCCTAAAATAAAGGCTCAAAGTTTCAAAATAAAAAAATTTGTGATGACACGCCCTTCGCCTTGGCATTTTGATGGCGTGAGCGGAGTCAAGAAGTTTTGTCACTTTTCTCATTTTTCAAAAAGGGCTCAAAATATCAGATTGAACCGATGCTCCGCTTTTGACTTATTGAATACATGGCCTTTTCGGTCTTGACACGGGGTCGTGGGCAATTTTTAAACTTTGCTCCTTTAAGGTTTAAAATTCTTTAATTGACCCGATGACACACTTTTGACTTAATTCAATATGATTGAATTTTGATGCTTTATGGGGCCACGGGAATTTTAAAATTTACTCCTTTTTCAAAAAGTTTCAAATTCAAAAACGTTACGATGATCTTCGCTCCTCTGCCTTGATTTTTTTAATGTGGGTTCAACATTTGACTTTTTCCCTTGGCATGAGCGGGGCTATGGGTCATTTTATGAATTTGTGCCATTTTCAAAAATCTTAAAACAAAAAGGGTGTGCCCCTCCACATCCAATTAGATTTTGTTGGGCGTGCGGGTCAATTTGACACTTTTACAAAATGATGAAAATATGCTAAGTTCACCAAAAAGACCCGCCATTTTAATGTGTCAAGCTAGGGTTTGCATCAATTTTGGTGATCAATTTTGAGCATTGATCTCTATAATTTTGATTCATGGTTTTGATCTCCAACTTACCCGATGAGTTAAGTTACTTTAGTTTGATGAATAAAACACTCAAAACCCTAAGTCTTTCATATTTTCATTCTCGAGCTCTATCCGAGCTAAAGGAACTCTACAAAAATATTTCCCTAGATGGCAGCCATTGGAGATGATCTTTTGAGCTCGATTTATTTGCATCTTTAGTTATGTTGAGCTCGGATTTGGAACCATTTGTTATTTAATGACCACCATTTTGATCACTTCGAGTTCAAGGTTAGCTTATACTACAAGATCTGGTTGATTTGACCAGTTGTGTTGCTTTGAATTCAACTTTTCTTCAAAAGATCCGTGTTATGTGAAGCTCTGCGAAGATTTTATGGCCACCATTGTTGAGGTTTTTATCTCGGGTATCATCGTTATTTTGAACAATATGGTAGGTGCTTTGTGTTTTTTTAATCTCTGTTGTATATTGTTCATTTCAATCACTATTGAGCTTGCCCTTTTAATTTGTCTCTACTATTTCATCTTCGAAACATTGATACTCATTTTTCCTTTGCATTTTTAATGTGATTTTGGAACAACATTGATCTCTGAGTTGAAACTTGTTCTAGGTTCCCCTTTTGGCTCTGAATTCGATGAGGGTTTTCTCTACTTCAATTTTAACCAATGATTTCTTGATCCTTACTCTGATTTTAGTACTCATTAATGGGTCTTTCTTGATCAAATACAAGATCTACATTTTCTTCCTTAGATCTGTAACTTTATTCATTCCTTTGAGCTATATTGCAACACATCTATATATGAACCTTTAACTGTCCCACTTGAATCAATTATTTTTCCCAAACTTGTATCTCGCATATATATTTTTTTCAAATTGTGGCTTAAAATATTATAACTTAGATTTGGGTATCACTCCTCTTGCATGTGTATTCGGACTTCTTTATTTCTTCTTGATTCTAAAATCTACACCTGCACACTTGAGAAAATAGTTGGAAAATATTTAGGCTTTTTTTCCTCTCTTATGTCCATGGTTTTCTTTCCTTATTTCTCTTTCTTTCGAGTGAGAAAATCATGTATGCAGATTTTGATCTTCAAGTAAGCTATATCTCTTGTTATTAGAGATCCATGTGCATGGATTAGGACAAGTATAGGAATATGGATTGTACCACGAGCGCATAAACTAATAGTTTTATCTTTTTTTTTTTAGGTATATTTCTCTCAAAGCAATGAAGATGAAGAGGGAACAAAGATGAAGATGAGGATGCATCAATCGAAGGACAAACCTAAGGAAATGCTAGGTTCACTCATACTCCTTTATTTTCTCTTTCATTCATGTGTATCTCTTATTTATGATATGGATTGTATGATGAACTAAACAAATCAGTAATATAATTGAGCTTCTTAGTCATGAAGGAAAGAACATTAAAGAATACTGTAACACCCAAAGAATGAACTATGATTTCTATAATATGTAATTATTTTTGTTGTTCCAAAACTTAGCATTTTATCTATTCTGATATTGGATGTCTTCATCAAGGAAACACAAATTTCCTTGGGGATTTGTGTTCTTTTACGAAGATAGTCATGAAATTGTAGACTATGTGATCTGTTATATTTTAAAACATCACACATGCTACTGATTTCATGTAATCATTAATTAATTCAACAAGAATAATATTCTCTAAAATAAACTCCCTAGCTTAGGTATACTTCACTAATGTTATCCATCATAAAAAAGTTTTGAGTTTCCCATTTTTTACAGGTGTAAAATTGTCAACATTCATCTCGATTTAGGTAAGAAATTTGAAATCGGGAACAAGAAATCTACACCTTATCAATACCAATCCAAGGCCAAGTTGAGGTAACAAACAAGGAAATAAAATCCATCTTGACCAAAACCATTACACTCCACAGAAGGGACTTGTCGGAAAGACATCCGTAGTAGTTTGGGCATTCAATACAACTTAGAAGACAACAACATGCTTTACACCATTTGAGTTTTTGTACAGTAAGGCCATTGTTCAACCTATTGAATTTGAGCATAAGAAACTAAGGACTACACTTGAATTAGGCATAGATTTGTGTAAAGCTCAGAGACAAAGGATTCTCCAACTCAATGAGTTGGATGAAATAAGGAGAAAAGTTCTTCATAATACAAAGGTGTTACAAAATCAAAGTATCAAATGGCATGACGGGTTCATCAAAACAAGAAAATTCCAAGAAGGTGCTCTCTTATTTGTCTCCAAGTACTGAGGACCACATGTCAAAAATCAAAACAAGGTGTTTGGGGCCAAATGAGAGTGAGAAATTATTTCCCCTTTGGAGTACATTAAAATCACCACCATAGATCTTGTGAGATTCAAGCTACGGGTGAATGGTCATAGATTGAAGTTTTATAAGAATCACTCTAATAGGAGCACTTTCATGTAACAATTTAGTGGAGGTCAAAACAATATGGAGATGAGAACAATAGAGTTAACATCAAAATTTGAACCTCTTGGTTCATCTTACGAAGTTTTTGAGGAATCGGATGTTAAGTGGCCTCAGTAAATTTAGTTTGTAGGATACTACAAGGAAGAATAAAAGTGGTGTGATTAGCCTTCTTGGTGATCATCACCACTCAACTAACATGTTTTATTTTTTTATAATTTTCGTTTTTAAGTTTTGGTGTATCTTTTCCAAGGAGTCAATAATCTCTATTAGAAGGAGATGATGCAAAGACTAAAAATTCCACTAATAGCAACATACATAAAATCTCTATTTTTCTTTCATGTTGGGAAAACTCATGATTACATGAAGAAATAAGGATCAAATTATATATACTAGCACTTATGAAGAATATTGGCACTAGAAAGATTTAGTCTTCCTTCTCTAGGAATTAATTGTTCTTACTAAGGGACCTCTAACATACATTTGCATCACTCTATATAGTTCCTAAAACAACATCGCACATCAAATTACAACATCATGATGACTTTACATGTAACTAAAGGTGCAAATTCCAACAAGGCACATGTCACAATAATCAAATGTACTTCTTGAGATAAGTGCACTTAATCTGATTTATTAAAGTAGCGATAGAATAATTATAAGTGATTAATATTTGTGACATGTCATCAATAACTTTATTTTCCATAATTTTCCACCACCTTCCATAATGTGAGTTGTCTCCCACATCACCCCACTTTGTCACCTCACATGGGTGCATCCTTCAAATCCAATTAATACATGCCCTTTCGAGATGCGTGTGAATCAATTACAAACTTCGAAAATACCAAGTACTCAATATATTTACACTCATTCAAATTTTTAAAAATCAATTCAAACTATAAATATTTCTTACCTCCCAGAGCTAAAAGAAGCTGCAAAATTTGAAAATGGGTGGAAACCTAACTAGGAACAAAACTATAGATCAATCACATCTCCGTAATCAAGCACATATTCTACAATATTTTCATGATAGTGGTTGGATGGAATATATTAATAAATTTAAAGGATTTAACAAGTGATTGGTAACAAATTTTTCCACCACCTTCAAGCACGGAAAGACCATAATTAAGTGTTTGATAATTAAGGTGGATGATGACATTCTGCGTCTGGAGTAACCAGACTCCAGGAAGAAGGAGAGCTGCATCCTACATGAAGCTTGTAGATAATATGGAGACCCGGATGAAAACTTCATCGAGTAGTAGACAAGGTACCTTACGCATTTCTTTAAAATCCTTTTGGGATGAAATTTCAAATTAGGTTAGAAATTACTTCACCTATGAGGGTAGGTACTAAAGGTTAAACACTATTCATTTCAAATTCCTCAATTATTTAAAAATGGTAAAATGTCAATATCCCTAACTTCTTACATGGAATCCTAACCAAAATGAATAAGGAATCTCAAAGGGTTTAATCTGCATTGTCTTGTTACCTTAGTTGTAAAACATGCCTTGGAAATGGAACATCCTAGAGTAAAATGGGGAGAGTTTTCTAGGGGAAAACAATTGAATGATTTGTTAGGGAAGAGGAACAAATAGAGGAGAATCTCAGTGAGTTCTTTTATGTCTACACCTGAAACCATAAGCTGCTACCACCATCCCTACAAAAATTCCATACCTATAGAAAAATCTTATCATAACAGACCTCCATCTCTTGAAAATTACCCTATGTCAATTTCCCACGATAGAATTATTATTGCTAAAAATTTTGCTAGAGATATCTACCCTGATACCTCCTCATCAAAATGAAAACAAAATTCCTCAAGAATATCCCTCAAACATCAAGGAGATCCCATAGGATATATAATAAAAATACCAAAACCACGAAAGCCTAGGAGAAACATTCAAATCTTTCTGGACAGTGATGAAGAAGAGCTAGAAAAGATTGAGGAACATATTCCAATGGATTTTGATCGGGAGATCATGTAGACACATATGAAGACATAAACATGGAAGATGTAACTAAGGAAGCATAATAGGTAAAGGAGGAGTTAGATGAGAAATCTAATCATTAGAGAACTAATGAACAAATTGGAGTTTAAACATAGGTTGTTCATGCTAGTGAAACCCACATCTAGCATGAGAAGTATCAATAGAGGAAATTGAAAATGTAGCCAATGTGACAACAGATAATGAAGAACAGGCAAAGGAATCACTTGAACACTCACTACCTAAACAAAAAATAATGTAATGGACACGATGGATGATTTTCCACAAGATATTGATGACACAATTAACAATATTTTCCAAGACCTTGAGCGAAGCTATTCATGAAACTATTGAGATAACACAATTGGATAGTCCTAAACTGTCCAAGATGAAGTTCATGAAATATTTCACCCTGTAAATCCACCATTGTCACTAATAAACTGCAACCATAGGTTGTGATCAAGAAAATTTTATGAGAATCTCCCAAACCATCCCATAGGGATATGGCAACTCAAACCACCTTCTTGGATTATTGGGTATAGCAATTTTTGAATTTTGTTAACAAGATGCGAGAGAAAGTGGGTCACAAAGAAGGAATAAATTCTCTTCCAACATCACCTAGATATTAAACGAGAAGGATAGGCAGATTAGGGTTAAGGATAATGAGATTTCTAGAATTAAGAAGAAGTAAGAAGAAACTATTAAGGTACGTAATGAAATACTATTATGCAGGCCACCTTCAAATCTATATGTTGTCATCTTGAAGGAACGCATGTTGCAACTAAAACTTACTTTCATAAACAAATATTTACAATTTGACATTAGAGAAGCTTACGTAACTTCCTTACATGGTATTTAAAGATGCCACATGAAATTCAATTATTGTTATGTGAATTATATATGTATAACTATGCTCTGGAGTATGAAAAGATTAGATACCTACACTCTACATTAGGGATGTGCAAATTAGGGAACTGTGTTCCTACTTTAACAATGAGCTATATAGACGAAGCATATGGCGGATTATATACAATTGTGTAAGGTACAACCTTTGATGATAAGGGTAGAGGTAGGAAATACTAAAGCAATGATTGAGGAATATGAGAATTTTATGGAAATTTCACAAATTAAACTTATGGTTTATCTAATGAGACAGAAGGCCCATATGAAGCAAGAAACTACATTAAGTTTAATAGCATGGAAATAACATAGAACTGCAGGTTGAGATGAGAACAAATGTCAAAAGAGATGTAGAGGAAGGAAATACATACTTATCCTATTATCATACCAAATTTCAGGAGGATAAATTCATATATTGAAATATCTAATGGATGTGGAAATTTTTGTTTACTCTTTTGGTTATTATCCACCAATTTTCCGATATCATATTTCCCATTGGTTTTGAAAGCCAGATCTGGATGAGGAATTACAAGATATGATAATGGAAATGTATGGAAAAATGCAGTTATTTATTCACAGAAGCGAAAAGGTACCTCAACACCAATGGACTTCATGATATTGTGCAACATTATTCAAGATGATCCCAAGAAAGTAGGTGAAGAATGAAATAATTCTTGAATGAATACATTCAATAAGATCATTTTGGGGGTGTGATGAGCCCTTCTATTTACTCTTTCAATTCCTCACATGTTGTATTCATTTTATCCATGTGTACCCCTGAACTTTATTTTCCCATATACTATTGAGTACATCTACTATATCTTGAACTTATGGAACTTATATTAGTTAATATAATTATTATTAAGTTCACTTTATTTTATTTATTATGGATGCATTTATTATTCTGAATGTAATATGATGATTAAATAGTGCTTTGAATAAATTTTATCCTTGATTTCCAAAGATTTGTTATGTGTATCCACTAACATGCAGCCAAAGAAACTCATTCACAATGTAAAGGGACTCGTCCACAACAAAGCGTATGCAGCCAAGGAGGTCACACACATATACAAGACTATAATTCTAGAAAGCTTGAGCAACGTGGACACTTCACCTGATTTTACATGTGTTGCTAAAGGATCAGTTATGAGAACATGAAGAAGATTCAACACCATCACCTGATTATGCTTTGCAACTCCAACAAGGAACTAGTTGATTTAATTTGATAATTGGTTCTTTAAATCAATCAATTTGTTAAGTTATGTCAAGTATCGGGATAAATTTTAGTAGTTCTTTTACATGCATAGATATCTCAGGATTGCTTGGTTATGATCTTGTACTTAATCAAATTTTAGTTAGTAATGAGGCAACCTCTTCACATCACTTCAAGAGGAACAATATAAAAAGAATGTTAAGGTAGTAGGAAAGGAATCGATCCATAGGTAGAGATTTTTTTGTACGTCCCATTTGTAATCTTCATGTTATTGAATAGAAATCTCGGTTATGTAATATTTTTTTAGATAAAGGCCTTAAGAGGGATTAACACCTAAGGCGGGGCACACTTGTGGTCTATTAACCCTCTCCTTTTGTTTTCTCACAGTTTCTTGCATGATTAGATTACATTTGAAAAAAAAAAATTATTTATTTATAATATGTCTTTTACATGCTTTAAACATAACCATAGTATTCATTTCCAGTCATAAACTAGTTCATTTCCAACATTGTATTTCCTAATTCGTGGCAAGTGACAACAATTTTCCCTTATACCTCCCAACATCTATAATCGTGCATACAACACTCGACAATAATGAAATTTTACATCCCTAGGCCTGATAATTAAATGATTATGGATTAATAAACAACATACTAATTTTTTTAAGTTAATTTACACCACAAAAACTCATGTTGATAATTCATGTCTTGCAACAATAAAAATTATACAACACTTTTGCATTGCACACACTTTCTCAATATGACTATTTATGACATCCCTCGTTATATCCCATTCATAATCACTAACACACACAACCTATTTATTCATATAAGGGTCATATTAATTTATCAAATCAAGCTATACCATTGTATATTACTATTAAAAATCTAAATTACACATGCATACATCCGGGACCATACTATCCATGCACTCTGGTTTGACCTAGAGAATTTCATCCCTTTCCCTCCAACCTAATTTTTATCCATTTAAAATTCTTTGTTATAATCTTAGTCAAAATTACCTGATTTTTCCACATCTAGAACACACATATAAACTAGTTATTAATCATCATCATTAAGAGGAGGGAATTTTATCCACTTAACACCTAACATCCCAATGAGAAAAAAAGAAGAGAAACCATAAGAAAAGATAATCTAAGACTCCCTTGAGTTTTCATATACTCTTAATATTTATTTAGGGATTAATCTACTCATATTTTTAAGAAAAAGAGGACATTATAACAATTCAAGTTAGGATAAAATTTAAGTACAATCACATTGTCATAAGCTCATGATTATCAATTTGGTTGCATATATTCTAAATATCAAATATTAGGAGAGAATGATATGTGTTTTTTGCAATCCTTAGAGTAATGGTAATGTTGGTTATGCAAAAAGGTTTCCCCAACCCAAATAATGTTTGTTTTATAGTACTTTATCACCATCTAGGGTTTTGAAGATTCAATCGGGTTGTACAATGAACATCGTACAATGTCAAAGGTTAAAATTTCATACAATAATTTATCAATAATCATCACACACACCTAAAAATATTTATGATATGAGATTATAAAGGTATTGAATCATATGGTAAATCCATAGCTCCTATATGACTTAGTCCATTCCATATGATTTAGTCTAGAAGAATTTTTAGGCTATAGTTTCAAAGATGAATCTATATCAGATAAGTTCTAGCCCCTTTTAGTCATAGCTTATTCTAGATTAGTAAAAATTCTAGAATATAAGCTAAGTCACTCTCCATTTCTTATTGCTAGTATTATGTTTCATTATCTATCACTATTTATCTTCATTTCATGTATTATCCTAATATTGATGTAGTTAGCTTTGGAAACTAATTGATTAGGATAATATACCATCATCTACCAAGCCCTATAAATTTTACCATTTATCTCAAATTATATTCCTACAAAAACATAAAAATAGGAAAAGAAGATGGAATTTATTGTTGTGGTGGATAATGAAGAAGTGTGGGAGAACTAGTATAAGGTGAAGAGGAAACAACATGAGATTATACTACTACAAAAATTGTCTAGAATTTTTGACAAATAGTGATGAATGATATTCTTCCAGAGATGATTTTTGTTTGAATATCTTACACACATCATAAGATCTTATAATTAAAATATTTGGAATATTCTTGATTTAAATTATTTTACTTAATCTATCCTCCTTATTCTTATGTTTTTAAAGGACAACACTAGAGAACAATCATGAAAGTGATTTCACCATCATTTATTAAAGAGTTTAAAATGATCTCTCATATTAATTTCTTGATAATGATGGAAGAAATCCATCTATAATCGGCTCCAAATTTTCCTTCATCCAAGTGAGCATTCAAGAAAACATACCCTAGTTCAGTATTCTAGGGAGGTTAGTTTACCTTTACCCCTATTATTAGTAGAGTTCATATTGGAAGATAATAATGTGCATAATTTTGAGTTAGGAACATATTCAAGTGTCTAAAGGTATATATAATAAAAATTGTAGTATATAAAATGTGTGGGACCTTAACCCTTGAGATAAGTATCCAAAAATAGGTTGACTCCTTTCCTTAAAAGACCTAGACTAAACACTACTCTAATCTAAATCAAATTGTGCAAAGCTAAGGGGAAAGAGTGCTAAATTTTGATAAGAATGGTGATACACTAGAATATGAATGGATAATTCTCCTAGAGATAAAATAAAAATGGAAGAACACAATGATAAAGGAGTAAAAAGAACCACAATCCACACTACATTCTAACTTTTAATCCTCTATATAAATGACATAATGGATTGAAATATTGTATATAGAATTCATATACATCATACAATAATAAAAGATAAATGTAAGATGAAATAAAAAATCCAATAAATAGATATAAATCACAACTAACTAGATGTTATTGCTTAAGAAATACATAATCTCTCAAAATCATTGAGAATGCATAGTACAATTCAACAAAAACTCAAAACACTTAAAAACCAATTGGGAATGATTTCTTATATTCAATATAGGATTATTTACCTTATGAAAATAATTCCATTTATAGGAGAAGATAGGATAAGGGAATTGAATATTCCATGGGAGATGCTTAACCTTTTAGCCCTTCAAAACATCCCCAAAGCTAGATTAGAAGGTTGTCTCCCATTCTTATGATGATCCACACCGATGGGGGTTCCTTCACTTATAAGAAAGCATTCATATAAATGATATGTGGATGAGATCTAACATAGATCAATGAATTACCTCGAGATCAAGGTATATAGATAAAAATTGAGCTCCCAAATGTTTATTTTTGGTCGTAATCATGCTTTGGACCATTGATAACAAATCATTTCTTAAGAAACAAATAATTCAACTCTAATTAATTTTATTAGGGGAATGACTATAATATACCATCTAAAAAAGCATCATGAGAAAGAAATAATCAACAAAAAGAATCTATAACTGATTTGGGAATCAATTGATTAAGAAAACATCTTAAAGCAACCAAAAACTATTTCCTAAAAATATCCCAAGTATCTCCACAATTTATTCTAAACTTAATATTGATTGAATATCTATAAAAGAAATTCCAATTATACCAGTCTCATGTCAAATGGAGCTCAAAATTAAAAGATATGAGAAATATCCATTCATGTAATTTTTTCAAAAACTTAGATTAAAAAATGGATTTGGGACCTCAATTCAATTATTTGATTACAAAATGTATCTAACTATGATCCCAAAGCACATCCAACATGTATTTCATTCCAATACCTTTCTAATGAGAATATTTTAGCTTGATTTGGTGGTTTCTAGAAAATTTCATTTGCATTTGAAGATTCATGGGCCGTTGGACATAGTCAATGGAAACTAGGACACCAAATTTAACCTCAAGGTCTCTATTTAATGTGTCCATCTCTAGTTGGATCTTAGGATCTCCTCTTTATTTTTGAATATTTTCCTAGCCGTACGGACTTTGTTTTTCTTCAGGTGGATCTTTCCTAAGTGTACGAATGTTATTTTGCTTGGAGTGGATTTTTTCTAGGTGCATGAACTTTATTTTGGGTGCATGGAATTTATTCTCCATGCGATGGATATTTTGGATGGGTAGAATTTATTTTCCTTGGGGTGGATCTTTCCTAGGTGTGTAGACTTTCTTTCCCTTGGTGTGGATATTTCCCTTTTTCATGGTATATCGTTCCTTTGGTCTATGAAGTTTCTTTGGGGTGTTGATCATTTCCATAGTGTGTATAATTTATTTGGGGTGAATCTTCTTGGCCATGTGGAATTCATTTTCCTTGGGGAAGATTTGTCTTGGGAGTAGAGAATTTCTTTTCCACATGACAAATATTTCCATTTTTTGGTATACCCTTCCTTTGGTATGTGAATTTTCTTTAGGGTGTTGTTCCTTTCCTTGGGGAAGATCTTTCCTGGGTGCATGGAATTAATTTTCTATGGGGTGGATCTTTTTTTTTTGGTCCAAAACAAGGTAGAAAATGGCTAAGTTCTTCTAATTATTTATAAGTGTTATGAGAAAAAAACCAAGAAAATTTGGAATAATTTAAGGCCACATATGTCTACAATGCAAAACATTTTTTCAAATAAATAATATGTTTTTATTTGAAAATATGTCCATGGAATCATGAGACCAGGATGTGTAACAAGTTGTAGTCTCATAAAATTTCATAATTTCCCATCTAAACATTGTGAAAAATATAGAACAAAGCATGACACATTATGTAATAACTACATAACATAAAAATTGAAGGAATATATAGCCAATATACTAGAACATATATTAATAGACCAATAATTGTATTATTGAATTAAGAACTTAGACATGACTCAAGAATGGAAACCAACATCAATATTAAGGATTCAAGATCAACCTTTTGTGTAATTTGCATACAAGAATTTATACAATGTGAGTTGATTGTTGGTTTACCATTCCCTTCTTCTTCCTTTTAGTTATAAAGAGGATCTTCACATTCTCTAATTGTGTCTAGAGGGAAGTACATATTCTATACATTATATTTTTATATTAGTCCCACACATTAGGAATTTTACAATATACAATATTATCTTAAATGTATTAAATCAATATTTTAAAACCCTATATACTCCCAACACTTTCTTGAATTAAAAAAATTGTCTTGTCCCAAGACAAAATATTCTTTGCTTATCTGTGAGGTATTCTATTCTATTTATCTAACCTTTCTTAATACAAATTATATTGAAAAATGACAAAATATATTCAAAACCATTACAAAGGATTTCATTTACTAGTTTTCATATTCTACACACTACATAACCACCCTCATGGGTTTTTAATTAAGTAGAATTTCAAACAAACCACTCTTTTAGATTTTTTAATATGTGAAAACTCCCTCATAGATAGACCTTTTATATTTTCAATCTATGTGTAATTTCTTATAGATATCTAAACCAAATTTTTGTAATGAAACTTCAAAATTGATACTTGCACAAATCTATATTACTCATCCCATTGATGTTACTCAAATTGTTTGGATGGTGTTTTTTGTAGTTGTACTACTGAATTGGTGGATGGAGGTGGTAATTATTACCTCGTTTTGATATATCAAAGCATGATATGAGGTATGACATCTGCAAAATGTTCTTCATACTCTTCAACTTGGTAGAAAGGTTTCCAAGTCTAGTTAATACACATTCCAATATGTGAGAGCCTTATTCACTCTGTAAATTATATTCTTAACTACGATAACCCTTGAATGAATTCAAGGAGATAATAATCTCAATTGATTTTGAAACTGGATCATAAAAACTTAAAATGTTTTAAACATCTTGGATTGCCCATTCTAGTTGATCCCTCATGTATTGTGCTTCCACTCCTGCAATAGTATTACATGACCTATTGTGATTTTATTCTTACAATCTATCATAAACCTTGTCTTAAGCCTACAATGATTTATTCAATGAATTTTCCACCTCCTAGACGTATATTTCCATTATAATTTTATATTGCATTATTTTCTCGATATCTATATCAACATTTTTATCACTCATTTTAGTTTACAATTTTGTATTCCAATCGAGGAGAACAAATGTAATCTACTTGGCATGCACTTTATCTTGCTAGAGAATCTTGAAATATTCTATGAAAATAAAGAATACAACCTTCACTTCATTATTTAATTTAGTTAGTTTATCCTTCACTTTATGTGTAGTTTTCTTCTCTGCCAAATATTCTTAATTTTACAAACTAGGAAGTGATCTGCATTTGTTTTCCTATGACTTATTAACTTATTAATTTTGTGAAAAGTTGTGTAAATTTATCCTTATATTTAGAATTTAGATTGTGTAATTTTTCTCTAAGGTAGATTTCTAATGGGCCATCGAATTTGAGATATGACTTAGTTTTGATGGAAACTCTTTCCTAATTCAATCCTTTCACAATATTCACTTTGTTGATTGGTCTTGTGTTAGATTCTTTGTGTCTATATTGATACGAGAAAGTGTAAAATGAGTGGAACTAGAATCACTTCTTCATAGATGATCTTATGAGTTAAAGTATGTTCTCTTCTAATGGATTTCTATGTGTACCATTTCCTATGTTATGGAAAATACATCTTTTTCCCATATCCTCTAGTGTAATAGTTCCCACTTTGCTTCTATTCAATTTTATATTCTCAAATTCTAAATTTACAAATCAGATGGGTAGTATCAGATATTTTTCAACATAATTTTGAGTTCACATAGTTTGTATAGTTTTATTTTTTTACCATTTCTTTCCTTATTGTTTTCCGTTATTCATGAAATATGGGTTGCACTTTAGCATTTACCTCCACAATTGCTATAGATTGTAGGACCCCTATGATTGGTTATTCCTATCATTTGGTGTGAAATGGTTGATCGTATATAAATCATGTCATGTTTCCTACTCAATTATACATTAGATATATCCTTTTCAATGAAAAATGGGAGGTTCTTGGGTTGTTTGGTGTTACCCACTTAAGAGAATAGTATGACCCCATCATGTATGAAACAAAAATTTCCATATGGTGTTATGTATGTGCATACTTCCTTTAGTATGCGGGGTTCTAATATCCCATATTTAGGTTTTATTTATAAGTCATGTTTGGATTTTTTAGGATATATTTTGGAAAACAATCATGTGGGTAGTACACATCATCTACTCTATTATCTCTCATGGGGCTCTCCAATGTATAAAACACAATAAGATAAATAGCCATAGATACATAATTTTTTACCAACAAATTCACTAACCTTTTATACATTGTTATTGAGTTTATGGGAAAATTTAATTCATACTCATATTACCACATCTGGTGACAATATATACTACACTCGAGGGATTCTTACTTCTATGAGTAGATTTATATTTTCTTTCGAGGCACTATTTTTGCTAAATCTTTAATCGCATGATTTTTATGTGTTCCCAAAAGGAATCCCTTTCCTTGCATAGATGTCCATATAAAGTTGTATTTTTCACTTCATCATAGGTCAAGTGATCTTATATGAAAGCATGAATGTACCCATATTGGGAAATACAAGGGCTCATCCTAATGTGGCAAAATTATTGGTAACCTCGTATTCTATTGTAAACCATATCACATCGTTATTGTAGTGGCTTATAATACTATGCATCAACTCTATGATCTCTTAGGTATGGAAAATTTCTAATATTATCTATGTCAATTCCCTAGAATATATATTTTACTACCAATAATCCTCATGTATCTTCATCATCAATTTCAGGCCATTTTACACTACAATATTTATTGTTTTTTACAATAGCTCATGGCATAGTGGAATTCGAGTTAGTTTTATAAATCATTGCACTTATAACCATATCTTGTTTTTCTAAATCACTAAGTTTTATGAATGTGATCCCTTGTTATTCCATTATTTTCTATATTTTTTTGTCTAATTGGTCAGGGAAAGGGTCTATAATTTTTGCCTTGTTGCTTACTTTTCACTCTAGATGTCCTCCTTTCAAATTCTAGTGAACTAAAAATATCTCAAGTATTTCCTTTTCCCTTTGAGTTTTTACTTTTATTTTTTTTATTTTTCCCATATATTTCCTCATTTTATCTTTTGGCATTGTTATGTATCAATTTTCCATTCATTTATCCTTTTAGTTACTCAACTTGTTTCATCTATTGGAGATTTGTTTTTTGGATATGTCAACTTACTACTTCATTCCACTTACTATGAAATATTATGATGTTTCATCCATCGAAAATATATGATATTTTAATCTATAATATTTTCAAATTTTCTCGTCATTTTCACCTTATCACATTTTCTTGTTCACTGTGTGATTACTTGAGACATTCAATTTATACAATATCTTATTGATTATTTTCCCACATTTACTGTAATTAGAAATTAGAAATTTATTTCTTGATTATTCCTACTCCTAAACACACTTGGCCACAAACTAATAAAAATCAAAAAGTTCCTAAGTACAAAATTTATTGAATTTTAATATCATATACTAACTTTTGTGGCAAACGCACTTATTTCCTTGTTCTTACATTTGTGTGACTATGCATTATAGGCTTTAAGCCTACATCCATTCATTATTTTGGTAAAAAATTTCCTTGCAAATATCAAAATAATATTATTCCTTATTTTTATATGATGGATAATATAGGTTTCTTTCCAACAAATGCACAATTTTCCTAGATTTGTTGAGAATTTTCTCTCATATACTAGTACCATTTATACTAGTTGTAATTATTTACTTGTAGATTTTTCTTTCATGCCAATATTTTTGGATTTTATTATGCTCTTCTTTACTCCATTACACAACCATTTTTTCTCCCTATTTTTACAATTAAGAATATTCTCGGTAGATTATTTATCCTCTAGCCATGTTATTTTGGAAATGAGAAAATGTGGCACATTGTATTCTATAGGAATAATAGCTTTGATTCCATACTGATAATTGAAATGATGTTTTCCTTTACTATGGTTATAGTTGGTCATATAAGCCCATAGTATCATTGTTATTTTTAATCCCTCTACACTTTACAAATATTTTTCAATTCCTTTTCTAGATAATTATTAGTCATTGATGCTTTCCTATATACATGTGGATAATATGTTATAATTTGACAATACACAACCATAAATTATTATATACAAATATTAATTAGGTTATTAAGAAAATGGGAATCTCAGTTGCTTACCATTTTCTATGGGCATCCTTACCTTTTTATACTATTTTCATATAAAAAAGCTGGTCATGCCCTTTATTGTGCAATTTGGTGCCACAAAAAATTCTACCTATTTTGTGAAATAGTCTATTATAGTGATTATATATCTATCTTTAACTATATTTGATGGTGAATGGATTGGTCCAATAATGCATATTCCCCATTTATCAAAAGGTTATGTAGAAAGAAATAGATGAAGTGGAATATCATCCCTATGATATAATTATCATGTTATTCGACAAACATCACAATGTTTGGCAATATGATGCGCAGACAATGGAATAATTTTATCCATGAAATTCCACTATGTAGTATCTTTTATAGTCATTTCTCTGTAAAATGACCCCTGTTATCCCCACACGTGTTTCTCATAATATGTCACCCTATCATGTTTTAAATGTACTTTGCACAATAATTTACTCTTTCCTAAATTATATAGGAATTCATTTATGATTGTATAGGGAAATGCATTAGTGACCATCTATTTATTCTATTTCTATGTGTAATGGTCTAGTAATATTTGATATTATAGGAATTGTAAAACTTCTTTTAACTCATTTTTAACTACAATGACCCAAAAAGTGTGCATATGGAGAATCTTCATTTAAATCCACGAGTTATTCTCATGTATCAAATATGATTAAATGATTTGGCCTCGTGTGTTTCCTTCATAATTTGAAGTTGATCGTAAACATTTATTTCTTGATATAACATTAGCCAGCTAGATATCCTAGCTCGAATAATGGCTTATCTACTAGATATTACAAGGAAGGATGGTTTGTGAAATACTCAAACAATTTCACCAAGAGATATTTTATAAACTTATGAAGTGAAAAGACCATGGATAATTATTCTCACTCTATATTTGTGTAATTTCTCTCCCTCAATGATATTTTTTGGATCAAAACTATATGGAGTGGTCAATCCCCACTTCTCTTGGTTGTACAAGAATTACTTTGCTTATAATACCTAAGGCATATACATACACATGAAATATTTTTTTCAATGCAGGAGTACTAGTTTAGGATTATGAATACATTTGACATGAGTTTTGTAAATGCATTCTCACACTCTATTATCTATTCAAAATTGACTTATTTAAATTATAATTACTCAATTGGTTGTACAATATTGGCATACCCCATAATGTATGCCATATAATATATTGTATGTCTAAATAATGCACACACTTTGGATTGATTTGTGCGAGTTTTAAGCCTTATTATTACTATAAAATTTTCCTAGCTTAACAATATCCCTTCTTTACAAATGACATGTCCAAGTAAAACTCCAAAAGGTGTAATAAGAAACATGTATTTACATTAAAAGAAATAAAAATCTATATATCATTATAACATGAGAGTACACTAAAAGTATGATCCTTAAATAAAGAGAAGACAACCCAATGATCAAGGTATACTTCAAGACAATAATATATGAAATCCTTAATTGTAGTGACTACAACTCAAGAAAAAAATTGCATGTGCATTCTGAAGCCCAAATGACATCACTCAATATTTAAATTTTCCCAAATCTATAGAAACAATAGACTTCAAATGGATTTATTGAAAATTTGGGATTTCAAAGTAGCTAGTAAATACATCTCTGAATTAATAGACTTCATTCCTCAATACCACCTTTAAAAAACTTTTTGTGAAAGGAGTGAGAAATGGATAATTTACATAGGAATATTTGAGGGCCTATAATCAACATAAATCCTTATTTCCACTATTTTATTTTGTAGATTTCTAATGGATTCACCCAATTGGTTAAGTGTATGTTTAAATTATTTTTCTACTGAAAATACCTTGCTTTATGTAATGGAATGAGTGTTTGTGGAAAGATATGGACCCACTTTTTAGGATCAACTATTTAAATATTTCATGCATCATTACAACCTTGGATGTGTAGCTATGTAAATTGATTTGTCAAATATTTGGGCCAATATTTAGTTAATATAGACGGTAATAACAATCTTTCACATAACATAACTAACACTTCACTTCATGGAAGGATCTTCCTTCTATGTACATCCAACAAAGTTTTTGTTAACCCCTTCAATCTGTAGTCTAATGTGTTCACTCTTATATTTTCTCATGGGACATGTTCCTAAAATTTAACGAAAAAAGTATCCATATTATAAGGAATAAAATATTGTGTATTTTATTTGTTCTCAATGTGGACTATTCTCATAGGCATAATATCATGTTCCTTCGCATTCATTGGTTTACATCTACATTTGAATCCTGCGATTGAGGAGGATTCTTCACACATAATATGATTATCTCAATTACTCTATGCATAGTCCTACTCATTCTACACAAATGAATATAGCTTCCTATCTAAAACTTAGTGGGAGATCCAACTTTATATTATAATTCTTCATCTAATTATTACTTCTTTGAGATCTCATTAATAGAAATATCCCAATTATTATAATATTTTTATTTTTTTCCTTTTTGATTACAGAGATTATATTATTTCTTGGTGTTCCACCTTGAACAAAATATTAATATCATACACACATGGAAAAATTGGTTATTTTGGGATGATGTAGGGCTTATGCTCATTCCTTCGTAGGTGTGTCGATGTTATATTCCTTAAAGTGTTTCTCCATTGTATTTGTGTGAGTGTTTATTTTCATACTCCCATCATAGGAGAATATATGTCCAATCAAAAAGATAATGCATATAATTAGTCTTCATCAAATGACAGCAAAATATCCCTTCAATCTAGTTCCGTACCTTAATTTCAACATATTTTAGCCCTCAAACTGGATCCACCCTCCCATAATCTATAATAATTAAACTAGTAATACTATAAGATAAGATTAAAACATGCATAACTTCTCATGTAGACATTTGGATCATGTTCATAGTGCTTCCAAAATAAAATAATACATCCCTTAATTCATATCCTCCTAAAATTAATATTCATCTTATTATCCACATCCCAATGTTGCTTGGTTTGTATGTACTATATAGGTTTCTTAGATTTGGATAGATCCACTAGATTCAATTTTCCATATATATTTTAAACAACTTGGAGATATTTTGTTAGATATATTAAATAAATAGTAAATTTAATATTGTATAAAGATCCTATAGTGGGTAAACCAATCCTTTCTTCATAATCCTCACCATCTACCCATATATATATATGCTTCAATTTCTTGTGTTTTAACCATTGACATCTCTATTCAGAATGAAATTAATTAATCTAATTGATTCTTCTAATAGCTCCTTCTCTTTTCTTTGATCAAAATACTTACCATTGTATGCATGTAGTATTTGGGTCTAACTAGGTATATCAACATGACCCAAGCCTTTCCCTTTCCTCTTTGATTTCATAACATGTTGGAGACTTCTAGTATTTTTAGGCATGATATTAAACATATTTATATTATGCAATTTTTATTTTTTCTTCTCTAATGTTAATAAATATTTAGTGTTATGTTTCAATGTAACCTAAATATCCATAAAATATTTACTATTATAGATTTTAAGGACAATTTTGTACAATTTGATTTAATTCCCTCCTAGTAGAATATCACTCCTTATCAAAGGGTTGAGGTCCCATAATCCTTTACTAGTAACTACCCCAATATCATCATTTTTCTACCATATTGTATTTATACGGTCTTTGGATTATTTATTCTAGCTCTCAGGATTATGCGTAGGAAGCTTGTAGTGGTGGTCACTCCACATAGGCAACTTTTGAGGTAAAGGAGGTGCTTAATCCATAATATTGTATGGATAAGGTGGAACCAAACTTAGATTTAGTTGTGAAGATTATGGATTCCACTCATATTAGATTTGGGTGATAGAGGAGCCAACTATGTGTTTGATCAAGGAGATGGGGCCATTTCCACCTCTTGGAAAACTTCATCTTGTCTTTATTTCTAATTACATTTGAACTAAAAATAAATTCCTAGTGAATTCATCTTATAAGTATCTGAATATCCTAGGGTCCTTAGCTCATACATTGTTGATGTGTAAAAATTTCATACTATGTTTTGAGGAAAAAAACATAATGTTGTATTGAATTACATTTGTTGAGTGGGTTCGACATACATTAAAAAATTGTAATATTATACTCTTCCAATGGTCTAGGATTTATCACAACCATTCATATGGTTTCCATTTTCTACATTTTTTTGCATCATCTATTTAGTCTTGGTTTATTTCCTTGTTGAACATCCTCTAACCTATGCATTGCAACATCCAATTTGGCATATGTATTTTGAAATGCTACCACATTATCCCTAGAGTATTAAATATTTAATAATATTATAGTAGCTTATATGTCCTCTAATTTGGTGAAAATTTGAGTCTACACAATCACACAATAAATATTACTACACAATCCTTTCATAAACTAGGAAGCTTTACTAGATTCATCAAAATTAAAGATGGTTTTGTAAATAAAATCAGAAAATATCATGCCATACTCAACTATATATTCCTTATTATTTTATTTTAGTTCATTCAAATCTTGGATGAGTGGCATATAAAATTATTTCATATGAGCACTAACTTCTTTTAATGTATTCTGCTTAACTTCATTGATTATATAAATTACAAAACCGTGTCATGTAATGCTCTTATGAGTCCATATTTCTTTGTATTATCTTTCGCCACCCCATTATATCCCCATAAAATTTTCAATGCAATAAATATTGTTCTGAATTAGAGGACTCGTCATAAGGTTATATGTTTAAATATACATTAGCAATATGGGACATATTTCCTCTCGGACCAATTTAAATTATTGTACTATTTAATGCACCAGTAGGTGTTTGACTAATACTTGAACTCATAATTGGTTTAAAAATGGTTGGTTATTACTTGAACTTGAAATTTTTATTGTAATTATCTTACTAGATTTTTGGTTTACTTGTTTCAAATCTAAAGAATCTTGCTAGATTCTATGGATTATATGAAACTTATTTGATACATTGAATTCATAAACTACTATTACTACACTCTTTAGTCTATAATTTTCTTCCCTTAAAAGAGAGTATGTGAAAGTGATGCATAGTGAATAAAAGGTTTACTTCCCTCATGATTACTTCCAAACTTAATTCTTCAACACTTATAGGTAACATTGATTGTAATGAGTATGGATGCCTCAACTTATTTCACAATTCTTTCAAGATTCCAATTTTTTCCAAATATTTCTAACAATCCCAAGTAATTAATTCTCTATATGGCTCAAGGGACATATATCATAGAAGAGGGTATTTTTCCTCTTTTATTGGCCTATATGAATTTTGTATAAATTTCTCAATACATAATACTTCTATGATGGATTCTACAAGTTGATTTCAAATACTTAACAAAACTTCTCCTAACTATCTCCAACACCCTATTTTATTTTTATTCTTCCCTTTCCTCAATTCATTCTTTCCTCTTTCTAGTTTAAAAATGATTTTTACTACCTTTTTACAAACCCTTATGGTTACCTCAATCTTATCCTTCACTATTCTCTTTAATCTCTTCAGGAGGTTCCTTTCCTCCCTCCTCAATCACACTTCTTACCATACTACCTAACATTGGTTTCCTCTTTCCTACTACATAACCTAAACTTCCCCATAATTTGTTTCTTTCTCTCTTTACAATCTTTAAATTCTTCTCTTTTCTTATTTTTTTATCCTTCTTAGACCATTCAAGGTCCCACAAGGATTATGTCCCATTCCCCTTCACCCTTTCTTTCTTGAGGAATACATCCATTTGATGCCTACTGATTACTCAATGCCACCTAAAACTGAAACTATGGCCTTTTCCAAAGATGAAAATTTTAACAAGAAAGGGAGATACTTGAAAATTTTTCCTTCCAATCAGAATCAAAACATGATTCTTTATAATAAAATGAGAAAAACATTTGAACAACAATTTCAGTTACATAATTTTAAATAGTATTTTATATCTATTACTCTACCACTTGGGTCAATTTTTACTCTAGTTTGTGTAGCTTTTCTAGCTTCTCATCCATCCATTCATTTTCATCTTTGTCTTCATACCTAAAAACAAAATTCTAGTCGAGATAACTTATTGGACACACAATGGACTAATAGGGGATGAATCAGTCCTTTAAAACATTTTCATTAATTATTTTTCTTTGTGTGAACCATTCATTATCCTTTAACCATATGTGTTCTTATCACACATAATCAGACATAAACAATAAAAATATGTAAGAAAGTAAAAAATATGTAAGTGGGAAGCCCTCAAAGGGAATAAAATGTAGTTAAACCTTAGATTATATTATACAAAGCAAGGAATTGCAATAATATTACACATCTTGCAACATTTTTTTAGTGAGGCACCAACCCCCAAGGAGTAGCAAACCCTAAAACTTCACTTATATGAATCACAAAAAAGACTCCTATGAATAAGAATCATCATAATATATTGTTAAAAGAGTGATCACATATGATAGGATGCTCACATAACTAATTGATATCCAAATTTAGCTCCAAAATCATCAAACACTCTTAAAATTTCTCTCCTTCGCCTTTCTCAAATATTTCATCTCATGGCTGATTAGTTCAATTGCATTTGAATAATTTCTCTTAAATATTCCTCATCTCATCAGAATTATTATCAAATCCATCCTTGAGCCCTCAAATCATCCTCGTACTCTCCTCTAACTCGCTTAATCCTATGCACATAAACTAGGTCCTTTTCACAACTAGGTCAAGAAAGGATGATCGCATTCAACTCACCATCTTCATATATAATTCATAGAATCATCCTATAAAATTTTCAATGTATAACTCACTTCATTTCATTCATCATAACCTATTATTCCTTCCTTCCAAAATTTAATTTTGGCCCCTTGCTCTAACAAAACGGATGAACCCTCTTCTTTGTTTATATAGTTGTCTCTTGGTCATATATCAAGTACATAGGCATTCATAATGAATAAATAATAAAAATTTGATAATAAAATCATGAGGAAATTAAAAAATAAACCATGTAGGTCGGTCATATAATAAAAAAACTCAAAACTACTCATTTGGGACACAAGAAGCCCAAATAACTCAAGCAATCCATCTCATCTAAATTGATTGAATAAGAAAAACCAACTTCACCAATGCATGGAAAAATTTTATACACATTATATAATATCTCAAAACCTCTACTAAGTATGAAACAACTCATAACAATAAAAAATATCATGAATCCTCTTGAGACCATACTTAACCAAACACCACGAAAATTGAGCTTCAAAAATAGGTCATAAATTCCTCGTACCTCAAAAAAGCTCAAGTGTAATATAAAATTGGAAATACATTGGAACCAGTATCATGAAAATATTAAAACCAGGTATTAATTCCACTTATAGCTCCTAAAAACCGATTTGACCAAAAATTTCTCCGAATTGCCCCGAACTCGCCTAAAACCAGTCCTCATAAATATGGCACCACCATGATCTAAAATCATCATGTACATGTATTTAAACTCCCATGATTAAATAAATGGTAAATTAGTCAATATTTCAATGGGAAACATTTGCACAAATTGAAACTTTCTAGAAATAAGAAGTTTTTGTGGAGCCCACATCTTATCAAAAATTTAAATCACACCTAGAGATAGCTAGAGGATTAAATTACAACATCGAATCATCACATTTGAAAAACCAATCAAATATGTCTCGTACAATCTATTTTCTCCAAGTCACTTTCAACCTAAGGTTTTGGGAGGGTTTCAAACATGTTTACCTTCTTAACGATCATTCATAAAAAAACATCATAAAACTACCACATTCTTATTGGAAAATATTGATAGCTTACATAATTATCTATGTCAAAGATATCATGTCCCCATGAAAATCACACATTCCATAACGTACATCGAGGGTCAAATTTTACACAAAAACATAGTTTGAAAACCCAATTTTGGAAAAAACTTCATATCTTGAGAAAATATCATCGTATTGACATGAAACTTGTTATGACTCATCATGAAAGAATCTTGTAACTGTCCCATTTCACCATCTTACTCAAATATTCCTTAAACTCTCTATGCACATTGACTTACCCGTGCTTTATCTGTCTTATTATCATTGTTCTTGCTTCAAAGTACCTAGAAACACCATCATACCTCTAATTATAGACCTGAAACACCTCATAAATGTGTCATACTTATCAAAAAATGATCCCCATAATTTTACAAGACTTATATGCTCCATAATTTGTATTTTCATGTCATCCACCATGCTCTAGGTCTAGGAATAGGCCTAGAATGACCATTTCACTCCATGACTCTTCATAAAATGACCAAGATGACCTCATGAACACACTTGGACACTTGTAACACACATTTTGGACCATGACTGATCTCATACAATCCTTTTGTACTTGTACCATGACCTTTCATGTTTATACCATTCTTGGAATCATGCCTAGACATCATAGTAACTTGACTAAATCTAGACACTACCAATCAACCCTCATGTTTGACTTTGACTAACACCTCATGGGGACTCATAAATATTGTGCACACACTTTTCCATCAATATAATTTTACATCAATGAAAACATAAAGACATAATGACCAATATAACCAAGTGGCTAATTGTTGTAGAAAATCACACCCAAGTATATTATGAATTTGTCTATATATGTGTTTGAACCTGATTTTTAAACTAGAATTATTGTCATGATATCTTCATCTTATGTAAAAACATTAATCTTCTCATATATCCATATTAAAATTTTAAGGCCTTAAGAATGAAACAATTGCTAGCCTAGGTACTTGAAATCATGGCATCATTATGCGTAACATGTTGTAGGATAAGATAATTTCATATTATACTATCTAAAGAATGTGCAAAAGATGGAAAAAAAAACATAGCATATAATGTGCATCAGCTATATAACATAGATAATTCAAGGAAGATATAACCAAGTGATGGGGATATGTAGTAATAGACTAGAATTTGTATATATAAATGAAGAACTCATATAAGAAATCATAATGGAAACCAAGATCACTATTAAGGATTCAAGATCTACATTGTGTGTAGTGAGCATACATAATTTTATAAAATATTAGGAGATTGTTGATCTACGATTCCATTCTTCATCCTTTCCTTGAAAGAAGAGGCTCTTCACATTCTATACCTATGTTTAGATAATATTACATAATATATTCTTTATCTTTTCTATTCTAAGCCCATACATTAGGAATCACACAATATACAATAGTATCTCATATATATTCAAGTCATGTTTTACACCCCTATACACTCCTAACTCCAATAAACTAATGAAATAGATTTGAGATATATTTTATGTTCAAAATATGTTTTTTCTAACTATTCTTCACCATTAAAACCACTTATAGGACTTCAACTATGTGAAATGTGGAAAAATATTCGAGGATCATTTGAGAATAATATTCAATCCTTACTCCCTTTTCATCTTCACAATTTTTGGTATGTAAAATGTATCCACATTTTACATGGAAACCCTATGAAATTTTTGTCACTTTTTGTCAAGTGAGTTACGGTTGTCAACTTGTCTCTTTTAAAAGATCAAATTTTTAGAAAGGTTTACAAACATAAAGTTTTAGTCAATAGAAAGGTATCAAACTTTTCTTTATGAAATTATGGATTACGAAATATTTTTTGAGTTATTGGGGTTGTAATATATTAAGCAGGAAACAAGATTAATAAAACCCACCAAAGACTAAGGGTCATGGCTTATGAATTCAAAATATAAGCATGAACTATGTCAATATTAAGAGTGGATCTGGACCACCGCCTTGATATAAATTAAGGTGATCTCTTTGAGATCGAGTTACACTAAAGTAGTAATAAAGTAAGATTACATGCGAGATGTTTAGATAAATATTTTGGATATTACATGACTTGAATGGTTGACTATTGTAGTTGATAGTTTACAATTCCTCAGTAAAGGTGTAACTATTGTCCATGCATGGAAAAAGTGGGAATGTTGGGTGAAACATATTTTTCTCAATAAAGATAAGTGATTTTCAATGGGTTTTTCACCTCATTGTTTTCTTAATTATATCATGTGTTCTTGTGTTGTGATTTGTTCATTTAATTTCCTATTTATTCATGCAATCTAATATCTAATTCATATTGTGATGTAATTCATATTAATTTTTGTTCAATCATAAACTATAATCCTTGGTTGTTTATTTTGGAGGATATATAAATCTATTATAGTATTTATCCCTACATTTCCTAATATGGTACGAGAGCTAGATGTTTATGGTTGTGTAGGATAATCATGTATTTTAGGTACAATATCCTCTATATATATGTTTGAAGAATATAACTTGAAGTTTTATAAGCCCATGGAGGTCTAATTTTATTCTTCATGACTTTTTGAAGATCTAGATGTGTAAACTTCCAATTCCTTGTCAATTTAGATATGTTGAAAGTTTGAATTAAGTGTATAAGATCAAAATCTTGTCTTTCTTCCTTCAACAACTTTCAAAGCGATTGGATTTGTGTTTTTTTAATCATCCGTGGACTCTATTAAGATTCTCACATTTTTACAGTCATTTTTGTGTTTCATGGCCTATTTGAATGTTTCATGACATATTTTCTTGTTCTACAGTATTTAAGTCTTTCATAGATTTTTTCTATGTTCCAAAGCCTATTTACTTATTCTCTGTCATATTTTAGAGCTACAAGGCATATTTAGTGTTACATGGTATATTTTAGTGTTGAATAGTTTTCTAAGTCTTGTATGTTTTTTCGTGTTATGCGGAGTTATTGAGATTTGCACCTGATTTTTGTAGTATTTTGCAACATTTTTATCCTTGCACAACATTTAAAGTATTGCATAGAATTTTTGTTTGTTCCACAACTACTGTATTGTCCTTTTTGTGCTAAAATTTTGTTTGTTCCATAAACTCCTTTATACCACAAAATCCTTTTTTTCGTGGACTCTTTTATAACAAGAAGTCCTTTGTCGATAGGATCCTTTGTTAAAGTAGAGTGCTTTATTCTGTGAAATCCTTTGTTCTGCGCAGAGTCCTTTGTTTCGTGAACTCCTTTGATCTTTGTGGAATCCTTTATTCCATAGATTCCTTTATTCCACATAGTCCCTTATTCCATGGAGTCCCTTGTTCCAAGGTTTTTTTATCATGCAACTTTTACCTTATTATTCCAAGGAATGTTTAAAGTTCAAAAATCCATGGAATAATGTTTCTTTGTTCCATGGATTTTGAACTTAGATAATACCTAACTTCATGTGTGTTTCCTTGCGGCATAGTGCTTATCGTCATGGCTTCTCCTTAGTCGCTCCATATATTTTTAAGGATTTCCATCAAAAAATGAACTATTTCAAGTCCCTAGGTAACTATTTTTCTTGTATAATGGGAATTCCTTTATTAATGGCTTTTACCTTTTTCCATTAAAGACAAAAAGTTAAAAACTAGCGGAAGATTATTTCATTTTTGTGGATTTGTAAAAGTTTAAAATTTAATAACTTTTTATCTATTGCCTTCTGCAACCCTTTGTAGCTAGTTCCTTGATTTTCGTGACCTTCCTTCTTGGTTCTTATACTTGTTTAAAGTCTTTTTATTAAATTTGTAAGTTTTTAAAAGTTTTTTCCCTTGATTTAAATATATTGAAGTTATTTCCTTTTATCCATGAGATAAATACAACAATTAAAAACCACATAACTCATTTTTGCAAATTTTATGAGTTTTTATAAAATATGGCTAGTTCATCTAACTTTTCTATGGAAAAATCTTATATTTTAAATGATTATAATTATAGAATATGGAGAATGGATCTTAAATCCATCTTTATGTCTAGAAATCTATGTGAGTTCTTGAGTGGTGTTGAAAAATGACCCATTAGGAGATAACATACCATGAAAAATTGACTATCTTCTACCAAAATCCCGAGAGGCCACGCCCATCGTATTGAAAATAATCAAAGATGAATTTTGGTTACATATAGGACACAAAATCTCCGGTGGATGTGTGGATGCATTTGTAAACTATGCATGAAGGTATCCACCTCTATAAGATAATTAAACTAATCATGGAGTTGTTTATAACTATTATGAATGAATCCTACATCAAATTAAATGAATAAGAAATAAAATAAGACTTACCTAACCTTAGAGTGATGGGGTTTACAGATACCCATGGATGTGGATTGTGGATGTTGAAATTGACCTCTGTATATAAAATAATGAAACCTCATTTCTGCAAGAGAACCCTATAAATCATAGACACTAAACAAAATATGATTAATATAATATGAGGTAAATTTCTTGGTAAAGGCGATTCGAAATAAAATAACTTCATGATAAGGATGTTAATATACTTTTTCAATAAATTTGGTACTTAAAAAAATGAATGATATACGATAAATGGTAATAATAAACGCGTTTTGAAAAATGTTTTTTATTACAAATATAAAGCCAATAAATGATAAGAAATGATAGATATGAATATATGGGTGAAATCGGAATCTAAATTAGTATCTGAATTCTCAAAGGAAGGAGAACTCTCTTCTTGAGTTGACTCTGGGTATTCTTCTTCAGAGAAATCTAAAATCTCGTCTTCAATGTACTCTTCCTTAAAGAAGTTTGAAATGTATTTTGGATATTCCTCTTCAGTATCGTTCGATACTCGAGAATCAGAATCTTAGTGCTCGAGAATCAGTTCCATCTTCAGTTTCAATCTCAAATATCAATTCTTCTAATTCAACTTCATATTGATATTTGAACCAAGATAGATCATCTCAGATACGCAAGATCTCAAAGTAGGCCTCCTAGAATTCATCTATAGCTTCATGATTTGCTGAGTAGACTCAAAGATGGTTTGTAAATGATCCAAAGGGGTGGAATGGATGGCACACAACTTGAAGGTCATGTAGAATGTCATATTTCTCCCAATGCAATGGGTGATGAACAATAGGCAGAGAGTGGATATTGGTAATTTCGTGACTTGGGCCACCTATTGCCATCTAATAGAAGCCATTCTTGATAAAATGTTAGCAAAAAAAAGAGATGTAATTGAATTAATATAAATTATTAGACGAAGTTTTATAAAAGATACAGGAAAACCAAAAGAATAGGAATCACATGAGATTATAGTAATCATCGACAATTATTGATAAATGATAATGATTGATAAAAAAGTATTTAACTAATTGATTCGAAATTATTTTATTTGAGGGACTTAAATAATAATGTGAGGTGAATAAATGAACAGTTAAGAGTACGAATGAAAGTAAAAGATAAAATTTAACCTTAATTGAAGATGATACAAGACACATAAGTGCTCTAACCATGTTCCGACTTGTTACTAGTCCATAAATACCGATAGATAATAAATAAGCACCTAAAATAAGTGCATGTTCGAGCATAATAGAGGAACTCCTCATACCTCAACAACTTCTTCAGATACAAACAAAAGTTTTGATGAAACTTGTATTTGGGTGATGAAAGGTTTATCTGTATAGGCTCGAAATGTCTCCCAAGATGTTTTGACTAGTAATGTTGGATGATAACACGATCATGTTAATGTAGAATAACACTGGTGAATTCCAATAGAAAACTCAAGGTCGAAAATGTCAGTGGAGGATCCCAAAAAGAGACTACTTAAATTGGCTTAAGTAATCACTTGGTGATTTTGATCTTTGAGTTTTTTTAGAAAATAGGATAAACAACTTGCTAAGTTAAGATTGTTTGTTTTGTATTTTGAGGGATGTGTTTTTGAATTTGTTAGAAAGTGTCGGGTTGGATAACGATGTGTCAAATTTGTTAAGGGAAATGAAAAGATAGGTTAGATATTATCTAACTTATCAAAGTTTGTTTAGGATAGGCATTAGGTGGATATTCAATGATTAATTTGGTGTGTGAATATAATATTACATAAGATAATTGGTGAATAATAGGAGAGTGAGGTATAATATATTCTTAATTAATTAGGGATAAACGGGCATTATATAACCTAAGTATGGAATACTAATGTATTAATTATATAGAAGGGGTGTGTTATGTAGGACTTAAGTATGTATTTAATTAATCAAATTAATTGATTAATTAAATAGAGATAAGGGGTGTTTTTGTGGGATTCCATGTGTTTTATTATTAACTTGGAAAAAGATGAGGGAGTGTATATTTTTGGTGTTTATATTTTCCCCATTTTTTCTAGTGGTTTTAACATCAAAGTGTCGGAAAAAAATGAAAATTTGGTTTGAATGGGTTTTCCAACTGCAATGCAATACAAGGAACACCAGTGTTTGTATATGATGTGTTTTTGTAGTACTTTCCTAGTCCAGGGGATACCAAAATAAAATGTGTTACCAGGGGACCAACCGATAGAGGATACCAAAGGGTTCAAAACCTATAGTCGTATGGTGCGTGAAGTCATGCATGATGACCAAGAAAGTCAAGTGATGGTAATTTGAAGGTACGTGTCCCATAGACAAATGAAAAATCTCAATATTGATTTAGTTTGTTCAATTTAATGTTTCAAGGACTAGGGTCCATTGAAAGTAAGACACACTTGTGAAAAAGTGATGATTGACATGTTTTGGGGAAAAAGAGGAGATAATGGCTAAAATTGGGATGAATCACTAACAATTGATGAAATCACTGATGATTATGGCAATCATCGGCAATTTCCCCAAGGTAAAATTTGGGCTATAAATAGCGATTGTGAGTTCATTTGGCTCATTGTTACATCAGTTAAAATGGATTGGTACAACAATTTGGGGGTGTAAAAAACATTATTTGGGGTCGAAAAAAGTGAGATTTGGACAAAATGGCATCTTCGAGTAGGCAGTGCAAGCCCACAATGGTTGAGGTAGGTAATTTTAACCTATTTTGTTGATTTTTGTGGTTTTTAGTTTTTTTCCTTTTTGGGGGCATATGGATGCCCTAGTCTTGAATCATAGGAATTGCCAACAATTCATGCAATTGCAAGAAATTGATGTGAATCGCTAGTGATTCAGCTATAATGTGGACAATTTGCATTTTTATTATTAGTATGATTTTTAACATATGTTTCTAGCTTTCTATGGTTTTTGTGGTTCCAATCTATTCATTGGTGTTGAATGTGTTGATCTAATTGATGTTGATATCTAGGTAATTTTGTATAATTACTTTTTGATCATGAATGGAGAATTTTGATTTTCGAAATGATGTGCCATCCTAACTATTTTATGTTTTAGATGTTGTTGGTATTTGTTTGGGTGATGATGTTGATGTTGATGTAAAGAATTTTTGATATGTTTTGGATGATGTTTTTAATATTTTTGGCGACGATACTAATATTTGTTTATATATTTCATATTTACGGGTAGATGCTTGGTGACTATCTAGAATGTATAGCACTAATTTTAGATGAGGTGCGGGCTAATATGACGAGATGGTGATTGGGAGCATTTAGAGGTTGTTTTTGGTGCAATGAGACATTATTGGTGGATACACAAATGTTGGAGTTTTATGTTGGCTTTGTTAGAGTGTTGGAATCCTTCCACCTGTACTTTTTGGTTACCTACTAGGAGATTATGATTACTATGGAGGATTTGCTGCATCCTAAGACTACCTATCTTAGGGAGACGGCGTATATATTATTACTAAGGTGGAGAGGTTCTTTGTAATGACTAGGTTGCATGGAGAGGGTACAAATAATGTTAGATATGAGTCGAGGGATTTTCATTATGAGATTATATTCAATTGAAAGAGAGGGTTATACCTAGATAACTATGATGATGATGGCCATCATTTGTTATGCTTTGCCAAATTTTGGAGGAGTCAATTTCTCATGGTTGATGATTTGTGTTGTGTACAAGATGATGGAGCATCATAAATTTTTTGAGTGGGGTCCTCTCCTACTTACACATACATTTTGAGAGTTCTGGGATGGAAGGCCCACAAGTAGTATGGTATTGATATTAGCTTCTTATTTTAGGTTTTCACCTTCGATCACATTGCGGTTGCTCAACGAATGGGGTTTCTATAGAGGATTAATGATTGGCATATTTGTTTTATGAGGTGGATATCGGACATAGGTCATGCAGGAAGAAGATGAGGACAAGATACTATCAATATTTTTTATTAAGATTCCAAGTGGGTGATGTAGTATGATGACTTACCTAGATTTTCTGTTTGGCTTGAGTTTTCCCATGAGTTGATAGGTTACGGTAGAGCTATGTGGATTCCATCTCATTGACTGGGTGAGCATAATTTTCTCTATTTTTATTGTATTAAGAGACAATTTATCTTTGGAACATGGAGTGCCTAAGGATGCGAGACTCCAAGGGTAGTAGTGACAAATGGCTTTGATATTACCATGGATCGGCGAGGGACTATGGGTCCCAATGATCATGGAGAGATATTTCCTATTGATGATGCGGGGAGTGATTCTTGAGTATACAACATGGTGGACTCGAGCCTTGTGTAGGTTTGACCTGACCTGAGTAGCACAGAGTGTTTTATGGGTATGTGCTCGGGAGGAGGGAGGAGCACCAATACAAGAGGCGGTGCATGATGCTCGATGATGAAAGTGAGGAGGAGGAGGGTGATGATGATTTAGCTACAACTATTGTAGTGGTGATGACTAAGAAGGCCGTAGTAGAGGGGGAGAGAGATGTGGTTAAGAGAGAGAGGGATGACCTCCTAGGAGTTTGGGATACATTGAATGTTAAGTGGGATAGTTTTATTACAAAGTGAGATGTACTCTAAGTACAACTATCTTAGGCCATTATAGATAGGGACATGTATCATAAGTAGAGAGAGGCCTAAGGAAGGCCTTGGGGATTACCGGGCCTTCTATTTCTGGTGTGGAGTTGGTAGATATGGTATAGACTAGTAAATAGAGAGCACATGATAGAGAATAGGCTAGTGGACGACGAGGTTAGAGGCTAGTGATTGATACCATAGGCTAGTGGATCAAGGAGATCACTTAGGTACTGGAATGGTTTTGTAGCACATTATCGGTCGTTACGGGCCGAGTTATAGAAATACATTAATATGGTGACTCATGATTTTCCAGACACAATATTGTATGCTAATCATTTAGCTTGAAGGCGATAAGCCCTAGTACTAGTATAGTAAGTGTGGGTCACCCACATCAGAGACTAGAGTGAGGAGGTGATAGTGAGAGAGGAGATAATGGAGATGTTGGAGTCATTGGTGGTGCTGGTGATCAAGGAGGAGAGGCAGTACTACCCCTCCTTGTGGGATCCTCTGAGCTTATCAATTTTTTTCCGATGAAATTTTTATGTATTTGATATACCGATCATAGAAGCCCATTTTGTTATGACATCTATATGATATATTGTTATGTATGGCTCATAAAAGCCCATTTATTCATAACATTGATATAATATATGTTGATGATGATCATGATGTATGCAAAATTGATTTGTATTATGATGATGATGATGTGGTGTATGAATTATACTATTTTACTTTCATGTGTTGATATATGTTTAATGCATGTTTTTAATTTGGATGTGTTGAAGTTAGATAGATTTTGATGGATGGATTAGCTATGATATTATAGTATTTGAGAAAATGCTGAATTGTTTAATTAATCAAATGGCTTTGAAATATGATTTGAAATGAAATGTATCATAAATATTACTAATTAAAATGAAATGATTGCCCCATGATGGATTGGATACATACATGATGGGTTTTGAAAGATTGAAAACACTTGAACTTGTAGCCTTATTGAATTTTGAATGATATCATCAATGGGTATTTATAAAAATATTAATAAAATTTGTTAAATCTAAGACATGAAATGTGTTTGAACATGTGTAGGTTGACATAGAAATAAGTTTTTCCTTTTCCATGAGATTATAGAGAAATTCCCCATCTTTATTTTATTTTAAAGAAAACTCGATTAATGTGGGACATTTGCGATGAGTGGAAAACTCATCAATGCGGGAAGCTTTCCTAGATGCTTGTGATATTGGTGTATTTGTTTTGAAGGTTGATCAATGCGAGAATCCTTTTTCATGGGTAGACATCCTTTAATGGTATGGTCTACAATTTTTATTTTTCTTAATTTTGATTTTATGTAAATAGTCGTCCTTCGAGGGAATGGTCTATAAATTTGATGGGTATTTGTCCTTCAAGGGATTAGTTTACTTTTTTATTTTTGATAATAATTTTATATTTTGAATACTTTTCTATCAAGGGATCGATCTATTATTTTTTCTGACTTTTGAGAAATGCATCCAAATGATTTCAATACATATATTTTTATATGATATACACATTCATGCCCAGATCACGTCTTTTATATGGTATGCAAGTGTAATGATTAAAGGGTTTCTCATAAATGGGAAACTTATCCAAAGTGAAATATGTGATGAATAGAGCCATGTTGTTCATCTTTAAGGTATACTTAGGATAATGAGAGATAACCAAATGATTTCAAATCATTAATATAACAAGATGGATGATTTGATGGAGTGACAAGATTTTAACAATGAGAAGGTTACAATTGCAAGGCATGGAAGGTTATTTTTGAGGTTCACCACCAAGAGAAACAAGATGATGATATGTTCTTACAGATACTTGGATCGATGACATATGGACCGATCCAATTAGGGGAAAACTTTCCATGTTTACTCCATTCTAATTGAGTGACATTTTGATTTTATTTAAGCACAAGATCACCAATTTTAAATTCACACTCTTTTACATTTTTTTATATTCTTGTTTAATGTGTTCTTGATAGACTTGATGATGTTCGAGGGCCATTAGACATTTTTCATCTAACAATTCAAGTTGTGCTAAATGATCTTGTTGATATTCTTTGTCGGGGATAAATTCTTTAAGTGATACACGAAGTGATGGAATTTGAACTTCAAGAGGTAAGACAACTTCAGAACCATAGACTAGTGAATAGGGCGTATCTATTCTAGCTTTACAATCCTAAATGGGAAATGGGATTTGGAGATGTCAATTCCTTCTTGCATCATTTATTGTTTTCATAAGGATTTTGTTAAGTGTTTTATTTGAGGCTTCAACCTATCCATTTTCTTGAGGATAATATGGTGATGAAAAGCTGAGTTTGATGTTAAAGGTGTCACAGAGCTTTTTAACTTCTTTATTTTTAAAGGATTTTCCATTATCTATGATAAGTTTATATGGGATGCCAAAATGACATATAATGTATTGATAATAGGTCCTAACTTAGTGGATTTCAAAGGGATAGCTTCAACCCATTTAGTGAAATATTCAAGTAGTTGTGATGATGGAATGATGTTCATTGAGATGATTTAAGATTAATAGTACCAATAAGATCTTACCCCCATTGAGATAAGGGCCATAACTCCCGAAAGCGAGTTATGATGTACGACTAGGGATATGAATGAGGTCTGAATGATGTTGACATTTAACACATTTATTGACATATACACAATAATATTTGGTGATAGTAGGTCAATAGTACCCTAACCGTATGACACATTTGGCGATGAAATTTCCTCTACAAACTCCATCATGGAATTATTATATTACTTTGGTTAGATCATGTGATTTGAGGCACCTTAATATGATAAAATCAAAACTACATTTGTAAAGGATACCTTTGATAATGAAAAAGTGAGTGGAACATTGAAGAAATGATCGCCTAGTGTTATGTTATAAGTCGACATAATATTTGATTTGGTAAGACAATCGTATATCTAAGTATACAAAAAGTTAGTGGTATTATCATAAATGATATTAATAGGAGGGAGTTCATTTTGATGAGAAGGATGATCCAAGCGTTGAACGACTACATATACTTTAGTGTTGTCTTTTGATTCTTCAATTTCTAATGGGATGAGGGATCCTAAAGAGGCCATCAGTATCTATAATTTTTTTAAAATATTGTGGGATGGTTTGTATCATGTAGTGATCAAATGCAACAAGGATAAAGTCAACATTAGCTTTATATTTTTGTAAGATTTCATTTTTACACTAATATTCTCCTTTGAATTGATTGATAACAAGTTGTGAATCTCCATAGATGTCCAAAATGTGAACACCTATGAGAATTGTTGTTCTAAGGCCCATGATTAAAGATTCATATTATGACATACTGTTATTCTATGCATTGTAATTTAAGTTTGAATGATAATGGAATAATAATTCCCCAAAGAGGTATGATAACAACACAATCTCCTACCCGTTACTAGCATTTAGATCCATCAAAGAAGAGAGTCAACTTGACGGTCATGAATTCATATTTTTGAAATTACTAATGGATACATCTAGATACTATTCATGAGGAATTTGATTATAGGGAAAGGAGCATCAATGAGGTAGTCTGCAATGGCTTGGCCCTTAATATATTTTTTCGATATGAACTCGAGATCAAAATTAGTCATAAGCATAAGCCATCGGGTGATACAATGGCTATGATATAGTTTCAAGCATATGGTTTTGAGTCGATTGAAGCTACGACAACATATGGTTTGTGATTAATAATACAAAAACATAATTTGGAAGTGGTGAATTATAAATCACAACATAGATTTTCAATTTCATTGTAACAAATTTCATATTCATGGAATGTGTGGTGATAAAGTATAACGACCTTTTCACGACCGTGATTATCATGGTGAGAAATAATAGCTCCAAGAGCATGCTATCAAGAATATATATATATATATATATATATATATATATCGGTAAAATGGCTCTCCCTCATGAGGTGGAGTAAGCACACGTAGGTGTGAGAAGATATTGTTTGATTTCGTCAAAGGATTTGTGACAATGAGAATCCAAGTGAAAATCAATATATTTGCAGAGAAAATGATGAAATGGTTGACAATGATTGGAAAGTTGCGATATATGGACTGTAATTTACCCAGAAGAATATGTAATTGTGTAATATTGGAGGGTGGAGGCATTTTAATGGTGGCCTTAACCTTTACTAAATCAAATTCAATACCTTAGATAGATCTGATGAATCCTAAAAGTTTTCCAGTGAGGAAACCAAAAACACATTTTTGGGATTAAGATGAAGAAAATATTGAATGATATGAGTGAATATTGATTCAAGAATGTCAAGATGATATTTTAATTGTTTATATTTTCCTAAAAGGTCAGCAACATAATCTTAAACTATTTTGTGAATGAGGTCATGAAAAATGTAAGTCATGGCACGTTGATAAGTAGATCCTGCATTTTAAAGACCAAATGGCATGACACAATAGTAGAAGGTTCCCCAAGGTGTAATGAAAGAGGTTTTATGTTGATCATTGATGGTGATACTTACCCAAAAACCATCCATAAGGGAGATAATTTCATGGCCAATTATTAGGTGAACGAGCTAATCCATGTTTGGAAGAGGGAAATCATCCTTAGGACATGTAAGATTAAGATCCCAGTCTATGCGAGATACATAACTTACCTAAATCTTTGGTTACAGGATGATGTTATAGGCTCATTGTTGATAATTAATAGGTATAATGAAATTAACGGATAAAATATGTTGTAACTCTTCTTCGATAAGGAGAGATATGCATGGATGCATTTTGATTAACAGCTTAGCATTTGGATATGTGACAATATTATGTATGATAATGTTAGGATCAATTCCAATAATATCACTATATGACTAGGTGAAATCTTGATAATATTTTTCTAGAAATGATGTGAATTCATCTAACTCATGTGGATTTAATGATTGACCTTAGAACTTAACTATGCAAGGATCCTAAGGGGTTCCTAAGTTTACGTCAATGGTGGATTCATTAAGAAGAGTTGGTGTATCAGATGGTAAGGATTTTTTGAAGAAGTGATCCTCAACTCCCATATGGAAAATGATTTCCTGGTCATCATGACATTGAAGGATATCTATAGTGGGTAAATCTTCTTTGACCATTTGTGGCCAAATAAGGGGAAATTGTTTAATAGCGTGGTTAGAATGATAAGTGAGCAGTCCTAAGGATATGGTATTTACTAGGATGGATATAATGTCATCTACGTCCATAGGATCTTCAAGAGTTGTGGGTGACGATGGTTCTAATTCTGTAATAAGTATAGATCTAGTAGTTTTCAATATTTAAGTCGGGTTTCTTATAGCCTAGACCATATTTTTGATAATTTTTAAGGGAACATTGGATAACCACATCATGTATTCCCTATTCATAATGGTTAAGGACAAAACCTCTCCACAAGCAATGGTGAATATATATACGAGAAAAATTGGATTATTTAAATATTTATAGTCTAATGTGAAAGGAATGGCATTGTGTTGATCAATAATATGAGACGAAGGATTAACGAGTCCCCATAAACAAATTTTTTTATAGATAAGTGGGACCATAAGAGATAACATCTCCCACATTAGGGTCATATGTGGGTTGTTTCTCAATGCAGTCGTAAGTCTTTGGTGAAGGAATGTGATTAAGCATGAGGAGACAATATTCCCCAACATAATGCATTGTACAACATCACTAAGGGAGGAATCATCTAGTAGTTTAGAGGAAGGGATGGATGTGCTAGTAGATGCTTCATTTGTTGATTCAAATGTGGAATTTTGGAAAATTACGTCATTCGGATGATTCATCATGTAACAATCAGTGAAAGGATTTGGATCTGTAGGAACGGTGAATGTCTAACCTTCATTTTGATATTTAAGGCAATGATGGAGAGTTAATGGAAAAAAATTCATGGTGCATATCCATGGGCGTCCTAGTAAAATGTTTTATTAAAGCTATCCTTCCATGATGTATAAAAATTATGGTAAAGTTTTAACAAAAATTTAAGTTATAAAATGATTGTGACTAATGTGGGTGCGATAGTGTCATTGAAGGATTGTAGTAAGACTGGAGTTTGAGTGATAACAATGTTGGGTAGCTTAAGTTGATCAAAAGTGAGGGAGGATATAATGTTAATAGTGACACCACTATTAATCATTACCCTTTTGATATGGATGTCATTAATTTGGGCAGTGATGAAAAGTGGTAAGTCATGATCTTCTGGTTTAAGAGAAGGTATTTTAGATGGTTCAAAGGATATGGCAACAGATGCTTTGAGAGATCCTACAAAGTTTGTAAAGGATGAAGGATCATCTAAAGGTACTATTATTGATTAGAGGGCTTCAATCATGGCTTGTTTATGGAGAGGTGATGTTTGTATCAATTCATATAATGACATTTTAACAGGATCTTGGTGTAATTATTTAATGAAAACCTTTTTACATCACGGTGGATGGTGAAGGTGGTGCAGTGAGGATGGAAACCTTAGTTCTAGGTGGCATCGTTTGACCATATGTTTTAGATGCTACGGGGATAGAAACTTTGGTTTTATATAATGGAGGAGTTGTTTCGGATGTTGAGGTATGGCTACAAAAATTTTTCCTTTCTTAGGCTCAGATGGGTCTATGTTGTAATTCTTTGAATGAGTAGTGATATGTACAACATTGACCTAATAGGAAGGAGTTTTACACATGGGTTACTTGGATTTAGACAAAGATGGTGATGGTGCTTATGATAATGTTGTATGTGATTTTCCGGGAAGGAAAGTGGATTTCCTAGCTTCTATGCAATCGGTGGAAGTCCTTAAAAGTTTCTATAGAATGACCTTGTGTTCTATGATAATCACACGAGACATTGAAATCATACCAAGTAGGTTTCCACCTTTATGGATACAATGGTTTTTATAGTGGTATTGTTATGAGTGATTTTGTAGGAGGTCATCTAGAATGGTTGTGTAATGACCCTTAGGTGCTGATGTGGATGGTAATGAATTTTTAGGTATCTTATCTTCTAGTGGCAATAAGACATTGATTGTAGGTTGTTGAGTTGTTTGTTGTTGATGAGTCCTAGATAATATAGTAAATGGGGGACGAGGACCTAGTGGGGAAGATTGATAAGTAGACCTTGGATGTGGAATGGAAGGATGATTACTAGGATTTGAAATGACCCTTCTAGGAGGAGGTGGGAGAAAAGGCCGAGGACCACGAAATTGATATGATTTAGGGAAGGTATAAGGACTTTTGAAAACTTTGACAATACCTTGTTTATGAGGTCCTTTTGTAGTGTTGGATGAGCTGGGTATGGATGTAGAAGCAATTGTTAATGAAGGAAGGGGGGTTTGAATGATGTGATTGATGATATCTAAATGAGTTGTTGATTTTGTAGTTTTGGGATTGGTTGATGTAGAGATAATTGATTTTATAGATGGGAGATGAGAACGATTCGTATTTACATTAGGTGGAGGTGTTTATGTCATAAATGTTTCAAGAGGTATCATGGTTATGCTTGTAAAATGTGGCATAGATGTGGATATAGATTCAGTAGTGACAGGTGGAAAAGATGGGAGAATAACTTTAGTAGTATTTTGACAGATGCAGATTCGATAGATACGAGTTTAGGTTCAGTGGGTATTGTTGTTGGTTATGTTGATGCGGATGCTCATTTAGTTGGTGTTGGTTCAATAGGTGTGGATGTTAGTTCAACAAGTGTGGGTGTTGGTTCGTAAATGGGTAATGTTTTAGTAATGGTTTTAATGGTGTGGTGAGTATGAACAACATTTATTTTTGGTTGATCAATGGATGGGGGATGATTTGGAAAGGGTTGTTTGAATATGTCGGGGTTTTGATTTTGGGGTGCATTTGCATTATCTAAGTGGATTTCACTCTTTCCAATTAATTATTCAAGAACATTGCATAACGTACGAAACATTTCAATGTCATGTCATTTGACCCTATTGCATTTACAATAGTCACAATCTCAATACCAAGAGGGCTTAGATACATATGTATGGGTAGGAGAGTTATCATATTTATAATGAGTAACTTATCAAAGACCATGCTGTAAGTCTCTCCTATTTATGTTTAACTCCGTTATGGATGAGAATGTTTGATAGTGGGATTTTCCTTAGGAGCAGATTTTACTACTATAGTGTTGGGGGACAATTTGGATTTTTCGGGACTAGAGCATGAATTATATGGGTAGTTCATGGTCTCTTAGGATGAATCTTAAATCGACCATCTTCTAAATCTTGTAATTCCAATTTATGTGCCATGGTAAAAGATTTGTCAAAGGTCTTGAATGATTGAATTTGTAATGTTGACAAAATTTGTGTGTAGCGCATGATCGACAAAAAAATTCATTCAACTCGGCTTGTGGTAATGAAATGGATAATTGATTTATCGCATCTTGTCATCACCAATCCGGCACTATGATAATTCTTCACCGGGAACTCCTCGTGCTATGATTATTTACTAATGCACAGCCTTTAGTTTGGTGGACGTAATCTGGAAACAAAACAACAACCGAACACAAGAATACCATCGACTATGATAAGACAGAATGATGACAAATCTGAAATATCAAAGTAAATTATAATATTAACATGAAATTGTTACAATCTCACCCATGAGGTACTTCAACAAGACTATGGGAGAAACTTTACAATTACACCTCTCGATGGCTTCTTCAACACACCTTTAACTGATGGCTTCCTTTGCACACTTCCTACAATATTTCTCACTACTTCTTTTCTATGCTAAATGAGGGGGGTGGCCTCTCTATTTATAGAACTTCTAGGCTTATCCATCCTATCTCTAAGATAGGATAAGAAATCCACTCTGACGAATCATATTCCATACCTTAACTCTTATCTGTACATGTAAGCTTATCTCTTAAGATAAGATAAACCTTATCATTTTACATGGGTTCCAAATTTTTAGAATTTTTACAAATAAAATACACAAAATATTTATGACCTCACTCCTTGTCCTTATTACCAATATAATATTTCTAATTCCTAATCATGTAGACCCTACTTCTCTAATTACCCAAACTTTGACATTTTAACATTACCGGACCACTTACGACAAATATTTACTTTTTACAACATTCCTATTGTACTTTGACTATTACCGTACTCCACATTATTGGTGACACTGTACTGATGGCACCGTTATCTTCTATCAGACGCTACTACTAATTATACTTAACAACATCCTATTCCTAATACATACATTAATGAAATAGAAATTATGGAGGAAAATTTTAGTGTCGACATCTTCCCCCTTCCTAGCTTCTACGCCGTCATCCCTGAGTAGAATATTCAGTGCTTGGAAAATATTTAACTTGTCGTGGTTGACCCATTTGGTAATGGGAGTGCCATCCAATTCCTCCAGTCGGTATGTACCATTTTCATCCTTTTGGCTCAAAGTACTTCCTAGTGCTGCATATGAGGCATTAGTGTACACAATGAATGGCTTACTCCAATCTGGATTCTTCAAAATAGGTGAAGACACTAGGGCTTCCTTCAGCTGTCCAAAAGCTTCATGCGCCTTATTTCCTGGTTCATAAGTAACATCCTTCTTCAAGAACTGGGTTAGTGGCTGTGCAATCTTTGAGAAATTCTTGATGAACCTTCTATAGTAACCCACATGGCCTAAAAATGATCTCAACTTACTTCTATTAATAGGAAATGGTAAATATTTGATTTTTGAAACTTTATCCAGGATCAGTACCAATACCATCTCTGATACAACATTCCCTAACAAAACGCCTTTAGAACATCCAAAGACACACTTTGTAGGGTTTAGTGAGGCTTGTGCTTCATCTAACCTTTGAAATGTTGTCTCCATCTGGTGCAGGTGGTCCAACTTGCTCCCATAGATGCAAAAATCATCAAGAAATACTCTGATGAAGGTCCCAATGTAGGGTTCGAACATCCTATTCATCAAACACTGGAATGTTGCTGGAGCATTACACAACCCAAAAGGCATAACTCTATAAGCAAACATTCCCAAGGAGTGGTGAACGTGGTCTTCAGCTGATCTTTCTCTGCTATACGAACTTGGTTGTAGCCGCTATATCCATCAGCAAAACTATAGCACTCCTAGCCAGCTACTTCGTCCAAGATCTGATCTGAAAATGGAAGAGGGTAATGATCCTTCTTTGTTGCCTTATTGAGCTTCCTGTAATCAACACAAATGCGTAGCTTCCCATTCTTTTTTATTGAGATCACAATGGGAGAAACCCATTCTGAATTCTCCATAGCAAATATGAATCCTGCATCAAGCAACTTATCTATTTCTTCTTTTACAGTCTTGGAAAAATTAGGATTCATTCTATATGGCATTTGCTTTATGGGCTTAGCACCATCTACCAACTCAATACAATGTTCTACCCAACTTACTTGACGGAGTTCCTTGTAATCAAAAGTGAATAGGTGTATGTACCTTCGAAAGAGCTGGAGGTAGGATTCCTTCTCACTCTCCATCATAGCATCACCAATCTTTATTTGTTGGAGACGATCATCAACTTCTTCTTCAGATAATTTTATGGGGTCATGAGTTGGTGTGACTGGAAGGATATCCATGACTGAAACATCCACCTCACTTTCTTCATCTTCAGTGTCCACTTCACTGGTACTAGAGTAATTAGAGGATGTCCAATCATCAGTTTCATCACTTGAATCCACAAGTTCTGCCTTATGATGTCGAGGGATCACATTTATCTTCACCCTCTCTCTACCACGTCCAAGTGTCATGAAACCTTCATTCCAGTAGTTTCTTGCATGAACTCTCCTTAGCCATGGTCTTCCCAGCAGCATTGGGTACGCAACAGTACCATTTTTCATCACCTGAAAGTCTACCACACATACCACACCCATAACAGATATTGCCACATTTGAAACTACACCTTCTGGTTTAGTTTTTCCTTTATTTAATGACCTTAACATAAGTGTTGAAGGGTGATCAATTTTTAAACCCAACATATTCATTACAGACTCAGTCATTACATTAACTGCAGCACCTCCATCAACTAAGACATCATGAATTGAAATACCATTACATAATACCTCAGCTTGTGGAGCATAGGGATCCGCCTCTGCCTCCAAAACAGGGACCTCAACCTCCTTCCTTCTTCGAGCATTGAGTCCACCTCGCAACTCCCACCTCTTCTCAAAAGACATAGCCAAGAGTTGACCATATGTAATATTTGCAGGCCTTTTGGACAGATCTTCCAAGATGGAGTATGGTCCTTGCCCCTGTGAAATCAGAAAATCCTACACACCCAACTCGTTCTCCTATGTTTCTTACTAGTTTCTTCTTTCATCTTCTTAGGAACATTTCCATCTTGATTATCTTTTTCTTTCTTTCTTTTTGTTACAAACACATCTACTTCATTATTTCTACTCTTATCTACTACATCAAAAGAATTCACAGGTGCTTTTCCTTTATCATTATCTCCTTTACCAGATGTAGAAGCTCTATCTGGACAATTATACTTATAATGACCCTTTTTATAACAAGGTCATAACATACAACTTGAAATATTTCTTTTTGGACCTCTATCTCCTCCCTGAGAACTAAATTCCTTTCCTTGAAGAAGATTAATAGTTAACTGACCCATCTTTTTGAGCAGATCTTCATACTCAGTAGATGTACTAGGAGAAATATTTGTGCTCACCGAGAGTGGTTGTGGATTCGGACCAAAGGTGCTTTGGTGTAGGCTCTACTTTAGCAACAATTTCTTTGGGCTCCTCTTCCATGCTTTCTTCTTGCCTTCTTGTAATCTCCTTTGCTTGTTCAATGGTAGTGGGCGGTCATACTTCACTCGTTGTCTCGATATCCGGCTTCATCCCAAGAATGAAGTGCTTACGAAGTGGAGATTATCCACGCCATTCATCAACCCATCCACTAGTCCTTCCTTCCGGATCTGGGCATCGAGCTTCCTCCTTAGCTCTAGAACACGAGCATGATAATCCCTTATCTTCTCCTTCTCTCCTTGGGTTAGCTTTGTGATATCGATCATGAGATCTGCATATTTCTACTATTCACCAAATTCTTCAAGAAAACTTTCAGTTAATAAATCCCATGAATTTTTCACATTATCACCTAGTGTTTCAAACCACCTAAGTGCTGAACCATCCAAAAGGTAGGAAAAATTCTGCTCCATTGTTCCTTCTTATGAGGCCATTACAAATACAAGATCATTTAAACTCTTGAATGAAAGAAGAAGCATCTTCATTAGATTGAGCTGAAAAAATAGGAATCTTTCCCATTTTCAAAAGTAACCACCGTGAAATACCAACCCACAAGTACAATCAACAAGACTTATGTGCACAAATAATTGGAATTACTATAGAAATGACCATGGTAAACTATGGTAAAACTTGACTTACTACGGTAAAAACTGATTTTACTGTGGTAAACACTATTCACGGTAAAAAGTGAAGTTACTGCGGTAAATACTATTCACGGTAAAAAGTGAAGTTACTGTGATAAATACTATTCATAGCAAAAATGACTTTATCATGGTAACTACTATTCATGGCAAAAATGACTTTACCATGGTAACTACTATGCACAGTAAAAACAAGGTTACCCTCCAATTGATTTTTGACTAAGTGGGAATATCTCTCCAGAAAATCCACCAACGAGGAATGGTCCCGCAACGGAACCAAAATGTCATCACCAATCAGCACTATGATAATTCTTCACCGGGAACTCCTCATGCTATGATTATTTACTAATGCACTGCCTTTAGTTTAGTGGACGTAATCTGAAACAAAACAACAACCGAACACCAGAATACCATCGACTATGATAAGATGGAATGATGAAAAATCTGAAATATCAAAGTAAATTATAATATTAACATGAAATTGTTACAATCTCACCCATGAGGTACTTCAACAAGACTATGGAAGAAACTTTACAATTACACCTCTCGATGGCTTCTTCAACACACCTTTAACTGATGGCTTCCTTTGCACACTTCCTACAATATTTCTCACTACTTCTTTCTATGCTAAATGAGGGGGTGGCCTCTATTTATAGAACTTCGAGGCTTATCCATCCTATCTCTAAGATAGGATAAGAAATCCACTCTGACGAATCATATTCCATACCTTAACTCTTATCTGTACATGTAAGCTTATCTCTTAAGATAAGATAAACCTTATCATTTTACATGGGTTCCACATTTTTAGAATTTTTACAAATAAAATACACAAAATATTTATGACCTCACTCCTTGTCCTTATTACCAATATAATATTTCTAATTCCTAATCATGTAGACCCTACTTCTCTAATTACCCAAACTTTGACATTTTAACATTACCATACCACTTACAACAAATATTTACTTTTACAACATTCCTATTGTACTTTGACTGTCATACCGTACTCCACATTATTGGCAACACTGCATCGATGGCACCATTATCTTCTATCAGACGCTAGTACTAATTATACTTAACAACATCCTATTCCTAATACATACATTAATGAAATAGAAATTATGGAGGAAAATTTTAGTGTCGAGCAGTACCCCTCTAGTGGGAAACAAAATCAGCAATGGATTCATCCTCAAATTGTTTGATAGTGTAAAGATAACTAATAGTGACTTTGTGGGCTATGTTTATTGAAAAATTCTCTAAGAATAATTATGTAAGTTGTGTGAAGGAGAAAAAGGAGTACTGTGGAATGTTATTTTTCTAGTCCAAAGTAGGACCAATGAGGGACATGGGAAAATTCCTCAACATGAGGTATTAGATAACAAGCACGGTGAAAAGCATGAATATGTTGTTGAGGATCTTCTTTGCTATAGAATTCAATAAATTTTGGAAGCTCCCAATGAGGTGGATATTCTTTGTATGGGAATGAGGGGTGAATAGGTTTATTGCAGATTTTATCGTAAGAGAGCACATTTTTAGGTGCAGATGAGGTAGATACAGACTAGTTATATGACTCATGATGGCTTGAATGGGGGTCGATTTATGCTTTGGTTGTTGTGAGGATGATCCAGGTTAGAATGAAAATTGGCTAGGTTGTGAGTACACCTAGTACTATTGATGAGATGTACTACTAGTAAGGAATGTTTTGTTGGGGAAAATTTTGCTAATAAGGAATGTTTTGTTGTGGGATATTTTTTGTGGTATATTATAAGTGAGTGGAATATTTTGTTGAAGCGCAATATTATTCCGAGGAATATATAGTTGAGAAGGATTGTTTTTTTGTGGGATATCTTTTGTTGAGAAGGAATACTCTTTTTGTGGAATATTTTGTTGATGAATGTTTTGTTGTGGGTATGTTTGTTGAGGAATATTATAGGTAAGTGGAATGTTTTATTGAGGAATGTTTTTACGAGGAATATATTGTTGAGAAGGATTGCTTTGTTGTGGGATATTTTTTGGGATGACATACCATAAGTTGGTTGAGACACTAATGTTACGATGGTTAAATATATTGATAGGGATTTGAAATGGATGTGGTTTTTGAAAGGGTATAACGAGAGGCGTAGAATATGGTTCTTGTTGTGGAATGTTGTGAGCGAGGATCAGATTGTGGTATAAAGATTAATGACTCTAATGGTTATGATATGTATTTTTAAATAGGGTCGAGTGGTAGTGATAACACTACTATTGATTAAAGGAATATATGTTGGACTATACATAGTGATATTCGAATGTTCCTAACTAGTTTAAATACAATAGTATAAGCAACAACAAAACTTATTGGAGGTGTTTGGGTAACTAGGGATACTTTGGAGGGTAGATGATGAAGCACTAGTATTGTTTTGTGGAGATTTTGAACTAGTAGAAAGCTCAAGTGATGATGTATATTGTTGGGAGGTTGTGTCTTGAGAGGAAACCATATGAAGACTAAAAATAGGAATGGAAGATGATACTTATGACATTTCAGGCTGACTTAGAGGTGGATATTAGTATATTTTTTGAACAACATGTTATTGATTTGAATCAATAACACTTGTAATACTATATGAAGGATCATATGGAGGTGGTATTTTAGATATAGATTTTTATTCAAATCAATGGGATGGGAACAATAAGGAATAAATAAAATTGGTTGATTAAAACTATTGTGAATAACTAGATAAAGGATTGGGAATGTTTGAGGATGGTTTAGGTGCGAATGGATGGAGTTGAACACCCCTAGCTGTAAGATAAGCATTGAGAGAAATGGGATTTGAATCTAACATTTCTTTGAAAATAGGGTCTCCTCTTTTAAAGAAAGTAGGTTTAGAAGATTTTTATTATGAAGTGAGGAGTATGGTTTTTCAGTTTCTTCTTATTCAGATGTATAGAAAATTTGACTACGAATCTGACCTGAAGAATGTAAGATCATTGTCTCATTTCTTCATTATATTCCTCCTCTATTTCATTCTAAGTTATTTGAGCATCAGATAGAGGAGTAAACATAATTGGTTGATGAAAAGGGTTTTTTTGTTTTAATGTTGTAGTAAATATTGGTATAACTAGAAAAATAGATAGATGTATAGACAACGGTCTAGACAATGGAATAAATAGCGGGGTTTGATGTTGCGAGGGTGTGGATAGTGGTTAAGACATGTTTTGAGAGGTTTAGTTGCAGGCTTGTTGTCAAGTTTTTACCATAATGAACAAGTAAACACTTACCTTAAAAAACTAAACGAGTTAATGAAAAACAACAATCAAAGTAGGTAAAATGATTCTTTTTAAAGATTTTATTAATTTAATTAAACGGAGAGAAATGTGTAACACGATTAACAAAAGTCCTAGAAAGTGGAAAGCTAAGGCATTATTTAAGATCGGAGTCCTTAATATACCCAAAGGTACATGAGATCCAACTTTGTACTACTACTAATGCGTGTGTGGTATTTGGGCATACCCCCTCACTACATGGTCCCATAGTGATAAGGGTGTCGAGTGATTTTCCAATATATTGTGAGATAAGTGATTATACTTGGCCAAAACACTTCGAGTCGATTCTCCTCTTGGTGATTAAATCCAAGTAGGTATCCACCTAGGTGGGAATTATTTAAAGCCTTTTTAATGTTTAAGTGGTTTGGTTGTGTGTGGGGAAAGAAAAGTTAATGCAACAGATTACTTTCTTAATTAATACTATCTTAAACAAGAAGGATGAATGGTTCATTTCAAAACCCAAATCAAAATATTGTTTTTGATGAAGACAATCAAACAAATAATGCAATTTTGAAAACAAAATGAAAATTTATAGAATTCACCATAACACGCACTTCCTAATTTTGTTTTTTAATTAATTTTTAAAGAAAACAATCCAACAATCCAACAAGAAAAATTAACAATAACAACCTGTAAAACCATCTTAGCATAAACAAATAGGATACAACAAAAATAAAAATTAGTAGGGCATATACAAAGTAATCAAAAGAGAAGGAATCGGTGGCGATTCTTATCGATCAATAAACTAAATACAATTTTTTTATTTTTGGTTGAATTAATTTTTTTGTTTTATATTTTCGTGATAAACAATCTGAAATAGAAATCTGAAATATTGTTATAACAGAAACACGAAATAACAAGAAAACAATAACTAAAAGTAAAAGCTATGAGTAAGCACTTGAGCATTCGGGAAATCATGGAGATTGGCCAAATCGCTAGTGATTACTATGTAGAGAACCAAAAATTTAAAAATGCTATTTTTAATAAAATTAACAATTAAATGAGGGATCCTTGTCCCACCGTGCATGCTAAGATATTATTACCAAAATAAATGAGTGATATATGATAAATAGTAATAATAAACGTTTTTAAAAATGTTTCGTTATTACAAATATAAAGCTGATAAATGATAAGAAAATATATATGTGAATCTATGGTGTGAAATCAGAATCTAAATAAATATTTGAATTCTCGGAGGAAAGAGAAATATCTTCTTGATAGACTGGGGTCTTCTTCTTCAAAGAAGTCTAAAATTTCATCTTTAGTGTACTCTTCCTAAAAAAGCTCTAAAATGTATTCCGGATCTTCATCTTTCATGTCATTCTAATACTTAGAATAATAATATGAGTGCTTAGAAATAGTTTGGTCTTCAAATTCAGGTTCAAAGATCAAATCTTCTAAATAAGTTTTGTATTGATATTCGAACCAAACTAGATCAGCTCGAATACACTAGATATCCAATTTGGCCTCCCAAAATTCATCTCAGCTTCATGGATTCTCTTAGTAGACTCAAAAATGGTTTGCAAATGATCCAAATAATTAGAATGGATGGCACACAGATCGAGGTTATGTAGAATTTCATATTTCTCCCAATGTAATGGGTGATAAACAATAGGAAGAGAGTGGATCCTAGTAATTTCATGACTCAGACCACTTATTTCCATCTAATAGAAGTCGCTCTTGATAAAATTTTAGTAGAAAACGAGATCTAATGGAATAAATATAAATTTTTTGAAGGATTTTGATAAAAGCTAAAGTAAAAACCAAAAGAACATGAATCGCATTAGATTATAGTAATCGTTAGTTATTCGATAAATGATAAAAGATTGATAAAACAAAGGATTTAACTAATTGATTCAAAATTATGGTCTTTAAGGGACTTAGATAATAATGTGAGGTAAAGAAATGAATAGTTAAGAGTACCTAAATGAAACTACAAGATAAAATATGACCTTAATTGAAGATGATGCAAGAGATTGATGAAACTTGTAGCTGGGTGATGAAAGGATAATTGTATGAGGCTCTGAAATGTATGCCAAGATGTTTTGATAGTAAAGTTGGATGATAACATGATCACGTTGATGCAGAATAACACTGGTGAATTCCAATAGAAAAATCAAGCTTGAAAATGTCAGTGGATGATCCTGAAAAGAGGCGTGAAATTGGCTTAAGTAATTCTTTGACGATTGACCAAATCATTGGTGATTTTGGTTTTTTTGAGTTTTTATGAAATGGTTGAATCAAATTGCTAAGTTAAGATTTTTGTTTTGTATTTAAAGGAAGAGTTTTTTTAATTTTCTAGAAAGTGTCAGTTGGCTAGTGATGTGTCATATTTGTTTAGGGAAATGACAAGATAGGTTAGATATTATCTAATTTAGCTAAAAAAATTTAGGATAGGCATTAGGTGGGTATTCAATGATTTATTAGGTGTGAAAATATAATATTACATAAGATAATTGGTGAATAATAGGATAATGAGGTATAATATATACTTAATTAATTAGGGATAAGCGGGTATTATATAACCTAGGTATGGAATACTAATGTATTAATTAGATAAAAGTGGTTTGTTAAGTAGGACTTAAGTATGTATTTAATTAATCAAATTAATTGATTAATTAAATAGAGATAAGGGTGTTTTTCTAGTTGGATGCCTATGTTTGATTATTGATTTGGAAAAATATGAGGGAGTGTAGATTTTCGGTGTCTACAATAACTCTAATGAAAGGAGATGAAAAGATAGCTAATTAGTTAGCTAAATTAAAAACTTTAAGGATCAATTAGATGGCTGAAATTGTGAATTATTTAAAGATAATATTTTATACTTTATTATTATGATTGATATTCATAAAAATTTAAAAACTATATTTCTATTTTAAATTCCAAATATCAAAATGAATCTAATTTACCTTGTTTTGATAATTTGTCTTCTCTCCTAATTCAAAAGAAAGAGTAATGGAGAACTTTGACTCAAAAGAGAATGGATCGCAAGCATTATTATAAAAATATGCTAATCGGAATAACAACAATGCCAATGAGAAATCAAACTATAAATCTAACTTCAAAACTAATTCTATTTTTGTAAATAATAAAAAGAATTTCAAGGTTAAGTCTCTTATAACACTTGTACCTTTTGTGGAAAGTTTGGTCATAAAAAATATGATTTTTACTATGAATCACATAAAATTTATCAAAGTAATAATAATAGAAAGAAGAAAAAGAATAAGAACTAAGAAAATGTTAAATAAATTGTTGTTTTATGAAAAAAATTTCATAATGTTATTCATACATGTTTAAGGTACTTGTGATTGCATGTTTCATTGATACATGCTTGAAATCGATCGATCATTCTTTCATAATGTTCTACAAATTTGACATGAATGTTTTAGGAATGAATATGCTCTATAGATACCTTTTTGGTCAAATTACGAGGTATGAACATGATCTCAAGAAATAATTGTGTGAAACCTCCTCTTTTATCCCCTTTGTTTTCTCCTGAAACTAAAATCCTAAAGTTTCTTAATCCTTATTTGGAAAATTTGGAAAAAAATATTCAATAAGAAAATCATTCTTATTTAGTTTTAATGGATTTGCATATCGAGGGAAGTCATATTAAAATGTTTCTCTATCTATAATTCCTAAATTAACTTAAATATGAGTTTTATTCCTCTTCTAATAACCCGAGGAAGATAACCCGTAAGAAACCTTCTTATCATGATTGTTTTTGTTTGGATTTTTTTGAAGAATATTGTATTCTTGAATTATCTTGGAACCTTTTGCATCTTGATTAAGTTCTCAATCATTCTGTCAAAACCAAATTTGAGAATGTTGCATTAAGTATTGTGTAAAATACATGTTTATTCTCTTAAAACTTTAGTTTTGAGTTCTCTAAGAACTTTGAGAGAGAGAGAATTATGTATCTTGAGAAATAGAAGGTTTCATGATATAATTTTGAACTTTAGAGTTATGATTTATCCTCCTTCATATGTCCTTTTTGATACTTCAATGGAATTACACATGTTGCTCTAGATAATGAGTGTTCGCAACATGATAGAGCACATTTAACTTTGCAAAGATTGAGTTTGTTTTGAAACCAAAATTTTATTCCATTACATAGTTGTTTGCATGTTCTTAAACATTGAGGATTGCCTCATAATGAAAATATAATTGGAAATGGAGGAGTCTTAACAAATTTATATACTAAGACTGTTTGCTTCCTTCAAGTTCTTAATTTTCAAAATCTATCTTGTTGATTGTGATTTATAAAATCTCAAAATAATTATATTTGTTATTATTTTTATATGCCCTCTCTTAATTGCATATATGATCTCATAATTTCTTATAGAAATAATAATATTTCTCTTAAAATCTTATAGAGAATAAGAAAATGGTTTAAATATATTGATTTAAAATTTAAAAATCATTCTTTAAGCATGGTTATATGTTCAAATTAATATAAGTTGTTGCATCTCTTTTGTTGTATGTTTCGACTAACTTCAAAGACTTACCATCATTGATTATAAAATAGACATGTGTTAAAGTTATTTATCTATCACTAATATCCTATGAACTAGGACTTGTTCCTAAATATTTATGCAAGATCCTTATGAGAAACATTGAAAAATGGCATAAAGTATTTTTGAAGTATAATCAATGATGTTTTTTATTATTGTGTTATTAATGATGCAAAAAAATTGTGATTCTAACCATGATGTTGATATCGTAGATACATAGTCTACTTCTAGATATACTTGTTTTAACTTGAATGCATGTGCGATCACTTGGAGTAGCAAGGATTAATCAATACAAAGTACTATATAAGAAATAGAGGAATCTATGTGGTTAAAAATAGTTTTTATGGACTTCATATGTGCGTCAAATAAAGCATTGTTCTTACGAGTGATAGCTAGTATTGAATTTGTAATGCATGTTTTCTCGCAACATTGTTTGGTCTATAGTTAAGCCAAATATATGGATCTAGTGGTGTTTTGGTAATCATGGTTGTTTCGGCACAAGGTTCCTAACTTCTTATAACCCATAAATTTTACTTTGAAATAGTAAGATTCAATAATATTATATATATATATATATATATATATATATATATATATATATATATATATATATATATATATATATATATATATATATTTCGTTGTGTTTAAAGAGTGGTGTGTGAAATGAGTTTGATTATAACTTTGATGTCACTTGATTTCTTGAGAATACAAAAAGGAACCTTGTAATTTTAAACTAGGATCTAAATGATGATCAAAGTAGAAGGTTAGAAATGAATTTAGAAACTATAAATAATTAGATGTTGTGTGATTTAGTAAACCTAGAACGAATAAGAATGTAAGCATGAACTAGATAGTTGTCATTATTATGTTGGAATATGGTTTTAGAGAAGTGACTTTTAGAAATTGATTGTAAGAATATAGTTGGTTAATTTATTTTTTGTGTGTGTGTGTCAAATTGATTTTAAATGATGAATGGTGAAATGATAAGTATCTATTTAAATAATGCAAATTTGATTAGTCTATATGATATTTTTACTAGTTTTGTTGGAATAAATAGCTATGGAAATTGTGATAAACTTTATTGTTATCTCATAAATTGAATTTCTTTTTAAATTATATATTTTGAGTTGTGTGTAAATTGTTTGATTTTTGTGTTTGTGCATAGTTAGAATTAATTTACATATCATTTTGAGTAGGCATAATTTTTGTGTTGAGTGTGTAGATGACAAAAAAAGTGTTTGGAAAACTAGTACCAAGAAATAAATAAAATAAAACAAAATAAAAGAGGATTAAGGAGACCATATCACATTGGGCTCACTAGCCAAAAATAGGTCACTTCAGCTTGGAATTTTTTTGGGTGGAGTTGAATGTGTAAATTGACCTTATAAGTTTGAATTTCATCTATTTTCCTTGTTAAAATTTATTTCCCTTCATTTTTAACCTTTGAATTAACTAGCTTGATTATTTTGATCTTTTGATTTATTTAAATTCTAAATTTAAGTTAGAAATTTAATCTCCTTTCCATTTTTGGGTGTATGGGCTTATATTTTGTTGGTTGGGAAGTTTCAATTTAAGGAAATATCGAATTTAGGCTTGGAGGGCAAATTTGGGAGGTGTATGGGACAAGTAAACCTTGTCCCATACTCCAAAAACTTTCCATACACCTACCCATAGGGTAGGTGTACCTTTTAGGCCTCTTTGGCCACTTGAGGACTCAATAGTACCTCATTTATTTCCTTAAAATCTTGTTCTCTTTTCTAAAATTTGATTGTGTAATTTTTGAGTACTTCTCTTACATGTGGATTTTTGTAGGACACTGGGATATGTGTTTATTTATTGTGATTTGAAGATTTGAAATAGATTTGAAGACATTGAATTACATGATATTTTAAAATAAAGTATTTTTTTCTTGTACAAGAATCTATTATTTCTTACAAATTCAAATCATTTGATCATAGTTTTCATAGTTTTAAAGAATGTGAAACTAATATCCTAAATATGGACAAGACCAAATATGTTTTTAATCCTCCTAATACCTCTAGTCATAAGTTTCAATGAAAAATTAATTTTTAGAGTAAATCTAATGATGAAAATTCCAAATTTAAATCCATTACCAATGATGCATTGTAGTCAATAATATTTAATTACATCCTTCTCGGAATATTTCAAATGGTTACCTTGTTCACCACAAACTATGCTTAAATAATTAGTTCTATGCAACCTTGTATCTCTCCCTCCACCACTTGACGTTGATATAAGACCTCATGGTAAGATTCTTGATGTTAATTTAATTATTATTACCATTAATGTGTTGTTCATTCCACTAATTGTTACATTAATGTTTATCACGTTATACAATATCTTCTAGATATGGGTACTATTTAACAAGATTACGCCACATAATCTAAGGTTACTAATGATAATGCTAGCTCAAAATATTTAGTGATCCACTTCCTAAACATAGTACTAGTACATCATGCACCATCCTTATTGATTTTTCCTATCTCCACCTTCTTATGATCACTTTGATCAGATGTTAATATTTTTACTATTACTATTACTCCTTCACAAGCTATTACTTTTGATGACACGATATACACATAATTTTATTTTATATAAAATTTACCTGCACCTTTTCAATCATAATATTATATCTAATGTATTTATTGATGGTACTTCTCTACATAATATGTAAACTCTTAAATTATTATGTTCTTTTGTATATACAAAAATAAAATCATACTCGATCTTTAAGACACATATACTTCATATTATTCTTCTTCTCATAGTTGGTAATACTACCTTTGATATTCCATTATTGGTGTCCTATTCTCTTATATTTGTGACATGATTTTAGCTTTGTCTTGGCTTTGTAATTTCACAACTCTCCCTTCATTACTAATCAATGTGTTAAGTTCATTCACAAAAAAATGTTTTTACAATCTGGTGTATACCATTCAAAGACCCTATATCTCATCATCTTGGCCCAATAAATATGGTTACAAATCCTATCCTTTTTGCATCTACATACAATCCATTTTATTCTCATGCTACATATAGTAGAAAAATCCCTTCTAGTGTATCATGTTATATCTAGTCAAAAACTCCCTTTTAGTGCATTTATGCATAAGTATTCTAGGTTGCATGTTAATCCCTAGTAGGTAGTGCACTTCATGGATTTTTGATTTTTCATCTAGGTCACATATCAATTCTCATAGGAAATTTTCTCCTTGACGTCTAAATATATCACCCTTTGTGTATACTACTCCTCATTGGTCTTCCAACCCTACGTCTTTTATGGCAAGTGTCATGGATTTTATATAAATTATACATGAACATCCTTCATCTCTTTGAACACTTGTGGGACCTACACTTCCTTTACCCTTTGAGTGTGATGTGCCTCTTTAATAATATCTTATTTTTCTTCTCTTTTGCTACCACTTTTTCCTACAGATATTTATTTTTAAAATAATTCAAAACATTTTAAATAATTAAATAATACATAAATAAAATATTTCAAAAATAAAAAGCTCAAGATATGTTTGTAGTTTTATTGGATATTTTGGTACTTATATATTTTGTTTGTCATGGTGATTTGTTCAGTAGCATATATTTTCTATATACTATTTACACACATGCATTCATGAGGTATATTGAGCTTGATGCAGAACACACACAAGATGACACATAATGACAAGTACTAACTTGGTTCGTTCCAATTGACACTATCCTTTGGGGTAATCTCCCAAAATAAATAAGTAGTTTTATTTCATTATAATTAATTTATACTTCCTCAATATTCTCTCTAATACACAAAGTGTCTATGTTATCTTTTGATCTAACATGACTAACACATGTCTCTTGTACATCACTATTCTATCTTGTTATCTATAAATGCACTATGCCTATTTTATATACTTATTGATATATTATTTTCACTACTTGCTTATATGGATCACTTCCTTATTTGAATACCATGTTTTTGACTTGTTTCTTATCATTTCCTATTTTATTGTTAAATACAATGTTACGATATCTTACTCTATACGGAATGAGTCCATTCATAGTCTTGTAAAATTTTGGGTGTCCCATGTTTTGGCTCCATGTCTATCTTGCATATATACAATTGTTTTTCTATCTATATTATATAGTATTTTCAATTGTGATATTCTTGTGACAATGTGATTCTCCCATGATTATACCTACATTCCTCCATTTGGCTATGTTTCTATTTATATACAAATATATTATTATTACTATTATACCTTCTAATGTGCTTGATTATTAATACTATGATGTTTTTATTTCTATAATATTACTACTCAAGTTTATGACATGATTGATTTTTACTACATTTCTATATTATTATTACTTTGTATTATGACATGATTCACACTTTTTAAATTATTGTTTATTACTTCTATACACATGTATTATTACATGTGTGTTACCATTGCTTCCTCTATGTGCCATATTTTCCACCATGTGAAAACCCTTCTATAGGTATAGATTCTCAATAGCGGAAATGTTTCCAACTTTCTATGTGATCCTACTTAGATTATCAAATTTATTTCATAATCGGTACATATATATATTATTATGAGTTGTGTGCCCAAATGTTTTACCATGCATGCTCAAACTTAGGGGTATTCATCAAGACATATTGTACATCTATATACAAATAATATGATAGAGTAAAATGTTTTTATAAGGTCCATATCCTCATTAACACACACATATACAAAAATATGGTATATTTTAACATAAATCAAAATTTTACATTAGATTCAAGACTATGGTACAGTAATTACCATATTGGACATTCCCATACAATAAGAATTCCCATAAGGAGGCATATTCTAAAAAAATTCAACTTTCTCATATTCCATAATCTATTTATAGGAGAATTATATAGTTTTAAAAAAACTCAATTTAAAGCATGATACACTAATAATGGGTACTTCATTCCTTATGTTTTGTATTATTTAAGCATGGTTATAAAAACAAGGTTTGGGGTCATGGGCCTTATCCTCCTCTATGTTATTCTAGAATTTATACATGTTGTCTCAGTAGTAAAACATGTTATGGGGGAATGATATATCCATTCCTATTGGTTATGAATTTTTATGATACTAGATAGTTAAAAGAAGTAAAAATTTGGACCTAGATCCATCTACTGATGGTGTGGTCCATAGGGTTATGGAAGGTATATAAGTGGCTAAGTTATTCATATGATTTCCTTCCTCTCTTCTCAAAAGTTTCAATAGGGAAAGATATCAAGGTTGCTAAAAATTATGATACACTAGTCTTCTCTTCTGATGGGGTACTTTGGTTTCTCTTTACCCTCTAGTTATGGGTCATATACACTCAACACTCCATTTTATCCTTCAACAAAATCTGGTACTAATTACAAGTAATCCTTCAATATCTCATCAACAATTTCAAATATCTATAGTAAAATGAAAATGGGATCTCCTCCCTTCACCAGAATGAATAAGTATATTAATTCCATGTTTTGCATCTCCTTTGATTTGATTTATGAAATTTTAAAGTTGTAAAAGATACAAACATCATTTACACTTTGAGTTATAGTTAAGTTACTATCATCATAGACATTGACTACACCCTATATTGCATATTTTAACATGGATTGGGTCAGCACTATGACATCATGGAACAAATATTGACAAAATAAAAAAGTGTGGGGGCACACTTATATTTTTTTCCTTTAAGCATGTAAGTTTCCATTACAAACTAAAAGGGCGATATGTAGACACTTACATTTGGTAATTTTTTTAATGTCAATATTTTTTATGTTTCATTAATAAGAAAAATGCTCACATTTGGAATCCAATCAATATATCTCTAAATTTTTTTCATGGATTTATCATCTCTACACCCTTCTTTGTGACAAAATTAATAAATATCAATTAACCAAAGAAGTAAAATATCCCTATGCATCATGTTATAGATTTATTTTTTCATCACCTAACAATTATCCTCAACCATATAGTTTGGGTTGGGTGTGAAATGTGATCCTATCTGAATTGTATGGTCCAACCCTCTTTGATCTTCTAAATTTATTTTAAATTTGAACATATTTATAGTGTCATTCTATCTTCCTACGGTCATCCATATTGTAATATTTCACCTACTGCGAAAGCCTGTATAAGTAATTCAATATCACTTTGTAACTCCCTAACATTCTTACAACTACCATTGTAAATATCATTCGAAAACACTCAAGGATCTTGAATATTTTCCTAATTAATTAGAGAAAACCGCTTTACAAATATTAAGCACTTAACTACGTCAAATATTTTAGATTCCTCTATTCCCAAACATGAAAAGGTCTTGGATCCTTGTCTTAGAAGGAAAAAATTCACTCCAAAAATTTTCAAAGGGTTTCAAGGAATAAATGGTTAGGTCACATAGTTGAAGAAAAACACATCACACTACTACCATGTTAGGCATACTATATAATTTATAATTCTCCTATTATACATTAAGTTAAGAGACACAAGGAAACCCATACGTGGTTGGTTTAGATCACACTCACATTTGCACCTAAAACAACTACATGAGATTTTATCCCTCACAAGGAAATGCATTCTAACATTTTATTTTTGTCTAATTCAACCACTAAGGGTGGTTTAGCATAACCACACACATGATTTATCCTATTGGATTTCTAATTCTTTAATTAATTGTATTGTGATTTTCTAGGGTTCTCAATTTGTTATAATTAATTGATTACAGACCATCTTGAGGAAATGTGAACAACAAATAAATAAAAGAAATGGATACTATAGGAAAGTGAAACATATAAGAAGTTGTAAATGTAAACTATCAAAGTGTCCAAGACTATATGCTTTCATTTATGACCATACAACTCTACGTATAGGTCCCATATATTTCATGATCATGTACCATCTCATTTACTAGTTCCTAGATAGAAATTGAAACATTTCAAGTTTCTGATTAGTCTTTTCCACCTTTCAACACATCTATATCATCTTTATTCCAACTTATAATACTAATCCTTCATCTCCTATTATGTATTTGATATATTATTTGTTGGCCATTTTTTTAATTTTTCATATTGATGTCAAGTCAATTGATTGAAAAGGGTGTCATGAGGTCACGTGATTCTCCATATGATGTTATTCAGATGTCAAACATGAAGCTTGATTGCTAGTGCCCAAGTTTGGTGAGTAGTCATGGTGTCCTGACATGGTTCTATCTTGCATTTTCATAACATGAGTCTTCTTGAGTTGGTTGAATTTTTTTATAAGGTCATTCATGGTCCATGATGTGTACATAAGTCTTCATAAGGTCAAAAAGGTCAGTTCATAAGGTTTCATGGTTGAGTCAGGTCATTCCAGGCATATTCCTAGCTTTAGAGCATATAGAATGAGATGGAGGTATGCTATTTGGTTCTAATAAATATTTTTGGAGTATGTTAGTAGAATTTTGACACTTTATATGAGGTGAATGTTGATTTTAAGGTCATAACTCAAAGGTATAGTGGATCTATGAGGTCCTTGGGAATCAAGTAGGTGAGAACATGTAAGATAACATGGGTAAATGAGATTGGATAGATATTTTTAGAGCTATTTAGGCTAGATGGTGAGTATGGATAGGTAGATAATTTTAATGATGCTTCGTGAAAAGTTCCAGATCATTCTAAAGAGGGCATTGAAAGATACATCATTTTTGGTAAAACAAGGTATTCTATAATGAAAGATTAAGACAAAAGTAGACCTTCTGATGCTCATTGTGAGTTATGTGATTTACATGGGGACGTGAGATATTTTTCATAGATTATTAGTTCAATTATTAAGGTTTAAAAAAATAATGATGTGGTTTTATCATCATGTTTTTATGAAAAATATTTCAAGAAGTAAGTTGCTTTGAAACCACTAGCTAAAAGTGACTTAGAGGAAATTGCTTATAACAACTTTTTTTTAATCTATTTTTCAAAATTGGTGATTGAATGTTGTATTCAATTCTTCCATATTTCTAGAAAGGTAAGATATTTTTGTGATATGTGGGCCCCACCTAAAAATTCTTGTTTATGAATAAGTTCAGTTTTAGGAGAAATTTCCCAAATAAGGTGAATAATAAATTGACATTTTTAGCCCTTGATTTTTCCTAGATTTTAATGAAGGTTTAAGATCATGGTTGTGCTTATAAATATAAAAGTGTGCCCTATTTATGAAGACTGGTTTTGGGGTAGTTTGGAGCTTCTTGCACTAAAATTGGAATTTCAAGAGCTACATGTGTAGTTTGAGCTCCATTCAAGTTTTTTTTTTATTTTAGTTCAAATAAATTTTCAGTGGTATATCAAACTAGTGCTTTTGATATTGTATGAAAACATTATGACCTATTATTTGTGGTCAAATATAGAGGATGTTGGATCTAACAGGGTATTAAGTAGCTTCACAAGGTAAGATGGTGTTTCTAAGTTTATCATGCTTATTAAGGTTTATAAGTGCTTATAAATAATTTATAAGTGTGCTACATGATTTTTTAAAGTGGCGAAGTGAGTTTTGAGGTGATGGAGCAAGTTTATATCAATCTTGGCCATTAATTCCTATAAGGCTAAAGAAGTAGTTTGCACAAACTTGGAATTGGAAGGATTTATAATATGTTATGGAAATAGGATTTAAAGGGATTTATAGTAATATATTTTTAATACATAATGATTTTATTTGATAAGTCATTTATCTTGATTTGTGGAGAAGAAGGATGTTAATTTTCCGGACATGTTTGATCAACCTAAAAGATTGACTTAATTTGTGCATGAAATGGATTGTATGAAGATTTATATCAGTTAGAAAGTGAAGAAGGAATCATTTTATTCCTATAGAATGCCTTTTGAGGTATTGTAAGGGACATAAATGGTGTAAACCAATTGATTTTGCAAAACTAATTTCTCGGAAGAATGTTTTGGTAAAGAGGAAAGTTTGTTCGGTTTTAAAATATAGATGTTTAGTGAGATATAAAATGCATGTATGTGATATAAATTTATTGAGGATTCTATAGAGTTTTTACATTCCAAATTTTATTTGTTTTGGAGTGTGCTTGATGCCTAAAGGTGAAGATAGGGTATTGGAACCAATAGTTTTGTGAAGGATATGAACCTTTTGAGTTGTGTTATGAATTTTTTGATTATTGAAAGATAATTAATGACCATGGTTGATGTTTTTATGTAATATTACACATGTATGGTGAATTTTTGAGCTTGAATAATCATGGTTTTTGCATTTTTGGTTTTATCTCATCTAGGTGATGGGGTTTTGAGCTTGTTTTGTGCAAGTTTGATGGTTTTGGGCATGAATGACCTATATGGGTCATATGTGAATGTTTTAATGATTGTTTTGGAATGTTTTAAAGTTTTAATGGTAATACTAGAAAGGATGGAGACAGAATTTTATTTTATTTTTGAGTTGAGAAGGGTATAAAACAAGTGTTTTGAGTTTTTTTTTGAACAAGTTGTACATGGGGAAAAGTGCGACCCAAGGGGTATATTATTAATGGTATGAGAGCTGAGAAATTTTCTTATAGGATGAATACTGATTGAGAAAATGATTAAAAGGATTTGGATGCAAGACAAGGTGTGAAAAAATAATAAAGAGTGAGCAAGATGAATGAGAATTTGAGGAAGTGTGTGAGATGAAATTGTGATCTCCATCGGTTGTGGAAGAAATAAATTCAGATATCATCATCATCATGTGGATGATTTGGTTCTTAGTCATCTTAAGGGTTTGTATCCTTCTTGTGGAGTGGGTGTTTCACTAAATTATGGGTTGGTGCTCATTATAGGGTTGGTTCTCTACTAAACTTGTGGTTATTTCTCCTTGTGGGTTTGGTCACTCACTAAATTTTAAAAGGGGAATATCATGTTATTGTTTCAATAGGATTTCTTCACCTTGAGGGTTTCCCACTTATATTTAGTGTCTTGTGTTCTTTCTCTCATGTGTTTTGTTAATGTGGATGGTTATGAATGATGTATGGAAAAATAAAATGATGAATGTATGGTATTTGAATGAAGTAAAAATTATTGTAGGAATGATTCACCCACCTCTCAGTTCATTTTGTTTCCAAAAATTGGTATCAAAGTAGGTCCTTGAAAAGAAATCCAAACATTTGGAGGAGATCCTAGAAGTACAAAATGGATAAAGAAAATTGGAAAGAGAATAGGGGTTGAAATATGTGGCCAATAAGGATGAAGAAACCATAAAAATATCAAGATTCGGTGGGAGAAGGGTATTTAATATTTGAATTCAAAGGAAGAGGAATGTGAAAGGTTTAAAAACAATCCATGTGATACTTGTATGCATATTCAAGATGATCTCAAAGAGGTTGTGATGGATCTACAACTAGATTTACCATTCCACTTAAAGAAGAACATTTGTTTAATTCCTGAAATAAGTGATATGTCAACAACTCTTAATGCCAAATAAGAAGAGTTTTCAAGCTCAAAGAAGATATTTAATCCCTAAATGTAAATGAAGATTATAATCCTAATCTTACACATCAATAGATTGTCCTAGTTCCAAAGGAAGTGAAGATGATTGTGTTCATAACAAGAATGTATATTCAAGGCCTTATCTCATTAGACAACCATATACAATAAGATACTCAAAATTTCATCATTATTGTTATGCTTGCAATAGATTTGGTCATAGAGAAATGGATTGTAAGAATTTTTTTAGTTGTGTGTACCCTTGGAGCAATTGAAAAAATAAAAATAATAATCAGATCAAGGGAAAATAAAGACGTTATTTTTCATAATTGTCATCAAAAGGTTCATATTAACATGTTTTTATCTTATGGATCATCGAAGCAAGTGAATAAGGTTCAAACTCACAAAATGAAATAATTTTGGTTCCCTAAAGTTTTTCAAAGTTAAATTTGATCCAATCAAGAAAAATGAGAAAATTTTTGTCAAGGATGAAAAGAGGGATAAGTATGCAAATTAAGACAAGAATCTTGAATCAAGGGTTGAAGTTAAGAAGTCTCATGTGTTTGAGAATTTGATAAGATTAGGAGTGTGGGATACTTAAAGAGTGGTAAGGTATGTTAATTGATCTACTCATGAGTTTGTTATTCCTTGTGTTTTGTAGGTTTTTGAGTTTATAAGTGTATGTATACATAAAATAATTTTGTGTTCCCCCTTTATGCTCAAAAGTCTTGAAGTTATGCTATCATTTTTATAAAATAAATCTAATTTTTTCATGTCTAAATTGTCTCTATCAAGTGTCCATGCATAGTCATGTTCTTAGGTTACAAGGTTATTGAAGTACCTCACAAGGTCATATCTTAGAAAAATTCTATTATTTATGTCAATGCACATCATGTTATTGTCATCTTTTGGTTTGAGATTCCTTGGTTTTTATGTTTCACAAATTAAATAATGACTCTATAGTAATGTTCATATTTCAAGGGTTGAATTGCATCAATTTTCCTAACCTAGTTTATGTCAAGGAAGAAGCTGGTTAAATTTGAAGGTCTAATGGTCAAATCAAAGTATATAAGTTTGTTCTCTTAGTTTAGCTCACTAAGGTACAAGTATTAATCCCCTAAAAATAATTCTATTTGTTTAGGCTCAAAGATTTGTTAGTCCTAGTATTCTAAGGTATGTATATGGTCTTCGAAGAGTTGTGTCATATGATTATTTTACAAAAAGGAGTTTGTGTTATCTTAAATTTTTGTATAGTCTACGAGGTTTAAGTCTTGGGTTCTACTAATCATTGAAAAGGTTTGTGATTCTAAAATTACCATTATTGTCCTATATAAGTTCATACAAAGGTTCTAAAAGGTTGGAGAACACTATTTTATACCTATTTATAAGTATTTAAGGTCTTCAAAATAAAGAATGTAGACAAAGTATGTTTCATGGTTCAAGTAAGAAAATATGTGAAGTTTGTAATGAGTCCCAAAAACCATGATCTCATCAGCTGAGAGAAGGTTCTTAAATCTTATGTAAGTCCCTGAGGTTTTGTACACTATCTCTAAGATGTCATCAAAGATAAATGTATGGATAAGGAGTCTAAAAATCTATGTCATCATTTGTGCAAGTGTGAAAATATTGTCATATCTAATTTGTACTCTATGTCTATTTAAGTATGGTCTAAAGTGTCTCAAGCATGACATGATTCATGTGTGGAGGTGTCTTCTCAAGTAACAAGTTGAAGGTGATTTTTCTTAGTAAATATTATGCCATGAGATCTTCTATCTCAAATTGATACAAAAATGTATGTAAAGAGCATGATGGTTGAAAATAAGAGCCATATTCTTTCTCTCATGAAAGGTTATAGATATAAGAATAGATATCATGTGTTAAATAATTTGTTAAATGTTTTTGAGTTATGTCTTGAGAGTGTTAAGTTCATTTAAACTTCAAAGAAGGTGTGTGAAGAAATATGTTGTACTTAGAGACTTTCATAATCAAGTACAAACATCTAAGGTCTTAATTTTATGGTTTTAGGCATTAAGGGAGATTTGAGATGACTGGGTGCATCATGTGTCATGAGAAATAAGTCTATGATAATTACATGTTTATTGTGATGAACATTAATAAGGTGTATATAAGACTTTAAGGATTTGAGAAAACTATAGTATGCATAAAAGACCATGTTGACTAGTAATAGTGTTTGTTAAGGATTGTGCCTTTTTCAAACATTATATACGTGTTCAACGTGTTATGAGTGAAGTGAAGTATCCATAATTATCCTAGTGTTGTCAATATTTGTTCTAATATCAAGGTGTCTTAGTATATGTTATTCTTTGTTATGAATTATTGTGAGATCTCAACTTGCATTAAAATTATATTGTATCATCATGTGAATGTCATTGTTCAGTCTTTGACTCTCAATATGATCATTTTCTTGGTTAAATGTCCACTTTCAAATGACTGAGATAGAGAAATGGTTGTATGAATCTTCTTGAGAAAAATTATTTGGTATGAACTTCTATCATCTTCTCTAGGAACCATGAAGGATTTATTGTTATGGTGTGAGGTTTGTAACTAGGAATTAGGATCTAAAATTATACCATGATAGAGTAATGTGAGGGTATAGAGGCCATGAAGAGTGCTAATATTTATGTTTTTGTATTAAGGGATATTTGAGATGATAGTGTGCATCATGTTTCATTAGAAATAAGTCAATGAAAATGGAATATTCATTTTGTTGAGAATTAATAAGGTTTATATAAGACTTGAAGAATATGAGAAACTATATTATGCACAAAATAACATGTTGACTAGTAGAAGAGTTTGTAAAGGATTGTGCCTTTCTCAAACAATATATATGTGTTCAAGGTGTTATGATTGAAGTGAAGTCTCCATAATGATCCTAGTGTTGTTAAGATATTTGATAATGTCAAGGTTTCTTAGTATACATGATTCTTTGTTATGAATTATCTATGAGATCTCTAACTTACATCAAAAGGATATTGTATCATCATGTGAAGGTCATTATTCAGTCTTTGACTCTTAATATGATCATTTTTTTGGGTTATATGTACACTTTCAAAGGTTTGAGATAGAGAAATGGGTGTATGAACATTCTTTAGATAAGGTATTTTTATGAATTTCAATCATATGTTCTAAGAGCCATGAAGGATTTATTGTTATGATGTGAGGTTTGTAATAGGAATTAAGATCTAAAAGTATACCATGATATATTAGCAAGGTACAAAGGCCATGAAGGGTGTTAATCTTGATGTTTGTGCATGATTTTTGTTAGAATCAGTTTTAATTATATCAAGTGGAGTCACATAGCATGACTATGTGCTTTGAAGTTTAGTGGCCAAGTAAGTAGGGAAAGATGTCTAACAGGTCATGAAGTATGATACATGCCTAAAAGGTAAGTATGATGAAGAATATCAAGGTAATTAATACTACTGATGGTTTTTTCAGCCAAAAGGTAATTATGGTTTAATTCCCAAAAAGGTTGGAGTGATAATACCTCAAAAATATGTAGATTTGTGTTATTTTGGTCTAGAAGTTTATAAAGTGAAAGAGGGAGATAATATTGTCTTTGAAGATATCAAGAGTTGTGTATGGCAAGTAAAGGCAGAGTAAAATGTTAAAGGAGTGATTATTTCCATTTGATATATTTTCATCCAATTGATAACAAAGGATTTAGGGATCCTTTTATGAGAAATTGTACCTACAAGTATGGTATAGATTCTAAGAGGAAGAGTGGTTACGATTGCATATCCAAATATTTCCAATCCGTTTTATAAGGTGTAGAGATAGCCTTGAAAGGGTATACCTAATTCTTTAAGTCCTCAAACATTTCTTAAAGGCATAACAAGATAGAATTAGTGAGAAGAGATGATAGACATTAGGTGACCAACAAAGTTAGATTCTTGAAATACAATTTTAATCTCGAAAGGAAAGCCTTTAGTTGATAACTATTGTGCTAAGATAGTTCATGATTATCTGATGCTTGTGAGATATTGGGATTTTATTGAAATAATAAGGATTCTATGCTTACAAATAAGATGAAGAACACTAAGAAGTAGCTTCAGGGATGTGAAGTTAGTTCCAACCAATATTTCATCACATTTATGCAAGGTATGAGTCTTGGATTTGTACATTCACAATTAGATATGGATCTTATAAGTTCAAAGCAAGCTTTGGAGGTTTTATTTATATTTGGGATGGTTTCATAACTTTGATAAAATTGTCTAAGATGCACTAAAGGATTATTTTAGGGACAATTTTCCTAAAGTGAAGTCGTGTTGATTTTTAGTTAGATTTTGAGCTTTGAGCATGAATTAAGTCTAGCAGGTGGTGTTGAGGTATGAATGAAGGAAAAAATGGTGAGGATATGTTCACGGGAGCTATTTTTGTCTCATATTAGGTCCATGGATCTTCACATGTTTTTGAAGGAGTCAAACAAAAGAGAGTTTAGTCCCATGGGGAGCTATTTGAGAAAGTAAGTTGTTTTGTGAATTGTTATCATTATTAGGTGTATTTTTCATGTCTATTTATCATTATAGAAATTTTCATATATAAAAAGGGGAGAGAAGCATTAGAAATGAGGGAAAACTTCAAGTAGGTGTGTTGGTCTTGTTGGTTACCATCAATGTTTTTGAAGGTGGTTGCCATCAATAACAAAGGATGAGATTGTTTTCTATTATGTGTTAGTGTTGTTAATGATTTCAATTACATTGATCGAAAATGTTTTCATGATTTAATGTGATTCTCCACGTGATTTTATTCAGATGTCAATCTTGAAGTTTGATTTGTAGTGCCCAAGTTTGGTGAGTTGTCATGGTGTCCAATCATGGTTCTATCTTACATGGTAATACTATGAGTTTTCCTAAGTTAGGTTAAGGTTTTCATAAGGTCATTCATGGTCCATGAGGTTTTTGAGGTATAAATGAGTCTCGTATGAAGTTTGTAAGGTCAATTCATGATGTTTCATGGTTGATTCAAATCAATCTAGGCCTATTTCTATCCTTGGAGCATGCAAAATGTGATGGAGGTTCGATATTTTGAGTTTATTAGTCATTTTGGAACATGGTAACAACATGTTGACATTGTATATGAGGTGTACAATATTTTTAGTTCAAAAATAAGAGGTATAGTACATCTATGACGTCCTTAGGAAGAAAGTAAGTGATAACAAGTAAGATAACATGGGTAATTGAGATTAGATGGAGAATTTTATATTGATTCTTGGTAGATGGTGAGAATGGACATGTATAATATGTTTTCATGATGCTTCATGCCAAGTTTCAAGTCATTCGAAGAAGGAACTTCAAGAAACACCATTTTTAGTAAAGCTGGATATTTTCTAGAATGATGATTTAAGGCAAAATTAAACATTATGATGCGCGTTGTGCATTTTTTACTTTAAATGGGGACCTAAGATATTTGGAATAGATTATTAGGCTAATTTTGAATGTTTAAAAAAATAATGAGGTGGTTCGATTGTCACGTTTTTATGAATGATTATTAAGAAGGTAAGTTACTTTGAAACACTAGCTAAAACTGACTTAGAGGAAGTTGCTTATATCAAACCAGTTTTGATTGATTTTGAAAAAGTGATGATTAGATGTTGTATATTAATCTTCCATATTTCCATAAATGTAAGATAGTTCTTGTGACAATATGTGGGCATTACTTGAGAATGCTTGTTTCGTAAGAAGTTTAGTTTGAGGAGAAGTTTCCCAAAGAAGGTGAAGAATAAATTTACATTTTTTTATTCACTTATTTTTTTATAGATTTTAATGTTATTTTCAAATCATGGTGGTGATTTTAAATAGAAAAGTGTTCCCTATTTATGAAGACTTGTTTTTGGGGCAGTTTGGAGTTGGTTGCACTACAATTGGAATTCCAGGAGCTATACATGGAGTTAGGACTCCATTAAAGTTTTATTGTGATCTTGGTTTAAAGATATTTTCATTGGTATATGTAACTGGTTTTTTTTATATGGTATAGAGAATTCATGACCTATTCTTTTATGTTCAAATATGGAGGATGTTTGATCTAATAGGGTGCTAAGTAGCTTCATGAGGTAACATGATGGTTCTGAGTTATTCATGATTTTTGAAGTTTTTTGAGTGTTTATAAATCATATCTAGGTTTTTTCATGATTTAGTTAAGTATGGAAGTTAGTTCTGAGGTGATGGAGAAAGTTCACTGAGCTTTGTTCTTGAGTTCTAGAAGGATAACCAAGTAGTTTACAATATTGTCTTGGTCAAGGCCTTAAACTTGGAATTGAAAGGAGTTATAATATGTTATGGAAATTTTTTTCAGTTATTTCCATTAATATAATTTTTCTTCATAATGAGCTGATTTGACAAGTTATTAAACTTGATTTGTTGAGACACAAGATGTTGATTTTTAGGACAGTTTGTTGAGGCTAGAAGATTGAGTTCATTTCATGCATTTGATGATTCTTTATATCAGTTTGAAAGTGAAAAGGGATGAAATTTTTTCCTATTTAAGGCCGATGGAGGTATTGTACAAGTTAAATGAAGGGTGAAAAAAAGTTGAGTTTGTAAAACTACTCTCTAGACAACTTGTTTTGGTGAAGAGGAACGTTGGTGTGATTTTCACATATAGATGCTTCATGAGTTTTAACATTCATGGATATTATCTGCATTTAATTACGATTTCATAGAGTTATTACATGTCATAGTTGATTTTTTCTTGAGTGTGCCGATGCCCAAATATGAAGATAGGGTCTTTGGAATGAGTTGTTTTGTGAAGGATATGAACCTTTTGAGTTGTGTTATTATATTTTTCATTGGTGTGCAAGCTAATTAATGACCATGGTTGATTTTTTATATGATATTAAACATTTATGGTGATATTATAAGATTGAATAATCATGGTTTTGGCATTCTTAGTTTTAGCTCATTTAGGTGATTGGGTTTTGAACTTGTTTTGTGTAAGTTTGATGCTTTTGGAATGTTCGACCATATGGGTCATAGTTGAACGTTTTATGATTGTGTTAGAATTTTTTTAAAGATGTAATTTTATAAATAAATGAGGGATACCAACTTTCATTATGTTTTTGAGTTGATAATGGTATAAAGAAAATGTTTTGAGTTTATTTTTGAACTAGTTGTGAATGGGGAAAAAGTGTGACCCAAGAGGAAGAGTATAACAGGTATGAGAGCATGTTTTGAGTGCTTATAATGTGAATTACAACTTGAATATTGATTGATAGAATGATTGAAAGGGTTTGGAGCCAAGACAAGGTGTGAAAGAAGAATAAAGAGTGAGCTAGATGAATGAGGGTTTGAAGGAAGTGTGTGAGCTAAAATTGTGATCTCCATCATTTTTGGAAGAAAAAACATTCAGAGATCATCATCATCAGTTGGCTGAGTTTGTTCTTAGTCATCTTAGGGGGTTGTATCCTCTTTTTGGAATGAGTGCTCCACTAAATTAGGGGTTGGTGCTCTACTAAACTAGGGGTTGGTGCTCTTTGTAGGGTTGGTGCCTCACTAAATTTCAAACATGGAAATATAATGTTTGTATTTCAATGGTTTTTCTTCCTCTTGAGGGTTTCCCACTTATAATTGGTGTCTTGTGTACTTGCTCTTTTGTTGTTTTAATGCTCATGGTTAATGCACATCTAATATGTAAATGTATGGTTATGAATGATGTATGGAAAACTCAAATGATGAATGTATGGTAATTTAAATAAAGTAAAAATTATTATAGGACTGATTTAGCTCCTCCCTCAATCTATTGTGTTTCCAACATAATTTATAGTTATCATTTGTTGTAAGTATTAATCCTTTATTCAAATTATGTATGGTTAATTATGAATTAGCTATATATGAATAATATCTTGTTATAAAACATTACATATTATTTACTACATGTACACTTTCCATAACATAATATAAGTATTGTACACACAATATTTGAATTACCTCCATTAAGGAGAAATAATAAAAATGGTTTTTATGTTGTGAAAGGTTTTCATTATAATTTTATTAGTGGGATTAATTTTTTTGAAACAATCTTTACTTTTAAATTTATTTTTCATGGATGTGGGAGAAATGATCCCATAAATTATAATATGATGCATAAGTATATTTTTCTCATTAACTTAACCATTTGGAAAAGTTCATCAAATGATGAGTAGTTGGAAAATGTGTCCTTTTTTTTAAGTTTGGAATTAGAATTTTGTGTTAGGAAATAGTGTGTACATTATTATATTGTGAGAAATAATATGAGAACTGTAAATGTGGTTAGTAGTTAAGAGTTTTTGAACAACTCATACGAATCTAGTAGATTAGTTATTGTGGGAGTAATTATAGATCTCCTAGTGTTTAGGATAGAAAACTCATATGTGTGAGTATGTATTTATTTAATTTAATTAAGAATTAATTAAATCGATTGTAGAGATTAACTATTGTAATGTGTGATATACAAATGCTAAATATGTTAGGAAAATAAGTGTTTACCATGTTGTAAATAAATAGTTACCTATGATAAGTTAATTATATATATTATTATTGTAACAATAATATATATAGTTTGGATGTGATTGAGTTTGTTCAACCACCGAGCAAAAATATAGGGAAGTTGTTTTTGGCTTGACTCCTATTTTGTAGGATGTCCATTGCCTATATATTGTAACCATGTTTATTGATTAAAATAATGCAGCATAATTATTCTTAATTAAATCAATGCTACGCTTTCATTTGGTATCAAGGTAGCTTTGATCCAATTTTGAGATGGAAGAATTGAGTTTTTAATCATCAGATCTTGGAGATTTCTATCCTAGATTCATTAGAATGGAAGTGGAGTGTTGCATTACAAAGTTTGACTGTTGAATTTAACTCATATCGGGCTTGAGAAAGATATCTAATATCACCTTTTTCAAAAAAAAATTGTCTTATAATTCATTCTCTAAATCCTTCCACAATGTTATACCTTGGCTACTTGGCATAAAAATTCTAACTGTGGATCAAAGTAGTTATGTCATGGTAACATGGTTTGGAGTTATATGTATAATTATTTATTAGGGGTTGTAGCTTTCTCATCTCCATGCACTCATCAACCTTTGTTGGGAAATAGACATATAGCAGAAAATACATAATTATCATGTGAGGGTTGTGTGTACCTAGAACTAATCATCAATCTCATTTATGTTTGATTGATTGTTATAGTGTTAATATCATTTATATCCCTCCTTTTCATAGATTATATTGTTTTTCTCTTTTCATACTTATTGAAGGGTTTGAAATTTTATGAGGAAAGTGACCATTCCATTTGTTGTCAATTTAGATCCTATCAATTCAGAAGTTTTTCTCGATATCCCCAAATATATTGTTGGATTCTTTCCATGTTGGCTTCAAACTAGTAAGAGGATGCATACAAAGAAAAATACAAAAATATTCCTCTTGGTGCAAGAGATCTAGAATTGACTTGTCTTTATCTACATAGTCCCTAGTTTTGTCAAATAAGTCATGATTTATAAGGTCTGTACATAGCTAATTTCATTTGTATACAATTCCATGTGTCATGCATATAATCGCCAAATTCCATTATATTTTTGTCTAGGTTTTACTATTTAATTTTGATATTTTATTTTATTTTTTAAAAATCATGTAAGGTGTTTCATATTATTTGAATTTTTATTCATATATATCTTTAGGTTGTAAGTCATTAGTTTTTTGTTTAGATTCATAAAGTTTGATTCGATAGGATTTGTAATTTAATTTTTTTGTGTTTAATTTTTATTTTAAGTGTTTGATAAATTTTATTTTCATCTTAGTATAGGTCAATTATGTTAAACTATCATCATAGTCCTTCAATGTCAAAAAGAGTATATTTGAGTTAACTATCTTTTTCATAATAGTTTTGTCAAAAAATATTATAAAGTGATTGTGATTTAGTGTCATGAAATTTTAGTATTATTCATACCTTCAATGTCATTGTGTCAAAAATAGAAAAAAGTTACTTCATGGTTGTAATTTTGGTTTAACCCGACATCTGAGTTGAAATTGAGGGGGGAATTTCAAATTAGATCCTCATAGATTCATTTAACTGATTTCACATCATGTCTACTTGATGTCGGAGGAAATGAAGGATGGAGGGTGATCGGTGCCACTATTTAGTCACCAACAACGAGGTCATATACAATGTTTGTAGCACCTTTTATATTATTTCAGGTGTTTTGAGTGGTGTGTGTAGAAATAAACATGGTTTTCATTCCCTGCTAAAGTTTGAAACCTAGAGGATGTGCATTTTAGAATCTATAAAAAGTTGTATAGGAGGGTAACTAAATTGGAGTGAACTTTTAACTATCGGGATTCTTCAACTTTCGTACTTCTAACATTGATCGGTTGGTGAAAGAGTGTTCACTGGAAGTGAAAATGAGAACTATTGAGTTCATCTATGTCGGTGAATCGGTGGAAGTGTGATAATCGGTATGGGATTTCTGCGTGGGGAAGTGGATTGATAATGTGTAACAAGATCCAAGCCAACAAAGTATGTAAATCTAAAAGTATGTAGAGGCATATAATTTTGTTTCTATTTTTTTAGATGTGCTTCTTCCCATGTAAACACTAAGGGGGAATGTTAGTAATATAGTGTTTACCAAGGATTTGTTTAGTGGAAAATATTTGTAATTTAGAAAATATTCCATTTTAGGAAAATTTGACAAGGCAAATATTTCGAGTAGGTCAATGTCCTATTTCCTAAATTTCCAATATAAATCTTTTTAGGGTCGGCTTCACCCACCATTGAAAATTACTCCTATATAAACTCGAGTAATTCACGGTAGTATACCAATAACTTACTACTAAATTACAAAGGTGCCTTCCAAATTACTTATGAATTACCACCAGACAAAGTGTAGATAAGAGCCTCAAATTGGATATGCGCACTCGTGACAATAAAGTGTCAATGACACAAAAAGAAGATTTTCATTTCAAGAGAGGAGATAATATAGTGTTTCTAATGCGTGATAAGAGGTGTAGATGTGTGACAAGAGGGATGATAACGTGCAGAAGGAAGGGTTATAAATGGGTGATAAAATACTAATACTTGATGACAAATAAAAAGGGGTTATAGATGGTCGACAATGGGGTTATAGCCTTATTCGTGTCGTGTGACAAAAAAATTTGTTGTCACACAACAAAAATGTTTTTGTCACACGACACAAGTAAGGCTATAACAAATCTTATTGTTGCGCAAAAATAAACCTTATTGTTGCATGATAGAAAGGTTTATTATCGTGTGATAACCAATTACCAAAAAAAAATTCGTGCGACAAAAAACTCCCAAGAAAAAAATGCTCCCCCTTAAGAATATGACATGTGAAAATTTGACTCTGAAACCCAAAAATATTCTCCTTTCCGGTGAAAGTTGTTCCACGTATATTCCCATGGATTTTCCACCTTCAATTTCCTAGAGCCCTCTTAAAATGAACTCTAGTGTTTACCATATTCTAAATAAATGTTTGTTACCTATGATAAGTTAATTATATATATTATTGTTGTAACAATAATATATATAGTTTGGATGTGACTAAGTTTGTTCAACCATCGAGCACAAATATAGGAAAGTTTGTTTATCTTGAATCCTATTCTATAGGATGTCCATTTCCTATATATTGTAACCATGTTTATTGATTAAAATAATGTAACATAATTATTCTTAGTTGAATTAGATGTTACGCTCTCAAAATATATGCAAAGAAATAAACAAATAATCATGTAAAATATGTAACCCTAAGTAAGATGAAGACATATGAGGAATTAGTTGATATTCGTGCAACTTGGAAGTGATATGAGTAGGGTAAAGTGTTGAACATAAAATAAATAGGTTTGTCATCGTCATCATTGTAAAATATGGAACACATGAACATGCCGGACAAAGTAGTGCCCACAAGAGGGTAGATGCCCCTTGGTGCTAGCAAATAGAACTAGGCACTCATGGTCATTCAAATTATCGAATATGTTTTCTTTTATATCACTAAGGTTTTGCTATTTATTCGTGTTGATCACTTAATATTCACTCCTTAATCGTGGAAGATACATGTACATTGTATGAAACAAGTTTACATGCACATACCCACAAACCACATCAAATCTAAAAAGGAAAATAAATAATGGGGAGTCAAAGTGACCCCTATGGTCACCAAAAAAAGAGTTAACTTAGGGCTGAGTGTTGCACTACATCTCAAACGCCATGTATTTATTTCGTATGTGTAGAAATGGTTCCCTAGGATGTCCTTGTGTAAGTTACACAAATTATAGTGGGATATATCTAAAATGTAGCAATATAATAGTGTGTGCAATGGAATAGAATAGACTTCCCCTTCCTATGTTGTGTATATAGAAGTATGAATCCCTTGTCCCTTATATGGATTCTAGATGGATGCCTTTGGAGTGATTTAGTGCCTTTGGAATGCAAGCTTAGGTGATCATATTAATGCTTTGTGATTGTTTTTTTTTTAGAACTATATATATATATATGAGTCCCTTGTTTGAATTTCATAATTAACAACTAGAAGGTCAATCCATAAGTGAAAAATATGACCAAAAGATAAAAGAGACACAAAAGAGTGAGTAAGGGTAGGAAAGGGTTAGGAGCGCCCAAGTATGGAAAAAAGTTCTGGGCGTTGGTTTTCTAACCGGGAGTCATGGTTTGAGGCTATAAAAATAAATCCATCAAGTTCCAGCAGGATATAGGGTGTGTAAGACCAAAGAGAAAGTAAAAACAAAGAAAAGAGGCTAAAGATAGTTGTCAACCACTAGTTTTCTTACTTAGGAATCATATATACATTAATATGTTTTCAAACCTATAAATGTACCCAAGTGTGTGATTTTGTGTCTACATTTGCACCCACTTTATGTTGTTGAGTGAATAATCGATAAAATAAAGTAGATAGAAGATGCATACCTTATGATCCTATAGATAAAATTATTTTCGATAGCATGCCAAGTGGAAAAGTGAAGTGTGGAGTGATTACAAAATGAAGTGTGGAGACTACGAAAGGGAAGTGGACCCTAAGGGTGAAGCATGTGCATTGTAGCATGTTTTGTAGCTTATGTGAGATACTTCTTATTGTGTATAAAGATGAAACTGAAAAATTAGAGCAAGAAAGTAGTCAATTTTTTGTATATGATAGATCAAAGAAACATGTGTATAAGTATGTAAAAGTGTGTAAAAAGGAAAGTGTGCACCGATATATAAGAGAGTAAAATATAGAAAAGTGTCATGTTGCTTGGAGTTACTATTTAGATTTTCATGGTGAGGTTTTGGGTGATCTCATGTAAAGAGAGTTTTTTTGGTGATATTGTGCCAAGTGTGAGTTTTTGGGCTATCTCAAGCTAAGGGAATGTTATTTGGGTGATCTCATGCTAAAGGAAAGTGTTAGGGAGAGAGGTACAATTTTACTCTCCTTCTATGACTCTTCCCAATAAGCACCACTATAGATGGTGCTCCCCAATTTGTTATGTTTTTCCCTAATTATTATAATTAGTTCTTAAGTGCTCCAATTATCTTGATTGTAGGAGATCAAATGGATTTTTTTACTGAAGGCCAGTTCATGTTACTGTAGAGTTATGTTGAAAACTGCTTAATATTGTGTTGTACTAAGAAATTTATTTTTTCTACCTCTAGGACATTAGCACCCAGGGGAGGATAGGATCCCCTAGGTGCTAGTGTCTAGGTTAAGGCGCTAGTGTTCATACTTGTGTATGAATTCCAATTTTGATTTTGAACTATTCTCGTGACTATATACATGTGTTATTTCTATCCGTGTTGATTTGAATTGTAGATATGAGCTATTATAGGGGTTATTTTCTCACCCAATGTATTGACCCTTGTTTGGGGTCCATACAATGATAGTAGGAGAATGTGCCCAAAGGAGGAGACTGATGATGATATGAAGTATAAACATGTAGGGGGTAGGGGCTATGTATGGTAGAAACCAAAGAACATGCAAAAAAGTAGGATATAAATATGTGTTAGTACAAGCAAAGCATATATAATAGAAAATAAAGTAACAAGCAACAAGTAAAACAAGATGGACCAAAATAGTGGGTTTTAAACATGGGACATCTATCATAATGTCACAAGATAATAAGGGCCAAAGCATCTAAAAACATACAATAATCACACAAGACATAGGGCATAGCCCATAAACAATACATACAACCAAAAAAATAGTAAAAAAATGTGATAGATGGCTATGGTTATATATAGTCCAGTAAGGAAAATGCTACATGTGAAGCACCCATTCACATGTTAGAAACATAAATAATATGTCAAAGCATGTATACATCAATGAAAAAGTAAAGTAACTCTCAATGATAAGTAGTAAATAATGTAACAATTGAACATGAAGTGTGTAGAATGTGGGAGTAGTAAAATTATATGCCCTCGGGAGCCTCGGTGTGACTAGTAAAATGTATAGTGCTAATCATCATGAATTGTGCAAGGAGTTGTGAGAGATTTCTATTCATATCTAGAGACCAAGTGAACACATGTGTGTATATGATAAAGATAATGACATACCGAGTATGTGGCTAACATAGTATTCAATGTGCAACATGTAATTAGTATAAGAAAGCAAGAGTAAATGTAACAAAGATATCCGGATGTAGTGTATGCAAGATGTGAAGATGATACGAGTAGTGTGCTCCCGGTGAATGTGTATAAGATGGGTTTAATTTATAAATTCTCCTCAACATTAAAGAATGAACCATAGATCAAGAGTGTATCATTAGAAATGAGTGTAGTGCGTGATAGTATATGCTAGTAAGATAGTACCTTGAAGCATAAAGTGTGAGGTTTGAATGATGTGAGGTTCATTTCTAAATTAAACCTCATCAATAAATTATGAACCACGGAACTAGAGTGCGTCATAGGGTAATGATAGTACAATGAGTGTACTAGTGAAGTTAGTATGATAGAAAATGTAGATATGGAACGTGGAGCATGAAGTGTAAAAATAGACACTAGAGACAATCTATGATGCTAGAGGGGGAGAATGTGTGATGCCCTCAAGTGTGTATATACAAATGCTAAATAAACAATAATATACAAGCAAATAAACATGTAAAACACATAACTCTAAGAATGATGAAGAGATAAGAGGACTTATTTGATATCCGCACAACCTAGAAGTGGTCTAGGTAGGGTAAAGTGTTGAACTTGTTGTAAATAGGGTCATCACCGGTCACTTTCACAAATTTGAACTCACGAAAAAAGTCGACACGATGCCCATGGGAGGAAGATGCGCTTGGGCATTGGTGGCCATGTAAATGATCATAATCTGCTTTGTTTTGTATCACTAGGGTTTTTCTTTTGATTCCTATTGATTTCCCGATATTCACTCCTTGATCACAAAGATACCTATAACCTACAAGAAATAATTTCACCTGCACATACACACAAACCACATGAAACTTAAAAAGTAGAAATGTGAAATGATGAGTTAGACTAACCCGGTGGTCACCGAAGATTGAACTTATTACCAAATATTGCAAAGTACATCTCAAACCCCATGTAGTTCTTGTGTGTGTGTGTAGAAATGGTGTCCTAAGATGCCCTTATGCAAGTTTCACAAATGATAGTGGGTTGTAGCTAGAATGTAAAAGTGTAATAGTATGTGTGGATGGAATAGAATAGATTTCCCCTTCCTATGTTGTGTATGCATAAGTATGCATCCTCGAGAACTTGTATGGATGTTAGATGGATTCCTTTGGAGTGCTTTAATTCCTTTGAAATGCAAGATTAGTTGGTAGTAGTAATGCTTAATGCTTGGTCCTTATTTTTAGAAGTACCTAAGTATATATATGATTCTCTTATTTGAATTTCATAATTGACAATTGGAAGGCCAACCCATAAGTGAAAAATATCCGCAAAAGATTAAAGAGGCCCGGAAAGAGTGAGTAAAGGTAGGAAAGGGTCGAGCACCTATTATGGACAAAAGCACTTGGGAATTAGTGTCTTAATTGGGCACTAGTGTCGAAGCTATAAAAGAAATAGGGTATGTAAGATATAGGATGAAAGACTATAGAGAAAGCAATAAACAAAAAAAAAAGAAGCAAAGATAGTTGTCAACCACTATTTTTCTTACTTATGAATCATATATACATTAATATGCTTTAGGATGTAGAAATGTACCCAAGTGCATGATTTTTTGTCTACATGTATATATACATTTTGTAGAATCAAGATACAAAATTTTAGTATGTTTACATTGTACAAACTCTAAGCAAACTTATCATTTAGTATCAAAGTAATATATTATCAAGAGTTAATAATGTTGATGAGACAATGACATATCTTTGTCTCAGACTTATGAGTTTAATTAGATTATTTTCAAGAGATCTGGAATGTTTCTTTTGTCAACCTGATATTGACATGTTCATGACAGTCTTTGAGAATTTATATTTTTAATCTTCCTATGTAATATTAGCGTTGTGGTTATAAGTTTGAAATCTTAGCATCCTGGCCTTTTTTTTTGTGTTTCCAACTTCAACGCAACAATTTTCACACTTGGTAGAAGGATTATATTTTTCGGTGTGTCTATTTCCACACGACCATCCATACGTGCAAATGACTGTGTTATTTGATTTGTTCCTACTCACATTTAGATCCAAGGTAGCAGAAACATCCTATATTTGATCGAGTTATTAACTTGTAATCTCATCCGCTCTGATGATTACGTCATTGTATCATGACGTTGAATCAAATAAAGTACACCCTTAAGCGTCTTTCGAAAACTACTTCATCAGTTTCAAGATTGTATATTTGGGATTATCCATAGTCATAGATCTGGGCATACACCTGTCTGAGCCCAAGTCAATTTACAAGTTTACGCTCTTATCAAAGTGCATTTTCCTCCCACTGAAATCCCAACTGTGTCTAGAAGAGCAAGTTGTACGTATTTCATTGAAACTAAAATTTCTTTATATGGATTAATCTTCCTCCAGTCTGGTTTACATATTCCATGCGAGTGAGTTGCATCGATCTGTTATGTATACGGATTCTATAGTCAAAAGTTGTGATTTTATAATAATTATTAGAGTTTAACAATCGGCTATAAATTTCATTAATGCTCTCAATTCCATGTATTTGTCTTCAATACTACAATGGATTTCAACTACAAAGCCCATGATTTTGTATCATCAACAAAGAACAAGGTATGCAGTTCATATTAGTTTTCTCTTCCTGATCCACACAATTAGAATACACATAATTAGAATACACACATGGTGATAAGGAGGAGTAGTTTGTTTACCCATAACATAGCTACATATACATATATTAAATAGTTTTTATGTAGCTTCCATTATAAGTCTTTGTAATGGTTCACAATAAGAAAAATCATTTTGTGTTTTCAATATTATATTGTATCTATACTCAAGTCTTAAAAGTATCATATAGAGTGCAAATAAATCCAAATAAATATTGTATATGATGTAATTTCATTGTCTTGTCAGAATCAAGAGTCAACAAAAATATTAAAGTAATATGACTAAGTTGATTTATTTTGTTATTATTAGAGTATTATTGTGATTCGTAGTCAAATTTAAAGTTGTTTGATTCATTGTCAAAAGTGTCACAAAATAAAATTAAAAAAATTCGTGGACACATTTTCAAGAGAGCTCGAAATTTTGTAAAATAAAGTGTTTCACATTGTAGGGTGGAAAAAAGAGTAATAAAAATATGGTAAAAAATGTGCTTCAAGTTGGCATTTGTTGAGTAAGAAGAACGTCATTTACTAAAGGAATGAGGTAATGAAGGAGGTCAATCAATGTCATGTCGTCAACCACTACTAATGGGGCCAAACATTTGTAGTAGTGGCATATTATTTTAAGTTATGTGTGTGAATAAGAAAAAACAATAATTCTTGTTCACATGTTTGTAATTTTTTTTTTCTCTTCAATGTGTTTTAATCTTGCGTGGAAGGTGCATAATCAGAATAACATGATTGTTTATGAAGGAAGTTGACTACAGAGACCCTTTGTTTACATAGATCCTCCGACTTTCATACTTCATTGGAATATTATTAGACAGTGATAAGTTCGATTCAAGTGAAAGATGGATATGTTCTTGTATGTAGGTAATCATGTTCATCAAGATCTAGATAGTAGTATGCAGACCTAAAAGCATATGGTGGCATACGATTTTGGTTTTAGATGTTCCTTGCCCCATTTTCCCACTAAGGGAGGATGTTAGGAAATATTAGTGAGTACATTCTTGGGTAAGTGCATAGAAATGGGGGACCAAAAGGGGTCAAAAGTGGCCACTTTTTCCCTAAAATCAGCAAAAAATGAACTTTAACTAATAATTTGGCATTCATATGCTCAAAATTTGACAATGTGGTAAGAATAAGAATCTTAGTGCTGGAATCTAGTTTCTAAAGTACTATTTTTTCAAGCTCGAGATTAAGAAGGTAAAATGTGGTTTGCACGGAAAGTGTGCCTTTTTTGTTTAAAAATATAACATAGTGTTGTATCCCCCCGCCCCTTTTTTTTGAATTTTGTAAACTGATTTACAAATCCCTTTGGTAGAAACTTAGCAAAGACCATGAATGAAGTCCCACTAATTTTCATATTTTTTGGATGAATATATAATTTTTACTAATTTTCAAAGTGAACACATCCCGAAAATGAAATATTTTGTATACACCCCCTAATTTGAGAAAAATAGTCAATTTTTTAATTTATTATGTGTAGAATGGAATTTATATCAAACATTTTTTTGTAAATTTGGATGAAAAAATCATAAATTATGTATAAAAAGTATGTATATGTTTTTCCAAGAAAAAATGGCACTAGTAAAAGAAATTAAGGCTGAGAGTATTAAACTAATCGAAGTTTAGAAAGGATTATATCATCACAAACATCAAACCAAACTTGATGTCATAGTCTTATTTTTTATAACATTATTTTATAACACATGAGAAATCAGGGCATACACTTGAAATGGTTATGTTTCTATAATAAACTTATTTGTTCATGGATTACATAGTCCAAACCTTAGGTTTGGATATCCTAGGAAAATTCAAGCCTATGGATTGGTAGTTTTTGATCCATAAAAGCTAAAATGTGATCTTGTTAAAACACAAGCACATTATAATGTGCTCACGTTACAACGTGAATGTGTTCCTATTAGAAATGATGTATATGTGCATTTGGAAGCTAAAGTACAATATTTTCAAATATTAATCTTTATACATTATTATCTCTTATACTTTAAACTTTTTAGTAAATATAAGAAATTAAGGTCACTCTTCACCTTACCGAACTAGTCTCACAACTCCATAAGTGACGGTTTAGAAGATAGTTTTCATATTCTAATTTGGTCACTATATAGGTATTTTTTAGGATTTCAGCATTCAACCTAAAGATTTTAAGGTTTAAATTCTACAATAGATATTTGTTTTAGGAAATAATATAGCCATTGTTTAGGTTTTGGGGCCTTGTTGATTAGTTATTGACTTTCATAGGAGTTTAGATGTGTCAAAACTATATTTTATAAACCTCGCAACTCGAAAGGTAAGCAACAATTGCTCGAATATATGGAGTCATGAAATGCCTTACAACACATAAAAAAAAAAAAAATCTCAATTTAAAAATTATTGACGACATCTACAAATACTACTCCTAATATTGAGACTATTACAAAAATCAACTAAAATTGTTGAGCTATAGCAATAATGTTTCTCTAGGACCACGTTGAAAATTTTCACTTGTTCAGTGTAACTCAGCTTGTCTCTCTACTCTTTACCACTATAGCCCCTCATATATTGGACTTGAATCACTTTATGTTTTCTTATGTTCTATATATTTCTTCATTAGAAGTGAGTGGGTGGTTTCTCTTCATGACTCTTTATCATTCTCCTCGACATGTTTTATCGAAAAAATCTTTTCTAGAGTTGTAATTAGCCCTAGATGAAGTAAAAACACATTAAAAAATTCTAAATTAGTTTCACATGGCTCAATTTAATCAATATTTATTCTCTTATTGAAACTTTAGTAGAGAGGAACTGTTCTCATGAAAAAATCTATCATGAAAAATTGAAACTTTTGATCATGAAAACTAAGCCCATGATTGAAAATATTTTTCTGGTCACTTTGCATCCTTCCTCCGCCAAACTAACCTCAATTCCACCCTCACCCTATCTTAGAGGAAAGTGATAACAAGTTTTTAACGTGTGTTTCGACTATGTAGGGAATATTTCCTAATGTTATCCATGAACTCATTGAGATTCGTTGAAAGATAACTTCTTTCATAGGCCTAAAAAGGTCATTTTGGGCCATTTTGCAGGCTGATAAACACCATTTGGAATCCTTCATGGAAAATATAAATCATATGGGGGTGGTGTAGAGAGTATTGAAGATGTATGAGGTAATTTAGGAAAAAAGCAGTAAATAAAATTTGATTCAAGAATAATTTGAAAAAAAAACTAGGTCATCTAGGTGCAAGGAATGAAAGCTCTAGTGGTGAAAGTTGACTTATCTTGAAGATTTTGGGATTTTCAAAATGATTTAGGAGACAAAAACACTCATAGTAAATATATTATAATCCTCTATAATATATAAATATTAACTTTGTTTCAAGGCTCAAATATTTCCTAAGGTGATTCAGAAAACAATAGTTGTTCCTCTCGGTTCAAGATGAAATATTCTAAAATTTTGAAATTTCGGGAAGAATTGGATCTAAAAATGGTTTCAGTGATCTCATCAAGTTTTTGGAGTTAAAATCACATAATATTTGACCCCAAAACACATTCACATGCTTTAAGGGTGAAATTTTCATTTTCAGTGTATTTATTTGGACACAGTGAGAAAACCCAACTTTCTAGAAGTGGTAAAGTCACACTTTTGACACTCATGTGTCCCCTCTATCCCCCAAGGTCTATTGTAGTATTTTTGTGTGATTCCTAGTTTCACGACCACCCACTGATTTGTTTTTGCATTCAATAAGTGGGAGCCTCCCATTACTAAGAATAGGGACTTAGTCCCGGAGCATTGGTGAAAACTCAATAACTTTTCCTTGTGAAAAACATATTTCACTAATAGGAAAAAAGAAACTATGGTTAGTATATGTGTGTAAAACTCTCCTTGCATGATATCTCTATCATCCTTTGCAGTCTTGTGTAAGACCCTATTTAGGTTTATTGAGTCAAATCACTTTTAGCTAGGAGTATACAAATATACCATCATAAAAGTCACTAGATTAGTGTAAAGTGTGGAATGAGATCAATATAACCCTGTTCCCTAGAGGAGAAATTCAAATAGGAATAAACTCATACTTTTTACTAAGATTTTCATAATTTGATTGCAATTTTCTCATAACCCATACTTGAATCCAATCCATTATTTGATGAGAGGAAGATGAATTAGAGGTTTCCTCATCTAAATATAGGTTGAAGGTATGTGGAGAAGCCTCATGAAGGATGGGATCAAATTAAACCCCAAATAACATCATATTTTCACAATTAGGTCATTGAGGATCAAATTGGCCCAAAATGCATCATTGATTGAACCACTTAAGATATTAGTTCAATCAATTAAGATATTCCTTCTTCTGGAATATTTTAATTTCTTCAAGACATTTCTTGTGTCTTGTTCCATTTCTAGCATACATTGAACTTCTTCCTTCTTTTCTATAACTATTGTACATTATTAGCATGGCATTTTAATTTATTTGTTGATGCACCCACTTCTTATTGATTGGAAAATATAAACTCCTCAATTTACTTCAACTTTTCCACCATTGAGGCCATGTCAAGTGAGGCATGCCCCATAGTTGGGTGCTAGGTAGTATTTCTATAGGGAAAAAGAGGAGTAGAGATATTGTAAATTATAGAGGTGGGGGTAAAATATGATGAAAAAAAAAGTTTGTTAGGGGAGAGAGTAGAGATGATAATCATGATCTCCTTCTTTATGATATGTGAAGTATTCTAGAGCATCGAATAAGTGTTCAAAAACACTATTATGAAATCTACATTGTGATGGGAACATGATGATCTCTTCTGATAACAAGGTAGGAGTTAGGACATGAGGATAAATTTATTACTTCTTTAGGCTTTCACAATTCACTTCTATGACCAAGATTCAATTCTATGATGCTCAAACCTTTTTATGCTTGTCTTTCACTTATTGAAATAGGTCCTCACTTTACAAAAGAGGATTACTCCCTAAATGAAGTTCTTGTCCTATGACCACCTATTGAACTGAAATTATGTGACTACATATGCTTCCTCCTTTGAGGTGTGAACACACTAAAAGGTGTTTTATGATTGTTTAATAAAACTACTTATTGAATTATACTTTGTGAAACTGAGATGGTTTCTCATTCTTGCACATATGGTTCTCCATATGAAGATCATACTCTTACCCTTATTATATTTAAAATAATCCTTAAATGGAATAAAATTTAGGATGCTTATACATGTATTTATCATATCCCTATAATGAGAATAAGTGACTTCTTTATCCTTCACACATGATGGTCCTAGATGCCTGAGTAGTACGACTAGCTCATTTTTCACTTGTTTCACAAAGAGATTTGGACACAATGGAAGAGTAATTATATGGTGATCATAAAATCAATCCTTGATCCTCAAATTTCACATTTTAACATGATGATCTCTTATTAATCTCATAATTCACCTCTTAACAAAGATGTCACCCGAGTGGAAGCATGATTACGATGTCTAGACACCCTATTTCTAAATTACTCCTCATAGAGAAAGGTTTCCTCATCGAGGTAATGGAAAGATTGATCCATAAATTAAACTTGGATGATTTTATGAGAATTAATCCCATGTTATTACTGCCACACTACACTAAAACACTACAAATTCCACATCCTTGACTTGAAAGATGTGAGTTCATTACCAATAATTGATTAAGTGTTTAGAAACAATCTCATGAAATATGCATTAAAACTGATCCTAAGATGATTTCCACCATCACTCATGGTGATATTCTAGTATCATCATCTTGATGCTCTCTTGATTTGGGATATCATATTTTATATGCACATTCTTCCATTCTGGGAAAACATATTTTTCCTTAGATGTCTAAATGTAGACACCAAACTTGAGCTTTTCACCTCAAAAGCTTAAGAAGGTTGTTTGGGGTTAAACCTTATATTATTTTGACTCCAAAACACCTTATGTGATATATGGAACCATTATTGAGATCAATTACATCAACTCAAAAATTAGGGCCTATTCCATCTTGAACTTAGAGGGGAAACTATAATTTTTTTAAATATCTCAATAAACCTTTACGCCTTAGAGTAAAGTTTATGTTTCCACCTTATAGAGGATTCCAATATATTTTTTATGCCTATATTTTTCATCCTAACTCCTTTTTAAACTCATGAAATCATCCGTAGAATTCAAATTTCATCATTTCATCCTTCATTCCTTGTACCTTTAATTACTCGATGTTGAATAGATTGCTCCTGTATAAGATTTTCTTCCCTAAACTTTATGAAATTACTTTGAACACCTTAAAAGTTCTTTGAAATAACCCTAAGATGATTTATATTTTCCTTGAAATCTTCGGAGGGTTTTTAATTAGATTCAAAATGGCCAAAATGGCCTTTTTGGCCTCTAGAGGAAACTATCTTTCATCAGATCTTGATGATTTTATCATTCATATTAGGCACTCTTCCCCGCACACTTAAAAAAATCAAAAACCTTGTTAGGAATTTCATTAGAGATGGGTTGAGAATTGAATTGAGGAAAGGTTGGCCAAAGGAAGGATTCATAGTGATATGGAAACATGATTTGCAATAGTGGGATTAGTTTTCATGCACAAAGTTTCAATTTTTCATGATATAAATTTTGCATAAAAACAGGCCCCTCACTTTTGTGCACAATGATTGGGTTCTTAGATTTGGTGCTTATGATAAATAACCTAACAAGTATCATTTGTATGTGAGAAAAATCTATAATGAGATAAATATATTGATGTAGATAAGGTTGAGTGGATTATTTTGTTGATATCTCCTAGCCTCCACTTTGATTTTATTCTAATGTTGTAGTGGTTCTTCAACCCGATGATAAAAATCAAATCATTCTTCTAACATGGATTTCATTTTGATCATATCACTTCATATTTTATTTTTCCCTTCTTTTTGTTCCAAAAATATCTCTCCACTTAATTTTTGTTGTTCGATTTGAATGACATCTCTTTATTATTCCACTCGCACCAATTGAGAATTCACTCCTCTTGTTAGCTTCACACACCTGCATTGCTCAAAATTCACTCATTTTCCACATACAACATAGTAAATATCATTTTTCACTTGTATTGCTAATCAAATTTTCTCCACTCACTTATATTTTTCCATGCTTCACCCGCTTACTAGTTGTTTTTATTACATTTCACATACCTTGCCTCCTAAGATCTATCATTACTATGTCAAATAGATGTCTTCTTAATCACATATTTTCCTTAGCAATTCACCATTTTAGTATTTAATTTGAATAGATCACTCTCTTCTTGCCTCTTTATAAATCTTCTTGATATATTTTCATTATTCACTCCTTTCTTCTTCTCACAACAGTTTGATGTTTCTCCTCACAAGCGCATTCTATTACACCATACACTCAACAATTCAATGTTTCTACATGTTGGTCCTCTTTCATTTAGAAGTCTATTATGGATTTAATGATTCATATTTATAATTTTGATCCACTTATACTCATACTCAAAACTCACTCTACTCTCTTATTTTCATCTCTCTATACTCTCACACACTTTTCTTTTCAACTACAACTACTTTTATACCATGACCAGTATATCTTATTTTTATATTAAGACATAGGTCGGCCTATAAGTTAAACATCAATGCCAAAACAGATCCATCCATATCAAATGATAATACCATAACACAACACAAGTCAGCTAAGTCAGAATGTAAGTGCAAGAAATATATTAATTCCAAAATAAAGACAACCAACATACATCTTAAATATTATAAACCTTTTTCAACTCCTTGGAATAGTCAAACTCGATGATCCAATGATTCTTCATTGATTAGTGGCCTTTGGCCTTTCACTCACCACTCAACCTATAGCTAAAGTACATACTTTACTCATAGTCCTCATGATCATGAATCTTCACTTAACCAAGTCATATATTTTCTCAAACATGATAAACATGTCACTCCATATGTATCAATGTGGCCCATATTAAAATCTCAACTTGTAGTTTATTACTCATAGTCATTTCTTCTTATCATTCTAGATGAATTGACCAATGAGGCTCTTGATCATTCAAGTGTATCTCCATATCAATATTGTGTGCTGCTAGCTATGGACCAATCATACTTCTAAATTTGGATGAGAAAAATTCTTACGAAATCTCCAAAAAAACTCTACTACAAGCTCCAGACCACAGACAGCGGGTCAAACGAGATATTCCTTTCTCTGAATGACCAACACTATTTTGAACTTTGGGTCATTTATACTCCTATCTCCAAACGTCATACATTATGAATGAGTTTCGGACGAGCTACACTACAAGATCCAGATGAAATTTTATTGTGACTGAGCTCCAAACCAACTCTATAACAATATTTTTGCGATGAGTTGTATAACCATCTCGACTCTAGGTGACATACATTGAACCTTTGATATCAATGACAATCAATTCTAACATCAATATGTTCTTTTATCATTGTTATCTTCCTTTGACATCAAAGACAATTATTCCAACAACTTGTATGCATTTTGATTTTTATGTGTTATAAGGAATTTCATGATTCCATATATTTGAGAAACAATTGCTACCTTTGGGAGTTGTGACGTTTATAAATATATAATTATGACACATCTAAAACTCCTATAAATGTCAAAATAAATCTAAAGGCCCTAAATCCTAAAAAATGATTATATTCTTCCCCAAAACAAATATCAATTGTAGAATTTAAATCCTAAAATCTTTAGGTTGAATGTTAAAATTGTGAAAAATACATATGTATTAACCAAATTAGAATAAGAAAAACTATCTTATAAATTGTGACTTATGGAGTTGAGAGACTAGTGTCATAAGGTTTGGAGTGACCCTAATTTCATATATTGACGGAAATAAATTTAAATTATAAGAAATAATAAAGTATAAAGGTTAATAAATGAAAATATTATATTTACGTGTTATAACATGAGCGCATTATAACGTGCTCATGTTTTATTCTTGGTAAATACCAATGTTATTAATGTAAAATGCTAACACACTTTTCTACAAAACATAGTGTATTTCACATCAAATAAAAAAATTGGCTTATTTTGGTCCCCTATTTCCGTGCACACACCCTATTATATTGTGAGAAATGAAATGATTTGTTAGTGTGGTTAGTAGATATGATTTTTTGAACAACTCATGCTAATATAGTAGGTTAGTTGTTGTGAGATGAATTATAGCTCTCCTATTTTTAGAGAGAAAACTCACATATATTTGTATGCATTTGTGTGAAATCAATATACAAATATTTAGTGTGTTTAAATTGTGCAAAATTTGACCAAACTTATCATTTTGATGAAAACTTTTTTAGCTCATATTCATTTATGTATTTGGTATCTTGATATAACATAGTTTTGTATTTAAGAATATATTATACAATGTGTTTATGGCTCATTGTCTAAGTCATGCAATTTGAACAAAGGAGACCCATCGATTAATGTTAATAGCAAATTAATTTAGAAATTTAATGATGCGATATTGGAATGAATAGGTAGACCATTTTGGTAGGTCACAAAACCACGTTAATTTTGATCCCTTTAGGATTCATGGAAATAACTTAGCCAATAATTTTCATTGTTCTCATAATGCATGGATACAACCAAAAATTCATGAAGATGTTGTTTTATATGTATATTATTTCCAAAAAAGATAAAATTGTGTGATACAAATGATGTAGATAGAATATATTAGAGGAAATCCAAAGATAAATTACTATTCAAAAAAATTTGATACAAATAATTATGGAATGTACCTCATTAGAACCTTGTTTCATAGTAAGGAGTGTATATTGTACATCTTAAATATGTGTGTGCATCTGAGAATCTATTAGTATAAGTGACATGCATATAAGAATTTAATTGCATCTCGATTTTTATGGAATGAACCATCTTTCAAAGTTTTCATTAAAGTTGTATCCATATGAGGAAAAATAGAAGCAAAATGTTGTGTAACATGATAATTATGGTAGCTTGAGGAAGATATTTTAATGCTCCAATATTTGCATTACTAGGTGTAGGAAACACTTAGTTATATGTGCATTAGTATGTGTAATGGGTATGTCTGTCTAGGACATTAATGTAAAATGCTAACACACTTTTCTACAAAACACTCGTATTTCACATCAAATAAAAAAATTGGCTTATTTTTGGTCCCCTATTTCCGTGCTTGCACACCCTATTATATTGTGAGAAATGATATGATTTGTTAGTGTGGTTAGTAGATATGATTTTTTGAACAACTCATGCTAATATAGTAGATTAGTTGTTGTGAGATAAATTATAGCTCTCCTATTTTTTAGAGAGAAAACTCACATATATTTGTATGCATTTGTGTGAAATCAATATACAAATATTTAGTGTGTTTACATTGTGCAAAATTTGACCAAACTTATCATTTTGATGAAAACTTATTTTAGCTCATATTCATTTATGTATTTGGTATCTTGATATAACATAGTTTTGTATTTAAGAATATATTATACAATGTGTTTATTGGCTCATTGTCTAAGTCATGCAATTTGAACAAAGGAGACCCATCGATTAATGTTAATAGCAAATTAATTTAGAAATTTAATGATGCGATATTGGAATGAATAGGTAGACCATTTTGGTAGGTCACAAAACCACGTTAATTTTTATCCCTTCAGATTCATGGAAATAACTTAGCCAATAATTTTCATTGTTCTCATAATGCATGGATACAACCAAAAATTCATGAAGATGTTGTTTTATATGTATATTATTTCCAAAAAGATAAAATTGTGTGATACAAATGATGTAGATAGAATATATTAGAGGACATCCAAAGATAAATTACTATTCAAAAAAAATTGATACAAATAATTATGGAATGTACCTCATTAGAACCTTGTTTCATAGTAAGGAGTGTATATTGTACATCTTAAAGAATGAGAATCTATTAGTATAAGTGACATGCATATAAGAATTTAATTGCATCTAATTTTTATGGAATGAACCATCTTTCAAAGTTTTCATTAAAGTTGTATCCATATGAGGAAAAATAGAAGCAACATGTTGTGTAACATGATAATTATGGTAGCTTGAGGAAGATATTTTAATGCTCCAATATTGGCATTACTAGGTGTAGGAAACACTTGGTTATATGTGCATTAGTATGTGTAATGGGTATGTCTGTCTAGGACATTAATGTAAAATGCTAACACACTTTTCTACAAAACACTCGTATTTCACATCAAATAAAAAAATTGGCTTATTTTGGTCCCCTATTTCCGTGCACACACCCTATTATATTGTGAGAAATGATATGATTTGTTAGTGTGGTTAGTAGATATGATTTTTTGAACAACTCATGCTAATATAGTAGATTAATTGTTGTGAGATAAATTATAGCTCTCCTATTTTTTAGGAGAGAAAACTCACATATATTTGTATGCATTTGTGTGAAATCAATATACAAATATTTTGTGTTTTTACATTGTGCAAAATTTGACCAAACTTATCATTTTGATGAAAACTTATTTTAGCTCATATTCATTTATGTATTTGGTATCTTGATATAACATAGTTTTGTATTTAAGAATATATTATACAATGTGTTTATTGGCTCATTGTCTAAGTCATGCAATTTGAACAAAGGAGACCCATCGATTAATGTTAATAGCAAATTAATTTAGAAATTTAATGATGCGATATTGGAATGAATAGGTAGACCATTTTGGTACGTCACTAAACCACGTTAATTTTTATCCCTTCGTGATTCATGGAAATAACTTAGCCAATAATTTTCATTGTTCTCATAATGCATGGATACAACCAAAAATTCATGAAGATGTTGTTTTATATGTATATTATTTCCAAAAAAGATAAAATTGTGTGATACAAATGATGTAGATAGAATATATTAGAGGACATCCAAACATAAATTACTATTCAAAAAAAATTGATACAAATAATTATGGAATGTACCTCATTAGAACCTTGTTTCATAGTAAGGGGAGTGTATATTGTACATCTTAAAGAATGAGAATCTATTAGTATAAGTGACATGCATATAAGAATTTAATTGCATCTGATTTTTATGGAATGAACCATCTTTCAAAGTTTTCATTAACGTTGTATCCATATGAGGAAAAATAGAAGCATCATGTTGTGTAACATGATAATTATGGTAGCTTGAGGAAGATATTTTAATGCTCCAATATTGGCATTACTAGGTGTAGGAAACACTTGGTTATATGTGCATTAGTATGTGTAATGGGTATGTCTGTCTCAGGACATTAATGTAAAATGCTAACACACTTTTCTACAAAACACTCGTATTTCACATCAAATAAAAAAATTGGCTTATTTTTGGTCCCTATTTCCGTGCACACACCCTATTATATTGTGAGAAATGATATGATTTGTTAGTGTGGTTAGTAGATATGATTTTTTGAACAACTCATGCTAATATAGTAGATTAGTTGTTGTGAGATAAATTATAGCTCTCCTATTTTTTAGGAGAGAAAACTCACATATATTTGTATGCATTTGTGTGAAATCAATATACAAATATTTAGTGTGTTTACATTGTGCAAAATTTGACCAAACTTATCATTTTGATGAAAACTTATTTTAGCTCATATTCATTTATGTATTTGGTATCTTGATATAACATAGTTTTGTATTTAAGAATATATTATACAATGTGTTTATTGGCTCATTGTCTAAGTCATGCAATTTGAACAAAGGAGACCCATCGATTAATGTTAATAGCAAATTAATTTAGAAATTTAATGATGCGATATTGGAATGAATAGGTAGACCATTTTGGTAGGTCACAAAACCACGTTAATTTTTATCCCTTCGGGATTCATGGAAATAACTTAGCCAATAATTTTCATTGTTCTCATAATGCATGGATACAACCAAAAATTCATGAAGATGTTGTTTTATATGTATATTATTTCCAAAAAGATAAAATTGTGTGATACAAATGATGTAGATAGAATATATTAGAGGACATCCAAAGATAAATTACTATTCAAAAAAATTGATACAAATAATTATGGAATGTACCTCATTAGAACCTTGTTTCATAGTAAGGATTGTATATTGTACATCTTAAAGAATGAGAATCTATTAGTATAAGTGACATGCATATAAGAATTTAATTGCATCTGATTTTTATGGAATGAACCATCTTTCAAAGTTTTCATTAAAGTTGTATCCATATGAGGAAAAATAGAAGCAACATGTTGTGTAACATGATAATTATGGTAGCTTGAGGAAGATATTTTAATGCTCCAATATTGGCATTACTAGGTGTAGGAAACACTTGGTTATATGTGCATTAGTATGTGTAATGGGTATGTTTGTCTAGGACATTAATGTAGAAAGAGAAACATTAAAATGTTTATTTACATCATATGATGGTCCAACACATGTGTCTTCTCAAGTGCGTATTTCCTAAAGCAATGTCTATTTTTCATTTTTGAGATGCATAAATTATATCGAATATTTCACCATAATGTAATGTAAAATGATATGTTTTATAACCACCTCTTCGATTTTCCATTTGAGAACTAAAATCCTCTACATTCATAATTTCAACATTTTAGTCTATATTTGCATGAACATTTGCATCTACATTTTTGTAAAACATTGCATCAACATCAAGATTAACATTTTCATCCATATAAGAGGTAATGTTGGAAACATTGACATTATTTATGGTCAATACAATTCTCCTTCTTGGTTTTTAAGAGATTTAGCTTTCCTATGTGGCATAATATAAAATCATGAAAACTCTCAAGTTCCTGCATAAAATAATGGGTAAAGATATTAAGTTTTTAATGAAAGCCTACTATTTAGAATCAACCAAAAATCACAAAGCCTAAAGCATGAAAATAAATCCTAGGTTATGTATTTGAATGTAAATATTGGGTTCACTAAAATCTAATGATGAAACTATGTTTTGTTCCCAATTTATTTGATACATATAGTAAGAAATAATAAATATAAATCCTAATATAAGTTGAGTTATGTAAAGCCTTGATACTTGAGTATTATCGCTCACTTTAAAGATAAAAAAGCATTAATTAGGGCATATAACTAGAACAAACTAAGTAGTGTAAGATAAAAAATGATGAAACAAGATGCTCAAATTTTGAATAATAATAGGGGAGACTATTTTCATGACATTCAACAAACTCTAGGAGATGGTAGTGTGATTGTATAGGTTTGACAAGGGCATACAGTATAATTCATGTATATTACCATGAATTACCTAAACACTGAAGATGCAAAAATAATTATATTTACCAACAACACTAATCAAAAATTGAGTTAGATGATGCTTCTCTACATGGTTACATGAATATGAAACATTCCACTAGTATACTTGGTTTAATGTCATTACCTCTCAAGTCCATATAAGATTCTTTTTTCTAAGAAAATAATTAATAAGATAAATATAGAATGGTTAGTTTTTTAGATAAATAATTCAATGATATTATGTAAAGAAGGCACATAAAGTAGATTCATAATAATAATTATATTTACTGAAACACTAGTCAACATTTGAAGCAAACAATGTTGTTGAAATGTAGTGAAATACTCAACACCTTGTCATAAAAATTGAAACATGAATAGAAACACATAACATTCAACCAAGAAAAGATACATAGCTCAAACAACCAAGTAGAATGACATTACATAAAATACGAAGAGGGATTTAAATTCCTTAAGCCCATTTCCAACACCAACATGGCCAAGGAATTACACTTAATGTCGGGTAATCATAAAAACATACAAAGATACATAGTTCATTTAAATATACAAATACATAGGGCTCATTTAACAATGCAAATAAAACTAGTTTAATTAACCATGCATAAAATCATAGTTCATATAGCTATGTAAATGGGTAGATTTCATTTAGTCATATAGAGAAATAGAGTTCATTTAAACATGTCAAGAATCAAAGTTCAATTTTTTTATTATTGGTAAATGGTTTTGAGGGGCCATACACTATAGTACAAAATGGCTCAAAATCCAAGATAGACAATGAGCGTAGATTGGTTTTTTGATATGTGTGGGCCATACCCCCATAATAAAATCCTAAGAAGAGTTAGATATTAGGATAAATACAAATGCATGGGATAACTACCTATAAGACACCCAACTATAGACATAAAACAACAAAACTGCACCAAAACAACAATAATGAACCAATTAAGAGACTTGTTAAAAATAATTTGAGCAATCTTCAGGGCCTTATAGAGGTTGATGGTAGTTTACATATCATCATCCTGACTACTCTCAACAAAATTCTTCTTCTTGATTCTTCCATTCTTCCAGGGCTGCCCTGGGATACCACTAACATCACAAATCTACTTGAAGTAGATTTCTATGAAAAAAAGAACAACCATGTCAAAGAAAAGATGATTAATTTTCTTTTTCTCAGCATGTTGAAATATTTCATCCTAGGCATTGAGCTAGTTGGTTAGAGTTTCAATTCTCTCTTCCAGTCTTGAAAGAGTGGAGGGGTCCAAATTGTCCTTATTACCTTCCTTAAGAAGGAAGTCCACATTGTCTTCTATACCTTTTATAGTCTCATCTTCTTTGCTTCAATTGTGGTGTTAAAACAAAGATAGTAAGAGGGTTAGGAGAAAATGATTGATAACCACAATAAGTTTATCCCCCACAATTTACTTTCCCTTGTTGCTACTACACAAGACACTTTTACCCACAGGGGATCAAAGGTGGGTGGCCTGAAGTTGGGGTATTTGGAACAGATCCTGGAATGTTGAGGAGGGGGAAAAGTGGGGTAGGATCATTAGACATGATATCAAGGAAGTATTGGTTCATAAGGAAGATCACTCCTTGATGAAGAGGAAGAATCCTCAAATGGGATTGAACATCACACACCGATTTCTTAAGAGAATGCAAAATATAGTAAGAAAGACTAACCTTGGAAGCATGCCTAAAATGGTTCAAAAGGACCAAGTGATGGAGAAGAAGATTTGAAAATCATCCTTCTAGGGTGATGTACCACATAACCATTTTAGCTACTTCATCAAATGTGGGGGATAGAAGAGAAATTATTGCAGACTTCCCGGTACCTATAGAGCTTCATATCCCTCCATAAATCATTTCTCCTTGGCATCCTTGTCAAATTTGTTATGATAGAACTTAACCCCTTCCATACTCAAACCAGTGATGAAAGAGATCAGGCTCTTGGTGATGGTAAATTATTTTCCCTTGAAAGTGATCACCATGTCTTTCCATTTATGGGTGAAAGTGAGAGAGATGTGAATATCATGACCTCTTATTCTTTGCATAAAATCCGTGAAGCCATCCACATTTAGGGCATGTCATAATTCTGCATTCTATTTCTAGGATGGATCATAAATAGGATCCACTCTACAAGGAGGTCCTCCCATTTTGAAATTGGAAATCACTAACAAAGAAAAACACACTGGTCACATCTAGGATTTGGCTCTAAAAATAGTATCGATACCTAATCCCAAAAAAGAAGAATATCAAAACAGAGGACCTACATAGCATAAAAAGCTTTCCACCAATAATACACACACTTCTTAACAACACTTCTATCAAATCCAAAGAACAATAAACAATTGAAAAGGATTTGTTTGGAAGATATAACTCTTGAATGTTGGGAGTACCCTAAATCCTTTCTTCTCACATGCTAAGTCCACTAACTTAGAATGATTAAAAAGGTAGGTGGCCTTGGCTTCTTTAAAAATGATGGATCTTCTTGTGAGAGAGATATCCTCATAATCATGCCAAATTTTGAATTTATTATTAATGACACCATAATTAGCAAGTGCGTCAGCCACATTATTCCCCTCTCTATATACATGACGAATATTGATATTATTGAAACCTTTACATAAGACCTTGGCTTCATTTATAAAACATTTTATGGTCCATCTAGGGGTTGTGAGCCTATAATGTTGTTTATAATGTTCATAGAGTCTCCCTCAATAATTAATTTTCTCACCTTGATATCCCTTGAAATTCTCATTCCCTAGAGAGTGACAAGGGCCTCAGATAGTGATTTGATTGTTTTCCCATAGGACCTGCATAAGCAACAATGGGGTGTCCATGATGGTTTATAATTAGACCACCACCACTAGTTGCACCTGGGTTTCCCTTAGAGGCCCCATCAAAATTCAATTTATACCATCCTTCATGTGGAGGAATCCATTGAATAAGAGTCTTATCAATGTTGGGAGAAAGAATTTGACCTGTTGAATTTCAATATTCCAGGTACTTAAGAACCTTTCCTCTTCCTTGGGATACTTAGCATTCTTGGGAGGCTTAAATTTTAAAATTTTTTCCTTGGTTGCACTATGATTTCATTAAGGATCCTTTTGATGGATTTGCTAGTATATCTGAAAATGAGAGAATTGCAAGCCTTCCAGATTCTCTAGATAGTGTGTGGAAAAATAATCCTCCAAAACCTCCTGAGCAAGTTATGTTTGAAAGGTGGTTACCACTATTCCCAAGCTTGAACAATATCATCTGAAAATGACTAGTCTATGCCAAATTTACTAGAGATAAGCTTCCATAAAGCAACAACAGTAGGGCAAAAGTGCAAGAGAAGGTGATGGATAGTCTCATTCTCTTTTTTACATTGGTAGCACCTATTAGGCATGGTGGATCCCCTCTTAATGAGGTTATCAATGGTAAGGATACTCTTGTTCAAAACCAACTAGAGGAAATGATTGATTTTGGGAGTGAGTTCTTTAAACCAAATATTTATTTATGGAAAGCCACATGGACTTTCATCAATATATACTTAGTACCCAGTTCTCACCGAGTAATCTCCATCAAAGGAATGAGACCAAATAAACTCATATTTAGTTTGTATCTGGCTGATTGGGATGTGGCTGAGAATGTTTTACAAATCCATAATGAGATCTTTATGATCAAAAATAACAAAGTTTAAAGTCTTCCATTAATACTATAGATGTAGTAACTGACCTTCTACCCAATAGCCATTGTGAATCTATTTTTGAGATGCTCCTAGTGACTTTTGTTTCTAAGATTATGGAAATCCACCGAGCTATATTCCTAGAACTAAATATCCTCCCCATTTCCTAGATTCCATTTATAGCTATCCTCCAGATTAAATTTCATTTTACCATGAAAAGAAGAAGAATTTATTTAACCATGTAGAGAAGTAAAGTTTAATTAATCATACAAAAAAACATAACTATGGAATGAAGTATAAACTTCATACATAGATGTACATATTTTACTCAATGTCAACATCAATTCCAAGATATAACTAAAACTCCAAATCCAACACCAACACCAAAATAAAAATCCCAATGCAAAGAGGATAAAGAGACATTTCACCCAAAAGAAGATTTCATTTTTGAGCTACAAGAGAGGAGAGATTACTGTCGTGTGAAATAAAAATTTTTGTCATGCGACATCATCAAATTTTCTATCGTGTAACTACAAATCTCCTATCATACGACCTTATATTTTAAGTTGTGTGTCTCCTTTATTTTTGTACATCTAGTAGTCATCCAATTATTTTCGTGTGTCTCTTAATTTCCTTGTCATGCGTCAAAGCAACAAAGGATTATCGCACTTCAATAACCTCTTGTCATGCATCAATAACTTCCTATCGTGCATCAACAACCTCACTTGTCCTACAAGTTCACAATATTTCATATGTCGATATCTCGGTAAGATAGTAGTAATTTCTTAGTTTACTACACGATGAAGTACCTAGGTTTATATAGGAGTATTTTTCAATGGTAGGCGAAGCCAACCCCTAAAAAAAAAATAATTTGGAAATTTTAGGTAAAGGACACCGACTGCTCCAAAAAAATTCCATTTCAAATTTTCCTAAAATGAAATTTTCACCAAATTACGATTATTTGCCACTAAAAAAATCTGGATTTAAACCATGTACAGAAGTAGACTTCATTTAATCCCATATATAATTTGAATTCATTTAAGCATATATAACTACATAAAAACTAGGTAGAAAAATAAAATAAATAAGCATGTTTACACACTAGACCCAAATTTGTTAGAGTTGACACCAAAACCAGACGCTAAAGCTGATTTTTAGAACCGGACACCAATGTATATGGATGTAAGTATCGCATAGAATTATTTTACATCAATCAAAAGAAATGTCACAAAGTGAGCCACATATTTGTGCCTCAACCCACTTCTCTCTATTTCTCTTGAGATGTACCCTTCTCATGCTCTATTATTGCAAATGATTATTGTAAATCTAATCTCACATAGAAATCACTAATGTAATAAAGAATCCATAGAATTGTGTGTCTTGATAGGATAATAAAACATCAAGTGGGGCTATAAAAATAAATTTTCCTCTACAATATACTTTTAAAACACATGTATGATTAGACATGTTGTGATACCAAATGTGAAGATTTAGACAAAGCTCACAAAATTCTTGACACAAAAAAATTTAATGTTATTTAATTTATTATTACTTAATAAATAATACATCACACATGCACGATTCCAACACATATGCACTAATTCATCTTCTACGTTGAAGGAGCTTAAGCTTATCACAAAAACCTCAAATCCCTAAAATAACTTATCCCCTGGAATATCTCTTGCACACCCCTATTCCTTACATTGTGGCAATATACCATATATATCGAGCGGGGATATGACTATAGACTATAGAGAAATGCTCCTCCCCATATATAGATAGGGAGTGTTTCCTCATCTAAATGGATAGAATATTATCTAAATTTGTTGTAATTTTGAGTGCATCTTCCCTAGATAGATATATTATATAACCTATTAAATATCCACTACATATAGAACTAAAATAGAGGATTTCTCCACCCAATTATAGAGTACAAGATAGGAATCATCCTCCCTATACTTGGGTGGTAGGAAAATTCTCTATATAACATGCCTAATGGTGAGATACAAATCACATATCTCTCTTTTTTTAATAATGGAAAATAGTTTTTTGAAAGGGACTATACCCTTGAATACAAAATAAGGCCTTTAAGCCGGAATAAGAGTGAGAAACATAGCAGGACTAACCAAGTCCAGGTAATACAATGAAATTCCACGTAGCCCAGAAACAGCTACACAAGCGAGACTTAACAGCAAAACAACAGCAAAAAAACAGTAACCCGACAGCCAAGAAACAGTAAGAATAACAAAAGAGAGCAGTAGAAGCATGCAGGACTACTTCTTGGCTGCTTGATCAACACTGATCTTGACTTTTTTCCAAGCATGAAACATACCCAAAGCGGTCATGTGGGCAGCATCCGTCTTATCGAGCTCCTCGATGGTTCTTTTGCTCTCTTTTTCATTGCCCCAAAGTGCAGCCGGGACACCGCTGAGGTTGGAAACACTTTTGGCATGCCCCACGATGAATTCCTCAATGGCCCTAAAGGCGGCAATGTTGTAATCATGCCTAGTCTTAGCCTTCCCAAGGCGGGAGTCCAAGGAGGTCAGCTTTTTGTATATGTCTTCAATCTGACTATTGTCAATGCTCCCTTCCCCCTCCATGCTTTTCTTACCTTTTTGCTTAGCTAGGTTTTTGACCTCATCCTTCAGCATTTTTATCTCAGCCTCTAAGGCCTCCAGTCTCTTGGAAGGGTTATCCATCTGTGCTTCCCGGGGACTGGCACTACTTATGTTTAGCAGGTCACGTGCAATGTCAAGATCAAGAGGCTCTTTCCCTGCTGCAAGAGTCTCAAGGTTGAGTCTCCTAGAAGCCCTGGTGAGTGGACGTTTAGAGGTAGAGGCGAGGTGGGTGGCAGGAGGAGCAGTAGGAGGAATAGAAGGAGAAACATGTGCAGCCGGCATGGGGGTAGCAGCACCGGTGGCAGGGGCAGCAGCAAGGGCAGCAGGAGAAGCAGGACTGGCAGCAGCGGAGCCCATCGGAGCCGGGCTAGGAGAGGAAGGAAGACCGGGGTACTTGAGAAGGCAGTATTTGTGAATTAGCAAAATAAGCCCTTGATGCAAGGGAACCGCCCGGGTATGCTTCTGGAACTCCAAAATGGAGCGCTCAAGAGAGTTTAAAAGATAATGAGGGAAGCAAACCAATCTATTCCTACGGAAGTGGTTTAAAAAGATGAGATGCTTAGCTGGGACAGTAACAAACCTACCTTCCAAGGAGATGAAACGAATCATCATGCGAGTGACTTCATCAAACGGTGATGGAATTGAGCTTACAAGCAGACCCGCTGTGCTAAATATAAGCTTCTCATCTTCCTCCACAAATCTTCTTTCTTCAGTTTCTTTGATAACCCTTTTGTTGAAGAAGCGGTACCCATCCAGGCTGAGACCGGTCACTTCAGCAATGAGCTCTTCATTGACAAGAATTTTCTGTCCCCCATAGTCGACAGTCCTCTCTTTCCACTCCTTAGCAAAGCATACTGAAATACTTTGATCATGTCCTTGCACCCTTTCAACAAAGCTGGTGAAGCCGCCTATGCTGAGAATGTTCCAAAGCTCGGTGTTTTCCTTCCAATCAGGGTCCGCGCACGGCTCAATTTGACAGGGAGGTCCTCCCATCTTCTCAGTGGTGTGCAGGTTACAACAAATTCCAGAATGCCGCTGAGCGTGAAGAACAGTTCGTTTCTTACTGTTGAAGATCGCATAAGACTGGGAACTGTAGCCGTTGGTCTTCTCACGAACGGCTGCGTAATTGCTGAACTGAGCCTGCGGGAAGTCGCGTGTGAAAACCCTTTCCCTGTCAACAATCACTTTGTAATTATCATCGGTTTTCGTGGAGTTTGGCATCCGGATATCAACAGCCGTTGTACCTCCCGCGTGCGTGATTTTCAAATCTGGATGACTCCACTTGAAGTTTCTTAAATAGATCTTGCTATTATTTGAAAAAGATATTATTTGCCTCGCCATATAGAATAAAGCAGCACGTGTGAAAGAATTGATGATTTTGATTTTCCTCCAAAGATTAAGGCTTATCTCTAGAGATTGCTTGCTTGTGAAGATCCGCATGGATGCTGTTGTGAAGCTGATTAGGGATACTATCATTATCCCAGACAGTAAAATTTATATTAATGCCATAATTGGCCAGTGCATCCGCCAGATTGTTGCCTTCCCTGTAAGTATGTATGATTCTGATACTATTGAAGGTGTGGCAAATGCTTATGGATTCAGAGATAAAGTCTTTAATACTCCAACTGGGAGATGAGGACTGATTAAGAAGCTTAATGATATTAAGAGAGTCCCCTTCAACAATAAGGTTCTGAATATTTTGAGCCCGTGCAACTCTCAAGCCCCAGAGAGCAGATAATGCTTCGGCAAAATGATTGGTTTGAATTCCCATTTTTCCAGCATAAGCAGCAATCAAATTACCTTTGTGGTCTCGTATTGCTCCTCCTCCAGCTGCTGTCCCAGGGTTTCCCTTAGAGGCGCCATCAAAGTTCAGCTTGTACCAATTAGAGTCAGGAGGATGCCATTTAATCAAAGATCTATCAACACTATTCCCAGGGTTGCTCCAATTTCCAATGTGCCAATTAGATAAAATGTGCTCTTCATTCTCAGGATAACACTTGTTCTTGGGAGGTTTAAATCTGGCCATGTCCTCTTTGATACCTTGAGAAATTTTGCCAATACTGATTTTATAATTCTGCTTCTTATTTCTGAAAATGATATTATTTCTGTCCTTCCAAATCCTCCAGATTAAGTGTGGGATTGCTAATTTCCAGATTCTTTTGATAGCACAATGTCTGAATGGTGGGTTCCATTGATTCCATAGCTGATTAAGGTTCTTCGGCAACACCCAAAGAGCATCAAATTTAGAAAGAACAAAGCTCCAAATTCTATTGGCATAAGCACAATGTATGAACAGATGACTAATGTCTTCATAGTCATTCCTACAAAGGTGGCACCAATTAGGAATTATAAATCCTCTTCTCATCAAATTGTCAGTGGTGAGAATTCTACCTCTGATGGCCAGCCAAAGAAAAAAATTTATTTTGGGGGTTAACTCAGGCATCCAGATCTTGTTCCAGTTAAAGTCAGATTGGTTACTGTGAGAAAGATTGGTATAACCAGATTTGACTGAGTATTTCCCATCTTGTGAATTGCTCCAAACCAGCTCATCCTTGGAATTCAGCTGACTTAAAGGGAAGAGGTCTAAAAGATCCTGAAGGGAGGAAGTAGTTTGTTTCAGCTCAATTCGTTCCATAGAAAGTCTTTTCCAAGTCTTGTTGGTGCCATTTCCTTCAATATAGTCCTTGACTTTAGTTCCATACTTGCTTATAAGGCTGTCCTTAGCTGTCCCAAATCTCTCCAAGAGGTTGTCACTGAACCAGTTATCCTCCCAGAAGTTTATCTCACTGCCATCCCCCACTTTCCATTTGCTGCCCTGCTTGATGAAGTTTCTACTCTTGACCAGATTATTCCAAAAAATGGAACCATTGGGTAGTTGTTCTTCATGCAGATAGGAGTAGACAGCTTGTTGATTCAAGTATTTTGCTTTAATAACATCAATCCAGGGCTGTTTCTCAGATAGCAATCTCCAGCCCATCTTAGCGATGAGTGCCTCATTCATTTTCTCAATATTTTTTATGCCCAGCCCTCCCATGGATTTTGGGGTGCAGACCTTATCCCAGGCCACTAGGTGAAATTTGAACTTCTCTTCCATGCCTTGCCATAAATTTTTTTCGAATCCTTTCAATTTTCTCTCTGAAGGAAGAAGGAATTTTGAAAAGTGACATGATATAGATGGGCAGACTTTGGAGTGTACTTTTAATGAGAAGGCACTTACCAGCACTAGAGAGAGTGGCCCCTTTCCAACCTGCCATCTTTTTCTGAAATCTCATCAACAAATCATCCCACACCATGTGAGAGACTTTCTTAGTGCCAAGGGGGAGGCCTAAGTACGTTGCTGGAAGAGCACCTATTCTACAGCCCAGAATTTTAGCAATCTTGAGCTGTCTTTCCTCAGGGGTGTTAAAGAAAAAAATGGTGCTTTTGTCATAATTAATCTCTTGCCCAGAAGCAGATTCATAGAGTTGTAATAAAGCCTTAATAGCTTTAGCTTCCACAACTGAGGCCAGAAGAAGAAGGATTGTGTCGTCCGCAAACTGTTGATGAGAGACAGCTTGGCTGAATGAAGCGGGTTTAGATCCATTTAAAAGGCCGTTCTCAACCGCTACGCAATTGTTCTACTAAGGTACATCGGCTAAGAGAATGAAGAGTAAGGGGGAGATGGGGTCTCCTTGTCTTAGACCTCTGCTGCTGGTGAAAAAACCCACAGGCTCCCCATTAACAACCACAGAGAACCTGGCTGTAGATATACAAGACTTGACAATTTTTCTAAATTTTTCCGTGAACCCAAATTTAGATAAAATCCTGTCAAGGAAGACCCAAGAAACCTTGTCAAAAGCTTTATTCATATCAAGCTTGAGGATCATATTAGCCTTTTTATTGTTTTCCATGGAATGTAAAGTTTCGTGCACCATAATCACTCCGTCTTGTATTATCCTGCCTTTAATAAAGCCACTCTGCTGCCTTGAGATGAGGTCATTCATTATGAGCTGCAGTCTAGTAGTGATGATTTTGGTGAAGATTCTAAAGATAGCATTAACAAGACTGATAGGTCTGAAGTCCTTGAAGTCTTTTGCATCCATTTTTTTAGGTGCCAGCACAATGTGCGTGTTATTAAGCTCTTTTAGAAGATTTCCTGTTCTATAGAATTCATTTACCGCTTTGAGAAGATCCTCCGAGCATATTTCCCAGAACTTGAAAAAAATTAATAGAGAACCCATCCGGTCCAGGAGCCTTATCCCCCTCAAGAGAAAAAACAGCCTTTTGCAGTTCTTCAAGCGTGACAGCTTTAGTGATGTCTCTGAATTTCTGGTCCTCAATGATATTCTGAGGGATGGCCTCCAGCATGAAGGAAATAGCTTCAGGGTTGCTGACGTTGTTCTCTTTAAGAAGATTCTTGTAAAATTCAAGCGCTTGTTTCTTGATGTTGTTTGGATCTTTAGTGTTGTTCCCATTGTTTTTAGAAACCTCAAGGATTCTGTTACTGGCTCTATGTTTTAGAGTAGTCATGTGAAAGAACTTTGTGTTCCTGTCTCCCTCTTTAAGCCAGATAGCTCTAGATTTAAGGCGCCAAAAAGACTCTTCCCTACTGCAGATCGTATGCAACTCAGAAAGAATATTCTTTTCATTTACTTCATCTTCAACCGATCTTCCCAAAGTATCCATTTTTAACTCCAGATCACGAAGCTTGTTTTAACTCTTTCTTTTTTTGAAAATATTTCCAAAAACCCTTTTGTTCAGATTTTGACTTGCTTTTGACATTTTGAGTTTTGAACCAATCGAACTAAGCGATTGCCTTCCCATTCCATACCCACCATTCTTTTATCCTATCATAGATATCATCATGCTCCATCCACATTTTTTCAAATTTGAATGTGCTTTTTGCTGGTTTAGTCCAATTGAGAAGGCTTAAAGCAATCGGATTATGATCCGATCCAATTCTTGGAAGGGAAGATAGGTAAAAGTCTTGGCTTAGAATCCAGTTTGCTGAGATTAATGCCCTATCCAGTCTCACCTGAATGAACTCCTTTCCCAGCCTTCTATTATTCCAAGTATACTTATTACCATGCAGATCCACATCAATGAGGTTTTGTTCAGCAATAAAGTCAGCAAAGTCCTCCATACCATTAGAGAAGGTGGGGGTTCCACCAAACTTCTCGTCTGGGTTTAGAGGGGAATTGAAATCTCCCATAATGAGCCAGTTGGCAGAGCTATGTTGATTTCTAAAGATTTTAAGATCAGCCCATAGTTTTCTTCTACCACTAGCAGAGTTAGGGGCATAAATATTAGACAAGATCCATTCACACTTTTTCTCAATAGTGACGAATTTAATTGCTAGATGATTAATATTAGCACTAAGAATCATACCAGTACAGTGTCTTCTATCCCAAAGAGTAGCCAATCCTCCGGAAGCTCCCTGAGAATCGACAGCCGCCATTTCAGAACTATCCCAAAAAAAAATTAATATTAACCATGGTCATTGCTTTCATTTTAGTTTCTTGAAGAATCAAAATGCTGGGGTTACTGGAATCCCGTAACTCCTTGATGGTTCTTTGCTTAGAGTTTCCATTTAGGCCTCTGATATTCCAGGATATAATCTTCATTTGGAATGGTTGGTAGTTGGAATTGCTTGCTGGTTCAGTTGTCGCTGAACCCCATCTGCAATATCCCTCTCCGTTTTCTTAGCTCTGAGAGTCTTTTTAGAGGGTCTTCCTCTTTTTGAGCTTCCTCCAAAATCAGTTGTTCGTCTAGCAGAAGACCTGGTTGTTCTAGAAGAAGAGGTGTCCCAATTGTCAATTTCCTTTTTTTTATCACTATACAATGAATCTGGGATCCTTTCAAAACCTCTCATTCTTTTTTTCTTTTTTGAGATGACCAATGTGAATCCAGAGTCTGGATCTTCCATTTCCTTGGCAGGCGTGATTTCTCCTTCTTCATGTCCTTTATGCAAACTGTCAGGCAAGTGATCGAAGTTGTTGCAGCTGCAGCTGCAAGCAAAGTAAAGCCCTTTGTTGAGATCTTTGGGACAAGGCGGCGGATCTGTTGATACCATTCTCTCCAGAAGAGAGAATCTCCAAAGGCTCAAAATCTGTCATATCTTCCTTGTTACCAGCTTCCTCCCTAATTAATGGCTGAATTTCTTTCTCTTGTTCTAAAGCGTAGGCAAGTGATCGGAAGGCATTGCAGTGCTGCTTGATGAGCCGGCGAAGCCCTTTGTTGTAATCTTTGGGACAAGGCAGCGGATCCACAATACCATTCTCTCCAGAAGAGAGAATCTCCAAAGGCTCAATCTCTGTCATATCTTCCTTGTTACAAGCTTCATTCCTAATTAATGACTGAATTTCTTTCTCTTCTGATCCAGAAGGGACTAAAATGTCCATCACTGAACCATCATGCTCGTTTACTTCCATGGATACCTTAACAAAGTCTTCTTTCACAGATGTTTCAAAAGGTAAATCCGAAGAAGCCTTCACCGACTTGTCCAGTACTTCTTTGTTGGGAGCTTCAGGCAAAGCTAAAGTTGCAGCTTTGGGGCGCCAGACAAGATGCTTCTTTATATGAGTTCTAAAACCCCCTTTTTTTTTCCCTTCTATTTAGATGCAAATCCTTCTGGCTGGGACCTTTGTCATCAATCTTCCTATCCTTGCTTGGGTCCATGCTAACTTTGTTCAGATCTGAGTCTATCCCAGGCTGTTCAAAGTCAAAGGGAGGGTCATCTTCTTGGAGCAGTTTTTGTCAGAGTGACCAATGATATGGCATAGCTTACATCTTAAGGTTTCAACTTCAATTTTTTGGGTCCAGGATCCAAATCGAGTTTTCAAGATTATGTGCTCCGGAATCTCCTGATCTATGGCTGAGAAAATGCAGAACCGAGCAAAAGCAAGCCTGGATCTGTTTCTTGTGGGTCCATCAAGCCCAATAGGTGCACCTAGGGATTTTGCAATATTTAGCAGTATTTCATCATCCCATAGATGCAATGGCAGCCCTGGAAGCCTACACCAGATTGGAATGGTGTTTATATTTTCAGTATTTGGATCAAAACCCGGATACCATTTTTTCAAAAAAAGACCCATATTTCCCAGCCACCAGGGGCCTCCCAGCAACACCGAATCTAAATCCTCTTGCTGGTTAAACTTAGCCAGGAAAAAACCTTTTGGCATAACAGTAATGTTTAGGGCTCCCTTAGGTTTCCATTTTCTCAAAGCCCATTTTCTAATGAAATCAATATTAGGTCTAGAGCCAAGAAACTTACCAACAAGGGAGAGGTTTGTTTTGCTTAAGGCTCTATCAACAAATCCATCTGGGACCTTAAGACAGGTGGCACCCTCTTTGTCCGTTTCCCATGTAAAATGATCAGTGATTTTAGGACCCACCTTGAGGTTAGGGCTTTGAAAAAGCTTATTCCAGGCCAAAGGTGTGGATCCCAGCATATCCTCATTTTCTTTTCCAGCCGTCCGATTGTGGTCTGAGATCTGCTTTTCCTCAGTAAACTTTGTCATGTGCATGCATACTTTCCGCGGCGATTCTGCCGAAACGCTATGACCGTAGCTCAGCTTTTGCATCGTTCGTACCCGTGTCCACAAACGTCCGGTTATGGCTATAGAACAGCCTTTCCTCAGCATTTTGAATCGTAGTTCGCAGACATTCTGCAGCCAAAACTGCAGAGACCGCGTCACCATAGTTCTCTCCATCGCTAGTTCTCTTTCTTAGTTTTGGGGTATTTTATAAATTATATCCTCAAATAATTTACGATTTTTTGATTTCTTATCTTTTTATTCTCGAATTATCATTTTCAATAAATTAATGTCTAAATATGAATAAAATTGAGTTTTCTCATTGACTAGAATATGTTTATTTATTGATTATTGGTCCAAATTTAGCTTTATTTGAACAATGGTTAAATTTTAGTAGATGTTTCTCATCTCACCTGAACCATCTAGTTATCACCACCCTAATCCCCATATTTCAAAAATGTTGGCCCCTTTTACAATGTTTAGAATTTGGACTACATATTCCAGAATGTGTAATATATGAACTTAAAATTTTTAGGTAGGCCCTTTCCTCTTCTTTTCTATCACACCCTTATTGAATAATTTTTCTAAATAGACTATTTAATGTCATCTTAAATGTCAATGTGGTTCTAATTTTCATTTCGAGTCTATTTAAATATAAGAATATGGTCCTAGCCCATTTAGACAATTAAAAATGTAGTGAAGTATAAATTATCCAACAAGGCATTCAAGATGTTTTCAAGGGAAAGAGAAGGAAATTATTGATCATTAACAATCATACTAAAGTATTAAGTATTAATTTTAGTACTAAAGTTCATAGTTCGAGACATTATTTTGTATTGTTTTTCTCAGATTATGGAATATTGCAATTGTTGGTATGTTGTTATCAATATTGTGCAAAATTAAGGGTTTGATAAATATCAAGTTAGCTCAACTATTTCTGATGTAATATAGACCCAAAAACACATTGTTTTCGTATAGTTTCATATTCAATTTCCCAATTAGGATTAGGAGGAAGACAAGTGTGATTTTTCAACGATTAAAACAAATTTGTTCAAAATTGAGTGAGATATTTTTGACCTCATAGATAATGAATCTTGCTTTGAAATCAACTTTTTCTTTCATGTGATTCAACCAAAAATATTATAAGTGCATAATCCATGCATACCAAGGTATGTCCAATATATATATATACAAAGTTGAAATTTTACTATTAAATTTTAAGTATTATTTTCAAATGGTCAAACAAACCAAACCATATCTCGTTATCTTAGTCTAATTTTTAATTATTCCTAGAGGCATCCTACAAAGTATGGTAACATGGTGTTTAATGACATGAGTTGTTCATTTTTATTGCCGAATTAAAAAAATTAAACCTAAAATAATAATTAGAACATTACAATTGCTAACTTAAAAATTAAATATATATATATATATATATATATATAAAAGACATTAGTGTGGAGTAGAAAGTTTTGAGATTCTTTATGGCTTCTAAGTCATGTAGAGGATAATTGTTTAGGTAAGTTTTAGTTTTTATCTTAAAATATTTTTGAGCTTTAAGGTGTCTCGAACTTTAGGGTTCCCAAATCATTCATGATAAATATATTTGATTTTTCTTAATTTTTCTCATTTTCAAAATTAAGTGCGATAACGGTTTTACTATTTATTATAATAAATGTTTTATATATTATATGTTAAGTGAAAAGGTTTTTATTTTTGAATTTAAATGTTATAAAAAAATTTAATGTTTATGTAAATAAATTACTTGTGTGTGTACATGTATTTACTATATGTATATATACATGTATGTATGTATGTATGTATGTATGGATGTATGTATGTATGTATTTATGTATGTAAGTATGTATATGTATATGTATGAATATATATACATATTTACATATATATGTATGTATGGATACATATATGTATGTATATATGTATATATACATATATATGTATATATACATATTTATATATATATATATGCATACATAATTTCTATCATATATTTTTAATTAATTATTTGCTAGGGTTTTTAAGTGGAAATTTGTTTGCTACGGTAAGTTTTGTTTTTATTCTAACATCTTTTTAACTTTAGGTTTCCATGTCGTTATGATAAATATATTTGATATTTGTTAGGATTTTGTTAGGTTGTGGAGCCTATTTTCATGTGTGAAAGTGTTGAAGACTGTACACTTTTCATGTATCCTCATCGGGTTCGGGGCAAGCCGGGCCCCGAGCAGGGTCCGGGGCGGCAGCCCCCGGTAGCAGGGGTTTAGGGGTGCAACCCCCAAAAAAAAAAAATTGGGCCTTAAAACGTGCCCGATATATCGAGAAATGTGATTTTCTCATATGGGCGGGATTTTGACCCATAGGTTTATGGGACGGTTTTTGCCCATGGTTTTGATACCCACGGTTTTGTAAAACTGCTTAAGTAGTTGTCTATTTATATGGTTTTATGCATATGATAGATGTATGAAAAACATTGCAGATGTGCTTTGAATTTGGTGTGAATTCTATAGAGTTTGTTGAGCATAGCTCCAAACAAATCTGGGTATTGTATTAAGAGAGTGGTGGCTTGTAATAAAATATGAGCAAGTGATTCTTGGTGGACGTAGCCCAAATTAGGTGAACCACGTTAAATATTGTCTCTTTGTGTTGTGTTATTTTATTCTACACTTTTATTTGAGATCTGTAATATTTTTTGCATATTAGTTTCTACTGTTGCGATTCTGTGAGGGATTTTTCCACATATTTTATCTCTTATTTCCTAACAAATTTTTGCAATAATTTTTTTCATTTTCAAAATTAAGTACCTATGCTTTGATGTAATTAATATTTTTATTTTAACAATATTGGTATTCATATTTGTATGAACACATTTTTGAATATTTAATATATAATGAATATTAATTTATTGATTTTTTTATCTTTTCATATTTGAATGATTTTATTATTATGTATAATTGATATGAATATTGTATTTTTAAAAATACTTGAATTCGTATTGGTATATATTCATTTTGTAATTAAGTGCGGTAACATTTGATTGGTTTTTTTATTTTTTCTATATTGAAATATATTATATATGTCTATAACACCTATAGTAAAATATATATTAAATATAATGAATATAATATATGCAAAATATTTAATGTTGATGTACTTAATATTTAATTAATAATAGTTACAAATACCTAATTTTACTATTTATTAAAGCTTTGAAATTGTTTATAATGGGAAACTTACCAATATTTATAATTGTTTTGTTTGAATATTTAGGTATGGCTCACCCACGTTTGAATTTTGCAAATGAAGAGCAACGAAGATAATATGCTTGATGATATATTAGAGGACAATGTGAACAAATGACAGAGGAAGAAAGGCAACGTCAAAATGAGATTGAAAGAGAAATACATGCTAAACGCAGGGAAGAAATTATAGTTGAAGAATTGGAAGCACAACTAAGACAACATGCTAATGAAATGGTAGTATATTGTGCTTGAACATCTCAAGATGAAGAACATATATTAAGAACAATATTGTAGAGGAAAATAAATTTATATACATTCACCGAGGCAGGAACTAGAACAATTACAAGAATGTAATCGTCAAGTGGTTCAAAGGCATCATCAAAATAATTCTAAGGTTGAGGTTAGTTTTGAAGGATTGAATTCGGTAACCATAGACTATGTTCTAAAAATGACATATAATAGAGAAATGGATGTTGATGTTGAAAATAATGATCAACAAGTGTCGATGACATCATAACCGAGAAGAAGAGAGAAAAATACAATTGACCTGAATGGAATGATAGGGAGAGATTTAAATACTTTTGGAATGATTTTTGACATGATCTAGATAAGCTTGATTTACCAAGCATGTGTTATATTTTATAGGAAATTTATGTTGGAATAAAAGTGTGTCAAACATCCGAAGGTCATATATGTAATATATACTTGACAAGAGAAAGGACATCATTAATTTTCATCTTTTAACGATATGGATATTGGATCACAACAACAAAAATTGCAAACTTAAACACAAGTTGAAGAAAATATGATAGCTCATGTCAACCCAATCCTAAAATTAAAACATGCAACTAGAGGCCAATATAAATATAAAGGACATACAATAAGTTTTTCTCAAGAATTCAAATAAATTGCAAATATTTTACCACATCAAATAAAATATATTTACAGATGATGATTCTTCGAGGAAGGGATCAATGTGGAGCAAATTATGACTTTATAGTCAATAGAGACCGAGTATATATAAAATAAAAATATAAAGTAGAAAATGGAAAGTTATATTTAGATTCTCAAATTGATAAAATCGCTCTAGATGAACCTCCACTGAACTCGATGAAAATTTTTTCAACAAGCTAAACTATGTCCATATGGAGTTTGATTTGGATGCAAACAAATTTATATTTGTAGGTTTAATAACAAAGATGAATAAAGGAAATATTTTTAATCACACAACATCAATGGCCTCAAGGCTAGAAAATGCTATATGATAAATGGAACTAATATATGCATGGGTAAATAGCTCTTATGCCAAACCCGGAGAAAGAATTGATTAGATGGAGATTAGGACATCTCCTATCAATGAGTATGTCACATTAAGATTACTTTATATGGCATTCCAAAGCATTATTTCCTGATGGAAAATGTGACTGGATAGAACCACACTTGAAGAGGGTACATTTACATGATTTTTTAAACCATTTATTTCAATATAGGGATGATTAGTTTGGACAACACCCATGCTTCAAATATAATACGATGAACATGATTATGATACATCATGCACAAAAATTGTCTACAATGTTTGTAAAAAAATCCTTCAAGATATGTCAATCACCATCAATGAGTTATGTGAACATATGGAAAATGTGACCCACTCCCATATATCTAACTGTTTGATCCGGCTTGGAACTACATTGAGGGGAACAAGGTTCTATTGGGAAAAAGGTCATGATGAATTGATTGACATGTCACACCAAATTGGTTCACCTACCCTTTTATTCACTTTGAGTGCAAAAAATAGCTATTGTCCTAATCTACATTTGTTAATGCCAAGAACATCACCAAATAATCCATAAGAAGCCCTAAAATTATGAAGAAAAAATATAATTGATTATCCTCATATAGTGGCACACTACATGCACCTATGACATACCCTTTTCCGAAAGGAGATATTACAAAAAGGAATAAAATTTAAATATTATGTTGAGTTGTGGAGCTAAATTGATTCATTAATAACATGCTTTATTAACTTTCTAGATTAAATAGTAGCGGCTTTGGTCACCTAAGGAGAGGCATCGCTCAAAACAAGTAGGAATTGGTATCGGCTAGGCTAATAGACATCGGTTACCTATGTGTGATTGCTTTTATTTAAGTCACGGGAATTAGATATAACCTTTTATATAAAGGTGATATAATGGTTGTAATTTCAGAGTTAAAGTTCCCTAAGTTTGTATATACCTATATAAGCTAGAAAGCTAGGGTTAGAATCTAGATTTGAAAAGAATCAAAAGAATTGTAAGAAGAAATTATTGAGAGAGAAAGAGAGAAGCTTGAGTGGAAGATTGCAAATCTTCATTGTATATCCTTTGTGGATCTTTTGAATAATATATTGATTGTTTATTGGTGGACGTAGCCCACACTAGGTGAACCACGTTATATCTTATGTATTACCGTGATATGATTTCTTCCCGATTTATTTCCATATTTATTGCTTGTATGCTTAGATCGATATATATCAATACAATTGGTGTGATTAACCTCAACAACCTCGGTATCGTAGTTTTTTTATATAGTTTTGTGTGTTGACACATTTAATCACAGAGGTATTTCTCATTGAGTGCGAAGCTACACTAATGGCGTAAGATGGAAAATACGAGTTGAAAAAAATTAACGGCCGTAATTATCAATTATGGAAGATATAGGTGCAAGATTATCTCGCATCATAAAGATCTATACTTACCATTGGATGAGAAGGAAATACCTACAAATATTATCGATGAAGAATGCTAAATTCTTGATAGAAAGGCTTTGGGATCTATAAGATTTATCCTGGAAGCATCTATGGCTTTGAATATTACCAAGCAAAGAACCATGGTAGAATTGATGAAATATTTAACTAATCTATATGAAAAAAACTAGTTCTTAAAATAAAGTTTATTTTATGAAGAAATTATTTAATTCAAAGTTTCAAGAAGCTGAATTTGTATCAAGTCATTTGAATGATTTCCGTTCTATTGTAAATTAATTAAAATTAGTTAATATTCTTTTAATGATGAAGTGAAATAAATTTTATTTTTATACTCTTTTCTAGATAATTGGGATAAATTGGTAATGATTGTTAGTAATACAACGTCATTACTAATATTTTTAAGTTTGATGATGTGGTTAGTATAATCTCGAATGAAGAAATACAAAGCAAAAGTAAATGAGAATTATCATCCGGTAATGCTTTGAATGTAGAAATCGGAGGAATTTGAAGGATAGATCTAAGATCAAGAATAGTGGGAAATAAAAGAATAAGAATGGCATATCTAAATAGAGAGGTAAAGGAATAACCTACCTGGAATTGTGGAAAGAAAGGACATGTAAAGAAGATTTTTGGTTCAAGGAAAACAAAGAGAATGTACCGAGAAAAGTAAAGAGGATAATGTTACATTATTCGAGGTAATGCAAGATTCCCTTATTCTCTCCTTAGATAATAAAATTGAATCATGGGTTTTAGATTCGCGAGCTTCTTTCCATACTACCCTAATAAGGGTTATTTCCAAAACTATGTCCAAGGAAATTTTGGGCATGTTTATTTATGAGATGATGAACCATGTAATATTATTGGGAAATGATAAGTTCATCTAAAATTGTAAAATAGAAATACGTGAATATTGAAAGATGCGAGGAATGTTCCAAGCCTTAGGAGAAATCTAATTTCTATAGGACAACTAAGTGAATCCGGTTACATGGTTACATTCACAACCAAATCTTGGAAGGTTATGTTATCACCGAATCACAAAGACTCCCTGTGCATATACTTGAACTCATAGTGTGATTGGATAACATGGGTACTATCTCCAAGTTCAGGACTTGCTACTTGAGATAGACCTCCAAAGAAATCTGGTTCTTGCTCCTAAACTTCCGCTACAATCTACGCTAATGCAAGATAAGCTAACTACTATTCTAATCTAAATTTCCAAGGACCAGGGAAAGAGAATGCATAAAATGAAAGCCTACACTAAAGCAAAGTTGATATTTAAAAGGAGGATGTGAGAGTAGTCTCCAAATGTTTGAAATACAGAGGCAAAGTGCACACTAGAAGAGGTGATGACAGCTTCTCCATAATCTAGCAAAATGCATTTACAGACAATATTCCAAGCACACACAATGATAATGAATTCTGCAAGAACATAATAATAGACACAATATTCTTGTAGAAAGATAAAAGGGGCAAGAAGAATGCAAGAAAACACAAGCGGGGAAGATACATCCACAAACTTGTATTTTATTGCTTCCCTGGTATGCACAGCCACCTATTACAAGATAAGGGCCACGGATCACCATGCAAGGAGTCCACTACAAGGGCATGCAACACACTGGCTTCACAAAGAAATTTTTGTAGAGCTTTGCTACCCAAAACTCTCTCCTTTATAATGAGCCCAACACTCCAATTTATAGAAAAAGAGAAGGAAAAGAGAAGGGAAAATGGAAATCCCGAAATATGTCCTTCAACCACCTATAAGAGGCATTAAATTGAGTGAAATGATTATACATTACTTGCAAAATGCTCCCCATACTGTCCCATGTCTGTAGTAGAGAAGGAAGGATGACCATGCCTCTTAAATGCACTCCCAGCTACCAAATAAAACAGTTCTGAACCCGGCCACATTTTCTTAAAAACTCAATCAATTTCTTATCAAATCCATAATTTCTTGATTTTTTTACATCGGCCTCGGAACCATGATTCCAACAGTACCAATTTTGTGTGATTTCGTTGAGAAATGCAAAAGTTATGGCCTTCTGAGTGCGGGCAGCTATTTTGGGTCTGGCAGGCGTTTTCTGTCATTTGACGGGAATGAGCATTGACTGACTGGAGCCGAATATGTTTCTTTTATTTAAATATATATACCCTCATTAAAATTAATAAAGTCATGCTCATTCCAGAAAGTCCAATTTTGTGAAAATCGGAGCTCGGAGTCAAAAGTTATGGCCATTTGAAGTTCCACGGGTCAAATGTTGACTTTTCTCCTCTGCCTTCGGCCGCTTCGGCTTTTCATGTCCCATGTGTCCCTTTGTCCCAAATGTCCCGAAGGTCTTGCAAGGGAAAAATTCTTCCGAACCGCCCAAAATGGGCTTCCATGTCCCTTTTCTGCCGATGACACGTGGCGTGATCTGATTGGCTTTCGGCTCCTTTGGCTATCCGCGCCCCACGCGTCCTTTGTCCCACTTGCGCATGAAGTGCTGAAATTTCCCATTTCGGCCGAACCGGCTGGTTCGCGTACTCGCAGCCCAGATGTCCCATTTTCTTTCGTGCTGTTTGGGACAAATTTTCCCGATTCACCTGGGTTCGGCCGGTTCAGCATACTTTTGTCCGCGCGTCTCGATGAAAGTTCTCATTTAGCCGATCCAGCCCAATTCGCGTGCATTTCTATACCTTCGCCCAACCTGCAAGCTGCCTTGACTCATTTCGGCCGATCCGGCCGGCCGCGTACTAATTGCCCAGATGTCCCAAACTACCTGTTTCAACAGTTAGTCAATTTTTCCAACTTTTCGGCCAGTTGATTTCCGCGTCCCGCGCGTCCCTTTGGCCTGGATGTCCCAAATTCATGCATCACTGGGCGGAATTTCGGCCGGTTCGCACCCTTTGTCCCAACCGTCCTTCGCCCGGACTAGGACTTAGCCATTTTTCGTGATTTTTCCTGGCCCGAGCTTGTTTTTGCAATTTTTTACATTTTCTCAGAACTTGCTCTCTTCTACTTGGACAGGGGAGTTAGAAAAATATGAGGGGACCCTAGAAACATGACCTTTCACCCTGAATCAATATAACTACTTGGGACTAAAGAATTTGATGCATGTTATCAAAATTACCTTGGGGTGAATTTTGGATAACAATTATTAAGGAATATCCTCTTGTAGGATCGGGAAAGAATCTAGGAACATTGTATTTGTCTACCTACATTACAAGTTCATTTATTGTGATATCTACTTCAGATTTAGATGCAAGCATGTGGCATAATTGGCTAGGTCTTATGAGTCAAAAAGGAATGCATATTTTAAAGGCTAAGGTTAAGTTATCATATTTGAAAAATGTAGTTCTTGATTTTTGTGAGCATTATATATTTGGAAAGAAAACGAGAGTGATATTTCTTAAAGTCAGTGTCAACAAAGAAGGGGAAAAATTGGAGCTTGTGCACTCAAATGTGTGGGGACCAAAGAGATCTTCTCATGGAACGTGTTCCGCTCTCTTTTCTATTAAATATTGCTTTTATATAAAATAAGTAAGTACTACCCAAAACAATTCCACAAATATCCAAGAGAGCCACATCTAGCTCTACTTCATCAATAAATTTAGAATTAATAGCAAATCTCAAAGCGCATGTTTTCGTGCTCTTGAGATCAAATTATCTTATGAACCACTAGAAAAAGAGTGTCTATTTTGGTATGCTTAGGTATTACTCTTATGTGGAACAACTCATTTCTTTTCCTTTAAGAATATTTAGATTTAGTTTTTGAAGAAGAAGCGATAATAGAAGGTTTAGTGTTAGAAGAGGAAGAAACAAAACCTTGAACACCCATTATCACTTTTGTTTCATCACTTGAATTGGACTTGAAGTCATGTTCTACCACAACATTAGATTTCTTATCTTTATTATTCTAGAACCTATTTGGTTTAAGTTGGATGAAGCTTCCAAACATTTAGCTTCATTATGGTTTTCTTGAAATGGTTACGAGAAGGGTTTTCCTTCTTCTTGTTTCATAGTAGAAGTGAATTTTCCTTACCCTTCCTTTACCTTTTTCTTTGTTTTCAAAAGGCTTTTGAGACTTCTTCCATATCCTTCTTTGCTCATCTTACCCCTAGCTTCCATGTGGGTAGCTTGAACACAAACTTCATCAAGGTTAGAAGGATTAAACATTAAAACATTATGTTTTAAATAACTGTGCAAACCTCCAATATATTTAATCAGAGTCTTGGGACTATAAAGAGGAATTCCTAACATCAATGCCTTCTTTCTAAACTCCTGAGTATAGTCTTGCACACTTTGTCCTTTATTTTTCCTTAAAGTTTTCCAATCCATATTTTCTTTTGCATGTATCCTAATGGATAAAATTGCTTCATGAGCTCAAACACAAAAATACTCCAAGAAGATATCAACTTACCATGTTGTTTGAGATCTTCCTAAATCTTACTCTCCACCATATTTTCTTTTGCATATATCCTAATGGCTCGATACAATATTGATCCAAAATTTTAATTTTAATAAACTTCACGATAGCTTGAAGAGGATTTAATAGAATAATTTCTCTCAAATTATATCCAATATGCAGAAATTTTAATTAAAAAATCACATAGATTAATACTCAACGGCATAAAATTTGCAGCAATAAGAAAATAAAACATGGTGGCACGATTTTTTTACGGGGTCCACCAATTGGCTACATCCCCGGGTCCACTCTATGAGTGTTCCAATCAATTAATTAAAACTCTTGAGGAGATAAAAATATAACTCCTCAGAGTAATCTTATAATAAACCTATGTCTGGTGATTATCAGTAGAAGAAATTCCCTGTAAGAAAATTAAATCCTCCTCTATCAAATTCCACCTTTCGTATTTCGTCTCTGCAATCAAATAATAATTCACCTGTGTGTATTCTTTTTTTTTTTCAAACCACACACACACACACACACACACACACACACACACACACACATACACACTTAAGTGTATATTTAGTAAATTTAATCCCATTTAAATCTCCCAATAATCCTCCCAAAGCCCATGATTTTCTCTTATCCATATGAGTGGATTTTAGCATCAAAAATGGAGGAATAATCCCACATATAATGGGATATTACCAATTTTAGACTTTATCAAAGCCTTCAAATCCTCCATTTAATGTGTGTACTAAGTCCACATGATGCTAACCACCCCCCTCCTTCTCTCATGGAGATTTTCTTGGTTGTAAATTGGCTTGCCTTGGAAAAATGCACCAAAACTTGGGAGAGGAGATTTGGTCAAAAATGAAAAATTTAAGGTGCTTTATTAGGATTAATTAAACGGATATCTTAGGATTAATTTATGAATTAATAAAATATGTTAACTAAGGTTATCTTGTAGTTGGAATATTGGCCAAATGTTCCACCTACATAATATCACTAGTTAGCATAAATAATTCAAAAATTTAAAGATTAAAAATAATTACAAAGCGGCAAGAATCAACTTCCGCAATGTATAATTTTTTCTCCTACACTCATATTCTTCCCGTTAAAATGGTGATAGAAAGCTCTTACCAAGATTTTGACTTTGCCAATGGTTTTGTAGACTTGTGAAATTGATCAAAACATTTTTTTAGGGAAATTATCTAGATAAGATTTATAAGATTCTAAGATTGTTAGGATTCATGACATTGAATGGAATGAAAAGTGAATATATAGGGATCAAGTTTTGGTACCCAAGAATGAACAAGTTGGAAATTTTGTGGAATAAACCTCATTCAAATTCAAAAATACATCTATAGGTACTAGTTTTGGTTAGTTCGAATCAAGGCTGGTTTTAGGTTGAAAAGTAACTAGTGTCGCTTCGTCAGATGATGTCATTTACTGAGAAGATGAATACCTACATCGGTTAGTTAAACTAGCATCAGCAAGAGGTGACAGGCATTGGTCATTGTCAAAGTTGGATAATAATTTACAATACATACATATTGAGCCTCCAAAGACCCTAATTTAAGTTAGAAGGTCACAAAGGGTAAGTAGACCTCCATAAATATTTACACCCTCTTGATCTTATTTATTGTTGGTGATGGTGGTGAACCGAGTTTTTGAAGAAGCAATGTAGGATGAAACCCACAAGAAGTGGGAGCATGGAATGGATGATGAGATGGACTCCTTGAAATAGAATCGGATATAGGATTTGGCTAAGTTTTGGCATGTAAAATAACATTGCAAAACAAATGGGTTTATAAGATCAAGGAAGAAGAGGGTGGATAGAAAATATACAAGGCAAGGCTTATGGTAAAAGGATTTGCATAGAAAGCAGGTATTGAATTTGGTGAGATATTTTCTCTTTTAGTAAAAATGAATTCTTTTAGTAGTGTATTGAGTTTAGTTGTAGTAGAAGATTTACATTTAGAGCAACATGATGTCAAGACGGCTTTCCTTCATCGTGATTTGAAGGAAGAGATTTATATGCAGTAGTCATTTGGCTATGAAGTCAAGGGTAAGGAGAAACTTGTGTGCATGTTGAAAAAGAGCTTGTATGGGCTCAAGAAATCCCCAAGGCAATGGTATATGAGGTTTGATAGTTTCATGCATGAGCATGGTTATATGAGATGTGAATTTGACCATTGTGTTTATTTCAAGAAGCTTGAAAATGGAAGCTATATTATTTTGTTATTGTATGTGGATGATATGCTTATTGTAGAGATCTAGTATGTAGGAAATTAGTTAGCTTGAAGAAAAGTTAGCTCATACATTTGCAATGAAGGATTTAGGAGCTGAAAATAAAATCCTTGGCATGTAAATTCTTAGAGACAGGAAGAACATGAAATTATATTTGTCTTGGGAACATTATATCAATAAGGTGTTGGAAAGGTTTAATATGAAAAATTCAAAACCTATAACTACACCTATGTATGAACACTTTAAATTGAGCAAAAATCATTTTCCTACGTCACATGAAGAGGTCCGTACATGGCATGATTTCCATATGCTCCAAAAAGAGGAAGTAGTTGGAAGTCTTATGTATGTTACATGGTTTTTACCGAGACTAGACATTGCATAGGAAATGGGAGTTGTGAACATATTTATGGTCAATCTAGGTAAAGAGAATTGGAAATAATTCCAACGGATTCTTGAGTATTTGAGAAATACATCCATCATATAATTATGTTATAGATGGTTAGATACTTCTTTAGGCGGCTATGTTGATTCAGATATGGATCGATATTTGGATGGTATGAGAAGCACCACTAGATATGTATTCATAGTAGGTGGGATGGTAGTTAGCTATATTTCTAGATTGTAGAAGGTTGTGGCCTTGTCTACTACAAAGGCTGAATATGTTGTAGCTACAGAGGCTAGCAAAGAGATGATATGGATGAGAAGGTTCATGGAAGAGTTAGGAAAGGAGCAAGAGGATTGCAGTTATGCGGTGATATTCAAAGTGTGATTCATTTAGAAAAGAACTAAAAATTTCATTCAAAATGAAACACATTCAGTTGAGATATCACTTCATACGGAAGGTGTTGGAGGATGGGCAGCTGAAACTAGAGAAAATTCATACAAATAAGAACCTTGCGGATATGTTAACGAAGCCATTGGAAAAGGAGAAGTTGGAGCTATAATCCACTTCTATTGGTATTCGAGTTTAAGACATGAAGAGGAACAAATCAACCAAGGAAAGGATCAAAGAATGGATTTGTATGGAATAGTGCAGCAATTTATCTCCTATTGGGAGATTTTTTGAGTTATGGAGCTCAATTCCTTCACAAATATAATGCTTTATTAACTTCATGAGAATACACAATTAACCAAAATCAGTTGAGGTAACTATCATTGGTCACCTAAGGACCTACATAGGGAAAAGAAAGTAGGAACTGGTATTGGTTAGGGTAAGCAAGCATCGGTTTCTATGCGTAATTAATTTTATTTAAGTAATGGGAATTAGATCTAACCTTTGATATAACGGTGATCGATGGTTGTAATTTCATATCTAAAGTGTCCTAAGTTTTTGTATGCCTATATAAGATAGAAAGCTATGGTTAGAAGTTATATTTGAAAAGAATTAGAATAATTGTGAGAAGGAATTCTTGGAGAGAGATAAAGAGAAGCTTAAGTGGAAGAAAAGTATTATACATCTAGGAGATGTGTGGAAGATTGAAGATCTTCATTGTATATCATTTTTGAAGCTTTAAATAATATATTGGTTGTTTATTAGTGGATATAGATCACACTGCAGGTGAACCACATTATATCTTGTGTATTGTTTCTTCTTGTTTATTTTGTATTTATTGCTTGTATACTTGTGTGTGTGTGTGTGTGTGTGTGTGTGTGTGTACAACTGGTGTGATTAACCCCTACAAATTATTGGTGTATATATGAATGGAAACATGGAGTTTCTCCACATGTGTATGGATTCATATGGTTAGAAGGAGCACAAAATATGGACAACCTTGATTGGACAAATGATTATGAATGGAAAAAAGTTGAGAAGTACTTCCATTCTATTGTTCATGCATGAAATCCTCGTGAAGACCCAAACTAAATAAACATTCAAGTATGTTAACATATTTCACCAAAATATGTTCTATATAGCATTAAAATGTTATTAATGTAACTGATTTATATATTTTTTAAATTATAGGTATATCAAAATTTTGTGCAACATCCATGTCTTCAAAATACAAGACAAATTTTAGATATGGAAATGGAATGTGACTATGAAGAGATGCTTAATTGTGTAAAATGACATACAATGTGTAGAGAGGGTGCTTTCCTACGTAAGAAAAGAGGAAGAATGGTTTGTAGGTAAGATAAAAAAATGAAATATGTTTATAAAAATTAAACATAATATGCACGTGTAAAAACTAAAAATGGGTTATTATTTCTTATAGGTATAATGTACCTTGGTCATTAAATCTCAAGGGATTGAAATTGTATCAATACTGAGACAAGAGATAACAAGTTTAAAGATGCAAGAAATTATGATAGACTAAATATAAACAATCACTACATACTACAATTGTGGAGGGCAAATGCAGATTGACAATTTGTTCTTTCCAAACATTTTGTAGTCAACTACATTGCCAAGTATGTAGAAAAAGCGAGAGAAGAATTCTAAAATGATTAATTATTGGAGGTTATTAATGAAAAGAAGTAATTGTACGAGAGAGTTTTCTTTTTTCTTTCCAACTTTAAGCTGAATATAATGACAACAAGTAATTATACCTTGGAAGACAGTTAGGGTTTACCAATACCCACATTGTTAGATGTTGATATTGTAGGATAATGCTCCTTCTTGTTTCCCGATGAAGAAACCTAAAAATAAAAGAAAAATAAACAAAATATATCGATAGATATGATAACGAGTGCTTATGCAAAGGCCGGTTCTAGGAATCAAAAGGGACTTCTTGGAGGATATCATCCCATTATAAGACAATAAAGTAGATTGATGATAATTATAGAAATATGTAAACAATGTAGATAAATATATAATTGATGAGAATATTTATAATTTGAGGTTGAAGGAAAGTCCTTTGTAGCTTAAAATGTGGCCTAAAGGCGAGGGTGGATGTAATTTGAATAGACTCAAAGTAGTCATACCAAAATTCTTTTGTTTCTTATTGGATCTCATGGAGGAACTCGAATTGATCCTCGATATCTTCAATGCGGTGTAAAAATGTATTTCACACATTGTAAGCTCATGAAGGATGGTGTATTGTTCCAAAAATAAGGGTTGTTTAACTATATGAAGGTCGTAAATGCTTGTGATAGGATGGGGCGGCGAGTCTAATGCCATCTAAAGTAAATCCATGCATGCAGAGGACAAGTTAAATCTAAAAGATTTATAAAAATTGAAACTAAAATGATAAATTAATTAAAATATGTAAATTGGCAGAGATTGCTATCAATTTAGAGGAATCGCGGGTGCAGTGATTGAATAGAATCGCGTGTGATTCAAGCAATCACTAGCAATTACTTGAAAAAAAAAATATAAACTTTGATAGAAATGACAAACAAGTATTTTAATTAATGTTTTGATGTTTCTATGAAATGTAAATAATGAAATAACACGAGAGATATACCTCTTGATGTGAAATTGGATTGAAATATTCCTACAAGCTTTAGATGGAGCTAATCGAAGATGATGACCAAACAGTGGAATATGATTCATAAAAATACTATCAAAATGATGTATTACAAGAGCTTGAGGTTGATACGGGTCCTTGATGATCTCTGGAAATGATGTAGATTCATTTTTGAGTTGAAAAAAGAGAAAGTATGAGAAAAAGGTTTATGAAGATCTTGAGAAAGGAGAAAAAAATTCCTATTTATAATCTGTGGCAATTAGGTAAAATCACCAAATGATCCTGGGATTTTTAGGAAAAAATTTAGGAAATGGTTGAAACCACTTCCTAAATGGGGTTTTCCTATAAATGATCGGGAAAATGGTTGGGAGGAGGTTATTGTCCGAGTTGGATGGTTAGGATGTTAGGATAAAATAGGTTTGATGTGGTTTTAGATGTGCTAAGTGGTTTTGAAGAGGTTGAGGTAGTTTAGGATAGGTAAATAGTAATTTCTTAGGGGTAAAAATTTATTTTTCTAAATGAAGAGGTGGTGACTTAGGATAATGATAGGTTTTATTTTAAATAATGTATGTATAAGATGAACTATGTAGGTTGATGAAAATATGTTGCCTACATTTTCCCCTTTTGTAGAGTAGTTTGTGACAAGCTTTTGAATTGCTAGACAAAAATGGTGTAAGATAGCCCACATTTTGCTTGGATGGGAGATCCCCTTATTGTCCATTTTGCACCCTTGAAAAATTGAACTTTTTGAAAATTATGGACTTGAAAATTTGATGACTATTCAATACACACAAGTCTAGAAATCTATAGAGGATATAAAAAAGGCTGCAAGAAAAAGAACGAGTCTGCGGAGGTTTTAAGTGAGTCATGACCAAATGAGAACAAGTTGTGGAAATATTTGAGCATGTTGTGGAAGGCTATAAATAGAATTTTTGGATAAGGGAAAAATATGAAGGAGCCACGAGAATGAGGTGGAGGAATTAGAAATCATGAAAAATAAGAAAAACTATGGGAATAAACAAAAACCATACATAATCAAGTCGCGGTTTAATCGGATTAGTTAATTAATTGTGAAATGTGGAAAAGGATAATCTATGAAAGACACCAAAATTTTACATCAAAGGAATATCACAATTTTTCCGTGTGGAACTAAAATTGCATATAACCTTTGATCTAATGATTTGATCTTTGCAATAATGTATCATTGGGGAAGTTTCAACCTTCCCTATGTAGTGGAATTAATTTTTCATTCAAATGAAGGTAGGTGGATAGAAGTAAAGAGAAAAAAACCCCTCACGCAAAAGGATGCTCGGGTGGTGCAACCACAAAAATTCAATGTTCATACGGGCACCCATTTCCTCTTTAGCAAGGCAAAAGGCATGTGGAAATGGATTTTCAGAGTTGCTTAGATATTTTAAGATAATTTAATGAATATGGTCCATGGCTAAAAGGAGGAATTCAAATTTCCCTCTAATTTTATTCTTCTTCTTCTCCCATTTTTCTATATATTTTATGAAATGATGCTCAATTGTAATGTTGGATACTTTGGGAATGCAAAAGTGTCATTTTAATTTTCATAAGTGTTTTAAGAGTTGCATCCGTTGGATCACAATTTTTCAATGTGTTTACACCTCATCCTTCATTTGTAATGATCTGTGCATGATCTTCAAGCAATAAAATCATCTATTTTGTGACTCATTCCTTCTTTAATGAGTTTTTAATGTGTTTCCTTACCTCTCATTTACTCGTGGGTATGTTGTGTGCATTCTTCCAAAATCGATATCTATTGTGCATCGTGAAAGTGGTAATTTATGTGATGTTTTGAACTATGGTCATTATTTTTGCCCTCTTCATCATTGTTTTCTCCCATTTTCTCTCTTTCAGAAGTATTTTTCCCCTTATTTTTGTGTTATCACCTTCTCTAGTTTAGGTTTATGTTTTATGCATCTCCTTCTCACCCTGGTCCCTTGGAATGTTAGAGTAGAGTTAGATAGTTGCATTTCAATTCCTAGGAGTAGTTTAGCATTAGAAATAAGTATAGGAAGTCATCTTTCTTTGGAGGTTTGTTTCAGTTTGCAAGTCCCGCAACTAAGAGAAAGACCTATGTTACCTCAAATCCCTAGATTCTTTTGATTTAGGACGGGTGTAAATTTGAGCTCCAAACACGTTTGAAATTCATATGTCTAGTTTTATCAATTTTAGGTGTGTATCTTGGTGAAACTCTAGCCTTTGCGAGGGCTCTACAAGAACACACCTTACTGAGATCCATTTAGAAAACCAACTAGTTTCAGCAATATTTGTGGTTCAAGTTCATTAGAAGGATTGAAATATGGTCTAGAACAAGAGAATATGAAACATTTGAATACCTCCGATTATCACCGGGTAAAGGAAGAAGAGGAAGGCAATTTTAGATATCACCATGTCCACCAAATAGAACTCTTTCAACACCTCCACCTAGTATTCCCTTATCGTAACTAACACGATTTCTTAGACCCATCTCGATGGATCAACAACCACCAAACCCAATATTAAATTTCAAGGGAATCATTTCACTTGCCATGAATGCTCAAGAATCCCATCCTAATAGCGGCTTTGAAAAATATCACATTCTTCGAAGAGAAAATCACACTACTCCAGCTGATCATATCTAAGACATTGCAAATGTTTGTGTTATCCATGAATTTTTGTGATAGATGCAGAAATTAAACTTTTGTATTATTCTTTGAAAGGAAAGGCTTTGCGGTTGTTTAGGAGTTTGACAATGGCTCAATTCAAAACATGAATATTATCTACACATCCCTTTGCAATCAATTCAAAAAAGAGTAGATAATTTCTCTTTTATAACAATTGACCACTATCAAGAGAGTTCCATATGAGCATATGGAATATTTCAATTTTAGATTCAGAGAACATAAGACATAATTCTAATCCCTATTAGACCTTCCGATCAATGTGCATTTCTCTATTTATTAAAATCTTTAAATGTTGATATAGTTGTTATGATCCAATCTATGGGAGGGATAACATTACCAGAGCCTATGCATTAGAAATTAGAGCTAAAAATAGTTTAATAAAAACTATAAAGCTATCCCCAGGCTACTTATGACCTTATACCCGAATCGAATTGATGTTACTCGGCCTTTATTACTCCTATCCCTGAGAAAAACCCACAACCTACTACTTCCACTTCTCGGACCCACGAGAAAATAGGAGGATGAAGAAATGAAATATTTGATTATAAATTTGACCGAAAAATTTATATACCTAGAAAAAAGAAATCTCAATCCTATAGAAATAATAAAACGCAAGGGCAATCTTCAAACTAAGGATATCCGCCATTTAGAAATCAGAAATCTAATCAAAGATATGAAAAAAAAAAAAAGCAAAATAACACATGGAAAGGCAAAATTTCTCTTCTTCCATCGATGATTCCTCCTCCACAAGCACTTCCTAATCGTAGCTCAAGTCAAGCATTGTTTCTAGTATATAATAATGTGGTTCAAGAAATAGAGTGGTGTTTTCCAAACAATGTGTTACATAGTCGAGTTGGTGGTGAAAGAGTAATGTACCTTTAGGCATACATGGTTCAAGGTCCTTCCAACTAGTAAGAACCACTTCTAAAAGCACCCAGCTCAAACACGAAGCCTCTAAGATACCGAAATGATTTCAATCTCATGTTCTTTGGAGTTAAGGACCATTGTGTGGTCAATAAGGTGGTGGGAAGTTCTAACAAACCTCAAATCAGTATTGTTGGTTATACTAGATATAAAAATATAATTTTGGAATCACATCCTTCACCTTCCACAAGTCGATTAGTGCCATAGCTAGAGAGAGAGAGAGAGAGAGAGAGATTAGATTAGACAAGAGAAAGTTTCATGAATTTCCTAGTAGTTATGTTTCAAACAAGGGGGTTGTTGGTCAATCAATTTTGCCTATTCAAACATTGAAACCATAGAGAAGATAAAATAGCATGTCATAGATACAAAAACCCACAGTATTCCATTTATCATTGTTGATCAAATGAAAAGGACCAACATCAATGTGACAATGTATGATGTGTTTGTTATTCTATCATATTGTGACCTCTTATGCGAATCCCTCGAGAATCTTCCTCAAGGTGACCCAGTGTTACAAAAAAATCATGCCGCAGTTAACATATGTCAGACAAAGGAAGACAAAGTAAGTAAAATTATCAAGATCCCACCCTTCTAAATTTCATTAATTGCAGAAACATGCAGTGTAGAGAAGCGTATGATATATTCACGAGCTAGTACCTCTATAATGCCTAAGAATATTGTTTATATCCTTGGTCTCAAATACATTCATGTGTCTAAGGAGTTTACAACTTGATGGGTCAACCATGGGTGTGTTGGGAGTAATAAAATATCTTGAATTAACACTTCATGCCTACCCAAGCCTCACCATAACCCATGAAATTTCAGTCATTGAATTTCCTCCCATGTTTTCCATTTTCTTTTCTATAGATTTTACTGCTAAGGTAGGTGGTTAAATATCTTCATATTGGATCCACATGATTTTGAGAACTAGATATGGTACAAGAATTCCAATATAAGTTGAGACCATCTTCTCCTACCATATTAATTCATATGATTCCATCCCCATCTAATCAAATTTATTGATACAATAATAATATGCACATGACTCAATTTGGATGAACATCCTATCCCTCCTTCCATTTCATATTTATTACTAGATGAATGGGATGAGAGAGATCTTAAATTATATCCCTTTGAAAAAGAGATTAAAACCTTTGAGACTAGTCTTGGCACTTATTACATTCTCTAATAAGAATATATTATACCTGTGCCATTCAAGTAAGGAAAATAAAACACTTCTATACTATGGCGGATATTTTTGATGATCTAGAAGCGGAAACGGAGCTAGGGCGGTTATAGTGCTGATATCTCTAATGAATGAGAAGTTCTTATTTGCTCACAGATTACAATTTACATGTTCTAATAATGTAGCTAAATATGAAGCATTGGTGCATGGCCTTTTTAATTGCTAAAAAGAGGAAGATCAAAGAGTTGCAGGTCTTTGGAGATACTAAATTGGTCATTAATCAATTCAGAGGATGATGTGTTATAAAAAACAAATTGTTGAAGTCTTACAAACATAGAGTTTGGGATTTACTCTATTTCTTTGACACCATCAACCTACAGGTTATGCCTAGAAATTTGAATAAGGATGCATATCAAATGGTGGATCTTGGTTCTCAATTCTCACCCACTGAGGATTTGATCAAGGGAAATGTGTGACATATAAATATGGTAGTTAGGCCTTCCATCCTAAATAACGAAACTAAGCTGGAAAATTTTTTATAGTGGAGAACAAATTGTGTAATTTATCCAGAATGAAGTTGAGTTCTTCTCAAAGATGCAATATGATTTTTCTGATGGCTATAATGATCAAATTATTCAACAAAAACAAATTACCAAAGGGATTGGTCACTTTGGAACAGATTTTCAGTCCAGATGATGAATTCAAAGGTGATGAGAAAAACATCACGAGAAAAGTAAGAATATTGTTAGCTAATTTACAATTGCTCCAAGAAAATAACTTCTCCTTGGGAAGGCATGCAATGAGGATGAAAAACATTCTTTTATTTCCTTGTGCCGGAAGTTTAGTGATATTTTTTCCTAGGAATATGAATATTTAAAGGAGTTTAATCTAGATATAGTCTAGTATTTCATTCACCTAGATCCCAATGTCAAGCCAACTAAACAATTATAGAGGCCAATTAACCCCAAGATTGAGACCTTCATGAGAAAGGAATTATCCAAACTCATTGAGGCCAAGATGATTTTCCTATTAAGTACTCTACTTGGATGGCGAATCTAGTCTAGTAAGGAAGAAGAACAAAGAAATCGGGGTTTGTGTTGATTTCGGGGATGTGAATAAATCATCTCTAAAGGATCATTATCCACTACCTTCCATGGAGCAGATTGTATAGACAGTAGCAAGAGTTGAGAGATTTTCCATTCTTGATGGCTATTTCGAGTTTAAATCAGATCAAATTCAAGGAAGAGAACCAATATAAAATCACATTCACCACAAAATGGGGAATGTATGCATATCATAAAATTCCCTTCAACTTATCAAATGTGGGTGCCACTTTCTAGAGAGTAGTGGAAATTACTTTCAAAGGGTATATCAATCGATTCATTCTTGTCTATCTTGATGATATTATTGTGTTCTCAAAGTACACCCGGATCATATGTTTCACCTCAAGAAAGTATTTGAGAGATTAAAGGAATTTGGTGTGTCTCTCAATCCCAAGAAGTGCAATTTTGTAGTTCCTAGGTGTAATCTATTGGGAATATTGTTTCTAAGGAAGGAATTACCATTAACCCAAAAGAATATCAGCTATCTTATCTCTCTCCTTGTCACTCACAAGAAGGCCTTCTAGTCATTCCTTTGAAAAAGTAAATTTGTTAGGAGATTCATTCCTAACTTCATGGGTTTAGAAAGGAGTATTTCTCTCATGCTCAATAAGGATTCAGTTTTCAAATGGACACGGATGGGAAATACGGCTTTGATAGAATCAAACAAGAAATTTCCCAGTCCCCACATTGATCAACCACGATTATCACGAAGATTTCATTCTATACGCTTATGGGGATGAATTTAGTATTACCGTAGTTTTAACTTGACAAAATAATCGAGGATTGAAATAACCAAAGGCATTTTTCAGTCAAACACCGGAGAATTATGAAATCAAGTATAGCCACATTGACAAACAATTTTTTTCCATTATGATATCTTTTAAGAATATCAAGAGTATGATTGTCACTAATCGCATTAGAGTTTTAGTATCACATTCCACCGTCATAGAATTTATCATGGGATTAGAAATCAATGAGAAATGGATGGATGGGTGAACAATATTATGGAATATGATGTGACCATCAAGGCCAAAAAATTGGTATGAGGAAGTGTGTTTTTCAAGCAATTGGATTTAGATGCTTAGGATCACTAAGAGATGTCCTTCATAAATGAAGGGCTTCTACATGATGTTGATCTATAGTAGAATGAAGAAAATTTAGCTTATGATCATAGCTAGATTATTCTTGATATGGCTAGGTTTTTGTCTACCGGTGCATATCCTTTGGGGTTGAATAGAGAAAAAATAATAAATTTGAGGTTTCATTCTATCCCTTATGCATTGATTTATGGAATTTTGTTCAAAAGACATATTGATGGAGTGTTTCTCAAGCGCATTGAGGGTGATCAATGTGTCAAGGTTCTTACTGATTTCCATGATGGTCTCTTAGGTGGAAATTTCACTGCTATAGCCACAACTATGAAAATCATGAAAGAAGGATACTTTTGGCCCACCTTATTTGTGGATTCTCACAAATGGGTGATGAAATCTAAGGAATGTGCTCTCTTTACTGGTAATAAAATATTGGCAGCTCTCCCACTTCATCCAATTTAGGAAGATAAATCATTTACATAATGGGGCCTTGACTTCATTGGCATGCTAAATCCTCCATCTAGCATGGGTCACAAATGGGTTTTAAGCGCAATGATTATTTCAACAAGTGGATGGAAGTGCATCATTAAAGGAGGCCACTGAATCAACCATCCTAGACTTTCTTGAAGAAATTTTATCAAGGTTCGGTATCCTCAGACACCATCATCATTTTTACAATGTAAAATATTTCTTGGGATCCAAAATTTCTTATTCAACTCTTGGCCTTGAGATTTATCTTAAGAAATCTTTCAATTACTACCCCCAAGGTAATTGATTAGTAGAGTCTACTAATAACAAATTGAGTCAAGATCATGAAGAAGACAATGGACATTAATCAAAGGAAGTGGCACACAAAAGTGAGGAATACTCTCTGGGTGTATAGGATTACAGTAAAGAAAGTTATTGGTACTTCTCCCTACAAACTATTATATGCAAAAAAGAATCAAAATTTCTAGGATCATTTGAGTTTTCTTCACTTGAATTAGCTCAACAACTAGAATTTGAAGGCCTAGGTCAAAGGGAGATCAGAATGGCAAAATTAGTGGAACTTGAAGAGAATATAAATACCATTATGATCAGGCTACAACAACATCAAAAGTCAACCAAAAAGTGGTTTGACAAAAAGGTTAGAGATCATATATTAAAAATTGGAAATCTATTCTTGAAATGATATGTAGATCGAGCTAAACCAGGGAGACACTCCAAATTTTATGTTATCTAGAGTGGATCATACATCATCACCACTTACAAGGTGGCTAACTCATTTGAGTTATCGTATCTTGATGGGAATGCATTTCAAATCCCAGTCAATTCTCAAACCCTCTCATTAAGATATTTCATTGCATATTGTACATAGTAGTTTAGTATTTCAATTCTTCTAAGTGCTTTCAGCAATTGCATTATTGGTATAATATGTTTCTTTCCCTAAGTGCTTTGCAAAGTCTTATTGCTTGAGGTTTTTTTTGTCCACATTTTTCATCATATTTCCAATGTTTTTATAGGAAGAAATTGGTTGGATCAGTTGCAATCATTTCATAGAATCAAATGCAGAGTAACTAAAATTGGATTTGTGAATCCAAGTTCAAGTTTCTAATAAATTTCACGTTTGAAAATGCTTCAAGTGGTTTCAAGGGTTTCTCTTCAAGCTTAGATCAGTTTTCAAATCATTGGGCTATCTCCATTCCTAATGAATTCATCTACCAGACATATGTTCCCTATACATTTCTAAAAAAATTGTATATTTTTACACCCTTGCAAAATTGAACAACTTGGACAAGTATGGACTTGAAAATTTGAGGACCATTAAATACCATGAAGTCTAGAAAGCCATGGAGGATCTAAGAAATCCACATGAAAAGGAACGGTTTTATCAAGGTTTTAAGTGAGCTAGGGTAAAGGAGAGAAATTCGTAGAAAGATTTGAGCATGTCGTGAAAGGCTAAAAAAAAAATCCATGGATAAAGGTAAATTAGGAAGAAGCCAGAGAATGAGGTAGAGGAATTAGAAAGCTACGAGAAGATGAGAAAAACCATGAGAATAAACAAAATTTGCACATAACTAAAGATGTGATTTGAAGCATAATAATTAATTAGCCACAAAATGAGGAAAAGGAAATTCCATGGAAGCCATAAAATTCGCCCATCAAAGGAATATCATAGTTTTCCGATGAACTAAAATTGCATATAACCTTCGATCAAATGATTTATTCTTTGCAAATCTTGTATCATTGGGGAAGTTTCAACCTTCCTTATGCAGTGGAAATGTTTTTCATTAAAATGAAGGTAGGTGGGCGAAAGTAAAGAGAAAACATTCCCCAACATGTAAAAGGACTGCTCTAAATGACACAACCACTAAAATTGAATACAATATGGGTGCCCATTTCATCTTCATCAAGGAAAAAGGTGTATGGAAATGGATTTTTAGAGCTTCTTAGATATTTTTCATAGAATTTAATGAAGATGGTTGGTTTGTGGAAGGAGGAATTTGAATTTCCCTCTAATTTTATTTTTCTTCTTCTCTCATTTTTCTATATATTGTAAAATGATGCTCAGTTGTAATGTTGGATACTTTGGGAATGTGAGGGAATCATTTTAATGTTGCACAACTATTCAAAGATTTTCATGCCTTAGATCATGTTTCTATGAATGTTTTTACACATCTTCCTTCATTGTAAAAATTTGTGCATGATCTTAAAATAATAAAATCATCTATTTTGTGGCTCGTTCCTTGCTTAGCTAGTGTTTTATTTGGTTTCCTTACCTCTCATTTACTCGTGTGTATGTTATGTGTATTCTTTAGAATCTATATCTATTTTACATTGTGAAAGTTTGAATTTAGGTGCTATTGTGAAATGTGGTCATTTTGTTGGCCCTCTTCATCATTGTTTTCCCCCATTTTCTCTCTTTCAGAATTATATTTCCCCTTATTTTTGGTGTTATAGCCTTCTCTAGTTTAGGTTTTTATTTTATGCATCTCATTCTCACCTGGTCCCCTAGAATGTTAGAGTAGAGTTAGATAGTTTCATTTCAATTTGTAGAAGGATTTTAGCATTAGAAACAAGTAGAGGTATTCGGCCTTCTCACGGAGGTCTTTTTAAGTTTGCGGAGTTCCATAAGCCGAGAGGCAGTCCCAATTTTCCTCAAAGCCCTAGATTCTTGTGATTTAGGACGGTGAAAATTTGAGCTCTAAACCCTGAAGAAGTTGGGGTTGATTGTGATCTAGTGCGAGGATCGTCACTTTGATTGAGTTGATTGGATAGGTTTGACATGTGTGTTTAGTTTCCCAAGAAGAGGTGTCGAAACAAGATGGATATCACCATATAATCAAGTGATAGGGAAACCAAATGGTTTATGTCTTTTAGCCATATGATTTGTAGGGATATCTATAATATCTTGAAGATGATTGATAGGGGAAACAAAGGGCTTACAACATATAGACGCATGGCTTCATGGGGTTGAGGTCATAAAATTATACTTGTAAAGGATGGCCAATTTTGGGGTCCTCAAGTGAGGCACATTATTGAAATATTTTCCAAGCACCGACTTCAAAATGTCGATAAGAGTCTACTCGAGGATGGAGTAGAAGTTAGGAAGGGGGAAAATGTCGACATTAAAAATTTCCTCCATAATTTCTATTTTATTAATGTATGTATTAGGAATAGGATTTTGTTAAGTATAATTAGTAGTGGCGTCAAATAGAAGATAACGGTGTCGTCGATCGGTCGTGCTTGATAATGTAAAGCATGGTAATAGTCAAAGTACAATAGGAATGTTGTAAAAGTAAATATTTGTCGTAAGTGGTCGGTAATGTTAAAATTTCAAAGTTGGGATAAGTAGAGAAGTAGGGTCTACATGATTAGGAATTAGAAATATTATATTTTAATAAGGACAAAGAGTGATGTCATAAATATTTTGTATATTTTATTTGTGGAAAATTCTAAAAAGGTGGAACCCATGTGAGATGATAAGGTTTATCTTATCTTAGAAGATAAGCCTACATGTAAAGGCAAGAGTTTAGGCATGGAATATGATTAATTGGAAGATATTTCCTATCCTATCTTAGAGATAAGGTGGATAATCCTAAATTCTTATAAATAAAGAGGCCACCCCCCCTCATTTAGCATAGAGAGAAGTAGTGAGAAATATTATATGAGTAAGTGTGTAAAGGAAGCCATCATTTTGAAGGTGTGTTAAAGAAGCCATTAAGAGGTGTAATTGTGAAGTTTCTCCCATAGTTATTGTTTGAAGGCAAGTGAAGTTAATAACACTTGAAGAACCTCATGGGTGAGATTGTAACAATTTCATGTTGATATTATAATTTACATTGATATTTCAGATTTATCATTATTCCTTCTTATCATAGTCTATGGTATTCTTGTGTTATGTTTGTTGTTGTGTTTCCAGATTACATCCACCAAACTAAGAGTTGTGCATTAGTTAATAATCATAGCACGAGGAGTTCCGGTGAAGAATTATCATAGTGCCGGATTGGTGTTGACATTTTGGTTCCATTGCCGGGACCATTCCTCGTTGGTGGATTTTCTGGAGAAATATTCCCACTTAGTTAGAAAACATTTGGAGGGTAACCTTGTTTTTACTGTGCATAGTAGTTACCATGGTAAAGTCACTTTTTACCGTGAATAGTAGTATTTTACACTTTTTGCAGTAACTTCACTTAACTTCACTTTCTTGTGTGAATAGTGTTTACCATAGTAAACTTCACTTTTTACTTGTGAATAGGTTTTACCGTAGTAAGTCAAGTTTTACCATAGTTTACCATGGTCATTTCTATTTTCTATTATAGTGATTCTAATTATTTGTGCACATAAGTCTTGTTGATTGTACTTGTGGGTTGGTATTTCACTGTGGTTACTTTTGGAAATGGGGAAGATTCCTATTTTTTTCAGCCCAATCTAATGAAGATGCTTCCTCTTTCATTCAAGAGTTTAAATGATCTTGTATTTGTAATGGCCTTATAAGAAGGAACAATGGACTGAATTTTTTCCTACCTTTTTGGATGGTTCAACCCTTAGGTGGTTTGAAACACTAGGTGATAATGTGAAAAACTCATGGGATTTATTAACTGAAAGTTTTCTTGAAGAATTTGGTGAACAACAAAAATATGTAAATCTCATGATCGATATCACAAAGCTAGCCCAAGGAGATGAGGAGAAGATAAGGGATTATCATGCTCGTGTTCTAGAGCTAAGGAGGAAGCTCGATGCCCAGATCGGAAGGAAGGATTAGCGGATGGGTTAATGAATGGCATGGATAATCTCCTCTATAAGCACTTCATTCTTGGGATGAAGCTAGAGATCAGAACAATGAGTGAAGTATGACCACCTCAGCTACCATTGAACAAGCAAAGGAGATTGCAAGAAGGCAAGAAGAAAGCATGGAAGAGGAGCCCAAAGAAATTGTTGCTAAAGTAGAGCCTACACCAGCACCTTTGGTCCAAAATCCACAACCACTCTCGGTGAGCACAAATCCTTCTCCTAGTACATCTACTGAGTATGAAGATCTGCTCAGAAAGATGGGTCAGTTAACTATTAATCTTCTTCAAGGAAAAGAATTTAGTTCTCAGGGAGGAGATAGAGGTCCAAAAAGAAATATTTTTGAAGTTGTATGTTATGGTTGTTATAAAAGGGTCATTATAAGTATAATTTTCCAGATAGAGCTTCTACATCTAGTACAAGAGATAATGATAAAGGGAAAGCACCTATGAATTCTTTTGATGTAGTAGATAAGAGCATAAATAATGAAGTAGATGTGTTTGTAACAAAAAGAAAGAAAGAAAAAGATAACCAAGATGGAAATGATCCTAAGAAGATGAAAGGAGAAACTAGTAAGAAACATAGGAGAAGAAAGTTGGGTGTGCAGGATTTTCTTATTTCACGGAGAGACAAGGACCATACTCCATCTTAGACGATCTGTCAAAAGGCTGCAAATATTACATATGGTCAACTCTTGGCTATGTCTTCGAGAAGAGGCGGGAGCTATGAAGTGGACTCAATGCTCAATGAAAGGAAGGAGGTTGAGGTCCTGTTTTGGAGGCAGGCGGATCTATCGCTCCTGAGTTGAGTATTATGTAATGGTATTTCAATTCATGATGTCTTAGTTGATGGAGGTGCTGCAATTAATGTAATGACTGAGTCTATAATGAATATGTTGGGTTTAAAAATTGATCGCCCCTCAACACTTATGTTAAGGTCATTAAATAAAGGAAAAACTAAACCAGAAGGTGTAGTTTCAAATGTGGCAATATCTATTATGGGTGTTGTATGTGTGGTAGACTTTCAGGTGATGAAAAATGGTATTATTACATACCCAATGTTGTTGGGAAGACCATGGCTAAGGAGAGTTCATGAAAGAAACTACTGGAATGAAGGCTTCATGACACTTGAATGTGGTAGAGAGAGGGTGAAGATAAAACGTGATCCTTAGCATCATAAGGAAGAACATGTGGATTCAAGTGATGAAAGCTGAATGATTGGACATCCTCGATTACTCAAGTACTAGTGAAGTGGACACTTTGAAGATGAAGAAAGTGAGGTTGATGTTTCGGTCATGGATATCCTTCCGGTCACACCAAATCATGATCCCATAAAATTATACGAAGAATAAATTTATGATCGTCTCAACAAATAAAGATTGGTGATCTTTGTGATGGAGAGTGAGAAGGAATCCTACCTCCGGCTCTTTGAAGGTACATACACATATTCACTTTTGATTACAAGGAACTCCGTCAGTAAATTGGGTAGAACATTCTATTGAATTTGGTAGATGGTGCTAAGCCCATAAAGAAAATGCCATATAGAATGAATCCTAATTTTTCCAAGACTGTAAAAGAAGAAATAGATAAGTTGCTTGATGCAGGATTTATATTTGTTGTGGAGAATTCAGAATGGGTTTCTCCCATTGTGATCTCAATAAAAAAGAATGGGAAGCTACGCATTTGTGTTGATTATAGGAAGCTCAATAAGGCAACAAAGAAGGATCATTACCCTCTTCCATTCTCAGATCAGATTTTGGACGAAGTAGCTGGCCAGAGTCTTTATAGTTTTCTTTGATGGATATAGCGGATACAACCAAATTCATATAGCGAGAGAAAGATCAGCTGAAGACCATGTTCACCACTCCTTGGGGAATGTTTTCTTATAGAGTTATGCCTTTTGGGTTGTGTAATGCTCGGAAACAACGTTCTAGTGCTTGATGAATAGGGTGTTTGAACCCTACATTGGGAACTTCATCAGAGTATTTCTGGATGATTTTTACATCTATGGGAGCAAGATGGACCACCTGCACTAGATGGAGATAGCATTTCAAAGGTTAGATGAAGCACAAGCCTCACTAAACCCTACAAAGTGTGTCTTTGGATGTTCTAAAGGTGTTTTGTTAGGGCATGTTGTATCCAGAGATGGTATTGTATTGATCTGATAAAGTTTCAAAAATCAAAGAGTTACCATTTCCTATTAATATAAGTAAGTTGAGATCATTTTTAGGCCATGTGGGTTACTATAGAAGGTTCATCAAGAATTTCTCAAAGATTGCACAACCACTAACCTAGTTCTTGAAGAAGGATGTTACTTATGAACCAGGAAATAAGGCGCATGAAGCTTTTGAACAACTGAAGGAAGCCCTGGTGTCTTCACCTATTTTAAAGAATCCAGATTGGAGCAAGCCATTCATTGTGTATACTGATGCCTCAGATGCAGCACTAGGAAGTACTCTGAGCCAAAAGGATGAAAATGGGAATGATCATCCAATTTACTTTGGGAGTAGACAAATGAGCAGTGCTGAGGTAAATTATATTGTGACTGAAAAAGAGGCTCTAGCTATCATTTTTCTTTGTAAAGAAGTTTAGAAATTACTTGCTTTAGGGCATAAATTTATAGTTGTAACAGATCATCAGGCTCTAAAATATATTGTCAATAAGCCTAACCCATCAGGGAGGATAGCAAGATGGATAATTTTTCTACAAGAATTTGAATTTGATATTATAGATAGGCCAGGAAAGAAGCATGTCAATGCAGATGCACTCTCTCGAGCCTATGATGGTTTAGGTTCGCCTTGTGATGATGATGATTTCCTAGATGCAGCATTGTTATCTCTTGACACAATCCCTAGTGAATACATAGATATTTGGAATTATCTAAATGAATTCAAGTTTCCTGATGGTGCCAATGTAAAGACTAAGAGGAAGATTACTCAAGCCAGTTCGTCCATATTCTATTACGCATGGAGTATTATTTGAATAGGACGATGGATGGACAATCTACAAGAGGGAAGTTGGACGTGATCAAGGAGGAAGGAGCTGATAGAAGAATTCCACAATGGTACACGTGGAGGACACTTCTCTAGACAACTTACAATAAGAAGGATCTTGGATGCGAGTTAGTTATCTTGGCCCACTCTTTTTAGAGATTGTTATAATTATTGTAAGACATGTGATATTTGTCAAACACATAGTAACTGTAAGACTTCATCAGCTCCATTATGCCCTATTCTTCCACTTGGTCCCTTTGAAAAGTGGGAATAGATATTGTAGGTCCACTTCTAACCACCCCATGCTAAAATAAGTATATTGTAGTTGCCATAGATTATTTAACCAAGTGGGTTGAAGCTAGGCCATTGAAAACAACTTCCATGGATGAAGTGGAAAGGTTCATATATGAACGCATTGTCACAGATTTGGTTGCCCATTAGAAATTGTAATGAGATCAAGGAATCCACTTCATTAATGAGGTGGTAGAAGCCTAGTCAACAAGTTTTCTATTAAGCACAGGAAGGCAACAACATATAAGCCAAGCACAAATGGACAGGTGGAATGAACAAATTTTGTGTTGTGTCAAATTCTAGCAAAAGATGCAGCCTTGCAGGTACATAAGTGGGATAAAAGGATTCATGCAGCATTGTGGGCATATAGGGCAACATCAAAGTCAGCAACAGGATACTCCCCATTTCAGTTGGCTTATGGCATTGATCTAGTTCTTCCTATTGAGTTTGATATTCCCACTATGAGAGTTATGAAAAATGAAAGGATGGATGAAAGTGATTCAATAAAAGAAAGGTTGGTACATCTTCATTTGCTAGAGGAAATGAGGGAAATAGCGAAGGATACAAGCTATAAGAAGAAAATGAAGTAGAAGGAATACTTTGATCAAAAGATCCATTGGTCTCCATTTCATGTGAATGACTTGGTTCTAGTATATGATTCCAGATACAAAAAAAAAGGCAGAAAATTTCTTCCAAAGTGGATGGGGCCCTACAAAAAAGCAATTGTGCATGAAAATGGTACATATCGACTGGAGGAATTGGATGGTACTCCCATTACAAAATGGGTCAACCATGACAAGTTAAATATTTTCCAAGCACCAGCTTCAGAATGTCCATAAGAGGCTACTCCGAGGATGGAGTAGAAGTTAGGAAGGGGAAAATTCGACATTAATATTTTCCTCCGTAATTTCTATTTTATTAATGTATGTATTAGGAATAGGATGTTGTTAAGTATAATTAGTAGTGGCATCAATAGAAGATAACGGCACCATCGGTATAGTGCAGTGCACTTGATAATGTAGAAGTACGATAATAGTCAAAGTACAATAAGAATGTTGTAAAAGTAAATATTTGTCGTAAGTGGTCGGTAATGTTAAAATGTCAAAGTTGGGATAAGTAAAGAAGTATGGTATACATGATTAGGAATTAGAAATATTATATTTGTAATAAGGACAAAGAGTGATTTCATAAATATTTTGTATATTTTATTTGTGGAAAAGTCTAAAAAGGTGGAACCCATGTGAGATGATAAGGTTTATCTTATCTTAGAAGATAAGCCTACATGTAAAGGAAAGAGTTTAGGCATGGAATATGATTGGCTGGAAGAGATTTCCTATCCTATCTTAGAGATAAGGTGGATAATCCTAAATTCCTATAAATAAAGAGGCCACCCCCCTCATTTAGCATAGAGAGAAGTAGTGAGAAATATTGTATGAGTAAGTGTGTAAAGGAAGCCATCATTTTGAAGGTGTGTTAAAGAAGCCATTAAGAGGTGTAATTGTGAAGTTTCTCCCATATTTATTGTTTGAAGGCAAGTGAAGTTAATAACACTTGAAGAACCTCATGGGTGAGATTGTAAAAATTTCATGTTGATATTATAATTTACAATGATATTTCATATTTATCATTATTCCTTCTTATCATAGTATATGGTTTTTGATTTTTAGGCACTCAAGGCATTTTAAAATGGCACCATCGGAGCTCTCTCTCGGCTTTCCGAGAAAGGTAAAGTTTGCCTCCTAACTCCTTATATTTTTCAAGTTATGGCTCGGTGGAGTTTTTGTGGAAAATTTTCCCATTTGAGGCCCGCAACCAATAGGAAGCTGCCACGTGGCAGAGGAGTTCGGGGGTCGGAGGAAAATTTGAATTTTTTCCAAGTATTTTGGTCGAAGGTTCAAATGGAAATTTTTTCCCGTGGGGCCGCGGACCAATCAAGTTGTGACACGTGTCACAAGGGGGGGCGGAATGAAAAAATTTGCTAAGTATTTGCCAAATTTTCCAAAGTGGAAGAATGGAACGGAGAGCCCGCAGCGAGTAAAATTAGGACACGTGTCCTAAGGGGAAGGTAGATTCGGAGCTCGGGGTGGTTTTGAAAATTTTGCAAAAGTTTTCAGCCAAAACTAAAAAGTGAAAGAAGGGCCCCGCCCCTGTCAGCCATTCAAAATCCGACACGTGTCCCGACCCGGGAGGCGGGCGGGGAAAAAATGAAAATTTTTCCAAAGTCTAAAAATGTCAAAATTTCAAAGGAAAACCCGTGGGAGGTGAAGGAGAGAGAATTCCAGAATGAATCAGAGCTTGCCACATGGCATCCGACCAGCGGAGTGGGAATTTTGAAAAATTTTCCAAAGACAAAAAAGAGGTAAAATTTGAAATTTTTTTCCCACCGATCCGTTTTTGGGCCGTTTTTGCCCTAAATCTTCAAACGATCATATCTTTTGATCCAGAGCTCAGATTTTCACGTTCTTTATATCATTGGAAAGATGTTAAAATTATCTACATGATTCCATGGTCAATTTCTAATTTTGGTTCAGTTTGAGAGAGAAAATTCAAAAACGGTTTGGTACGTGTCCATGGCTAGAAATGACATTTCAACAACCAAATTTAATACAAAATGGGTCGCATTCTTCTCCAGCATGGTCAAAAATGATAGGGTATGGGTTTGTAAGGTCCTCCATGCTGTTTTAATGCATTTTCCATCAATGAGGAATGGGCTCCCATGTTTTTATGTTTTCTCTCTCCTGGGCTCGACCCATGCATTGTAAAAGCCAGATTTGGCTCATTTCTTGAGGTTGAACACTTTTTGGCATTGAAAACTTCTTCTTTCACCTCCAGCAAGTGATAGTTGTAAGAATCAGACCTTTTTCAGTTTGTAATAGGTTTATACCTCTTTGATGGTGGAATGCAAGAGATTTTTCATGAAATTGACAGTCTAAACTCTGTGAATGCTTTCAGTCCTCTGTTTGTATTGTTTTACTTCATTTCAAGACCTCTAATTACATCTATCAGCTTGTGTATGTTTTCCCTTGTTGCATTTCATGAATTTGTGTCTATTTATATGGCAAGAAATGTTTCACCACTCCTTTTGGTGCATCACCATCTTTAGTTTAGTTTCATTTTTGCATTTTTATCCCTGTCTCCTTGCAATCTAGGGTAGAATTAGGATTAGAACCTCTGTAGTTGTGTAAAATATAGATATAAATCAGAGGAGTTTGAGGAACCAACCTCTAATCTGGAGATTCCTCTCTCATTTTCACAAGTCCCACACTTGGAGAGAGGTTTCCATGTTGTGGAAATCTGCTTTGGATGCTCTAAAGAATCAACTTAGAAACCTTGATTTGCATCGAGTCTTTGCTGATTTTTGCAACAACAGTTTTGGCATGCCGGTGGGACATTAGAGGTCTCATTTTTATTGCAGCAAAGTTGATGTGCATCTGCTGCAATTTTCTTGCTTGAAAAGAGCTATAATTTGCACATCTGGCGACTCCAAAGGGAAGAATCAATTGGTTTCAGCAGTGCGGGCTGAAAACTCATGAGAAGAATCACTACAAGGTCAAGAGTTGGAGAAGAAGAAGTGTTGTTTGAATACCTGCAAGTTATCTCAAGAGTAAGGCAAAGTGGGAGGAGAATCAAAGGTCTCCATCTCCACCAAAGCAGAACTCTCTCAACTCCTCCACAGTAGGCCTTTCATTGATCAACAAGGGTTTAAGCCGATTAGAATGGCACAAAACAACCCCTATGTCAATTCACTTTGGTGAGCAGCCCACTTGCTCTCAATGCTGACAACATCAATTCCAATTGCAGCCTTGAAGAACATTCCATACTTCTTTGGAGAGAATCGGACTACTCCAGGTGATCATGTTAAAGACATTGCCAACCTTTGTGCAATTCATGAAATCAATGAGATGCAAGTGGTTGTCATCGAGATTCTTTGGCATCTTCATTGAGGAAAGCATTGCGATGGTTTAGAAGCCTTGGAGCTGGTTCGATCACAAATTGGAATCATTTGTGTATAGCACTTCATGAGCAATTTGGAGAGAGAAGGAGACAACTTGTCTCTTTTGGAGCGGTGACAACCATCGAAGAGCTCCCGATGAGCGGTGGCCGATTTCAACTTCAGATTTCAAAAGACTTGGGAGAGAATTCCGGTGGCGGTCGAGGCCAACAACGAGAAGGTGCTTTTCTCTACTATCTCAAAGCTCTAAATTCTGATATTTCTATGTTGATTCAGTCCATGGGAGGCATAACTATCCCTATGGCTTATAGCATTGCCATTAGGGCTGAAAATTGTTTGATCAAGTGGAAAACTTGCCCCTAGACCTCCCATGCCATTGTTTCCAAGTTTAGAGTCAAACACCAATCAAGCACCTAATTTGACTCCTTCTCCCACTCCTAGAAATCGAGTTCAAATGAAGCTTCTACTTCATCTCAAGTGCCCCAAATGAGCTTGAGAAGTCATGAAGCAAGCAAAACCTAGGCAATGAGCTGGTTACTCTCGAGAGGCAACAAGCCCAAGGTTTTAGACCTTCTTACCAGCCCAAGCTCGGCCTAACAGGCAGCCATACCAACCACAAAGACCACCTAATCCAGCTGCAAATATGAATCAAACAAGGCCTCCCCGATAGACCATTTCAGCCCTCTGATCCAAATGCCATATCTGCCTCTAAGGCATTGGTGCCAACACAAAACAACATTGCTCGGGAGTATGACAGGTGTTTTCCATGCGATGAACCTCATAACCAATCCATGTGCTTGATGGTGCTTTGAATCAAGCATTAATGGTGACAACTCTTTGGTGTGGAGGGTGAGGCGGTCGAGAAACAACCAACAACAAGAAACATTCCAACAGCAATCAGCCCCAAATGACACCACGTTGGTAAATTGGCAAGCAGAGGATTTTTGTGGCATGAATCAGGCAGTTTCCCAAGGTGTTGCAGCCAACACAAGGTCAAAAAGGAGGAATTTGGGTGAAGAACAGCCATTGGCTCCAACCAATCCACGACCTTCTATGGTTCCACAAGTGGTTGGCAAACAAAATCCAATTGTAAATGCACAAGGGCAGCCAAGAACAGCTCCTAGGCCAACTCAAATACCAGTTGTTGCTGCTCACGTGCAAGGAGTGAATGTGCAAACAAAGGGACAACAAAGAGATCCTTCATCACCATTCAGTATCATCGATCAGATGAAGAAGACAAATGTCAACATATCAATGTGGGAATCCCTATCTATCCCAGGCCAAAGAGATTTGCTACAAGCTGCCATGAAGGACTGGCCAACTTGAATCAGCAAGTTCAGATGCAAGAGAAAGTGCTCACAAATGCTGCCCAGCCTGAGGGGAATCATGGAGGACAGCAAGGTAAAATGTTGAAGCCCCCTCCTTTCTATGTTTCATTAATCATTGGAAATCAGCTAGTGCACAATTGCATGATAGACTCCGGGGCAAGTAGCTCAGTGATGCCTAAACAAATAGCTGATCAGCTAGGGCTCCAGTATGAAACAATATCCAAAGGGGTAGTGCAGCTAGATGGGACAGCAGTAGCAACTGTTGGAGTGATTAAAAACTTGAGTCTTACCTTGCATGCATGTCAAATGTTGTTGTTTTACAAGATGTATCGAGTCATAGACCTTCCACCACTCTTTGCCCTTTGCTTGTCGAGGACTTCACAGCCAAGATTGGAGGATATTTGTCTGCTTGATTGGTCACACATCTTTGTTGATGAGGTATGGAACCAAAGCTACTGATCAGTCTGAACCTATTGCAAACTTCCACATTGAGCCTTACACTCCAAGTCGAGATTAATGCCAATTGCTCAGCATTTGATCAAGAAGATCACCCAAGCAGCTTGATGAAGGTGACACCGAGGTTGGGAGCATCCGGATCTAACTCTTGATGAATGGGAAAACAAGGTACATGCTTTTGATCCTTATCAAGAAGTAGAAGAAGAATCGAGCTAGGGGTCTATTGTATACATGAAGAAAATCAGCCTATTCCTAGCATCACCAAGCCAAACCACAAGGATGACAATGAGGTATGGCAGCTGTTTTTTGATGGATCAAGGAGTAGACAAGGTGCAGGAGGTGGAGCTATGCTTGTTTCACCTCAAGGAGTAAAGTACTATTCAGCTTTTAGATTTCAGTTTGCATGCTCAATAACAACTGCTGAATATGAAGCCTTGGTGCGAGGATGCATTGGGCAATCAAGAAGAAAATAAAGAACTTGCAAGTCTTTGGTGATGAGTGAATTGATTGTAAATCAGGTCAAGGGACAACATGCTTTGCCAAGAATGATCTACTCAAGTGCTACAAGAACAGGGTATGGGACCTCATGGAAGATTTTGAGGGTTTTGGCATCAAATCCATTCCTAGGAAAGAGAATCAAGCTGCTGACAGGCTTGCAGCAGTAGGGGCAGCCTTTGACATTGTGGAAAGCATTCAAAAAGACAAGGTATAGCCAAACATCCACGTGATTGTGAGGCCTTCAGTGCCGGATAACAATGTCAGTTGGCAAGTATTTGAGAATGACCAGCAAATCATCCATTTCTTGCAAGAAGAAGCTGAGTTCTTAGCTAAGAATCAAGAAAAGCTGGAACAGCAGTATGGTGACCAAGTGGTACAGCTGAGAACTAACAAGCTGCCCAAGGGACTTATCACTTTGGAGTCCATTTTTAATCCCAATGATCAGTTTAGGAAAGAAAGCAAACATTCGGGTCAGAGAGAAGATTCGGTATCCATCTTGGTGGAAGAGAACAAACCATTGCAAATTGGAAAGATGATTTGAGCAAAGAAAGGTATGAGTTCATACGGTTGTGTCGAGAGTTCACTGACGTGTTTCTTGGAGCTATGAAGATTTGAAAGGTTTGATCCCAACTTAGCTCAGCATACCATTGAATTGGATCAAATACTAAGCTGTCGAGGGTAGAAACAAAGACCAGTCAATCCACACATGGAGCCTCTCATGAGAAAGAATTGGACAAGCTGATTGAGTCAAGAATCATATTCCCAATCAAGCATTCTAGTTGGGTTGCCAACTTGGTTCCAGTCAGAAAGAAGAGTGGAGAGATCAGATTGTGTGTTGATTTGGAGACTTAAATAGAGCATCTCTCAAGGACCATTACCCACTCCCTTCCATGGAGCAAATCTTGCAAGTTGTGGCTGGCTCAGAGAGGTTTCACTACTTGATGGCTACTCGGCTACAATCAGATTATGGTGAAGGAAGAAGACCGAGTTCAAGACAGCCTTACTGACCAAATGGGGACTTTTGCATACGGGAAGATGCCATTTGGGCTGTCAACTTTAGTCTTTACCTTCAAAGAGCAATGGACATGGCGTTCAAAGGTTTGATTAACAACGTGGTGCTGATTTACCTTGATGATATCACTGTTTTTTCCAAAAATGCAGCAGACCACCTCTCTCATTTGAGACAAGTTTTCACGAGGTGTAGGAAATTTGGAGTGTCTTTGAATCCTAAGAAGTGTATCTTTCTTGCACATGAAGGAAAGCTCCTTGGCCATATTGTCTCCAAAGAAGGATTAGCAATTGATCCAGAGAGAGTTGAAGCCATAAGAGCACTACCATTGCCAAGCCACAAGAAAGCCCTTCAGAGTTTCTTGGGGAGGATAAACTTTGTTCGGAGGTTTGTCCCAGATTTTGCAGCCCTTGTCAAACCTATCACCAAAATGTTAAAGAAAAGCATGGCTTTCAAGTGGACAAGAAGGCAAGGAGAGTTTTGAAGCAATCAAAGAAGCCATCTCTCAAGCACCAACTCTCATCAACCCGGACTTCTCCAAGGATTTCATCCTCTATGCATTTGGAGGTAATGACACTATTTCTGCCATTTTGGTACAACAGAACAAGGATAACGATGAGCAGCCAATTGCTTTCTTCAGCCAGAGCCTAGATGACTATGAGGTGAGGTATTCTTTTATTGAGAAGCATGTCTTTGTGCAGTAATCAGAAGCTTGAAGAAATTCAAGCATTTAGTCTCAAACAACAAGGTCCAGTTGCTGGTCTCACATGCTGGGGTTAAGGACTTCCTCCTCAACAAAGATTTGAATGAGAAAAGGGCAGGTTGGATCACCGTGTCATGGAGTATGACATTGAGATCAAAATCACCAAGCTGGTAAGAGGAAAAGGATTGTGTGAGCAGCTGGTTTTGGGGAAGCAAAAAGAAGCATGCAATGAAGGAGAGGCTGTTTTGACAGTTCAAGACAGCCATGAGCCATGTGGCACTCAAGAAGAAAACAATGCTGCCCCCACTCCTTGCTGGACCCAAGGTATAATGCACTTCTAAGCGAGGCCTATGCCCTCCGGAGATGAACAAGACCCAAAGAAGACACTTCAGATTGCAGGCTGTCCCATATGCCATTGTTGATGGAGTTTTGTTCAAGAAAGATGTGAATGGAGTGCTGCTGAGATGTATTAGCACAAATCAGATTCATAGGGTGTTGGAAGAATTCCATGGTGGACCAGCTGGTGGTCATTTTGCACCAAGAGTGACAGCTCTAAAAATCATGAAGGCTGGTTATTATTGGCCTAAAATTTTTAGTGATTGCTATGCATGGATTAAGAGGTGTAAGAATTGTGCATTCTTCACAGGAAAAGAGAGACTTGCTGCCCTTCCATTGCATCCAATCTCAGTTGACCAGCCATTCATGCAATGGGGTTTGGACTTCATTGGAGTCATTAATCCCAATTCAAGTCAAGGGCACAAATGGATTTTGACAGCCACGGACTACTTCACCAAATGGACTGAAGCAGTAGCACTCAAAGAAGCAAATGAGTCCAGCATCTTAGACTTTTATGAGGGGATAGCAACCAGATTTGGTATACCTACTACAATAATCTCAGATAATGCATTGGCATTCATTGGATCAAGGTAGTGAGTGGGCTGTCAAGAATGGGATCTACCTAAGCACTTCATCAAACTATTACCCTCAAGGTAATGGCCAGGCTGAGTCTACAAACAAGAACTTGTTGAGGATCATTAGGAGGACTCTTGATGAGAATCAGAGGTCTTGGCATACCAAACTGAAATCAGCCTTATGGGCTGATAGGATAACTCCCAAGAGATCCACAGGTAACTCTCCATTCAAACTTGTCTATGGAAGAGAGGCAATCTTGCCCATGTCACTTGAGTTGCCAACATTGGAACTCATGAAGCAATTAGAGTTGCTAGAGTTTGAGCCCATGGAGGTGAGATATGCAGAGTTGATGGAGCTGCAGGAGGTGACCTCAGGCATCCCAAGCAATGGAAAAGGACCAAGCTTTGATCAAAAAGACCTTTGATAGGAAGGCCAAGGATAGATCTTTTCAGGTTGGAGATCTAGTGTTGAAATGGGATGTGGATAGAGCAAAACCGGGAAGGCATTCAAAATTTGATGCCATTTGGAGTGGCCCATACATGGTCACGAAGTGCAAGAACAACAATGCTTTCCAATTGGCCTCATTGGATGGTGAAGAACTGCAGATTCCAGTCAATGGAATCTATCTCAAGCGTTGCTTCTAGAGGAAATTTACCACCTTGTAAATATTAGATTAGATTTTCATTCCTCCAAGTGCTTGTGCACATTGTTTTTTTGTAGGTTAGTTTTGTTTTCCCTAAGTGCTTTGGCACAACTTGCTGTCCATGGAGATGTTTTGCAGTCCTTGCTTCCATCAGGTGATATTCCATCTTCCTCCTTGCACATTCTAAGTCAGTTGAGGTTCTAAACAGAATATTTGATGACTCCATGCCCAATGGACTACTTGAGCAAGCTAGTATTTTCATCTAGCGAGGAGATGACCCCTCGAGTCGCACCAAAATTGTTATCAAAATGGTGCCCTGGCTCATTTTGTGGCTAACTCCTTGTGTTCTTGCCTCTCTTGTGCCTCAGTCTACATTTTTTGATTTTCAGGCACTCAAGGCTTTTTGGAAATGGCACCATCAGATAGAGCTCTCTCTCAGCTTTCCAGAAAGGTAAAGTTTGCCTCCTAACTCCTTATATTTTTCAAGTTATGGCTCGGCGGAGTTTTTGTGGAAAATTTTCCCATTTGAGGCCCGCAACCAATAGGAAGCTGCCACGTGGCAGAGGAGTTCGGGGGTCGGAGGCAAATTTGAATTTTTCCAAGTATTTTGGTGAAGGTTCAAATGGAAATTTTTTCCGTGGGGCCCACGGACCAATCAGGTTGTGACACGTGTCACGGGGGGGGCGGAATGAAAAAAATTTGCTAAGTATTTGCCAAATTTTCCAAGTGGAAGAATGGAGCGGAGAGCATGATGCCAGTAAAATTAGGACACGTGTCCTAAGGGGAAGGTAGATTCGGAGCTCGGGGTGGTTTTTGAAAATTTTGCAAAAGTTTTTGGCCAAAACTAAAAAGTGAAAGAAGGGCCCGCGCCCCCTGTCAGCCATTCAAAAGCGTTGACACGTGTCCCGGCCGGGCGGGCGCGGGGAAAAATGAAAAATTTTCCAAAGTCTAAAAATGTCAAAATTTCAAAGGAAAACCCGCGGGAGGTGAAGGAGAGAGAATTCCAGAATGAATCAGAGCTTGCCACGTGGCATCTGACCAGTGGAGCATGGGGAATTTTTGAAAAATTTTCCAAAGACAAAAAAGAGGTAAAATTTGAAAAAATTTTTCCCGCCGATCCGTTTTTGGGCGTTTTTGCCCTAAATCTTCAAACGATCATATCTTTTGATCCAGAGCTCAGATTTTCACGTTCTTTATATCATTGGAAAGATGTTAAAATTATCTACATGATTCCATGGTCAATTTCTAATTTTGGTTCAGTTTGGAGAGAGAAAATTCAAAAATGGTTCTGGTACGTGTCCATGGCCAGAAATGACATTTCAACAACCAAATTTAATACAAAATGGGTCGCATTCTTCTCCAGCATGGTCAAAAATGATAGGGTATGGGTTTGTAAGGTCCTCCATGCTGTTTTAATGCATTTTCCATCAATGAGGAATGGGCTCCCATGTTTTTACATGTTTTCTCTCTCCTGGGCTCGACCCATGCATTGTAAAAGCCAGATTTGGCTCATTTCTTGATGGTTGAACACTTTTTGGCATTGAAAACTTCTTCTTTCACCTCCAGCAAGTGATAGTTGTAAGAATCAGACCTTTTTCACAGTTTGTAATAGGTTTATACCTCTTTGATGGTGGAATGCAAGAGATTTTTCATGAAATTGACAGTGTAAACTCTGTGAATGCTTTCAGTCCTCTGTTTGTATTGTTTTACTTCATTTAAGACCTCTAATTACATCTATCAGCTTGTGTGTTTTCCCTTGTTGCATTTCATGAATTTGTGTCTATTTATATGGCAAAAATGTTTCACCACTCCTTTTGGTGCATCACCATCTTTAGTTTAGTTTCATTTTTGCATTTTTATCCTGTCTCCTTACTGATCTAGGGTAGAATTAGGATTAGAACCTCTGTAGTTGTGCAAAATATAGATATAAATCGAACTAATCGGGACCAATACAAACATCATTGAGAGACCTTGAAAAGGGATCTTAGTATTATGGGGAATTCAATGGAAGGTGTTAAGTTGGCGGCTTGGACTCGGGATAGTGGTTAGATGGAATTTGTACAAGCCCAATTTTTGTGCTACATTGTCGAATGGTTAAAAATCCCTAATGATGAGTAAATATCTTTCTAATGGTGTTTAAGTCCCATTTCTCATTTACGGTAAATATTGATATCCTAGGATGCTTCTCTTGTCCATTTCAATGTGTTTCCCACATTCTTTTATCATCTTACAAGGATTACCTTAGCTTTCCCGACTTTAAAACATGGAACCACAGTAGGTGGTTATGCAACCACCATAGTGGTTATGCTGATCGTCGATCTACCCTTAGTCATGGCTACGTAACCACCCTAATGGTTGTGCAACCTCGCTCAGTGTACACCATCGAGATCTGTTTGCATTTGACCAAGACTTTCCAGCATGATTTTGATCACATGTTATGTCCTTGCGATTCATATTTCTTTTACATTTCTTGTCTAAACTAGTTATTCGTGAGCTTGTTAGATGTGTAAAATCCTTTCCCTCGAAACTACTTTTATATGTGAGTGAACTATCACTCCCATGAGAGATGTGGAATTTCTTGGATGCCAAATTGCTCATACCATTTCCATCCCTTTTTCCCATAGTATCAAGCTTCTAATCAAACCATTTTTGGATTTTATTATTTTTAATTGCATTGTTATGTTTCCCGTAATCCTACCAAGAAATACACAAGCAAGCTCAATTATTTGTCTGCGATGCTACCAAATTGCTTACAAGCCATTCCATCACCTGCACTTCTTCATCATTTCTTCCACACAAGCTATCATAGTTCCTTGGACTCATTCGAACACCAAATTGGAATAGAAGATAAGTGGAAATAAAGTAAAACCAACATTAGAACTATCACAATTCTACACTTCCAGGTTAGGGATGCATTTGGATTCTTAAATTTTTCTTTGTTTAAGTAAATCTTATTCCATAATCTGTTATAGTATATTAATTCAAAGAAGTACAATTACTATAGCTTTTCTTTATTTACAAGAAGCTTCTATTAAGGATTTATTCTCAGCTTATCCTTATGGATCTATCTAGGAAGTATTTGGAGGTAGCTATTATGCATAAGTTTATTAGAATTTTTACAATTAGTTTTTTTACTAGGTTCATTGCATTCATAATCTAATCTTGTTAATCACATGGGAAAATCTTATATTAAATTTTTTTCCTTGACTATCCTATGGATTTACATGGGAAGTTTGTCTAGAAGAGGCTTTTGCACCTATTTATTGTTAGTTGTAATTTCCCTTCATTGTTGTAAGCTTTCATAGATCATGTTGTTTCTACCTGAGAAGTTATAGGGGAATAATTGCTTCTCAGAAGATTTTTCATTCTTCCCATGACTCTCGGGTAAAAACAAAGGAAGTTGTATATCCATAAGTACAAGTTGGAAAATTTTGGTTTTATTATAATAGAATAGATCCACTCTACATAGCAAAATAGCCACATCTGGTGTTTTCTTATTTAGTTTTGTTAATTTTAGTGTAGAAACAATTTCAAGTAATTAGGAGAATTTTAATTATTTATGCATATTTCTTCTATTTCTAGTAAACACCAAAAATACAAATAAGCCATTAGATTAATTATTTATTTTATTTTTTATTCCCTTTCAACTAAATCATTGGAAAAGTACAAAAAACAAATAAATATATTTATTTCCTTTTAAATCATCTTCTTTCTTTCATTCGCTAATTAGGCACATAGATTAATTAGACAAAAAGTAATACAATTCCCCACGTGTTCTTAGTTGGCTTAGGTTTCCTAAACATTGACCTTGCCCTCTTACGGATTCTTTATGTGTGTGTTTGTTTCTTTGCTTTAGTATTTTATACATCCACATGACCATCCAAGATCCTAGACAACACATATATTTATTATTTGATCCATGAGTCTCATGACCAAACACAATTTAACTATTTACTGAGACATTGACATGGGCCTTAAAACCTTAGTTTACTATACCACACCACTTTCACGCATCATTATCTTAGAGTTGACATCTACGAATGTCGAATTAGATAGTTCTTATGTGTTTTGGCATAGTCATGCTATTCGAGATTAAATTTCGACATTAACCCATTCGTCCTTCCACTTGTTTCCTCTTACACCTCCATGACCTTGTCTGGAGACTTTTATGAAGAAAACACAAGACAATTTCCACATATTGCCTGAGTTGGTTTAGAGATTATTTGGTGACACTAATGTGACAAACTCCTTCATGTGTCCATTCTCCTCAATCATTCCATTTCACCCACCAAAGTTAGATAGGCCTTGATTCCCTAGATGATCAGATTCCCATGGTGCTCGTAGAAGACATTTGATTGCCTTGACCACTTCTTGTCCATTTTTGTCCATTTTCATGTATTTCAGCTATTTTCTTATTTTTCCATCATATAGCCATCTATCATTCCAATTTTGGTTGTCGTGGCATGATCTAGGAGGTCGAGTACACTTATGATCATGTGTCTATTTTAAGACATACAAAATTGGTGAACCCGATGTCGAGGAATAGTTCCTTTTTCTTCCTCTTTTCCTTGTATATAATCCATCCTTATCCTCTCCCATTATTCTATGAGTGTTCATAGACCCCTTTGGATATGTCCGGTCATGATTATACAAGCCCATTTTGGGTCTTAAATCTTATCACCACTAGATGTGTATACAACAATCACCCTTATTAGGGTGGGCTGATAACTACTCATCCAACTTACCTTCACCTCACACTCATCCTCCTCAAGGTGCCAATAATGGTTCATCGGTTAGGATTAAGAAGATCGACCAACCTTCCTATAGCCCTCAATTAGAGTTCTTCAAATTAAGCAACATGACATTCACCAAAGAACATGGACTCTATCCTCGGGTTTTCTAGGCCCTAAATTAGTTTGTAATCTAATTCTTTCCCTTCCTATATTTCACAATACGATGAGATATTAGCATGTTTGACCCAAAGCGATGTGCATCTAAATTTTATAGATAAATCCTTGGATAAGATGTAAGAGTACATTGATGTTCTTATTTAGAACCATTCAACTACTCCTCCCCAACAATGGAAAATACACCTAAAAGCAGGGGTGGTCTAGAAAGGACCGATTCATAATAGGACATCACGTACCTTTACCTCCCAAAATGCTCAATACACACCTAAGAAAAATGCAACACCTTCTTTGGGTGATGTGATCTCAATGTTGGTAGATAGAATTATGGAATTAGAACTTTCCCAACCCTCAAGTTCTACACCATTTGTTGGGGCAAGGAAAATTCCCTTCCCATGTGCATATTTATAATCATATTCCTATGCACCTTCACTGCTTTGGTCTACATGGGTGTTCCTATCCTAGGAAACCTCCTCACTAGATCGGGCACGTTATGTATTCCCTCTTGTAGACACCTATAATTTATCTCAAGTAATTTAAATACTTAAATTGCGCTAATTATACCCTTTCCTAAAAATTTATGACATATCATCAATCAATTCACATTTTCTCTTTTATCATTGTTAATTAGTTACATTATGTTAATTAAGTAACTCTTTTATTCCACAACGATGTCGATTAACAAACTTTTGTTAATAAAATCCCCTTCTATCTAGATTGTTTAATTATTCTTAATTAATTAAGCTTCCCTTTCTACTAAATCAATAAATCATCTTTATTTGATTAAAATCCTCTCATGGCATAGATCATACTAACTTTCCTCTAAAATTCTTCTAAAATCTGCATCTACCTATTAGTTGATCACTTTTGATTAATTATTAAACCCCCTCAACTCTGTGGATCACTAATGAAATATTAATCTCTTCTAAAGAAAACTTAAAGTGTGCTTATCCTAACTAACCTAGCTTTGCTATTATCCCACATGTAATAGGATGCAAAGCTTCTTCAAACCATTGGGTTATAATTGCAACCCACCCTTTCTACTTACATGCTTATAACCTAAAATATAGGTGTTTCATCTTAGAGCATCTTTCATTTGAGATAATAGCCTCATTCTTGCATTTCATCCATCCAAGATTTTGGGTCATATGGAGAGAATAAAAATGGTCTTGTAGCCATACTTTAATGAGCCTCCATTCCCAAAACCTTGAAGATCACACAATCAACTTCATTTTCCATGGATCTATCTAGGTTCATTTAGTGTTTTTGGTGATCTAAAGAGTAGAGATTCAAGTGCTTAGCATATTAGTTTGATTTCCATTTCAAGTTCTAATGCATAATGTTGGTATTTATTCTTGTTAAGCTCTTAGAATGATGATCTTTATAGGGTTAACTTAGTCTTGAAGCTACTAAGGTGTTAGGTTCAATTCTCCTATCTTTGTTAGCTAATACATGGATACATTTGGCACGCTTGATGGGATAGATTCATAGTTCCTTTGAAATTAATGAATTTTTGTTAGCATTCTCAAGTTTTCGCTAACCCAAATCAAGCAAGTGTGAAATAGGTTAAGATTATTATGTTGTTTTACTAACCTTGTGTGCATTGACTCTCTTATATGTGATTTATTATGATGGGTTACTCTTTGACTTGAGCTAAATTATGCAAAATTTGAGCTTTCTGAAGTTGCATATGTTAGGATTTTGTGTTTTGATGTCATCTCTAGGTACATACGTACACAAAATTGGTAAGTGCACATACACATCATTTTGGGTGCGTACACATCATTCTATGTTTTTCTACATAGGGGTGTGTACACGTCATTTTTATTTTTATACTCATGGGCATGTACACACTAAAAGGGCACATGCACATCATTACAGGTGCCTACACATCTTTCTATTTTTTTACAGGGCGCATATACACGTCATTACAGGCATGTACATGTTGAAGCTGCGTTCATTACCTATCTTCTAGAGGCCATAAATTTTGATTGTGAACTTTAAATGACTCTCCTTTTTGCATTGGAAAGGTATCGACTTGAGAAATATGCAATGGAAACATAAAATTAGGATTTTTAATTACAGAAAAATTATGGTTTACTTCATTAGAAAAAATTTCATTTTCTAACATGTTTAAATGCTTTGCAAATAATTGAATTCTTTAAATTGTTAACATCTTGCAAGGTTTCTTGAAACTAATCATTATTTGCAGAATATATTGAGTCATAATTTGTGATAACTTATTTTGTTAAGTTGATTAATGTTTCTCTCCCTAGCACCTTTTAGGTGATCTTGGGAATCAAATACGTTTCACTTCTTTCTTTATGCTATCATAAATGATTCAAATAAGTTTTCTAAGGAAATAAATTAAAAGTTCACTAAAAAAATATTACTTCTTTCAATTTGATTTGATTTTTTCCATTTCTACAAGTTTAGTGAGGTTTTGTGTTGTGTATGATCTTTCCTTGTGTCTTAGGATGATCTAGGAAAATAGAAACAACGTGTTATCTCCCCTATATATGATGTTTTGAGAATTTGGAAACTACTAAAATTTTCATGCATGACCTAAATACGCTTGTCAAAGAAAGGAGGTTTGAAACATAAAACTACTAATACAATTTCCGTGCAGGTTGCCAAAAGGTGTACAAGAAAACCACATTAAAAATAAAATATTAAAAACACACCACAATCAAAACATTGTATTTATAGGATTGGAAAATGGTATGCCTCATCTTCTTAAGCGGGACATAACCCTTTTGGCATAAGCCTTAAACTACCACAATGGGGGTGGTCCTAGGAACGCTAAAGTAGTACACACATGAGGAAACCTTGTGGATGAAACAGGAAGTTTTCCACACACTTACTTGATTAGTTTCACTTTGTGAGTTAGATTTAAAGTTTTCTATATCGCGACACTAGTGAGAACATGTGATGAAAGCATTTATAGCTCACTTTGTGTTTAAAGGAGATAAAATAAAGTCGAGATAACCCAAAACTAGTCGGTGAGACTTTCTTGGTAAATAAAGCTTGCATTAGACAAACTTGTGACATCTAGTTGAGCGAACCACCTAAGAAGCTATCTTGAATTGGATCCAACTTATTTGTACCATAATTTTGAGAGCCATCACAAAGGGAGAACTTTCTTGAAGTCGAAAATTGTTTTATTAAACAAAGGGAGAGTCCATTAAAGTTAAAACTATGCATTATTCACAAATAAATTTGTGTGACATTAATTTTGTTTAGTTTTTCACTCACCATAAGGCGAGACAAAACTTTTTTGAAGTGAGGCCAAACATTTTTCAGCCCCATTTGATCTACTTCCTTTGCTTTCTTTTGACACTTTGTTAATAAATAAAAGAGAAATCATACATGTGTTCTCAATTGATTGTGTTCTCTGCTTTTATGTTTGTTTAAACTCATCCATGTTTACGGCTGAGTTGTTAAATGTCTAAAGTGTGTAAGTATGTCTTTACGTCATTGATATTCATTTGATCTTGATACCAAATTTAATATCTTCATTTGAGTTAGGATTAATTCTTCACTAGACTCTTCTTTGAAGTGCTACATTGTTTGTATTGTATACCTTAAGCTTTAGTTTGATTTCAAACGTTACCTCGATTTTGAAAGGTGTTGATGTTACCTTTGTGCATATCATATCAATATTATTTTTATATTAATACCTCACTTTTTTGTAAAGTTTGGTTAACATATCTTAGTGGTATTGTTGCATTCTTCATCTTTGTAACTCTCATTTTTGAGATATATGTCTTAGTTGGATTCAAACTCACTTTATGCATACTTTTTGGCGATCATATCAACCTATTTCTATTACTTACTTCTTGTTGATTTCTTTGAACTTGACATAAGTGGTGACACTTTGTTGATCATCTTAAACATCAACTACCATTTGGAAAAAACTTAGGAAGTAATTTCATTGATTGATTGGTTCATAACAAACCTTGTGTGATTGTTTCTTGTGATTATTTTTCATTTTGAATTATCCATGTAGGAAAATCACTTTGATCCATTGATTCTTTATCATTCATTATTCTTTAGTCATTAATTTGGCTTTTGTTTTGAACTTGCTTGATTGTTCCTTATGTTTATCCACCTTATAAACTCGTTTCTAGGACAATCCTTTGGGTCTTTGATCCTCTTGATCTTCTTGTTTACACCTAAGTTCATGGTAATCTTGAACATATCTTTCAAACCTTGGCAAAAAAATTTCCTATCAATAAAATTTTGCATCAATTGAACATTGGAAATATTTCCTTTGTATCCTTTATATTGCTAAAATTTTGATCATTCCTTTAACATTTACACCTCTAAAATTGTTGTCCAAACCTTGTTTAATTATCAATCTTGAGTTATCACGATGTATTTTTCCTTACCTTCCATTTTGGAAAATCACACAAGCATCCCCATCTTTACGAAATGTCTAGATGGTTATCGTTATGCTTCCTAAACCAACATGAAACCTTCTTCACTTTGAATAAGTTTGATCATACAATCTAGGTCTAGACCTTTGAACCTAATACACACCAACAATGACTGATTATGTCAAGGTCCCTTATACATATGACAATAGGTAATCAAATTTTGGTGTTCACATCAAAATACACCCATCATAACTAAACCTTGTTTGGTTCTTTGTGATATTGAACCCATTTGGGTAACTTGTTCCACACCTTTATCTCATAGTTGGTGGTATGGTTTTGACACTTATGATCCAAATTATTATTCGCGTTCCCCCCACTCTTCTTTTGATTTTCATCCAAACATTACCTCTTCTTATGAGGATTCTAATCCAAATGTTTCCTCTAATTCTTCTGATGACTCATATCCAAACTACTATTTAGATTCATCTAATTTGACTCCTAAGTCATTGTTCTCCCATTCTTCATAGGACCTTCTTCATCATACTTCTACTACTATTTTTGAGTTCCCCCTTTCTTCACAGGACATCCTTTATCATTCATCCAATTTGACTCTTAAGTTGTGGTCCTCCCTCCTTCGTAGGACCTTCTTTATCATTCATCTAATATGATTCATGAATCACGGTCCTCCCCTCCTTCACAAGACCTTATTTATCATTCATCTAATTTGATTATTGATTCGCGGTCCTCCCCTTTTTCGCAAGACATTCTTTATAAAACATCTCATGCAATTCTTCAATCGCAGTCCTCCCCTTCTTGCAGGACCTCTTTTATTAGTCACCTTAGTGAACTCATCCTCCTTTAAAGATTCGTGAGACTCAAATTCCTTCTATTCATCATCTTAAGTTGACTCTACATTTGCAATCTATGGATTTTGGATACAAAATCACCCTATTATTCCTCCATGATGTCTTATTATAGGGAAACCAATACCAACCAATTCAAAATATTCTTACGCTCATAAGACATCTCTCCCTAATTCTACTTTGTCTCTTGAGTCATCTTCTTCTATAAATCGTCATCAAACATCTTCTAAGTATTCCACACCAATGGAACCTATTTCTTCCAATCAACCCATATTGGTCGATAAACAACTCATACCAATTGATCTCTTTCGAGAATGAAGAAACAATTGGGACATTTATTAGGGCACACAAAGATATTCCTTTATCAGATTAGGAGAAAGGATTCTCTTTAGACTTTGATGCGTCTATGTATTGTGAGGAAAAGGTTGATTCCTTTTATCAAGAAATGGATAAAGAGCCTCGAGATCATGTGACTTGATCCTCCCTTTATTCTTCCATCTTCACATTCTTTATTACATGATGAAACTCTTGGGTATTTCATTGATCCATGACATATCTTCTCATCACCCAATCAATCTTTGTCTATCACAATTCCTCAATCACAATCTCTTATAGAATTGACTCCAAGTAGCCCTTCATCTTGATCTATTTGTGGGTCACCTTCTTGTAGCCCTCCTCTCTTCTATTTTGGGACATTTTAGAGTAGTCCACTATATTCTATTCTTGGGCACATCCAACTATCCCCTTGTCTTCTATGTATGGTCACCCTCGGGTTGTCCATCATCTTCTATTCTTGGGAAACTCCTAATATCCCATCATCTTACATATGTGTGTTGCATCCTAGCAACCCTTCTTCTATTTTTGGGCCACATTCTAGTATCCCTTCATCTTTTATTTGTGGCTCACCTTTTGCTAGCCCCTCTTCTTCAATTCTCGGGCTATGTCCTTTTTCGTCCAGCACATTATTATTCACAATGATTATGGCAAGCCCATCATCATTCCTCACATTCCTCCCATCAATTATAAATGTACATTTTATTCTTCCACTTCTCGAGATCATAAAAGTCATGCATTGAAGCTTATAAAAAACCTAGACAGGTTCTTTATCAAGCCAAGATCAAAATGATGAAGAGATCCAAAGCTCCCAACAACTCAAATGATCATAAAATCCAAAATCAAATGTGATTCTAGAATGCACACCAACACACCCATCAAGTATGGCACAATGCATAGAAATCTATGGATAGGGAACTCAAGGTCTAACATACAAAAACCATGTTTCAAAAAAATCACAATCATTTGTTGAATGTGAGCTCACCATGATCATCAAGATTGGGGATAATATTACACTTGATAAGAAAACATGCTTAGTCTCTCTTATCAAGGAAATTTTGAACAGCGTTGTTTGATCCTACCACGTGGAGTGACATGTTTCATTTGATAACCATCAAAAAAATTTAAAAAAATGATAAAACAATTCAAAAATACAAAAAAATGAGAAAACATTAAAATATTACAAAACCAAAATCAAAGGTACAAAGATCAAACATTGCAATTAGGTATTGCGTACACATGGATATTATTTCTTCATTTTCTTTCATATTCTTTTGTAATTCATCCACCATTTTTATCCCTTTGATGTTATTTTGGTTAGCCTATTCCCATGCATTTTGTGACATTTATCTCTATGGTATCTATTTGATCTTGGTCTTTCATCACCTTGGTAAATTAAAGAACAACTGACCTCTTAGAGATCCTATCACAATTCTCATCTAATAAACTTGTTGTGAATAACTTTTGGACATATTTTTGACACTAGCCAATGTCATCATCATAATCACTTCCACATCCTTCCATCAAGCCATCATTGATTCTTAACCTCTTTTCAAAAAGAGATCTGAAATAATTTTTCAGTAAACAAAACAAGAATCAAAATCAATCAATAAATGAAGTAAATGTTACAAAGCACAATAAAATTGATATATAACTCTCTCTTTGGGTATTTCAAAGCATCTCTATCGAGGCTATGGGCGCTAGGTGGTAGTATAGCAATGTTGTGATTAGAATCAAATACATCTTCGTTGGGGCTATGGATGCCTAGGGTAGAAGAGCAATGTATGGCTATCCTTCCACAATCCATTCATAAATCACCTTTCAAACTAAATTATTCCTACACATTGGCTAACATATTTAATTATTATCTATCAACTCTTTCCTTCAAGAGGTAATTAATTTCCATGTGAACACATGGGATATCGAAAAAGTAAATAGGATTAGTATGTTACCAAGTGTTTCTTTTTGGACCTTATTCAAACTCTTTTTTAGTGCATGTCTTGTCTCATGATTTGTGCCTTAGGCTAATCACTTTTTCATCAATCATATTTTAAATAAATTCATAGCATCCTTTGTTCTTTGGAAATCATTCATAACATCCTCTGCTTTGTATAGGATGGCCTCTTTGCCATGTTTGCGAGACACCTTTTCCCCCTCTTAATAAGATAATTTTCTACTTCATTTCTCTCATGTGTTTCTTGGCCATCATAGGTGGGGGCATCCTTGCTCCCACATGATTCAACCTATTTTATATTGGCCTTGATCCCCCCATTAGTGCATGAATATTTTCATGTGAATGATCCCACCCAATCATTGGGAATTTTCACATCTTCACTTTCTTAAGCATACGCATGGCATTCTTCCCTTGTACATCCCATATACCATTGGGGCATCCATGCTTTTTTTTTCTTGTACATAGCTTTGGAAAAGTTTTGAAAACATAAAAAAATTGTATAAAATTTGAAAATATTAAAACATTCAAATATGTTTCTAAAAAATCAAAAACAATAAAAATCATCCTACAAAAAGTCACTCTTTGGTTCTTGCCTATTCTTGTGCGTGACTCACTAATCATCTTGATTTACCTCCATTAACAATATGTGTTTGCTTAATATGTACGTACTTTAGGGAAAAATGAATTGCTTGGTAATGTTTCATAGTGCATGATTGTTTTCATAGGACCCAAGTGTCCTCCATTATTCCCCTTTACATGTATCCTTTGCTTGGGGTACCATCTTTTAACCCTTTTCGTTAATTTACACAAGTCGAGAATCAAATCTTGATAATAAAAACATTCCATTATGTTTCTCGATTAGGTTAGCTTGTTTCATTTCTCGTATTGCATTGCATTATGTATGTTGTATGGAGTTAGGCATCTTTATCTTTCTAGTACTTGCATGCATTTTTTTACATTGCATAGAGTTGGTGTTTTTCAACAATGTACAATTGTTCGTATTATGGATTTTTATGTCATTCTACACTTTTTTGTACGCTTAGATTTTTAATAAGGATAGATGATGTACATCCTTAGCAATATCATGAAACATAAGTTATTTTTAATAGAATGGATGAAAACTCATTCCTTTCTCACCATCTTAATTTTTCCTGTATATCATTCTCATGTCAACTTTATTCTTCTAATTCACTTGAGTTCGTATTCCCCTACCCATTCTTCTATCCATTTCTCTCACATTTTTCGATCTTCAATGCCTTCTTTCATCACCCTATCAACACTCAAGGGGGAATCTCTCACCTACTAATTTTTCTTCTTCCCCTTCAAAATTTTACCTATCTATTATCTTTAAAGAGGCATCACTTACACCACCCAAAGAGGGGAAAATGTAGACACCTATAATTTATCTTGAGAAATTTAAATACTTAAATTGCACTAATTATACCCTTTCCTATAAATTGACAACATATCATCAATAAATTCTTATTTTCTCTTCTATCACCATTAATTAGTTACATTACATTGATTAATTAACTCTTCTATCTAACAACGAAATTGATTAATGACCTTTCATTAATCAACTCCCCTTTCTATCTAAACTAATTAATTATTTCTAATTAATTAGGCTTCCCCTTCTACTAGATCAATAAATCATCATTTATTTGATTAAAACCCTCTCGTAGCATAGATCATACTAACTTTCTTCTCAAATTCTTCTAAAAGCTACATCTACCTATTAGTTGATCACTTTTGATTAATTAATAAACCCCCCTCAACTCCCATGGATCACTAATGAAATATTAATCTCTTCTAAAGAAAACTTAAAGTGTGTTTATCCTAACTAATCTAATTTTCTATTATCCCACATGTAATAAGATGTAAATCTTCTTCAAACCATTTGGTTATAAAAGGAACCCTCCTCCTACATTTCTACTAACACCTTTACATGCTTATAACCCAAACTATAGGCATTTCATCTTAGAGAATATTTCAATTGAGATAATAGCCTTATTATTGCATATCATCCATCAAGATTTTGGGTCACATGGAGATAATCAAAATGGTCTTGTAGCCATACTTTGATGAGCCTCCATTCCCAAACCCTTGAAGATAAAACAATCAAATTTGATTTTCATGGATCTATCTAGGTTCATTTAGTGTTTTTGGTGATCTAAAGAGTAGAGATTCAAGTGCTTAGCATATTAGTTTGATTTCCATTTCAAGTTCTAATGCATAATGTTGGTATTTAGTCTTGTTAAGCTCTTAACATGATGATCTTTGTAGGGTTAACTTAGTTTTGAAGCTACTAAGGTGTTAGTTTCAATTCTCCTAGCTTAGTTAACTAATACATTGATACACCTCTCATACTTCATATGGATATCCTCCACGGGAAGAAAACCAGAAGTGCATTCTCAAACACCATCCTAACTAGCAAGATGGCATTCTTTGGTTTCGCACCTACCACTCTATATCAAAATAATGTTCGCCATACCTTCACATGTATTCTAAATCACCATAATGGGCCCTATTTTCTTTTATGGCTCATATGTTCAACCTCATAGGATACTCTACACTGCCACCGCAAGTGATTATGTTATGCCTTATGAACCCCATGTTCCACATCCACCTCCCCATCAATGGTTTTCTATAGTAGAGTCATATGTGGTGGGCACATATTCTAAATATCTCAAGGATCCCCTAAACTTTACAATACAAAGTGTAATGATTCCAAGACCATTACCAAACCTTAAAAAATTCAAAGGGGAGGGGTATTAATTCCAATCTTAGTTCAATATTCACTTATCAATACTTTATTTACTCATATGATCCTTCCTCTGTCCTGTTCCAAGAATCATTTCTGATACATATATGTATCTCAATCTTCATTGTTTAAAAATATTTATCTTCCCTACCTCCATTAATTTATACATTCCTTAAACTTCACTAGCTTCTCCATGGGCTTGAGAGTTTAAAATCACAAGTTTAGAGTAATAATGAAGATATCTCTCTTTTAGAAGAACATCAAAACATGGGTTATATTTTAATATACCAAATTCCCTTAACCATAATAGCATCATCAAGTATTTATTACTAGGTATTAACTATTTCCATGTTCTTAAGATCTAATAGGTTTTACTTGTTCTTGTATTGTCAATAGGTATTTTTTTGTTAGTTCTTACATTCAAATATTCTAAAACTATATCAATTACAATAAAATGAGACTACACAGCTTCGATTAGGCTTTATATATTTGGATTCAACAATCCTCTCAAGCTTCCTTATGAACACTATTTCTACAAACTTGATATACGATACCTATATCCTTTTAAAAACCTTAAAAACATGTATAAATACTTCTAGCACTTCAAAATGACAATGTAATAGTAATAAACTTTAATCGTCCCTTTTTAGGCTTTGAAAAGGATTGTCATAAAGCATTTTATTCCCATTTTTCATCCCAACTCCTAGAACATTATTTCAACCTTTGATTGCCCAAGAATTTCATTCAAACAAATCTTTAGCTCTAAAACATCAAAATATACCTTTTTAGCATCAAAATTATCTCTTGTATGATCATTTTACTAGTTCCTTTGTTCATGTTTCTTCATGCACGTCCTACAAAATTTTGTCAACGAGAGCTAATTCCACATGTTCTCATTCTTCCTAAAACTTCACAGTCCTTTTCCAATGGTTGAGGAAAATATATGTTGAAAATTTCAAGGATTTTTATCCCTACAATGAAAATATAATGGAACCCCTAGTTTCAAGCCGCGGGTGAAAATTTTCTTAAACCAACCTAAATCTTGATGTTAAAGGCTGATAATAATTTATTTTTGCTTGTGATCACCTTCTTTAGGTATTCGATGTGACACTAGGGTGATTGGGAAAGATTTTTAAATTTTTAAGGTTTAAGCTATTGCCTTGTCTAAACCTTTCTCATAGTCTTGACACTGTAACATACAAGTACATACCAAAAATGTGTAAACATGGCTATATTCACACTATTGAAAGATTCACACATATTCAATTACATTGAATACATACTCATCTTTCTTCTTGAGCTCAATATTTTTCTACTAAGACTGAAATTTTCTATTTGGAGAAATCCTATATGAGCTCCTATATGCTCTCTAACTTTCCAAGAAAAACTCAACCACCATCTATATTTGACTCAACATGCAAAAAACTAGAAAATATCATAAGTATAATCCTAATTTCACTTTGTGACTTATACCAAATGAATTTTCCACAAATACATGACCTTCATGGCCTCATTTAGCTTTATCCACTCTCAATTTACCATTGCAATCACTTTTACATTTTATACTTGTCTTCAACATGGAGATCACACACATGTGAAGAGTTCAAATATATATAATGGAAGGAAAATTAAACCTCACTATACTTCTTAACCAAACTAGAAACTTAAACCTAACTAAAATAGATGCTCCTATATCAAGGATTCAAATGCTTATATTAAAGAGTTTGCAACTTCCATTAGAGAGCTACTCCCACAGGATGTAGTTGTTACTTAGGATATTCCCTAATACCCTTGACGAGATTTCTCTCGATTTGGTACTATAGGATACCGAAGCCTCAATCCATTCATTTAAGCAACACATTTTATAGTTTATAAAGGATTTTGGGATGAAAAAATCTTTTGAACATGAATCAAATAATTCCTCCACATTAATCAAGAGAAAAATGAATTTGGTGCCCACTTCATTTAGAGCGGCACCAAGTCCTTTACTCCTAACCAAAGTGCTCCCAACATATATCAAAGCAGACGCGTTTTGACCTATTCATCCTTTCTCTTAACTGATAAACCAAGGAGGAAGTTCAAAAGTTCCCTCTTAGGAGAAATGAGTAGGTCTTAAAGATTTCCCTTACATTGACCAAGCGGTTATTGATAGTGGTTGAAATACCTATGGCTCAAATGGGAGACTGGTCACTACCTCATAGGGTAATTCAAATTACCCAAAAAGTTCAAAACAACAAGGACAACATCCTTAACAAGAATCATGGTCCTATGAAAAATGGTGTCACCGATCAATCCGAGAAAGCCAAATGGCATTAGCACAAGTAACGTAAATAACGAAATAACAATGCAAATACTAACAATCAATGGAGTAATAACTTCAATCCTTCTGTTAATGCAGTTGAATTTGGTCGACGTCCCCCACCTTAGTAATTATATGCCTAAGGCTTGGTTTAATACACAAGTGAATATCTAAACCAATATCAGAACCAAGGCGAGTGGTCTCCGAACTTCAATTATAACAACCAACTATATAAAAACAATAGAAACTATGGACCCCAACAAAACAAAAATTAAAGACCTTGTGACTACGATCTTGATTTGTATTGTGGTTTCCATAGGGTTAGAGGTCGTGATGCTTATATAATGGTTTCTGGAGGACCAAAGGCAACTCAGTATTGATATGTTCTTGGATAATCCCATGGTGCCAACATAAAACTCTCACATGGGGCCCATTTCCCCTCAAAATGCTTCGCTCAGGGTTTATGGAAACCCCTTCTAGTATGTCTCGAGAATGGAAATATTAACCCTCATGGTACTAATAAGGGAACTCCCATTGGAAATAATGATCATGAAGCATCTACTTCATCAAACCCATTGGTATCTCCTCCTTTAGATGGTCGAATTAGACCAATCGATAGGCTTGGTTGAGTTGAAGACTGAACCCAAGGTTAATGTAGCAACCCGCACTTGTTATTATTCCTCATAACCTCTTTCTTTATTTCCTTTGATGTCGAGACGATACTCTAGTAGCCCCCAAGCCAATAGAGCCTATGATTTGATCACGGATCTAACAAAAACTTTTCTTGCATTTCCTTTTTGGATTTGTTGAAGAATTATCTTACATATGAGTGGCTTTATTAGAAGCATTAGGCCTTGGCCATCTAATTCATGTCACCCCTCCTCCGGAGGCCCAAGTTAATCATATAGAATTTTATGTCTATCCTTGAGTCATCTTAAGAGGGATGTGGGGTTTTATTTTACATTAGCAAGCATGCCAACTAATGTTGAGTTGGCACAAAGAGGCAATCGTGCTTTATACCTCCAAGTTTGGATCTATAACTATGTTAAGCATACGATGATAGACAATGGGGATGTTGTTAATATAGTCCCTTTCTCATTTCTTTAGAAGTTGGGCTATGGAGAAACAAATTGTTTTTTAATGTGAAATATGCTGAGAGGCTATGATAGCCTTAAAGAAAATTCTATTGGAGCTATAGTTCTTCTAGGTACGCTCAAACTAAAGAGTGTGTTGACTGATTTTTATATTATAGATCAGGAAATTGACTATAATATGATTCTCGATCGATAATGGTTTCATAGAATAATGGAAATCCCTTCCGTGTTGTTTTAAGAGGTCATATTATTGCACCTGGGTAAGGTTTTCGTAGCTCAAGTTTATCCAAATCCATTTTACATCCATTTGGCCAACTTAAAGAAGAAACCTGGAATTCATCTTTGAGTTCGAGCTAAAAACCAATCAATTTAACAATCCTAAGGACTTAAATTTTGATTCCTAGCTTGTTCCTATGATTGAGTTGGAAACCCTTGAGGCTATCAAAGGGTTAAATCTAGTGAAATTAGGGTTGTTGTATTAGAAATTTTGTCAACAAAAACTACGGTGACATTATTAATATTTTGGAGAATTATTTTCCTATCGTTCTCCTATTTGATTCCTTTGGCATAGGATATACTCTTACTATCTAGTGTCTTTGACGAGGTTTGTATGGTTCGGGTATCAAAATTTTAGGAATAAGATTCAAAGAAAGGTCTAGATTTCATCTTCCCTTTATGACTATTAGACCTCGACTACGATGGTGCAAGCGTCACTTATGTGTAGGGGTAGGGGTTATACTCACTTCCCTAAGGGTAAGATCATTCCTTTTGTATTCAAACTAAAATTTGAGTGTGTGAACAATGAACTAAGTATGAGGATCTACTTCTTGGTCTTATTGTGACCAAGAGGATGGGTTTGAACAATGTAATATTTTCAATGACTCCCGACTTGTTTACTAATCATGTCTCGGAAGTTTATGAGACCAGAGTAGAGCACCTACTGACTCTATAAGAATGTCATTTTTGAGCTTATTAAGGTTTTTATTATTTATATTAAATTTATTCCATGAGAACAAAACCTATGGGCCAATTCAATGGCTACTTCTTCCCTTTGCTTTTGTCTAAGAGAGGACTTGAAAGAAACCGAATTTACTATTTTAGTTCAATTTGAACTTTTATTTTGAATGATACTAACTAAGCCAATTTTATCATATGTCGATGCTAAGAATGAGTATGCCACTTTAAACTATGTGGAGAATGATGAGGAAATCCTAGGATACCTCAATGCATACACTGATTTTCATCCCGCACACCATAAGAGGGGCTTATCTCTTATACCTCACCCTTCCTACTACTTTTGAGATCATACGATGGATCCTTCCTTATCAGAAGGTCTTGAGATATATGAAGTAGAGGAGGAAGAAATGGAACTACCTCCATCCCTACCTAATTTCAAAGAGGTAATGCCTCTTTGATCAAAGGGACCATAGATATCAATATTGGAATGGAGGAGGACTCAAAGATATTAAAACTCAATTCTTATTTAACTCCAAATTAGATAGAATTCCATATGAAGGTTCTTAAACAGCATTCAAAATCCTTCGCACTTAGTTACAAATAAATGATGGGAATCTCTCCTAACATGGTGGTTTGCAACCTTATCATGAAGTGTGATGTCAAGCCCATGAAGCATAAATCAATACCCATGAAGCCAAAGGTGGCTTTAATGGTTAAAGAGGAAGTAATGAAACTCCTTCAAGTGGGATTCATCAAACCATTGGATTATTATATGTGGGTGTCAAAAAAGTCCACATTATCAAAAAGAATGGGAAGATATGCATTTGTATCGACTTTAGAGACATCAACAAAGCCTTTCCTAAGGATGAATTTCCATTTCCTTCCATATATGTCATTTTATATGTAACGGATGGTTATGAGTTCTTATCACTTTTGGATGTCTTCTTTGGCTACAATCGAGATAAGGATCTTTGAAGATGATCAAACTAATAGTACCTTTACTAATCCTTGGGGACCTTTTTTTAGGCAATCATGTTGTTTGGATTGAAAATTTCTAGAGCCACCTATCAATGAGTGATGGCATACATCTTCCATTATCTTATTCATAATATTGTGGAATTATACATCAATGATCTTCTAGCTTCTAGCAAGAAACATTTTGATCACCCTAAGGTGCTTCGCATTATCCTCTCTCGAATTATCAAATACGATGTAATGTTGAATCCAAAAAAGTGGGTATTTGGAGTGACGGGAGGTAAATTACTAGGGTATATCATTTCTTCTTGAGGAAGTGATGTAGATAAAAACCATTCAGAAATTCTAGAGATGACTCCACCTTCAAATGAATCAAGAATTAGGTATTTTTTTGAGTAAACTTAGGAAAATAGTAAATAGGTTGCAAGTGTCATAATGATAATAATTCTTCCACATGAGATACAACATATTAAAGAAGGAGCTCTACATTTAAGAGTGGACTGGCCAATGTCATGTGGATTTGAGTAGGAATTTTTCCCTCATCCATAAATGGCAACAACTTTATCATTACACTCAGAATACTTTACTAAAGTGGGTTAAGGCCATGCCTCTCCTATGACGGGTTTGTGACTTACCGAGTTCATTTTGAATTATATTATTACGGTTGGAGTTAAATGTCATTATCTCGGATAAGAAGTCCTTGAAGAATTAAGAGGTGAGTGAGTTGTGCTCCATTCAAAATCTCATTAGTCCCACTCTTCTTTATATTACCCTCAAGCAGGAAGAGAAATAATGCTAAGGTATAAATAAAAAATCGAATTCCATTCTCCTTGAAAAGGTTAAGGAGAATAAGCATGACTAGAATTTAAAGTTATTGTCGGCCTAATGGGTCTAAATCTCGGTAGGGATGAACATGGGGGAAAAGCCTTATTCTTTATCTTAGAAATGAAGACAGTTTTACATTGATGGAATTTGAAAATACCTAGTCTTCACATATATTTGCAAGGTATCTTAGATGAAGATGGGTTTTGATGAAGTGTGGATTTTTCGACTTAAACTCCTTCCATTGACTTAGTTGAACAACGTCACATATATCATTAATCATTTTCATTAGTACAATAAAAATATCTTGAATGATAAATCACAAAAAGTAGGAGACTTGGTTTTGATACTACATAGTTGGATTGACAAGAAGAATGATTAGGATAAAATTTATCTATCAAAGTAGTTAGGTCCATGATTTTGAGGTGTCATGGAGGACTATATTAAACTTGGTAAATATTCTTTGTGTACTTTAGAAGGTGAGGAGTTTAGTGAATCAATCAAAGGGCATTCACCTTAAATGATTCATCGAATGGGTTAATTTGAATTATCCACATGAGCATTAATGCATCCATGTTTTATATCATGTTTACATAATCATATAAGAATTATTGTGAAAACATAAACTTACTCTACATTTAATTGTGCGACTTTAAAATTTTATGAGTGACAAGGATTTAATCATAATTCTTCGAATCCCTCATTATATCATCTCTAAACTATTACAATATATTAATTATTCTTTAGATGAATTTTTCACATGCCTACCTCACTATGTATACACTTTGTTTTATTCTTGATTCATTTCTAATTATATTATCTACTGTATAGAGTCTTTTTGGTTTCATCTATTTCCTTAGAAATATAGTCTTTTCAAAAATAAATAAGAAATTTGAGTGAGTTGTTTTCACTATTCAAAACCCTCACATGGTGATCCAATCCTACTCTTTTTGAATCACCCTTAAGGTTAGGGTAAATTGTTCCTATAAATAAAACATCGAGGTTTCCATTCTAAAATTTAAATCAAAAAAGATAATCAAATAATAAGAACGAAACAATTTCATTTTGGCAATAAGTGGGTATACTTAGGACCCACCAGGGATATTCAATGATGATCCCATGCTTAGTCTTCAAGAGCATGAGGTTGGGAAGGAGGGAAGTTCCATTACCTATCTTCACATATATGAGCCCATATATCTTAGATGAAGATAGTGTTGAGAAGACATGGATGGGTCGACTTTCAAATAAATCAAAAGTTGAATTCAACAAGTGAAAAAGTAGTTTCAGTACTTTAAAATCATCATAAAATGAGTTTTCATAAGTTATAAAAAAATTATCTATAAAACCATATTTTTCAAAAGTAGGAGACTTGGTTTTGATACTAGTCTAGTTGGACTTGCAAGTAAAGAATTGAAGGATAGATAGTTAGTCTATGCCTAAAGTGAGTTGAAGTTTCCAATTAGGTCTTTGGAGGATCTATATTAATATTATTTCTATTCATTCATCAAATGAAGAGTTCGGTGAATATCTTAAATTCACCTAAATGATTCTCTTGCATCTTATTTAATTTGAGTTAAGAATGGAGTGGGTTCATTTTTTTATTATATCACTTTCATCATTTACAATAAACAAGAATATCAAATGTTGCTTGAAAAAAAGTTTTAATTTTACTTCATCCTCATATGCATTTTATATTTTATGAGAATTGACAAAAATAAAAAGATCATTTTCTTACAATATTCATTATATCATCTCTAAACTATTCAAAATATTTATTATTCTTTGGATGAATTTTGAGCATCTAAGAGTACAAACATGAAGCACACTTTGTTCTATTCAAATTCTTCTAGCTTAGATATTTTCCTAAAAGAAATAGAATGTGTACATATTTCATATTCTTTCCTTAGAAATATATCTTTTGAAAAATTAAATGAGAAAAAAATCCAACTGGATTTGATTTGTGACCTATTTCAACACCTCAATGGTGATCCACCGTATCCATACTTTTTTGAATGGGGTGAGAAAAGGTTAGGGTAAATTGTTCCTTCCCAAAAGAGCACAAGGTTTAAGAATATTCCAATGGTAAAATTTAAATAAAAGATAATCAAATAATAAGTACAAAACAATTTGGCACCAATAAGACTATACTGCATTTTCTCCCACTAGTATGAAGGATGATCCCATGCTTACCACCAATGTAGCACTGAGGATAGTCAAAGGAGGAACACCCATTAAATCCTATATGCATCCTCTAGTGATGTAGCCCATATTCCACTCTCCTCTTGGTACCCCATGGGCAAAAAGTGTTAGGGGTCCATTTCAAATAAATCAATAAGTTGTAGATAATTCAAGATAGTAAAAAGTAGATGGAGTACTTCAATGAAATCATCATAAAATGAGTTAGATGTATAAGTTAAAAAAATTATACAAACACCAAAAACCAAAGTTAGAAACATTCAATCAAGAAGCCACATAAAAACGTCTAGTTAAAAACAAATATTCTACATTAGGTTTAGATAGTTAGTCTTACCTAGAATCTTGAGATGAAGTTCCTAATTAGGTCTTTATCAAAATCTTATGTTCATATTATTTTTAGAAATTCCACCTTGTCCATAAGCCCATACTTATTGTCTCTCAATATTGAGTTTGCACTTACTAGTTGCATGGAGTTAAGAATGGAGTGGGTTCATTTTTTTATTATATCACTTGATAAAATTGTACCTAAGCCCCTAAAATCAAAAAACAAGAATAAAATTTTTGAAAACCAAAGTTTTAAAGCCACACCATCCTCATGAATATTTTATATATAAAATTGTTAAAAATATAAAAAGATCATTTTTTCACATTTTCATCATTTTAAGGTTATCCATAAATAATATCATAAATACTCATATATAAAAAATCATTGGAGATTTTGATCACATCTAATGTTCACAAATGAAGTGAAACATGAACAGGTGATCTTTCTCAAACATCTCAAAAAGTGGGTGAGTGAAAATGTACATAGAAATATTCAATTTTTGTATATAACATGTTTTAACTCTTAACAAGTGTTGTCAAAATGTTTTTGAGAAAAAAATCCAAAAAAATGATATGTTTATCCATATGGATGCCTGGCATATGTCCTCTTGTCATTTTTATTTAGTATATTATTTTGATATTGAAATTTGATTTGCTTGATTCCTATTTTCTCTTGTAGGTGTGAAGCTTATTCCAATGATATTTGTGAAGGTATGGGAATAGGGGTAGTATAATTTCTAACTTTTCCATTTAGGAACGCCATGCTCAATGCATCTCCATATATGAAGGCCAAATAAAATTATTCTCGAGGGATCAATATGTACGCAACCATTTTAGAGATGTGATTAACGCTTCTTTCCCGTGATGGGTAGAACACCCAAAATTTTATTCCATTTTCTCTCTAGAGTAATACTTTCCATATCTTCTCTTGTCCATTTCCATGCGTTTCCACCTTCCTTTCTCGGCTTGTAGGCTTTTCATTAGATTTTTAAATTTAAGTCACGGAACCATGTTGGCGGTTATGCAACCGCCGGTCTTCCTCAAAGAAAGTGGTTCCGTAAATGCCCTAGCAATTGTGCAACTACCACTTTGTGCGAGACTAGTGGTTATGTGCACATTTGACCGAGAATTTCTAGCGTGATTTTGAGTGTGTGTTACATCCTTCAAGTTCATAAATTTCTCACACATTTATTATCTAAATTATTTATTCTTGTGCTTGTTAGATGCGTATAATCCTCTCCCTCATAACTTACTATCATTAGTGAGTGAACTTTCACTCACATGAAAGATGTGGCATTTATTGGCTATCAAATTTATTAGACCATTTCCCTACCTTTTTCTCAAAAGAGCCAAGCTTCTACATGGAGCATTGGTTGGAGTTTATTGTTTTAAAGTACAATGTTATTCTTCCCATAATCTTTCCAAGAAATACACAAGTAACCTCAGTTCTCTTTCTTGCATTGCTACAGATTGCTTGCAAGCCATTCCAACTCCAGCACTTCTTCATCATTTCTTCCACACAAGCCAACACATTTCCTTGGATTCATTTGAACACAAAATTAGAAAATAAGTTGAGGGGATAACAAAGCAAAACCAACACTATAACTATCACAGTTCTACACTTCTAGGTTGGGGATGCATTTGGATTCTTAAAGTTTTCTTTGTTTAAGTAAATCTTATTCCATAATTTGTTAGAGTATATTAATTCAAATAAGTATAGTTATTATAGCCTTTATTTATTTACAAGAATAATTTTTTGAGGATTTCTTCTTGCCTTATCCTTGTGGATCTATCGGGAAGTATTGAAGGAAACTATTGTGCATAATTTTACTATAATATTTACAATTAATTTGTTTACGGGTTCATTGCATTCATAATCTATTCTTCTTAATCACATGGGAAAATCTTCTATTGAAATTTGGTTCCTTACCTATCCCTATGGAATTGCACAAGAAGTTTGTCTAGAAGAGGCTTCTGCACCTATTTAATGTTACTTGTAATTTCCCTTCATTTTTGTAAGCTTCAGCATAGATCCTATTATTTCTACCGGGGAAGTTTCGGGAAGAATTGCTTCGAAAATATTTTTCATTCTTTTCATGACTTTGAGATAATAATGAGATGAAGTTTTATATCCACAAGTACAAATTGGAAAAAAAAATTATTAGAATAGATTAGATCCACTTTATACAGGGAAATAGCCACATCCGGTTGTTTACTTATTTAGTTGTGTTAATTTTAGTGTAGAAGCAATTTCAATTAATTAGTAGAATTTTAATTTTCTATGCATATTTCTTTTATTTTCCAGTAAACACCAAAAATACAAAAACATTAAATTAATTAGTTCTTTTATTTTTTATTCCCTTTCATCTAAATCATTGGAAAAGTAAAAACATCAAATAGATAGATTTATTTCCTTGTTTTAATTCATCTACTTGTTTTCATTTTTAATTAGGCACATAGATTAATTAGATGGAAAGTAATACAATTCCCCATGTGTTCTTAGTTGGCTTATATTTCCTAAACATTGACCTCACCCTCTAACGAATTCTTTGTGTGTGTGTTTGTTTCTTCGGTTTATTAGTTTACACATCCACCTGACCATCCAAGGTATTAGACAACATAGAGATTTAGTGTGCGATCCATGACTCCCACAACCGAATATAGTTAAACTATTTATAGACATTGACATGGGCCTTAGAACCTTAGTTTTCAGACCCTCCACTTTCTAGCATTCACCCATGAATGTCAAAGATGTCATTATCTAAATTTCTAACATTCAGAGTTGTCATTAAATCATAGGTGACAGCTCTGAACGTTGAAGTAGATAGTTCTTACTTTTTTTGCATAGTCAGCCTAGTTGAGATTAGATTCTAACATTCACCCATTCGTCCTTCCCACTTGTTTCCTCTCACACCTCCATAACCTTGTCTGGATACTTTTAAAAGGAAAATGCAGGATGATTTCCACATGTTTTGCAATTGTTTGGAGAGTATTTTGTGACACCAATATTGACACACTCCTTCATGTTTCCATTCTCCTCGATCATTTCATTTCACCCACCCAAGTTAGAGAGGCCTTCATTTCCTTAAACAAGAAGACCCCTACGGTGCTCATAGAAGACATTAGATTTCCTTGACCACTTCTTATCCATTTTCATCCATTTTTGCATATTCCATCTATTTTCCTTATTTATCTATAACATAGCCATCTATCCATTCCATTGCGGCTATGCTAGTATGACCTCAAGAGGTCACATGCACTTAAGATAATGTGTTGATTTTAATATGTACAGGGACCGCTTGGTATGGTTAGCTTGGCTAACTACTAGTCAAGATATGTGATGAGCTATCCTACTATGAGGATATAGTGGTGAAAACCCTTCTTATTGTGCTTCGTTATGTAGCACATATAGCTCGAGAGGATCAGGTCCTAGTGTTAGTGTAGAAGTGTGGGCCATCCACCTCGGGGTCTACATGAAGGAGAACCAATTAGAATGCTAGATGGAGGAGATTCGAGTAGAGGGCCGGATGGAGGTGATGGTGGTGGATACAATGGTGTTAGGGGTGCTTAGGGATAATTTTTCTTGGTAGTGACTTCTTTGTGGGTTTAGTTTACTAGATAGATGTATTGTATTTTGATGTACATGAATCTTTTTGAAGCCTATATTTGATGTATAGTTTTTGATATACTGATATTTTGAAACTCCAGATGATGTACAAATATACTTTGATATGATTATATATATGAGACGATGATGATTTTGAATTTGATTTGCATGTTGGTTTTTATTTTGATGTGTTATGATGAATCTTTAAAAATTTGGTAAATGATGTTAAATTGTTTAATAGATGAGTATATTGATAGATGTATTTTATAAATGATGATGTTATATAAGTTTTTATGAATTACGGACTTTAATGTGATCTTAATGTGTATCAAAATTTTCCTTAAATACTAAATATAAATAAAACATGGAATGATTTATTTTAGACTGTATTTGATTCATACGTGATGAGATTAAATATGGTGAAGGCCATTACACCTTTTTCCTTTATTACAAATGTTAACATATGACTAACAATGGGTAGTCACATGTAGGATCTTAGACATAGATGGAAGTGAAAAGTGTACCTTCTTAGGACATGGGAAGTGTTAACATATGTATGATGCATAGTAGACTAGGTTCTCCTTTCAATGGTTTCATAAAGGGATGCAAACTGATCAATGCGATAAGTTTTCTTTGATGGAAAATCTCATCAATGTGGGAAGATTTCCTCGAATGTTTTTGATATTTGACTTTTTGAAGGCTGATTGATGTGGGAATCCTTTTTACATAGGTAGCCATCCTTTGAGGGAGTGGTCTACAATTTTGAATTATTGACTTTGAATTTTTTTGATAGTCTTCCTTGAAGGATCGGTCTATGATTTTAACAGATACCTTTCCTTTGAGGGATAACTATATTTTTAGTTTTGCTAATATAATTTTGATTTTTGAAAGTTGTCCTTCGAGGGATCGGTCTATTTATTTTGACAAGATGCATCCATATATATTTTTAACTTTCTTTTTTAGTGAGTGCAAACCCTAATAGACATATTTGAGGAGGGGAAGAGATGTGTGCAAAAACTACACATGTGTTCCCTATGACATGTATTTGGTTGTACACAAGGTGGATGGATGTAATGATTGCAAGGTTCCTTCTAAGGAGGAACTTTTCCATTTGAAATATGTGATGAAAAATTCACAATTCTCATCTTTAAGATTTTGAGGATAGTGACGGAAAACCGTATATTGTCAAATCATTACGATGATAAGATGGGTGGTTGATGATGAAAAGAATATCTTTGACGTGACTAATATCATGATTTTAAATATGTTAACAGTAGAAAGGTCACAAGTGCAAGGCATTTAGAGGTTCCTTTTTAGGTGTACCATCAAGGGAGGCTAGACGATAAGCTCTCGACCCATACTTGTGAGTGATAACGTATGGACCAACCCAGTTAGGGGAAAATTTTCCACATTTACTCCTTTCCGGAGTAGTGATATTTTTATTTTATTTAAGAGTGAGATCATTTATATTTAAGTCACATTATTTTACATTTTTTTATACGTGGTTTCATGTGCTCTTGATAGACATGATGATGTTTGAGATATATTAAAAAATCATCTAATAATTCTAATTGTGTTAAATGGTCTTGTCGATAGTCTTTGTCAAGGATGAAATCTCTAAGGAAACAAAAAGTGATGGAATTTGAAATTCAAGGGGTAGAACTACATCGAGCCATAGACAAGACAAAAGGGTGTAACACGGAGGATTACGAATGCTAGTTTGATAGGCCCAGAGATCAAATGGGATTTAGAGATGTCAATTCATGTCTTCTTTGTTAACGGTTTTCATGAGGATTTTGTTAAGTTTGTTGTTATATGCTTTAACTTATCCATTTGTTTGTGGATTTTATGGTGATCAAAAACTGATTTTGATGTTGAATATGTCATAAAGTTTCTTGACATCTTTATTTTAAATGAATTTTCATTATCAATAACGATTTTGTGAGGGATACCAAAATGACATGTGATGTGTTGATAGATGAAATTTATTATTTTATTAGCTGTAGTAGATGTCAAAGGAATGGCTTCAACCCATTTAGTGAAGTACTCGGTGGTTTTGATGATAGAATGATGTATTTTGAGTACATGATTTTTACACCAAACAAAATTATAATAAAACTCTTTGTATATTTCACACAAAGAATTTGTCTATATATATAGCCATTATAATATAAAAATATTTTCCTACTAAATAGGAAGACTATAATAAATAACATGTTTAACAAATATATGAGTGTAACAAATTAGCCACTTACCTAGGTAATAAACAACCTAGTAAGTTTTATTTACAACACAATAAATATGATTATCTCATTTAGTGTGATTAATGGATTGATTTCCTAACATTCACCCCCTTAGTGCGAACATGGGGAAAACCTATCTTTATACTTGTACCTTCTTTCATGATTAGGTGATTTTTACTGTAGGATGATCAAAAACCCATTGTATGATTTTCAAATGGTTAATCATGAACTAAAAATGGTGGTTTTCAATTGGAGTACCGAGAAAACTAAAAATGAAGGTTTTCAAGTGGTTTACCTACAACCAAATCATGATGTACATCTCTTTGGGTAACTATTATGACCCCTCATCACATATCACTTCGAGCATGTAGGTAATAACATAGGAAAATCTAGGGGCATCGGGACATTTGGGAATTCTATTGCTCATACACACAAACTGAAAGAGGAAGAAAAAAATGGAAATTGAACATTGGATCATGTTCCTCCCTTTATGTGAAATTTCCACTTATTCAAAATAATGTATTTGTAAACTAAAGAATATTGGACGATTTTGAAGACAATGGAAAGAACACCGAGAAAATATTTAAGAAAATACTCACATCACAAAAATGTCTCACCATAGCTAATATGCAGCCTTGTTGCATGCCACATGTAGTGACCAATCAATGCGTGCCACGTGTCATCCAGTGTGAGCGCGGGAAAGATTTCAAAACACGTTTTCACTTTGTTTTGTGCCCTAAAACTTCAAACCTCCATAATGAGAGGTCATTGATTAACCTCCTACCTCCAATGCCTGTTTTGCCCTCCCTTCTTTTCTTCTCTAGGGTGAAAATGGAGCTCGAACCTCCTCCCCGCTCTGTTATGGCTTTTGCCTTTAACTAATGGAATGATGTTCAGGTAAACTGAGCAACAAAACGTGGTTTTTGTGATGCATCTATCCATCCTTGCTCATTTTTGTGTTCTCTTTTGCCTCTTGATGCATTTCAGGCATGTTGCTCAATCCATCTCGGAGCCTTGCTCTTGGGACTCATTTTTGCTTGTTCTGCCTCCTCCTCCAAAGGCAATGTTTCTAACTCAGCTTGATCGACTTTGATGATCTTTAAACAATTCACCCCCATAAGATGGACGTCACGTATAAGCAAAAATGTGTCCAATTATTGAAAAGTGGGGCAGGGTGGTGTTTTTACATATTTACTTATTAAAAATTTTACAAACTTTTGACTTAACCTCCTACCGAATCACACTTTGATGACATGGGCGTCACGAAACAACTTAGATGACACTTTGATACAAATAAGATGAAAACAAAAATGACTTAAACAAATATACTCAAAATATGACTAGTTAAATAATTACTATACGCACAATGACTCTTAGATCAAATTGATAATACATAACTTTTAAATAGACAAGATTGACAATTTATCATCATACATTGACTCTAAATTAAAAATATATAAAAATGTATTACACAACTTACCCGAACATCTGTGGAACTTCTTGAATAGATTTAGTAGACTCGTGAGATATGAGGGATCTTAATAAGAGGTCATCGAATTTGAGTTTATAGAGGACACCACCCATAATGATGTAGTGGGTATTACATTGCAAAAAGATTATTTGGCATTTCTAGATAGATCGGAGGGATTTTGGATTTCAAAAGATAGTCAAATATCTAATTGTACCAAAGGTCAATTACATTGATTTATATGAAGTTAATAGAGGAGAGTTCATTTTTTTAGGATGGTTGATCAATTATGTGGACAACAACGAACAATTTAGATTTATCAGTTGAATCGTTCATTGATAAAGGGATAAGAGATGCTAAATAATCCATGGTGTCTGCAAACTTGTTATAGGATCATGGAACTATTTGGATATTATAATGGTTGAAGGCATCTAAGAGGAATTCAACGATGGTTTAATATTTTTGTATAATTTCATTTTTACAATGGTGAATTCCTTTGATTTGATTAATAAGAAGTTGTGAATCTCCATAGATGTCCAAGATTTAAACACCATGAATGATGGTGATTTGGAGACCCATGATTAAAACTTCGTGTTCAAACATGTTTTTAGTACATTCAAAATTAATTTTGAATGATATAGGGATAGGATTCCCTGGGGAGGTATAATGACGATACCATCCCCTCCCCTTATTGAGATTTGTATCCATTAAAGAAGTAGGTCATTTTTAGAGGGGTATATTATTGATCGATGATAGTGTTGATAGATTTTTAAAGGAATTTTCTGTGAGATGGTTGATTGTCTGGAAGAGGAGCCTTGGTGAGCTGATCTACAATGGCTTGTCCTTTAAAATATTTCTATAGGATAAATTCAAGGTCAAATTAGATCATAATCATAAGCCACCGATTCATATGATCACTATGATATGGTTTAGAGTGTATGGTCTTATTTGGATCGAACTGCGGTAATGAAGTAAGTCTTGTGGTTGAGTAGATAGTGGCGTAGTTTAGAATTTGTGAAGTACAAGGCACAACACAACTTTTTCAACTTCAGTATAATGAGTTTTGTATTAATGAGTATTTATGGAGAGTGTTCATGACCCCGCTTGTCTAGATGAGCAAGCATGGCACCCAAGGCATGATCGGTAGTGGATATATAAAGGTAGAACAACTCCCTTTCATGTGGTGGTATGAGCATGATGGTGATGGGAGATTTTTTTTTAGGTCATCGAAGTCCTTTTGACAATTTTGGTCCCATCCGAAGTTAACGTCTTTTCAAAAGAGATGGTGAAAGGGCTTACAATGATCTTAAAGTTGTGATATAAAGTGGTGGATGGATTGAAGCTTACCCTCGAAGGTGCATAATTTCTTGAGATTTGAAAAAGGAGGAATTTTGATAATAGATTTTATCTTATCATGGTGTACTTCAATGCCCCAGAATAGATATGATGAACCCTAGGAACTTACCGGTGAGCACGCTAAATACACACTTAGTGGGATTAAGGCAAAGAAAATATTGAATAAGACAGTTGAACGTTAAATCTATAACAATGAGATGATCTTGACATTTCTTTGATTTTCCTAAGAGATCATCAACATAGTATTTTTGGTTTTATGGATAAGATCATGGAAGATGTATGTCATAGCATTTTGATAAGTGGCCTATTATTCCTAAGTCGAAAGTCATAAAACGGTAGTAGAAAGTCCCCAAGGAGTGATGAAGGACATTTTTGTTGATCATCGGTAGCGATGAGGATTTGGTTGTAACCAAAGAAGCCATCCATAAGGGAGAGAATCTTATGGCCGGCTATTAGATCAACTAGATGGTCAATGTTTGGAAGAGGGAAGTTGTCTTTAGGACAAGAAAAATTAATATCTCGGAAGTTGGTAAAGATGTGTAACTTGCTTGAGGCTTTGTTTACGTGTACAATATTAGATACCTATTGTGGTTATTTAATGGGTACATGATAAAATTAGTGGAGAGTAGATGTTGTAACTCTTCTTTGATGAGAATATCTATGCGAGGGTACATCCTATGTAGATTTTATTTGCGGGTTTGGCATTTGGATAAGTGACGATATTTTGGATGACCATTTTGGGATCAATACTTGGCATATCACTATATGACCAAGAAAATGCTTGACTATATTTGGATAGGAAGGTGGTGAAGTCATGTAACTCATGTGGATCTAAAGATTGACTGAATTTAACTATATGAGGTTCTTGCAGAGTCCCTATGTTAACGCGTCGGTAGTGGACTCATTGAGGAGTTTCAAGGTGCAAGTGGTAAATATTTCTTTGGAAATGATCCTCTACCCTCATATGGGAAAGAATATATTGATCATCTTTACATGGAAGGATGTTGATAGTGGTTGAATATTCTTTTATCATTTTGGTTCAGATGAAAGGAAGTGTCTTAGTATCATGATTAGTTTGATAATTCAATGGTACTAATGTAATATTATTGACTAAAAAAAGTAATGTGGGATGGAGATGGTGTCATTAGTGTCCATAGGGTAATCTTGTATGGATGAGGAAGATGATTCTTATTATATGATGACTTTGGATGTAGCATGTGTTGAAGATTTCGAAAGGGGTCTCTCATAACCTAGCCCATACTTTTCATATGGTTTGAGGGAATTTTGGATGGTTAGATCATGGATACCATATCCATAATATATAAATCAAAATCCTTTCCGAGCACGGTGGTGGAGATACATCTATGCAAAGACTTGATTATAGAATAATTTAAAATCTAATATGAATGGAATGGTATCACGATGATAAGTAGACTACGTAGAGGGGCGGTCAATCCCTTCGTAGACAATATTTTTTTCAGAAATGGGGGACCATAGGAGATGACATATTTGACGTTGGGTTCGTATATATGTTTATTATCAGTTATTTTGTATGTATTTGGTGTAGAAAGTGAATTAATTGTAAGGAGAGGATACTCCCCCAATGAAATGTGTTTCATAACGTCATTAAAGGAAGCATCATCAATTAATTTGGATGATGGAATGGATGAACTAGTGGAGGCTTCATCATATGAGCCCAAGTTTGATTTAGGAAAATTAAATTGTTGGGGTGGTAATTCATGTTACAAGCCCTAAAAGGGTTGGGATACATGGGAACTATAAATGTTTTACCTTTGTGTTCTTACTTTAAAACTTGATTGATTGTTGATGGCATACAAAAGCATAACATGTATCGAGGGTTGGCATAACAATATGTTATATTAGAATTATCCTTCTACCAGATAGAAGAGTTCAGGAAGGGTTTTGATATCGAGTTTAAGAGGTAAGATTATTGTACCCAATGTGTGGTAATGGTCTCATTGAGGCTCAAAGTATAGCTGGTGTCTATGGTGTTAGGTATTCAAAATTTATTTAAGGCATATGATGATATGATATTGATATTGGTGTTGTTATCAATCATGACTCTTTTTATGAGGATATCATTCGGTTGGGAAGTGATGAAGAGTGGGATTTTGTGGTCCTTTAGTTGTAGTGATGGTATTTTTGAACTGTCGAAGGAGATAGTAGTGGATGTTTTAAGGGTGCCTAATAGATTTGCAAATTTTTTTGGATCGTCTGAGGGAACTGATATGCATTCGAGAGCTTTGATCATGGATTTTGGTGTCAAGATGAGGTTTGCACCATATTATAAAGAGACATCTTGCTATATCTTAGTGAATATTTTTATGAAAATTTTTTTTACTATAGTGTTGGATTGTGTGTGAGGTGTGGAAAGGATGGAAACGTTGGCGTTAATAGGGGGCATTGGAGTTGATGAATTAGGAGAGGGTGGAACAATAAATTTTGACTTGTTTTGATCTGAGGGGTTAGGTTCATGGGTACACACTCTAGTGGTTATGTGTACTACATACATTTGATGTGAAGGGGTTTCTTTATTAGATCCCCCACTTTCGGTGGTTATGGATGGTTTAAATGTGGTGTTTATATATTTTTTATGAGGTGTTTTTATGTGGTTATGTCTGGAGGAAGAATCCTTTGTGTGCTAGGATATTTTATAGTAGCAATAAGGGCCTTAGAATCTTCTGTGTGATGTCCTAGTGTACGATGATAATCATAAAAGGCTTCAAATTTATACTAGGAAGGCTTCCACCCTCAAAAAATAGATGGATTAAGAAGGGGTAGGGCTATGATGGATTATTGAAGGAGATTTTCAAGGGTTGATTCATAATATCCTTTTGAGGTGGATGCTAAAGGAAGTGATGTTTCTTTTGATTTGATAGATATGGATTTCATTACCTTTGGTTTAGTTTCTTTGGATTTGTGTTAGGAAGGATCTTTGATTACGTAATGTTGATTGGCAATTTAGTTGAAGGAGTAAAAGGGTAGTATTTTATGGTGATTGGATTTTTAGATGAGGGAGAGTGTGGTTGTATGATAGGTTTCTGAAGTGTGTGTGAGTGATATTGGGAAACATGATCATCATATGATTTTAAAATATGTATGAAGGATTTCTTTTGAGAGGTTTGTGAAGAGCTTGTGGGTGAGTTAGTCATGGATATAGTAGATGTAGAAAAAGGTGTTTTTTCTAATATGGCGGGACTAGTGAATGTTCCTACCTGTAGATACTTGGTTTGTTGTTTCAATGAGGGATCTATAGATAGATGGTTGGGATGTGGATTTTATGACTATGTTGATAGTATGATGAGCCTAAATAGTATTGGATTATGGTTGACTGGTAGATGGGGAGTGATTAGGGAAAGTTTGTTTGAAGACATCTAGGTTTTGATTTTGAGGTGCATTTGGGTTATCTAATTGTAGTGCACCTTTGTTGATAAGATCTTAAAGAGAATTTTAGAATGAATGACACCTTTTGATGTCATGGCCCTTGACCCTATGGTATTTACAATAATAATTTTCTCTATACTAAGAAATTTTTGAGATGGAAATTTCAATGGGGTGGATAGAGGGAAGAGTGATAATGTTGACCTTCATGAGTTTTTGAAGACTACACTATATGATTCACCTATAGAAGTATAATTTCATTGAGGAAGAGACTGCTCGAAGGCCAAATGTTCTTTGCGAGTGGTCTTGACGACTCCTGCATTGGCTAATGATTTATATTTTTATGATTAGAAGATGGTTTGGATGAAAAATCGGTCTTTGGTTTCTTTGATCTAAGTTTAACTCTACCATCCTAAAAATCACAAAACTCAATTTTGTGATCCATTTTGAAGGCTTCATCAAATGTTTGGAAATTTTGTATTTGTAATGTAGATGAAATATACTTGGCATAGGAGTGAGAGAATAATTCTATTAGCTTAGTCTGTGGGAGGGAAAATGATAGTTTGATTGATAATGCCCCACTAGCGTGTGACAAAATCAGCAATGTATTTGTCTTATAATTTTATGATTGTGTATAGGTCAGTGATAGTGATTTTTCATGAGATATTTACTAAGAAGTGTTTGAGGAAGAGATGAGAAAGTTGTGTGAATGAGAACATTGAATAATGAGATATGTTGTTATACCAATCTAAAGAAAGGGCAGCTAAGGACATGGAAAATGTCCTCAACATAAGTTCTTGGTCATGTACTATGAGGTAACAGGAATATTGGAAGGTCCCGGATATGTTGTTGAGGTTTTCTTTTCTATATAATTTGAGGAACTTGGGAAGTTCCCAGTGAGGAGAGTAGGATTTGTATAACTGATGGGTGGATGGGTTCGTTACATATTTGATCGTATGATAATGTGTCCTTAGGACCCATGTAAGTGGCTTTAAGGATAGATATTGTGTTCATCAAATCTTGTAGAGGGTCAAGTTATGGTTGTTGTTGTAAATTGGATGAGGATGAACAGTTTTATTATATAAGAACTTATTAGATTGATTATATGGTTCGGAATGTTTTTGAAGGGGAGTACCAAAGGGAATGTTATAGATGGGTTGTGAAAATAAAGGTTGTGAAGGTTGGATATACTGATATTGGAAGGGCATGGATGTGTTCATGAGAGGTTGTGATGGTTGAGGTATGTGTTGAAAGGGGTGGATGTGTGGATGAATGGTTGAGATTGTTGAGGTGTATGTTGGAAAGGAATAGAGGAGTGAATGAGAGGCTGTGATGGTTGAGGTATGTGTTGGAAAGGGATGGAAGTGTGAATGAAAGGTTGAGATTTTTGAGGTACATGTTGAGAAGAAGTAGGGATGGTAGATGATTGTTGTGAGGAAGGGTTGATAGTGTAAATATAACTTGTGTTGATTAGTAGTATCAACATCGTAAAACATAACTATATTTTGGAACAACACCGACATGGATTGTTGGGATGGGCTAGGTTGAGACACACTTGATGGGATGGGTATTAAAATCATAGGAGGAGTTTGGATGGTATAAGAGACTAACTTGGGTTGATGTGGATGAGGATATAATGGTATTCATCTATGATGATGTGGATCTAGATGAGAGATCCGCTAAAGAGGTGGATTGATGGTTGATAGTGTCTTGTGAGGAGCCCACATCAAGGTCAAGTCATGATAGGAGATGAAGACATGACATTGGATGTTTTGATTGATTACTAGTGGGATAAGGGTGTATTTATTTGATGACTAGTTCATGGTTTGGATCAATAATCTGAGAGAAAGAACGTGAGGGGTTAGATACAGGGGGTTGTGGTTTAGGTGTGAATGGTTGAAGGTGAACACATAGGAAGTGAGATATGTATTGAGGGGGATGGGGTTTGAGTCTAGGATTTTACAAAAAATGTGGGATCACTACTATCAAAGAAAAAAGGGTTGGGTGGATCAGGTATTTCAAATGATTTGGATTGGCTACTAGGGAGAATGTCTAGGTTCTTGATCATGTTATCGGGGTGATAGAGATGACCTTTGTTTTTCAATGAAAATTGAATCATCCTCAATGTGGGTTTGAATATTTTTATAGTTCTTTGGAATTTTTCTTTCATATTTTAAGGATTTTACAAATGGAATTATTTTCTTGTAGTAACCATGAAAATAATTAATCACCTAATGAAACTAGATGGTTGATTACAACTAAAAGACAAATCACGTAAAAGAATTTTTTAATTATCTTGATTAATTAAGGTAAGAAAGTATGAAATGTGTAAAGTGGCTAATAGGGTCCTAGGAAATACAATCTATGGATGGTTTCAGGTGATGTTTAATGAAGGATTCCTTGATATAACTAAAGGTACATGAAGCCCAAGTATATGTTGGTGTTGGTATGGGGCTTGTTATTGGGGCCTACCCCCTCACTTCACGGTCCCCGGTGATAAGGGATTCATAAAAATATTGAGTCATCTTCTCCTCTTGGTGATGAAATCCAAGTAGGTCCACCTAGGTAGGAATGTTTTGATGCAAGTTGTGTTTTAAAGTGATTTGGTTGTGTGTGGGGAGATTAAGTGAATGCAATCTATTAACCTCCTAATTAAACTATGTGATCAAGAAGAATGAGAGGTTCATTTTAAGCCTAAAATAAAAATTGATTTTGATGAGGATAGAAAACAAAAATTCAATGCTTTGAAAGAAAAATGAAGGAAAGAGATGCACCTGTGAACGCTTCCTTTTTTAAAAAATTAGATTTTTTTGAATTTTTATAAAGCAGCAGAGCTACATTGCAACAAGAATTACTCTCCCAAGGTAGCAACCTACAAGGGTTAGATGAAAACAGAGAACAGAAAAGAGAAATGAACGTTAGAGGAAAACTGACTAAGAACCAAAAAAATCTACAAAGACCGATGGTGATTTACAGGAATCACTAGCGATTCACCTAAATCACTAGTGATTTGACCATATCATTAACGATTGTAGAGAAAGGATCCTAAAACTAAAAATTAATTAATTTTGAAATGAAAGAAAGCAAACACGGTCCCATCGATCATGTTGGAATATACCAAAGAGTTTCTTCTTTCTGAATTTAACTTAATAAAATGAAATAACAAAAACAAACTAACCTTAGAAGATGGCAAGGTTTATCGATACCCACGATGTTGGATGCTGATATTGTTGGATAAATCTCCTTCTTCTTTTTCCGATGAAGAAACCTATAAATCTAAGAAAACTAGACAAAATATATTACATAAATATGATAACATGCGTATTGGAAAAGGTTGATTCCATGAATTCAAAGGGAATTCCTTGGAGGATGTCAGCCCATTATAAGACAATTAAGTAGATTGATGATAATGATAGAAATGTAAGCTGATAATCATAAATAGATGAGTGATGAGAAGCTTTAGAATTTTAGGTTAAAGGGAAAATCTGTGAAGCTTCAAATGTGGCCCAGGCGAGGGTGGATGCAATATGAATAGACTCAAGTAGTCATACCAAAAGTCTTTTTTTTCTATTGGATCTCGTTGAGGAACTGAACCGATCCTTGATATCTTCAATGTTGGTGGAAAAATGTATTGCACACAAGTGTAAGCTCATGAAGGATGTTGTATTGTTCCCAAAAGAATGGTTTCTAACTATAGGAAGGTCATAAATGCTTGTGATAGGATGGGACCATCCAGGACTACCATCTAAATTAAATCCATGCTTGTAGAGGACAAGTTAAATCCAAAATATTGATAAAATTGATATTAAATTGATAAATTAATTAAAATATGTAAATTGGACGGGAATCACAAGTGATTCAAGAAATCATTGGTGATTACTATAAAATGATAAAAACTACAAGAAAATATTTTAATTAATGAGTTTTGTTGTTGTTATGTTGTTATGAAATGTAAATAATGAAATAACATAGAGAAATACCTCTTTATGTGAAAATAGGATGAAAGATGCCTCCAAACGTCAAATGGAGCTGATTAAATTTGATGACCAATTGTTTGAAGATGATTGATAAAAAGACTATAAAAATGTTGTATTATAAGCGCTTGAGGTTCATACAAGTCCTTGATGATATTTGGAAATGATTTAGATTCCTTGTTGAGTCAAAAATAAAGAGAAAGTATAAGAAAAAGGTTTATGAAGATCCCTGAGAAAGGATTAAAAAATCCTATTTATAATCATTGGTGATTAGGTAGATTTTGTCCTTTTTCACCCTGCAAAAAATTAAACAAGTTGGATAGGTATGGACTTGAGAACTCGATGAGTATTCAAAGTGATGACAAAGAAAATGTATAGAGAATTTGAAAGAGCCACGGGGTGAGGAACGGAAGACACCAAAGTCTAGAGTAAACTATGGAGGATTTGAGCATGTTGTGGAGGTTTTGAGAAAGCTGTGATACATGGAGAATAAAATCCATGCATAACTAAAAGCCACTAGTATAAGAAAAATGAAAGAAACTTATGGGATGAAGCATAGGGGTTAGTAAACAGGACGAAGAATCCAAGCCACACTATAAAGAATAAGCCACGAAGAACCTAAAAGCCGTATGCACATTAAAGAGAGCCACGTAAGGCTAAATAGTCATGACACATAAGAAAAATTTGTGGAAGCCAACAAAATCCATTCATCAAAGGAAAATGATAGTTTTCCACATGGAACTAAAATTGGTCATAACTTTCAATCCGATGATCTAATTTTTACAAATATTATATCATTAGAAAGATCTCAATGACCTCTATGTAATGGAACTATATCTCTTAATTCAAATGGAGGTAGGTGGGAAGAAAATAGGAAAAATTCTCAAGAACATGAAAATACATTTTAGGTGGCTCACCACCAAAATTTAATATAGTATCGTCGCCCATTTCTTATCTAGCAAGGCATAAGGCATGGGGGATGGATTTCTAAAGGTGCTCAAATTTTTCATAGAATTTAATGCAAGTGATTGGTGGGTGTAAGGTGAAATTTGAATTTCCCTCTATTTTCCACTTCTTCTTCTTCACCCTTTTTCTATATATTGTAAAATGATGCTTAATTTGTAATATTGGATAGTTTAGGAATATGAGGGCATCATTTTAATGATGCACAAGTTTTATGGAGTGGAATGCCTTAAATTGTGATTATGTAAACGTTTTACATATTTTTCCTTCATTTTAATGATCTATGCATGATATTTAAGCAATAAATTTACTGGTTTTGTGGCTCATTTCTACCTTAGCTATTATTTCATTGTATTCCCTTTCCTTTTCATTCACTTGCGGTTATGTTTTGTGTATTGTTCAAGAATCTATATCTACTGTGCATCATGAAAATGGGAATTCAGAACTGTTTTGAACTCGGTTTTCATTTTCACCCTTTCAATCATCATCTTATCCCACTTTCTCTCTTGCAAAAGTATATTTCCCCTTATTTTGGTGTTATCACCTCTCTAATTTAGGATTTTTGTTTTATTCATCTCCTTCTCACCCTCGTCCCTTGGAATTTTAGAGTAGAGTTAGATAGTTGCATTTAAATTCCTAGGAGTAGTTTAGCATTAGGAATAAGTAGAGGAATTCATCCTTCTCTAGAAGTCTATCTCAATTCAAGTCCTACAACTTGGAGATAGTCCCATGTTGTCTCAAAGCCTCATATTCTTGTGATTTTGGATGGGTGTAATTTTTAGCTCCAACTTTTTTGGCACACCGGGTGGGACAAGTATTCAAAGCTATACATTTGACAAGTGTGTACTTTTTTTCTATTTCATTTCATCATTTTTGATATGCTCTTGGTGAGATCTCAGCCTTAAGAGGCAATTTCTAGCATATTTGGTGACTCCATTGATTCAAATAACCCATTATCTTAGTTTTAGACCTCTCCTTTTCTTTCCATCCATGTCCATTCATTTTTTATTTACATTCTTTCCTTTCTCTTCCCATGAAGTTGTGCAATCATGACTTCATTTCCTTCTTGGGATTCTTATTAACAACATCATAGCTAATCCTTTCCATCTCCTTTCTTTGAAAATCCTTCCATAAATCAGTTTTATGAGCCCCATTTTGAAAAACATGCATGTAACCCACCCTTTAATGACCCATATGGTTATCCATATAACAAAAATGTTTACGAAGAACAAGGTTATGCAGGTGATGGTGGCATTTCCATGGCACATCAAATTTCCATAGGCGATTGAGGAAATGGAGATGAGCATGACATAGGCCATAATCCCATGTACAGTGAAGGTAGTTATGATTGGTTTTAGGGAAGCCTTACCCATGGGACGAGATTTGCACCAAATTGGTTCAGCCCTCAACTACAGTTTTGGTTTAATGCCTAAGGTGGAAGACTTGAAGAGATGGAGGCTTACCAATCCATTTTTGGGAAAGCTGTATCACCGGGGAAACTCTACCTTTATCTTATAGCCCACCCATTCCTCCTCCTCAACCTATGCCATCTCAACCTATTTTCCATGTTCCTATTTCTTATCGCCTACTCCCATTAAGGATTCCCCTTCTTTGTCTTCCTCCTATCATCCCACCTTCTATTCTTTGCCATTTTACCTTCCAAAGCTTAGTCCCATCCACATGTAAAATATTTCACCTTCCCTTCCACCATAAACAACACAAAAACTAGTTGAGACCCAACCCGTCCCTCCTCTTGGAATCCCAAACCCATTTTGGGAATAATATAATCAATAAATCCAATTAGGAGAGAAGAACATTAAGGAAGAACCTACAAAAATCTTCCCTCATGAAGGAAGTGAAAAAGAGTTTTATCTTTCAAACTTCGCACTTCAAAAATAGAGGAAGATGATGAAACCATTGCAAAATTAGAAGTCATCATGGAGAAGGCATTTTTGAAGGAGGCAGAATTGTTTGTAGAGGTAGAGTAGCATTCAAATCAGCTTGCAAACAATCACCTTCTTTAGGAAATTCTACAAGATGACTCCATTCATGGAGTTGAGCTTCAAAGAGATGGGGAATGGTTCCAAAGACCCTTTCCCATTCCGGTATTTGGCTAGCTTGGAGCCAAAATCAGTGCAACTAGTCACTCTCATTTCAGAGCATGAGGATGATCTTCAATGCGCCAAAGGTCAGCAACAACACCTCCAACCAAATGTAGAACAACCAAAGGAGGTATTTGTTTTGTTTGTTGATACTTTGATTAATTGGGTGGAGAATTGGTTCCATATCAGTTTTTCACTCTTGCACAAGGCCATGTCCACTGCAAAATCAAATGCATGGTCTCATTTTTTTAGGAAGGGAAGCTACTTCTCCCTTCTTGTTATAGGATTTTTTAAGTATCCTTTTCGTCTGCAAGTTAGAATAGGGTAGTGTAGGTTTTCTTTCACCAGAAAAAGTGCTTAAGCACACTCTGCATGTTTCCACTTGGAACATGCATGATTTTCCTTTTGTACATAGTTTTTATGGTATGTTTTTGTTGTTGCATAGTCTATCTAAGGTGGTAGTTTTCATGGGTAAATAATATCTTTAAGGAAGTTCCAAGTGCATGTGATTCAAAACTCTACAATACTTCATGTTTGCCAAGAAATCAGTTAAGTGTTCTTCATACTTGGTAGAAATCAAATTTTGGGATAGTTTTAGATGTTCATCCTTCATCCTAGTAGATCATTTTAGAGGAAATACATGAGATTTCAAATATAGATAATCTTCCACTCACATAAAACCTTATTCAAAGTACTCTCATAATGTGAATGGTCAATTTGAGAAAGAAAAATATCACTTTCAATTCCAAGTAGTGCTTCAAGTGGACCCAGGGGTTGTTCTTCAAATTTAGATCAGATTTCATGGTTATCAAGATGAATCCATGCCCAATTGATGCTTTAATTCCACTTATCAACTCTTTTAGTAGGAAAAATTCCCTTATGAGTCACAAAAAATTTAACAAGTTGGATATGTATGGAGTTGAGAACTTTATGAGTATTCGGTGATGAAAAGAACAATGTGAAGAATTTGAAAGAGTCTGGGCTAAGGAATGGAAGCCTCCAAAATATATAGTAAACCACGGAGGATTTGAGTGTTCCACAAATATTTTAAGCAAGCCATGATACATGGAAAACAAAAGTCGTGCAAAACTATAAGTCGCGGGTAGAGAAAAAAAAAGGAATCCATGAGATGAAATGGAGGGGTTAGTAATTCCGTGGGATGAAGAACTCAAGCTGCACTATAAAGAGAAAGCTACAAGGAATCTGAAATTTGCAGGCACATTATGCCAACAAAGTCACGCATCAAAGGAAAATGGTAGTTTTTGTGTGGAACTAAAAGAGGCCGTAAATTTTGATCCAATGATCTTAGTTTCTACGAATCATATATCATTAGAAAGGTCTCAACAACCTCTATGTAATGGAAGCTGTATTTCTTAATTCAAATAGATTTAGGTGGGTGGAAAATAAGAAAATTTCTCCAACACTAGAAATTATAGTTTTAGGTGACTCAACCACAAGAATTTACTATAGTATGGGCACTCATTTCTTCTCCAACAAGGCATAAGGATTGGGGGAATGTATTTTCAAAGGTGCTTAGACTTTTTTAGAGAATTTAATGCAAGTGGTCAGCGGGTGGAAGGCAAATTTGAATTCCCTCTATTTTCCTCTTCTTCTTCTCCCTTTTTCTATATATTGTAAAATGATTCTTAGTTGTAATGTTGGATACTTTGGGAATATGAGGGAAATTATAATGCTACAAAAGTGTTCTAGATTTGCATGCTTTAGATTTCAATTACGTAAATGTTTTACATATTCTTCATTCATTGTAATGATCTATGCATGATCTTCAAGTAATAAAATTACTAGTTTTGTGGCTTTTTCTGACTTAGTTGGTATTTCATTATGTTCCTTTTCCTTTTCAATCACTCACGGGTATTTTGTGTGTGTTTTTGTGTTTTAATGAAAATGGGAATTCAAGCATTGTTTTGAACTATCATTTCCATTTACGCCATTTCAATCATCATCTTCTCCCACTTTCTCTCTTATAGAATTATATTTCCCCTTATTTTGGTGTTATCACCTCTCAAGTGTAGGATTTTTGTTTTATGTATCTCCTTCTCACCCTGGTCCCTTAGAATGTTAGAGTAGAGTTAGAGAGTTGCATTTCAATTCCAAGCGTAGTTTTGCATTAGGAATAAATAAAGGAAGTTAACCTTCTTTGGAGGTATGTCTCAGTTCAAGTCCCACAACTTGGAGATAGTCCCATGTTGCCTCAAAGCCCTAGATTCTTTTGATTTATGACGGGTGTAATTTTGAGCTCAATAATAGAATCACCGGTGATTCAATATTTTCAGAAAACATATATGAAATGGTTGAAACCACTTCCTAAAGTAGGTTTTCAGAGTAAATGATGAGGAAAAATGGTTGGGAGGAGGTTATGGTCAAGTTGGGGAGGTTAGGATGTTAGGATAAAATAGGTTTGAGGTGGTTTTAGAGGTGTTAAGTGTTTTTGAAGAGGTTAAGGTAGTTTGGGATGGGTAAATAGTAATTTATGAGGGGTAAATTTGATTTTACTATATGAAGAGAGGTTGACTAAGGATAGTGGCATAATGATATGTTTTAGATTGAATAATGTGTGTTTAAGATGAAATAGATGGGTTAACAAAAACTTGGTGTCTACAATAATGTGTGAGGAATTTGATGATAATATTCATCTATCGATATAAAGAATAATGTGGATAACCATAATAGAAGAAAATTGCATTCATTGAAATGACCCATCACACGTAGCATTACAACCAAAATAGGTACTACTAATGCATCAATTGAAGATCCAAATGATGAGATTGATGTTGAATTATTAATTTCCAATGATGCAAGGTCATGTCAATAGAAAATATTTGGATAGAAGGTCTTGTAAATGGGGCTCTAGGTTATATTCGAAGAATAATATACAAACTAGGGAGTGGCCCACGAACCACCACTATATGTTACGGTTGAATTTGATAGTTACTCTTGAATACCATTTGAAAATTAAAATCCATGTACAATTCTAATTACACCAATACAAAGAGGATGCACACACTAATTAGACTTATGATTGGCCTGGGCATTGACAATATGCAAATCACAAGGTTTGACTCTTTCAAAAGCTACAATTGATATAGAACAAAAGAAAAGAATGAGATTAACATTTGTGGCTATCTCTCATGTCAATTCATTGGAAGGTCTTAAAATATTACCTCCATTCACATATGACCACTATGAAAAGATGAAAAATGGAAATGAAATTTCCAAACAGAAGGCTGGGGAAGAGAGATTGAAGTCCTTAGAAGAAACATAATGTTATCTATATTGTGAAAGCATCATTTTCTGAATTTTTCATTTTAAGTGATGTGCATGTCACATTTTACTATCCAATTATTCTCTTACTCTCACTAAGTCTCATATATTATATTTCACGTTTAAATTTTACAAAGTGTTTCATATCATTTAATAAATAAAAATGCAAAACATACAGTGTTACTAGCATACCTATCTTAAATAAATCTATGTAAAATATGCCGAGAGGTATCATTCTCCCATAATACAATTTTTCCCATGATACAATGTTTTATGTAGAATCCATTTTCCAATAATACTAATTTTATGTAATCAAGTCCACCCATGAAAAAATATTTCCAATGGCAACCTACACGTGGTAGTCGGTCCTTACAAGTTATTAGGGACAATAATGTTGTGTAACCATGTAACAATCATTTAAAACCACCCACTTAACAAAATTAAATTAAAAATTAAAAAATATAAAACTGACCATAACAAAATTTCAAATGATGATTTAATATGTATTCTTTAGAGTCCTTAAAGGTACCAGTTGAAAATTTGAGGTAACCTACCAAAAACATTTTTTTGGTAGAAAATTTTTAAATTTTCATTTTCAGAAATACGTTGGGTCCTAAATTTAATGGATATCCAACTCTTATTAGATGTATCTTGTTTTCAATGAGGTGTGTGTGTGTGTGTGTGTGTGTGTGTGTGTGTGTGTGTGTGTGTGTGTGTGTGTGTGTGTGTGTGTGTGTGTGTGTGTGTGTGTGTGTGTGTGTGTGTGTGTGTGTGTGTGTGTGTGTGTGTGTTGTGTTATTTTTCACAAAGTTATATAACAATTTATTTTAAAAGAAAGAAAAGATTAAGAAATTAATTATATTATAATTTATTTGTGGTATGTGGAGTAGGGTATTTGTGCAATCTATGGTGGTTATAATGGCTTGAAACCTCTTGAGGAAAAATGCTACTTTCCCACAAGGATCAAGAGAATATAGGAGAGCACTCCAAATGTAAATTCTTAGGTGGATATTAAAGACACGTGTCCACATCCATGTTCTTCTATCACCATGATTGTAATAAGCTCTCATAGTTAACTCAAGTGGATGAGATCAATGACTTAGATCGCCCGTGTCTTTGAGTTTGATCCTTGGTTTATTTGTATCATATGGAGTGGGGCATTTTGTGCCCCTAATAATTATAAGAACTCACTATATTAAAAACCCACCAAAAAAATTACACCATTTTATTGGGTGATTGATTCCAAAAATTATTCATTTTTTAATAATATATTATTAATATGAATTAAATAAGTATATTTATAACTCGTATAAATATTAATTATACAATCGGAACATGTAATTTTCTCTCAATTGTTTTTTAAAATTTATGTATTGGGTGTTTAGAGTGGAGATGGGAGATTGACAATCTATCCCACCGTGAATGGAAAATTCTTATTAGTTACGAAATATAGTTGTTTCTTCTTATTTATTGAATAATAAATGAATAATCTCAACACATATTTTCTTTTGTTGGACATTCATGTCATTCATTCACAAGTATGCATTATATTTCAAGTAATTAAATGTGTAAATTTTTAAGATGGGTGTCAAATCTTAAGTTTGTTTAGGAGTGTTCGGGTAATCCACTCTTTAAAATAATAATTATTATTTTTATAATTTATCATATTGAGTGACTTTTTTTATTAATTACTTAATCACACTTCAAATATGACTCGCATGTATCCTACCCTTATAAGATTTGAACTTGTGACCTTATTTTTCAACAATAAAAATTCATCACCATTAGATCAACTTAAAGTCTTATAAAAATTCTTATTAATATATTTATTTTTGCTTTCAATATAATTAATATTGATGCTTGTAGTTATATTTTACTACCTTAATTATTAATTTTTTTAATCGTATTTAACCATCATAGTTGACTTTATCAATATAAATAGCCAACATAAATACCAACTAGCACCCTTTTATTCTAAAGAGATGTACTCTTAAACTTCTTTTAATTTTTTTAAAGTTGATTTAATTGAGCCTATCACAGCCCTTCCCAAGGTCTCAAACTTGTCATAAAAGTGTAGATAAAATTTCCTTGTAAAAAAATCAAATTGCCAAAATCATTTGATAATAGAGAAGTGCAAGTTACTATTAAAATTTTCAAAAGAAGAATTATGGTGAAAATGTTTGTCATCAATTTTTGTACAAAAAATCATTCTTAACAAAATATTTTTATGGCTTTATAAACAACCATCACCTCTATCCTTTCGGTTTCGTGAGTGACTCATACATACATTAGACAAGTCCTATTAAGTAATTATCATAATTTTTGATATAATAATTATTAAAGTCAAATCCAAAGTTTCTAGCAAGTTAGTGATGTTATCTCAACCAATACTTGAGCACAAATACCTAAAAGCCAAATATTTTAATTAATTATTGTTTATGGTTCCATCCTTTTCTTGGGATTCACTCATATGTTCTATATATTGCCTTGAATTTTTTGCAACTTTTCGTTTGCAGAATCTACCTTGAGAAATTGATCAGGGTCTAGGATCAGATTACACACAATAATCTACCCACTTGGGATCCTACATACATGATTTGAAGTTTATTTAAGGGCACAATGTGGCCATGAGCTCATATATGACATGAGATGGATAGCTAACGTCAGGGGAAGAGCTTGGAAAAATCATTAAACTTATCTTAAAGGGTGACTTCAATTCATGACTCACAATGTAGGGTGTCGAAAAGGCTCTATGGGAGCTATGTTTGTGTCAAAGGGTGAGATGGGTGCAAAATGGCCATGATACAAATCACCTAAATTGATTCAAAATCATTGTGTAGACAATGTTCATTTAATAATATAGATACAATGTTATTTAACAATATTAGGTTTGGATGAAACCCTAATATCTAGAATCACCCACGACATCACAAAGCCTAAAGGATGAAAATAAATCTTAGGTTATGTATTTGAATGTAAATATTGGGTTCACTAAAATTTGATACAAATCACCTAAATTGATTCAAAATCATTGTGTAGGCAATGTTCATTTAATAATATAGATCTGATGTTATTTAACAATATTAGGTTTGGATGAAACCTAATATCTAGAATCACCCCGACATCACAAAGCCTAAAGGATGAAAATAAATCTTAGGTTATGTATTTGAATGTAAATATTGGGTTCACTAAAATTTAATGATGAAACTACGATGTGTTCCCAATTTATCTAATACTTAAATATTAGTTAGAAATTATAAAGATATATCCTAATATAATTTGAATTAAGTAAAACCTTGATACTTGAGTATTATTGATTCCCTTAAAGATTAAAAAAATATTAGGGAATATAAATGGAACAAACTAACTAGTACAAGATAAAAATTATGAAATAAGATGCTCAAATGTTGAATAATAATAGGGGAGACTATTTTCATGGCATTAAACAAACTCTAGGAGATGCCGCAGTGTGATTTCATGGATTTGCCAAGGGTATACATATTATAATTCAAATATATTTCCATGAATTCACTCAATACAAATGTATAAAAAGAATTATATCTACCAACAACACTATTCAAATATTGAAGTAGAAGATGCTTCTTTACATATTTAAATGAATATGAAACATTCCACTAGCATACTTGGTTCAATGTCATCACCTCTCAAGTCCAAATAAGATTCTTGTTTTCTAAGAAAATAATTAACAATGAAAATATAGAATGGTGATTTTTTAGAGAAATAATTCAATGATATCACTATGAAGGAACATAAAGTGGATGCATAAAAGGAATAATATTTACAGCAACACTAGTCAATATTTGAAGCAAATAATCTTGTTGAAATGTAGGGAAATAATCAACACCCATGGGGAGTTCACTTAGTAAAATTATGGTATAGAACGTTTGTTTGAAGGGTATTAAATAATACCCTTAGTGTTAGTTTTTACCTCTAATTATTCAATTGATAATACCCCCTCCCATTATATTATTAGAATGAAAATACCCCTATTTTTTCCATGTACCTTACTTACCCATTTTTCCATTACAATTTTATTTACCCCTTTTTTAAACCCTAATATATCAATCAAAAAATATATCATGTTTCCTACTCAATTATAATTTTCATAATATGTGTTTTCTCTAGAAAGAGAGTTTGAAGTCATTTAAGACCTATTATCAATTACCTTAATGTTAATATTTAATCATTTATCAATATTTTTTCAAATAATTAATATGGTGAAATAATATCATTTGTGTTGAAAAGCATACTCAATCCTAGTTTTCTACCATCTTATTAGTTATTTCTTAATAATATCCCGATTGATTTCCTTATTCAAAAATATATTATAATATAGCTTTATGACCATGAACATTTTGCAATTTTAAGGTATTTAACTTTATAAACTAGGGTTCAAATGTATCAGTTTTATATTAAAACTCACCCTACCTCTTCTCTAGTCCACCTCTCCAGCCTACCCCCAATACCTAATTCAAATTAATAAATTAAAGCCTTCAACCCCTTAATGTATACCGGTATATTGATTTTTCTTAAATTATCAATTTTAATTACCTCGATATGAATGAACATGATAGGATGGTGTTTTTATAATGAACCCCTCGTGTTAACACCCCATAATTAAAAATGAAATATGCATACAAACACAATACATTCAACCATGCAGAGAGAAATATCTCATTTAACCATAAAGAGTGACATTACATAAAGTACGTAAGATGGATTTACGTGCCTTAAGCCTATCATGCGAACACCAACACATGACCCAATGAATCACACTTAATGTCAAACACCCAATGCAAAGTAATCATACAAACATACAAAGAGATAAATCTCATTTATCCATACAAATACATATGGTTCATTAAACCATGCAAATAAACATAGTTCAATAAACCATGTAGTGAAGCATAGATTATTTAACCATGCATATAAGTAGAGCTCATATAGCCATGCAAAAGGTAGATTTCATTTAGCCATATAGATCATCGAAGTTCATTAAAATAAGTCAAGAATTAAAGTTCATTTAACCATGAAGAGAAGTTGAATTCATTTAACCATGTAGAGAATAAGAGTTCGTTTGACCATGTAGAGAATTAGAGTTTGTGTAACCATGCCAAGAAGTATAATTTATTTAATCATACAAAAGCGTATAAAAACCATGGAATTAATCATAAGTTTTGCATAAATGGATGCGCATATTTTTACTCAATGCCAATATTAGTGCCAAGATAAGATTGAAACTCCAAATCCAACACCAATGCTAAACCTAAATACCAACATCAATGCCAAGACAAAACACCCAATGCAAAGAGGATGAATTCATTTAACCAAATAAAAAGACAATGTTCATTTAACAATATAGAGAAATAAAGTTCATTTAAACCATGTAGAGAAGTAGAGTTCATTTAACCATCTAGAGAGGTTGAGTTCATTTAACCATATAGAACTACATAAAAACTATGTAGATAAGAATAAACTAGATAAGCAACTTTACATACTAGAGCCAAATTTACTATAATGACACCAAAACCAGATGTTAATGTCGATTTCTAGAACCAAACACCAATGTATATGGATGTAAATTTTGCATAGAAAATACTCTTTTCATCAATCAAAATAAATGTCACAAAGTGAGCCACATCTTTTTTCCTCAACCCACTCTCTCTATTTCTCTTGAGATGCACCCTCCTCAAGCTTTATCATTACTGATGATTATTGTAAATCAAATATCATATAGAAATTATTAATGTAATATAGAATCAATAAAATTGTGCATCTTGATGGGATAATAAAACATCAAGTGGGATCATAATTAAAACATTGTCCCTCTACAATCTACTTCTAAATCACGTGTACAATTTGACATGCTCGATACCAAATGTGAAGATTTGGGTCTAGCTTATGAAAGTGTCAACACAATAAAATTTAATTTTATTAAGTTAATCTATTACCTCATTCAAAAATTCATCACACATGCACTAATTCATATTTTACATTAAAGGAGCTTAACCTTATCACATACCCACCAATCCGTAAAATCACGCATCCCTAGAATATCTCTCGCACACCCATATTTTTTATACGGGGGATATACCATAAATATCGAGGGGGTATGACTATAGATTATATAGAAATAATCCTCCCCATATATAGATAGGGGAATGTCTCCTCCTCTAAAAGGATAGAATCTTATCTAAAGTTATTGTAGCCTTTAGTGCATCTTCCCAGAGATAGATATATTATATCACCTATTAGACCTCCCTTCTACATAGAACTAAAGTAAATGGTTCCCCCACCAAATTATAGAGTACTATCCTTAGGGGTAGGAAAATTCTCTATATAGCATACCTAATGGTGAGCTACAAATCACATATTTCTCTCTAACCAAGTATAGTATTCTCTCACATATTTCTAATATAATATATTACTCTAGCATATGCAAAATAGTATTCTATGAATCACTAATATCCAAGAGATCTAAATAGTTTACAAATATATTTATGAATTTGTAAAGCCTTTTCATCTAGTTTTGTTGCACTATCATATAATATCGAGGGTTCATTTTAAGAGACCTATGGGAAATCGAAGGTGGAATATTCTGGAGAATATCCCCGAAACCACTTTCATGAACATGGAAAAATTTCTAGGTTTTATGTGAAAATTTTTCACCTGAAAGAAGTTTTCATTTTCAAGTCATGCGAAAGGATACAAACGCACCACATGAGATTTGTATTTGTACAACTACAAATATTTTGTCATGCATTTGCAGCCTCCGCCCTCCTGTCATGTGTCAACAATATAGGACTTTTGCACATCAACAACCTCTTGTTGTGTGTCAACAACTTCCTTCCATGACTAAAAACCTCATGTCATGGATCAATAACCTACTACGTAAGTTCACGATTACTTGATATGTCGGTACCATTCAAGTAAAATAGTAGTAAGTTAGTAGTTTACTACCCGATGAATCACCTATGTTTTAATAGGAGATGTTTTCAACTTTTGGCGAAGCCGACCTAAAATATATATATTGTAAATTTTAGGAAAACAAGTCACTGACTGCTCCAAATATTCACCACTTGAAAAAATCCTTGACAGTATGAGCCCAAAGTGGGGTGAATAATTTCTAAAACCCTAGACCTAATGTACTTTCACTTTCTTAGTTGTCTGGGAATTTTATAACTTATATTCTCAAATAATTTAGGATTTTTTATTTCTTATCTTGTTATTCTAAACTATCATTTTCAATAAAGTAATATATAAATTTGAATAAAGCGAGTTTTCTCATTACACTAGAGTATGTCTATCTATTGATTATTGGTCCAAATTTAGCTTTATTTGAACAATTGTTGAATTTCCATATATTTTTCTCATCTCACTACACAATAGATATCACCACCATACTCCTCATATTTCACAAATGTTGGCCCCTTTTACATTTAGAACGTGGACTATATGATGCACTTACTATTTTTAGCAAAAACTTCAAATGGTCATAACTTTTGATATGGGTGTCTTTTTAGTCCTTTTTTAATACCACTTGTTTCGAAGAGATGAACACTCCAGTCCAACCCACTCTGCTGGTTGGAACCATTTTCGTGAATTTTCAAGCCTAAAATCCACCATCTAGGGGCTGAAAATTAGGATTTAAGTTTCAATTCAGTTTTTTCCTATTTTAGGAAATTAGTTATTTTTAGTCACTTCCATGCATAGTAGGTTATAAAGTTGGAAATTCCTCTAATTTAGGCATGTACAACATGTGTGGAAATTCTTGTGGTTGCGTGAATAAGCATGCGAACTTACTAAGAATAACATGTTCTAGTAAAATGCTAAAAATAGTAAATTTCACCACCTATAGTAGATTTAATTGTAGTTAGAATTTTCTTGGAAACTCGAGTTGGGATTTGTTTTCTTATTTATGACACATTGTAATTAATCATTTAAGAATGAAGAAGAGAAGTTATTTTCTTTGAGTTCAAGGTATTTTCAGTGTATTGAGTGCGTGTTTAAAGTTTGGCTACATTATTGTATGTTCTAACATGCTAGGAATGTGTAATATATGAACTTAAAAGTTTTATCTAGGTCCTTCTCTCTTCTTTTATATCATACCCTTATTCAACTCTTTTCGCTAATTTGATGATTTAAGGTCATCTTACATGTCAATGTGGTTCTAATTTTAATTGAACAAGTGTTTATAAATATAAGAGTATGGTCCTAGCCCATTTAGACATTTATATATCCGGTGAAGTATCAATTAGCCATCAAGGAATTCAAGATGTTTTCAAGAAAAAGAGAATGAAATTATTGATCAATAACAATCATACTAAAGAATTAAGTATTCGGTATAGTAATAAATTGCATGGTTTGAGACATTGTTTTGTATTGGTTTTCTTAGACAATGGAATAATGCAATTATTGGTATGTTGGTATCGGTATTTTGCAACATTAATGGGTTTGATAAATATCAAGGTAGTTCAGCTATTGCGAGATGTAATATAGATCCAAATATACATTGTGTTCTATATAGCTTCATACTCAGTTGCCCAATCAGAATTAGGAGGAAGAAGTGTGATACATGTCAATGATTGAAACAAATTTGTCGAAAAATCAATAAGATATTTTTGGCCTCATAGATAATTTTGGGCCCTGAATATTAGCCAAGTACAAGAAGGAATTTGGGCATGCGGGACCTATTTGAATAAGGGCACGTGGGGTTGAAGGTGTGCAAGGAAGGGTTCTAGCATGTTTTTGCAGAACACACGATAAACATGCAAGGCAAGACGGAGTTTTGGACTTAGGTATACTTAGTGTCCCAGGAAGCACATGAGAAAAGTGTGACCCTTCTAGCATGCAGAGTGGATAAGGTGCCAACCTGGTGACTGTAGGATCAAAAAGGGAATATTCCATGTATGCAATAGAAGGTTCCAGAAGAGCATTATATGAGTGGAGAGTGGGATCAAAGGAGGCCTACTCCATTGGAGGACCACTTGGACACTTGGAAGCCGATCTGTTACCTCAGAAGGCATGGAGGTGGAGGTAAAAAGCTATATATTGAGGTACGTAGATGGTAGAAAGGGCAATGGGTATGTGTGTTGAGGCAAGATAGAGAGTGATTAGTGTGGTAGACTAGTGGAAGAGAGGCGAAGCTCTGTAGCAATACAATGAAGAATTCTATGGGCTGGGATTAGAGAAAATATAGGAGTGATGGCACACTTAGAGGGATGGGTCTATATTCATCTTTGTAATGTGATGAACATAGTGTAGCTCTGATGCATGACTTAGCTCTGCATTGTTATATGAGGGTCTGTTATGACTCCAAGGGATGTAATGTGGATTATTGAACATGTTAATATCAATGGAAGGATCTGTTTTAAGGCATATATATGTTCATGAGTATAATCTTTATGCATTTCCTTTGTGTATGAATCATTTCTATATGCTCTTGTTATTTCTCTTTTTTGGATGCAATGAGATGACAACTCATCCTAGGTTCTCAAAATAATGCATGGTTCTTTTCTATTCACTTGCACTTGAATACCTATCATAAGATGATGCATTCTCACAAGACTCACATAAAGGAGAGACTCGGCGCCCATGCATGCCTTGGGTGAGCACCCAACGCCACTGGGTGATAGGCCGACGCACATGGGATTAGACTATTTGTCTAAGGGTATAAAAATGACTACATCTTGGTTCTATTTCGGGACCTCTTTTCAAATTTGTTATGAGAAATGACATGCATATTTGTCCTGTGATGCATGATGACAGAGCGTCTAACCTTAGAAAGTGTTGAAGGATGGTTCAAGAACATGGAGGATGAGTTTTCTCAAATATTCAACACTAGACCTGAGTTCAATGCGTGTAGATGGGTAGAAGAGAACCTATACCATGAGCTGTATGAGACATTCTTCTATTGTTTTCCAGTAGAACTATATGAATGGCTTTCAGCATATGCATCTAGATCAAGCTGGTACTATAGATCACGTGTATGGACCCAAGATGACTATTAGAGGCTATAGGATGTAGATCTGACTTGGACGTGTGTTTTTATCACTGGTGGAAAGGAGTGTTGACCAGTTATACTCTTGAATATGCCATTTCTATGTATTATTTCCCAGAAGTTGCTTTGAGTTTGAGTTTCTAGGAGCCAGAGGATCATTTTTGCGTGTTATTCCTTTGGCTATAAATATCTTGGTCATTACCTTGAGTTTAGAAGCATTTCCCATGGCCGACTAAGCTTCTTTGAGTGCTGGGAGAGGAAGCTAGGGTGGAGGAAGATGGAAGACATTGCAGATGAAAAGGAAAGGGAGGAGAGACGAATCAAGTATAGTGAAGCTTGTGAAAGGGAGATGACTAGATAACGTGAGGTTGCAAGTGTGATGGATCTATGGAGGCATATGTTACGAGAAGGAGTTGAGGTTCATGCAAAGGACGTGGAACCTAATCATTCTGTGCTACCCCATCATACAAGAACAAGAGAGAAGCCCCTTCATCTTCTGATGATATTTTGTCACATGGAGAAAGGATAAGCTGTCACCGTGAATCTGAACTAACTGTGCAACCAACCACTAGTGCTTGGTTTTGAGATCAAGGAAGAAGTATTTCAACCCAGTTGACATCGGTGGGAGTAACTGCGATATGTGCCCATGAGGTATAATTGATTTTTAGAACATCCATGGCTACACAAACCATTCCTATATTTGGGAGAATTTTTAGACAAGGTGTAAGTACGCAAGGTTTAGGTATCACATATGGGAGTGGCATGGAACACACGGTGGTAGTGGGATGATATCACAAACCATCGGTGCACGATTGATGGGACATAGGGAACACTAGGTGTGACCACTTCAGGTCATTTTCTAACTACAAGAGGTAGATATGGTGGTGTAGGGATTTGGAGGAACTATTAGACCTAACGGATCTAGTGGGTCAAGAGGAACGGGACACGGTGGATACAATGGATCGGTGGAGGAGGAAATGCCGAGGAAACCAAGGCTCGGATCGGGGGACAAGGGCCTCAACCACCTCCACAAGTATTCTTTGAGATGTCTTTGCACTTACCAGACTATAGGGGTATTAAATATGTTGCAGAGCATGTGCACAATTGTGAACTACTATGGCACACAAAATGCATCACTACACCAGAGTGGAAGGCAAGTTAGTTTACAACAATGTCAGCAAGGGCATGTGCATAGTTGGTATAAGAAGTATGACCCCATCGATGGTGGTATACTACACCACATTAAAGAACACCTTCTTAACAAATTTCCATATCCCCGAGTTTGAACAAAGGAGCATCGGTGCTGCGAAGGAGATCTAGTAGGGAATGGCAGAGAGTGCGTGGGAGTATGATGTGCATTTCAAGACTCTCTTGTCAAAACTAACCTATAACATTCATCCTTCTCAACATGATCAATGGTTTCTTAGAGGATTGATAACACCATTTAGAACGGCTTTGTCACACAAAACTTTCATAGACCCATGAGAGGCATTGGAAGTTTCCTTGCACGCTAAGGCCATTGGGAGCATTAATACTAGTTTTAGTCCTTTTTGGAGGCTCAAATTACTACAATGGCTAAGAATTTGGAGAATTTATCTACAAACTCAGCGCATGAGGTTCGTAGTTGGTCTTTGGTGTATAGAATATGAAGTGAAAGGGCATGCAAAGGATAATTACCCTTGAAAATCGGTATGCACCGTAGTGTTAGACTATGAGATCTTTCATGGGATCATGATGCAAGTAGATGCCCTCTACTATAGCGCGCAATCCACAAGAATGTTTCTTGCTATTATAAGATATGTACCTCTACGACCCATGATACCAAGGATTGTAGACTAATTGATCAGATCCATGATGTTATTGATCTTGGTGTGCGCCAGACTAGCCTTACAAGTAGTTCCAAGGATGATGATCATCATTATGAAGGGTGCGTAGATGGAGGAGCATGTGGAAGGGGTTTTTGTGGAGGATTTCATGGTTGCAATAACTACGGAGGAGGATGAATTGAGTTCTCACAAGGAACCTATTATAACTATGGCTCTATAGAGCATTACAAACATGAGTGCCTTGATCCGTTGCAATGCTCATGGTGCGAGAAAGAAACATAAGTATGAAGAGTGTCTAGAGATTCATGAGCATATGAACCAGAGAACTTGAAATACAAAGGTGCTTTGGGATGGTGAGCATAAAAAGACCAATTCACGGTGGATATCATGAGTGGTGTGTGAGTCAAGGATAGAACTTGTATGCAGTGATGACGCGAGTAGAGGTCACACGCGGCGAGGAGATGCCAAGAAAAAGAAAACTAGTTTCAAGGAGGAAGTGATACATGGAAAGTATCTGGACCCTTCTCATCAGAAGGAGGTGTATCAAGAGACTATGGACATGATTCGGAGTTTGTAAGGGGAGATCCAATGTCTAAAGGAGCAATCAAAGAAGTTGGAGCAAAGGAAGAATATCGAGGCTCCAAAGGGTGACTTGGATGAAGTCAAGGAGGTATGTAGGATGTTAAGGAAAGAGAATATTATTCCATTGCTAGGAGAATGCCTAAGGGAGAAGGTACCACGTGTCGAAATAGAGCACAAAAGATAGGTTTTACATGAAAACCTTCCTCCTCATAGCATTGACTATGATAAGGAGATTACTTGAATGCGGTTGTTGATGGATGGCTTCTAAGTAATAGCCTCATCAACATAGGAGAAGAGGTTAATGTTCTTACCTTAGATTGCCCGACATCAAATGGGAATACCCACATTACGGTCATCTTGAATGTGTTGTATATGGAAAACAAGGCTAAGGTGGTTCCCATTGGGGTCTGAAGGATGTAGTTATCACCATTTAAGGGGCCAAGTTCACATGAGACTTGAAGTCTTGGCACTCACCGAGGTAGACAACTTTTCAACGCTTCTGGGCACCCGTTACAAGAACAATCTTGGGCACCCTTAGTGTTACAAGAACAATGATGATCCCTTTAGAATATGGGAACTCAAGCACCCTATACTTGAGCCCTTAGGAGAAGAAGTCCTTGACAGAATCTATGTGCACTCCATTAGAGATCCTGAGATAATTCATCCCATAAAGGGAGTTATCCAATTTGAAGATGCTCAGTCCTTGAGTGATACCACTAGCATGGCATGCGAAAATTTTGGACATGGGACTTATGGGTTAGTTGGGTGACAATTGAGAGGATCTGTAATAAGGGGGTAATGAAGGTACACTCGATCAAGCACCTAAGAGGAAGAATTTGCCAAGTTATTTTGGAGGAGCATACCATGAAATTTTCTTGAAAGAAATGGAGGCTCAGTAGAAGGATGAGGATGAGAGAAGGGGAATGCTTAATTATAACCTACTCGAAACCACAATGTGCTGGTGGGCTACACATTGGGAGAGCCTCCTAGAATGGTGTGAGGTAAGAATCACATTTCTGTAAGGTTCTCCAAGAGCAACGTGGCCATGGTCATATAAGACTACCATGGTAAAGAGACTACCTCATTTCATATCCAAGTGTGTGAGAAGGCCTAGATGGGAAGCGCAGAAGCATTACTACCTTTTTATGGGTGCATAAGTTGTATTTTACCTTACAAGGTTGTGCACGTGCATGGTATATTCATTCGAAAATGCGCCATCAAATAGGTAATTGGAAGGAGTGGTGGCTACTCTCATTCACGCTTTCGATTATAGGGGTACCAAGCCATCAATAGATAAGGTGTTGTAAGTAATCAAATGCCTTACGATGGGAGATAGTGTTATGGCATAGGATAGGCTACTAGAGTTGTTGGGTGAGCCTGCTTTGGAGACATGCCTCAATGAAGAAGAATCAAAGGAAGTACAGATTGAGTGTGCATGCATGGAAAAAGAAAAATGAAAAATGGTCTATGTAGTAGATGGAGAATAAATAGAAACTTTGGATGTTATCCATTACGAAGGTATGTGCGAAGTTATAGACATCGTTGATGAGTGAGCACACACCTACCATGAGCCCTTGAAAACAAAGAAGGTTAAATTGAAAGAAGGTTAACATTGAGATGGAGAGGTCAAAACCTAATCGGGAATTCCCTCATGGGTGTCGGGTCAAAGCATCAAGTGTGTCCCACTTTGGGACTATTTTAAAATCGATTAGTAAATAAATAATTAAAAATTATAAAAAGGTCATTGGATCTGCACCTTGGTATTTATGTAAGTTCATTTTATATGTGTTTGGTCATGTTTTGGTTGATCTATTCCCTCAGTGGGTATCTTTGAACATGAACTCAAATGCTTCCTCCATTCCTTAGGGAGATGAAGATCAAGTTGAAGAAAGGTGTGCACCCGATTCGGAAGAGGCCTTATCGGATGAATCCAAATTTGTGTGTATGGGTCAAGGAAGAAATAGGCAAGATGATAGCATCTGGTATCATTGAGGAAGTGGAAGAATCAGAATGGATAAGCCCAATGGTCATTAGTATCAAGAAGGATGAGAGGATAAGAATCTATGTTGACTACAAGGATCGAAGAATGCGGTATGTGACATCGATCCTTTTCCAACCCCCATTTGAAGAAATTTTGAAGGGAGTAGCGGGCGCGAAGTCTACTCTTTCACGGTGGGTTCTCAGGGTATCACTAATTTAGAATTGCAAAGGAAGACTAGAGAAAGACAACTTTGTCACTAAATGGGGAAGTTTTTCCTACATGGTTATGCCTTTTGGATTGAATAACTTGTTTGTTGTGTTCTCGCGCATCGTGGTATAGGAATTTTAGGACTTCATCCATAAGTTTCTTCAAGATTACCTGGATGACTAGACTATGTATGGATTGGTGAAAGACCATTATGACAATTTGAGGCGATGTTTGAGAGATGTCGAAAATTGAGGATATCCCTCAACATTAAGAAATGTGTCTTTCTTTACTCCATTTGGAACCCTGTTAGGACATATTATATGCAAAGAAGGCTTACTAGTAGATCCCGCCAAAGTTGCAGTTATTGTGGGATTAGGGGAGCCTACTAGTCAAAGTGCAGTGTGCGGATTCCTTGGGCATACGAGGTATTATAGGAAATTCATCAAGGGGTATGCAAGATCATCGTGCCTTTAGAAGAATTGCTAAAACACAAGAGTGCCTTTCATTAGGGAGAGGCGCAGCAAAAGGCATTTGACACTTTGAAGGATAGGCTTGTCACGGTGCCCATATTACATTTTCCTTCTTAGGATAATCCTTTCCATGTGCATGTTGATGCCTCAAGGATAACTATGGGAGTAGTGCTAGCAAAAACCTAGTGAGGGAATTGTTTATCATCCCTTGTGATTTGTAAGTAGAAAGTTGACACCATAAGAATGAAATTACATGACTAATGAGCACGAAGCGTTGCCCATGATCTACGCGTTGCACAAGTTTGGATAGTATCTATTGGAAACATCATTTATATTCTACATGGACCACATGGCATTGAAATACTTAGTCAACAAGCCCATGCTACAAGGGCGCATATGTCGTTGGGTCCTATTATTCCAAGAGTTTGAGTTCATAGTGGTTGTAAAACCAGGAAAGAGCAATTTAGGACCTAACCACTTATCAAGGATTAACTCAGGGGAGGATGTGCAAATCATTGAGGATACCATGTCAGACACACAACTATTTAGGTTGTGGCGTGTGCCCTCAGACTTGGAAGATATCGCAGTGTTCTTAAAAACAGGTGTGGCACCGGAAGGGATGAAGGCTCTAGAGAGAAAGCAATTAGCAATATGTGCCGCACCCTACATGTTGATTAGTGGAGACCTGTATAAGTTAGGTCGTGATGAGGTTCGTGCGATGTGTATTGGAACATGAGCGCGTGGAAATTATGGAGGAAGCGCATGGTGGGATTGCAGGAGAACACTATGCAGGAAATGCTACCGCATGGAAGATTTTACTAGTAGGGCTTTGGTGGGAAACCATCTACCAAGATTGTATTGATTTTTACAAGGCCTATGACCATTTCCAGTGCCTTGGAAAACCTAGAAAGAGAGATGAAATTCCCTTGCGATCAATAGCGGATGCCTGAACCGTTTGAAAAATGGGCAATCGAATTTGTAGGGCCAATTTTTCCAGCCGTGCTGAAAAGACTCAGTTCACGGTATATCATTACTTTCACCGATTACTTTACATGGCGGGCGGAGGTAGTGCTACAAAGGATTACACCGTAATGATAACTACTATATTTTTATGGGAGAACATAATCAGCATGTATGGTTGTCCTTTAAGTTTAACAAGTGATAGAGGTACACATTTCCTCAATGAAACGATCAAGATTTTCTTAGCATAATTTATGGTGGCCCATCAGAAGACTACCCTCTATCACCCTCAACCAAATGGAACTGTTAAAGCATTTAAAAAAATACTAAGTCACATGTTTACTAAGATTTGTGACGTTGGAAGACAAGATTAGGATGACAAAGTATCAGTCATTCTATGGGCATATAGGATAGCCTACAAGAGGTTAAATAAGGCCACACCATTTCAATTGGTGTTTAGCGTGGAGGCTATTTTTCTAGTTGAATTCATGTTACCATCGCTGCGTATAGCACACATAGGAGGGTTAGGCGATGAGCAAGCACTTGAAGAAATGATTGATAAGTTGATGTAGTTAAATGAAAGGCGGGCACTTGCTAGATGGAGTTAGAAGATAGAAAAATCAAGACAAAAGGCATGGCATGATCATCATATCAAGAACAAGAAGTTTGAGGTTGGGCAGATGGTGTTGTTGTATGATTCCAAGTATTTGCGTCATCCTGGGAAGTTGAAATTCCATTAGTTGGGACCTTACATCATCTCATACATTCTTGATTCGGAGCACTTGTCGATTCAAGTGCTAGATGGGACAAGATTACTAGATCACTTCAATGGGAGTAGGCTGAAGCCCTAATATAAATAAGTCTTCATGGTGTTTGTAATAAGCGGTGTTTCCAGTTAGCTTAGAATTTCCCTTTATGATTTTCTTTCTTGTGTTTCCCTTTCTCATTTCTTGTTCCCTTCTTTTTGTTTCATTTTGCACCTTATGCACTAGTAACCACATTTTTTTCCCAAGGTTGTGTATGCGCAGAGGACCGTGCATTTGTTTTAGTGTGGGGTGGAGTAATGCAAAGAAAAGTATAGGCCTGCAATACAAGTTGAGTGGCCCAGTAGAAGGAAGCACGTAAGGTTGAAAAAGCATGTGAGAAAACGATGGATAATGAATTATGGTGTCAAGAAGGCTGTAACAAATACTACGTAAAAAGGATGAAGAGTGTCGAGAACAAAATGAGGTAGGTGAGGGCAAAAATTGGGTAGAGGGACGAAGTTCGGGCAAGTCATTATTCTATCTTGCTATTACAAAGTTGAAGTGTTCTTACAAACTAGGGCATCCAAAGAGAATTTTTGTGAAGGAAGAAGAATCCAGGAATTTAAGTGTGTGACTAGAGTGGATTTGCAAACCAGGAGGAAGGAGTACATGGGCATGAGAGAAGGTTGTTTATGGTGCATTGTCTTGTGGAAGGTTTTCCCAGTTAGGGTTTGGCAGCTAAGGCATGGAGATAGAAGGATTTATTATAGGAGTTAAGCTTTGGAGTTGAGTTTGGAGTGTAGCAGGGTAGTAGAGCAAAGTAAGGAGTTTTAGTTTATCCGACGAGAAAGCATGACACCCAAGAAATAAACCGTTTCTTTGAAGAAACCAAAGGGAAAGAGAAAAGACCTAAAACAAGAGGAGCTGATCAACGCTCAGTTGAGGCGTGAGTTGAAGGAAGAAAAAGCTAAGGTGCGCGAAGTCTCCAAGAAGGTGGAGATGATTACAGATGCAATTGTCCTGAAGCACCCCGATTCAGTGTCATCCGATCAGAAGTATGAATCAGCCTTGCAATGTCTGGAGGATCTAACTCACATTCTCACAATGGAGAGGTGACCACTTGCTTTAGAATCAGAGAGGAGGTGCAGGTGTGCCAAGAGAAATAAAACAAGATGAAGGTTTTCGAGATTGTGGCTCGATACACTAAGCTTCTTAGAAGTAAAGGTCATCACGTAAGTCACTAAAGTTGCGTATGACAACTACACTGATAGGGATAAAGTGGCAAGCATCTTGGTTGCCACCCATGAAATGGAACTCAAGGAGTTCAAGAGAAAAATAAGGGGAATAGAGTGAAAAGAGACAAGATCCTGGCCGAGGTGGAGAAGAAATCAGAAGCAATCGAGATCCTTGAGCCTCGATCAAAAGCCAGTGAAGTAACTATACCCCAAATCACCCACATGATGGACATGCTTGAGGACTTGGGAAAGCAATTAGAGGGTATTGTCGACACCATGAGCGCCAAAGGGGAGGATCTGAGTTTTGAGGAAGTGAGCCCTGGTGGGTGACCTCTGTCAACAAGCTCAGAACGAGGTTGATGTTTGGGGAAGTTAGAGGCTAGAAATAGGAAAGGATTTCCCTCTCCTCCTCCAGCAATAAACAAGTTCCCCATTCTTTCATTCTTTCTCCCAATTCTTTCTTTCCAGACATTGTAGAGCCCATCATTCTTTATTCTATTGAGGAGTGTTTCCGAGGACGGAGAATAGGCGTAGTGTGGGGTGATGTTGGGCCCTAGAATATTGGCCAAGAACAAAAAGGCACGAGGGCGTGCGAGACCTATTTGAAGAAGGGCGTGTGGGGTTGAAGGCACGTAGGGAAGGGTTCTAGCAGGGTTTTGCATAACACACGGCGTGCACGTGTAAGGCAAGACATGTTCTGGACTTAGCCATATTCGGCGTCCTAGGAAGCACATGAGAAAAGTGTGACCCTTCTAGCATGTGGAGTGGATAAGGTGTCAACACGATGATTGTAGGATCAAAAGGGAATATTCCATGTATGTGATAGAAGGTTCTAGAAGAGCATCATTGCACAGAGTGGAGAGCTCGGATCAAAGGAGGCATGCTCCATTGGAGGACCACTTGGACACTTGGAAGTTGATCTGTTACCTCAAAAGGCATGGCGGTGGAGGTAGAAAAGCTATATATTGAGGTGTGCGGATGGTAGAAAGGGCAATGGGTATGTGTGTTGAGGCAAGATAGAGAGTGATTAGTGTGGTAGACTAGTGGAAGAGAGGTGAAGCTCTGCAGAAATACAATGAAGAATTATATGGGTTGGGATTAGAGAAAATATAGGAGTGATGGCACATTTAGAGGGATGGGTCTGTATTCATCTTTGTAATGTGATGAACATAGTGTAGCTTTGATGCATGGCTTGGTTCTGCATTGTTATATGAGGGTCTATTAAGACTACTGAGGATGTAATGTGGATTATTGAACATGTTAATATCAATGGAAGGATTTTTTTAAGGCATATATGTGTTCATGAGTATAATCTTTATGTATTTCCTTTGTGTATGAATCATTTCCATATGCTCTTGTTATTTCTCTTTTCTGGATGCAATGAGATGACAACTCGTCCTAGGTTCTCAGAATAATGCATGGTTCTTTTCTATTCACTTGCACTTGAATACATGTCATAAGATGATGCATTCTCACAAGACTCACATAAAAGAGAGACTCGACGCTCGCATGTGTCTCGAGTGAGAGTCCAGTGCCTATTGGGTGATAGGTCGGCGCGCATGGGATTAGATTATTGGTCTAAGGGTATAAAAATGACTACAATAATGAATCTTGTTACGAAATCAAATTTTCTTTCCTATAATTCAACTAAAAATATTATAAGTGCATAATCTCTATATATGAGGGATGTCAAATATATGATTTAAAATCTAGATATCTAAATACAAATTTGAAATTTTACTATTAAATTTTAACTATTATTTCTTAATAGTCAAACAAACCAAACCATAACTCGTAATCTTAGTCTAATTTTCAATAATTTTTTAATATACAATGTTTAATGTAGAATCCATTTTCCCATAATACTACTAATATGTAATCAAGTCCACCCATGACCAAACATTTCCAATGGCAACCTCCACGTGGTAGTTGGTCCTTACAAGTTATTACGGAATCAGTTAAAACCACACACTTAATAAAATTAAATTAAAAATTAAAAAATAGTAAATGACCATTACGGAATTTTAAACGTTGAGTTGAAATTTTGAGGTAACTGCCAAAAACAGTTTTTGCCAGAAAATTGGAAATTTCGTTTTCAGAAATACTTTGGGTGTTAAATTTAATGGGAGCCAAATCTTGAGACTCAGATCTGTTATCCAATATTGCAGGTAGATTTGTTTCCAATGAAGAAATTATATATAGAGTGAGTGATAGTTATATATGTAATTTTATTTTTTTAATAGTTATTAAATATTAAATTTTTAAAGAAAGAAAAGATTAACAAATTAATTATATTATAATTTCTTTGTGGTATGTGGAGTAGGGTATTTGTGCAATCTATGGTGGCTATGATAGCTTGGACATCTCTTGAGGCAAAGCTCTACATTCCCATGTGGATCAAGTGGAATATAACAGAGCACTCCAAATATAATTTTGTTGATGAATATTGAAGACCCATGTTCACATCCATATTCCACTATCAACATCATTTTAATAAGCTCTCATAGTTAACTTAAGTAGATGAGATCAATGACTTAGATCGCTCATTAAGTATTTGAGTTTGATCCTTGGTTTATTTGCATCATATGGAGTGAGACATTTATGTACCCCTAATAATTATAAAAACTCGCTTTATTAAAAACCCACCAAAAAAATTATGCCATTTTATTGGGTGATTGATTCCAATTATCCTTTTTTTTTAATATATTTAAAAATGAATTAAATAAATGCATTTGTAACTCTTTATAAATTATAATCGTACAATGGAAACATATAATTTTCTCAAAGTTTTTATTTAAAATTTATTTATTGGGTGTTTAGAATGGAGATGGGAGCTTGATAATTTATCCCACCGTGAATGGAAATTTATTATTAGTTATGAAATATAGGTGTTGCTCCTTGTTATGGAATTATAAATGAACAAGAGTTGTGTAACGGCCAGTCCATGACTCCAAGGGTTGAAAGAAACAAGACATAAAATAGCTAAGAATATAATAATGTATAAGTATTATATGGCAATGTTTTGTTATGCTTACATTACTATGGACTCACAACAATTATTTGTGACACATATGTTACTTTGCAAATGTAACAAGAAGTCTATTAAATTGTTAAAAGATGTTATTCAAGAGGAGTTTTAAAATATTGTTTAAAGATTAATTACAATTAGTTTTAATGTTTGAAGTCTTTAATATATAAATATTTATTGAAGTGAGAAATTGTAATTCACAATATTAATAAAATTATAATATAATTAAGTTATGATAAAAGAATTAGAACAAAATTGAGTGTGACATGCTTGATAAGTAAGAGAATAATATTTAGACCTTCAAAAATAATAAATATAATGACATCATGCATTCTTGAATAGGTGGCATGCATTTATTAATATTTTATTTTGAAAATGAATAGAATACTTATTTGTACACTTATTAAATGTTGATGTTAAAGTTGTCATAATTGTTGTGACACTTGTTAATTGTAGATTTTTTTTTCAAATATTATTGAAAAAGATGTACTTGAATAAGACCCAAAATTTGTCTTATCATGAAAAAGTAACCAATAAAATATCAAATAAATCATTTTTATTGTATTTTTTTAATTATGAAATTGTTTAATTTATATTCCAACATTTGAAATATAAACATTGAGAAAAAAATAAATGTATTTGATTGGTGGATATGTTGAAATTAATAAACTTGGGTGAAAAGTATAATATCCTAGGAGGAACTAATAATCTTAACAAATATTTTCTATTGTTATACTTACTTGCCATTCATTCACAAGTATACATAATATTTCGACTAATTAAATGTGTACATTTTTGGATGGGTGTCAAATCTTAAGTTTGTTCACGAGTGTTCGGGTAATGCACTCTTAAAAATAATAATGATTAGTTTATAATTTATCATGTTGAGTGACTTACTTTTGAGTAAACACTTCATTACGCTTCAAATATGAGGCATGCATGCCCTACTCTTACAAAATTTGAACTTGTAACTTTTTTTCCAAGAACAAAAACTTGTCACCATTAAATCAACTTAAAGTCCTCTCTCTCTCTCTCTCTCTCTCTCTCTCTCTCTCTCTCTCTCTCTCTCTCTCTCTCTCTATATATATAGAGAGAGAGAGAGAGTTTATATCGATGCTTGTAACTATATTTTACTACCTTAATTGTTAATTTTTGAATCGTATTTAACCAACATAGTAAAATTTATCAATATAAATACCAACCAACCACCCTTTTATTCTAAAGAGATGTACTCTTAAAATTTTTAAAATTTTTAAAGTTGATTTTCAGTCATAGGTTCTAAGTAGGGTTCAAAATTGAGCCCGTCAAAGCCCTTCCCAAGGCCTCAAACTTGCAAGAAAAGGGTAGGTAAAAATTTCCTTGTAAAAAAATTCAAAATGTAAAAATCATTTAACAATAGAGAAGTGCAAGTTACTTTTAAAATTGTCAAAAGAAGGGCTATGATGAAAAATTTATGTCAATAATTTGTGAAAAAAATGCATTCTGCAAAAAAAATTTGGATGAATTTTACAAGTTCCATCACCTCTAGCCTTTCAGGGTCAATGAGCGACTCGTAGATACATTAGATGAGTCCTATTAAGTTATTATCATAAGTTTTAATATAATAAATATACTAAGTATTAACGTCAAATCCCAAGTTTCTAGCAAGTTGGTGATGCCATCTCAACAAATACTTGTGCACAAATACCGAAAAACAAAAATTTAATATTCCTATTTAGGGTTTTAGCCTTTGGTGGGGATTCATTTAGATGTTTTATTTGTCACCTTGAATTTTTGTCACTTTTTTTTGTCAGTAGGAGCTACCTTGAGAAATAGAGACCGGATCTAGGATTAGATTGCACACAAATATCTACCCACTTGGGATCCTGCATACATGATTTAAAGCAAATCAAGAGTGCAATGTGGTCATGAGCTCAAATATGGGATGAGATGGATATCTGAGGTTGGGGAAGAGCTTGGAGAAGCGCTAAATTGATCTCAAAGGGTGACTTGATTCGTGACCGCAATGTAAGGTGTCGAAAAGGCCCTATGGGAGCCACGTTGGTGTTAAAGGATGAGATGGGTGCATAATGGTCTTGAATCGGATCACCTAGATGGAGTCTAACTTGGTGTGTAGACAAAAGGGGCCGAGATGATTCGATTAGCTCAATTTGCATATAATGGAGAAGAAGCTTGGGATCAAAGTAGTTGGGCTTGCATTTAGGAAAAACAAAGGTCGAGTCACTTGAGGAGCTTAGCCATTATGACCCTTGCAAAGAAGAACCAAGCTAAGTGCTATCTAAGATGACCGAATGCATGGTAGAGGAGAAGAGCTCATTACGAAGGGGTGAATAGATAGAGCTAAGTTTTTTTATCCCTTGAAAGCACCTTTTCGCATCATGAATGGTATCATTTTCTCTAACCATTGTTCAATATTAGTGATGTGGAGGGAAACAAGAATTTAATATTTGCAGTTGTGCTTAAGACAATGTGGCTCTACTATATGCCTAAGGCGTTGAGGAAGAGGATTGTGAACAAATTTATGAGGATTTTGAAGGGAGTCGTGTGCGTTTAATGGAGTAGTCTAGTTTTGTAACACATCATTTGTGTGTAGTAGATCCGAATGCATATTGTGCACGAGGTGGAGTGCTTGGCACTAAAATCGATTGAGAAGATCTTGATGTATTTATCAATGATGCAATTAGTGTGGGTGTTTTAATTTATGGATGCACATTTTCATTTATTTAATTGTGAATTTTTTTATTTAATTCATTTTACTCGGTAAAATTTACACAATTTCAATTTTAGTGGTTAAAATTTGAATGAATTTTTTTTAATGAAGTGGTAAGACTTCAAATGGGTTTTAATTTTAGCACTAAAATCCAAGGAGAAGTTAAAAGTTATTTGTTTTATTATTTACAAGTTTTTTCTTAATGATTTTGATAGCAAATCACAGTGTTCCACATGCATTTTGATGGCTTTATTGTGTTTCTTGATTTGTGGTTTTCTAGTCAAATTATAATTGTTTGTTTATGTATTTATCTATTGAATTTATTTAATGCTTATTTTGTTAAGACTATTTATGATGTTTTTAGAAAATTAGAACATTAAAAGGGCTTTCATTACATCATAATTTGATTATTTTAACAGTTTAAATGCATCTCAATTTTATACCATATTTAATTAAAGAGTCATTTTATTCATATTACTGAAATTTTCTTTTTATTTCAAATAATTTGAAAAAAACAATCTCTTCTTCTAAAAATAAAAAAATTATTCTTAATTTTTATAAGTACTTACTTCATTCTTGTCATATAAAATATAAAACATTTATACTACTTTTCATCATAAAAAGAGTGTTCCAATATTTACCCTAAAAAATAAAATAAAAAAATTAGATTGGCCCTTCAAATTTGATCCCTAAGTATAAAATATTTCGAAAAGCCTCATGTAAAGTTGTTTCTGGTCAACTTAAAATCTCCTTCAAGTTCTCTAAGCCCTCACGTGCTCACATAAGTAGATAAGGTGGATCCCTCCATGGGACCACACCCTTAATGTTGATAAGAAAAAGTTAAATTGCCTTCCCAAACAGCCATTCAATTGCCGGCGAGAAATAAATTGTCGTTTGAACGCAAAAAAGCAACAGTCGGCGTCAAAACGCGTGTCCATTATCGAGGTCGCCAGTTCGATTCTCAGGAGTGTCATTTGTCACCACAAATAAAGTCTAAAAGGCAAGTGAAAGGGAAAGATGGAGGACATCCAACGGCTGCCAGAGTACCCACATCATGGGGCGGAGCAACCACCGCAGGATATCGTCCCACACAATCTATTCCATACGCCACGGAGAATCGACTGAAGCTGCCAGCCTGCCATGTTTGCTCGCGGTACATATCCGAGCTGTAATTATGTACTGCCACAGTGAATCCACATTATTATGTCTGTTTAGTTTCAATCAACACCTGTGAAACATTGTACACCCACAACTGTTCACAGTACTTTGCACTCATCATCATCCACCAAACCAAATTGACTGGTTTTATTTTCACCAACCTCATATATATTATAAATGCAGTGAACTTTTGTAACGGGTTACATCTCCTTCATTATCTTGTCGAGGATGAATTTTTATCCCTTTTGTTTGCCTATTCATTCAATAATAAATAAGTTTATAATTTTGGTGAGCAACCACTATAAATTAGTCTCCCATGAATAAATTTTATAATCTACCAATAATTTAAATGGACACGTTTTACTCTCACTAACATAATATTATTATTTTGGTGAGTAGTTATTGTACTTTTATCTCGTTTCAATAAACTTAATGTAAAGAAGAAGAGGATTGCTTATGTTCCCTAGGATAGATTCCCTAATCCAAAAATTCTCCTCCGTCAATTCCCTTCTTCATCATAATTCTTCCCCCTCTAATGTTTCACCTCTAATGCTTCAACTTTAACTTCTTCCATGCCTCCCTATTGACATCTCAAATATACAAGTTTTACTTTCACCCACATGTGATAATTATAGAATAGAGAGAGGGGAGGGGGATAGTGATTTGAAATTATTTTACGAAGTAATTTCTCATGAGTAGCTACTATACCACCATCTTTTTAAAATAAATTTTGATGTAGCAAAAGAGACCCCAAAGACATAGGTTTCTAACCGCCAAATTCAAGTTCCCAGACACTCGTTGACATCGATCGGTCTATTAACAACACCCTAAATGCAATGACTTCTAGTTAGAATGACATTGGTGATTCTTCATTCTATTAGAGTTATTGGCTACATCTCCTCCATCATCTCAATAAGATCAGGGTTTGGCATACTCCATACTTCATCTCGCCACAAATAACTCCTGCATTATGTCATGAAGGTCAAAATCATGCTTCATCCCGTGACAAATATGAAATATATTCTTTATTATCTCGCCAAGGTCAGAGTCACGCTTCATCCCACAACGAATATATCTCTCATTATCTTACCATGGTGATAATCATGCTTCATCCCACAACGGAAATCTCCTTCATTATGTCGCCAAGGTCTAGAGTTCTACTTTGGAGTGGCGAGTGGTGTACACCACCATACTTATTATTAGTCCTTAATGAGCGGAATTCAGAAATACGTATTACGAACCACAAATCTCAGACAGATATCATTAACACAATTACTTTTGATTAAAACATGGCATTAGCGATTCTCTATCATCCTCCCACTAATTGACAATTACTGCCAGGATAACTGCCAATTAGTGGCTCTGTACTATGACTGGAGTGAAGAAGAATCGCCAATCCCATTTTCAAAAATATTGACTGCAGGCTCTGTCCCCCATGTGATACAATAATCCTTAGAAAATCTCAGGTTTGCAGAGACGATCTGAGGGTGGGGTTTTCACTTGTCTGTGCGCTGTGAATTTCCTATTGCGTTTTACTTTTTTTATCAACGTGGCTATTATGGTAAGTTACGGAAAAAGGTGTATATGACAGATTCCTAACAGAGGCATCTGTCTTTGACAGCCTTGGTGGACAAATATGGGTCTTGTATTCCTACATTTGACATTGCAGGCAGAAATCTATCTTCTATTTGAATTTTTGGGAAAGGTCTGCCCGTATGTCTCTGAGTTGATGTGATGTTAAAGATCAGAGTCGTATTATTATCTCATGCAGGGTAATGACATTCTGCCACCATTATACTGAAAACAACAGGAGCTTAAATTCACACCACAGAGTTTCACAGATCACTTTCACTAGGTTGTTTCAAAACAACATAAATAACTTCAGAAAGTGGGGACTTCATTCTGGTCTCCCATGCGTGCTGTCATTGATAATGGGAAGGGTGTGACCATCATATGCATTGGTCAACATTACTCGGTCTGAAAACATATGTGATGTTTTCATTACATAGATTGATAGTGAAGATATAAGGGTACAATCTTTTTCTATTTCCATAGCATTCTTGTGGGAAAAGCTGAATTTCTATATTGAAAGCTTTATTCTCGTCTATGCTAGTTGGTGTTGTTCGAGGCGTTGAAAGATAAGGGTTGAGATATTTACATTTCACTCAATTGATTTTTAACTTGCATGGAGTGTTGATTGTGATTTTGTCAAGACTCAAAGGGCCTACTAATTAATGGAGGGTTAACACATGTCCCCATTACGGTCCCCATTTTTAACGACTTGCGCAGCAAGGAGTTGACATCGTGGTAGGGTTTGTATCAAGAAGACCAGATTTCTAGTAATTTGTGATAGAACCATAGAAAGCAATCGAGGTTTATGACGACACTGGACTACGTGATCACATTCATAATTTCGATTTCCATTTTTACTAAAATCTATTTACATAGACGTTGCATTTTTAATCAACTTGTTTCATAGCCATTTTGATTTTGGTCAAGATTACATTTTTGGGTCCTTTCTCTTAGGGTTCAAATATATGCTTTCTAGATATGTGTTTTGCTACTTGTCAATGATGAATATTTATAGATTCACACAAAATTGAGCATCTACGTGTTGTTGGGATTTCGTGCATAAATGCAAGCAATAAACTAAACTAGAATATGCATAAATAGATTTTAAATATACTAGAACATACCAAGAATATTGACATAGTGTTTATCTGGAGAAAACCCTTTCGGGTAAAAAACTAGCAAAACTTCAACTTTGTATTAACTTAAAAACCCTACAAATACAATTACCAACATCCGAGTTACGCCTTTGAAAATTAAGTATTTTCAAACATATCCCACACAATGAGAGATTGTAATTTTATATCCAAAGCACAATCTATAATTAACCTTGTTTGGAGAGAAAGTTAAAGTAGTAAAATAATACTTTAAAGCATAGATATTTCTTTACAATAAACTAGTTATAAAGCTAAGCAAGCTTTACTATCATTAAAGCGCAACCATTGCTTTACGAAAAAAGTGCCTAAAATAGCCCAACACCCTTGCATGGGCGTTGCATGGGTAGGAAACTACCAACAATCTTCCCCATTGTTTCCTATTATATCGGGAGAACACGAACTCATTCATTAGCGATTGTAGAACAGGTGTTAAGCCTATTGCTTCCTACGCACCAAGTAAACTTCTCAACACTCACTACCTTAGTCAACAAATCCACCACATTCACCTTTGTATCCACTTTTGCTAGTGTCACCCTCTTCTCTTCTACCATTTCTCTAAAAAATGATAGTTCACATCAATGTGCTTTGTTCAAGTGTGATACTCAGGGTTCTTTGTAATAACGAGTGATGTTTGTGAGTCAACACTTATCCTTACTACATTTTGTATGGATCCAATGCGCAGAACATAGCCTTTGAAGCCAAACCACTTTCTTGCAAACATGTGCTGTCACAATGTATTCAACCTCTATGGTGGAAATATAAACACTTGCTTAATGTTTTCTCGTACAACCTATCACTCCAATGAATAGATTGAAAACGTAACCATCGGTGGATCTTTGCAGATCAAGATCACCATCCTAGTTAGAATCCACAAAATCATTTAGACACAAATCTCTACTTGCGCGAGGGCCTTAATGATCACTAGTTCCATATAAATATTTCAAAATCCACTTTACCACAATCTAATGCCCCTACCCTAGATTTACCATATATCTTCTAATTAATCCTACTACATGTGTAGTGTAGGTCTTGCGCAAAATTTTACATCCATTAGGATTCCCTCGCGATCGATATGATACATGTTCCATGTCCTCCAACTCCTCTTATGTCTTTGGACATTGTACGATAGATAATTTATGACAAACGGGAAATGGTGTTCTTATTGGCTTGTTATCTTGTATCCTAGACCTTTCCAACATTTTCTTCACATACGTACTATAATTTATCCAAATCTTTATGTTCACATGATCCCTTTTGATCTCCATGCCCAAAATTAACTGCAAAGTATGAAAATTTTACATGCCAAACTACCCGAGAAAGTTGATTTTTACATGTTTTATCATTTCCCTATTGTTGTAAACCAACAACATATCATCCACATGAAATCTTGTGATGATAAAATTATCCCCTTCTTCTTTGAAGTACACACAAGGATCCACCTTTCTTCTTTCAAGGCCAAGTTTGCGCACACACCGTCAAAATTTTGATTCCACCATGGTGAAACACCATGTTCTCTTTCCTTAACTCGAAACTATCGGATTGTTTCATGTAGATTTTGTAAGGAAATTACTTAGATAAATATGAATATTGGTAGCAATAGAACACCAAATAACACCAAATTGTATATAAATGATCACGATATACAAGTAGAATAACTTACCCACTTCGAGGGGGAAACCTCCAAACCATACAATAAGACTCAAGTGTTCAATATGATGATTAACTACTCCTTACTACCACCTATATATAACATTCCTACACTATGACCAACACCAAGGCTGACCTACTAAACATATGAAAGCATAAATAAATGACATATGACAAGAAAAGATATTATGTAAGCCAGAAGTTGGCACTACATATCCTATAGGACTAAGGGTTATCTCTGTAATATTGTCCATGTCAAGATGTTGCTGCAGAAATGCTTCATCTTCCCATGTTGCATCTTCACTATTCATATTCTTCCACTTGATCAAATACTCGGTAATGACTCTAGTCCTTAGTCTTTTGGTGCGTGTCTAAAGGATCCCTTTAGGTTCCAATATGATCCTTCCTCCTCATCTAGTTCAGGTAGAACTGAATGAGATGCAACTTGTTTCCCAATGACTTTATTCAAGAAAGAAACATGGAAGACTGGATGTATTTTAGTTCCTTAAGGGAGCTCCAGTTTATATGCCACACTACCAATTTTTTGCAAAACTTGGTAAGGACCATAGTATTTAGGTGTAAGATTATTATCCTTTTTTAAGGAAAACTACTTATATGGTTGTAACCACACAAAATAAAGTCTCCCACTTCAAAGTGTCATTCACTACATTACTGATCAACCCATTGCTTCATGCGGTTCTATGCCATTTCCAAATTCTCTCTAAGGCTATAGAGTACCTCGTGCTTATGCTAAATGTGATTTTCAATTGATCTCACCTTAAGTTTGAACTTCAAGTTAGAAATGAGTGATGGATGATAGCACCCATATAGTGCTAAAATGAAAACATTTTGGATGAAGTATGAAATGAAGTATATACCACCATTCCTGCAAGTGGAAACCATTCTGTAAGTGGAAACCATTGGAAACCATTATTTATCCAAAGTAAAACATTGAAGATACCCCTCCAAACATTTATTTACCACCTCAATTTGACCATTTGTCTAGGGGTGATAAGATGAACTTTGGACCATTTGGATACCCAAACAAGAGAACAAATCAGTCCAGAAATTACTCGTAAATATTGGATCATGATCACTTACTATAATTTTAGGTGTTTCATAAATTTTTGAACTATGTCCATAAAAGAGATGACAACTGTACTAGAGTGAATGAATGAGACATGACACACAAATGAGCATACTCAATAAGTCTATCCATTACGACTATGATTACACATTTCCCTTATGATTTAGGTAATTTTGTGAAGAAATCCATATATACCTCTTCCCATCTCTCACTATGAATAAAAAAGGGTTGTAGGATACTCGGTGTCTTAATAGACTCACCTTTATTACATTGGCACACCAAAATTTCTGCCACAAATTTTTGAACATCTCCTTTCAACCCCTCTCAAAATAAATCTTGTTTAACTATATGATAAGTTTTCAAGAACCCAAAATGGCCACCTAGTGGAGAAGAATGGAGATTTGAAAGAACATGGTGTTTAAGTGTATAGTTCTTACACAACTACAACTTGCCTCATGACGCAATGTACCATCCTTCCATTTAATTTTTTAGATATGGTTGGATCTTCTTTGGATATTTTGAATGAGAGTTTAGGTCTATGCATCTTTATGTCATTTTCCCTTGATTGATCCACCTAATCTTCCTTTATTATAGAGATGGCACATACCAATGCTTTTGTAGACTCATCCTTCCTAGATAGTGCAAACATGACGATATTTTCCTTTTAGTTCTTATAAATAATATCAAAGTAATAACCTATTATGTTTGTGACCCATTTTTGTTGCTCTTCTAAAGATAGTCATTTCTCCAAGAAGTATGTTAAATTATCATGATCAATTGTTATCTTGAAGTGTCTACCCATAAAGTATGGTCTCCATTATTTGACTACATGCAATATTTCCATCATTTCCTTCTCGAGATATGGGCTTCAACAATTTCTTTCCTTTTATTTGTTGACTCTCAAATTATACGGGATGTCCTTCTTGCATGAGTAACGCCCCTATCATGTTTCTGAAGCATTGCATTAAATTATGTCTAGGTCTTGGAGAAATCTAGGGTTTCCAACACTGGGGTGGTGCACATCGTCTCCTTGATTTTGTAAATTCCCTATAATCTTTATCATTCAAATGAAAGGAGTATTTCTTTAATAATGATGTGAGTGGTGCTTCTATATTGTCATAGTTCTTTACAAATCTGTGATAGTACCCTGTGATCCATAAGAAACCTTGTAAATGATTGAGGGTTCTGGGAACTTCCCATTCCACCATGGCCTTGATCTTGTGAGGGTCCACCTTAACACCTTCACGAGAGATGATATGACCCAAGTATTCCACTTCTTATACCCCAAAAGAAAAATTTGAAGGATTGGCATATATAGTTGATGTTTCTCTAGGGATTCCAAGATTGTATTTACATGATGTAAATGTTCCTCCCATGATTTTTGTAGATTAGGATATCATCAAAAATACCAAGATAAACTTCCATAGGAATGGTCAAAATATAGAGTTCATCCAAATTGAAATGTGGATGGTACATTATTTAGACCAAAATGCATCACTAGAAATTCATAATGCCCTTGATTAGTTATGAATGGTGTCTTCGAATATCCTCTTCTTTACTCTCTAATTTGGTGATACCTAGAATGAAGATCTAATTTTGTAAAATAAAATACACCATGTAACTCATCTAACAAATCATCAATTTGATGGGAATAGGGACCTTATATTTGATTGTGTACTTTTACATTCTCTATTTTCTAGAAACATGCACAACCTTGCATCCTTTCATCACACGATAATCACCGGAGTAGAATAAGAACTCGGTTATGATGGATAATACCCATTTCCAACAATTTCTCATCCATCTTCTGAATCTCACTTGTTTGCACATATGGGTATCTATAAGGCCTAATGTTGGGGGATTGGCTTCTTGGAATTAACTGAATGACATGATCATGATCTATTGTATGAGGAAATCCTTTAGGATCCTCAAAGAAAACTACATGTTTATCAATGAACTTTTAAAGTTCAATATGTGCTTCGATAATTGGTGGTTGAAATTCCATTGAGAACAAGTGTTACGAATCCTTCAATCCCATTTTTAACAATATTTTACATTTTGTGAGAGCTAACCACTTGAGTAGTTTTTGTCTATAGTCCTCAAAATTCAAATTGTCTTCCTTTAGAATGAAAGTGCATGAAAAACACATGGAAGTTGAGCTTTATGGTACCCAAAGTTGTTAGCCACTTGAACACATAAGAACATATCAGCTCCACCCATGGGAATAAAAAACATAGTAGATTCCATTATGTATTCACCCATCACAAGTCTAATTTTATGGAATTTCTTGAACATTGTATTGTTCCATCATCTACAATCATTACTTGAAATTCGGAGTCTTTGGATATATGAAATAATTCATCCTTGTTGCCAACTTATTATTGATGAAATTATGTGTGCTCCCATAATCAATCAATATCGTCACCTTCTTCTTCTTAAGGTACCTCATTACCTACGGAGTTTTGTTTAGTGTTAATACCAAATAGAGAATTTCATGAGATTGTTGGTTGGGGCTCTTGAGTCTTCTTCTAGCTTTTCCACGTCCTCGGTTGATGTTTCCTGTCTTCCTCCTCCTCACCGGTCCCTTAAATGTAAAATAATTTCTTATCGACACATTTGTGACTGGTCCATATTTGCTATCACGGTGAAAACATAAACCTTTTTCATTATTGTCTTCAATTTGTCGAGTTGTCGAGTCTAATTGGCCAAGGGTAAAATGATGTATAGTTCTTTATGGTATTTGAAGTTAGTGAAAATTTTCATTTAAGCTGGAAATAAATATTTGCTCTACCCTACATTTCATGATAATATAATTAGAAACCTTAAGTGGATTAAACATGCACACCTCATGCTCAATGTGGTCCTTAATACCCACAAGAAATAGGTCATTTAGATACCTTTCTGTAATATTCTCCACATGTAAGGATAGGTTTTGGAATTGATTATCATAATACTTTACTGATCTTGTTTTCCATAACTTAGCTAATTGGTTGAAGTAATTCTCTGACACACTAGAACTATAGTGCAAATGCATATCTTCGGTGACAATTTTCTAAGTGACACTTTGAGACCATTCTTCTTCCTCTAAGAACATAGTCAATGATACCATATGAATTGGTCAGGTTTGAGATATAAGGATTACATGGTCACTTTTTGTCCCAATGAGATATGATGTAGAAAAATAAATTCTCCATTGGGTTAATCCAATTGAGTGGATCATTTTCGTCAAACTTGAACATTTCAAATTTTGGAATAATTCCATGCCATTGGTTAGAAGATCCACCAATTTTTTTATAGGATCCTCCTTTCTTTGGTGTGATTTGGAACTATGTTTGTATTGCTAGTGGAACCCATGTGACTGGAATTAGATTCCATGCTAGTATTCAAGCTTGAAAGAGTGAGCATCATATCTTTCCTCATTGATTCAAACCTCATCTTCATGTCACCCATAAGGTTACTTTCTAGTAGACGAAGCTCATTGTTGAGGTCACCCTTACCATATTATTAACCTATTAGAGCTCACAATTACACCCACACCTAAATCATGGGGCAATATGGGACTTTCTCCAAGTTGTGGGACTTGCACTTGAGATAGACCTCGTAGAAGGCCGCGTCCTCTATCTATTCCTAATGTTGAAACTACGACTCACTGCAAGGAAAACAAATATATACTCCTAAACTTAACATTACAAGGACCAAAGTGAGAAGGAAATTAATGAAAGGGAAAATATGAAGATAAAAAAGGTGATAACACAAAGAAAATGGGGAAGGAACTCTCGGATGAGTGAAAATGAGAGTTAAATGAAGAAGGTGAGGGTAGAAAATAATTCCACATTCGAACAACATTAAAACTTCCATTTTCACAAAACAAAACAAAAAATAACCCTATAAATAATAAAACATGCATTACACACGACAATAGCAATACATGGGAAATAAAATACAATAAAACACATGATGAGGTTGAGAATAACCACAAAACATAGATTTTATTGTTCCAAGGATGCGAAGTCCATTACAATGAAGGAGGAATAAAATACATTCCTTGTAGAGATCTAAATCTAAAGCCTATAACTCAAAACAATAATGCAATACTATGAATAATTCCCTTACATTCTAAGAGGGTCCAAACTTTACAAATCGGCATAATTTTATAATAAATAGAGAAATGGGAGATAGAGAGAGTACGAAAAAAAAGGGAAACTCATATTCAAGGTTACAAAAATCAACAAGATGTATTTAATGCCTAAAACATAACATGGAAACTCTATCAAACCCATTCCCCATGTCAACTTCCTTATAGATGAAGGAAGGAGGCCATGCTTCATCAATTATGGGTGGTTGAGTCACCTGTAGCTACACATTAGTGACAAAAATCATGTTTTTATTTTCCACCTACCAAATCTCACCAAAATATGATTTTATTGATTACATATTGTAGATCTTGTCGAGACCTTTCCAATGAGACAAAAACATGACAAATTTTGTGGCCCAAGACAAAAGATATAATCTTTTTAAGATCTATAGTGCGACATCAACATACAAAAGATGTGGCATCCTCTAATTGGTCATGGTGATTTGTGATTGAATGCGATTCTAGGACTTTGTCACATGTCATATTTTCATTCATTGTAGGGATATGGTAACCATTGATAACCTGTCATTTGTACTTGTAAAAATGAAAATTAAATCCCAAGTCCCTAGAGTTGGACACATGTTGTCAAGGACAGTGCAAGGATATAATTTTGAGGTGCATGCACAAAAGCAGGGGAGAAGAGAAATGTTATCCAAAATACTCCCTAGGGCTATTCTGATACCTTGCAAATCCATCTTGAACTTAGGGTAGTAGAAAATTATTAGAAAGGGAAAAGTCATGTTTTAGGAAGGTTGTTATGGTTCAAGGAATTTCCAATTCTCCTTGTAAATCCATTCAGGCCCATACTTAGCCAAAAACCTCAAAATTGGGAAAAATATACTCCGAGTCGGCTAAATCATCCTTTGGAGGAACAAGAGGAACTTTTCCCTTTTTCTTACTTTCTTTGCATTATCATACTAACCACTAAACATTTAGGACCATTTCATTACGCAAAATGCGGTGAAATGGGAAGTATGGGAACAAACAGAACATTCCCACATTTTGTCGGTTCCTCGATGAGCCAAGTTGAGCGATGGAAGTAGTGTTGCAAATGGGTTGAGTATTTTAGGCACTAATGGAATAGTGTCGTGGGGACAAAGTCAGCAGATTGGCTAAGTCAAGCACAACCGAGCAATGTCGGAACCATTCTCACATTATTACAGTTCACTAATCGAGAAACATAGCAGATAAAGAAAAAGAGGTAGCGGTAAAGGTGGATAAAGTGAGTCATGATAGAAGAGGTGGAATTTTTCCATAGTTCCACCACAACCCCAAATCTCTTCCCACTCACGGACTGCGGTGAAATTGGTTAAATTAGGCACAATTGACTTACTAGGAACATTTCCCTCCTTCCTCAGGGTCTCCGACTGGATGATTCATCCACCTAGTGTATAAAAGGATTAAAGTAGACCGTCACATCCTGTAGGGTGCCCCATCATGATTCTCTCGAGCTCTTAAACTTGAGAGGGCCATAAGTTTCTCCCTGTAACCCCAAATTTCACAAACTTGGACTTGCTAGAAATATCTCATAATGTCCTACACCATAAAAAGTGGAAATATTAAGTTTGGTTAGGTTAGGCTGGTATAAAAGAGGAAAAATAGTCCCAACATTAAAACAAGTAGTTTCAAGTAGCTCAACCACCAGATTTGATGAGGTATGGTGTCCATTCCTTCTCCTACAAGCAAAGTATCATGGGGGAATGGCCTTGGAAGGGTACCCATGCTTATTTTTAGACATTTAATGCATGTTATTGGTGGTTGAAGGTGGAAATCCAAGTTTCCCTCTTTTTCCCTCCTCTCTCTTTCCCATCTTCTATATATTGTAAGATGATGCCCATTTTTAAAGTTTGGACCCTCCTAGAATGTTGGTGCATCATCCTTCAAGTGCTACATGAGTAATTTGAGTTATAGGCCTCACATTTGGATCTTTGCAATGGTTTTGTGCCTTATTCCTTCATTGTAATGGACTGTGCATCTATTTGAAGAAATAAAATATGTGCTTTATGGCAATTTCTGCACTAGTTGGTATTTTATTGTATTTCCTTGCCTCTTCATCTACTTGCAGGTATATTGTGCATGTTTATTCTCCTCTTGCAAGGTTTATTTATGTTGTGCTTAATGGAAATGAGAGTTTGAATGTTGTTTTGGACTGTGGAACTCATGTCGCCCTCTCCTCTTTCATCTAACCCCATTTTCACTCATCTAAGAGTTTATTTCCCCCTTTTCTTGGTGTCATCATCATTTTATGCATCTCTCTCTCCCCCTAGTCTATGTGATTGATAGAATAGGATTAGATAGTTGTATTTCTAGTTGTAGGAGTAATTTAGCATTAGGATTAGGTTGAGAAACCAACCTTATTTGGAGGTTTGTCTCAAGTAAAAAGTTCTACAACTTGAAAGACAATTTCATGTTACCCCAAAACACTTATTTTTTCATCCATATATTCATGAAAAATAAGAGGGTGCTATTTTTGGTGATAATAGGTTGTAATAGAATGCAAGGATGGAGAGGAAATATGCAAGTGTGTGAGGGTATGCATGAGGCTTGGCGAAAGGGGTGAATACTTGTAAGAATATGAAAATGTGTAAAGGAGGCCCGAGGATCCATCAAGGGAAGTGTGAGTGGAGAAGACACACACATGTGCAAGCTTGGGAAGCAAGAGAAAGCATGTAATGGAAGGAAAAGACAAAAGATATTGTGTAATGAAAATCACGAGCACACGGAAGGGAATGACGAGAAGAATTGCAAGGATGTAAGGAAATCCCGAAAGCACACAATGAGTGCACGGAGGTTTGGAATACAAAGGGAAGTGTGTAAGGGGAATCATGTAAGGGAAAAGCACAAATGTTTTAGATATGCAGAGGAAGCCCGCGGGTGCATGTGAGAGGATGTGTAATGCCGGAATAGAATAAATAAGCACACAAAGGAAATATACTTGTGAAGTGAAAAGGGGGAATGTGTGCACACGTGAAACATGCACTAAAGAATGTGAGGGACCAAGAAAGAAGAAAGGAAAGCAGGTGAGAGTGTGCACAAGGAAATGAAACCATGGAAACCACACCAAAGGAGAAGATAAAGTGTGTACAACCTCAAAACATGATGCCAAAGTTTGAAGGGAATTGTTTGCAAAATATCTAAGGGGGTTATTTTGGACAACAGTTTGGTGAATTCAGGATAGTTTCCTATTAAATATGAAGATCAATGGCCTAGAAGCATCCATTGGGCATGGAGTTAGCTTGAGAACACTTGAATTTGATATGTAGATGAATAATTCATCCCTAAACCCAAATGAAACACTTCGAACATGTAATTAATATTCAAGTCTGCATCAAAAGAATCCCACAATCACACAAAAGGATTCACTAGGTTTGAGTATGTATGAACCTAATCATTCCCAACATTAAAAAATATTCTGATTTAAATTTAATGAGGGTGAAAAAATATCTTGCAATAGACTTTCCACCACAATCATGGGAAAGCATGAATTAATAATTGGATTCTTCCATTATGATATAATAAATACTAAAAACTTACATGAATGACACCATTCAATATCTCTCGACACATCCTCCATGAAAAAATGTGCTTGGCAGAAGAGAAGAGTCCCAAAAACTATGTATAAATTGGAAAATCATACATGTTTCAAGAGGAAAAATGTAGAGTGTGCATAAGCACTTATTTTGTAATAACAAAACCCACACTAACTTACCCTAACCACATAGAACAAAATCTAAAAATAACCTACAACAAGCTAGGAGAAGTATCTTCCTTTCATTATAAGGTGTGGCCATGAAAATAATTTGACAATAATCATGGTCTTTAATGAGAGTGAAAAATGGTTTTCAAGCCAAATTTTTACCGTCTTGCATAAATTATCATTTGAAACATAAAGTATACCTCCTTTAGTTTATATTATTTGATGATATTTCCCACTCTTGTGTTTCAATTTAAAGAAAGGTATACAAGAAATAAAGAAACTCAAAACTATGTGAGGGTTTAAGGCTACCTTCTAATGGGGGTGATGATGACGCCGAATGTATGGGCACAAAATATCCTCGCACGATGATCTCGATAACCAGTACAACAAAGAGAAGATAAACATGAAAATGATTAGTAGATAAGATGGTGGGTTTCCTGAAAAGGTCAATCTCAAGAAGTGATAACTTCCTAGGGATGGATGTCAACCCACTTTGATAAAAATATTGATAAATGATGATGAATAAAAGTACGAGATAATGAGAGATCTAAGATATGCTAGAGATAATGAAATAAAGATTTGATAATGTAAATGTTGATAAAAAAATCAAACCTCGTCAGGTCGATGATGACTTGAGATTGACTGATAAAGTCGATGGTGACTATTATAGAACTGATCAATAAATAAGAAGAAAAAAAATATGGAACCTTCTCTAAGAGGTTAGATATGATGTCGGGGATGGTGAGGGAATAAAGAGGATGCAAAAGAAGGAATATATGATGAAGATACTAATTGGGTCGATGAATGGATTAGACCAACATCGTAGAAATTTGGATTTGGGATTTTGATGATCGAATGGATGAGAAAATGAATATGAAGAGGATATGAGAAAGGTTGATTAAATGAAAGATCTCAAGACAACCTACATACTTGAAAGAAAGAGGTGATGAAGAAAAAGAAGGAATCCAAGTGAACTTAAAATCTATAAACCTCCATGGAGATCATGAAAAGAATCTAAGAAAAATCCAAGTTGATGGATGTAGCTCCTAAGAAGAGAAAGAACACAACAAACTCACAAGATAGATGAAACACCCAATATTTTTATCCTTTTGAGAGGAGGGGTAGATGTATATTAATAGGGTCGATGGTGACCCGCATGGGTCACCGATGATAGTGCGGAAGGCTATCCACTTGGGAAATGGAGATTTATTTTTAATCAATGGAAAGGGGCTAAGATTCTAAGGTTATCTATTTTGATGGGATATTGGTGTATAGGGGGAAAAAAGGTAGTGGGTGATAAGAAGACATTAAATGAGTGTAAGGGGAGTCTTAGGGAAAATAAATGGGGGGATTTATGGGATTAATTAGGATAATGGATGGGTTAATGGGTAATTAAATGGGATTAGGGATGGATTAAGGGGGATAAATAATGATAGGATTAAAATGGGATTAGGATAGGAAAAATGTGATTGAAGAGGGATAAATGAGAGGTTAGGAGGGAAGTAGAAATTTGAATAGGAAGGGAGGTATGAATGGGAAAGCTGATAACAAAGGGAAATGAATGTGGGATGGAGGAGAAGCGTACAAAAATTGGTGTCTACATTTTATCCTTTTGTCTTGCGGTTTGTGTTAAGCAAGGCACATGACAAAAACTAGAAGTGATGAAGAATGATGGATAAGGTACTCCCCCTCAAGCTAGGGATTGATAACATGAAGGGAATATATTATGAGTTTTAAATAGATAGATGGATAAATAAATAAAGAGGATGGGAAAAGAGATAGAAAAATTCCCCAAGTGAAGGGGGATGACCATTGATGGGATAAAAATAAAAATAAATGTAAACCAAAATTATAGAGGTGACCTTTGAAACACATCGGTAGGGACATAACATGGCCTTTAGTGGAGGTGATGTTAATGGTCCACGGACCCTGTGATTCGAGAAAAGATCACTACAAGATGGAGGGAATCTAATCAGATGGATGTGCAAGATGTGTGACCAACAGGTAAAAGAAAAACATCAAAATATGCACACCTAAATGTGAGGATGGTCAAGATAATTATCGACGGATGGCTAAGAAATAAAGTGGGGAAAAATTGGGATGCACTTCCTTAAAATATGAGGAAGAGAGTAAATATGCATCATGGGGGGATGGAGATGGAAAATATGGCCATAATTGCGGGCTTTAAGATGAGCGATGGTGCCCGAGTAGGGCTCAAAGATGGTTGTAGAGCGGGTTACGTGATGCGATGAAAAATGTACAAGATAGATAGATAGGCAGAATATGGAAAATTAAGATACGTAGGATAATCCAATGTGTGTTATGGGTGAAACAAAAGCTTGAAGTGTGAGGAAAGGTAATATGATGTAGAATTTGGATGATACAAGATAAAAGAAGAAAAATAGGGCGAGGGTCAATGATGACCGGGTGGGTTGACAACTAATGGGTTCGCCGCACCTATATAAGTGACGAAGATGGGTGATAAGGATCATTTTAATAACATGAGTTTGATGATTGAGAGATTTGAGAGAGGGAGAAGTGAGATATTTGAGAGAGATGGAAGCCAACAAAGGAGGGAGGAAGTGTCGAAAGGACTTAGAGAGAGGTACATATCAAAACCCTAACTTAGTTTTTTAATTTTAGCTGATTTTATTTATGTTTTTGGATTTTTTTAAAAATGTTGAAATGGGTGCCAATGGGTGGTTGGTTGTGACTAGAAATAGTCAATGTCGATAAGGGAAAATCAACATCGACACTGTAAAAGGTCGGCACCGATTAGGGAAAAGGAGGAGTCGACCTATGCTAGGTGAGTCGATTGGATAAGTAGTGGTTTTGATTTATATGGGTAGATAGAAAGTGATGATATTTTGATGATTAGATGTTGATGGGTATTTTTTATTGATTTTACTGAAGTCGAGACACTTTATATCCGAGAGATAGAGTCTCTGTCATGTTTTAGAGGATCGGAGTTGGATGTGTTGAAATTTTTTTCATTGATGCCAAATAGGATGAGAAGGTATGTCACTCTTCATGAGTTCTTGTTGAAGTGTGTTAGTGTCTTATGTATTACATTGTAGTGGATTACTTTGATTCAAGGTATTGTCATTGGTTCAAGGTCCTAACATGGAGTCATCATGGTGTCATGAGTTCATCAGTAGCATAGTGTGTGTCTCAAGGAGTCAAACATGGTCATTGAGTTGTCCTTGTGTCATATTAGTGTCATATCATGCTTCTGAAGTTAGAAATATGTGTCTCATTTCTCTTTAGGTGTCTCTAAGGGTCAAGTAGTGATTGGTTTAGGAGTATGTTGATGCATTGCTTAGGTGTGTCTCAAAGTCCCAAGGTAGAGTGAGCTTGTAAAACTTCTTGGTGCTTGGTATGGAGGAAAAATGTGTCCAAAGTGTTTCCTAAAGTGTCTCAAAGGTGTGAGAGTGGTCACTTAGTGCTCATCAGGTCACATTTGGTGTTCAAAGTGGAAAACAAGATAAACTAGGCCTAGTGTAAAGGCCTATTCCCAACAGGTCATGGTGAGTAATGTTTTGCAGGTGCTACAAGGTACTCCAAGTTGGTGATATGTGTGAGAGGACTATACAAGCCATGTTTAAGGTGTCAAAATTCAACATATATGTGTTTTGGAGCTTGAAGGAGAGTTAGTACAAATGAGGGCTTGAGAACATAATAGTAATCACAGACAAATGAGATGAGATAGAAATTTTCATATTACACCCTGAAAAAACAACCATGGGATATGTTATAAGAGTGAGTCTTGATGGTGTGAGCAAAAATTTAGGGTTAGAAAGAGAAAATCAATGTTTTAAAACAAAATTCTCCAATCTTTGGGTCTTTCAAGAATAACTCAAAAACCACCCCAATTTCTTAGCACTTGATCTCAATTATGAATAATTGTTAACATAAATCATTGAATAATTTTTATAGGTAATTAAGATAAAAATGTAATTAAAAAAGTTTGAGATCAAATGGTTGTGTGTGGAAAGAGTTCTAATCATATTTCTAAACCTGGTTTGAAACCTTGAGAAACTATCACTATGAGTGATAGGAGAAAAATGAACAAGTATAAACATGTTTTGCATTAGACAAGCTATTTTTATGTCATGTACATGTAAAAGGATCCCTAGGGATTCATAAAAACCAATTTTGTAAGTACGTGTGGGGACTGATTTGTATGAAACATAAAAACTTAGGTTTTGATGAAATTTATAGGTACATGTAAGAGTTGGGGGTTTGACAATGAAAAAATTAGTATCTCGAGAGAGATTATGATGTCTACTAAGTGGTCATGAAAATACTTGGACAAGTTGTGTGGATATTTTTGAAGGTACATGTGAGTTTCTTCCTCCTACCACTAGAAGCATGTGAATGCAATAACCAATCATAGTGAGTTGAAGGGTCCTTGTATGAATACCACTTGCAGAGGTGTATGAAGTATATGAACACTCCCTACAGTCCTAAAACATCATGTTGGAGCACTTTTTAGCATGGTGATGTGTTGATAGGGCTAGAACCCAGTGGCCTAGTATGCTCAAGTAGGTCTCTCAAGAAGGTGGTCTGAACCTGATGTGAAGATGAGGATTTCCTTGAACAACCTAGAGATGTGAATGCATGAGATTGAAAGAGGAAGGACGAAGACCTAGAGGGAATACATTTACATTAAAGAGTTTCACTCAACCATGGAATAGAGTAGCTTCAAGAATCAAGAAAGCATTCAACTATGAGAGCAATGTGCATGCATTAAGGGAAACAAGACTCAAATGGAATGCTCATAGATCAAGAAGAGAGGTGTACATATAGGGAAGTGCTAAGTAAGTCCCATGCAAATATTATTGATTCCTTCATGATGGATAACATGAGTTACTTTCCAAAAGGGGAATGTAACTCCTATGACACATACTTATATGATAGATTCCATGACAAGTTTATCATAACTAATATAACACCTATGATCCATGCTCACACCTAAGTGAGATGAATCACCTAGTGAGGTGGTAATACATCTAATAAGTGAATAAAATATGGAAAATTACTGCACACACCAACACCCTCCCTTCATTATAACTTAGGATGAGGCAAGGAAAGTCAAAAAACACACAGAATGAAAATGGGTCCCAAAACTAATCACGATGAGGAACCCATGTACAAGAAACTCTCAAAAATGGAGTGAAAGAAGAAAATCCAGTGGGAAAAAAATCCCCCTAAAAGAGAGACAAACTCACTCAAGAAGATTGGAGAAGAAGGAGAAGAAATGGGTCCGACAACATGGCCTAATAAGGTACCCAAATAAAATCATACTCTAGAGTAGAGAGAGAAAGAAGAGAGAAAAAGAAGGCCATCAAGAAGTGTGTCGATGATGTGGTCCTCTGTGCCAATAATGAAGAGAATATTCCTGCATTAAACAATGTTATTGTCCTCGGGAAGGACAAAAAATGAGCACTAGAAGTCGGCCCACTCCACGAACAAATAATAAGCATGTAATTTGAAATTTGACTATAATCTACAACTAGAAGGTGACAGAGGTTTGGAAAATGAGTGAATATGGGATAAAGGTAATCTCACGGTATTCTATGTGTTAGAGAGAGAGAAGAAGGTGGGGCCCCAATGACCCTCGAAAGGAATCCATAAGAAGAGGAGGATCGTGAAGAATATCTGAAATTGTGGAAATGAAAAGTGTCCCTAGGGAAGCAATCCCAACATGAGAGATAAGTAGGGTCCTCAAGATGTGTCATGCCTTAAAACAGAGCATGCAATGTAACACATGAAGTAGGTGGAGAAGATTGTTGCAAAGAGATCTTTGGAAGGTAATGGTGAAGAAATGTGATACTCAATGGAAGAAAAAAGTGTAGGGAGAGTTTCATCAACTGAGAAATCAAGATGCAAGGGAGAACAAGGGAATTGGTCACATTTGTCTCGAGAGAAAGGGTCTCAATGGATCATGAGTGAATGGAAGCATGAACATGGTCAAAAAGATCGTGTGTAGTAGCAATATGGTGTGAGTAGTCTCAAAATAAAGGTCTTGATGTGGACTATCAACAAGGGACACCTAGGAAGAAAAAGGAATAGAGGAACACTTAGTAGTGGAAAGGATGTGAGAAGGGGGAGAATCGATGGTTGTAAAAGAGTGGTTTAGGGAAGCATCGCTCTTAGATGGTGAAGCAATATTATCATGCAATTGTCAGATAATGGCCTAGGAAGTGAAATAGAACTCAATGTACTTGATCAAATGTCAAATATCCATAGAAATAGTAAGATCGAGAAGGCCATAGACCTAATCAGTGCAGTTAAACCATTCATCCTTTTTACCGAGGCTCGAGAGGCTCATGAATGAGACTTTGGAGGTTGGGCAGAAAACCATGCATAATGAAATGTTTGATGATGCCTTACTTCCATGTCAAATAGTCTTTAGAATGAAGCAAAACTAAAAAAATGGAAATACATAGTGCGAGATAAACCCCCAAAAGATCCCAAATGGTAGTTTATAACTTAGCGTGAAAAGTAGAAGTCAAACAAGCATTGTAATGACCCCCAAAATGCAGCAATTTTTGATGTAGTAAGTTTACAAAAAATGACAATCCCATCATGTAACGTGTGAAAAATTGTGTAATTTTGACTAAAAAAGCTCTCAAAACTGAGCAACTAGTCAAACGTTATAGCAAAAAATGGTTCCCAGGCGATGGAAAAATACAATAAGCCCGCAAACAGTTAATAAAGTTCCCGAAACACGTGAAAAGGGGTTGTATGTGTACTTGTTGGAAATGCCATCAAATTTTAGTTAGGATATGTTTTTCTTGCAAGGGGATTGAATTCTGGCAACCCTAGACCTCACCCTCCATCTTCGACACTCATAGGAAGTGCGCATAAATAAACAAGAAAAATGAATTCAAAATTATTACAATGCGAAAAGAAAGGAATGTTTTTCACCTTATAACATTAAACAAGAATTGTTTTCACCTCTAAACAATACTAAAAGGAATGGGTTGAATGAGTGATGTAGGGTGGACCGAGTTGGTTAATGTAACTTACGAGGGTGAGTTGATAGGGCTCGACTAATTTATGTGTGAGCCGGTTGGCATGGAAGTGCAAGTTTTGTTTTATACTGAGTTGAGTTGGGATGTGGACTGCTGAGTCAAATTTCAAGGTCGTCGAGTTAGGGAAAACTGGAATGGGTGTAATAGCTCAAGATGAAGAGCCACGTGCACAAGGTCATGTGAAATAGTTGATGTCGAGGCCAAGCTAGACATTACCTAGCTGCAAGATCCACGTGCAAGAATTTCTAAGACCAAAAGGAGGAACAAACAATGTGATAGAGATGAGATTTACGTCAAACAAAGATAAGATTCCTTGGTTTGCGAGACCAAAGCTGTTGAATGAAGAATATGAAAGAGTGTAGGAATCACATGAACATGGAAAGGATGGATGCATGATGGTGGAGCCAAACAATCCAAACCAGGTTGAGCACACACAAATGTAGGTGGACAGATGCATAGTCAAACATGAGACAATTTCTCCAACGTAGATGGTGGAAAGGTAAGGATGATAGATCAATGCAAACGTTATTAATCAAAGGTGATGCATGAGACAAGGACCAACATAAATTGATCCTACAACATGAGTTGATGAAGGCCCACAAGGGGTGGAACATGAGCTAGAGGTTCCGAGATAGGGAGGAATTTGATGATGGAAAGGAAGGAGAAACCAAACACCCAATGCAAAAGTCATGAGACCAAAAAAATGAGTGCAGTTTGAAAATCAAATGTAGACCAAACTTCTAATGCAAAACAAGTTCACAAACCGAGTGAAAATTGAGTCAAGATCAAAGCCAACCAGTAAATGATTAATGGATGAATGATGGGGTGAGTTGTGAAATGATGAAAAAATCAATGGATGAGTCATCTGGATGTAAAGACCAATGCAAAAATCTGAGTTGAGAAAAAAATGAGCTGTCAAGTTTTGTAATACAAACAAGTCACCAAGTTATCAAATGAGTGGGGAGGTTGGTTCCCATCTTGGTGAGCTAGGGCCAAGTTGGACCCTTTGAGCAGATTTTAACCTCTAAAAAAACCAACCATGTACCCTTTTAACTTGTAACTTTTCGATCTTGAACACATGTAATATGAGAAAGGAACATAACCAATAACACACAACCTAAGTACAAGATCTCTTGAAAAATGTAAGTAGAGGAAAATACAAGGATCGAGATCTTGTACATGAAACTATGAGGCGGTGAGTAGTAAGAAATTGAAGTGAGAAACCCAATTCCAATCCCCATGCTCGATACCATGACGAGGGGAAGAAGGAAGAAGAATTGAGAGGAATCCATGTGTATCAAAGAGTTAGAATCAATCGTGGAATGGAGTATCTTCAATATTAAAGAAATCATTCAACTATGAGAGCAATGTGCATGCATTAATGGAAACAAGACTGCAAATAGAATGCTCATAGATCAAGAGGAGAGGTGTAAATATAGGGGAGTGCTAAGTAAATACCATGCGAGAGATTATTGATTCCTTCATGATGGGTAACATGAGTTACTTTCCAAAAGGGGAAGTAACTATTTGGATGAAAAATGACATGCCACCTTCAACCGCACTCGATCTCTCGAGGTCGTACTGGGACAGCCAAAGTGGAATGTGTGGATGGTGGCTATGGGAGAATCAATGAATAAGATCTAGTAGTGTGATTTCCTAGTAGTAGAATCGAGTATCAGGGGAGATTTATAGGCTATGAACGGGTAGCGTAAGTTCCCTATGGGCTGTTTTCTTAATTAGATCCAAGTGCTGAAATAGTTTGAAGCATCAATGTAAACTAAATGAAATTAAGAATATAAGCTAATACTACAAGAAACTAATATAAAAAAATCACAAAAGCTGGAATATTACAATCACTAAACAACTTTCTTTTATTCTAAATAATCAAATCTATTTCTACACTAAAACTAAACAAGCAAAAATAACCCAGTGTGGTTATTCACCTGTGCTGAGTGTATTCTAAATAATGCTAACATAAAACAAGAACTTTTCCAAATAATCTATGATATGATAAACAACCTCCTACAGATACTTTCTCCTTCAAATCCACAAGGATAGAAAGAAGAAGATCTGTCACCAGGAGCTGCTATGAAAGATATAAACCCTCTTGGAAATTAACTAACAATTTGCAAATGAAAGAGAATTTTTTTCTACTCTATTTGATATGAATTATTTGAATGAATATGATTCAAAAACAACAATTTAAATAAATGAAGAAAACAAACAACACCTCCAACCTAGATATGCAAGAACAATGGCAAATATGGTTGTGTGAATATTCATCCCCTTAGTTTATCCTTTCGATTTATGTGTCCATGTGAGTCCAATGGGTGGGAATGTAACAACAACAAAAGAATAAAAGTGCAGGAGAAAAAACAACTTGAATTGGAAGACTAGGAAGCAATGCAAGTGGAAGAGTGCAAGCACAATTGAACTAAGATTGGCTTTGGAAATTTCCAACAAGAAAGGCAAAAACTTTGCAATAACAAGAATACAAATTTTCTATAGGTTTTCTTGCACTGAGCATGGTATTTATAGGAATTTACGGGTAATGGTTGAAGCCATTTGGTAGCCAAAGGAGGACATACCAAAAGTGAAGAGGGAGTTCAAACTATTAACAACCATCAATCACAAATAGAAGTGTAAGAATAGATTGCCACAAGGTAGTTAGGCCTTGGAATCATCTAAAATTTTACAAGTAACACATCTAAAAATGGAATTTAAGTGAGATAATTCCATGTCAAAATGTGAGTGAACTCTTTGGAACATTCACACAGGACCGCCACCCTTTCTGGGTGGCGGTTTTTGACACTATAGGTCAAAACGACTACGAAATGTAGCGAGAAGCTAGGAAAAAGCATGCGAGGGCTAAGTAGGGATGTCTAGGCTATAAATATATAATGTGAATGGGTTTTGGAGCTCAAACATCTTCTGAAAGGATATGAATCATCATTGGGGACTTTTATAACCATTTTCTGACAATGTAGCACATGTAATTTTGGGTGTGTACATATTTCCCCCTCGAGAGAAGCATCTTAGCCATGAAGAGGCATAAAACATAGAGTCTGAGTATGGAATTCCCGAGAATGGGGAGTTAGAAGCTATACGACATGTCCGTGTGCTTTGAAATGTCACCATCCAAGCTCCCACTACCTACAAAAAAAAAAAAAAAGAATACTCAAGTGAGGATAGACAAATTACTGAAAATTAAATGCTAAATTCAAATGACAAGAGGACTTATCTTTTGTGTGGGAATATAGAAGTATACCTATGCCAATACTCCAACCTTGTAGACACATACACTCAAAATGAGGTTAAAAAAACATCAAGACAACCTATTTTCAATTCATTTGCACATATTATCGTTGTGATTTTTTTTGGAGCTATGGGTCCATGGTGACCATTTCATTTATGAGTATGGTTTAATTGGAATGGATTTAGAAATGGTGGCATTGGAAAGGGTTTAGATGTGAGAGACTTAGTCTTTTGTGTTCAGATTTAGCCTTTTGTTGTTTGAATGATTTTGAGAAGAAATCCTAAGAAATTCGTAACTAGAGCGGTCATAAGGGGCCTCAAAGAGGCGGATAGGCAGAGTGCCTTTATTGCTTAGTCTCCATTTTGTGAGGTATATATGATGATTTGTTATTTATTTCTCATTGCGAGCATTTTTCACGCACCTAGTGTGCAATGGCATTGTACAAAACTATGACACACCATAATATATACAGATATCACTTTTTAGTTCAGATCTTCCTTACACTAGAGTTGACTTATTTTATGGTTGTATTAAAGTGTGTATTCTTAGATGTTTATAATTTCTGATTTTCTATGCTTTTCAGAATGTATGCGATGGATGACGATATGCTAAATAGAATGGTTTTTTTTTGTTTTCACTTTATAAAATGTTGATGCAAAACACGATGTAATTTCAGAACTTTAACCTCTCAAGAAATATTTGTTACTTCTTATTTGTTTGGAAAAATGTGATGGAATGATTTGATAATAAAATGAACCCACTCTGCTTCTAACTCCATGTAACCAGTAAGATGCGAGGGCTCAACACTGAGAGCTAGAAGGGACATGAGTTGTATGACTTGTTGAATGAATGTAATGAGAGAAAGACACTATTTTGACAGAAATCCTATTGGGAACCTACAACCTAATTCTATACATAATTTACTACACAATTTAGAATGTGATTTACTTGTCAGTTTATGTAGACTTAGATCCTTAGATGGCCACGTGATTGAAAAATATGGTTTTAAGGTTTACAACTCTCTTGGAACTTAGTCATCTAATTCACTTTGTTGGGATTTATGATTTCAAAAGAACTTTTTATTAAATGAATTACTTTTAACTTATTGATTTATTTGTAGAGACCCCCTACACCTTACCCCATGCTACTATTAGGAAGTATGGGCTCTGGCCTGAGACAAGGCATAGGTGAGTAAGGGAACTTCCTCCTTTCCCAACCTCATGCCACCAGTAAGAAGCATGGGCTCAACACCGAAGATTGGTAGGGAAAGGAAGTGTGTAAATGAAAATTTTGTATTTGATTTTGACTTGTTGTATATACTATTTTTTTAACTTTAAGTTGTGATTTTGGGAGGGAGAACTTTCCCCTAGCCTCAACCCCATGTAACTAGTAGGATGCAAGGGCTCAACACTGCAAGATGAGATAGGAAAAAAGTAATCTAGGTAAAATGTTTAGAATGTTTTGCTACCAAAGAGGTGTTTTTGGGAAAGATGTGACACCAAGAAGATTTTAGAACAGACTTATGGGAAAAAGACACCTAATTTGAAAGTAAACTATGAGCAGAACCAAGTATGCAAGCCTTGGTAGGACAATTGTCAAAACTATATCTTACTTGCTGAACAAATGACATGATTAAGAAATGTTTAATGATAATATTATGGATATTTGAATAAGTGTGATAATGGTTTTGACAATATTTGAGAAGTTTCTAAAAATTACTTGAAAGATAAGTTCTTGATTATAAATTTAGCTGAATGAGTTAGCGAGATGAGAATGCAAATACGGATGCGGTAATGTACATATGTAAATGCAGGTGAAACTACATGTCATGATGGATAAGGTGAAGAAAGTTGATGAATATCAAATTACTCATCCTTAAAAGTACACATCGGAGAACCATGATCCTCAAAATTTCTGTTCTCTTGACAAGGGCCTACCATTATGGGTTTAAATTTACAACCCTTGCCCAAAAGTTTATATGTCTAATCATTAAAATCATTTGTCTGAAAGAGGCATTCGTGAACCTCTTTGTCACATTCTTAAGACATGGTGTATGGGTGAGCATGACTATCTTTGCTTGGTCTTGTTTCCTATGTAGAGTATTGTGTTTACTTGTGATCCTATTTGAATGATGAGTCCTTGCCCATGGATATGGAAAGCTTAGTTTTAGACACACATGGGTTGAAATTGAGGTTTAGAATTTAGAACAACCCTCGAGATGGTTTTGATGGGAATCATTTCAATCTCAAATTTCCCTTCTTCGTTTGTTAATTCTATCATGTTTACACCTCGACCTAAGTCATCGAATGGAAGAGATGCCAAAATGAGAAGACTACCCATCCCCTATGGTTCAAATAGGAGGAAGATCGGATCGTCACTCTCTAAGAGTTTCATAATTTCCAGTGTGGTTCTAGTGGACATTGTTTCCACAGATATTGATTTACCCTTATTTGTTTTTGCCACCTCAATTTTTTTGGGTCAACGACTTGACCTTCAAAATGCCCAAGGTGATCAGGACTAACTCTTTTTATGGAGGTGGGTTTTTAATTGATTCGTATGAATTTCATACTCTATATGGACCCCCTTCTTATTCTTAAGGTTTTCTAGGTCTATATCGAAGGGCTTATGATCCCATTGAGTGATGAAGACTTTTCTCAAATGGAGGAATCTAATTACTAGAATAGGGTAGAAGGAAAACCTTCATTCGTTGAATCCAAGGTCTCACAAGGATCATGTTATAACTTTTTCCCTTGTTGATGACGTAAAATTCTGTCAAAATGGTTTTCGGCCCAAGTGTGACCATAAGAACTATGGTTCCAATCGAGGTTGCTTTAAGACTGTCATACCCTCACAAAGTGTTTCTTGTAGAGGAGAAATTAGTCTCTCCATACCTTAACTTCTGCAAGAAAGAGAAGGGAAATATGTTTACAATATCTTCGTCATCAATCATGGCTCTCTTAACGTAATTGTTGTAAACCCGGACACTGTAAATATAAGGCGGGATCACCTCTTCGGAAATTTTAGCATCAAATTACATCTTGTCTATATTGAAAAAACCTAATATCCCTATCACTTTGTCCTAGACGATGTATTTCAAAGTCAATATGAATTATTTGAGCACCTTTGGGAGGAGGCGTAATGTGGATTTGATGACCAAGACCTAGTGCATCGAGCAACGTAGAATTATACACATGTGAATTCTTCAAAAATCTAGGAAAGAGATGTGAGAAAAGGTTTTGTTCAAATATGATATCAAATCAAAGGCTCCTACTTTGGTTTTGAGATTATAGAACGTAATCCTATGGGAAGGAATGAGAAGGTAGGGTTTGTGAAACATAATCCTTCATTTGAGTTGCTGCATTAATTTATGGCTCGACCTCTAGCTTGACTAATCCCAAGATTTTTGTATTATCATTTGAACCAAGGTTAGTAGCAACTTGAGAGTTGTCAGAATTTAAGGCTTCACGGTCATTGTTCCTTATAGGAATGCCCTTGTTTATATTTTGAGTATTCACCTAGGCATCCCCAAGATGTGTAGGGTTCACATTTTGAGGTGTGACAAGTCCGGTATGACTAGGCTATGGGTTTGTTTTATGATTTTCTAGGAACATGTCTACAAAGAGCTGCCTTTGGTTTTGGGAAGTCTTTAAAGAAACTTGCTGCAATCAGAGAAAGTCCTATCGTCATGACCTTGAAACTTATGGAAACTATAATATAGGTTAGGGTCATAATCTCTTGGAATTTGATAAGCATATTTCTATTTTTGATTATAGCCACAGTTATAATTTTGAAATTGATTGTTATAACCATGATTCGTTGCCCCTTGGCCAAAGTTTTGATATTGGTTTGGGCCTTGGGTTTGATTTTTCTTTTGAGAGGGATGGTTTATGTCAACTATTTTGACCGAGGGATACAAAGGGCTATTTGATTTCCCATGTTGTTGTTATTGTTAGTGTTATCATTGTTTGTAAAACCAATGTTCTTGGCTTGATCAGTAGCACTATTCATGGTAGCCACATGATTTTGATTCACACCCTTAGGTCCTTGGTTGTTGGAAAATTTATTTTGATAATTTTCATTATTTTGATTCATAGAGACACCTATTTCCCATTGGGACCATAGATCTTACACCCACTATCTATAGTGGCTTGGTCAATCTGAAGTACACCTTCCAATACTTCCTCGTAACTATGGAAAGGAAACTTCTGGACTTCCTCCCTAGTCTCTCGATTGAGCGAGTGAAGGAAAATATCACAAAGTTCCATCTAGTCCATGTTGGGCACACTTGTAGAGGAATAAAGAACTTGATGCCATATTTGGATGAAATTGGTGGAAAGCTCATTTTCTCTGTTTAATATGTAGGAACTCCCTAATCCCATGCGTAACAACTTGTTCATGTCAAATGCTTTGATGAACTCGAAACAAAGCTGTTTAAAGGAATGTATAGAATCTTCCAGAATATGGTAATACCAATTGAGTGTGATTCCTTTGAGAGTCTTTGGAAAGATCTTAGCCACCAAAACATCCCAAGGAATAAATTCCCTAATAGTAGTAGCGTAGGCCTTGATATGAGCATTCGGGTCTCATTCTCCCTTAAATTTTGGAAGATCAGGCAATGGGCGTGGATGCATGACACCACTTATGGTGAATTCAAGAGTAAGTACTTAATGTAGGTACCTATTGTGTAAGATTCCACCATAAAAAATCCTTGATGAGGAGGTGGAGGAGGAGTTGGATAAGTTGCATTATAAACATTTCTTGGGCGTATGGAGCATAAGGAGCAAGAATGGCATATGGTTCCATCTGGGGGGACTTTGAATACACATGCAAGTAAAGTGGGATTGTACCAGGATATGGAATAGCGGGCATAAAACTAAGGAATGTCACATTGCTTTTTGTGGCGACATTTGAGAACACACTTCTGGTCATCCCTTGCATATGATCAGCTTGAGAAGGATGAGGACCCATCCCTAGTGTGTCTAATCCTATGAGAAGATCACCTAGAATTGAATGAATCGAGATAACCTTGTTATACATGATATTGTGTTAGTTTCTCATTGGAAGGGATGCATTCTTTCGCTATCAATTGGATACTTCGTGTTCTTCCCCTCTTTGCATGTGTTGGTTGTGAAGTCTAGGCATTTTCTACTTCTCTAATCCTCCTTACTAAAGTAGAAATGAGATCATTGGGAGAGGATTGAGTCCCTTGTTTGGGTGCCTATGGCGTAGGGTTTCGTCGAGTAGGCTCATGATACCTTGTCATTACTTATTCAGTGTTATAATTCTTGTCTTCCTTAGAAGTAAGAATCTTAAGATAGGCATTCAAAATTACAGAGATTATAGCCTTCATTCTATCCAAAGACTCATCTATCGACAAAGAGGATTATCTATTCATACAAACATATCATCTTCTATTGATTACATGGCAATGTAAGGTCTTGACAAAATATTGTGGTAAGAACCTATTCCATTTGTGATAAAAACATGGTTTACATTGGGTTGACCGTATTGTATGTTTAACGGTTGATCAACCTCATCCATCTTTACATAGCTAATGGGATTTGAAGTGTAACTAGGAGAGGTTTGGACATTGCTTTTGTAATTATCACCCACCTTTGAAAGAGAAGGGGACTCTTGTGGTTGGACGTAGGTGTAATATCTATCGAGATCCAAATGGCTCACCAAAATATCTTCCATACATATTTTAAAAAGTATAAAATACCTATCAAAATAGGGAAAGAAATGGAAAGATGAGGTAATAACAATGAAATAAAAGGAAACAAGAAAGAATTAATCCTTCATGTTGAGTTTACCAATTTGTGCAGATGAAAATTGACATGCAACCTTCAACTACACTCGACCTATCAAGGTTGTTAAAGGGACAACCGGTGTGGAATGTGTGGATTGATGGATATGGGGGAATCTATGAATAAGATTTTGTAGTATGATTTCCCAGAAGAAGAATCAAGGAAAGGGGAGATTTAGAGGCTATGAATGGGTAGCGTAAATTCCCTATGGTCTGTTTACATAATTGGATCCAAATGATAAACTAGTTTGAAGTGTCAATGTAAACTAAATGAAATTAACAATCTAAGATAATACTAAAGGAAAATAATCTAAGAAATCACAAAAATGAAATATTACAATCACTAAACAACAACTTGCTTTTATTCTAAATAATCAAATCTACTTCTACACTAAAAATAAACAAGAAAAATAACCCAGTGTGGTTATTCACATATGATGAGTGTATTCTAAATAATGCTAACATAGAACAAGAACTTTTCCAAATAATCTATGATATGATAAAAACTTGTTATAGATACTTTCTCCATTAAATCCACAAGGATAAAAAAAGAATATTTGTCACCTTTGTGAGCTACTATGAAAGATATAAACCCTCTTGGAAATTAACTAAAAATTTGCAAATGAAAGAGAATTATTTTCTACTCTATTTGATATGAATTGTTTGAATGAATATGATACAAAAACAAAAATTTAAATAAATGAAGCAAACAAACAACACCTATAACCTGGATATGCAAGAACAATAGCAAATTTGGTTATGTGAATACTCATCCCCTCACTTTATCCTTTCAATTTCTATGTCCATTTGAGTCCAACGGGTGGGAAAGAAGCAACAACAGAAGAAGAAAAGTGTGAGATAAACACCAACTTGAGTTGGACAAGGAAGCAATGCAAGTGGAAGAGTGTAAGCAAAATTGAATTGAGATTGACATTGGCAATTTCCAACAAGAAAGGCAACAACTTTGCAATAGAAAAAATAAAAATTATCTGCAGGTTTTGCTTGCACACAAGCATGGTATTTATAGGAATTTAGCTAGGCAATGGTTGAAGCCATTTGGCAGCCAAAGGAGGACATAACAAAAGTGAAGAGGGAGTTCAAACTATTAACAACCATCAATCACAAATAGAAGTGCAAGAATAGATTGCCACAAGGAAGTTGGGCCTTGGAATCATCTAAAATGGACAAGCAATGCGTCTAAAAATGGAAGTTAAGTGAGAGAATTTTATGTCAAAATGTGAGTGAACTCTCGGAAAATTTACACAGAGGACCGCCTAGCACGGGCGGTGGTTTTAGGACCATCGCTTTGCCCACAGTGATGGTTTTGACACTAAAGGTCAAAACTACTTTGAAATGTAGCAGGAAGCTAGAAAAAGCATGCGAGGGCTAAGTAGGGATGTCTAGGCTACAAATATATACTGTGAATGGGTTTTGGAGCTCGAACATCTTCTAAAGGATATGAATCATCATTGGGGAATTTTATAACCATTTTTTGACAATGTAGCACATGCAATTTTGGGTGCGTACAATAATTCCTATGACACATACATACACATATGACAGATTCTATAATGGAATCTATCATAACTAATATTACACCTATGATTCATGCTCACACCTAAGTGAGATGACTCACCTAGTGATGTGGCAATACATCTAATAAGTGAATAAAGATGTAAAATTACCACACACACCAACATATATGGTGTATATTTTTCTCCTAAGATGTTTCAAGTCTTTGGTAGAGTTTGAAGAGATGTTTTTGGTGAAGAGGAGGTATGTTGCATCAAGACTAGTTTTTGAGAACCTTGATCCTGTGATCATGGTTGGGAAATGGAGTTAACTGAGGGGTTTCTTCCAAAACCTTCAACACCTCAAGAATCTTGAGATAAATAAGACTATTTGATACATGTCCTCATAAGTTTTAGAGGCATGACAATGCCTAAAATTGGGTGCTTCGACTCAAAACTGTGGATTGTGTTCTCAAGGTCCTATTTCTGAGTGTGCCTTAAAAATATTGAAATGGTGAGCTTGTATCCATGAAATGGATCAATATATGGCTCTTATATGTTGTAAATATCCTCAAACTTTCGGGAATGACTTTATGAACCCATGGTATGTTTATAAAATAAGCATGTTTGGTCACTTTCAACATATGTCTTTTTGTGTATGTAAATTAGTGGGTTTCTTGTTCTAGTTAATGATTTATGGAATAGATATGAAGTCTTTTCCCTCTATAATCATTTGAAAAATTTTCTCAATTGATGTACACCATGTTTTATGCTTGAAGAGCTCATGAGGATTCATACGAACATGTCATCATGTGTTTTCTTGAAGATATAAACTCCTTTATGATTGTGATTTCTCTAAGCTTGCATGAAGTGCATTTCATGAGCTCGAGTGGAGTATAAGGGTTTAATAGTGAGTTTTTGGTGATGGTTATGAAGTCACAATACAAATAAGAAGATTCTATAATGTTCAAACTTCTGATAAAGAAGTTGTTGCACCGCTGAACAAGCGTTTACTCGGTGAAGGAAAGGTCAAGAGTTACATGAACTATTACAAACTTGTTTTTAGAGGTATGAATGGAATATCATAAGTTACGGTAGGATGTTAGAGATTTTAAAATACTCCTCATCATATTTGTCCTCAAAAGAATCTTTTTAAATCTTGTAAATCAAAAGATAAAATTTAAACCTATCAGACTTACTTAAAGACAAAGTTAAGACAATTTAGAAGACAAACCAACTACCTTTTGTATGAATTTAAGGGAGTAAGATGAATATCCTTGAATATGAATATGAATATTCATTTGTATGAGTGTGATGGTTGCTTATAAAAATTGATTTTCTAAGATTGAAGTGGCTTGTTCTAGATAGAAGAATTATGGTGTGAAAATTTGTAAAGAGAGGTGCAACATGAAGTAAAGAGCTGAAGCGAGGTGGTCAAAAGGTGTCGAAGTAAGCAAATTAGGTGAAGGTGATCAAAATTAATTTTGATGAAATAATTATTTATATCTCAACAATTTAGGATTGAGCTTCCTTGCAATTAGGTGCTTGCAAAACAACATTCAAGTGGGTGTTTGGCATAGAATTGAAGTAGGTGCTTTCAATATGGAATTGGTCCTCACCACATGGTGAGATCATTGTAATTTTTGCAAGACATTTTTCCCTGATATTCATTTGATTTATATTTTCATTGGTTTTTCTCCCTTATTTGGTTTCCCACCTTAAATCTTGTGTCCTCATGTGTTTGTTGTCTCTTCTTCCATGATAGCTTGCTTTGATTAGTTCATTGTTTGAAAGGATAATAAATGAATGTTGTATTGATTGCTAAGTTCAAATTCACAAGTTTTAGAAGGCACTAATTCACCCCCTCCCCTCTTAGTGCATGAATGATTTAATAATTGGTATTAGAATAAGTACCTTTAGGAGAAAGTCTAACCACTTTAAGGAGATCCTTCTTACAAAACATGGATAGCAATCAAACAAAAAGTGGTCTCTCCATGACCTGATCATCTCGTTTTAGTGGATTAATTATACATTTTGGAGTGTTAGGATGAGTGTATACCTTTAGTATTTTTGATATGATATATGGGAAACAGTTAAAAATGCCTAAATCATTCCTAGTACACCTATCACTTTAACATATGACAAAAAGATCGTGAGAATAACTCAAGAGCTATAAATTCCATTCTTTTCTGAGACTATCTAAGACAAATTTTATAAAGGTCATGTACTAAAAAACAACCAAGGAGATGTGGGACAAATAAATAACATATATGAGGGAGATGTAAAAGTAAAACTTGCTAAATTGTAGACTTAGAGAGCACAATATGAAATCCTAAAAATGAACGAGGATGAGAGAGTTTATTCTTATATGCAAATATAGAATGAAGTGATAAACATGATAAGAGGATTGGTGAAAAGAAAGAATAATATATGATTGTTCGAAATTACTAAGCTACTCGACTACTAAATATGATGCAAAAGTATTAGCTATCAAGGAAGCCAAGGACATAACCAAGATAAAATTGGATGAGCTTCATGGTATCTTAGGGGTATCTGAATTGAGAACCTTGGGATAAAAATTAGGTAAGAAAGAAGTTGCTTTCAAGGTTGATAAAGAACTAAATCCAAAGAAGAGAAAAAATAGAGAGGAATCTGATATGGAAATTGATGATGAGAAGATAGAGGCCATGTTTGTGATAAAACTCAGAAAAGGCTCAAAATTTCCCTTTAAATGTTTTAATTGTGGCCAAGTAGGCCACTTTGCATCAAAGTTTCCTCACAAAAACAAAGAGGAGAAAGATGAACATGAAGAAAAAGGTAAGAGGCATATCAAGCATAAAAATAACTTCAAGAGAGAGGAAAAATGAATTTCTTTAAAAAAAAAAGGAACCTCTACTCCAAGGATGATTCAAGTTCAAGTGAATCAAGTGATACCAATAGTTTTGAAAGTGAGAAGGATGAAGCATATAATGAAACCTTGTTCATGGCCTTTGAAACATCACATGAGAGTAGCTCTAAAGGAAAGAATTGTGTTGATATTGAAGAACCAGATGAAGAAGGTGTTGTTGTAGACCTTGAAGATTAATTGTAAGGTACTCTTGAAGAGTTACAACTATCTAGAAAGAAGTACCACAAATTGAAATCCAATATGAAGGACTATGAGGATAAAATTAGCATCTATGAAAAGAAATTGTAGACACCAAAATTAGGTCGTACCACCATTATAGCCAGTTAATTAAATTAGCCATACCTTACATATTCATATCCCATAGTGCACATGATTAATTGAATTAATTATTTTAATTAATTTAATAAATATCCTCACTTGACCACCTCACCTAGCCACATCACCTAGACACCTCATCATGGACCTATTCTTAGCATGTTTCTTTTAACTAAGACTCAATCTCTACTTACCATAACTAACTGAGACTTAGTCTAACCATAAAATTAGATGCCTATCCTTTCTCTAATAGCATGCCCACTTACTTAAGCGGAAAATACCATTTTAGACAATGAAAAATGGGTATAAATCACCAAAAAGATAGCCAAGATCTGCTATTTTTTTGACCTATGATTTCCCGCCATAACCGATGTCGGTTAACCCTAAACCGATGCCGGTTAACCTAAACCATTTTCAGTTACCATATATTCATTTTGGTAACCTTGTTCAGAGGTTGGAAGAATTATTTGAGTTTAGGAGAGAGATCTGCATGCAAGCACGAACTAGAGCCCTCTCACACATCCAGACACACCCTAGCCGACACCAAGACTGATATGAAGAAATTGGCATTCACGGTAGCATTCTAGGAAGCACTGCCATGACACTAACCACCAGTTTCATAGATCAACCATCACCTTCATCCAACCACCAAGTCTATAAATACAAGTAAGTGCATTTGGATCTGCATCATTCCATACTTATTTAGATAATCATTTCTTTAGCTTTCTCCTTTAAATCCTATTCTCTTTTACATCCTATCATTCTCACCTTCCTGTCAATCCACCCATCTAACCACCCATAACCTTTTAGCTCCCCACATCCATTGAGACACCTATGAGCATTCTTAACTTCTTTAACAACCTAACCATCATTCTTATTCTTTGTGCAATCAAAGAGAATCTCCAAAACCAAATTTTATTAAGTTTCTATCATTTCACCTCTCGACGCCGGTTAACCTAAAGCTATGCCGATTTCCCTCTCAACCGACATCGGTCATACGAGAATGATGCCGGTCTCTGTAACTAGTAATCCTTCCTGTGATAAAAACCTAATAAATTTCACCCAAATAACCCAAAGCCACCCAAAACCTGATCTGAGATGTTCTAATTAGCTTGGCTACCGCCCAACCTCGAGACATGATCATAAACCAACTCTGTTAGATTATATTTACTTATTGTATTTGAATGAGATACCTAAATCATATCAACTACAGTAGGATGTTATTTTTTACGTTATTTATTACATTAAATTGTATTAAACAGTGGATTGACAACCATCTAGGAAGTATCACACTTCCCAGATCTAGCACACGCTAGGCAATCCACTGACATATATTGTTTAATATTCTTCTTATGGTCTTGTTTTTGCATTCATATGTAGTTCCTCCTAGCAAAAAGGAAGTTCTTGCAATCAACACTGGATCGGGAAATCAAAACACACACACTCTACCTTCCACCTTCATTTCATAGGTATTCCTCCTCACCCTTACCTTATCTATTTTTCTCATACATATGTAACTTATTGGTGAAACATTTTGGCACACTCGGTGGGACCCTCTCTTGGGTTCTTTACATTTTCTTCATATAGGGAAATCTTGTGTGTTTCTTTCTCTTTTTGAAAAATACACATTTAATCTTCTCCCTTGGTAACATTATTTTCTTCTAATTATCTAAACGAAATTTGTGATTTGGTGTTTAAAATGAATCATTTCTTTCTTCGACATTTTTATAGTAGTGAAAGAACATGTTCTTGACCTATTCATCACTTGCTACATCGAATATAATTGTCGATTTGGGTTATAAAATTTGTTGCATTTCATCCTTGTATGCTACATTATTAGCTCACATTTAAAATTGAGGGCAACCTATACACTAGAAGTCATGCCCAACTGATGGTTGACATAATTGAATCATAGAAATCACTTTCTCTTCTCTCTCTTTTTGCCAAACTGCAAAAATACAAAATTCACACATCTTCTTAAACCACACCTTACCTAGAAAAAGTTGTTAACGATCACACAATCAGAGGAATAATAGTGGGCACCTAGTTGGTTTCTTTGTCCAATCATTATCTCAGAGAAAGGACCGCCCCCACCAAAACATAACCTAAAACCACCCTTTAGAATTTTCTTCTTCATATGACGCCTTCCCAACCAAAATTTTTGTTTTGAATTCACAAGTCAGTCTTAAATGGCATAAGTTGAACACATAAAATTCACTTATTAGGATTTGCATGTTTTTCTTAACTTTTTCCTGAGTTATGTTTTGAGTTGTGAGGTTACGTTCTCCACTTTCCTCTTCTGTCACACTCTACCATCATAGATGGAGTATTTTGACTATTTCTGAGTGTGTCAGGGTCTAATACCATCATCCTTAGATTTTTGGGTTGGTGTTTCATTTGACTTAATTCACGAAAAATATATTTTTCTTCATTTCTTCTAATTTCATAGTAACTGTAAATGTCGATCCATAGACCATCACCAGTTTATATCTGACCGTCATCAATTTATCTAACCAGTGTTAGTTCCAACTCATTTGGTTATTTGACCCAAAGATCACATTCATCAAATCTGTTGTTCTATCTGAAGTTCTCCAAACATCATCATATCTCCATAAATTTCATATCACAACCCAATGTAGTTTCCATTATTTTATTTTCATCATTTTTGCCTCATTTACAGAACTGCTGATTCCCCACAGTAACCGGTATAGGCTATCATAGTCGTCATCGGTACCCTTATAACCGTCATCACTCAATCTGACCGTTGTCAGTTTCTATGTTTTTTTAAAATTAAATCACCAATCAGATTTACCTCCCAGAATTCATCCTTCTTTATTCCTACTATTTTTCTGTATCATCTGCAAAGTACAGTTTTACCAGGTCAATGCTAATTCACATAATGTTTACTTGTAACCAAATCAATGCCCTTATATTTCATGCTAGTCTTAAGCCATTCCCATCTAGCCCATCACCACCTTCCATCCTATCACCTATGGATACAACTCAACTCATCACCATTACTACCAGTGACGAAGAGTTCACAAGACTCCTTGACCAGAATCCTGTGGCCTTATAATAGTATCTTTCCCTCTAATCTACCCGATACTCCTTAAGACACCTAATATACGAGCTTCCTGTATTTATCCTTCCTACCCTCATCCCCACTTCTGCGTTAGGTACCACTAGATCAGAACTACCCTCATCCAATTTACCCCTATGGTTTGTCGGCTAGGTCCCACATTTCTTGCTATAGCTACTACAAGAACAACATTTATCACACCCGTGGGTCAACCATTCCTTCACCAACCTCCTTGAACATTGCCCCATTTGCCCCCTTTTCCTCATATATATCAATTGCATCATAACCACTCCTAGTATTGGTAACCCACACCCCATTTCAAAACCTCGTCCTTTCCATCCCTCAGTCTCTACCCCCGATTACCACGAGAGTCATTATGACTACCCCACCTATTTACATGCATCACCAGTAACCCCTAATCTTGTCTATCACATATTCGGGATAACTTTACTTTGTACCTATCCCCCTTAGTATTTTTCATATTCGACACCCCCATATACTAGGATGACATCCACATCATACACCCATCATCAACCTCCCTTTCCGCGAGGCGTCCATTCCTAACAACCCACCAATGACCTCATTAAGATGAAGATGGAAAATAAGAAAACACTAGAAGCATCAGTTTTTGGCTCTTGCAACTCCTTAACTTATGATGAAATATATAATGATCCTATTCATCCATCTATTCCTATTTTCCCATACCCCATGCATTGGGAAATGTCTAAGCTCAACCATTTCAACAGTAAAGAAGACCCGCAACAACACTTGTAATCATGAAAACATGGGTGCTCTCTAATTTCCCATGATGATGCTTTTGCTATGAACATTCCCCATGTCCCACGACATGACCCACCTTTATCGGTACAATGAGTTTACCCAGAGATTCCATCTACTCATTTAACCAAGTGGCTCAAGCATTATTAGACCACTTCTAATCAATGTAGTAAAAAATGTCACCATTGCTAACCTATATTTTACATGATGAAGATGACAATGAATCTATTATAGATTTCGTTACTCATTAGTGAAATCTTATCATCCAATTAGCATTCCAGTTACCTCAAGCTGAACTTATAGAGTTGTTCACTAGAGCTTGTGCCAAAAACATCTCACCAACTCTGTAGGTACAAACCTTCTATACCTTTGATGAAGCATTTACCATGGCACAAAAGCTAGAAATTTGTGCCATTGAAGAAAAGAAAATCCAATTATAGAACAAAAACACCACATTCAAATCAAATGATTCTTCTTCATTTTCAAAACCCCAAAAAATTATTCAAAATATAAAGGATCTACCAATGTGGTAGTTCTCAAAGATGGTCCATCTCATCCATCTAATCAAGCCAAACCTTCCTCCAATATTTCTCTTGTTCATACTTTTCAGTTTCGGTAGGAACAATGAAAGTACACTCCAATTAGAGAGCCCTATTCTTGAGATTGGAAATTCTTCTTAAATCCGAGCCATTGCACTATCAACCATAAAACCTCATACCAGTTTCAATCCTACTCTTCCTATGCTTGCCTGATATAAGGAACATGACTATTATAATTATCATTGCGTCAAAGGCCATAGTGATGGTAATTGCATAACTTTTAAAAAAATTATCCAGGAAATGTTAGATAATGGAGATCTTGTCTTAGACAACCTAAATACACCAACAAATCAAAACTTGCATATCTTTAAGAAGTTATTCCCTAACCATACACCATCATCTAATCAAAGTGGTGAACCTTCAACTAATGACAACAATGTTTGTGAAGTCCATGTTGTTTTCAATATCATACCGAGTTGTTCCTTAATTTCCACCTATTCCATCTATCGAGGAAATTCTGGCATGAGATCCTCTACCCACGGAGGAGTATACCTCATCTAGTTCTTTACCCACATAGGAGTCTTCTTCATCTCCCCCTTTACCCATAGAGGAGTCCACAATTTTTGCTGAGGCCGATTCACCATCTACCTCACAACCTATCAAAAAATAAATTGTAATAACTCTCCTACTCACAAGAGAATCATCATCCCTCTACTAAAAGAGGAATCTACCTCACCCCACATACCATCTCTCCTACCCAAGGGATATCCTTTAGACATGCCAATACCCATTGGGGAAAATTCTCCATTGGTGTTCCAGGATCCTGTAGATCTGGTCTTGGCTCTTTTACCCACAGAGTCCGAGGCTAACCAATTCCCTATCTCACAAACATATTTTACAAGGATTACCACTAAAACAACTGCATCTCCTCTTACAACAGTCCCATTTTCACGATTGGCCAATCACTTGGATTATGTTGATAATTTCATGCTTTGGGGATGTCTTCGGCTCCCCTTTTCAACTCAAATGCAAATGTTGCCTATAGATACCTCCACAATCTATCCAAAGGTATTTCCAACAACCATATTAACCGTGATCATGCTTGTCAAAATGACTTATTATGTTTCACCTTTACCTAGATCCGAACCTTTACCCATGACTAAAACTATTCCTATGCCTAAGAACCTACCCACACCTATATCTTTGTCCATATCTAGACCCATCACTACCTTGGGTGTCATGTCGATGTCAAGCTTTACTCATCCACACATAAAATTATATTTAGCCACATCTTCCCAAACCCGCAAAAAAATCATTCCTCCACCTAAAAGGAAGACCCAACCTTCTAGGACACATACACCAGTCTCACCCACCACACCTTTGTCACCTTCACCCCTTTTGTCTATCCTAGGACCTCACCCATCAACCTTGGCCAAATAACCCCCTACCTAAGGCCAATAAAAAGCTAAGCAACCTACCTCGTCATCACGATCCTTTGTTACATCCAATTTACCTACACAACAAACACCCTCACCCTCACCTATACATTTCTTACCACCTATACCTCCACCAACTACTATAACCCCAAATTTTCCTATACAACTTCAACCCATACCTTCCACGGCCTCTACTAACCACTTCCACCGCAACTCTATTGTCCCCATGGGTAACCCATCCTCTTCCACCATCTACTTTCCCTTCTACATCACGTACTCCCACCTCACCTTTACCCAAGAAGGTGCAATTTGTTGGGTTTTAAAATGGTAGTTTGATCAAAACCACAATTAGGGGACAACAAGTCCCTCCTCTTTATGGGAGAGGTTCCCTTATTGAAAACAAGCAGCAAAGCTTATATACAAATGTATAGCTTTCATCTTAAGGATGGACCTCTGACATATTGAAATGCTTTTATTCCAAAATATTATCAATACAAATGAATGTAAGAACTGAAGAAAGGAAAGAGAACAATATAACATCACTTTCGGGAAATATAGATAACAAAGTATAACCTTATACGTGCTCAGAAAGAGTGATACAAAACAAAATCATTCACATTCACAAACATAAGATATCATTTCTGAGACACAAATTTCCAGAAATCATATCAATGAGAACACAAAGTTTCTTATCATAGAAAGTAAATGATCCATGAATTTCAGATGAGCAAGAATGGACAATGGAGGAAGATAGAGAAAAGGGGAAAATCCTTCTGTATTGATTTACTTTCGACTATAATTACACTTCAAAAGTATCCGAGTCCAACCATTTGAAATTAGCCAAGCTCTTACATTTATAGATGAAGCCAAGAGAGGAGAAGAAGAGAAGGAAGAAAATATGATTTGGTGCCCAATCACCAACTATCAATGCCCCTAGAAAATCGACTACAATCTGTCAATGTAGTTACGGATGTCTTTTGCTTGCTGAAGAAGGAAGGATGAGAGATCAGACCAATTTTGATCTAGTTGAAGCAGTCTGATCACATATTAATGGCACAAAATATGTTTTCTAGGTTTTCACCCAAATCAAGATATCCCAAGTTGGTTCTCCATGTATGTTTGGCATGTTGGAGAAGGAAGTATGGAAGATCAGATTAGATCTAGGTAGTTGAAGCAATTGGATCCCATATTAATGGCTTGAAAGACATTTTCCAAATTTCCAACCACCAAACCTGCTGAAAATAATATTTTATGCTTCCATGGAGTAGAGGAGACCAATATATTTCCAACAGTATAAAATTTGTCAAATTTCGAGCACTGGAGCGAAAGTTATGCTCATTTGAATATTTGAATTGAATTCATACAAAAATGGCAAAAATGCAAAAATGGATCCGCGGGCCCGAAATTGAAATTGTGCCTTTAGCGCAAAAGATGTAAAAGTGAAAAATTGCAAAATTTCACCACATCCTCGCAAGCCTGCAACTTCCCATTTTGGATTTGGGTCGACAAGTGGCATTAGCCGAGTGGTAGCGGAGTCGCAACTCACTTTATAATTTTACTTCTTTTAGAAATGAGGCTCAAAACCTCAAAGTTCTCCGCCGACCCACCTCTCCACTTTGAATTTTGATTCGGGCTCAACATTTGACTTTTCCCTCTTGGAAACAAGATTCAAAATCTCAAAAGGCTCCTACGATCCGCTTCTCCGCTTTGAATTTCCAACGTGCAGCTCAAGATTTGACTTTTCCTTTGTGTTTGGCGAAAGTGTGGGTCACTTTATGAATTTTATCCTTTTTAATGAAAAAGGTTCAAAATCTCAAATGGCTCGACGATCTACCTCCCGCTTTGACTTTCCAATGGTGGGCTCAAGATTTGACTTTTCTTTTGTGTTTGGTGGGGCTACGGGTCACTTTATGACTTTACGCCCTTTTCCCAAATGCCTCAAAACACAAAAAAGGTCCACCTTTTTGCCTTTCACCAAAGAACCAATCGAGATCTTTCAGGGCCATGGGACCAACTTGACACTTTTTCTAAAAGAGCCAAAAATGAAAAGTTCACAAAAATAACCCATCCTGCTACATCCAATTAGAGATGCCCATGTGCCCATGGATGTTAGGGCACAAAATTAATAGGGAAGATACACCCATTAAAGATGAAACAAAGGAAAAAACTTCATTTATGCCCAATTTAAGGATTTCTCCTACAAAAGATAAATGCAAGGAATACAAGGCTCGACCCAGTCCATAGCCATAGAAAAAGATAGATGAATTCTATGCATCCATGATAAAAAATAGAAAATATGTTTCAAAACACACAGATTGAGGAATTTTTAAATGGAACTGGTGGGATTAAAAACCGAATACAAACACTTCAAAACATGAATTTCTCCATCCCTCCAAAATTCTTACTCCGTTTTAAACACTCCTCAAAGGCACCAACTCAAAATTTTCAAAACTGGACTTGGAAAGTGAGGGGGATTTTGAGGGCGACAACAACTAGCTCTTTCGGGGATGACTTAGTTGGGATAGAGGAATGAGGAAAGCTCAAGAACCATAGAAAAACTCGGGAAAGTAGACCGATTGCCTTATCCATTTGGAAAATAGAGTCAAAGGTAAAACCAATACAAAAGACAACACACACGAAGAGAAACAAACCAAAAAGGAAAGACAAAAACAAACAAAACACGGAAGAAATGCCAAAAACCAAAACACTGTACACAATATACATAAGGACATGCCTAATCACCTAGGACTTGAACAACTTCAAATATCGCCACTATAAGGAAGTGGGAGAGAGGATCTTTCCATATAGTCCAAGTAGAAAGAATTTTCTCTAGTAAAGTGTCTACGGTTTTGAAAGGACCAAGCCAAAGAGATCAAACTTACAATGGCTTCCTTAAGGTTCATGTCTTTTGTCCCATAACAGAACAATGTATCCCACTTGAAAATATCTGGACCTAGCCTTCTTATCAAACAAATATTTCACCTTTAGTTGATGAGCCGAGATCATATCAAAACACGCATCCTGTCTTCATCCAAACTTACGAAGGTATATGATTCTCTTGTCAGGAAATGATGAAACTTGAGTCCTCAATAGCCTTCATTAAGTGTAAGGCTAGTAATTCCACTATGACCTGGAAGCTAAGCTTCAACACGATACACCACCTAAAATGGAGACATCCCAATTTGTCTTTTGGGTGCAATTCTATCTGCCCAGAGGGCATCATAGAGCTTCTTGTGCCAGTATCTTTGAGAGTCATTGAAAATATTCTGAAGGATGGTTACCAGATTATTATTTGTTGATTCTTCTAGTCCATTCCCTTGAGGATAATAATATGAAGAATGAGAAAGGGAAATTCCATAGCCATAGTAGAAATTCATTATCTCAGAAGAAGAAAAATTGGAAGCATTATCAGTCACAATCTTGTTTGGTACCCTAGACCTTATCAATATGTTCTCCTTGATGAAATTACATACCACCTCAGAAGTAGTGCTTTTGACCAGAATAGCCTCTACCCACCTTTTGAAATAATCATGCAGTTAGCACATGAGTATGTCCAGCATTGGAAGGTGGGTTCAAAGTTCCAATGAAGTCTAATCCCCGTTGTTGAAAGGTTCATCAATCATTACTTGGTTGTAAAGCAACCAACTTAGGTCTCCCAACAAAAGTATGATAGGCTTTACACTTACCCACCCATTTTGATGCATCTCTGAACAATGTAGTCCAATAGTACCCTGCACGAAGGATCTTATGGGTAGTGACAATAGAAGAGAAGTTCCCTCCACAATCCCCGATCATGAAAAGATGAAAATAACCCCTTCTATTGCTCTTTGTCCACACATTTAAGGAATCTTCCATCAATGCCTCACTTGAACAAATCATTTTCCCATAATACATAATGTGCAAAACTTAGCTTAATAGCTCTCTTTTCCTTGACACTCAAATGGGATGGACATCCCCCATAATTAAGAAAATGTGCAATATCAACATACCACTCATCATGTTGAAGCGAGGAAGAGGACAACGGGGACATCAACTACTTTTGTGGACAATTCTTCATCATCTCCTTCAGTAATAAGTTCACATAAGCCTTTACCTCGGACTATCTTATTTGGTTTGATATCAAGGTCATATTCTTGGGCCTTTGCTACCTAATTTCCTCTCTTAGTTCCAAACTCTTGTTGTGTAAGAATAGACTTGATGGTTGTATCAGGTACAAGCAACAGAGTGAGAATTAAGGATATAAAAATGAAACTGCTTAACAACTTTGACCACTGCAAAAGCATGTTTCTCCATCATAGTATATTTTAATTCATGAGATTTTAGAACATAGCTCATGAAGGAAATTGGAAGTTCATGATTCTCATAATTTTCTTGAGTTAGCACAATAGCTAAGGTATTCTCTATAGCATAGCAATAGATAATAAAATCCTTGCTGAAATTAGGACATGCTAGGATGGGATTTTTAGCAATGGCTTTCTTAATATCTTCAAATGCTTTCTTACCTTTAGAAGACCAACCAAAGGATTGATTTCCTTTCATCATTTGAAAAATGCTCATAGTAAGCTCTGTAAATTGGAATTAAACTCCTTAGGAAATTTATCTTGCCAAATAAAGAGTGAATACCCTTTTTACTTGTGGGAAGAGGAATCTGCTGGATTTCTTGAACTCTTCTGGATCTATCTTGATCCCTCTTTGGAAACAATGTGCCCCAACAACTTGCCTTGATAACACAAAAAGATAAACTTCTTAAGATTGAGATAAACTCCATGTTATCTACATTTACGGAGGACTACTTGAAGATCTTGAAAGTTGTCTACCCTTGTTTTAGAGAAAACAATCAAATCATCAAGGTACACAACAATACACTTTCCTTTTAGGCTACCAAATTCCAAGTCCATTTCCCTTTGAAAGGTGGCACCATTATTGATAAGACCAAAAGGCATTCTCTTATAGGAAAAGGTTCTCAAGGAGTAGTAAAAGTAGTTTTGTGTTGATTTGGGGTATTGATTTCCACTTGATTGCACCTAGAGAATCCATCTAGAATAGAAAATATCTCAGAGCTTGTGATAGATTGTAAAACTTGATCCATCATGAGGAGTGGATAGTTTTCTTTCAAAGAGGTCTGATTCAAATTCCTGAAATTCACACAGATGCAAATCTCACCATTCTTCTTCCTGATAGGCACAATATTGGTAATCCATGTTGAATGATGTATAGGGAAGATGATTTTTGCCTTCAGTAACTTCTGGATCTCTTGAAAAATAGTTCAACAACTTTAGGATTGTATTGTCCTTTGCTTCTGCTTGAAAGGTTTGATCCCAGGTTTCAGAGGAATAAAGTGTTGCATCTCCTTTGGTTGAAAATCTTTGAGGTCATCATATGAATAAGCAAGAACATTAGCATACCTTTTTAGTAGATTTACTGCTTTCTTCTTCTCTTCTTGAGTGCAACATTTTCCAATGTTCACCATCTTGGGTTCATCAAGACTCCCAATATTAACCTTTTCACATTCAATAATTGCCGAGCTCCTTGAGAAGATTTAGATTTGATGTACCTATCATGCTTATCAAACAGATCTTCTAAGCTTACCATCCCTTTAGGGATCTTGTTACCTTTCAATTTGATGCAGTCATCTTGATCCATCTCTTCCTTGATATATCCTTCATCGGAGGATACATGCTCTATAGGAAAAGTTTCACTTCCTTCAAAATACAGCTGATCAAAATTATCCTTAAGCTCCAAGAATGAGAGAAAGTGTTGATCATCATTAAAAACCTTCCAGTTATTTGCATTATCTGGTACAATGGGCCTATGAATCATTTCAATGGTAAATTTCTCCTGAGAGAAATTTGGATGAGAGATCAACAAAGATCGAGACAATTGTTATCCATATTTCACCTCCTGGGAAAAACATTGGATCAGCCACGACCCGCATAGAAAGAACCGAGAGAAACCACATTCAAACTTTGTAAACGAGGTTATAGAGGAACTCTCTGATGGATTGGTGGGGCTTGCGATAGATCAAACGACCACTGTGCGGTAAAGGAATTAAAGAAATGGATCCATCAAGAAAATCCATGCTTCAAATCTAGAAAATAGATTCGGGTAGGATCTAAAATAGAATAACATGGTTGGGGAAGGAGGCTAAGCGGTGTTAAAAAGACCCGAGAGACTCAAAAGAGAATTAAAATGAAGGTTCAAAGTCTTGAGCTCGAAATGGTTGAACGGGCCTAAAATTGGCTAAGTATGGAGAAGACAGTGGGCCGCTACCAAGTGTCAAAGTGACACATCTCCAAGAATTAACCCCAAGAGGTAGATTCAAACAAGCACCATGCCCTTACATGTCCCGGGTCCAAAATGGGGTCAAAGTCAATGAAGTCAAAAGGTGGACAAGATGGGCCTAAAAAGGTTGAGTATAGAAATGTTAGTGGAATCTTCCATGAGTCAACCTGGCACATCTCCAAAAGTTAGTCCAAAGGTGGAGACCCAAATGACCGTGAGCTTGCCACGTAGTCCAAGGTCCAAAAAGGTAAGAGGGGCCATTGAAAAGTCTAAGAGCCTACAGATATTTCCACGTGTCAACTTGACACTCCTCCGGAAGGAAAAATCTGTGTGGGTTTCCAAGTGAGTGCAGAGCCTCCACACATCCAATTTCAAAAGGGACGAGTTAGGTTGAATAGTCGATGCATTGTGACGAGGCTAGCGGAGAGTTCCAAGTGTCAAGTGGCACTAGTTTAAGAGAAAAATTGAAGGAGGTTTCAAGCAAGCATTAGGGTGCTGCGTGTCCCGGTTAGATATATGGCCCCACCAAGTAGAGGACTTAGGCAACAAAAATATGGAAATTTAGAAGGTGTGAGGGAAACCACGTGTCATCCTCGTGCCATTCTAAAAGTAAAATACAGAGGCTACCCTTAGAAATGTGCTAGCTCTCCATGTGTCTAGTTTCAAAAGAGGGCCCATTTTCAAATTGGTTTTCCCACTTTTTGTATAGACCCAATCTAAATTTCAAATGAGCATATCTTTCGACTTGGGATCAATATCTAGCAAATATGACACCATTGGAAATATCTTAGCCTCATCTACACCATGGAGATCTAAAACTTTAAGTTTGGATAGGTTAGGTGGGAGAAAAATGGAGAAAATAGTCTTTAGTCGTTAATATAGGATCTATTTTACGAACAACTAGATTGGATTCGATCGATTGACTATTTCCTCCTCCCTCGAGGTCTTGAACAAGAAATTGATGTAACCAAGACAGATTTGGGGGTAGATTTTTGTAGGAGGCATTAATAGCAGTGGTTGAACTTTGGACTATTTTTCCCGCTTCTCTCTCTTTCTCCCTTTCTATGTTGAATCTATAAAAACATGGTTGAGACTCATTGTAAAGGGTTGGACATTTGTTTCATGCCCTCCCTTCTTACATTGTTCACAAAAGGATTTTGGAGCCTTTTCTAACCTCTCCTTCGAGTTGTAATGTAAGTTTTTCCTCTTTGCTTTACTACAATATCTTTGTATCAACTCTGAACAATAATATATATGTCTGTTGATGTTTTCTTGACCCTCTCATGTATTTGTTATTGTCTCTCGATCTCTTATTGCAATTTGGTCATTTGTGCATGTTGTTTATATTACAATCATGTGAGTCTGCGTTAAAAGCTACGAAATAGGTGTCTAACATTCCTTTGGTGTATCACCACATTAGCTTCGGTTTATTTTCTTGCATCTCTTTAACCCTATCTACTTGGTAAAACTTAGATTAGGTTTAGGCATAGGTCCTTTGAAATTTTCACGCATGCACCTAAATAGAGGAATAGGAACTAGCCTTTAATCGAAGATTTTTTTTTCCATTTGTAAAGTCCCACACTTTGGGAAAAGTCAATGTTATGTAGATCACATGAAATGACTACGCCTTAAAAAAGAAGATATGACAACTCATTTGGGGGTGTCTTGTGATTTTCACTAACAAGTTTGGCATGCTCGGTGGGAGTGAGAAGTCTCCATCTTTATTACTGGTAAGATTGATGCACACTTGCTTTATGATTCTAACTTTTAAGAAGTTTTAAAATTGTGCATTTGGAGAATTCTAAAGAGATAAATGCCTTGGCTTCAATAGTCCAAGTTCACCAAGTTCATGAGAAGAGTACAAACAAGGTCAAAAACTAGAGAGGAGGGATAGTTTTGGACCTACATTTGTCTCGAGACGAGAAAGAAAAGAGGAAAAAGAGCCCAGAGGTCTCCATCTCCACCAAACAGAGCCTTATCAACACCTCCTCCTAGTAGGCCTTTATTTCAGTCAAGAAGGGTGCTCAGGCTGATTAGGATGGCACAGCCAAATCCTTATGTCAATTTCATTGGCAGCATCCCACTCGCTCTGAATGTAAAAAATCTAGTCTTGGTGGCAACATTAAAGAGCATCCCATATTTCACTGGAGAAAACCAGACTTCTCCCAGTGACCATGTTTAAGATATTGCAAATGTCTATAAAATCGATGAGATCATTGAGATGGACATTATAGTCAATTTGCTAGCCTCTTCAATCAAGGGTAAAGCCTCATAATGGTTCGGGAGCCTAGAAGTAGGCTCTATTCAAACTTGGGACCACATATCCATAGATCTTCATGACCAATTTGGAGAAAAGGAGATAACACATCCTTGTTGGAGTAAGCCGACAAAAATCAAGAGAGCTCCAAATGAGTAGTTGAAGGATTTCAACCTCGATTTCAAAGGACATGGGTAAATATTTTGGCGGTAGTGAAGCCCACGGAAGAAGGTTCCTTCTTATACTTTCTTAGAGCTTTAAATTCGATATTTCTTGAATAATTCAATCGATGGGAGGCACCACTCTACCTGCAGCTTATAGCCTCTCTATAAGAGTGAGCATTGTTTAATTTAGGCTAGAAAGCTTTCTCCTAGGCCCTCCATGCATCTATACCCCGAATTAGGAAACCCAATTACCAGTTAGACACCCACATTAGCTCCTATACCTACTCCTAGGAATCAAAGTTCAGTTGAAGCCTCCACCTCATCCTCTAACACCTCAAAATAACTTCAAGAGGTCATGAAACAACTTTAGAACCTAGGGAATGAGTTAGTAACTATCAAGAGGCAACAGGCTCAGAGTTCTAGGTCATATCAACCTCAAGCTCAACATCAGGCTAGACCTCCATATCAGAAAAATAGACCACCATCTTAGACTATAAATTAGAGTCAAAACCAAGGACAACCTCAAGCTAGTAGACCTTTTAGGTCATATGATCCAAATACAACCTCAACATCAAGGGCATTGGTTCCTGCACAAAACAACATGGCACAAGAATATGATTGGTGTTTCCCATGCAATCAACCACATAATCAATCAACGTGCTTCAATGGTGCACTAACCCAGGCCTTGATGGTATAGACCAGTGGTGTGTCACAAGAATCTAGTAAAGAAGAAAACTAGCAGCAAGGAGCTCAACAAGAGACACCTCCAAGTGAAACTATGCTTGTCAATTGATAAGATGAAGACTTATGTGGAATGAATCAGTTCCCTTCTCAAATCGTAGCTTCCAATACAAGGTCCAAAAGGAGAAATATTGGAGGACAATCACCAAACTCAGTTAACCTTTAACCTTCCATTACTCCACAAAGTTTTAGTACTCCAAATGCAAATCCCAACATGTAAAGCCATTCCAAACCACCTCCTAAATCCACTCAGGCACCGGTTGTAACAACCCATGTGTAAGAGAAAAATGTTCCAAGAAAGGGGTAGCAAAACGATAGCTCATTTAATATCATTGAGAAAATGAAGAAGACAAGTGTGAACATTTCACTATGGGAGTCATTGGCCATCCCAAGACAGAGGGATCTATTGCAGACTGCTATGGCCAATTGGTCAAGCTCAAATCAACCCCAGTCAGATAGAGAAAGTGCTTACCAATGTGGCTCAACTTGAGAGAAACCATGGAGAACAATGAGGTAAGAACCTGAGGCCTCCTCCATTATATGTTTCATTAATCATTGGGGACAAAATGGTGCATAATTGTATGATTGATTCGGGGGCAAGTAGTTCTGTAATGCCGAAACAAATAGCTGATCAATTGGGTCTCCAATATGATGTCATCTCTAGAGGGGTAGTGCAATTGGATGGGACATCGAAGTAACAACTATTGGAGTCATTAAGGATTTAAACCTCACACTACATATGCGCTGATGTGTATGTATTGCGAGAACATATCAATCATAGAATTGCCACGACATTTTGCACTATGTTTGTCGAGAGACTTCTTTTGCCAAAATTAGAGGCTATTTGTCTTGATTGGTCACATATGCTTTTAGAACAAGGTATGGGGCCAAGCCCACAATTAGATTTGAGCCCATTGCTGATTACCATATTGAGTCTTATGTGCCTCGCCCAATAATTGCCAATTGTTCAAATTTTGACCAGGAGGACCTCCTAAGCACTTGTGAAGCTAATACTAAGGTGGGGTGTATCCCAAACTTGACTCTCAAAAAAGGGCTAGAAAAAGACATGATTTTGACCCCTATAAGGAGATGGAAGAAGCTGAGATAGGAGTATACTTTACGTATGAGGATAATCATCCTCTTCCGACATCATTAAGTCGAAGCAGAAAGATAACAATGAAGTATGGAAATTATTTTTTGATGGCTCGAGGAGTAGACAAGGAGCTGGAGGTGGTGCAATGTTGGTTTCACCATAAGGCATCAAGTATTATTCAGCCTTGATTTTAGTTTTCTGCTCAAATAACATTGGCGAATATGAGGCTTTAGTCGGGGTCTTCATTGGGCAAGGAAATGAGGAATCAACAACTTGCAAGTTTTTGGTGATAGTGAACTAGTTTCCAATCAAGTCAGAGGACTCAATGCTATCAAAAATGACCTTCTCAAAGGCTATAAGAATAGGGTATGGGATCTCATGGAGGATTTTGAAGCCTTAAACATTGTGTCCATGCCCTAGAAGTAGAATGAAGCGGTGATAGGCTTGCGGATTGGAGAAACATTTGATGTGGTTGACAATATATCAAAGAGACAAAGGACAACCACATATCCATGTGGTTGTGAGGCCAGCAGTGCCAGATAACAACATGTACTGGTAGGTGTTTGATAATGATCAACAGATCATCAATTTCTTACAAGAGGAAGCTGAATTCTTAACCAAGAATCAAGACAGATTAGAGCAGCAATATGGAGATCAAGTAGTACAACTACGTACAAACAAGCTTCCCAAAGGTTTGGTAACATTGGAATATATCTTCAATCCTTATGATCAATTTCAGAAAGAGAAGGCTAACATACATATCAAAGGAGAAGATTTAGAGTCAATTCTAATTGGAGAAGGTAAAACACTTCAAATTGGAAAAGTGGCCACCGAGGAAGAAAGGTATGAATTCATGTAACTTTGCCAATATTTTCTAGATGTATTTTCTTGGAGTTATGAAGACCTAAGAGGTTTCAATCCAAATCTAGCACAACACACAATTGAACTAGATGCAGATGCTAAGCTTATCGGGAAACGTAGAGACTAGTTAATTCACACATTGAACCTCTGATGAAGAAAGAGCTAAATAAGTTGATAGAGGTAAGTATTATATTTCCAATCAAACACTCAAGCTGGGTTGCAAACTTGGTCCCAGTCAGGAAGAAGAATGGAGAGATTAGGTTGTTTGTAGACTTCGAGACTTGAAGCGAGCATCAGCGAAGGACCACTACCCACTCCCTCAATGGAGCAGATTGCGAAGTGGTGTCGGATAAGAGAGATTCTCTCTCCTAGATGGCTACTCGAGGGTACAACTAGATAATGGTGAAGGAAGATGATCAATCAAAATGGATTTCACTACCAAATGGGGCACGTATGCCTACAAGAAAATGTCATTTGGATTATCTAATGTTGGTGTTTCACACGATTCTAGAGTGTTTCTTCAAATGTTGACAAAAATATAAGGGTAAAGGCTACGAGGAATACTTTTTGAAATGTTGGTTGTAGGTTGTTGTGTGGGTATGACTTCTTGATTCACTGATTGATTGTGAGAGATTCCTTTTTGCTTGGAGGAACTACGAAATGGAAACAATACCACCAAATAAAAGTTAAATAGTATATGCGGTGGGTGCACTAGCATATGCTAGATTTGAGAAGTGTGATACTTCTGAAGCACGGTTTTCAATCCATTGTTTGAAACAACTTAATGCTAACAATAAAGGAAATCTAACTATAGTTAAAATGATTTAGGTATCTCATTTGTCTCTGATAAGAAAATTCATTCACAACAGGCTAAGCTATGGTGAATCGAAGCTCAAGGTCTCTATCAGAATATAGGTATTGGTTAGGGTTAGGTTACGGGCCATTTTGAGTATTGGGTAGAGAGTAAAGCTTTATTCTTGGTTTTGGTCAAAAACATAGAGACTAACGTCGATGCTGGTATGACCAATGTTGATTTAGGTTAAGCGGAGATGTTTGTAGGTAAGCGGGTGTCGGTATGAGTGTGGTACAGGAAACTCAGTAAAAACTTGGTGGGGTGTGAAGCGAGGCTAGATGAAAATAAAAGGGCAATGGAAAGGTTTGTGTGGGTCTCAGGTATGCACATGAATGATTAAAATCTGGGTATGGGTAGTTCAAGGGTATGAGTGAAGGGATGGCCAATTTTGCATGAAGGTAAATGGTGGTGGAATGGAAATGGGAGCGAGAAACTAATAACGAAGTAGAAGAATATAACAAATGATAAATGGATAAGTTCTAGTTAACAAAGCACTTATTGTTTATATGAGCTTGATGTCTGGTTAGCAATGGTGGGTGATCAAATGGAAGGAACTTGATGTGGTGTTGGCACCTCCTAGATGCTCTGTGAAGGAAGATGGCTTTGTGGGTGCCGATGCTCGTATGGGCACTTCGATGCGTGTATGAATGCTCATTCTGCTTGCATGCAACTCTGGTTTTGTCTCTTGTTCTCAAAAGATGTGTCAATCTCTCAGAAATGTGCCAACCTCAAAATAAGGTTGTTTTGGGGTTAAATGGTAACCGATGGCGGTTCTTGGTTGACTAGCGGTGGTTTAGGGTAACCAATGTAAGTTAGGGTTAGATTTCCTAGGTTTTCTAAAATGGGTAGATCCCTTTGATTTTCTTGGATCTCACTTTTCTCCATGGATTAGAATGGAAGCTTCCTTCTAATGGACGGGAATGTGGTTAGAGGGAATATAGGCTTTGATTTTTAGGGTTTGGGTAGGTCTTAGTTAGTTATGGCAACATACTAAGAATAAGTCTTAAGGTGAGGTGGCTTGATGATGTGTATAGGTGAGGTGGTGGTGTGGGCACTATCCAATTAGGATATTTAAATAATAGATATTGTGAGATAATGAATTAATTTAATTAAATTAATTAAATTAATAATAGAGTGAGATGAAAGGGGCCATGGTTAGGTGAATGTGTTCAAGGTGTTTGTTCGACGAGGGACCAAGGGGAGTGTGAACCAATTTTTGTGTCTACATTTTGCCCCTTTTTGTTGCGTAGTTTGTATTGGTAAGCGACGTTGAAAAAAATAAGATGTGGCTGCCCCATGTGTGGGTGAAGGTGATCCCCGTCAAACCAGAAGCGATGAGGTAGAAGGCATAATTGGTGAGTGGTTTTATAAAAGGTGAATGTGATGAAGAGCAAGATGGGTAACGGGGTAAAAAGGAGAAAGGTCTACCCGGTTAATCTAGGTAATGGGTCAAGGTCAAAGGTAGTAATAGTTAAACACACACACACATGTATAAACTATAGCATGGTACCAGGTTGAAGAGCAGGAAAAGTCTACATTGTCTAAGGTCGATAGGTTTATCCAAACAAGGTTGAAGTGATTCTAGTATCCAAGGTATAGGATATGGTCAGGAAAAATGACACAGGTCAGGTGCAAGAATGTGTAGGTATGTTCCGGTACACCCAAGGGTTGGGTCAGGATAAACGGTCATGACAAGAGGTAAGGTAAGGTCAGTATGTCCATCAACATAGGTAACAGTGCTACAAGGTATAGCAAACACATGAGGTCAAAGGTCACTAGCAACGTTCTAGGTCCAAGTATCTAGGTCATGGCATGGGTAGGGCTGATGTATGGGTAAAATAATGAGTCCCAAAATGAGGATGAGGTGAGGGGTAAATGATAAGGTCAAGAGGGTCAAGTGAAGTGGCCAAGTGAGGTGTGGGTAAGATAAAAAAGGATTCAGGTCAAAAATTGGGGGTAGGGGGTAGAAAAAAAGACTAAGTAGGTAAACCGATGATGGTTGAAGGAACCGATGCCGTTGGTCAAGCTTGACCAACCATGGTAAGCTAGGGCACAGGACCGATGTTGGTTTAGGTAAAACCATCACCGGTCAAGTTGGGTAGGTTATAAAAGAAAAATTCTGCATTTTACGGAATCATTTGTCATTTTCCAAATAGGAGGAAACGATAGGAGAAAGAGGGAAAGGTGGAAAGTGACAAAGGGAGATGAAGAACTGAGTTGGTGAACCACATGGCTGGTGATAGTTTGTCGATAGGTGGGTCCACAAGCTATATTGGATCGATTGGATTGGTTGGAGAGTGAGAGGTCATTCGGTGATGGTAGAGGTAGGAGAGGGATTGGGTGGACCACCGGTGTAGTAGCCCGACATGCCACCATGGTGGTGACAATGTGATGAGGTAAGATTCAATATCCCTTCATGTTTGTTGTGTTTAGATAAATGGATAGAAATTTGGGCGGTGGGAAGATGGGTTTGGGGGAAATGAAATTCAAATGTTAAGGGGGGAAATTGGATAAAAGAGGGATGGGGGAGGGTAGGAATAGGTAGTATGCTGGGTGGGAAGGGTTGTAGGTAAGAATGGGGGTGGGGAGGGGAGAGATGGAGACAAAATGGGTAGATCTAGGGCTCACTGTCACGGGTTGTCACCGCGACAGTGACCGACGATGGTCGATGGTGGGCTGATGTCGGTGGGGTATAACCGGAATCGGTCACGGATGTGGTGACCGATGCTGGGCCATGGGAAACCGTGGTCGATTTGGGAGGATCGACACACCGGTCATCGGGTAGAAAAAAAAAGTCAAGGGTTAGGTAGTTAGGGCCAAGTTTTTAGACTTATGGGTAAATAAGTAATGTCAGGGAGTGTATGTAAAGAGGTAGGGTGACATGGGGTTTGGTAGGTGGTGGGTGAGTAGAACAATTGGTCGGGTCAGATTGGGTAGGTAGGGAGGTTAGGGTAGGGTGGATAGGTAAAGTTGAGTTGGTAAAGTGCAGGGTATGGATAGATAGGTGAGGTCGAATGGGTAGGAGTAGATGGGTAAATAGGTGGTGGGTATAGGTGAGGATAGATATGGAGGATGTCTGGTAAGATGATGCATGATGCACATCCCTTTATTTTGATGTATTTCGATTCATTTTTGATATATACCAACCTGCGTGCAAGGAGAGTGAGGATGTACGAGAGTTTTGCATATTTTTGATCATATACTACGGCATGCGTACCGAAGATGGTGAGGTTGTATATGAGATTTTTGAGAGATTTGATTATATGTACCAGCCTGCATGCCAAAGATATTTGAGATTATGTATATGGAGACACATGTTTGGATATTTTTATTTATAGAGATGATGATGATGATGATTTGGTCATTATGTGTATACATGGTTGTGGTTATCTTGCTATTTTGATGTGTATATGTTATGGAAATTAAGTAGTGTAGGCATGATAGAGTCAGGTCATAGGCATGGATCAAGTTAGGTTGTGGTCTAGGCATGGATTGAGTCAGGTTTTAGGCATGGTGGAGTTAGGTTGTAGGCATGGTTGAGTCAGGTTGTGGTCTAGGCATGGATTGAGTCAAGTTTTAGGCATGGTGGAGTCAGGTTGTAGGCATGGTTGAGTCAGGTGTGGTCTAGGCATGGATTGAGTCAGGTTTTAGGCATGGTGGAGTTAGGTTGTTTAGGTATGGGTGAAGTGAGTTAGGTTGTAATTCATTAATTTGTGCAATGAATGATGATATGGGTCATGGTTAAGATGTTTTATAGTACATACATGATAGTGGTAAGGAAAGGGTAGACATAATGGATGTATGTTTGATGATGATAAAGGTGGAAAGAAATTTGTTGTTTGATGGGTTTAATTTCTAATTATTGATATAAAAGGAAACTAAATAGGGTAGAATGTGATTTAGGAAAATAAAATATGAATTAGTTAGGGTAGAGAGTGGTTGAGCTAACCTCCGAGGGCTCTATGCCATCAGAGTCTGCCTACATAGTCCCGATGAAAAGGGACCTCAGGCCGATGTAGTTCTCCCATAAGCTAGGGAAGAATGTGAGGAGGTATGAGTATGGGTGGGTATGTTATAGGCATGATTGAGTCTAGGTCTGTTAGGTATGGGTGAATTGTGGGCACATTGGTATAGGTGATTTTGAGTTGATTATGGTGGAGGAGAAAATTACCCAAAAATAAGCATCAAGGATCAATTCTGTATAAGGTAATCAATATGTAATGAAGAAGGTTTAAAATATAAGAGGAGGCAAGAAAGTGACCTGATTGGTAAGGATCATAATGGGTGGATCAAACCTTAGATGGGTGATGAACGTAAGACCCTAAAAGCATTGCATGATTGATTATTCTAAAGGTGAAAAAGTAGTCACATGATCACCAAATGTCATGGTCCAATAGGTCCCTTGAGGCGGTAGGAAATGAAAGTGCGAATGGTGAGAGGGTGAAAAGTGGTTAGTTTTTATATGGTACTAGGTAGCATGCCTTTTTGGCAAGAGATCCAAGGTCACAATGGGCAAGTCCATGACTAAAAGGCTTTTTGTTTTGACTGATATTTGAGATAGACTGATTGATGTGGGAAGTCTACAAGGAATGAGGAAATTAAATCCTTTAGGTCTTCGTGAAATTGATCGATGCGGGAAGCTTCAGATTCTCTTTCTCTTTCTACTTCTTGTTTGTTTTTTTCTTTTCTTTCAAAACAGGATTTTTAAATAGCTATCCTTGAAGGGAGAATCTATTCATAGAAGAGGTTTAGAGAGATAGATGTCCTTTTTGAGGGAGTCATCTTTTTATTGGAAGTTTGACTCAAGGATTTGGATCCCATGTGAGGTATTTTAATTCATGGACAAGACTAAGGTGAAGAATCGGATTCTTGTTCAGAAAGCAAGGTGAAGCGACCATGGGATCTCATCTAAAAGCAGACGAAAATTATCCATAAGAATCATGCCATGTGTAGCACCATGGTACACATTTTAAAGAGAAGATAAAAGAGTGACGGGGATGCACATGATTATTATTTAATCATTGGAAATGGCGTAGGAAGTGGATAGTGCTCAAGGGACGAGCATGGAAAGAGGTAGAAGGTGAGGTAGGACTAAAAGTCAACAATAGAATGTTGAAAAAATGTAATGCATTAAGGGCTCGAGGTTTAGGTTTACCATCGAGTGAAGATAAACGATAAGCACTTGATCCATAAGTATGAGTCACGATGTATGGTCCAAGCCAATTAGGAGAAAATTTTCCCCATTTACTTTTTTTTGCTTTGGTTACATGTTGATTTTCTTTCAGGACAAGGTCACCAACTTGGAAGGTTCGTTCATGGACAGATTTTTCACAGTGCACGTTTGAAACATTTTTGGTAAACTTGGAGATGGCAAGAGCATTAAGGCAGCATTCATCTAATAACTCAAGTTGTGCTAAATGGTCTGACGAAAGTCATCATCATTAAGAATTTCATGGAGAGAAATCGAGTGAGGGGATGCGGAATTTGAGAGGTAGAATATCCTCTGTACCATAAACTAGAGAAAAATGTGTGGCGAGTAGTGGAAGTACGGATACTAGTGCGATACGCCCACATAGCAAAAGGAATATGCATATGCCAGTCCTTCCCAGTATCGTTAACCACTTTTGTGAGAATTTTGTTTAAGGTTTTATTAGTGGATTTGGCTTGGCCGTTGGTTTGTGGGTAATAAGGTGACGAGAAACTTAACTGGATGCCGAAGGTGTCACAGAGTTTTTGCAAGGTTTTATTTTTAAATTGTTTTCCATTATCAGTGATGAGATGATGTGGAACACCAAAATGACAAATAATGTGATGGTTGATGAACTCACATATTTTCTCAGCTTTTGTGGAGATGAGTGGTATGGCCTCAACCCATTTTGTGTAGTATTCGGTAGCAGTGATGATCCATTGATGTCGTTGTGAAGAATGGGGATTGATCTCTCCAACAAGATCAAAACCCCATTGAGAGAAGGGCCAAAGGTCATGGGTGACCTGTAAGGCATGAATGGGTGTATGATGAAGGTTGGCATATTTTTGGCACTTTACACAACTCTTAACATAGTCGCAACAATCATGGTTGAGGGTCAGCCAGTAATAGCCTAGGTGAAGAATACGCTTAGCAACAGCAAGGCCACTGAAGTGACCTCCACATATGCCATCATGAACTTCCTTAATGGTATAAGGAATTTCGAAACTCGTAAGGCACCGTAAGAGAATGCCATCGAAGCCACATTTATAGAGGAGGCCACCCATGATGATGTAATGAGATACCTTTTTAAGAAAGGTCCGTTGTCCATTACGAGTGAGGTCGGGAGGAAAGATGGAGAAGGAAAGGTAGTTTGAATATTGTTTATACCAAAGGTCACTTGGGTCAAGGGTAGCGTTTCCAATGGAGTAAACCTTGTGAGGTAAATAAAAGGGTGATTGGAGTCTTTATATGGTGACAAATATTTTAGAATCGATAGGTGAAGCGGGTATTTGAGAAGCCAAGCAGGCCATGGTATCTACAAATTTTTGGTTGAATGCGGGATGGTTTGAAGGGCATAATGGTCAAAGGTGGTCAAAAGTATGTCTACATGATGTTTATACTTTTGAAGTATCTCATTACGACATTGGTATATACCATTGACTTGGTTTATGACCAATTGAGAATCACCAAAGATGTTGATTGATTTAACATCTAAGGCATAGGCAGCTTGGAGACCAATACGAGTGCTTCGTATTCTACAATATTGTTTGTACAATAAAAATAAAGCTTGAAAGAAAAAGGCATGGGTTCACCACCAAGTGAAATGAGGGTAATACTAGCTCCCCCCCATGCTGACACTTGGAACCATCAAAGAAGAGTGTCATTTGGTAAGCGGGTTTGTCCAGGGAAAGGGTGGCAATTGACTCATCTGGAAAGTCAAAATTAGAGGGTTGATCCCTGGAAATATTTGCGTTAGCCAATTGGTCGGTGATAGGTTGGCCCTTGATGGACTTTTGGTGGATAAATTTGAGGTCGAGGTCAGCCAAAAGCATGAGCCAACATGTGGCATGTTGATTTTGGTAAGGTTTGGCATACATGAAGTGTAAGGGGTCGGTGTTAGTCACGACATAGGTTTTGTGGTTGAGTAGGTAATGACAGAGTTTTGTGGCAACAAAAACTAAGGCTAAAATTTTTTTGGCATGGGTGTATCGTGTTTTGTAGTCCAAAAGAGTATGGCTTATGTAATAAACTGCCTACTCCCTGTGTTGTTCATCACGATGAGCAAACATGGCCCCCAAGGAATGATTGGTAGTTGAGATGTATAGGTAGAAGGGTTGATCATCTTTAAGTGGAGTGAGTATGGGTGGATGGAGAAGGTATTTTTTTAAGTCCTCAAAATATTTGTGGTAATCATTATCCCATTTAAAAGAGAAATCCTTCTTGAGAAGATGATGAAATGGTTGACACCGATCAGACAATTGTGAAATGAAGTGGTAAATAGACTACAACTTTCCTTGTAGGATATGGAGTTGCGTAAGATTAGTGGGTAGAGGAATTTCAAGAATGGAATTGATTTTAGTAGGGTCAACCTCTATGCCACGTAAGGAGATGATAAATCCTAGGAGTTTTCTGAGAGAACCATGAAGACACACTTCTTGGGATGAAGGTGAACAAAATATTTAATGAGGTTGTCGGAGATGGTTTTAAGGATGGCGAGGTGCTCAGAGTGGCATTTAGATTTGGCTATGAGATCATCCACATAATATTATAATATACGATGCATGAAGTCATGGAAGATATAAGTCATAGCCGTTGATAGGTGGCACCAATGTTTTTAAGGCCAAAAGGCATGACTTGGTAGAAAAAGGTCCCCCAAGGGGTGATGAATGCGGTTTTGTGTTGATCCTCTGGGGCAAGCAAAGATTTGGTTATAACTCGAGAAACCATCCATGAGTGATAGCATCTTGTGACTAGTGGTAAGGTCAACTAGTTGGTCAATACCAGGTAGAGGGAAGTCATCTTTTGGGTAGGCTAGGTTGAGGTCATGGAAATCCATGTAAATACAAAGTCCCCTTGTCACCTTAGTGACAGGGAAAATGTTGGAAATCCACCAGGATAATAAATGGGTAAGATGAAGGAAACAGAAAGGAGGTGATGAAGTTCTTCTTTGACCAGAAGAGCAATGCGAGGGTGTATTTTCCTTAGCTTTTGTTTGATGGGTTTGGCATCGGGAATGGTTATGATATTGTGGACCACTATAGTGGGGTCAATACCAGGCATATCTACGTAAGACCAAGTGAAAATGTGGTTATGGTTTTGAGAAAAGAAGTGATGGCTTCTAGTTCAACAACATCTAAAGATTGTCCGATCTTAGAATGGTCATCTTGAGTATGAATGTTGATCTCGATATTCGATTCATTCAACATGGTTTGTGTCTCAGATGGTAACGACCAACAAATATATGAGTCTTATCCACCAAGGTAGGTGAGTATAGATTCATCATCCTAACATTGGATGACGTTAATCAAAGATGTATCGTCATCGATCATTTGAGATACATGAAGGAAGAGAGGAAGGAGCCTTGCCCTCGCATTGATAAGTTAGAGGCCCCAAAGAGATGCTGTTTATGAAAAAAAAGTTAGGATGAATGGATTTTGGATCCATTAACTCTATAGGTGAAGATGGTGAAGAAGGTGGAGTGGGTGAAGAAGTTGGAGGAGGGTGGTGTCCTTAATGAGTTCAATGTGGGGCTTCTTGGTAAGTGGTTTAACAAATCGATACAACGATGGTCGTTATGTTTACGAGTAGTACATGAAATAAAATTATGGTGGCCTTGTGCCTACAAAGCCAAAACCAAAACCCTTCCATGCACATTGGTGCAAGAATAAGTGGGTGAAACAGTTGATTGGGGAGTGACCGGAGGTCAATGGAAAATGGGCGGGTTTGTGACGGTGGTTCAGGTGTGTAAGTGGTAGTATCAAGTCCCCCATAGGTGATACTGGTACGAAGGTGAGGAGGACCATAAAGGAGGTGCTCTCCTATATGGTGATCATAGTGAGGGTGTTGGTGAAGACTTCCATACTCTTGTGGAGTAAGGAATGTGTTAACACTATATAAACGATACTCCCCAGAGTGAGGCATTGAAAAATTCCTTCTAAGGGATCGGTGGTTGATATGTGGGTAGCTGGGATAGACAATGTGTTAGAGGTCAGATCAAAGGTGGAGCTAATGGAGGGGGAGGATGATAGTTCGGTTGTGGAGGTGTAGCAGATGAGCGAGAATGGAGGATGTAGGTGTGATTGAAGTAGCGGCTACACTGGTGGGTGGAGGTGTAGGTGAAGAGGTAGTGGTCATGGAGGTAGATGCCTTAATGGGTATAAGCATGTCATTGGGTCAATAAAGCATGTTACAAGTTTTGAAAGGTGATGGATCAGTCGAAATGGTATAGGTGTGTCCTTCATGCTCAAACTTTACACAAAGATGTAGAGTGGAAGGAACACAACCCGTAACACAAATCCGTGGTCTTCCAAGAAATAGGTTATATTGAAATTCCCCTCTAAGACGTAAAACAACTCGGAACTATGTGGGGCCCACGTGAACATGGAGGATGAGAGTGCCAAGTGTAGAGGTGATAGCGTCATTGAATGAACGCAACATGACAGGATGTTTATGAATGCAATTGTCAGGTATGCACATTTGAGTGAATGCATGGGAGGAAATGATATTAATGTTAGTGCCCCCATCAATCATAACACATCATACACATATATCATCGATGTGGATAGAGATGAAGAGAGCTGGATCTGGGTCATCGGTTTGGTGCGGTGCGATCTCTTCATTTGAGAATCTAAGGGAGGCTACCGGTGAGTGAGTAGGCCGGGTGCGAGATGAAGGTGATAATTTGGTGAGAGAGGCTATATGATGAGGTGTAATAATGGAGGCTATGGGTGTAGGGTCATTGGGTAAAACCTCAATAGATTGAAGAACCTCCATGAGATCTTGACTATGGGATTTTGAGGTTTGGATGAGGTCATATAGGGAAATTTTGAGGGGGATTGGTGTAGTTGTTCTAGCATCGTGCAGTGTGTGACCCCATTAGAAATAGGATATGTGGGGCCACGGATAGTGATTTTAGGTGTGGGTGTAGATGGTATGTTGGGTATAGGATTGGTTGGTGGGTCGGTTTCCTTTTCCTTACCTTTGTCTTTCTGAGCATGGGTAGCAACGTGGATCATGTTGATTTGAGGCGGGGAGGTAGGTGAAGTAGGTGAGCCATGAAAAGTATAGAGAAAGGAGGGAAAAAGCCAAATTGTGGGAAGGAACCTTGTGAGATGAGCTGGGAACACCAACATTTGGGTGGAGGTTTGGAAAGTTCTTTGATGTGAACCATGTTAATTTCAAATCTTGGGGGTGGTTCTAGGAGTTTTGGGGGTGAAGGTTTGGGTCGTTGAGTAGGTAGTGAGGGAAGAACTATGGGAATGGGTGTTGGTGAAATGGGGTCCTCATCGAGAAGGTCATCATCATCAAAGTTTTCTTCAGGAGGACACAACTAGATAAGAATGGTTTTCAAAGCCTTGTAGTTCTCTACATTTGCCCTAGCACATGATGGTAGGCACAAATTTTGGTGTCGTCAAACCCCTTTGGTTTGGGTTTGAGAGGGTCATAAGGTCTGAGTGGTGGTAATGTGATGACAAAAGTCTTAAGGAGGTTAGTTAATATTTTGGTATAGGATCCCGCTAGTGGATCATAATGGGAAGTGAAAGTGGGTTTGGGTATAGGTGTGGTTGACTATAGAGGAACGGTCTTTACATGAGGGGAGTGGGTCAAGCCATGGTTTTAGGTGCTGGTGTGATCTTAGGTGTTGGTCATGTTTTCTTGGGTAGGGGCATGGTAGATGAATGGGCAAAAGAGTGTGTGGTTGTTTTGACTACCTTATCGGAGGGTAGTGGATTTTTGCCCTTAGGTTGCACCCTTTGGGTAAAGGTGATACGAGCACACGAGATCTAAAGGGAAAGGTGGATGGTGGAAGGGGGCATGTTACCCACGGGGATAACAAAGGTGTTGTGAAGGTAGATGACATGGGTCATGAAGGAGGTGTGAGGGAAAGAGATTGAAATGTTGGGGGTAATGCAGAAGCTATCGATGGTATTGGAGGTATGGGTGGTAAAGATGTTGCAGGTGCAGGCGTAAGTCGTGTCGGGTGCTTGGGTATGGTAGAGGTCTACGAGGGTGGAATGGGTTATTGCATTTTTAGTTTACTAGCAGGTGGAGGTTTCTTAACCATGCTAGAAGGGCGAGGTCCTAAGACGGATGGAAAGGGTGAAGGTGATGAAGGCGTGATCGACAAGGTTGTAGTATGAGTTTTATGGGATTGGCTCTTTTGGTTAGGTGCTAGATTAAGCTTGGTGTCGGCTTTGGAGGATGTAGCTAAATCCAATTTGATGGGTGGATGAGTAAGGTAGGTGGTTGGGATGACCCCTAAGGTAGTTATAGGTTTAGGAAAGGAAGATGATGTAGGTGTGGGTTTGGATGTAGATGTGTGTTGGGTTATGGGTAGGGGTGTGAGTTGATCCATGAGTGGTATCGTAGAAGAATTTGTGATAGTTGCGGTTATGTTTGGTTCGATTGGCCAAAATATTTTTGGGTAGATAGTGGAAGTGTCAGCAAGTGACCTCTACATTTGTGTTGAGACATGAAGTAGAAGACGCCCCCAAAGTAAGGATCTATCCACATAATCTAGGTGATCGGCTAAGCATGAGAATGACACTGCTATAGGTGAGGTTGATGAGGATCTAATGGCGATTCCCGTAAAATGTGTCTTAGAGATGGGAAATTTTCTAGCTACGACATCCATGGGTAAGAGAGCCAAAAGTAAGTCTCGCATGATATTTGGTAACTAATGGAGAATTGTCACCTAGAGGTAAAGGTATTTCTACTGGATCCTTGATAGGTGGAGGATAAAATGGGTACTCCTCTATGGGTGGAGGAGATAAACAATCGGAGTTCTCTCGGGTCGGAGGGGTATCGTGGGTGACAGCTCTCTAGGTGGAGAAGCCAAAGGTGAAATGGTCTCGATGTTAACAAGAGGCTCCTTCATAGGTGAGGGAGGAGATAAAGGGTGTTCCTCTATGGGTGGAGGAATAGGTGAAGTAGGTTTAAGTGTAGGTGGAGGAATTTGGGCTAGAATTTCTTCTATGGAAGGAATATGAGGTAATTGGGAAGTGGTTGGTGCATCACTGAAAATAACATGGACCGCATGGGTATGGCTATCATGAGTTGAGGTCTCTCTGGTTTGATCAGAAGAAGGGGCATGATTAGGAAATGGTTTCTTGAATATGTGTAGGTTTTGATTGGTAGGTGCGTTTGGATTATCCAAGGTTAGCTCGCCTTTCTCAAGCATTTCTTGGACAATGTTCTTGAAAGTGATGCAATTGCCATCACTATGACCTTTTACCCGATGATAGTTACAAAAGTCATGCTCTTTATACCACGTGGGTGTGGGGTGAGTAGGATCAAAACCAGTGTGTGGTTTTATGGGAGGAACGGTGATAGCCCCAACTTTAATAAGATTTTATAAGATAGAAGAATAAGGCTCCCCAATTAGGGTGTATTTTGTTGTTCATGTCCTGGATTGAAAAGTCGAACCAGTGAGAGATTAGATGAGGGGCTAGCCTAATTTGATGGATGAGCTGGGTTGAATTTTAGTACCACTGCGTTAGTAGTTCCCTTGGCTTTTGAATAATTGTTCTATGGTTTTGAAGAAGAAGAGGTATCATTTGGCTTAAATGCTGAGTTTTTATTGTGTAGTTGGATTTTATTTTCCTTGATGGCCTGAATCTCTAGCTTTCGTGCCATGGTGAATGCCTCATTGAAGGTTTGAAAAGTCTACACCTGTAGGGTTGGTGAGATATGTCTAGCACAATCTTGCGTGTGAAGAGCTGTATGAGTTTGATTTTTGGTAGTTGGAATGTGAGTTGATTAATCAAGCTATGACAACGAGTGAAAAAATCTGTGATAGATTCATCATCATATTGATGCGTAGAGTAGAGGTCAGTCATGGTAACCTTCTTAACAACATTAATGGAGAAGTGATCCAATAAGGCTTGGGCTACCTAATTAAATGAGAATATAGAGTTTCTAGGTAACCCACTATACCAATCTAACGCGGGTCTAGTAAGAGACATGGGAAAGGTCCTCAGGAGAAAAGTATCATCATGGGAGATTAGATAACACCCATGTTTGAAAGACCACAAATACTATTGCGGGTCTTCTTTCTATTGAAGTGGTTAAATTTAGGCATTTCCCAATGTACGAGATATGGATGAATAGGAATGGATGGGTGGATGGGCTCATTACAAATCTCATCGTAGGTGAGAGAGTTACGTGTGCCAGAAACCGATGCCTCTAATGTTTGCATCTTGTCCATCATTAACTTGATTAGGTCGTTGGTAGGTTGTGATTGTTGGGTACCTCCTATAGTGTAAGGAGGTTGGTGTTGGACATATGATGGAGGTGGCATTCCTGTATATGGTGATGCCATATAGGTAGATTGAGAAGGAGGAAGTGAAATAGGGGGTATGTACCCAGAATGAATGATAGATGAAACGAGAGGCTGCTGATAGTACGTATATGGAGGTGGAAGGGTTGTGGTGACCCTAGTGGTAATGGGGGCTAAGGATTGTGGAATAGAAAGAACAACATTTTGAAAAGGGGTAGGGGTCACCGACACTAGGGGTGGTTGTGTAGCTACGAGTATATGTGAAACAATAGGCATGGATGAGGTTATGTTCTAGGTGTTTGGCGAAGGTATATTGGATGTGGCGGGTGTAATAGATGTGGCAGACGTAACGGTCATAGCAGGTATGGGGCCTAAGCTGCGAAATGACTGGGGGCAAGGCGAGGTGTGGGTAGTGGAGCCGAGGAGGTTAGAGTAGAAGTAGGGGCAAGTGTCGGGGGATAGATACGGGCATGCCGTATATCAACTGACCCGAGGCATCTCAAGTAGATTAGTGGGAAAGATAAAATTACAAGGCGGCGGGGGTTACGGTCAAGGAGTTGTGTGAACTCCTCATCTCTGTGGTGATAGTGATAGGTTGGGTAGGATATATGGGTGTTAAAATAAAAGGTGGTGAAGGACTAGGTGGGAATGGTTGATGACTGGTGTGGAATATGAGGGTGTTTTCTTGGCTTTGGGTCAGCACCATGTGAACAAGTACTGACGTGGTAGGACTGCTTTCTGTAAATGACACAGAATACAGTAAAAATAGGAAAAAACAAGCTAGTGGTAGGTGAATTGGAGTTAAGATGTCAGCTAGAAAAATTGCATAGGATAACCGATGTCGGTTAGGGTAAACGATGCTGGTCACAGTTAACCACTATCGGTCACTGTGGAGAATGGACAGTTTGTCAAAACAAGGTAAAAGGCCAATAATTTGCCAAGTATGCAAGCTACTGATGGAATTTACCAGGAAAATGAATATGATAAGAGTGACAAAGACTCGAACAACAAAGAAGGTGAAACAAGTGTCCTTTTGGGTAGGTTAACCAAAAGAATAGTAAACCGACACCATTGGGTGAAATTGATGATGGTCAGAGGATAACCGACGACGGTCATTGGACCAACACCGGTTAATCGTGAAATTGAAATAGTGATGAAGAAAATATGGTTGTGAGTTAAAATTAGATGTGGAATCAAACCCAAAATTCTAAGAATGATGAGAATATGGTCAGGCACACTCAGATGAAGCTGGAATACACCAACTATGATGAGGAGTGTGCAAAGGGGAAATAAGAAAATGAAGAATGAATCCTCTCACCTCAAAAATGCAAGCCAAGTAGAAACACTAAGAAAAATACGATCCTAAGAGTGTTTTTTCTATTATGTTTGTTTAGCTTATGCTATTTAAGGACTGACTCATGAACTTTAGAATAGAATTTTTGGTGAGGATGGCTTCCTACGAAGAAGGAGATCTATAAGGAGAGGTTTCAGGTTATGTTATGGTGGGGGTGGGCCGTCCTCTGATGGGGTACTAGAAAGAGATAACCAACGGGGTGCCCACTGTACCGTGATCATGTGATCACCTACAGCTTCTTCCAAGAGAGATGTTGTTTAAGAATGTGTGTATTTTCAATTTTGTGATGTTTGGTAAGAATTAGAGAGAGAAAGAGAAATGAAGTGCTTTTCTACGATTCATTTGTCTGGGCATGACTTCCAGCGTATAGGTTGCCCTCAATTAATGTGAGCTAATGCAGAGAAGTAGAATGAAATGAAATGATTTTTAAACCCAAATTGAAATGTTAAATTCGATGAAATAGAATGATGAACAGGAGAAGAGATTCTCTTTCACTAATGCAATACTAATGAAAGGGAAGAAGTGTTCTTTTTAAAGAACCAAAATATGATTGCTTTTAGACAATAGAAGAAGAGAAGGTTCCAGGGGAGAAATTTTAATGTAAGAACCTTTTAAAAAGGAAACAAACATGCAAATTTTCTCCTAGAAATGAAAGAATGCAAAGAACCCCGAATGGGTCCCACCGTGCATGCCAAAAATGTTTCACTTGATTCTAGAGCATTTCTTTGAATGTTGACGAAACAGATAAGGGTAAAGGGCTAGGAGGAATACTGTTGAAATATTGGTTGTAGGTTGTTGTTGGAGTATGACTTCTTGATCCAAATCTGATCATGAGAGCTTCCTTTTTGTTTGGAGGAACTAGAAAAAATGGAAACAAGACCACCAAATAAAAGTTAAACGGTATATATACAAAGTGGGACTCGCCTAGTGTATGCTAGATCGGGAAGTGTGATGATTCCTATACATTTGTCAATCTACCTGTTTATAACAACTTAATGCTAATAATAAAGGAAATCCTATTGTAGTTAAAATGATTTAGGTATCTCATTTGTCTACAATAAGAAAATTCATTCACAACAGGCTAAGCTATGACTAAATCTGAAGGTCAAGGTCTCTGTCATAATACAGGTATTGGTTAGGGTCAGGTTCTGGGCCGTTTTGGGTATTGGGTAGAGAGTGGAAGCTCTGTTCTTGGTTTCTGGTCAAAAACACAGAGACCAACATCGATCTGGTATGACCGATGTCGATTTAGGTTAACCGGCGATGGTTGTGGGTAACCGACGTCGGTATGGTTGTGGTATAGGAAACTCAGTAAAAACTTGGTGGGGTGACAGATCTGAGGCTAGATGAAAATGGAAGGGCAATGACAAGGTTCGTGTGGGTCTCAGGTATGCACAAGAATGATTAAAATCTGGGTATGGGTGAAGGGATGGTCAAGTTTGCATGGAGGTAAATGGTGGTGGAATGGAAATGGGAGCAGAAACTAATAACAGAAGTAAAATAATCTACCAAATGATAAATGGACAAGTGCTGGTTAACAAAGAACTTACTATTTGTATGAGCTTGATGTCTGGTTGGCAATGGTGGGTGATCAAATGGAAGGAACTTGATGTGGTGCTGGAACTTCCCGAATGCTCCCGTGAAGGAAGATGGCTCTGTGGGTGCTTTTAATGTTGGCTATGGGTGCTCTGATGCATGTACGAATGCTCATTCTACTTGCATGCAGCTCTAGTTTTGTCTCTTGTTCTCAAAAGATGTGTCAATCTCTCAAAAATGTGCCAACATCAAAAAAAAAGTTTTTGGGGGTTAAATGGTAACCGATAGCGATTCTTGGTTGACAACGATGGTCTAGGGTAACCAACATCGGTTAGGGTGGGATTTCCTAGGTTTTTTAAAATGGGCAGATCCCTTTGATTTTCTTGGATCTCACTCACTTTTCTCTGCAGATTAGAATGGAAGCTTCCTTCTAACGGATGGGAATGTGGTTAGAGGGAATATAGGCTTTGATTTTTAGGGTTTGGGTAGGTCTTAGTTTGTTATGGAAACATAATAAGAATTGGTCTTAAGGTGAGGTGGCTTGATGATGTGTATAGGTGAGGTGGTGGTGTGGGCACTATCCAATTAGGATATATAAATAATAGATATTGTGAGATAATGAATTAATTTAATTAAATTAATTAAATTAATATTAGAGTGAGATGAAAGGGACCATGGTTAGGTGAATGTGTTAAGGTGTTTGTTTAACAAGGGACCAAGGGGAGTGTGACCAATTTTGGTGTCTACGGCTAGAGCCACTTTCTAGAGGGCAATGGATATGACATTCAAAGGGATGATCAATAAAATAGTATTGATCTATCCGGATGACATTAGTGTGTTCCCAAAATGTAGAAGAACACCTTTTTCACCTAAGACAGGTGTTTCAAAGGTGTAGGATATTTTGGGTATCATTAAACCCTAAGAAATGTATATTCTTGGCCCATGAGAGCAGTCTTCTACGCCATATTGTGTTAAAGGAAGGTTTGGCAATTGACCCAGAGAGAGTTGAAGCAATAAGAGCATTACCATTACTAAGCCATAAGAAGGCTCTTCAAAGCTTCTTAGGAAAGATCAATTTTGTCCATAGGTTTGTACCAAAATTTTCCACCCTTGTCAAGTCAATAATGTTGATGTTGAAGAAAATCTTGGCATTTAGGTGGAAAGCTGAAGGAAGAGAAAGTTTTGAGGCCATCAAGGAAGCTATATCACAATCCCTAACTCTCGTGAATCCAAATTTTTCTAAGGATTTCATACTATATGCCTTTGGTGGCATTGACATAATTTCTACAATCTTAGTACAACAGAACAAAGAGGGTACAGAGCATCCAATTACCTTCTTAACCAAGGTTTGGAAGATTATGAAGTGAGATACTTCATTGAGAAGCATGTCCTTGCAGCAATCATAGGGTTAATGAAGTTTAAGCATATGGTTTCAAAAATAAAATACAATTGTTAGTCTCCCAGCATGGAGGAGTTAAAGAATTCCTTCTCAAGCAAGGATTTGAATGAAAAACATGCAGGATGGATCACTTGTGTCATGGAATATGACATTGAGATCAAGGTCACTAAGCTGGTCCGTGGGAAGGGATTATGAACAATTGGCCTCAAGTCAACAAGATGAAGAAAATAGGAAGCTATTTTTATCCTACGAATAGTCAAGAGAAAGAAAATGATGATGTGGCCACTCCTTATTAGACTCGAGGATATTATGTACTTCCTACAAAAAGCCTATGCCATCATTGAATGAGTAAAGCAAAAAGGAAACACTTCAAACTACAAGCCATCCCATATGTGCTTATTGATGGTGTCTTGTTCAAAAGGGACATTAATGGCATTCTTTTAAGATGCATTGGGACAGATCAGATTGAGAGAGTATTACAGAGTTCTATGTTGCAGTTTGAGGCCACTTTGCTCCATGGGTGATAGTAATTAAGATCATGAAGGTGGATTATTATTGGCTCGGGGTGTTTAGTGATCTGCTATACATGGATAAAGAAGTGCAAGCATTGTGCATTCTTTAGAGGAAAATAAAAACTAACAACCCTTCCATTGCACCCAATCTCAGTTGACCACCATTCATGCAATAGGGATTAGAATTCATTGGGGTCATCAATCCAAATTTGAACCAAGGCCAAAAATGGATTTACGATAAAGTAACCTAATATTTCACCAAGTGGACCAAGGCGGTGGCACTCAAAGAAGCTAATTAGTCTAGCATCCTAGATTTCTATGAAGGGATAGTGACCATATTTGGAGTGCCACCATGATTATATCGAGATGACATAATGGAACTCATAGGTTCCAAAGTCACATAATGGGTGTTAGGAACATGATTTACTTGAGCACTTCATCAAACTATTACCGTCAAGGTAATGGCTAAGTTGAGTCCACAAACAAGAACCTGCTAAAGATTTTCGGAAGAACTCTTCATGAAAATTAGAGAACCTAGCACACAAAACTCAAATCATCCTTATGGGCTGATAGGAAAACACGCAAGAGATCTAAACAAATCTCTCCATCCAAACTTGTCTATGGGAAAGAAGCAGTGTTGCCTATATCACTTGAGTTGCCAACATTGAAACTCATGAAGTAGCTGGAGATGTCTAAATTTGAACCAATGGAGGCCAGATATGCAGAGCTGATGGAATTGGAAGAAACTAGAGAGCATGCAATTCAAACAATGGAGAAGGATTAGGTCTCAATCAAGAGATGTTTTGACAAGAAGGAAAGAACAAGGACCTTCCAGGAAGGAGACCTAGTTTTGAAATGGGATGCAGATCGGGCAAAACTAGGAAGGCATTCCAAGTTTGATGCCATTTGGAGTGGCCCCTACATGGTCACAAGATGTAAAAGTAGCAATGATTTCCAATTGTCTACATTGGATGGTGAGGAGTTGTAGATTCCAGTGAATGGAATCTATCTTAAACACTGCTACTAGAAGGAAAGTTCTCACCTTGTACATATTAGTTTAATTTCTCATTCCTCTAAGTGCTTGTGCACATTACCTTGTTGTAGTTTAGGTTGCTTTTTTCCTAAGTTATTTGCACACTCTGCATGTTCTACTTGGAGCATGTATGATTTCAAATTTTGTATATAGTTGTGGTGTTGTTTTGTTGCTCTTGCATAGTCCATTTAGAGACAGATGAAGCCCCGGTCAAAGCAATTTTCTACTCTTAGAAACCATCGTTTTGAGATTTCTTATGAAAATTGAGAGTGCAAATAGTCAAGCTTATGAATCAGAGGTAGGATCAGTATTAGACTTTTGTTCTCAACTCCATGCCAAATAGATATGACAAGGAAATTGGTCTTTTCATCTAGCGAGATATGTACCCCTCGTGAGGTGCCAAATTGTTATCCATATTTCACCCACTAGGAAAAATATTGGATCAGCCATGACCCCACATAGAAAGAACCATAGAAACCGCATTCAAACCTTACAAACAGGTTGCAGAGGAACTCTATAATGGAGTGTTGGGGCATGTGAAAGATCAAACAACCTTGTGCAGTAAAGGAATTAATGAAACGACTCTGTCAAGCAAATCCGTGCCTCAAATCCAGCAAACAGACTCGGGTAGGATCTAAAATGGAATAGTAGAGTTAGGGAAGGAGGCCAAGTAGTGTTAAAATAACTAGAGCCTCAAAAGATAAGAAATGGAAAATTTTCAAAGTCTTCGGGCTCTGAAATGGTTCAAAATGGGCCTAAAATTGGCTAAGTATAGAGAAGACAATGGACGCTACCAAGTGTCAAAGTGACGCATCTCCAAGAATTAATCCCAAGAGGTAGATTCAAAAAACCACCATGCCCCCATGTGTCCCAGGTCCAAAATAGGGGCAGAGTCAAATGAAGTCAAAAGGTAGACAGGGAGGGCCTAAAAAAAGGTTGTGTATAGAAATGTTAAGTGGAAGCCGCCACACGTCAGCTTGGCGCATCTCCAAAAGTTAGTCAAAAGGCGGAGACCCAAATGAGTGTGAGCTCACCACATAGTCCAAGGTTAGAAAAGGTAAGAGGGGTTGTTGAAAATTCTAAGAGCTTGCGAAGTTTTCCAAGTGTCGACCTAACGCTCCTCCAGAGGTAAAAATCTAATCTGATTTATCAGGTGAGCGTGGAGCCTCCACACATCTAATTTCGAAAAGGGACAGAGTTGGGTTGAATAGTCAATGCATTATGATAGGGTGATGGATAGTGCTAAGTGTCCAAGCAGTGCTAGTTTAAGAGAAGAATTGAAGGAAGGTTTCCAAGTAAGCGTGTGCCACCACGTGTCCTGGTTAGATATATGGCCCCACCGAGCAGAGGACTTAGGCAAAAATAAGGAAATTGAGCAGTCGTGGAGGAAACCATGTGTCAGCCCCATGCCATTCCAAAAGTAAAATATAAAGGCTGCCCTCAAACATTCGCCAACTCTCCACATGTCCAGCTTTCAAAAGGGGGCCCGTTTTGAACCGGTTTTCCCACTTTTGTACGGACCCAATCTAACTTTGAAATGGGCATATATTTCAAATCGGGGCTCAAAATCTAGTAAATTTGACACCGTTAGAAAGATCTCGGCCTAGTCTACGCCATAGAGATCTAAAAATTTAAGTTTAGAGAGGTTAGGTGGGAGAAAATAGTCTTCGAGATGTTAATACAGGATCTATTTTGCCTCAAGCAACTAGATCAGATTCAATCGATCAACTGTTTCTTCCTCCTCGAGGCACCGAGGAAGAAATTGATGCAGTCAAGATAGATTTGGGGGTAGATTTTTTAAGAGGAATTAATAGAAATGGTTGAACTTTGGACTATTTTTCCTGCTTCTCTCTCTTTCTCCCTTCTATGTTGAATCTATAAAATCATGGTCGAGACTCATTGTAAAGGGTTAGAGTTTTCTTTTTCTTGCCCTCCCTTCTTCTTTTGTTCACAGAAGGATTTATGGAGCCTTTTTTAACCTCTCCTTCGGGTTGTAATACAAGTTTTTCCTCTTGGATACTACAATATATTGTATCAATTCCTAAGAAATAATATATATGTCTGTGGATGTTTTCTTGACCCTCTCATGTATTCATTATTGTCTCTCTGATCTCTTATTGCGATTTGGTCATTTGTGCATGTTGTTTGTATTGCAATCCTGTGGTCTATGTTAAACTACAAAACGGGTGTCTAAAATTCCTTTGGTGTATCACCTGTTAGCTTAGGTTTATTTTCTTGCATCTTTTAACCCTATCTACTTGGTAAAACTTAGATTAGGTTTAGGAATAGGTCCTTTGTAAGTTTTCATGCCATCACCTAAATAGAGGAATAAGAACCAACCTTTAATCTAGAGAGTTTTTTCCATTTGTAAAGCCCCATACTTTGGTGAAAAATCAATGTTATGTGGATCACACCAAATGACTCTTCCTTAGAAAAGCAAATCGACAACTCGGTTGGGGGTCTTTGTGATTTTGCACTAATAATAGCTAGAGAATCAACTCTAGTATTCTTTTCTCTTAGTACAACTTCAATTGAGAATTCATCAAGGATTTCGATAGAAACCCAAAAATATTTCTATAATGTTTCAATCTCATATTCTTGACTTGGTAAAGATCCCTTACCTGTTTCACAATCAACTCGCATCACCACGAGAAAAAATATTATTTAGTCCTTTTTATTTTCCATGCTCAACCCAAAGATGAGAGCCTCATACTCAGCTGTGTTATTTTTATTTTCAAAGTGAAGATTGAAAGAAAATGGAGGAATCTTCCCTTCTAGAGAGATTAACACCACACCAGCTCTAGAACTAGCTAAATAATAACCTCCATCAAACTCTAGAGTCTAAATTCCATTGGGATCGTGAATCACTCCCTTAGGGAGATTTATCTCATCCTCTAACATGATCATATAGTTTCCATTCCATATATCTTCATAGAGTATTTGTGCTTTTGGATCATCAGTATTTTGCACACTATACTTAGTTTTCTTTTCTGGTAATAACATCTTGATTTTTCCATTGACTAGGATCAAGGCATGTGACTAGTCCATCTGAATTTCACCTCCTACCATTTTACAATAATTCCTACTTAGCAACATACCATACGAGGGAGGGATTTTAGCTATGATAATAGCGGCTAAGACCCTTTTCTATGGAAAATCAACAAAGGCTACTTATGATTCTTTAATCCTTCCAACCAAAGGCACTTCTCTACTCTCCATGGAATAAAAGGAACAAAAGTAACATGTTAGATTCAGGCCTATAGCATGAGCTACTTTTGCAGGAATTACATTGTTCGATGCTCTTGTGTCTATAACACTATTACTAAGTTTATGGCCAACTATGAGAAGAGTCGCATACAATGGTTCAATTTTCTCTTTAGGGAAGTGACTTGCATGCCACAATGCTTGGTTGAGGTGAGGAAGAGGGAGTGGGTAAAATACCTTTAGAAGTATTGGATGAGGCTTTGGATTTGGAATTGACAAATTTTACCATTTTAGCAAAGGCTTTTGGATGGGTTTGGTAAAACTCTGCCTCTAAAATTTGGATTTTGGTCTTTTTAGGTGATCAATGATATCAAAAGATCCAAAGGTGTATGGGGCATCACTACTAGGAACTTGAGAGAATTTGGACTTATCAATTTAAGGATTTGAAAGAAAAGGAGTTTTGGGAAGCAGTAGAAGGAGAAGGATTAGCATTACTCACCTTTTTCATGGAGGTAGTGGGAATAGGGGTCTTCTTTTAGCAACCACTGGAATAGTTATAGGAAACTCCTTGGATTTCTTAGTAGGATGCACCACTTTTTATTTCTTGTTTGCTTGCTTCTGAGTCATGACAACATAGGACTCACTATTCATCTTTGATAATCTTTTAGCATAGTCATCTCATCATCCATACCTTCAAAGTGGTAAGGAAATGAACTTGAGATCCACTAAGTTCCTTCACTTCTTAATCAAATTCTTCTTACGGTTCTTCATAGAGTTCATTAAACTCCTCACCATCAGGTTCTTCAACTTCACAAGTTGCATTGACTGGGACCTTGATGGGTGGGCCTTAAATAGCTAATCTAGTATGAGAAGAAGGAAAATGGTTCCTGGGCTGAAAATTCTTCCTTGGAATATCTTGGTAAGGAGCATGTTGAGCCAATTGTTTCTTGATAGCTATGAGGTCATTGGAAAGCTTCTGTACCAACTGATCTGAGTTGGCTCCAGGAGAGGAGGAAGAAGAAGATGCTTTAGACTTGGAAGGTTCTCTTTTCAACTTACCAGACATGATTAAATCATCTTCAACACTGATAGCCAAATGTTGATCAACATCTAGAGTTGCAAGATTAGCTCTCCTTAGTGCATAACTTACTTTAGGTAATTGAGCATTGAGGAAGAAACAATTTTGGATTTGATCCAATAGATGAGTGTTCTGTGGGATTTTATGAATGAGCTTGTTGAATTTGGATACAAATTCTCTCATGGGCTCAAATGGTTCCTTCTTGATATGAGAGATTTGAGCTAACAGAGCATGCACATCTTCAGCAAGTTTGAAATGTTTCTCAAAATGAGGTGTCATGGTGGTCTAGTCAATAATTTGATCTAGCATGAAGATTCTAGAACTAATGGGTAGCATTATCCCCGCAATGTCTCCACAAAAATTCTGATAGAGACATCTTCATGTTCAACCCCAAGAATCCCACATGCAACAATAAAGGTTGTAATGTGTTCATCTGGATGAACCTTCCCATCACCCCGGAATTCAAGAAAACATTTCCTACTACCCTAGGTAACTCATGCAATGGATGAGTAAGAGCAAGAGAACCAACCCGTTGTGTCCAACAAAAACAGATGCCATCTTTGGAAAAATTGATCAAGGGGAACTCAAACACCAACAAGTATCAAAGCACGAATATTACGACTAAGTTGTTCTTGAGGAATGTTATCCTTGGAATTTATGTCTTTAACAGGAGGTGTGCTTGCAGAATGAGCTCCTTTGTTCCTTCTTGCTAGAAGAAGAGAGAATTTTTCTTGCTCCAGAAGTTTAAAATGAGAATCTTCACCATGAGATATTTCTTCCCACGTGTATATCAGCGTTTCTAGATCAAAATGATCTTGAAGTTGTTCTTTTCAAAGGGATATGTTTGAAAAATAAATCCCCAGCAGAGTCACCAAAAACTATTGGGTTTTAAAATGGTACTTTGATCAAAACCAAAGTTAGGGGAAAGTAAGTCCCTCCTCTTTATGGGAAAGGTTCCCTTATTGAAAACAAGCAACAAAGTTTATATACAAATGTATAGTTTTCATCTTAAGGCTGGACCTATAACATCTTGAAATGCTTTTATACCAAAATATTATCAATACAAATGAATGGAAGAACTGAAGAAAGGAAAGAGTAGAATATAACAACACTTTCAGGAAATATAGATAGCAGAGTATAACCCTATATGTGTTGAGCAAGAGTGATACAAAACATAATCATTCACATTCATAACATAAGATATCATTCCACAGACACAAAGTTCCAGAAATCATATCAATAAGAACACAAAGTTTCTTATCACAGAAAGTAAATGATCCACGAATTTCAAATGAGCAAGAAGGGATAATGGAGGAAGATAGAGAAAAGGGGAAAATCCTTCTGTATTGATTTACTTTTGACTATAATTACACTTCAAAAGTATCAGAGTCCAACCCTTTGCAATGAGCCAAGATCTTACATTTATAGATGAAGCCAAGAGAGGAGAAGAAGAGAAGGAAGAAAATCTGATTTGGTGCCCAACCACCAACTATCAATGCCCCTGCAAATCCACCTACAATCTGTCAAATCTGGTTCTGCATGTCTTTGGCATGCTAAAGAAGGAAGGATGAGAGATCAGACCAAATTTGATCTAGTTGAAGCAATCCGATCACATATTAATGGCATGAAATATGTTTTCTAGGTTTTCACCCGAATCAAGATATCCATCTAGTTCTCCATGTCTGTTTGGCATGTTGGAGAAGGAAGTATGGAAGATCGGATCAGATCTGGGTAGTTGAAGCAATTAGATCCCATATTAATGTCTTGAAATAATTTTTCCATAATTCCAACCACCAAACCCTATTGAAAACAATATTTTATGCTTCCATGGAGTAGAGGAGACCAAGATCTTTCTAACAGTATATAATTTGTCGAATTTTGAGCACTGGAGCGAAAGTTATGCTCATTTGAATATTTGAATCGAATCCATACAAAATTGGTGAAAATGCAAAAATGCATCCGCGGGCCTGAAATTGAAATTGTGCCTTTAGCGTAAAAGATGCAAAAGTGTAAAAGTGCAAAAGTGCAAAAGTTTCCCCTAGCCCCATAAGCCTAGAACATCACATTTTTCAGATTAGGTCGACATGTGGTGTTACTCGAGTGGTAACAGAGTCACAACTCACTTTATAATTTTACTTCTTTTAGAAATGAGGCTCAAAAGATCAAAGTTCTCTACCGACCCGCCTCTCTGCTTTGATTTTTGATTTAGGCTCAACATTTGACTTTTCCCTCTTGAAAATAAGGTTCAAAATCTCAAAAGGCTCCGACGATCCGCTTCACCGCTTTGAATTTCCAATGGTGGGCTCAAGATTTGAATTTTTCATTTGTGTTTGGTGGGGTTGTGGGTCACTTTATGAATTTAAACCTTTTTAATGAAAAAGGCTGAAAATCTCAAATGGCTCCGACGATCCGCATCCCCGCTTTGACTTTCTAATGACGGGTTCAAGATTTGAATTTTTCCTTTGTGTTTGGTGGGGCTACTAGTCACTTTATGACTTTACGCCCTTTGCCAAAATGCCTCAAAACAAAAAAAGGTCCGCCTTTCTACCTTTTTCTAAATAGCCAATCAGGATCTTTCGAGGCCACGAGGCCAACTTGACACTTTCACTAAAAGAGCCAAAATGACAAGTTCACAAAAAGAACCTGTCCTGCCACATCTAATTAGGGATGCCCATGTGCCCGTGGATGTTGGGGCACAAAATTGATAGGGAAGATATGCCCGTCAAAGATGAAAAGAAGGGAAAAAAACTCCATCGTTTAAGCCCAAATTAAGGATTTCTCCCACAAAAGATAATGAAAGAAATAGAAGGCTTGACCTAGTCCATAGCCATAAAAAAAGATAGATGAATTCCACGCATCCATGATAAAAATAGAAAATATTTTTCAAAACACATAGACTGAGGAATTTTTAAATGGAACCCTTGGGATTAAAAACTGAATACCAACACTTCAAAACACAAATTTCTCCATACCTCCGACTTCTTACTCCGTTTTAAACACTCCTCAAAGGCACCAACTCAATTTTTGAAACTGGACTTGGAATGTGAGGAGGATTTTGAGAGAGACAACACAATCCAAAGACAAGAACCCACTACCCTCCAACAGGGTAGTTAAACCGAAAACACCTTCCATTGCTAGTTCTTCTAACACACCTATACCCAAGCAGATACCATTAAAACCTAAGACAATACCACCTACCAAACTAGTAGTCAAACCTATTTCCCTCCTATAACACCTCTTCCACACAATCATCTACACCTTTACCCAAACCCAAAATCACTTCCCACCGTGATCTATGGAAGGGTCCTACGCCAACATTTTAGCCAACCTCTTAAAGACCTCTGTCATCACATTACCACCTCTTAGACCTTACGACCCCTTCAAACCAAAAAAAAAGGGTCTCGATGAAACTAAAATTCATGCCTACCATTGTGTGCCAAGACATGACATAGAGGTTGTAAGACTCTCAAAACCATTCTCCTCCAATTGTGTTCTCCTAAAGAAAATTTTGACAAAGACGATCTTCTTGATGAGGACCCTATTCCACTTACAACTATCATCATATATCCCCACCCACTACCTATTCAATGACCTACATCACCACCTCCACAACCCTTTTATCCACCTCTAAAATTTGATATTAACATGGTCTATATCGTAGAGTTAGCCAAACCACCTCCTAAATGCCAAATGCCCTAATCATTTCGTAAGGTTCTTACCCGCATTAGGTTTTTTTCCATCATGTCGTTATAATACTCATGACATACCTTCTCCATCTACATCCTTCCCTCAGATTAACATGGTCTAAGTTTCCACTCGCACTTAAAAGGGCAAAGGAAAAGAAAAAAACAACTAGCCCATCAACCAATCCCGTGCTAATATACCTTCTATACCTGCACCCAAAATCACCATTCGAGGAATCACATAACCTATTTCTGATGGGGTCACCCATTATGCTATGATAAAATAATTACACCAATCCCCTCTAAAAATGTCTTTGTACGATCTCATCCAAACCTCTAAATCTCATCAATAAGCCCTTATGGAGGTTTTGCAATCCATCAAGGTTTTACCTAACGACCCCACACCAGTAGCCTCCATTCTCACCCCTCACCATGTGGCTTCTCTTACCAAATCATCTAGTTATTCTACCCCTCAGCCCACTCATCAAGTAGCCGCCCTAAGGTTTTCTTACAAGGAGATCATACCTCTTCAATCAGACGACCCTGATCCCACCCTTTTTAACTCCGTCTATATCAATAATATATGCGTATGAAATTTTATGATTGATGACGGTGCTAGTATCAACATCATCTCCTCCCACATGTACAATCAAATGTGCATTCCTTCAAATCACATGCATAATAACCTAGTTATGTTGTGCTCCTTTAATGACGCCATCACTTCCACCCTTCACACCATTATCCTTTATGTTCGTATGGGTGCTTACACTATCCTGGAATAGTTCTACATCTTAGAGGGAGAGTTCCAAAGATAACTTGTTGCTTGGCCAACCTCGATTCACATCATGGGTTGTGTTCCTTCAACATTACACCATTATGTAAAATTTGAACATGAAGCACATAACTATACGATCCCAGTTGACCCGTCACCTTTCAAAACTTGAACATCTTATACCGACCTAACGATGTCCTTGTTCTAGTTAAGGCATCTACTACTACTTCCCATTCTCCTTCACGATAACCCCATCCACCAATGCTATCACCACCTCTCCCAAAGCTAACTCTTCTAGTTATACTACTACTGTAGCCTTTGTAGCTAGCCCATCTACCTCCCAACCAACCGATACCCGTCCCACCCAATCGCCTAGTAATTCATCATCCCTTCTACCCTTATATCTCTTACTAATCCTTTAAAGGGTGTCTTTAAACACCTCACCGTGGGGGAATACCACCTCTACAATATCAACACATTCCTTACTCCGCAAGAGTATGACAACATCCTCGTTATGACTATCACATAGGAGAGGTATTCCCTTATGGTCCTCCCCACCTTCACACCAACTTAATGTATGGGGGACTTGATACTTCCACCTATTCACCCGAACCACCATCCCAAACATGACCATTTTCATCCGACCTCCAATCTCTCACCAACCGCCACTTTTCTTACACTTTCCTTCACCACTACGCATGGAAAGGTTTTGGCTTTGTTTTTTACGAACAAGGCCTTCATATCGTCATCCCATATACTACCCGTAAACACAAAGATTATAGTGGCATTGGATTTGTTGAACCATATTCCAAGAAGACCCACATTGACCTCACTAAAGATGAAAAACATTCTCCACCCCATTCACCAATGTCACCACCTTCACCCACAGAGTCCATAGATCCTGAATCTATTCCTGCTAACTTTTTTTTCATGAACACAATTTCCATGGGACCTATGACTTATCAATGCGATGGAGAGGCTCTTTCTTCTCTTACCTTGTTGTATCTTGATATGATTGATGATGATGCACATTTTATTAAAGTCATTCAATGTCAGACGATGAGTCTATCCTCACCTACCACAAAAGTGCGGAAGATTTTTATATTCATCGCTTGTTTCCTTCTAAGATGTAAACCATGTTGAATGAATCAACCATCAAAATTAATATTAACATTCAGGATGACCTGCACATTATAAATATAGGCCAATCTTTAAATGCCACAGAACATGAAATTTTTACTTCTTTCCTCCGGGATCATAGTAATGCCAATTCTTGGTCCTATGTTGATATGCTCGGTATTGGCCCAAATAGTGTGGTCCACAATATTGTAACCATTCTTGTAGCCAAACCCATAAAAGAGAAGCTGTGGAAAATGCATCCTCGCATTTCCCTTCTTGTCAAAGAGGAACTCCAATAACTTCTCTTGGTTTCCTTCATCCTACCCATTGACTATCCCCAATGGATTTCTAACATTATTTGTGTCACAAAAGTGACAAGGGGACTTCACATTTGCATGGAGTTCTATAACCTCAACTTATCTTTCCGTAAAGACAAATTTCCTCTACTAGGTATTGACCAGCTAGTTGATCTAATCGCTAATCATGAGATGTTAGCACTCATGGATGGTTTCTCGGGTTATAACAAAATATTAATCACTCTAGAGGATCAACAAAAACTTCCATCATCACTCCTTGGGGAACTTCTACTATCAAGTCATGCCTTTTGGCCATAAAAATGTTGGTGCTACATATCGCTGTAATTTGTGAATTATATATTCCATGACATAATGCATCACATATGAGAAGATTACGTAGATGACCTTCTTGCAAATCCAAACATTGAGGTGAAACACCTTACAGTCATTAAGGTCATCTTTGACCTCCTCATCAAGTATTGTTTTCACCTTCAACCTAAGAAGTGTGTCTTCGCTATGCTCTCAGGAAATCTCCTTGGTTTCATCATTTCTTTGCATGGCATAGAAGTCGATCCTACTAAAGTAAAGGCTATTCTCCAAATGTCTCTGCCTACTAATCTCTACCAACTTTGAAGTTTGTAGGGTAAGTTGTAATCTATTCGTCAGTTTATTTTGCAAATTTCTGACCACTGCCAACCATTTCATCATCTCCTCAAAAAGTACGTCTCCTTCAAATGGGATGATGAATGCCACAAAAAATTTGGCGCCTTAAAATAATACCTTATCCAACCACCATTTCCCACTCCTCCTAAAGATGACCAACCATTTTACCTATACATTTCTACTACTGATCATTCCTTAGGTGCCATGCTTGCTCATCATGATGAGAAACACATGGAGCAAGTGGTTTATTACATTATCCATACCTTTTTGGTTTACAAAACTAGGTACACCCATGTTGAAAAAATTTGGTTACCCTTAGTTTTTTTGCCACTAAACTTCGTCATTACTTACTCAACCATAAAACTTTTATCATCACTAACACTAACCCCTGACATTACATGTATGCCAAACCCTACCAACATCAACGCGGTGAATGTTGGCTCATGCTTATCAAAACCATGACCTTGAATTCATCCATAAAAAATCTATCAAGGACCAAATAATTATTAACTAACTTGCAGATGCACCCTCTTCGAAACCAATCCTCTAACACCAATTTATATAATGAATCCATTTCTAACATCTCTTTAGATGATACCATTTAATAGACGACCTTATTCTTTTATGGTTCCAAATGTTAGCTTGGGGGTGGTGCAGGCGTTATCCTCATTCCTCTTGATGGTGAAGCTATGCCTTTATCTTTCAAACTAGATTTTGATTGCACTAACAACATTGTTGAATATGAAGCACTCATATTAGGCCTTCAAACTACCATCACCCTAGATGTCAAATCAATTAATATCTTTGGTTACTCTCGTGCAGTTTGTAAACCAAGTTAATGGTATATACCAATTTCGTAATGAAATACTCCAAAATTATAAACACCGTGTTGACATACTTCTGACTACCTTTGACCGTTATGAACTTCAAACCACCCCACGTTCTACTAATAAATTTTTTTATACCATGGCGTGTATGGATTCTCGTATACCCACTTTTCATGCTAACTCTAAAATCTTTATCATTGTAATCACCTTCTTATTTATCTTGAGATGAAAACTTTGTCGAGAACCATCGCACCCTACCCACATGATATTTTGTAGAAGCAATTTGCAAACTACCTTTCCCTTTCCATTCTTGCTCCAGATCTTACTCGTAATGGACAAAATTACTTCCTTAAAAGTGTTTCTCGCTATGTCATCATGGGTGGTCTTCTTTATAAACGCGGCTTCAACGGTATTCTCTTACGATGCCTTACAAGTTCTGAAATTCCCTACACCATCAAGGAAGTTCATGACAAAATTTTTGGAGGTCACTTTAGTGGCTTAACTATCACTAAACACATTCTTCGCCAAGGCTATTATTGGCCAACACTAAACTGTGACTATTTTGACTATGTGAAATGTTGTGTGAAATGCCAACAACATGATAATCTTCATCACACACCTAGTCATGCCTTATAGGTCGCACGAGACCTTTGGCCTTTCTCTCAACGGGGTTTGGATCTTGTCAGAGAGATCAATGCTCATTATTCACAATGCCACAAATGGATTATAACCACTACGGAATACTACACTAAATGGGTAGAAACCATCTCCCTCATTTCTACAAAAGATGAGAAATTTTTGAATTCATCAACCATCATATTATTTGTCTCTTTGGTGTCCCTCACCGCCTCATCACAGATAACAAAAAGTAATTCAAAAAAAAAAACCTACAAAATATTTGTGATGATTTTTACATTCAACTAAGTTTCTCTTCACCTTACTACCCACAAACAAATGGCCAAGAAGAATCAACCAATAAAACCTTGAACAAAATTCTTATGAAAGTAGTTGACAATATTTGGAAGGATTGGCATACACACATTCCATCAACCATCACATTATTTTTCACTTTGGTGTCCCTCACCACCTCATCACTGATAACAAAAAGTAATTAAAAAAACCCTACAAAAGCTTTGTGATGCTTTTGGCATTCAACTCAGTTTCTCTTCACCTTACTACCCACAAACAAATGGCCAAGAAGAATAAACCAATAAAACCTTGAACAAAATTCTTATGAAAGTAGTTGAAAATATTTGGAAGGATTGGCATACACACATTCCTTTTTCCTTTTGGGCTTACCGCACTAGTATTCACACTTTGACATCTACCACACATTCTCTCTCGGTCTACGATACCGAGGTGGTCTTTCCTCTTAAAGTCCGTATTCAATCTCCCTACATCTCACTACAAGACATGCTCAACAATGATGACTTTCTCCAAGGCCATTGGGCACAACTTGAGTTATTAGATAAGTGACATCTCAATGTTCTTGATCATCTTAAAATCTACCAAAAATGTATCAAATGTGCCTATGAAAAATGCTTCCATGAGTAAACATTCCAGTTAACGACATCATCCTCAAAGAAAATCAAAATGTAACCAAAGAAGAGAAAAGTAAATAGGGGAAATTTTCTCCTGATTGGCTGGGACCCTATATCATTACTCATACCTTTGGATCAGGTGCTTATCATTTGTATTCACTCAAAGGTAAACCCGAACCTGAACCCCTGAATGCCTTGCATATTCAACCGTTCTATTGTTGAATAAAACCCTATATCACCTTCTATTTATTTTAAGCTCGTCCCTTGAGCACCCTTCACATTTCATATTACCTATTCTTGTGGTGAATGACTAAACAAGAATCTTTTGATTACCCATCTACTTTCTACCTTATCTTCAATATGAGTATCATGGCCCTACTCATGGCATTATTTTTATGGATAATTTTCATCTTTTTCAAGATGGAATCCCATGGTCATTCATTGCTTAAAACCATCTCTTTCATAGTTAACCTCTATGTGCTATGGTTGTTGTCCTCTAAACAAGAGCTTAATCTTGCTCTATAGTCTTGTCCATGACTTAAACATCCAAAAAGAAAAATAATTTAAAAAATAAAATGGGATTCAACTCCTTGAGTCAAACTTCTAGAAATGAGATGAATCCCTCAAAAGGGACATCTCTTCTCTCTATCTTGCCGTTATAAATAGACTTCTCCCTCGAAGGACAACTATACAAATTTATTGCAAAAATAAAATAAAATATTCATAAGCTTCCCACATTGATCAACTTCCTCGAAGACCTCAAGGAGATAATATACTCATGCCATGTAGAATTCCCGCATCGATCAATATATCAAACACAAAAGAAAAAAGAGAAAATGATAAATTTTTTTGTCATGGACTTGCCTATTTTGATCATGGGTTTCTTGCCAAGTAGACATGCTGTCTTACACCAAGTTACACTAAAACCAACCATTTTCACCTCATTTCCTTTTCATCCTAATCTCCTACCTTCTCAAGGGACTTGCCACAAAAACAAAATTTCATGATCATGTGACTTTCTTCACCCTTAACATAGTCAATCATGCAACACCTTTAGGGTCTTATGTTCATAATCCCACCTTTAATATGGTAGACTTGTTATGGTTCTTACCAATTAGGTGGCTCTTTTCTTCACCTCATACCCTTCAACTCCTTCATTACTTGTTGATTCTCCTATATAGGATTAGACCATTGACACCTACATTTTAAGAATTCCTCTTTCACCAACGTAACCATGCCTAAATTACCTAGACTCAATCATCCCTAAAACCTACCAAACAATCCCTTTACATCATCTTATTCTTCCCTAGCTTATGGGATAAATACATCAGCTTGAGGCACCTTTAAATCGAGGATATGTAGGCAATACTTTGAGGGCATGGCATTCTTAGAGGTTAGCTCGGCCACTCTTTACCCTAACCCATTTTCCCCCATTTTTCTATTAACATTCTACCTTACTTAGTTTCCATTTTTCACAACACTTGGAAGTTAAAAAATCAAAAAACATACATACCTACCATTTTATCACATCATCAAAACATCCAATCAATCATTTCATATTTCCATGACATCAAATATTTGGAAATTTACACCATAACGTACATATACATCATCATTTATGCTCCATACTACCAAAATTGGAAATTAAATCAAACCCAAAAACATGACCTTGACTACCTAACTCACCTAGACTCATCCATTCCTAAACGACCTCAAATCCACCATGCCTAACTCACCTAGACTCATCCATGCCTACATTACCTCGAATATACCATGTCTAACACACCTAGACTCATCCATGCCTACATGACCTTGACTCCACCATGCCTAATTCACCTCATTTCCATCCATACAGAAACAAAAATGGAAATTAAAACACAAGTACATCGTCCATACTGTAAATCTCATCATCTATAAAAATGAAATTTTGTATATCAATACAAATGTACACCAATAAAAATACATATAAGTATATCAAATATCTCATGTACATCCTCACCATCTTCGGCATGTAGGCGGTATATGATCAAAAATATCAAAAATCTCATGTACATCCTCACTATCTTTGGATTGTAGGCTGGTATATATACAAAATTATCAAAAAAATCATGCCAAGTGACTAATCATCACCCCACCTAAGACCCTTGGGGCCAGTCTCATCTGTCTCCTCCTCTTTGCCTATCCAGGTGCCTTGCAAAGCATTTCTCCATTCTCTATGGGTCTTAGTATAGTCTCCTCCGGCCCACAACTAGGTTTTGCCTCTCGTGAACTAGTAGCCTCACTTTGATTCCGTCTCTAGGCTCTCATCCCCCGTACTTCTCTACACTATGAGTGTGGAATCTCATCCTCTCACTCGATGCCTGTTGTGCCCTATACTCTGTATAGGAGGGGACATCTATCCTAGTGGTCGTTAGGTGATCTTGGTAATACCATGCCTTGTTCAGGCATCCTTGAACCTTGCCATCATAACCATCTCGGGGTGGATCCATAGGTATCACAATGACCTATGAGCTCTCTCCTACTAGGGCTGGTCTCGGACCTATACTGTCTACCTTGTCCTTCTCCCTATACTATGGAACCTATTATCACCGAATCACAACACCCTTATGTTTACACAAGTGTATATACTTGAGCTCATGGTGTGATTGGATAACATGGGTACTATCTCCAAGTTGTGGGACTTGCTACTTGAGATAGACCTCTAGAGAAAGCTGGTTCTTACTCCTAAACTACTTGCCACAATCTACTCTAATGCAGGAAAAACTATATTTCCTAATATAACTTTCCAAGGGACCAAGGAGAGAGAATGCATGAAAATGAAAACCTACACTAAAGCGGTGATACACCAGAAAAGGAGGGGTGTGAGAGTAGTCTTCCAATGTGTGAAAAATAGAAGTAAAATGCATACTAGAAGGGGTGATAACAGTTCTCCACAATCTGGAAAATGCATTCACAACAATATTTCATACATGCACAATAATAATGAGTCCTTGCAAGAGCATAAAAATAGACACAATATTCTTGTAATGAAGGTTGAAAGGGCAAGAAGAGTGCAAACAAACACAACAGGGGAAGATGCATCCACAAACTTGTATTTTATTACTTCATGATATGCACAGTTCAATCTATTACAAGATAAGGGCCCAGATCACTTTGTTGATGGTGAATCATAGCACCTCGAATGTCTCGCAACTCAATGGGTTGAGACTCTCAGTGTGATTACATAACATGGAGCTTTTCCCAAGTGTGGGACCTTGCGAAATCGGAAAAGCTCTCCGGATGAAGGCCGGTTCCTATTCCTCTGTTCAAATGCACAAATAAAATGTAGAGGGTTTACTAAAAACCTAATCTAACTTGCCAAGGAGACAGGGTAAGAAAATGCATAAAATAAAACCTAAACTACAAAGGTGATGCATCAAGGAATGAAGAACACCTGTCTTGCCAATAAACATAGACCATTAAAATGCAATGCAAGATCATGCACAGATAGCTAGATTCACAGTGAAATATCAGGAGGATGTAAATGAACACAGAGAGGGTTGAGAATCATCCACAGACATGCATTAATTTTCTCCAAAGATTGATACAACACACTGCAAAATGCCAAGAGGCAAGGTTGCATTACAGTTTCAAATGGGAGGTTTTAACTCCACAAGTTCACCTGCCAAAGAGAAGAAGGGAGGGGCAAAACAAAAATGTCCAACCTTTAGAAAGAAGCCCCTCCTTACAATTTATAGGAAGAATGAGAGAGGGAAGAGAGAGGAAATCCAAATCTACCCCAACCACCTCGGATTGCATTAATTCATCTCATTATGGTGGTAGGTGAGAACCCTAGCAAACCCAAAAAGTGGTGAACTGTATTTTGCATTTTTAAGAACTTGTCCTCACCCAATTAAAGATATCCAGTTATAGTTGGATAGAGGACCTGTAAGATTTCTGAAAATTCCAATCTTTCATGAATCCGAGCTCCCTATGAAAATTTATGGCCACGAATATCTCGGGGTCCGGTTCTGCTTCTGTCGGCGCTCGCCGGGCCGAATGTTGCGCCATCGAAGGTGCACCAAAGGCGCATCCATTTTCATGTCGACACCTTCTGTCATGTGCCTCTACCTACATCAAGGGTGCATCCATTTTTGTGTCGACACCTTCTATCGCGCACCTTTTACTCGCGCTAAGGGCGCATCCATTTTCGTGTCGACACCTTCTGTTGTGTGCCTTTTACCTGTGCCAAGGGCGCATCCATTTTCATGTCGACACCTTCTATCATGCACCTTTTACCTGTGCTAAGGGCGCATCCATTTTTGTGTTGACACCTTCTGTAGTGCACCTTTTACTGTGCAAGCAAGGGCACATCCATTTTCGTGTCGACACCTTCTGTCGTGCACCTCTTACCTGCACCAAGGGCGCATCCATTTTCATGTCGACACCTTCTATCGTGTGCCTTTTACCTATGCCAAGGGTGCATCCATTTTTGTGTCGACACCTTCTATCATGCGCCTCTTACTTGTGCCAAGGGTGCATCCATTTTCATGTCGACACCTTCTGTCATGTGCCTCTTACCTACGCCAAGGGCACATCCATTTTCGTGTTGACACCTTTTGTCATGCGCCTCTTACTTGTGCCAAGGGTGCATCCATTTTCGTGTCGACACCTTCTATCATGCACCTTTTACTCGTGCTGGGCGCATCCATTTTTGTGTTGACACCTTCTGTCGTGTGCCTCTTACCTGCGCCAAGGGTGCATCCATTTTTGTGTCGACACCTTCTATCCTCGCGCTCTTAGCTATGCCAAGGGTGCATCCATTTTCATGTCAACACCTTTCGTCGTGCACCTCTTACTGCGCGCCAAGGGCACATCCATTTTCATGTCGACACCTTCTGTCATGTGCCTTTTACTGTATGCCAAGGGCGCATCCATTTTCGTGTCGACACCTTCTATCATGCACCTCTTACCTACGCCAAGGGCGCATCCATTTTTGTGTTGACACCTTCTATGGTGCACCTCTTACCTGCACTAAGGGTGCATCCATTTTCATGTCGACACCTTCTATCATGCGCGTCTTACCTATGCCAAGGGCTATTGGTGATGCAATAAAAATCAGGCTTTAAGTTTCTTTGATTTCCATATTCTTCTGTTTTTCTATATCTACCCGGGGGAGATATTTACAACAATCACCATGCAAGGAGTCCACTACAAGGTCCTACAAAGACACTGACTTCACAAAGCAATTTTGATAGAGCTTTTCTACAAAAAAACTACCTCCTCTACAATGAGCCTAACACTCCAATTTATAGAAAAATGAGAAGAGAGAGAGAGAAGGGGAAAATGGAAATCCAGAAATCTATCCTTCAACCACTTGTAAGAGGCATTAAATGGAGTGAAATGATTTTATGTTACTAGAAAATGTCTCCCCATATTGTCCCAGTGCTGCAGCAGAGAAAGAATGATGACCATGCCTCTTAATTGCACTCCCAACTACCAAATAAAACACTGTCATGAACCCAGCCATGTTTTATGAAAAATATCCATCTATTTCTCATAAAATATAAAATTTCTTGATTTTTGTGCGTTAGGATTGGAAAAATGATTCCAAAGGTATCAATTTTTATGATTTCATTTATAAATACAAAAGTTATGGCCTCGAGTCGAGCGCAGTAACTATTTTGGGTCTCACAGCATTTTCTGTCATTTAACGGGAATGAGCATTAATTGACTGGAGCTGAACATGTTTATTTTTTTAATATATCTACCCCCATGAAAATTATTAAATCTAGTTTTTGTGATGCAAAGGATGTCTTGCTCGTTCTAGAAAGTCCAATTTTATGAAAATTGGAGCTCGGAGTCAAAAGTTATGGCCATTTGAAGTTCGGGAGGTCAAACATTGACTTTTCTCTTCATTGCGGCTATTTCAAAAAAATCGGGTCTATGTGTCATGGCTGTCCCAGAAACTTTCATCCACATCACCTGATTTAGGTTTCCTTGTCCTCACGCATCTGTCATTGATCGGGCCATGAGGGCCGTTGACCTCCGCATTCACCACAACGTATGGTTCCTTTTGCAGCTTTTTCACCTTTGCACGTCCCATGCGTACTTTTGCCCCAACTATCCCGGACACATTTCTATGTGCCACCCGCAATGAAATAACTTGTAGAAAAATCATATTTTTGTGTCCCACACGTACCTATGTCCCAACTATCTTGTGCACCACCTGAGACAAAAATTTCCACTTTCTCTGATTTTCTTTACCTACGCCAATTTCGGCTTTGCGTGTCCCGCGAATCCTTGTTGAACTTGTGTGGTCTGGGACATAGAAAGCTGATTTAGCTGATTCCTTTGTATTTTGGCTCCAAACTTGGTACGACAAACCTTGGTACGATCTACACTGGTACGATCCATAGCCTCCAGACCCGCAATGCATTAAAACAAGCCTGTGACTTCAATTTTTGGAATTTTTCAATTTTTTTCCTTGGATGGGGGAGTTAGAGAGAAGCCAAAGGGACCCCCAAAACATGATTTTGGGCCTTGAATCAATTCTACTTGCTCAAGACTAAATAATTTGATGTATGTTATCAAAATTACCTCGAGGGGTGAATTTTGGATAACAATTTTGGTGACTCAATGGGGTTATCTTGCTTGCCAGATGAAGTATGGCTAGTTTCATGTAGCAATCCATTGGGCATGGAGTCTATCTTGATAATATCTCATCTGATCTGAAGTTTGAAAACCTGCACCCTTGAGTCATTGAAACATCTATTGATTTGATTCTCCTGTGGCTGTAAATTCTTTTCCGAGAGCTCGATGAACTGTAAACATGCACATACTAGAAGCAATAGGACATGTGCGCCAGCACTTAGGGAAATAAAAACTATTCTAACAACAATACAATGTGCATAAACACTTGGAGGAATGGAAATTCTAAATTAATATTTACAAGGGTGAGAAACTCTCTTTCTAGTAGTAATGTTTGAGATAGATTCCATTGACCGGAATCTGCAACTCTTCACCATCCAACTTAGCCAACTGGAAGGCATTGCTACCTTTGTATTTAGTGATCATGTATGGACCACTCCATATGGCATCGAACTTGGAATTCTTTCTGAATTTGCACGATCAACATCCCACTTTAGTACCAAATATCCAACTTGTAATATCCTGGCCTTAGCTTTCTTGTCAAAAATCTTCTTGATCAACGCTTGATCCTTTTCCATGGTCTGCATTACATGTTCTCTTGTTTCTTCTAATTCCATTAGCTCTGCATACCTGATTTCCATAGGCTCAAACTCAGCTAGTTCTAACTATTTCATGAGTTCTAATGTTGGCAACTCGAGTGATATAGGTAGAACTGCTTCCTTCCCATATAAAAGCTTGTATGGAGAGCTTCATGTGGACCTCTTGGGTGTGATCCTATGAGCCCATAGAGCTGATTTGAGCTTTGCGTGCCAAGTTCTCTGATTCTCATCAATAGTTCTCCTTATGATTCTTAGTAGGTTCTTGTTCGTAGACTCTGCTTGACCATTACCCTGAGGGTAATAATTTGATGAAGTGCTGAGGTACATACCATTCTTGACAGCCCATTTAGTGATCTTTGTGCCAAGGAATGCCAATGCATTGTTTGATATGATAGTGGTAGGGACACCAAACCTTGTGACTATCCCTTCATAGAAATCCAAGATGTTGGATTCATTTGCCTCCTTAAGTGCCACTGCTTCAGTCCACTTGGTGAAATAGTCTGTTGCCGTAAGTATCCACTTGTGGCCTTGACTTGAATTTAGATTGATAACCCCAATGAAGTCCAATCCCCATTGCATGAATGGCTGATTTATTGAAATCAGACAGAGGGACAACATTGCTAACCTTTCTTTCCTTGTGAAGAATGCACATTTCCTGCACTTCTTGATCCATGAGTAACAATCATTAAACACCGTAGGCAAATAGTAACCAGCCTTCATGATTTTGAGAGCTGTTACTCATGGAGAAAAGTGGCCTCCTACTTCTCTGTCATGGAACTCGTGTAATATCTTCTCAACTTGACTGTTCCAATGCATCTCAATAGAACACCATTGATATCCTTCTTGAACAAGATGCCATTAATGAGTACATACGGGATGGCTTGTAATCTAAAGTATCTCCTCTTAGCTTTGTTCCATTCTAGAGGGCACAAACCTGTTTGGAGATAATGCACCAAGTCTTGAGTCCAACATGGAATGGGTGCATTATTAGTTGGTTGTTCTTGATCATTTTGTAGTAACAGGACAACATCTTCTTCACCTTTTGATCCATCAGGTTGTTTGGAAGCAAGTTTCTCACACAAACCCTTACCATGAACTAGTTTGGTCACTTTGATTTCAATGTCATATTCCATTACTTGAGTGATCCAACCTGCTCTCTTCTTGTTCAAATCCTTGTTTAGGAGAAATTCCTTAACACCAACATGAGACACCAGCAGTTGAATCTTATTGTTTGAGACCAAGTGTTTGAACTTCTTCAAACTCCCGATGACAAGATAAGGACACGATTTTTAATGAAAGAGTACTTAGTAATCTTCCAAGATTTGACTAAAGAATTCTATGGGCTGTTCTGAACCTTCTCTATTCAGTTGTATCAAGATAGCTGCAATTGTATTTGATCCTCCAAAATCATACAACATGAAGTCTTTTGAAAAATCTGGGTTGATAAGAGTTAGAGCTTATGATATTGCATGCTTGAAGTTCTCAAAACTCTCTTTTTCCTTCTCGCTGTCCATTTGAATGCAAGGCTCTTCTTCAACATCACTGTTAAAGGTTTCACAAGAGTGGAAAATTAGGCACAAATATGTGGAAAATTTTTATCCTTCCCAAGAAGCTTTGGAGATATTTCTTGTGGTGTGGCAATGGAAGTGTTTGGATGGCTTCAACCCTTTCAGGATCCATTGTTAACCCTTCCCTTGAGAAAATGTGGCCTAAAAATTTTCCCTCATGTGCCAAGAATACACACTTCTTCGGATTCAAAGACACTTTGAACCTTATACACCTCTAAAACACTTGTCCGAGGTGAAATAGATGGTCAGGACAATATTAGTCACGTGCCTCCACTCCTCTGCGGTCACACATGATTATATAACTAACAACATAGGTGGTACTCTCTCTCTTGCATCCGCAACAAGTCCCTAGCCTGCATATAAACAAACCACAACATTATTACAAACTTGATAGCCTTAACTTATCTATTAACCCCCCGAACCATACCAAACCACACCAATCCTAATCACCCCATTTAACATAATTCAGCTACCAGCCTCCTACCTTATTGCAATCATGACTCACCATCCTAAAAATAATTTCACCTACTTACCTATCCTTTACGCCAATTCCAACCTTCTACCCCCATCACTCTACATGTATCCTCCCTTCCCCCTTCTCTCCTATTTTTCTTGCCCACTTAACCTTTCTTACCCCTATTTTCCATCCACCCTCGCCGGTGCCGGTCGGCCGCCTAACTATCACCCGTTATCCTTAATCGGCATTGGTTCACATAAAATGATGTCCTTCACCTAAGATCGCACCGACATCGACTAAAGAAAACTCGACGCCGACACCCTTAGACCAACATCGTATCTATTGTGGCACCCAAATTAAACCCTCCTATTTACCAATACCGCCTAAAAACAACCTACACACCTACTCTACCCTACCCAAACCTAACCTAACTTCATTCCCAACCCTATTTAAGTTACATTAGACCTTCCCCCCCTCATTTACTTCATTTTACATAAAAATTCAAAATAAAAACCCACCCAAAACACATTTAACCCAAACCAATTTTAACACATTATTTTAGACCCAAAGACAAAAGTGGATTGAATCCTACCTCATCTCAGTGCCATCTATGTGGTGGTACATCTAACCTCGGCCGGTGACCTACCCAAACCCTCTCTTGTCTCTACCATGACACAAATCAACTTCTCACCTCGCCACCAATAAAATCACTCCAATGGATCTTGTGGAACCTCCTACCGAATGGAAATCTTACGTTATTCACTCACTAACTCATCTCAAAGCCCTCGTACTCATCATTATCCTCTCTTACTCTACCACTCCGACATTTTCCCAAATGACAATATGCTAAAATGAATCAGAAAATATAGATTTTTCATTTTAATAATCCTAACCCGACTCGACCAATGACGGTCATACCAAACTGACGTCACTTACTTTATAATTGGCATCGGTCACCGGCCATTACCATTTTCACCCCATTTTTCCCATTCTAACCTCAACTCATTATTTCCAGATACCCTTTGACCTTACCCACACTTGTGGTGATCTACTTACAAGCCCAAACTACCCCTATAATTACTTAGTTTCATCTAGGGATTTTTTATTTTACCTATACCTTGTCCTTACCCATGTCATGACCTATTTAATCGACATGACCTACTTTGTGTGATCATTGACCTTGTGTACTCGCTACACCTCATGCGATTCCATTACCCATGTTGTTTTTCCTAATGACCTTGCCTATTGCCATGCCATTTGTCCCGACCCAAAATTTGGTGTACCGGAACATACCTAAACGCTCCTTCCCTAATCTACATTGTGTTTCCGAACCATGTCATATACCCGGATACCGAATCACTTCAACCTTGTTAAGATAAACCTCTCAACCTTGGACGATGTAGAGTTTGCAAGATCTTTAACCTAGTATCGTGTGTTGTAGTCTATACGTGTGCGTGCATTCATTTTCCCTTACCCATTACCCAATTTGTCCGTGGCATATTACCTACTACCCAAGTTGACCATTACCCATTCCCAAATCACCTATACTCTTCACCACCTACCTTAACTCACACCAACTACACATTTATCAAACCACCAACCGATTCCTTATAACACCTCATCAACTCCTAGATGATGGGGATCACCTTCACCCACACTTGGGGAAACCCCGCTCTCACCCACACATGGGGCAATCACTTCCTATTTTTGTTAGCATCGCTTACCAATACAAGCTACGTGACAAAAATGGGTAAAATGTAGACACCAAAATTAGGTTGTACCACCCTTATAGCCCCGTTAATTAAATTAGCCATATCTTATGTATTCATATTCCATAGTGCACATGATTAATTGAATTAATTATTTTAATTAATTTAATAAATATCCTCACTTGAGCCACATCACCTAGACACCTCATCATGGACCTATTCTTAACATGTTTCATTTAAATAAGACACAATCTCTACTTACCATAACTAATTAAGACTTAGTTTAACCCTAACATTATATGCCTATCCTTTCTCTAACAACATGACCACTTACTTAAGTGGAAAATACCATTCTAGACCATGACCAATAGGTAGAAATCGCCAAAAATATAGCCAAGATCTTTTATTTTTAGCTAACCTAGGATTTCCTCTCAGTAACTAACGTTGGTTAACCCTAAACCGATGCCCATTAACCTAAACTATCGTTGGTTACATATATTCATTTTGGTAACCTTGTTCTAGAGGTTGGAAGAATTTTTCAAGATTAGGGAGAGAGAGATCTAGATGCAATCAAAACCGAGCTCTCTCACACATCGACACAACCTAGCCAACACCAAGATTGATATGAAGAGATTGGCATTCATGGTAGCATTCCAAAAAGAATTTCCATGACACTCGACCACAAGTTTCAAAGATTAACCATTGCCTTCATCCAACCACTAGGTCTGCAAATATAAGTGAGTTTTGATTGCATCATTCCATACTTATTTAGATCATCATTTCATTAGATTTCTCCTTTAAATCCTATCATTATCGCCATCCCGTCAATCCACCCATCTAACCACCCATAACATTTTAGCTCCCACATCTAACCCCGTGATAACTTTAGGCATTCTCACTTCTTTGAAGAACCTAACTATCATTCTTCTATTCTCTATGCAATAAAAAAGAATCTCCAAAACCAAATTTTATTAAGTTTCTATCATTCTCGACACCGACGGTTAACCTAAACCAATCGGTTTCGCTCTCTCTCAACCAAAATCGGTCATAACAGATTGACATCGGTCTCTCAGAATCGTAATCTTTCCCGTAATAAAGCAACCTAATAACCTTCACCCAAATAAACCAAAACCACCCAAAACCCGATCCCGACCTATTCTAATCACCTCGCTACCTTCCCAAATTCTCCGACTCTAATCATAACCTAACTCGTTAGATTATATTTTATTATTGTATTTGAGTGAGATACTTAAATCATATGAACTACAATAGAATTATATTTTTTTACGTTATTTCTTGCATTAAATTTTATTGAACAGTGGATTGAAAACCATCTAGGAAGTATGACACTTCTCAAATCTAGCACACACTAGGCATTCGAATGACATATATTGTTTAATATTCTTCTTTGGTCTTGTTTTGCATTCATAGGTAGTTCCTCCTAGAAAAAAGGAAGTTATGCAACCAACACCTGGATCAAGAAATTATAACGCGCACATTCTACCTTCTACCTTCATTTCACAAGTATACCTCCTCACCCTTACCTTATCTATTTTCTCATATGTAGGCAACTTATTGGTGAAATAGAAACTCAACATGAAGGAGAAAGAGAAGGAACATAAGTTCAAGGAACTAGAATCTCAAATAGAGATAATTTTATTGCCATTCACATAGAAAGATGAAGAGTGTCTAAGAATAAAATTAGAAATAGAACATCTAAATACTAATTTGAATCAAATGTCAAACAAGGTAGAACTATTTAAAATCTTTGAAAAAAACACACATGATGTAACCGATATTATAAGCATCCAAATATATGTAAGAGACAAATCAGGTTTAGGATACTATGCATAAAACAAGTATGATGAAGAAACTGATCAAAATAATGGAAAGAGTAATCCACAAGCATTTTACACCACCAATAATAAGATCAACAATAATTCCAAGAGATGGACCAAGCCCTTCGTGACATTCTCATGAAATCAGTACTTAATGATTTTATAGTTATTTTTTCTCATGCAACATGTTTTGTCATAAAGCTATCAAGTGTAAGAAAAATTATAAAGGTCATGATAGGAATTATAACCTAGAATAGATGAGAAGATACACGGGTATACTCTTCTATAATTTCCAAAATATTGACACAAAACAAAGGCATGCAATTAAAAATATGTAAGGAAAGATAGAAAGATATATGTGGTAAAATCAGATCCTACTAAGAAGGAAGAAAAAATATGATAGCCCAAAAAACATTTCATGCTCAAGATGAGAGAAAGATATGGTATCCCGACAATAACTACACTAGTTACATAATAGGTGATAAGAACAAGTTCATTTCTCTGACTATGAATGCCTCAAGAGTTGTCATATTTTGAGACAACTCATCTAATATTGTTGGTAAGGGATCATTAATCCTAGATAATGGAATATCACCAAAGAAAATGTATTATATGTAGAAGGCCTCCGACACAATATCATAAGTGTATTTCAAATGTGTAAGCAAGGGTACACATTAGTTTTCCATGAAAAAGGTTGTGACATTAGAGAAAGCAAATCAAGAAAGAAGATTGGAAAAGAAAAGAGAACTAAGAATAACATGTATGTGCTAAAGGAAGTTCATAAAGAAAATTTCTTTACAACTAAGGAATATTATAGTTGGATTTTTGGTAAAAGGCTAGGGAGCTTAAATTTTGACAACTTTATCAAATGAAGCTTAAAAGGATGTGTTAGAAACATGCTAAGAATAATCAAATCACTGATACACTTTGTAAAGCCTACCTACATGGAAAAAAACTAGGATAATTTTTAAGTCAAAGGAACATTTTGCATCAAGGCCTTTAGAATTGATACACACTGATCTTGTTGGACCCACAAGAACTAAAAGCATACAAGGAGATAAGTATTTTATGTTGCTGATTGATGACTATAGTAGGATGACTTGGGTTACATGTTTAAAATAAAAATCAGAAGCATTAGACAGATTCAAGAACTTCAAATCCTTAGTTTAAAATGAAAATAATAAAATAATCAATGCTTGAGATCAGATAGAGGTGGTGAGTTTTGGTCCAATGAGTTTGATGTATTCTATGAAGAGAATGGAATAAGGAGGCAATTTTCATCAACTAGGACACCTCAAAAAAATGGGGTGGTTGAGAGAAAGAATAGAAAAATTCAAGAGATGGCTAGGAAAATGCTGAATGAGTCTAAACTTTTAGATGGTTATCGGAAAGAGGCCGTATGTATAGCTACTAAAATATTTAATCAAGAATTTTGGCTCCTGATTTACATCCCCAAGGGAAATGGGATTTAAATATGTGGTGGACACCGGGTGATAGAGTGGGGGCCCCTCATGTTGTATCATCTCATAGCTGGGGGAATTTCTCGCTCGGTCACCCATCCAGCCTTCCCGAGGGAGTGATAGGGAGGTATCTAAAAATGGTGTGGCTGTGATCCCTGCTACTTTTTACTTTGCCCAAGTCAAGGTGAGAGGAACCAAGAGTGCGGTCAAGGGAACATGGAGGTTGGGGTATGGAGTCAAGGTGAAAGGGATATATTAGGATCAGTGTACAACTAACAAATACAACACTCACTTGAAATACCGGTCATTAAAGGTTGTAGACACATGAGAACCTCGACGCGGACCATGAAGGGAAAGTGTTAGTCTGACCCGAGATTTTGTCCCAAAGTTTAAAGCACAAATTATGTGTGAGTTGGTAATAAAAGAATTTGGATTGGATATGAGAACAAACATGATATATTGAGTCAATCATGTGTTCTCCCGGGTGGGTCAATTTAATATGAATAAGGTGATCTAAGACCCACGAGATGAGTTAAGGATTTTTGAAGGATATTTTAGGTTTTTAGTAAGGATGGAGGGGATCTCGATAGAATTGAGAGAGAGAAATGGAAAGACCCATGAAGGGAAATGGGGAAGATTGAGAGAAAAAAAGGCCAACCGTCATCTATCCCTATTATTACATAAATGTTTCCAAAGGAAATAAATGAACCCCTTGGTGGAAATTGGTCTACAGGGAAAGCTCCAGAAAAATGAATATCCAAATTCCTAAAAATCCATCTCAGTACACCCATGGTAGGATAATATCATGCGAGATCATGCTAAATAGTCTGGATCAAGGGACCCCCAAGAAATTACAAGTCATACCCCAAATCCTACTTAGTCCACAGGGATATTTTTATAGGCTTTAGAAGTGAGGCTTTCAGGTACCCCTAGAAAACATCAAATACTCACACCCTTCCTAGAAGAGATCTAAGAAAGTGCAGGATATGTTTAAAATTGAGTTACAACCATGATTCACATATAATTACAACAAAAACACACATCATCCTCACCTAACATCATTTTACAATAGAACAAATAAATTTCATGAATCTAGATGAATTTATCAGGTAACAACTATTAAAATTAGGATATTAAAAGGGAAACATATATTAATGGTCTTGTTGTATATATTTACCCCCGGGTAAATATAGATACACAAAAGAAAGCATGTCGGAGGGGTTGGAAAACCCGACACAAAAGAAAGCATGTCGGAGGGGTTGGAAAACCCGACACAAAAGAAAGCATGTCGGAGGGGTTGGAAAACCCGACACAAAGAAATTCAGGTTTCGGGTTTCGGGAAACATGAGACATGAAGCATGAAAATTGCAAAGGATGTCCCGATGCTTGAGAGTTCGCAAACCTGAAACACTTCCTAGGAAAATTGGGTCTTGGAGTTGGGAAAACAAGTCGGGGAAGCATGGGGCGAAAACATGTCGAGGCATCTTCCAAACCCGATGCACATGCAGGTCCTTTTTCCGCCCCCGAAACAAAGGAAATCTTGGAAATACCAGCAGAAGCGGGTTTCGGGAAAACACAAACATCAAACACATGTCGAGGCCACCTTCCAAACCCGATGCAAATGCAGAGGAGAACCCCGAACCCGACAGGCAGAAGACCCTGACGCGGGAAATATTCGCCAGATCGCCATAACTTTTACAGGAGCTCGGATTCACACAAGGTTGGACTTTTCGGAAAGCTCTAGGCGTCCTCTACCCAACTACGACTGGATATATTTAATTGGGTGGGAAAAAGTTCTTAAAATGCAAAAATATAGTTTGTCATATTTTGAGTTGTTGTGGATCTCACCTACCGCCATGAATAGATGAGTTAGGTGCACTCTTGGAGGTGGTTGGGGCAGATTTTGAATCATTCTCTTCTCCCTCATTTTTTCCTCATATAAATGGTAAGGAGAGGCTCTTTGTAACGGTTAGACATTTTCATTTTGCAGGCCCCCTTCTTCCCTTGCTTGCTAGAGAATTTGTGGAGCTTTCGAACCTCCCATACGGGTTGTAATACTAGTTCTTCTTCTGCCTCTTGGCCACTGCAATGTATTGTATCGACTCTTGAGCAATAATATATATACATCTGTGATTGAATTTTTGACCCTCTCATGTATTCATTGTTGCCATTTTGATCTCTTATTGCAGTTTGGTTACCTGTGCATGATGTTTGTATTGCATCTCTGTGGTCTGTGTTAAATTTGCAAAGCGAGTGTTTAACATTCCTCGGTGCATCACCTCCGTAGTTTAGGTTTTATTTTTATGCATTCTCTACCCTGTCTCTTTGGCAAGTTAGATTAGGTTTTTGGTAAACCCTCTGCATTTATTCGTGCATCTGAACAGAGGAATATGAGCCAACCTTCATCCGGAGAGCTTTTTCGATTTCGCAAGGTCCCACACTTGGGAAAAGCTCCATGTTGTGAAATCGCACTGAGAGTCTCAACCCATCGTGTTGCAGAGTCCCAGGGGTGCTGCGATTCGACACCAATAGGTCTCAAATCCCATTAATGACTGTACATATGCAATAATCTTAACATAAATTCCTGATAATTGAGTCACACAGAGAAAAAATATTCATCACAGGATATTCGTTCCTCTCGGTTCACAATGCCTCCGCAAAATCCCACTCAAATTTTCTCCCCAAGAGCTTCCCGCCACTTTTCCACCTTTCCCAAGAGAAAACCTCCTTAAAATATCCTTCTTACTTCTTATATATCACCTTATCTTTTTAGGGTTTTAGATCATATTCCTTAGATACCCAAACAAGTTTGTCGCTGCCCCCAACTACTGAGGCCGCCATTAAATCGTAAATTATTATTCACATACGTATACATATTCTTCCAACTCGTCACTATGTTTATATACATCATTAATGACACAACCAAATATTTTCCAAGTCATATCACATTTAACATTTAAAATTTCCACATGTGTATAATCATGATGTGGCTAGAAAAGTTAAGGTTAAATTTTCACTAATATTCCTAGCAATGGCTTTGTCTTCCCGAGTACAAATCCATCAAAGAGGAATTGGCCCATATGGGCCAATTATTTCAACTTTCATTGCCAAATGAGGTTTTGATTCACCAAGTTTTTAGTGTACCAAAACTTGAGATAATCCTCGGATTTCCTTCATCAAGATACCTAGGTATTATTTTTCGTGAATAACCGGCCTAAATGTGTCTTTCTTTCCATGTTTTGAAACCCTGCATTTTCACTTTGTTCACCCAGAGTTCCATTTAGATTCTAAGTCCCTAAGGAACCAATGGTATCATTATTTCCCATGTGTTCATGATCACTATTGGCACATGATGAAGGACTACTATGCCCCTTCTCTACTAGAAAAAATTTCCACTTTTACACTCAACACCAAGAATTAAACAATAAAGGTCCATCTTCAAATTGTGATATGAGAAAAACAAAGGAGCAAATTGCAACATGGGATTCTACCATTGAATATATCCAATATGTGGTCGTCATACATGAATTTCAATCCAAAAAGAAGAATGCCCTCCCTGAATCCAAAATTTGTGATGTGACCCTAGTTCCAGAGGCCCATTCTACATGAGTCCAGTGGACAAAATCATACAAAAGGGGAGGGATTGGTTTATGTGAGTGGGTGAATTTTTCTATGTGAAGGAAGGAACTCGTTGACATCCTGAATGGGCTGAGGATGAGTATCCCTAAGTTTTGTGTGAAAAGGATGTCAATGGGCTCGATAGGAGACATGAAATTCATTTTCAACATCGTGGCGCATGAGACTTCATTTGGTGTTATGAACATTTTTCGAGAGATGCCGCTAATATAACTATAGTATTGGAAGTTTAATATATGTGCCACCATATTATATGTATGCAGATCAAGAATTTCCGTGCTTGTTACTTGTGCAAGTTAATGTACCAAACTAAACATAAAAACTCTAAAAAACTCAAATGAAATTGATACTTGATAGATAAGACAAGATCCGAAGATGTAGATGGAAAAGAAAACCGATGTAGAAAAAATGGACGCACATGAGCAATCCCTGCAAGGCAGATCCGAGAAATGCGAGACACAAATTCTTGATTTAAAAGACAACGTTAAAAGATATTTGGGTGGAATGCCCAAAAAGTGGGTCTGGGAAGCGATAAGCTCCCTCGGTGGATGTCAGTCCATGTTTTCAATTAAAGAAAGAAGCATACATGATAAAAGATGTAAGTAAATGTCTAGATTTTTTTGATTAAAAATGACAGACAGAATGTAAACAACAGACATAAATCAATAGAAAACAGGAAACTGTGAAAACAATGCTGGATTTGTGTTACTTGAATTCTTTTACTTGTCTGCAAGCAGATCTCGCATCAATTAGGAAAATTGCGCTGATCGAGATAGGTCGACATCGACTAGAGAAAATCAGCGCGATCGTGGATCGGTTAGTGTCGACTAGGGGAAAATTACAGGAAGATTGAGAAACAAAAATGAAAGCTAGATCGTCAATGTCCACTGGATCTGCAGGAGCCTTTGGGATGCTGACAAAGCTCCACCTTCACTAGATGCAGGAGTAGAGTCACCAAGAGATCAATGGAGGCTTGTGATGTCGATGTGGTAGGAGCAGAGTAATGGTACTCCTCTCAGGGATTGATTTAGATGGAATTAGCTTTCACTTGATAGATAATGCTTAGGTGTGATATTCAATTCTTTCTGTCGTTCTTTCTGTCTCTAACCAAAACTCAATTCTAGCCCTGTATTTGTAATAAGTGCTAACTGAGATGTAATTAGTGCCACTTCGAAAAATTGGCGTCGACTGAGTACCGGTCGGCGCTGATCAGGGAACAAACTCCCAAAATGGCCAAAAAGGATGATTTTGGAAGGATGCAAGTGATCCCTCTGGCTCAAATATGGGAAATATCCCACTGCATGGTTTGGGGGGATGAGAAATAGGGGGATAGATGGATAAAATTGATATGGAAGGTTAGGAATTGATATGGGGTAGATAAGTGGTTAAGATATATGTAAAAAGTGTAATTAAATAGTTAATATTTAATTATCTATGGGTAAAACATAATGGGGTGAAATAAACTTAGGATAGATGTTTAAATCAAATATTAAATAATACCCTAAGGGAGAAGTGGTGATATAAATGTGCCCCAAGTTACCCGAGAAGGTAAACACATGCGGGGACACTAAATTGGGTAACCAATTTTAGGTGTCTACATTTTTCCCCTTTTTGTCGAGTAACTTACGATAAGCAAAGTTGCAAGACAAAAACAAGGAGTTGGAAGAAAGGAAGAAAAAGTGATGATGTGATCCCCCTCAAACTAGGGATGGGATGGGCCCCGAAAGAGAAACTGATCCCAAGTTTGAAAAAGGTAGATGAAAACGTAGGATGCCCCAGCTAGATGCCTGGAGTAGATCTGATCATTAATGATGCACAAAAATAATAAAAAGGTAGCAACCTAAGGAACTCACATTGGTAGGGCAGACTAGACGGTCTTCACATGAGATGACGCGTTAGTACCCTGCACCCGTGAGTGTAAGGAGGGCTAAAAATAGTAGCACCTAAAGAGTGACACATTGGTAGGGACAACAGATGGTGCGAAGCATACGACATTAGTGCTCTGCACCCTTTATCTTTAAGTCGCCAAAATGTGAGTGCCCCATGCACATGGGGACCATACTTGAAATGGGTGAGAATATCAAAAGTATGTGCCAAAAGGCAATGCTCAGAGCATACTAATGACCAGATAAATAAGCCAAGCATCAACACTATAGAAAAAAGATTAGGAGATGGAAGAAAGCAATGTGAAGAAGCAAAATTGCAACCAATCGGCAACGATGGGCCTAAATCAACATCAATCAAGCTAAAGTCAACGTTGATTAAAGAAATCGTGCCGACCATAAAATCGGCACGACCGCATCAAGGCCATATAAATATGTGAAAGGAAAATGTGAACGATTTATTTAGACCGTGACGATTGATTTAAAGAGAGTTAAAAACTGATTTTGAGCAACATGGAAGCCCCTAGGAGCAGTCAGAAGTGGAAGCATGACCTGAGGTAAGTGGATCCTCCTTAATCTCATGTACATGTTTACCGTTAAATAGCACACTAGAATGCCCGTTTTTAGGAAAAAAGGGAATAAGTGGGAAGCCAGAGTGTTTTTGACACTTTTCCTCCCAATCGACGTCTATTGAAAAAATCGACGCCGATTACGTTAATGGCACCGATTGAATTTCAATTGACGTCGACTAATTTAGATCGATGTCGATTGAACTAAATCGATGTTGATTGGAGTTAATAGACTGATAAGATGGTAGAATGTGTTTTTGATGTTTCGATTTGAATAAATGGGAAGTGTTGTCGCCAAATCACTGCACCCTCCCAATGGCTAGGATGTGAATAGGACGTTCGGTGTGATTGGGACACATGGGATCACCTCTCAAGCTGTGGGACTTGGGCTCGAGGTGAACCTCCAGGAGAAGGCCGGCTTCCTCTTCCTAAACTAAGTGTTGTATGACTCCTAGTGTAACAAAAATGATTATCTAATCCTACGCTAACACTTTCATGGGGTTTTAGGGAAAGAGCTTTACGAAATGAAACTATACTAGGGATGGTGATGCACCAAATAAAGGGTGTCTTGAGACTGTGAAGGGTTAATTTGAAGAGGGTGTGTGTACCATGAGTCAACTTCACCTACCGCAACTTAGAGAGGGTACATGAGGATACCACAAACTAAGAGACACGTATTCCCTTTGTTAAACTTTATCGACCGAGAAATATACCAGTTTCCCGGTGAAGAAGGATGAACTCAAGAAGGGTGAACGGACACCACAACTCAACCGCATGTAATACTCCACCACTCGATAAGCACGTAACTCCAAGAACCTCGCAATAGAACTTAAACTTGCAAAGTGTACTGTAAGTATGAGAAAGGCACAAAGAAGCACGAAGGATGAAAGGACCGAGATTAGTCACAAAACACACACTTTTATTGCTTCAATAACATGCACAATGCACTATACATTCGAAGAGGTAATAGTTGCCATTACACATAGTCAAGAGGAGGCTTGAAAGTTCTCTCAACACACAAGAACAACTTGTAGTAAGAGAGAGGACCCTTGAAAAGTATACACTCGCCCGAGATATCTAACTGTCTAACTTATGCATCCGAACTGCTGGAACTCTTTGAAATGAGCTTCCAACTTACATTTATAGAAGAATATGTGAGAAAGAAGAGGAAATGGTCATAATTACCTTCCTAAATTGAAGGCCCATGATGTATTTATTGCAGTTAGTTGAACCACCTGAGAAGGTTCCATCATGGGTCATTAATTGCTTGTTGACTTAGTCTTCTTAATGAATTAAAATAATATTTAAATAATATTTAAATAATAATAATAAATATTATTATTTAAAATATTTAAATAAAAATATTAAATTAATTAAATTATTAGTGGGCCCCATATTCACCGGATTTGAAGAAAAGAATAAAAATAAGTCCAACTCGGTGGTTGGCTCACCAAGTTGGATCCGAGCTCCATCATCCATCGCATCAACCAAGTTGAGTTCCTTTGACCGTGACCGATTTGAGCTCCTCCACTTTGCCGCCTTGAGATTACTTCTGACTCGCCTTGAGCTTACGTATCACCGACTCGCGTAGAGTTGAACCCACCTTTGTATTGAGCTTAGTTTTCTCTAAGTGTCATGACCTCCCAATGAGCTTTTCCCTCATTGAGCTCTTTCTAGAAATGATTCTTTCACCACTGATCCTTATCATGCACAGCAGCAACTCACCCACTTCTACCACAACCAAGATATTCTCTGGATGAAAATGCTCCTTGAACCGAGCCACCATAGATACCGAGTTGTTCGTTGAGTTTCCTAATCAACTAGTTCTATCTCCTGTAGTTGAGCTCGACACTTCCTCGATCACGACCCATCCCTTCTACTGTTTCTCACCGAAAATGACTTGTGAAAAGTTCTGCGAAGGGTTTTTCTCCAGCTCCACGATCAATCTGAGCTCCCTTTTTTCTTCGCATTGAGCGAGCTCCACTTCCAATCCATCTTCCGAGTTTTGAACCTTTAATCTCCTTTGATCCGTCCTCCACCGCGACACCAAGCCACTACTCAACCGAGATCTTTTGTTACCATGACCAAAACAAGATTTACATCACCGTGACACTCCCTTGATCATCATGTCCAACTGATGAGCTCTCACCGGTGAACAAATTCTATCAAGCTCTTTCTGTAACTGAGCTCCCATCATCTGATCACCTGGACCACCACGAGCTCGTCGCACTCATTCCCTGGCGAGCTTTACCTCCAAGTCCGGTGCCATCACTGCGACCTGAGCCAAGCTCCTATCTGTGAAACTCCACGCTCTCAACTCCGATCGAGCCGACATGCACTCGCATTCATCCTCAGCTCAGAATTATCAAGCTTCCTTTCTAAACTTGTCGATCAATCTTGAATTTCTCATTTGCATACTTTATTTTTCAATTGGCTCTGCAATGACTCTTCTTGATTCAGACTAGGCTATCCGCCTACTACACTCTTAAAGCAAGCTAAGCCTCATCGTTTTGGTGTTACTGCAGAACAACTCGTCTGTTCCTCATCGTTTCTCAAACAGACCATTTACAAGTGACAAGGATGTGAGTCGTGACATACAAAACGGCCGACCAGGTATTTTCAGAGTTGACCTTCGCATTCAATTCGCTTCTAGGAGAAGAAGTGCTGAGCAATATGAATCGTTTCACTCTGCACGTAATAAAACTCCATCTCAGGAAAATTTTATGAAGCCTCGAACAGCGTGACTCCAATCCATCATACACGGCAGTGAATATTTGTTTCCTGCAGTTGTTTGAAGCGCTAAAAACGGCTTCTATTATACGGCAACATGCCTGTGCATCGAATGCGTGGGAGCTTTGAGCGTAGAACTCAACGTATGTCCATACCCTGTTCCAAAGCTCTTATCGTGGCACAGGCTAGAAGTATGCTGGCAAAGGTGAACTGATCAGGTCGGACATCTGTTTGCTGCATTCGGTGAAACAGTATGAACGCCTCGTGAGGAAAACCGTGTCTGTTGGAAGCGCTCAAAAGAAGGCTTCTACTGTATTGCAACACGCCTGCTGCCTGTGGTTGATCTGTCTCGCGACCAGAATGTTATGCGTGGTAAGCAGAATGTGTAGAGCCTCCTTCGCCCATCTCTGTGTCATACTCGACTTTGGCCAGGCTAGACAACCACGTCCAATCCTATTAAACACTTCAACTGCCTCACTCCCACGTTCTCCGACTTACCTTCCGTGTGACTCGCACCAAGACTCGGACCACTCCAAGCTGCGCGGGGTTTTGTTTACATGGCCCATGTGGAAGTCTCATGATGGATTGCCATCATCAAATCTCCATGCTTGGCTGTTCAACCGGATTTCTCCCCTACGCGGAGTGAACAACATGGTTTTCCATGCCAAAATTTCCACTTGGCGGTGCTGCTCCGAATCTCCCCCGCGTGGAATTTCTTCCTTGGCTTGCCATCCACGAAAACCCACTTGGCATTGCTCACCTTATTTCCCCTTCGCGGAAGTTTGGTCATGGTTTGCCAAACCAATATTTCCACGCTTGGCAGTGTTTGCCTTATTTTCCACGTCCTTGGCAAGATAGCAAAATGTTTCCCATGCGCGGGATTTTCATGACGGATAGCCATCATATTGTCTTCACTTGGCAATTTGACCCGATTTCTCCACTATTCCCACCAGCGCGCGGGATCTTTTCAATGGCTTGACATCACGTCATTTCCCTTGGCAATGCTCGCCTTATTTCCCACGTCTAGGATTGGAGTGCGGGGTTTCGTTATCATTTGGCCATATTTCGTTTTGGACAGATGGCCACCGATCTCCACTTTTCCACCAGCGCGCGGGATCTTCATGAATCTTCTCCTGCCGAGTTTTCCTTCAACAGATTTGAGGATAACATTAAACTCTCAGTGCAAACATTTCAGCTGTAGCTTGTAAGGTGTGATAATTTCAACAGAATCCTTTATGCTCGCCAATCTAGTGACTCGTTGAAGATGCTCATATAATTGCAAAGCAAATTGTGCCTCATGAATATTCTGATATGAAACAGTCCCACCTCTATGAGATTCACTTCCATGAGTTACATCGTAAAACAAGTAAGATCTCGATAGAGAGTCTTTGTAATAAATTTCCTTAGGTCTGCTGGTAACACTCTTACTGTCACTTAATCGATTTTCATAAAAATATCTTGAAGGAAAATCCCGAATTTGAGGATGCATTCGATCTTTGAGCAATGATAAAAACATCGTTGGACGACTTGCTTGCTGGAAGTGCTCAAAAAGGCTTCTACTATACTGCAACATGTCAACTACCTGTGCACCAAATGCTCGGCCGAGGAAGGTCTGAACACCATTATAATTTGCAGCTCTTTTTAAAATGTCGGTTTGACTCAATTTTACATGGGTATTCCATGGTGCTTATACTATCTTCCTGGGTCGATAGAAGTCCTTCTATTATGTAATTACAAACCCGAGATTCAATGATGTTGAACCTCCCATATCTGCATAATTTCATATCATCTCGGTCAAACAAGATAATTCTCCCAAGTGGTTGGTCGAGCACTGTCTTAATGGATTAAACCTGGCATCATGTTGACTTTGACTCTCCCTGACTTGGCCTTCAGATCTTTTTGCATCGATCTCCACCGAGATCCTTGTACAGTTCCTTTCATTTGTCAATTTTCAACGAGCTATATTTTGCATTAACAAGACCATCGTCGAGCTCTTACAACTGAGAGTCTCTACTGAGATGATTTCCGAGATGACTATCAATTTGACACCGGGTTCTTTAACAACTCGACCCTGAACTCTTCACTGAGTCGAGATCAACTGGGTGCCTTTCGATGCTAGGTGATCTCTTCATATGCAATTTAGGAATTATTTTTTTAATTATTGCATCTCGATAATAACCGAAGGTGGGTTCCTGGGACTATTATTTCATTTTGAACGTGACAGGACCCCCTTGTCCAATCTTGCCAGGTGTGCAAAATTGGATAACAGGAAGCTAACATTGCTCTTGACATCGTGGATGCAGCATGAGAAGCATTACACATGTGGTATGCTATTCCTAAGCTTCGGAGACAATTCTCCTCGATGTGATTGACGCGGATTGGCGTCACCTAGAGCAAGTCGAGCTCGGGGCTTCGGTACTATCAACGGGTGCCTCGAGAGGAAGAGCTGATGCAAGCACTAGTGCGGTGATGGGATAGTAGGACATGCACTTTTTGGTTCAGGACGGGTGAGATGACCATCACCCATGAGGATATATATAGGATCCTAAGGCTGCCGATCACCGGGGACCCGATTGAGATTAATCCATGAGAGCAGTAGCAGGGGGCCCTAGGACGAATGTATGGAGACAAGTCAAACAATCCAGAGATAGTGTCTGAGGTGGTGAGGATAGCCTCACATTATAGACAGAATGATGCTAGGAGCAGATGGATAACACTGATTCAGATGGCGATCTCCTATTTTTCTCTGCAGATTCAGGAGGTGGGAGATTTCCATTGTTGTTACTAGACTGTGTTTGTGACATCCTACAGTTTAGACAGGTGTTCACGTTTGCCGATGCCCTGATAGCTCAGATATACTATGAGTTATGGATGTACACCACCGGTAGGCGGATAGGTATCGACGTTAGCTTTGTGCTCCATTGCTGGGCATATGAGCACATAGCGTTGATCGAGCCATCGAGCTTCCATGGATGGCAAATAGAGGGGGCCCTTGATTATGGATTCTGGCGATGGCGGGCCAACCTGGGGATATAGGGAGATCACGTAGAGTGGTATGCCGAGCGTTTTAGGATGCCGACACAGAGCAGGTCATTTGGAGACCATATCAGTCTACCCGACATAGGCCGATCAGGAGGCTCACCTAGTGGGGTTGAGACAAACTAGGGTGGTTAGGGGCTATAGGCCAGATATGTGGTAGCGTGTCCCATTTATATGGGTATTGAGGTAGTTCACCTAGTTCAAACAGTTCCGACCACTTATAGGCCATACAGGTGAGATAGCAGAGAGACCGATCTACCGATTTTGATCCCGACAGATCCATTAAGGGAGGCCCCACCTTCCATAGATAGTGATGATGACACTAGAGTAGATGATGGCTATGTGGCATGGTATTCTACAGAGCTACCACGACACCAAGCATCTATAGACGTAGACGAGGAGGACATAGCCGCAGTGCTGGAGAGGTTGGAGGGAGAGCATGCTACCCTGGTGCAGACACACTAGGCTTCCCTCGAGGAGATTAGAGCTCTGACGGAGGAGAGGGATGCACTGATACTAGAGAGAGACACAGCATGTCAGGAGCGAGATACAATGATCCAGTAGAGGGATCGCTACCATCGACACAGAGAGGCCCTCAGGGCCAAATACGGTGATACAGGCACTATTTCAGAGTCCAGTCACAAGGTGCGACATTAGGAGGGCCACCAGTAGCAGCAACAACAGTGCCATTACGAGCACCTAGTACGGTGAGTTTGAGCACTTATCAGTCTCTCCTTGCCAAGGTGAGATACTATGAGGATGCCCTGGCATAACATGCCCCTGATGTGCCTCGTTACGGTGTAATGAGGATATCAACGACAGCCGCAACTAGTGGTGCATCAGAGGGAGGGGGCACCAAGAGAGATCGAGATGGCGGTAGGCCCACAATAGCAGGTGCTTATAGCTTGATAGGTGGTGGCCAGGAGAGATAGCCTGGACCAGAGGAGGGTGGAGGAGATAGTGTCTTCCACCTATCAGATTTTATGATATAGATATGTTATTTATTTTTTCTTTTGTATCGATATATTGATGTAGCCTCGATTTGAAGGAATTTTGATGTATGATATATGGCTTGATTGAAAGTCATCCATTTTTTTTTGTCAGACAGATAACGTATATATATATATATATATATTCATCATTTTCTATGTTATGTGATTGTACTCATGCATTTAATTTTGATAGATATGGATAGATGTAGCATAATTGTGATGGATACAGACATATGCTAATAGAGGATAAATAGATGTGATTTGATGGGCATAGACATAGAGGATAGATATATGTGATATGATTTGATGTGATTGATATGTTTAAGATGTTGATTTAATTTTGATGAAAATAGATATAGATAGATGTAGTGTAAGTTTGATGGTCATAGACATGTGCTGATAGAGGATAGATAGATGTGATGTGGTTTGATGTGATTGATTAGATTTGATATGTTTAGGAAGCTAACTTAATTTTGATGAAATAGATATAGATGGATGTGTATTTAGACAAAGTAAATAAGATGAGTATAGATAGATGGTAGATTTTGACTAAACTAACATGTTAAGTGTAAATGCTTTTTGTGACAAAGCAAAGGATGTAATGATATTATCTTAGTTTAGAAGATAAAAAGCAATACACTTAGATAGAAAAAAGAATGATAAGTTAGGCTCCTAACCGACCATACATAGAGACTTTGATAGAACACCAACAGACGATGCATACAAGGCCATGTATGAGGTTAAAATAAACCTGACACTAGTGAGTCACCAAACAGATCGAGGAGGTAAATGGAATGAGAAGTAAATATGTATCTCATCGAAATATACGAAGGACATAATACGTGCTCATATTGGGAAAATAAGGTCTCCATATGATCGAAAAAGGTCTAATATCTTAGCTTCATGATTTCTTTTTATAAGAGAGAAAATTGATTGATGCGAGAAAGTTTGCTAGAGAAAGACTGATCGATCACGGGAAGTCTTTCAATGATGCTAAAAAGTGAACAAACCGGGTCAAGAGGAAGTTTATTACTGCAAAGGCTGATGGAAGTGAGAAGCCTTGAAAATTCCATGAAATAAACAGTTGTCCTTCAAGGGAGCGGTCTATATTTTGAATTTGATGATAGCCATCCTCCAAGGGAATGGTCTATACTTTTTAATTTTTGATAAGGCATGAATAGTTGTCCTTCGAGGGATCAGTCTATCTTTTGGAATTTTAGGATGGCATCTTCTTTTTTTTTTTGGAGCTTTGAAAGAAGCTGAGTTTAGACCAAATAGATCAGATAGAGGGGAGAAAATGTATACAAACACGTACTCATGCCCCAAGTAGATTCGATTAAGGTAAATACTTAGGACAGATGAAGTAGTGATTAAGGTGTTCCTACTATGAGGAGGAACATATCCATAAGGAAAATGCCATGAGTAGAGCCGCGGTACTCATTTTTAAGGTATAGAAGAAAATAACGCGGTGAACCACATAGTTCCAAATCACTTACAAAAATACATGACTGGTTGTAGGTGGATGAAAGATCCGTTTGGTGACTAAGATCGTGTAAGATAGATTTTAACAGTAGAAGGGCCTTAGATGCAAAGCATTAAGAGGTTCCATTTTAGGTACACCATCCATGGAAGATAGACGATAAGTCCCAGACCCATATTTATGAGTGACTACGTACGGACCCATCCAGTTAGGAGCAAACTTACCATCTGACTCGTTCTAGTGTAGTAACATTTTGGTTTTATTTAAGAACAAGATCACCAACTTTAAAGTCACGGTGCTGCAAGTGTTTGTTATAAGCATGTTTGACATGATCAAGATAGACTTGATGATGCTCAAGATCATTGTGACATCGCTTATCAAGCAATTCAAGCTGTCTTGCTAAACAATTTTGACGATAGTCCTCATCGGAGACAAATTCTCTGAGAGAGACATGAAGAGATGGGATCTGGACTTCCAAAGGAAGAATAACCTCAGACCCATAGATGAGAGAGAAGGGAGTAGCACCAGTAGGAGTATGAATGCTAGTCCGATAAGCCCAAAGAGAAAAAGGGATATGTAAATGCCAATCCCTACTAGCTCGACTCATTACCTTTGCGAGGATATTATACAAAGTTTTATTGGAAGCCTCAGCCTGGCCGTTAGCTTGGGGATAGTATGGAGAAGAAAAGATGAGTTTGATATTGAAAGCGTCATATAGAGGTCTGCACATCGACATTTTTGAAAGATTTACCATTATCTGTGATGAGTTTATGTGGGACACCAAAGCGACAAATGATGTGTTGATAGAAAAAATCAACAATGGGTTTAGCTTTTGTTGATGAAAGAGGAATAAATTCTACCCACTTAGTGAAGTATTATGTGGCAGTAATGATAGAGTGATGACGCTGTGAAGAGCGAGGATTGATGAGACCAATGAGATTAAGACCCCATTGTGAAAAAGGCCACAAATCTACTGCGGAGTTGCAAAGCCTGACTAGGGATGTGTGTAATATTGGAGTGTTGCTGACACTTGACACATTTATTAGTGTATTCACAACAATCTCGATTAAGAGAAGGCCAATAGTAACCTAAACGTAAGATGCGTTTAGCTACGGCCAAGCCATTAAAATGTCCACCACAGATACCATCGTGGACTTCCCGAGATAGCTTTGGATGATTCAGGAGTTTTGAGGCACCGAAGCAAAATACCATCAAAACCATGTTTATAGAGGATTCCATCTAGAATAGCATAGCGATTAGCACATAGGATAAAAGATCTTCTACCATTGGAAGTCAGATTTGGAGGAAGCACTGAACGAGATAGATAATCAAAAATGTGATGATACCACTCATCTTGAGCGTTGGTTGCGACGACGTTAATTGAAGTCAACTGCTTGAGATGAGATGGCTGGTCTAAACACTGCACAACCACAAAAAGTCGCGAGTCTTCGGTAAAAGGTGGAATAAGCAAGGCTAAAGAAGCCATTGTATCTATGAATTAGTTCATAGCATGAGGAATAGCTTGGATAGTAAATTTATCAAAATATTGAAGTTGAAAGAGAATGATATCGCGATATTTTTGAAGGATATCATTCTTGCATTGATAGACACCAGTGACTTGATTAATGATGAGCTCAGAATCACCAAATATGTTGATACGACGAGCACCAAGATTAATGGCATTTTGAAGACCTAAAACAAGAGCTTCATATTCGGCCATATTATTGGTACACTCAAAGTTAAGTTTGTGTGTGACAGGGATAGGTGCACCCCAAGAAGGAATCATGACAAAACCTACACCTCCCCCTTGCTGGCATTTGGACCCATCAAAGAAGAGTTTTACTTTAAACGGAGAAAGACCAAAATTGATTTGTTGAATGCACTCATCTGGGAATTGAGCAAGGGGAATTCGAGTGTCTGGAAGAGGAGTATCAGCTAATTGATCTGCAATGACCTGACCCTTGATAGATTTTTGTGAGACGAACTCGAGATCAAACTCTGTCATGAGCATGAGCCAATGAGTGATACGATCATTGTGATATGGTTTCGCATGCATTGTCTTGAGTGGATTGACACTCGTAACAATGTAAGTCTTGTGATTAAGGAGGTAGTGACGAAGCTTAGAAGTTGCGAAGAAGAGAGCACAACACAATTTTTAGCTTCAGAATAGCGTGTTTCATACTCATGAAGAGTGCGACTGATGTAATATACGGCTTGTTCTTTACCGTTAGTGTCCCGATGCGAGATCATGGCTCCCAGAGCATGGTCAGTCACAGAAATATAAAGATAGAATGGATCCCCTCACGTGGAGGTGTAAGCACAGGTGGAGAAAGAAGATAAGCTTTGAGATCATCAAAGGCCTTTTGGCAATGCTCATCCCATTCAAAATGAACATTCTTACGGAGGAGATGATGAAAAGGTTGACAATAATCTAATAGTTGCAAGATAAAATGACGACCGATTAAAGGTGTCCCGAAGACCGAGTAGTTGCTTTAAGTTAGAAGGGGGAGGAATCTCGAGGATAGCCTTTATTTTTATGGAATCAAATTCAATGCCCCTAATAGAAATGATAAAGCCTAGGAGTTTACCAGTGAGAACGCAAAACACGCATTTAGATGGATTTAGGCGAAGACAAAAATGAATGAGCCTCTCAAAGAGAGGTGTGAGAATGAAAAGATGATCCTGACGGCATTTGGATTTACTGAGGAGATCATTAACATAATCCTCCACCATTTTGTGTAAAAGATCATGGAAGATGTAGGTCATGGCTCGTTGATAGGTTGCTCCCACATTCTTAAGACCGAAAGGCATGACACGATAACAAAAAGTCCCCCAAGGGGTTATGAAGGAAGTCTTATGTTGGTCCTCTGGTGTGATGAGAATTTGATTATATCCAGAGAAACCATCCATAAGAGAAAGCATCTCGTGACCTGTGGTTAAATCCATGAGTTGATCGATATTAGGTAGAGGGAAATCATCTTTTGGACATGCGAGATTAAGATCTCGGAAGTCGGTGTAGATCTAAATTTTACCAGTAGCTTTGGTTACTGGTACGACATTTGAAACCCATTGTGGATAGTCAATAGGTTGGATAAAGTTAGCAAAAAGCAAGTGCTGCAACTCTTCTTTAACAAGAAGGGCTATATGAAGATGCATTTTACATAATTTTTGCTTAACAGGTTTGATGTCTAGAAAAGTAACGATATTGTGGACCACGATATCAAGATTGAGTCCTGGCATATCTTCGTATGACCAAGCAAAATCTTGGAAATGGTGGGAAAGAAAGGTGGTGAAGTCTCGTAACTCCTATGGATTAAGAGATTGGCCGATCTTAATAATGCGAGGGTCTTCAGAAGTCCCTATATTAAGGTCGATAGTGGCTTCATTGAGAAGTGTAGATGTGTCAGAAGGAATGGTTTTAGGAAGATAAGAGTCCTCTTCCCTAGATAGGTGAGGACAGAATCATCATCCGCACAGTGGATAACATTGATAGTGGGAGAGTCATTTCTAACTATTTCAGGGAAGACTAATGGTATGGAAGTGGATTCGCCATTAGTTTCATAAGTCAGCGGACCTAAGGAAATGGTATTGACTAAAAAAAAATTTAGGCGGGATGGAAATGGTGTCATCCACATCAAATGATGCTTCTGACTTGACGAGGAGAAGATGATTCCTCAATTGAAAGAGGCTCATCGAGAAAGGTGATGGCGGCTCTTGAGAGAGGTTTAAATCCTAAATTTTTGATGTGTTTTAAGAGTTGGAATGGATGCGAGGTCATGCATACCCTGTTCATATTTTCCTAGGCCAAAACCTTTCCACGCGCATCGATATAAATATTTTTTGCAAACGTGGGCTTCAGTGAGACAATCAAACCCTCTTGAATAGGGTTTGGGCCTAGGGGAGAATCCAGGTGATAATGAGGTGTATCAAGACCACTTTGTAAATGAAGTTAGTCCGTTGATTGGGCGAGACAATGGTGACAACGTGACCGAGACCTAGATGATATTAAGGTTGTTTGTCGATCTACCATACTCATTAGGTTTGAGATGGGTGTCAAAAGAGAGAAGAGGAAGCTCTCCTAGCGAGAAACGCTGCAACATCTCTTCTAGATTTTGTAAATCTAGTAGTTTTGTTGCAGGTATGGAAGAGGATGAAGCCTTGTTAGGAGAACAAGCATTCTCCTTTAGAGGGGTAGACCCTATGGTCATGTCGCATTGTGTGGAAGGAAAAGGGTCTCCTGGATGAGTATAGAATTTTCCCTCATACTGATATTTTAAGCATTGATAGAGGGTTGAAAGGACACAATGCATTGTACAAATCTAGGAGCGTCCAAGGATCATATTATAGTGGAATTTCCTTTCAACAATGTAAAAGAGCTCATGAAGCAACTTCTTACCTACTCGAATGGGCAGGACCACAGTTCCTAAAGTAACTGCTAGCTGATCGTTAAATGATCGAAGGGTGAAAGGTGGTGGTGACACTACATTCTTTGGCAACTTAAGTTACTCGAATGTGTGTGAGGAAATGAAATTGAGTGCAACACCACTATCAATCATAGTGCATTTTAACATAGTGTTGTTGATTTGAACTGTGATAAAGAGGGGAGCCTCCAAATCCTCGGAAGAAAGGGAAGGAATTTCTGAATCTTCAAAGGAAATGGTGGTTGACGGTCTATTCAATCCAACAATCATCTCAAAAGGTTGGGGCTCATTTGAATTCACTGCGATATGGCGCAGATTATCAATCAGAGCCTGGCGATGCCACGGAGATGATTGAATGAGGTCAAAAAGAGACATTTTGACTGGAGCATGGGTAAGTTGTTTCATAACACTCTCCTCTACTGACACAGGAATCTATGCCCGAGGTGAAGCATGAATAGAGACCCGAGGTCTCGAGGCTGATGTGGAAGGAGGAATTCCTTCAGGGGCTATAGAAATGACAACCCGTGGCTGAGATGTAGATGATGATAGATTATCATATTGTTTTGTTCTAGTGGCGATATGAATCGTGTCGATTTTAGAAGGTGGAAGACCATCCGAGTAGAATTAATAGAACCAGAGGCCTGAGTAGATCGTTAAGGCTCAAATGTGGTTAAGATGATAGGAGATACTTGTTCCTCCTCTTCTTCCAACAGAAGATCACTCTCTTCCAAAAGACTTCTCAAGATAGATTGGAGGGCTTTACATCCCTCAGTATCATGTCCTGGGGTGCGGTGGTAAGCACAAATCAAATCAGAGTTGAACCAGGAATGTTTTATTCCTTTAGCATTATAGGGTTTGATCGGAGGAAGAGATATGGATGAAGATTGGATAAGTTGGTGAAGAATTTCAGTATAGAATCTAGTAGACAACGATGAGGACAAAGATGACGAAGGAACCTCTTTCTCCCTAACAGACTACCGAGGTAAAAGAATCTACATATCTGGTTTGACAGTCTTCTTAGGGATTGTTTTGATCTTTTGGACATCGGGAGAAGTGGCCTTGGGCACCTGAGATAGGAGTAAGTGAGGAAAGATTGATTTTGGTGGAGGAGGAGCTCCTAAGATAGATTTTGAAAAAAACGAAGATGTGACAAGTGTTGTGGTCTTCAGAGATGAAGGAGGCTACTTGGTCAAAACAGATGATGATTTAGATAATGCTGATTTAGATGAGGGAGGAGCTCCTAAAATAGGTTTGATAGGAGGAACAAAGGGTGCCTTGGCTTTTGGTGATGAAGATGATGGTCCTGATAAAAGAGGTGATGCCTTTCTAGTGGGTAAATTCACTTTACGAGGCACCGACGAAGAAGGTGTTGTAGAAGAAGAAGATGATGGTTCTGATGGTATTGTAGAAGAATATGCCTTCCCAGTCGATAAATCTAATCTTTTATGAGGTACAGAGAGAGATTTTTGAGGGAAAGCACCAAGAGTCTTAATAGTCTGAAATATTGGTTTTCCTTTTTCAGGGATGGTGACAACTTCAACCGCATAAGGTGATTGTAACCTTTTCGGGGGAAGGAGATGGTGAGGCACTGAAGATGCAATGTTAGACTTTAGTTGTCTCGGTTTAAGTTTAGGAATCGAAAGTGTTGGTGCTGGTGTTATTTCTTTAGCTTTTCCCTTAATAGGCAAGGCAACATCGGTGGTGGATGATGAAGAAGAGGTTCCCTGTGATGGAGATACTTCTGGTACAGTAATTGTGGGTGTAACTACTATAGGAAAAGAAATAGGAAGGGTCAAAATCAAAGGCGCTTCCATTGGTAGAGGAGTTGGTACGACTATAGGTATATTTACCAATGGCATAGTCACGGTGAAAATGGGAGAAATAGAAGTAGATGTATTTGCGGTGGAAACTTGAAGAGATGTGAATGCCTCAAGCATTGAAAGAATGTCTGACGACGAGGCAGATGAGGATGACACTGTCTCTGGTATGGATGGAAGATCAGATAAAGAGGCAGAGAGAGATGAATCCATTTCTAACAATGGAGGAATATTCAAAGATGAATTGTCTGAAGATGATGGAATCTCAGAGATTAACGGAGCGGGAGGAAGTTCCGATTTGGTCGACGTGTTCGTAGATGGCTTGGGTTTAGAAGAAGATTCTTCAGTAGAAATGAAGCTGATAGTATGAGTGTTTGGTTTTTGAGACTCTGAAGCGTCATTATTTGGGGAATGATTGGGAAAAGGTTGTTTAAAGACATCAAGTTCATGATTTGGGGGAGCGTTTGGGTTATCCAGAATGAGCTCACCTTTATTAATGAATTTTTGGACAAGATTTTTAAAGGTCTGACATTGTTCAATGTCATGGCATTTGGTTCTATGATAATGACAGAAGTCATTTTCCCTATACCAGAATGGTCATTTTTGGATTTCATCAAAATGTCTAATAGGGGGAAGTTCGATCTTGTGAAATTCTAATATTTTTTCTAAGATGGACGCATATGATTCCCCTAATGAAGTGAAAGATCGAGTTGATAAGGGTCCTTTTCGAGAAGATGAGGAGTATCTTTGAGGTGTTTGATTAGAAGTGTTATCGGCTCGTGATGTTTTTAATACGATAGCATTTGTAGACCCCTGATTTTTGTCTTTGTTAGAAGTAGAAGGGTTTGTTTTTGTAAACTGAGAAAAATCTGGTTTAGATTTAGAGTGAAGTTTTAACTTCCCTTGTTCAATGGTGCGGGATTCAAGTTTGCGTGCCATCGTAAAAGCTTCTTCAAATGTGTGAAATGTTTGGATCCTTAAAGTGGAAGAAATATGATTAGCACAAGATTGAGTAAACAACTTGATCTGTTGAGATTGAGGGAGGGAGAAAGATAATTGATTTATTATACCTCTCCAACGAGTGACAAAGTCTGCAATAGACTCATCATCAAATTGATGAATGTTATAAAGATATGTAATTGAGATCTTATGTGTGATATTTATTGAAAAGTTTTCAACAAACATCTGAGCTAATTGAGAGAAAGAAAACAGGGAGTGTTGAGGGATGTTATTATACCAGTCTAAAGCAGGCCCTACTAGAGACATAGGGAAAGTACAGAGCATAAGCTCCTGATCCTAGACTATAAGGTAGCAAACATGTTTGAATGCTCGCAGGTGCTGTTGAGCATCCTCTTGGTTATGAAATTTTGAGAACTTAGGAAGTTCCCGTTGGGGAGGATAAGGCTTAAAATCCATTGATGGATGAATGGGCTCATTACACACTTCTTCAATAGAGTATGGAGGGCGAGCCTCTTTGGTGGAGGCTTCTTGGTCTGCGATTTTCTTGAAGAGAACTTGGACAACGTCAAATTGAGGAGGAGGTATGTTAGTATGTCTTGTATACGAAGTGAATGGTAGATTTTTTGAGGTGTTAACGAGGGATTCATCTACTGATTAACATGATGATAAGAGGAATAACTAGGCATTCTAGGTGATTCTGGTGAGGTATTTGTTGTGAAGGAGCTTGCGCATGAATAGGCTGTGAGATGATAAGTGGTTGAATGAAAGACAGAGCCTGTGATTGGTAGGCTCCTACACTTGTCGACTGAATCAGAATGGATCGAGGAATATAGGTGTTGATTCGATTGGACATGGTGGGGAACAAATCTGAATGAGGCTCTTGACTGCTGAGATTGGTTATTAAGGGTGTTGATGCCAGAGGATGGGTAAAGGACACTGTCGCTGGAGCATTGGAAGAAAGACCAACTGGAGGATGAGAAGAAGGAACCAACTGACTCATAGAAGAGGGTTGATTCATAAAGAGGTATTGACCTTGGGATGCAATGGATGGCATAGAAGAATTGACAACAATCTGTGAGTGTGCAGATGCACCCATCATAGCTAAAGAAGAGGGCCTCTCGAAAGTAGGTTGTGGAGTAGCCGAGGTAGCCACGGCACTAGGAATAGGCAAGACCATTTGAGAACTAGTTGACATGGTCGAGTGGAAGAGAAAAAGGAGGCACAAATGCACCACCCTCTTCCGTGGTATGAGGCAAGAAAAAGTGTGCTAATTGTTCTATAAAAGCCTAGGATGGTTCATGAGAATAATTGTAAACTTGCTGGATTGGTGGTCCCTGATCAGATATTCAAACAAACTTATGTACTAGATAGTCCATAAGGGTTCATGGATTGTGATCAAGGAGGGCCTGAAATTCGGGATCTTTGTGAGGAACATAATCTATATGAAGCGAGATGATACTCTACGAAGAACCTGGGGAAGTTGGATGTGATGGTATCGCTTTAGGATGATAGAAAGGATTATATGACCAAGATGGGAACCAACTAACGGTGGTCTGAGGAAGACCCAGGGTGCCAAAAATCCACATTAGTGGTGGTCTCGAGATGAAGAAGGGGCCAGTTGAGCCATTTTTCTAGATTGTAATCAGGTGATGACCATCATAAACATGCAAAAATATAGAAAAAGAAGATTGACCTACATAATGCACAGACAATTCAAGAAGCGTAGGTGATTATCTCTTTTAATTTTTCATGCTTTTAAGAAAGAAAATATTAGGGAAGGCTTTTTAGAAAAGGAACTACTCAGATAGCCAAACTAAGGATGGTTTAGGGAATGTTTTGGTGAGGAGTTCCGTAGGCACTTTCAAGATAAAAGACGGCACGTGGCTTGATATAGGGGCCTACCCCACACTTCACACACCACTGTGATAAGGGATTCGGGTGCTTTGCCAATATATACCAGAACTTCCGTGAATTTGTAGCGTGGCGCGAGTACCGCGTAGGATCTTCCTCTTGGATGTCATTTCCAAGTAGGCGAGGCCAGGGAAGGAATTTTTATTTAAATGCTTAATACCTAGTGATTTTGGCTTTGTGTGCAAGGGTGAAAAATAAAAATCAAATAGTGTCACTACCGATTTTGATCAATTTTCCAACCTATTTAGAAAACTAGATGAAGAACATACAATGAAATGACAAAGAAAAAGTTCTTTTTAAGCACTAAAAATGAAGTGTTTGATTTCGATGAAGACAAGTCAAACAAGTTCTTTCCCAAATGTGATTAAATTCCTTTTAAGTAGCCAAAATTGAAATGTTTGAATGTGATAGAAAACAAACAAACAAGTTCCTTTTAAGTTCTTAAAAAGGAGAAAACACCGTAAAAGAGGAATACCTATAGATTTAGCTCTCCAAGGTGTGTGGACTTCAAAAAGTGTGTTGTTGAGCTCTTCCCCTCGAACAATCCCGTGAACAAGCAAAGTGCTCCACAAGAAAAGGTTAAGCAAACACACAAACAAATCTAGAAAGATATATCCAGATAATAGTAGAATGAAAATTTCTATTTCAAGGAACTAAAAAAACTTTCAAGAAAATAACAATTTTGCATAAAGAGATGGATCAAAAATGCAATCTTGAAATCAAATGAAAGATTTATTAATCTTTGAAATAGGAATTGGAATTTAGTTTTTCAAGAAAGAAGAAACTTTAACTTTGCAAATTATATTATTTCTTAATATTGGATTTGATACTGAGAGATGATGGGAAAAAAAAGTGAAGGTGCTTGCATGTTTGGCCTTTACAATGAATGTTAACAGATGACTAATAATGGGTAGTCACACTTAGGATCTTGGATCTAAATTGAAGTGATATAAGGACATGAGAAGGGTTGACTATTGATGTGGAATCACAACACCCACCGAATTTCCCATTTTGGGATGGGACATTCGGTGTGATTGCACAATATTGAGTTATCGTGAAGTGTGGGACATTGCGAATAAAATAAATATCTAAGGAAGGTCGGTTCGTGCTCCTAACCTACCTACCACTAACTACCCAAGTGTAGGAAAAACTACTCACTAATCCTAATCTACAAATTCTAAGGGCACGAGGAAAGAAGGATGCATGAAAGTAAAGCCTACACTAAAGATGTAATACACCAAGAAAGGAGTGTTAATAAATTCCCTTTCCTATAAAAATGAAGTAATAAAACTAGGAAGGGTGGTCCTACACCATAACGAGATTACATTCAATACATCATTCCTAAAATGAGCATAGTACATCCAAACCCTGTAATGGAAATGAAATACACACGAGATCCTCTATGACACAATGAGAGGCAAGGAAAAGTAATGGAAACAATACAAGGATTGAAAACAAAATTAAAAGCACCATTTATTAGTCCAAAGTATTTCGACAATACATAGTTGTAGTAGGAAGAGGCATGAATCCATTACAAGATTTGAGGAAGGCTTGAAGCCCCAAGAAGAAATGGGGTGCATGGGAGAAGAACGGTGATCAAAAAATAGTAAATGTGTAGCCCTTACATATTTATAGAATAAATCTGATGAGAGGAGAGACAAAGAAGATTCCAAAATTTCTCAAAAACCCATAAAATTCCATTCTTTAATCCTTCCATGAGTGGATGGAAGATATGAAAAATCTAGCCTCATTAATGGGGTTTCCTTGTGCTTTAAAGAAACTATCTGTGATTGCACCTTTGGTCTAGTATATCTCCTATAGCTCATGATGACCTACGCCTTTTACCAACCTCCATTAATGAATTCACCTACAACCTCATATCTGCCATTTTTGGAGGACCAAAAACCCGAAATCTGAAATTGGATGATCCTCTACGCAAATCCCAAAATCACATTTCGATGACTATAAATTGCAAGAAATAGTTGAGTAGAATGGAAGATATTGCATTTTCCTTCGATGTTGCAGACCAGGATTTTGCCGATGTTTAACCTCTTGGAAATAGTTTTATGACACAACCATTGAAATATCCTCTAAATTACCTTTCCTGAAAATATAAGTTTGTCAAATTTGGATGAAGATTACACAAGATAGGGGTGTTTGAAATTAGGCTCTTGTCTAAGGTTTCTCTTTGCTCCATCAAGTCATTCCACCAACCACCAAGATATTTCATCTAACTACCGATTCAAATTCAAAGTGACTCGGCCTTCAACTCGCACATCACCAATAACCTTCCTAACTTAGTATTCCACTGAGAACATGCCACCTAAGATCTCGACTCGACCTTCATGGCTCAACGATTAAGGTGCATGACTCGAAGGAGCTTCAAATATTTGTGCGGGATTTATATTGTCTTGTGGTTTTGGGATTGCATCACCAATCACTTCAGATTTCACCCACTCTAACTCTTGAACTATGTTACCCCAAAATTCCTGAAGATCCTCAACCCTTGAATTCTCCTCATTATGCCACATAGCCACTAGTTCGTTCCTTCAAACCCGCCAACTTTTGGAACCTCATCTTGCCCATTCGGGCTTCTCGCCGCTTCAAAATTTGAACCAAACACCTAAAAATACCACTACGTTGACCCCAAAATGGGGTTGACCCTGAAATTTCCGATGCCTCCCATGACTTCACATTTTAGGGCTTAGGATTTCACATTTCGGATTCAGCCCCGAATCACTTTGGGCTTTAAAACCACTCAACTCGAAATAACTTGCCTCAAACCTTTGAAACCCAAACAACACTTTGCTATCACAAAATCCAAAAACCACCCAACTCTCGACGTGTACCCTACTTTGAACATTTAGGAATTTTCACTTCATGCTCACCATGTCACTAACCCCGAAATGCACTCTGCAAAGTTCATGAAAGCCCTACTCCCAAAAAATGGAATTTTTTACCTTCAAATCGCTCCATTGTATAGCTCAAAAGCTGAGTTTCCTTTTCGTGAGTGTTGTATTTGCTAAATACCGAGTTGAATTGACACTTGGCCAAATTCATTCGACTTGGCACATATTTTTATTCCCTTTCACCGTGATCTTGGCTTTGTTCATTTTCTCTAGCGATGAGAGTCTTTCTTAATGTTTTGGCTCGATGAGCCAACCTTCCATCTTGATGTTAGTCCCATGTTTAATGAGATTAGCCCCAATCCAGCTCGACCCTTCTCACTTGCATGGTTCTTCATTGAAACATGTTTCTAAGACCTAAGTCCCTAACCACATTTGGTACTATCATTATGCCCACTTATGATTAGCTTACAATCGAGCTCAACACCAACTCTTCTTGGCCCTCTTGATTGACTCACCGAGCAAGTTCCTCCATGCCTCCACTCACCCAAATGGATTTGTTGTACTAGTCAAGTACCCCCGCCATGAGCTCAAAGAGCTCACAAATCTTATCACCAAGCTCCTTTTGACTTGACTCACTAAGTAGTTTCTTTGAGCTACTTAGCAAGTCACTCCTAGCTCACCTTTCACACTACAACCTTCGAGCTTGCCAAGTAGCTTGGCGAAATGTTTTCTATCTCGATTAGTCCTCTAAGGCCAAATGATGATTTTTTGATTTTTCGATCCTAGTTTTGGAGATTTCCTTAAATGTTTTAACTAAGGGAGATGTGAATGAGTTCCCGATACTTGAAATAGAAATTTTCTCTATCATGGGCCATTTTACAATTTTTTGAGGCCGAGACCTTTTTTCACTTGTAATTTGAATATGATCTAGGGATGGCCCGAATGGCTAGATTACATCATGAATGTTCCTAAACACTTTCTTTCTAATACCTTGAAAACACCTGTGATCTTTCTTACACCTGTTAGGCCCACTTGGGATAATGTAATTACTTTAGAACCTTGTTGGAAAATTTTTCCCATGGGGGCTAAAATTGTAAACAATATGGCAACTCGTGGGGAAATATACTGTTAGATGTTGTGGGTAAGTAGCCTAGGAATATCCATTAGGCACATATTCACTATTTTCTCGCAGCTGATCTTGAACCTGCTGAATTCACCCTGGAGCTTCTATACACCTTGCTAAACCTACTCTAGCGTTGTTCACACTCTCAATTTTTGTAAGAAAATCTCAAAAATAAGGTTTGTGATAGTACAAAATTGTCTTGATTTAATATTTTCACCTATTCCTCTCATGACCCTTTCTGTGAGACCGAAATGGACTATCCTGAAACCTTATTCTACCAAGTGTGATGTAAATGAATGATGATTATTTGGTCTATATTGAATGATGCAAAGTTTTAAGAAGATAATTTTCAAAGTTTTACATCATGGAAATATATTAAATTTAAATATTCTCTTTCTTTTAAAAGTTCCACTCTACGAAATGATGTAGGAGACTACTCTAATTCGGCGAGAGGCACCTGGAATTTCACTTGTAGTTGGCCATGTAGGATTTAAAGAATGAAAACTAATTAAAATTAGTTCTTAACCTCATTTAGTTTCTTTGCATTTGTTTTTCTTTTAAGATCAACAATTGTTCCTTACAAGTATGAACTGCTTTCGTATGCAAGAGGTCTATTAAAACACCTTGTACTATGCCCGATTTATTCTATGTTCTTGAGGGGGAATTTCAATAGAACATGCTATTTGGTCGACCTTATATTCATGCCACGGGGTGTGTACATTTTACTTTACATCATTACATGAAGTTCGAATATGAAGGACACCCTTATACTATTCAAGTAGAACCTTGGACTTTCAAAACATGTAACATGTTGTATTGACCTAACGATGTCCTTATTCAAGATAAGGCATTGACCAAAACCACTTGCCTCACCTACTAAACTCACTTCATCTTCTCGCCATTACTTCCTCTACCACTTCGCTAATTTTCCTTCATCAACTAGCACAACTCTTCCCACTACTTCGTGACGCCCGAGTTAATCCTTCTTCTTCGATTCCTACCACCCAAGTACCTACTTACTTCGACTCTTTGGAAGTTTTTTTAATGCCTTACATTGGGGAGTATCACTTTTACAATATTAATACCTTTGAAACTCCTAAAAATATGGAAACCTTCATCAACACTCGTATTATGAAATTAATGTAGGAGAAACCATTCCATATGGCCACCCTCACTTGTGTACCAACCTAACATTTGGGGTATTTGATAATTCTTCCGATTTTCTGAACCACCTACTTAATCATGACATTTTTCTCTAACTTTCATTAGCTCACTAATCGCTATATTTCCTGCAACTTTCTCTATCGTTGTGCTTTGAAAGGCTTCACTTTGGTCTTTATGAACAAGGTCATAACAAAGTTATTGCTTGTACTACCTAGAAACATAAGGACCACCGTGGTATTATATTTTCTAAACTAGCTAATCCTAAGAAGGAAAGAGTCAACCTCGTACAAGAAGATCAACCTTCTTCACATTCTCCTCCTTCTTCACCTACTTTACCATCTTCAATTGTCACCCCGCCATCACCTACTGAGTCAATGGATCCAAAATTCATACCTCCTATCTTTTTTTTTTTTTTACAAAAAAATTTCCTTGAGACATTTGACCTATCATCGTGGTAGCGAGGCATCCTCTTATCTTCCAATTATTTATCCTAACATGTTGGAAGAAGACATGCCTTCTATCAATGTTTTTCAATATCATGATGTTGATTCCGGTCTCACCTATCTAGGTGGGGAAGATTCTTACAATCATTGGTTGTTACCTTCGAGACAAAAACCATTTTGAATGAATCAGCCATAGAGATCAACATTCAAACTTAGGATGACCTTCGCATGTTGAAGATAGGCCAATATTTAGATTCAATCGAATAGGAAGCCTTCACCTCTTTACTTTGAGATCGTAACAATGTTTTTTCTTAATATTATGCTTTGATATACTGATATTGACCCAAATATCATGGTGTAAAATATTTTTACTATCCCCGATACTAAACCTTTGAAACAGGAGCTATGAAAAATGCATCCACACATTTCTCTTCCATTGAAAGAAGAACTCCAATGCCTCCTTTCAGTTTCTTTCATTCTACCCATTGACTATCCACAGTGGATCTCTAACATTCTACCTATCATAAGGGTGATAAGGGGACTATGCATCTGTACATGAATTTTGTGAACTTAACCTCACTTTCCCTAAGGATGAATTTCCTTTACCTAGTATAGACCAACTTGTTGATCTTACAACCGGCCATGAGATGTTATCTCTCATGGATGGGTTCTTGGGTTATAACAAAATATTACTCATGCCCTTTAGATCAACATGAAACCACCTTTAATTCCTCTTGGAGAACTTTGTTTTATTGTGTCATGCCCTTTGGCTTGAAAAATGTTGGTGTCACTTATCAGTGTGTTATGACCTATATCTTCCATGACATCATGCATGAAATATTTGAAGATTATGTGAAGACCTTCTTGGTAAGTCCAAAAGTTGTGTTGAACACCTCGTCATTCTCAAAATCATCTTCAACCACCTCATCAATTACTAAATTCACCTTGAAAAAAAATAAGTGTGTATTTACATTCCTCTCTGGAAAGATCCTGGGTTTCATCGTATCTTTGTGGGGCATTGAAGTCAATCCCACCAAAATCAAGGCCATTTTAGAGATGCCTCCACCTACTAACCTCCAAAAAATTTTTAGTTTGCAAGGAAAATTGCAATCCATTTGACACTTTATTTCCCAAATTTCTAACCGATGTCACCCTCTTCATTAACTTCTTTAAAAGGATGTCTACTTAAAGTGGAATGATGAGTGCCATAAAGACTTTGAAACATTGAAGAAATACCTTCTTCAACCACTTGTACTCATGCCACCTAAAGATGAAAAACCTTTCTACCTATACATTTTTTTCAAGTAAACATTCCTTGGGTGCTATGCTCACTCCTCATGCTAAGAAATATATGGAGAAAGCGGTTTATTACATAATCCATACACTTTTAGACTATGAGACTAGATATACCCATGTTGAAAAGCTTTTCCTAGCCTTAGTCTTTGTTGCCACCAAACTTTGCCACTACCTACTTAACCATAAAACCTTCATCGTCACTAACACCGACCCTTTGCATTACATGTATGCCAAACCTTACCAACATCAACGCACCTCACATTGGCTCATGTTCCTCACAGACTTAGACCTAGAGTTCATTCATCAAAAGTATGTCAAGGGAAAAACCATTGCAGATCAACTTATAGACGCTCTGCTTCTCGGACACCAATCTTCTAACTTTGATTTCCTAGATGAATCTATCACTACCCTTTCCATCGATGATTTTCCTATTGACCCTACCATTTACCAAATGACCTTATTCTTTGACGGTTCTAAATGTCAACGTGGGGGTGGTGCAGGAGTCATCCTCATTCCTCTCAACGGTGAGCTTATGCCTTTATCATTCAAATTAGACTTTGAATGCACCAATAACATCGCTGAGTATGAAGCACTTGTCTTAGGTCTTCAAACTTCCATCACCTTAGATGTTAAATCCATTAATATCTTTGGTGATTCTCAACTAGTTGTGAACCAAGTCAACGGAATATACCAGTGTCATAATGAGGTCCTTCAAAAATATAAGTTCCATGTCAACTTACTTTTGACCACCTTTGACCATTTCCTCCTTCAAACCACTCCATGATCCACCAAAAAAATTGTGGATACCATGGCTTGTCTCACCTCACAAATACCGACCTCACCTTCTAACTCGAAAATATTTGTCACAATATAATAATTGCAATCGCCTTCCTACATCATTCTCAAGGTTAATTTTGTGGGACATATTGAAACCAACCCACACGACATTTTGTATAAGCAATATGCCAACTACCTTTCCCTTTCAATGCTACCTTTGGACCTCATTAGAAATGGTCAGCGTGCCTTCCTCCACAAGGTCTCCCATTACATAGTTACGGGATATATTTTCTAAAAAATGTGGCTTTGATGGTATCCTACTCAGGTGCTTCACTAATTCTTAACTTTCCTACATTAAAGAAGTCCATGATGGGATTTTTGGTTGACATTTCAGTGGCCATGTTGTTACCAAACATATTCTTCTCCCCTGGCTATTACTAGTTAACCCTTAACTAAGATTGTTGCGAATACGTCAAACGCTGGGTAAAATGTCAAAGCAACATGCTAACCTTCACCATACTCATAGTCACACCTTACAAGTCACTAGGGACTTTTGGCCTTTCTCTCAATGGGGTTTGGATCTCGTCAGAGAGATTAACCCTCATTATTCTCAACGTCATCAATGGATCATCACAACAACCAAATATTATACTAAATGGGTAGAATCCATCCCTCTCATTTCAATTAAAGGAAAGAATTATTATTTTTCATTAATCACCACATAATATGTCACTTTGGTGTTCCTCATCACCTTATCATGACAATGGAAAATAATTCAAAAGAAAAACCCTATACAAAATATGTGATACCTTTGACATTCAACTACATTTTTCATCACCCTATTATACATATACCAATGGCCAAGAGGAATCTTTAAAAAAACCCTAAATAAAATTCTTATGAAATTAAGTCGATGATCTTTGGAAAGAATTGGCATACACACATTCCTTTTACCTTATGGGCTTCTGTACTAGAATTTGTACCTCTAGCAATGCTACACCTATTTCTTTGGTTTTACGACATAGAGGCCATCCTGCATCTCAAGTCCAAATTCCATACCTTTGTGTCTCACTAAAAGATATACTATACGATGAGATTTTTGCTAAGAACATTTGGCACAACTTGAGATATTATATGAATGTCATTTACTGCTCTCTACTAAATTTAAATCTACCAAAAATGTATCAAAGGTGCCTATTGCAAACATGTTCATGAACACACTTTCAAGTTTAGCGATATTTTCTAAAGGAAAATCAACACGTAACTAAAAAAAAGAAGAAAATGGGGAAAATTTTCTCCTAATTGACTTTAACCCTATATTATTACACATGCCTATAGATCAGGTGCTTATCGTTTATCTTATCTTAAAGGTAAAACTAGACCCGAGCCCCTTAATGCCTTGCATCTTTGACCTTTCTACCATTGAATAAATTACTACATAACTTTATGTCACCGATTTGATTTCCCCTTGAGTGAACCTTTCCTCCATTTACCTATTTTAAGGACCCATAACTAAACTAGAATTGTGTGATTATGCATTGCGATTTAGCGTTGTCTTAAACATGAATACCACGACTCTACTTATGAACACTTTTTATCCTTTTCAGGATGGAATCCCATGTTCTTCCGTCACTTGAAACACCTATTTCATAGCTAACCTCTTCATGTTATGGCCTTGCCTTCACAAAATAGGATTATACTCCTTTATAGTATTGTCCATGACTTCAAGTTCAAAACAAAAATAAAAAATATACACACGGATAGCCAAAAACTCAAATCCTTGAGTTAAAATTTTTTGTAAATAGATGAATCCCTCAAAAGGACATCTATGCCTCTCTCGTTGATATATATAGACTACTCAATCAAGGACAACTATAAAAAGTTAGCCTCATCTTACATCTACTCTATCCAAAAAGATGACTACCTTCTTATTCATCAAAATAATATAAGTTGTTCTCAAGCTTCCCGCATCGATCAACTTCATGAAGAAATCAATGAGAAATTATTTTATCCCAATATAGACTTACCACATTGATCAATCTATACAAAAAGAAAAAGAAAAAGTCATGAAAATAAAATTACAAAATTCTTATTTATGGACTTTCCTATTTTGGTTTTTATATCTTGTAGAAGGGGCATGTAGTCCCATAAATAAGGTGTTATCACTGAATCACAACACCCCTATGTTCATACAAGTGCATATACTTGAACTCAAAATGTGATTGGATAACATGGGTGCTATCTCCAAGTTGTGGGACTTGCTACTTGAGATGGACCTCCAAAGAAAGTTGGTTCTTGCTCCCTTACTACCAACCACAATCTACTCTAATGCAGGGTAAACTAACTATTCTAATCTAACTTTCCAAGGGACCAGGGAGAGAGAATGCATAAAATTAAATCCTACACTAAAGCGGTGATACACCAGAAAAGGAGGGTGTGAGAGTAGTCTTCCAATGTGTGAGATACAGAAGCAAAGTGCACACTAGAAGGGGTGATGACAGTTCTCCATAATCTAGCAAAATGCATTCACAACAACATTTCAAACATACACAATGATAATGGATCCCTGCAAGAACATAAAAATAGACACAATATTCTTGTAATCAAGGTTGAAGGGGAAAGAAGAATGCAAGAAAACACAACAGGGGAAGATGCATCCACAAACTTATATTTTATTGCTTCCTGATATGCACAGTTCAATCGGTTACAAGATAAGGGCCTAGATCACCATGCAAGGAGTCCACAACAAGGGCCTATAACACATTGGCTTCACAAAGAAATTTTGGTAGAGCTTTGCTACAAAAACTACTCCTCTACAATGAGCCCAACACTCCAATTTATAAGAAAATGAGAAGAGAGAGAGAAGGGGAAAATGGAAATCCTAAAATCTATCCTTCAACCACTTGTAAGAGGCATTAAATGGAGTGAAATGATTGTGTGTTACTTGAAAAAGGCTCCCCATACTATCCCAGGTGCTGCAAAGCAGAGAAAGAATGATGACCATGCCTCTTAATTGCACTCCCAACTACCAAATAAAACATTGTTATGAACCCGGCCACATTTTATGAAAAATCCCCACCGATTTCTCATCAAATCTAGAATTTATTGATTACTATGCGTCAAGCTCGAGCCATGATTCCAACGGTACCAATTTTGTGTGATTTTGTTGAGAAATGCAAAAGTTATGGCCTTTTGAGTGCGGGCAGCTATTTTGGGTTTGACAGGTGTTTTTTGTCATTTGATGGGAATGAGCATTAACTAACTGGACCTGAATATGTTTATTTTATTTAAAAAAATATACCCTCATTAAAAATAATAAATTTAGTTTTTGTGGTGTAGAGGACATCATGCTTGTTTCAGAAAGTCCAATTTTGTGAAAATTAGAGCTCGGAGTCAAAAGTTATGGTTGTTTGAAGTTTCGTGGAGTCAAACGTTGACTTTTCCTTTGAGTTGCGAGATATTGTGGAAAAATCAGGTCCACGTGTCCCAGCTATCCTAGACACATTCTTCCACATCGGCTGATTTGGGCTTCCTTGTCCCCCTTTGTGACCTTTTCACCTTTGCGCGTCTCACGTGTCCCACGCGTACTTTTGTCCCGGCTGTCTCGGATGAAAATCTCTGCACCGCCCGCAATTGACTGACTTGCGGAAAATCATCCAATTCGCATCCCATGCGTACCAACATCCCAACTATCCCATGGACCGCCTAGGCTAAAAATGTCTGACTTAGCCGATTTTCTTTGTATTTCTGCTGCGAACTTGCAGTACGACCTCCACCCTTTAGACCCATGCAATGCCTTAAAAAAATCCTGCGACCTTATTTTTTTGCATTTTTTTCTTAGATGGGAGAGTTAAAGAGAAGTGAAGGGCCCCAAAACATGATTTCGGGCCTTGAATCGATCTAGTTGCTGGGACCTGAAGAATTTGATGTAGGTTATCAAAATTTACCTTGAGGGGTGAATTTTGGATAACATAAGGTTACTGTTGAACAAACCTTCCACCTTACCTTATGCTTACTCTCTCCTAAATCAACTCAAGGGACATGGCATCTAATTTACACATTGTGATGATGTAATTTTTTTCACCTTTAGACCTATCGATTATGCAGTGTATCTAGGGACTTATGTTTAATGAGTCTAAGCATATGACATCTAGATTTTTGCCAACTTGGGGCATTTTAATTCAGATTTAGTTCACTCCTTTATTTACTTATTGATTCTTCTACACAGGACATGACCCTCGACACTTAGTTTCTAGGATTTATTCTCCTTTCACCTATATTTAAATTCATCATCTACTTCAATCAACTCATCTCACATATCCTACAACCTAGACACAACCATGCCTAAACAACCTAGACACAACCATGCCTAAACAACCTAGACATAACCATGCCTAATTAACCTAGACACAACCATGCCTAAACAACCTAAACACAACCATGCCTAATCAACCTAGACACAACCATGCCTAACTTACCTTGCCCATTTAACCATACCTAAACTCACCCAACCTATTCACCTACCTCATCTTATTCTTCCCTATCCTATGGGATAACTACATCATCCTGAGGCCCCTTTCACAAGGGCTATGTAGGCAACACTCTTAGGGCATGGGGCCCTTTGAGGTTAGCTTGGCCACTCTTTTACCCATCATCATTTCCCCCATCAAACAGTTAGTTTCCATAAAAACAATAATTTGGAAGTTAACTCACAAACAAAACCAAACACTACATAAGTACATTATCATTTATTTTCCATAATACCCATAACTTGGAAATTAAATCAAAACACATCAAATTTAACCATGCCTAACATCTCATTTCCATACAATCAATACAATGAAAATTAAACCATTCAATCATATTTTCACTATGCCTAACATCTAATTTTCACAACATCAATACAGTGAAAATAAAATCACTCAATCACATAACCAAATCACGCCTACTCATCTAGTTTCCATAAATACAAAACAACAAAAATTAAACCATTTCAACCATTCATTCACAAACTATATAGACTCAACCATGCCTAATCACCTAATTTCCATGACATCAATACAATGGAAATATAATTCAAACATATATCACTCACACAACCCATGTCTAAAAATATTTAGATTTCCATCACAACAACACTTACAAATTTTCGACTCAATCATGCCTACAAATTCTACTTTTCATGACTCCACCATGCTTACATCTGACTCAACCATGCCTAAATCACCTATTTTTTATAACAACATTAACTTGGAAATGGAACCAAACCATGCCTACATCTACTTTCCATGATAACAATACAATGGAAATAAAATAACATCATATATAAATATCATCATCAATCTATACATCAAAGGTCATGTATATCAATACATTGAATATACAAGTATAAACATAAGTATATCAAAAACCTCATATACAATCTTGCCTCTTCAGCATGCAGGCCAGTACATATGTCAAAAATCAAAATACAATATCATCTCCATCTCACCCATGTGAGGCACCGAAACCTCTGCTACCCTCACCGGAACCCTCATCTAGTCCCTGGTCTCTTCGTGCTCATCATCTCTCTAGTACCCTTGTCTCACCTTGGCCTTTGTGAGCTAGTCACCTCCCTCTGGCCATGCCCATGATATTGGTGACTACCTATTGTACTAGTACTACGAGTCCTCTGGTTGGCTTCCCTCTTTGGGCCCAAAGGTGCTCAACATATGTCATCACATGAAGACCAACATCAATAAATTATTCGATAGTACTTGACCTCGACCACATCATCTCTATACCTATCCATTCCTATAACTTGGGGATGATCCATCGCTCTCGCCCCCTCTTGTGGACCCTATTCATGTACTAGTGGTCCATGCCCTACTATCTATAAATAGGGATCCTGTCTCGGCCCCTATAATTGTCCAATAGGACCCTATCCCATTGCTAGTGCTGTGTTTGTCCTTTTTAGCTACTGTGCATGTCATTCATTCACTTGTTCTGTGATGTGGATAAGCTGTCCTCGTATGGTGACTATCGGGCCTTTAACCGTGTCATCTATTCCTATAACACTACTACCTATCCACCATCCACTACCAATGGTATGCAAGAGCAGAGCCTATGTTTGAGCCATATTTCCTTGTAATCCAGTCACTTGCCCCTAAAGGGTGACCACCTATGCCGATGCCTATGTGACATGTAATTGTAAAGTAGTTACTTACCCCGTAGTCTGTTGGCTTGGATGTGGTGGTGTGGCACGTAGATGTGCTACCCACTATTACATCTATACATCTATGATGACCGCATCATCAATACGCGTATCGCTACTTGCTCCTCCCGCCCGAAGGATCCAATGGATGTGGTAGAGACAAAGGTCTCTCCACATCGTCTCTACAATATTGAGTAAATGATGGGGAACATCTGATCCATCCTGAAATGGTGTCGAGAATCTATCTACTAGAATCATCTCGTGCTCTCCAACACATCTCCATTATATGCATCTTACCAAATGAAGCCGTACCAACTCCTCTAGCATACCTCCATAATATTGAAAGTCCACATAGGTCCATCATACAATATCCATAACATATAACCCCTACAACATTTGTCTATAATAAGTTAGATTGTTTTATGTCTCCTCTATCCATAGATGAGCCCCTATGGGTACCATCTCTTCAAACCATCTCTCATGACACCCTGATGCCAATCTTGTCTTGGAATTTCCTATGGGAAAACAATAACTATGTGGTCATAGGCCAAACAATGTAGTAAATACGTATATAATAGATACCACATCACTAAATCCTCCAATATTCCCATAACTCCCTATATAGTTATACCAAGTAGGTCAGCAAATATGTAAAACAAATATGCTCCTCAATAATATCCTATAAAACCCCTATTAGTTCTCGGGAAATCAGTTGCCCTCGAATTTGTGAGTGCATAACATCCCCTTTGTCACCATCATTAGTACTATGACCTTGGTCTCAGGACATGTAGAATAAATAAATCCATAGATGATATTGGCACTTTGTACTCACCCAAATCACCCACCGCCTCACCAAATAATGTGACAATAGTTTCCATTGCCTCATTAGATGAAATTTGGTATCTTGGTTCCCCAACAATCGGTAAATTCTGCAAAATCCTGTACACATCCTCCAGATAATCATCATCTCGCTAATGGGTAGATGGAAGGTATCAATTACTAAGTCCCATCTATCGATGAGCATGACCATCAAACTATGATCTCGAATGATACTCTGTATTACCTCATACCGAAAACCCCGACATCTTTCATATGGTCCCATTTATCCTCAATGATGCTAGCTCACATCTGTACCAACAAGATTGGTACCCTATCCCACATAGTCAACTAGTGATGCACCTGCAACATTAGAAAAAACACTTGTCAATCACTTCCCTCTTTTTAATCATCTATTCACACCTACCCAATCCCATCCCACACATAATTTTCGTAGCCTATCTATTTTCTACAAAATTAACTTGCCTATTATAATTCTATCTTGCCTAGAATACTCTCACATATTCTGGTTTACTAATTTCCTACCTTCACCAATTTGACATGAATTGCACCTAAACCCGACCATTCATACCTCTATTCACTCAAAACCCAAGTAATTCTATTAGTTTATATAACATATTTAGCTACCACTACCTCCCGCTTCATCATCTATTCTACAACTCCATTATTTTCATTTTTAGAACTTAGTTAAATTTTTATAGTGGTAGAACTAGTCAACCTAACTAGTATTGGTCACTTTATCCCTACCAATGTTGGCTAGCCCACCGATGCAAGCCAAACCTCAATCGACGTTGATCACTAGTTTGGCCCTAGAGCCGAACCACGACATTCCTTTTTTACAAATACTTAACAAACCTACCTAAAAACCTACCCCACACTACCCACATCTCACCCACATTCATTCACCAACCTATTTAACCTACATTTGGCCCTCCCCATGCCTAATTTCATCATTTTTACCTAAATTTTCAATTTCATTTTATCCCAAATTCGATATTTTTCTACCTTAGTTTAATCAAAAGCAACAAATGGATTTCCAATATTTCCTCTACTCACCTCCATTTCCATGGTGGGATATTTGGTCTCTACATTAGTGGTCGTCCTACACCCTCTCTCACCTCAGCCATGCCAAACTCTACTCCCGCATGCTCTTGAGAAATTGAATCTCACCAATCAGTCATGTGGTCTTGTCAATCGTAATCCAATCGCCTACTACCCAATCACCAACTCAACCCAAGGACTTTTTTTTTCTCATTTCTCTCATAAAACAACTCTTTGTCATTTTTTTTTACCAAATGTACAAATGCACAAATAAATTTGTAAAACCTAGGTTTTACCCTTTTACCCAAATTTGACCTGACCGACACCGGTATCGTGCCCTAATTGATCAACATTGGTTTTGCGTGACCGATATTGGTCTACCTTTGACCGGTATCGGTTATCCTCCTAGAACCCACTATACCACTTTTAATCACATTTGATTACCGAAACCATTTTCTTGCTACCCAAGCCTCAACCTAGCCTTATCACCCAACCTAATTTCCTTATTACCTAATACCCAACCACAATATCATTTGGGGCATGTTATTGTCTCTATCAGGGCCTTTCCTATGGCCTTACCTATTTACCCAACTCTCTTATGCCTATTTGACACTCGAATTCACCTACTCGCTATACCTTGTGAAATTGCTAGTTGTGTTGTTTTGCCTATCAACCTTACCTTGCCTCATGTCATGTTGTTTATCCCAACTTGACCAAACCTATTTGTGCTTTGGAATATACCTAATTCCCGTTCCAGAACCTAGCCTTGTTGTGTTTCTAGGACCGTATCTTATACCTTGCATACTTGAATCACATGTACCTTGTTTTGATAAGCTATCGACCTTTGACGATGTAGAGTTTGTGAGATATTCGCCTCATGCCTTGTAAGATTTATATGTGTGTGTACGTTTGAATTCCCATACCTATTACTTATACCCATCTCACCATTTCCTATTCCTGAAATTTACGTAGTCAGTTTCACCTCACCTACCACTTTATCAAACCCACCACTGATTCAACCTCTTACTTCATCAACTCTTGGTTTAAGGGAGATCACTTCCACCCACACCTAGGGAAACCTAATCCTCACTCACTTATGAGTCAACCAATCATATTTTTTTCACCGTTTCTTATCAATACAAGATAAGTAACAAAAAGGGAAAATGTAGACACCCAAAATTGGGTCATATTCCCCTAACCCCTTTCAATCAAATAATTCTACACCACACCTAGCCATGACCTCTTTCTATACATTAATATTAATTTAATTACTCATAATTAAATTAATCCTCATCCTCACACTATTATTATTTTAATTACCTTAATTAAACTAATATCCACCTCATCTATCACATCAGCCTCCACCTCATCCTAAGACCTATTCTTAGCCTATTAATGAACCTAGACTAAGTCTCCACTTATCCTAACCAACTAGGAATCTTTCTAACCCTAACCATTCATGACATATTAATCCTCTAACCAATTCCATGCTCCTATTAATACCATTCAACACTCTAGACCTGGAAAAATCGAGATCACGCAAAAATTAGCAAAGATCAAGTTAAATTTTGCAACTTGGACTAATTCTCCTTAAGCGATGCTTATTTTCCTCGGTCGGCATCGGTTCCCTAACTGCTGTTGGTTAGCTTAAATAAGAGTTTATAACTCTTTGTTCGGAGTTCGAGAATCTGAATTTTTGGATGATGCTTCTTGTATTTGCACATTAAAGAACTCCTGTGACCTTGTAACTTTCTAGAGCCTATCAAAACATTCAGACATCATCTAGTTCATCCATAAGTTTTCCGAGCTCCAACACATGCAGTAGAAGGAAGCCCTGTGCCACTTTGTTGCTATATTCACTCCAGATCACCACCTTCTACAACCACCACCACCATCTACTTCCAGGCTACATTCAACAAGTAAGTTTTGTCTCTCCTTTTTCATTTCTAGTTGCTTAATTTGTTTTATTAAGTTATCTACCATTCATTTTATTCCTACCTTACCTAGATCTAATCCTCAGTGCCTATAGAAAACCTTATACCCATTTTACCTTCCATACCTTTCCTAAACCCACCTATCAATATCTTTGAGTCTTAACAAGAATTTCATGAACCTATCTCAGTCCCCATCACTCTCTGTGCAATCACAGAGAGTGCCCAATTCTTAGTTTTTGGCATTATCACCTAATTTACCTTACTAACATGGGTCACCTAATCGGTGTTTACTATCTCGAGATTGTCAATAGTTCTAAAAACCAGTGAGCTCATATCTCTTTTCAAACTTCCCAAAACCTAACCATACCTTTCCTAGACCTCTGTAATAGCCTCTGTCACACCTGCAGACCTCCATCCACCTACTACCTTTCTCATATTTAGTCGTATATGCATTTATTAGACTATATTTGAATTATTGTACTTGTGTAGGATACCTAAACTACATAACTATAGTAGGCTCATTTATTTCATGTTCTTAACAAGCATTAAATTGTCTTAAAATGTGGATTGATAGCCTTCTAGGAAGTATCTTGCTTCCTGGATCTAGCTCTCACTAGGAAATCCACCAATTATTACTTTTAAATTTGTTTTGTGGTATTATTTTCCATTTCAAGTTATGCATCGTAGCAAAAGGAAGCTCATACTATCATCTTTGATCGAATTCTATAATGCACGCCATGCCTTCTTCCATCAACATAATCACATGTATTACTCTTATGCCAATTACCTTCTTATTTTTTTTATCGCATTACTTTAAGGTGAAACATCATGGTATAGTTATGGAAAAAAACTCACAAAATTTAGGCATTATTTAGTCCTGGTCTCATACTACTATTCATATGGTTTTGGTGAAGAAATTACTAAATATCCCATGTCCTTTGGCCATTTTAATTTTCTTTCGTTGTCATGGTCGACCTCTGACACACATACTTTCCCGAGTTCATTTGAGTCGTTTTCATTATTCTACCTCTGATTAGGGTTCTAAACCCCGTCTTGGGGTTCTAAGGTGCCCTGGTGCTATTCGAGGTACCACAGGCCTTTTCCTACTTTACCTCCATATTTTGGGCACTTTCTAAGCTGTGTGGGATTTCCATGTTTTTCGGTGGTCATACTTTTTGGGGTTAATTACAAAATGAGAACAAGAGAACCATATAAATATAAATTTATGAGACGTAAATGAGGGACCACACACTAACCACTACTATCATCACCCAAGGTTGCATCCATAAAAGGCTAAATTTTCATCCATCTACATGCATCATAAGGCACAAGGCTAGTTCATCTACATCACTTTGCACAAGAGGGAATTTTTCTATTCCATCCACCATTTTATAAAATTTCTACATAGTTATTACTCTTTACTTTCACAAAGTGTGACTAGAACAAGAGCAACTAAGGCATGGTTATACACACACACAAAACTAAATCAAGTCTAAGATGTACTGAAACACTTTGTTAGTAATTCCACCATTTTGGACACTGAGGATAGTCTGAACTCTTCATATGAATATTTAATTTTTAGGGATTTTATGCCCATCTTGTGGTTTTACAGGTGATTCATTATTCCGAAACATCGACATAGTTCAACAATGGTAGTGTGACAAGTAAAGAACACAATCGAATATCCAACAACACCTCGGATGAGGGTTCTAGGATATTTCCATAGACCAAGGCACCCATATCTAAGACCAGGGCACCCATGGGCACCCTATCCATCTCAAGTTCCCATTGCCCTAGATAGCTCGGATCTTTGCTTTCTCAGGATTCTCTGTGATCATTTCCTCCTCTTGTTTTCCTAGTTCACACTGTGACATAGTCCAACACCTTTGTTGAATCAACTAAGTTCATCCTAAATCTCTTTGTTCATTAGAATTTCACATTTATGTTTACTTAATTTGTTGGGTCATTTTCTTTATGCATTTCTCCATTATTTAATGATGTTTTTAATATTAGATTAACTTAGAATAATTCCACATTTTAGTTAATCATTTTAGTGAACCTGAACTTCAAATAAAATTTCTCCTTGGGAATTTTCTTTATATGCCCGTCACTCATAGTGGTTGTTTTAGGTGTTTTCAATATTTTGAGCTTCCTTAATTCACTCGTAAGGTTTCTAAATTAATTCTGATATCCCTAATTTTGTAGCTATATTTGTGTTGTCACCCTCAAAATCCCCATCACTTTTCAAGTCTAGTTTTGAAAATTTTGAGTTGTTGCTTTGAGGAGTGTTTAAAATGGAGTAAAATTCGGAGGAATGGAGAAATTCATGTTTTGAAGTGTTGGTATTTAGTTTTTAATCCCGGTTCCATTTAAAAATTCCTCAGTCTGTGCGTTTTGAAACATCTTTTCTATTTTCTGTCATGGATGCGTGGAATTCATCTATCTTTTTCTATGGCTATGGTAGGTGGGCCATGTATTCGTTACATTTATCTTTTGCGGGGAAAATTCCTTTTTTGGGCATAAACGATGGAGTTTTTCCCTTCGTTTCATCTTTGATGGGCATATCTTCCCTGTCAATTTTGTGCCCCAACATCCATGGGAACATGGGCATCTCTAATTGGATGCGGTAGGATGGGTTCTTTTTGTGAACTTGTCATTTTTGGCTCTTTTAGCAAAAGTTTCAAGTTTCCCTCACGGCCCCGAAAGATCCTTATTGGCTATTTGGCAAAGGGTGTAAAGTTATAAAATATCCCATGGCCCGCTCATACCAAGGGAAAAAATCAAATCTTGAGCCCACCATTAGAAAGTCAAAGCGGGAGGTGAATCGTTAGAGCCTTTTGAGATTTTGAGTCTTTTTTATTAAAAAGGCTAATAGTTATAAAGTGACCCGCAACCCTACCAAACACAAAGGAAAAATTCAAATGTTGAGCTCGAATCAAAAGTCAAAGAGGGGAGGTAGATTGTCGGAGCCTTTTGAGATTTTGAACCTTGTTTCCAAGAGGGAAAAGTCAAATTTTGAGCCCGAATCAAAAGTCAAAGTGGATAACTTTGAGGTTTTGAGCCTTGTTTCTAAAAGAAGTAAAATTATAAAGTGAGTTGTGACTCCATTACCACTCAAGTAGCCCCACATGTTAGACCCATATGCAAAATGTGAAGTTACGGGCTTGCGGGGCTATGGGAAACTTTTGCACTTTTGCATCTTTTGTGCTAAAGGCACAATTTCAATTTCAGGCCCATAGATCCATTTTTACATTTTTGCCATTTTTTACGGATTCAATTCAAATGAGCATAACTTTCACTCCAGGGCTTTAAATTTGATAAATTTTATAATGTTGGAAATATATTGGTCTCCTCTACTCCATGGAAGCATAAAATATTATTTTTAGTGGGGTTTGGTAGTTAGAAATCTGGAAAACATATTTCAAGGAATTAATACGTGATCTGATTCCTTCAACTACCTAGATCTGATCCAATCTTCCATACTTCCTTATCTAACACGCAAAACAAACAGGAAAACTAGATTCGATAGATTATAGGTGGATTTGTAGGGGTATTGATAGTTGGTGGTTGGACGTAAAATCATATTTTCTTCCTTGTCATCTTCTCCTCTCTTGGCTTCATCTATAAATGTAAGAGCTTGGCTCATTGCAAAGGGTTGGACTCTGATACTTTTGAAGTGTAATTATAGTCGAAAGTAAATCAATATAGAAGGATTTTCCCCTTTTCTCTATCTTCCTCCATTGTCCCTTCTTGCTCATCTGAAATTCGTGGATCATTTACTTTCTATGATAAGAAACTTTGTGTTCTTATTGATATGATTTTTGGAACTTTGTGTCTATGGAATGATATCTTCTGTTGTGAATGTGAATGATTTTGATCTATATCACTCTTGCTCAACATGTATAGGGTTATACTATGCTATCTATATTTCCTGAAGGTGTTGTTATATTATGATCTTTCCTTTCTTGATTCTTCCATTCGTTTGTATTGATAATCTTTTGGTATAAAAGAATTTCAAGACGCGTCAGAGTCTAGTCGTAAGATGAAAAATGTACATTTGTATATAAGCTTCTTTGCTTGTTTTTAATAAGGGAACCTATCCCATAAAGAGGAGGCACTTTCTATCCCATGATTGTGGTTTTGATCAAAGTACCATTTTAAAACCCAACAGCTTTTGGTGACTCTACAGTATACACGTGGGAAGAAAGCTCTTAGGGTTGAAGATTCTCATTTTAAAATTCTAGAGCAACAAAAATTCTCTCTTCATCCAAAGCAAGAAGGAAGAGAGGAGCTGGGTTCTGTAAGCACACCTCCTGTTAAAGACATAAATTCCAAGGATAGCATTGCTCAAGAACAACTCAGTCCTAATCTCTATGATTTTGCTACTTCCGGTGTTTCGGTTCCCCTCATGATCAATTTTTCAAAGATGGAAGCCCCTTTTCCTTGGGGATAGCAGGTTGGGCCTCTTGATCTTCCTCAACCATTGCATGAGTTACCTAGGGGTAAAAGGAAAATTTTTCCCAAATTTTGGGGTGATGGGAAGGTTCATCCAGATGAAAACATTGCAACCTTCATTGTTGCATGTGGAATTCTTGGGGTTGAACATGAATGTGTCTCTATCAGAATTTTTATGGAGACATTACATGACAATTTTGCTCATTGGTTCTATCATCTTCCCACTAGATCAATTACTGACTGTACTACCATAAAAACCTAGTTTGAGCAATGTTTCTAGCCTACTGAAGTTGTGCATGCTCCGTTAGCTCAAATATCTCATATCAAGAAAGAACCATTCGATCCCATGAGAGAATTTGTAGCCAAATTCAACAAGCTCATTCATAAAATCCCATAGAACACTCATCTAGTGGATCAAATCCAAAAGTGATTCTTCCTCAATGCTTAGTTACCTAAAGTAAGCTATGCACTAAGGAGAGCTAATCTTGCAACTCTAGATGTTGATCAATATTTGGCTATCAGTGTTGAAGATGATTTAATCATGTCTGGTAAGTTGAAAAGAGAACCTTCCTAGTCTAAAGCATCTTTTTCTTCCTCCTCTCCTGGAGCCAACTCAGATCAGTTGGTATAGAAGCTTGCCAATGACCTCATAGCTATCAAGAAACAATTGGCTCAACATGCTCCTTACTAAGATATTCCAAGGAAGAATTTTAAGCCCAACAACCATTTTCCTTCTTCTCATACTAGATTAGCTATTGAAGGCCCACCCATCAAGGTCCCAGTTAATACAACATGTGAAGTTGAAGAAACGATGGTGAGGATTTTTATGAACTCTATGAAGAACCGAGAAAAAAGCATTTGTCATGAAGAAGCTGGAGGAACTTGGTGGATCTCAAGTTCATTTCCTCACCACTAAAGTACAGATGATGAAGATGACTATGATGAAAGAGTAGCAGAGATGAATAGTGAGTCATATGCTTTTATGAATCGGGAGCAAGAAAACAAGAAAGAAAAAGTGGTGCAACCTCTAATAAATCCAAGGAGTTTCCTACAAGTATTCTAGTTGTTCTTAAAATGGAGCCCCTATTCCCACTACCTCCATGCAAAAGGTGAGTAGTACTAATCATACTTCTTCTACTTTTGTTTCAAAACTCCTTGTCCTTCAAATCCTAAACCGATAAGTCCTAAAGTCTCTCAAGTTCCTAGTAGTGATGCCCCATCCACATTTGGATCTTTTAATATAATTGATCACCTAAAAAGACCAAAATCAGAATTTCGGAGGCATAGTTTTACCAAACCCATCCAAAAGCCTTTGTTAAAATGGTAAACTTTTTCAATTCCAAATCTAAATCTTCATCCAATACTTCTAAAGGTCTTTTACCCAATCCCTCTTCCTCACCTCAACCAATCCTTATGGCTAAAATCACTTCCTCTAATGAAAAAATTGAACCATTCTATGTGAATTTCCTCATAGCTGACCATAAAATTAGTAATTGTGTTATAGACTCGGGAACATCGGACAATGTAATACCTGCAAAAGTAGCTCATGCTTTGGGCTTGAATCTAACACGTGCCTTTAGTTCCTGCTATTCCATGGAGAGTAGAAAAGTTCCTTTGGTTGGAAGGATTAAAGATGCACAAGTATCCTTCACTAATTTCTAGAGAAAAGGGTATTAGCCACTATTTTGTTAGTTGATATCCCTCTTTCGTATGGTATGCTGCCACGTAGGAATTTCTGTAAAATGGTAGGAGGTGAAATTCGGATGGACTGGTCGCATTCCTTGATCCGGGTAAGTGCGGGAAGTTGATGGACAAATATAGGGTCATCCGTGGACATCATATTGCAAATAACAACATAATATCAACTTGTAGGGATTATTAGCAATACATACACTCAAAATTAGAAAAATTATATCAACATGAATCATAGAATCCGAATCTAGTTTCTAAAATACTAATTTTTGTAAAAATGGACAAGATTAGCTATATTAAACACTCAAAATTCAATGACTTGGTATTTTTTAAAAACACTAATAAGATTATAGTCCGTTTGCCCACAATTTGGATGACAAAAATTGATATCTATTTTTTTCCTTTGGTGAGAAGTTATATGCCACTATCTATCTTGGGATAGATTTTATTTTGTATTTTTTTGAGTAATATTTTATTTTTTATGATTTTTTCTGTGAAAGTGGTATGAAAACATAAAGAAAACAGAGAACTTTCCGTTTGCCTGCCATAACTTCATCAAAAATATTGAAATCAAATAATTTTTTTTTGAACATGTATATAATTTCACCACGGTTGGGATGGTATAAGTTTTATCACATTTTGATAAGTGAAACAAATTTTGCAGTCTTAAACGTAGACATAAACATTCACGGGAAAAAGTGTCTTAAAGACCTACTATTAGTAAAAAATTATAAAATGATATTTATCCTATTCTATTCACTTTAAAATCAGTATTTCTACAAAGCTAATAGTCTCCCCTACGTAATGGTACCATTTTTATGACATAGTTTTTACTTTTGGCATGGTTCAAGTCATGAAGACTAAATTTGATGTTTTATTGTTTTTAATGTAAAATTCAAGATTTGATGTCCACTTAATTTTCCCCCAACTTGGTGCACTTACCCATCCCGGTCAATGGAAAAATGAAGAAGATGTTACCGAGAAAAGAAAACTAAGTATATTGTGTAAAATATTGACGATCCAAAAGCACAAATACTCTATGAAGGTATAGGGCATGTAAACTATATGATCATGTTAGAGGATGAGACAAATCTCCCTAAGGGAGTGATTCATGATCCTAATGGCATTTGGAATCGGAGATTGATGGAAGTTTTTCTTCACTGGTTCGGGAGCTGGTGTGGTGTTAATCTCTCCGAAGGAAGATTCATCCATTTTCTTTCAATCATCACTTTGAAAATACAAATAACATGAGTTGAGTATGAGGATCTTATACTTGGGTTGAGCATGGAAAAATAAAGAGTAAAGAATATTTTTCCTCATGGTGATGCAGAGTTGATTGTGAAACAAGTAAGGGATCTTTACCAAGTCAAGAATAGGAGATTGAAACATTATACAAAACTTTTTTTTTTGGGATTCCATTGAATTCCTTGATACTTTCTCAATTCAAGATGTGCCAAGAGAAAAGAATACTAGAGCTGATTCTCTAGCTGTCTCAGGATCTTTGTTGATCCCTCATCTAGATTTCTCTCAAGAGAAATTTACCATTGAAATGATTCATAGGCCTAGTGTACCAGATAATGCAAACAACTGGCAAGTTTTCAATGATGATCAACACTTTCTCTCTTTCTTGAAGCTTAAAGAACATTTTAATTAATTGTATTTTGAAGGAAATGAAACTCTTCCTAGAGAGTATGTGCCCTCTAATGAAAAAGACATCAAGGAAGAAATGGATCATGATGGTTGTATTAAGTTGAAGGGTAACAAGATTCCCAAAGGACTGGTGAGCCTAGAAGATTTGTTTGAAAAATAGGATAGGTTCATCAAATTTGAAGCTTCTCAAGGAACTCGACAATCTGCTGAGTATGAGAAGGTCAATATTGGAAGAAATGATGAACCCAAGGTGGTGAATATTGGAAAATTCTACACTAAAGAAGAGAAGAGGAAAGAAGTAAATCTACTAAAAAGGTATGCTAATGTTCTTTCCTATTCATATGAAGATCTTAAGGATTTTCAACCAAAGGAGATGCAACACTATATCCCTCTAAGACCTGGGATCAAACCTTTCAAGCAGAAGCAAAGGCAATATAATCCTAAGGTTGCTGATACTATTTTTCAAGAGATCCAAAAGTTACTAAAAGACAAGATTATTTTTCCTATACATCATTCAACTTAGATTGCCAACATTGTGCCCGTCAGGAAAAAGAATGGTGAGATTCACATCTGTGTGGATTTTAGGAATTTGAATCAGGCCTCTCTAAAAGACAACTATCCACTCCCCATGATGGATCAAGTTTTTTAAGATATCTAAGGATCTTAGATGTTGTCTATGCTAGATGGATTCTTTGGGTACAATCAAGTGGAAGTCAATACCCAAGATCGACACAAAACTAATTTTACTACTCCTAGGGGCACCTTTTCCTAAAAGAGAATTCATTTTGGTCTTATCAATGTTGGTGCCACCTTTTAGAGGGAAATGGACTTGGCATTTGGCAGCCTAAAGGAAAGTGTATTGGTGTGTACCTTGATGATTTGACTATTTTTTCCAAAACAAGGGAAGATCATCTTCAACATCTGGAAACAGTTCTCTAAAAATGTAGAGAACATGGAGTTTCTCTCAATCCTAAGAAGTCTGTCTTTTGTGTTACTGAAGGAAAGTTGTTGGGGCACATTGTTTCCAAATAAGGGATCAAGATAGATCTAGAAAGAGTTCAAGCAATCCAGCAGATTCCTCTTCCCACAAGCAAAAAGGGTGTTCACTCTTTCTTTGGCAAGATAAATTTCTTGAGGAGATTCATTCTAGACTTTTACAGAGCTGACTATGAGCATTGCTCAAATGATGAAAGGAAAGAAAGCCTTTGGTTGGTATTTTGAAGGTAAGGAAGCATTTGAAGATATCAGGAAAGCCATTACTAAAATTCCCATCCTAGCATGTCCTAATTTCAGCAAGGATTTTATTATCTTTTGCTATGCTACAGAGAATACCTTAGCTGCTGTTCTAACTCAAGAAAATTATGAGAATCATGAACTTCCAATTTCCTTCATGAGCTATGTTCTAAAATGTCATGAATTAAAATATACTATGATGGAGAAACATGTTTTTGTAGTGGTCAAATTTTATTAAGCGGTTTCATTTTTATACCCTTAATTCTCACTCTATTGTGCTTGTATCTAACACAACCATCAATTCTATTCTTACACAACTAGAGTTTGGAACTAAAAGAGGAAATTGGGTAGCAAAGGTCTAAGAATATGACCTTGATATCAAACAAAATAAGATATTCCAGGGGTAAAGGATTGTGTGAGCTTATTCTTTGAAGGGGTGATGAAGAATTGTCCATAAAAGTAGTTGATGTACTGTTGTCCTCTTCCTCAGTTCAACAGATGAGTGGTATGCTGATATTGCACATTTTATTACTTATGGAGAATGTCCATCCCATTTGAGTGTCAAGGAAAAGATAGCTATTAAGCTAAGGTTTGCACATTATGTATTATGGGAAATGCTTTGTTCAAGCAAGGAATTGATGGAAGATTCCTTAAATGTGTGGACAAAGAGAAACAGAAGAGGTTGTTTTCCACTTTTCATGATGAGGATTTTGGAGGGCACTTCTCTTCTCATCACTTTGCCCATAAGATCCTTCATGCGAGGTACTATTGGCCTACATTTTTGAGAGATGCACCCAAATGGGTAGGTAAGTGTGAAGCATGTGGACTTTTTTGGGAGACCTAAGTTGGCTTATTTACCACTCAAAATAATAATGATTGATGAACCTTTTCAACAATGCAGATTAGACTTCATTGGAACTCGAACCCACCTTCTAGTGCTAGATATAATCATGTACTAACTACTATAGATTACTTCACAAAGTGGGTAGAGGTTATTCAGTCAAAATCACTACTTCTAAGGTGGTGTGTAATCTCATCAAGGATAACATATTGATAATGTTTGGGGTACCAAACAAGATTGTGATAGAATATGCTTCCAATTTTTCTTCTTCTGAGATGATGGATTTCTACTATGGCTATGGAAATTCCCTTACTGATTCTACCGACTATTATCCTCAAGGGAATGTACAAGCAAAATCAAAAAATAATAATCTAGTAACCATCGTTCGGAAGCTTGTAAATAATTCTCAAAGGAACTGGCACAAGAGCTCTTTGATGCCCTATGGGAAGATAGAATTACACCTGAAAGAGCAATTGGGATGTCTCCATTTCAGGTGGTGTATGGTATTGAAGCTCAGCTTCTAGTAATAGTGGAATTACCAGGCTTGCACTTAATGAAGGCTATTGAGGACTCAAGTTTCATCAGTTCCCTGGACAAGAGAATCATGTACCTTTAGAAGCTGGATGAAGATAGGATGCAAGTTTTTGATAGAATCTCAGCTCATCAAGTGAAGGTGAAAGCTTTGTTTGATAAGAAGACTAGGCCCATAGGTTTTAAAGTGGGAGACATTGTTATGTGTGGGACAAAAGATGTTAACCTCGAGGAAGCCAAGGTAAGTTTGATTCTCTTTGGCTTGGTCCTTTCAAAATCAAACACTTTCTAGAGAAAATTCTTTGTACTTGGATTATATGGATGGATCCTCTTTCCCACTTCCTTATAGTGGGAAGTATTTGAATTTTATCAAGTCATAGGTGATTTAGGTAGTCCTTTTATATATACAAAGTGTGCAGTGTTTTATTTATTTTTCTTTCCTTTTTGGTTTGTTTCCTTTCCGTGTGTGTTGTCTTCTATATTGGTTATACCTTTGACTCTATTTCCCAATGGATAAGGAACTGGTCTACTTTCCCAAAGTTTTTCTATGGTCCTTTATCTTACCTCATTCCTCTGTCCTAGCCAAGTCATCCCGGAAAGAGCAGTTATTTTGCCCTCAAAATCCCCCTCACTTTGTTGGTGCCTTTGAGGAGTGTTTAAAACATAGTAAGAAATCTGTAGGAATAGAGAACTTCGTGTTTTGAAGTGTTGGTATTCATTTTTAATCCCTTTGGTTTCATTTAAAATTCCTCGGATCTGTGCTTTTTGAAACATCTTTTCTATTTTTCTCGTCATGGATGCATGGAATTCACCTATCTTTTTCTATGGCTATGGATTAGGTTGGGCCTTGTATTCCTTGCATTTATCTTTTGTAGGAAAAGTCCTTAATTCAGGAGGCATAAATGGTGGAGTTTTTTCCCTTCATTTCATCTTTGATGGGCATATCTTCCCTATCAATTTTGTGCCCTAACATCCACAAAAACATGGGCATCTCTAATTAGATGCGGCAGGACGGGTTCTTTTTGCGAACTTGTCATTTTTTGATCTTTTAAGAAAAGTGTCAAGTTGGCCCCGCGGCCCTGAAAGATCTTGATTGGCTATTTGAAAAAGGTCGTAAAGTTATAAAATGTCTTACGGCCCCACTCATGGCAAGGGAAAAAGTCAAATATTGAGCTTGCCATTTGAAAGTCAAAGCGAGGGAGGCGGATTGTCGAGCCTTTTTTAGATTTTGAGCCTTTTTATTAAAAAGGATAAAATTTATAAAGTGACCCACAACCTTGCTAAACACAAATGAAAAATTCAAATCTTGAGCCCTCTCGTTGGATAGTCAAATCAAGGAGGTGGATCGTCAGAGTCTTTTGAGATTTTGAGCCTTTTTGAGTAAAAATCCTAAAAGTTATAAAGTGACCCCCATGACCCGCCTTGGACCACAAAGGAAAAAGTTAAATGTTGAGCCCGAATCAAAAGTAAAAGTGAGGAAGTGGATCATCAGAGACTTTTGATATTTTGAACCTTGTTTCCATGAGGAAAAAGTCAAATGTTGAGCTGAATCAAAATTCAAAGTGGAGAGGTGGAGAGGTGGAGAACTTTGAGGTTTTGAGCCTTGTTTTGCAAGAAATAAAATTATAAAGTGAGCCACGACTCCATTACCACTCAGGTAACACCACGTGTTAGACCCAAATGCAAAATGTAAAGTTACGGGCTTGTTGGGTTGCAGGGAACTTTTGTAATTTTGCATATTTTGCGCTAAAGGCACAATTTCAATTTTGGGCTCGCGGATCCATTTTTGTATAGATTCGATTCAAATATTCAAATGAGCGTAACTTTCACTCCACTTCTAAAAATTTGACAAATTTTAGATCTTGGTCTCCTCTACTCCATAGAAGAATAAAATATTGTTTTTAGTAGGGTTTGGTGGTTGGAAATCTGGAAAACATCTTTCGGGACATCAATACGTGATGCGATTTCTTGATTACCCATATACGATCCGATCTTCCATACTTCCTTATCCAACATGCCAAATAGACATGTAGAACTGGATTTGACAAATTGTAGGTGGATTTTCAGGGGTATTTCTAGTTGGTGGTTGGATGTCAAATCATATTTAATTCCTTCTCTTCTTCTACTCTCTTGGCTTCATCTATAAATGGGAGATCTTGGTTCATTACAAAGGGTTGGACTCGATAGTTTTGAAGTGTAATTATAGTCAAAAGTAAATCAATACAGAAGGATTTTCCCCTTTTCTCTATCTTCCTCCATTATCCCTTCTTACTCATCTGAAATTCATGGATCATTTACTTTTGTGATAAGAAAGTTTGTGTTCTTATTGATATGATTTTGGAACTTTGTGTCTGTGGAATGATATCTTATGTTGTGAATGTGAATGATTCTATTCTATATCACTCTTGCTTAGCACGTATAGGGTTATACTTTGCTATCTATATTTCTTGAAAGTGTTGTTATATTTTGCTCTTTCCTTTCTTCAGTTCTTCCATTTGTTTGTATTGATAATATTTTGGTATAAAAGCATTTCACGATGCCGGAGGTCTAGCCTTAAGATGAAAATATACATTGGTATATAATATTTGCTACATGTTTTCATCAAGGGAACCTCTCCCAATAAAGATGAGGAACTTGTTATCCATTGATTGTGGTTTTGATCAAAGTAACATTTTAAAACCCAAATAAGCGACAATCCTTTGGATAATTTAAATAATTTTCCTTGTGTAGACACATGTTAATAAAACTCAATTAAAACTCAATTCACAATGTGGTAATCATCAATAATTCAAACTATGTAATTGATTCTTCAAGGCTAGCTTATTCCTCAAAATCTCACTCACCTTCAATATGCAAAATATATATTCTTCAAACTAATTTCTCTAACTAATAAGTTCCATATGTTCTCAAGTACTTAACAATGTGAACTAAAACAACAAACAAGTGCAATTGGACTTACCTTTTTCAAAAGCAGTAACTAATTATACTTAAGAACCTTACCTGGTAAAATTTTGGATGGAGATTTCTAAATATGCCCAAAAAAAATGATGATTGATCCTAACACTCTCTTTGGTACCTTATGGTGTCCAAAAATATTCAAGTTCCAAAACTTTGATTAAGGTCTTCTATTCTTCAATTCTCCCTTCCTAGTTCTTCCTCCACTACTAACCCTATCTCAAGGAAAATTTGGGCATATCTTTTGATACAAATATTAAGCTAACAAAGAAGACACTGATTCAAAACACCCTTTTAAATACCCTCTCTAATTATCCAAGAATTCTTGGTAACTTATTTGTAAGAATTCACTCAAATCTCCTAGTACAAACCTCAATTTAGGTCTTTATTGACTATGATCCTATTAATGAAAAAAATGTTAAGGATATGAGTAAATATGTTAGGGTTTAGTCTTTATCGATTCTTGAATCCTCAAGAACAAGGAGTCTATATACTCATTATCAAAGGTCCTTCCCTTAGTTTTAGCTCTTACTCTTCCATTTTCAATATTTTCATCTTTGTTGGGTGTCTCTATTCAACACATTCTACTTTTGACTTGATTTGTAAAAACAAATTGAATAAATCAATTTCTTGCCTTATAGGTCCTTCAAAAATTGTTGTTTTGAAGACTTAAAATACATTGAGGATAAGAAATCAAACTTTTATATCTCAAGATTCTTTTGTGTCTTTAGTTAGAACTATGCATGTAAGTTTATATAAGCACCTACGGGTTCCCTTTTAGAATGTCACACCTTTCTTGACACTAGAAGTTTCTCAAGATTTATTATTTTGGAAATACCTTTAATAGACACCTCTAAAACTAACTTTTAAGTTTTGGATCTTTTCGCCTTAGGAAAATTAAGGAATCAAAATTTCCTTTTGAACCTTAATGAGGGTTTGACACTCAAACCGGAGAAGCTTTATTTATCCACCAATCCTTTCCGATGTATATTCACAATCTGATCTCTCTTCTTAAGGATTGTATCGATTATGTAAATATTCAAAACTTGACAGAGAAACTAATTACATGCGGTAGATATTGTGTTACTTCACATCTTGTCTTGAGAACAAGATATGCTTGATTTTAAAGGTTTTCAAATCCTTTAGGGTTTATTTTTATCTCTGTAGACATAGTTGAAGTTAGAATGATATCTAAATATACTCGTAGACCCCTCACAAGTCCTTATCTTTGAATATTTTATCACTTTCTTGTTCTTTTTATACATAGTGTTCACTCGTGAGAGGAATCCCATATAACACAGATTTTACCAAGTCTTCACTGAGTTGTATAAATATTTTGATTTGAGTGCTCTATCTCGGTGTCCTTAGATGCAACAAAATCTAAAATAAATATTGAATCCTTTCTTAGCTACCCCTTTGAACTTTGTACAATTTTAATCTCCTATCTATAATGATAAATTTTGACCACATAATCCCTCTCACTTAATGGTGACAAGTTACAAACTATCTTCTAGCTTATACATCCGCATGCAGTCATAAATTTCTTAAATTCTAAAATAAAATGCACAAAATAAGACATCTTACCAAGAATAAACTTCTTTTTAATAACATACACATGCTCATAACTACATCAAAACTACTAATACATCATGAAATACCACCTCTAGTATGTGCATATACAAAATTTCATCTCTTTACTCCTCATAGCTTCTTCTTCTTGAAAATATCATTCAAACAATGACATGAAACAATTACATTTTACAATTCTATATGTTCTTCTCAGTAGTTTCATATGACCATAGGTTTCTATATGACCTCCTAGTCTAAGTTTGGTCTCACATTACACTTCTAAGTATTTTTGCCTCAAGACACAATAGGTAAACATAAAGATACGACCTTTTTAATACTTTATAGATTTTTTATCCCTTTTACTATCTTATTGCAAGTTCAAATCTCCAATACTTACATCAAATTACCAATACAAACCAAAATTTCCCTCAATGGTTCAACTTGTCATTTTGGAGGGAAATAATTTTTTTTTGAATTTTTAAAGGACATATACTAAACTAACACCACAAGAAGACCCTAGATGACCTATATGAATAATTTGCATACTTGAAATACAATATTTTATGATAAAATTCATATTTATATGTGGAGAGTTGATGCTCTGCATTAGTTCCTCACCATGAAATAGAAGCGTTTGATAACGAGAAGTCCTACCATGAAGACACTACTTTTGACCAAGATCAACTTAACACTATTACTAATTTTTGACAAGCTTTGCATGATCATCCCACTCATCTTCCATATGTCCTAGAGGCCTTGATTGTTTCTAAGAATGCTTGTGATGATTTTTTCTCTATAGTTTCTCCTTCTTCGGCTCCCATGGTCTCCACCCCACCCATTTATGTCTCAACTTCCATTCCTACTACTACCGCTCCTATCATTCACCCTAGCACACCTAATATACAACTTGGATCTTTTTAAATACTTCGATCTAAATTCTACGTATCAAAATTTGAAAATACAAATTCATCGACTCCAATTTAAACTTCGTGCATTACCATCTTTAGAATCTACATCATTACTACATACTCCTTTCACACCTATTATATCTACCTATCCCTTAACACCTAAATTAATTTCTAATTTTTTTCCATCTTTAAAGGCAATGGATATCCACAAGAACATCTCCGTACTTTTCACGTAGCATGCCTAGACTATGCGTATGAATCTACAATATTGTCTAATCTCTTTCATCTTAGCTTACAATATTATGTAATGCGTTGGGTTTATGACCTACTTGTCCATTCCATACACTATTTCACACATTTTTCGATGATTTTCTCACTCAATTTTCCATTAACATCGTCTCCAAGATCTTTAATGCTCAACTTGCATAACTCAAACAAGGATCTAATGAACACTTAAAAATTATGTGTTGCGTTTTAAAAATTATTTAGCCAAGATCTAAAATATGCTCGTGGATGCTGAGATTCAATATTTATTCATTCATAGTATTTTACCACCACTCCAAGAGAGTGTTATCTTTGTGAATTCTTCTTCCTTTGATCAACTCTATCATAATAATAAGATACTTGAAACCAAGATCCTAGATATATGCAAGCTTAAGTATCAAGAACAAGAACCATCCTCCACGAATTTTCTAAGTAAGTAACTAGTTAAGCAATATATGTGTAAACCATCCAATACAAAAGTCACTATCAATGCAGTCTTTACTACTAAGGATCTTCAATTGTAACCACACCAACACACATTAACTAAGTTCGGTATTCACCTATGTAATCAACTACCACAACTTGTCAAAAGTAGCCTCATCATACAACCCTCTCCACTACAAATTGATCCATCTCAACCAATAAGGTGTAATTTCGATGAACAATCCCATTATGACTATCATTAGTGTGTAGGACACTCCACCAATCGTTGTTACTGACTACGACATCTTATTCAAGATTTGATTGACAATGGTCAAATTGAGCTTTTGGAATATGTAACATCTACACCTATAAATGAAAATCATAAGCTCAAAATATTTAACAACCCTCTACCCAACCATGATACAAAAATAGCTGACTCATCAACTAATTATTTCTACCATGTAGTGTCTCCTCCTACTTGAGGGGCCCCTAAATGTTTAGTTACACATACCGACGGTTCACTAGAAGTCGTCTCTTTTAATAATGAAGAATATCATGCAGCTTTTACATATAATCACCTACCTATCAAAGCATCTATTTTCTTGATAGCCATAAATAATAATACGATTTACCAATCTTGGCCTATTAGTGCATGTTATATTCCATTTCTTCATGCTATCAGTTACCCTCAATAAAAAAATGAGTACCCTCTAAAAAAATCATATGGAATCATCAAACTACATGTTATGGTTGTTCCTCTCACTAGCATTTTCCATTTCCTTGTTGGGAAAGTAATCGATGGTTATGACATACTACTTGGGCTCAATCGGATTCGTATGTCTCAATCCATTATTGTTCAATATCACAAGCACTAAGAGGGGGGTAAATTAGTGAAGATTAATTTTTCAACCTTTAAACCTTCTTGACTAGAAAAAAACAAACCATGAATAATTTAGAGTGCATGCAAGAAGATAAGTACATGGGATACCAAATTTACAATGATTTCTAGTTTGGTTGAGCACCCACTCAACCTGAGAAACACCCACTTCACAATACTTCTAGAACCCACTGGAAGGTTTCTAAGCACCCACTAGGATGGTTTAGCAAGCTGTAAATTGCAAGGAGCTCCTGCCCCTATAACCCAGGAACCCACTTAGGAAAATTACAATAACAATGTACAAAATGATCATTTAGTTTCTTGTTGCTTCATAAAACTGATCATGATCCCTTACTAGCTCAATTTTTTTCATTTTTTCATATTACACCTTATTCTCTTTTTTTCTTCTATTTCTCAATCAAATGACCAATCAAATGGTCTTATAGCTATTTACTCTCTTAAATCATCCTTATTATTGAATCGAATCTATGATCTGTCTTTCTTTCGTTTCTCTTCTTTGTTATCGATAAGCACTTAACAAGTAAACCTTATTCGAGTTGTCACATCTTTGTCCTTGTTGCATGTCTTTCACTTATTTTGCATAGGTTTATAGTATTTTATCATCACTTCCTCTCGATGTTGGTAGTATCTCGGTGTTTTTCTAATTCATACCTTCTATCTCAACACATTAACTATTTTACTTGACTCTTCATTTATATAAATGTCATCTCTTTCATGCTTGTTTATTTGCCACAAGAACTTACCTCTCTCTACCTTTTTATCAAAGAATTCTATATCTTATCAATTCATTATTATGTATTCTTGATTTTCTTAAGGCATAGTCTCTCTTGTCTTAGATTTTCAGTCATTTATTTATACTCCTTATATTCACTATTTTACAAGTGTCTCATCACATCACTACTTTCCCTTGAAGACTCTTAATATTTCCTTCAAAATATTTTGATCTTCTCTCTTAGTGCTTCTTAACTTTCCTCTGACCTTTCACGTATACTTGTATGAAGCCATCTATGAACAAGACATAAAAACTTGTCTTTTATTTTTACATTCCCTTGAAACTTGGAGGGTATTCAAGCATTGATGAATGATTTTACCTCTTCAAATTCCATGTACCTTCCTTCAATTTCAAGCACAATAGTTTCTTTAAGTCCTACATGACTACTCGTCTTGAAACATTGAATAAGACTGACTTCTGACTTCTCACCAAATTTATTTGAGCAACCTATGAGTTTAAATTTTTTTCATGATGTTATAAAGGTCCTAAAAGTCTCACTACATCCACTTATTTCAAATTAGATGGCTAAAAACTTGCCCATAATGAGAAATTTACAAAAACACTTTGAAAACCTTGTTAGAATGTTGAAAAATGAGACTGTGCATGAGTTTTGAAATTTCTGCTAAAGAAATCTTTTCACTCCCTCAATGAAATCATGAAATTTCTTTTTGCAATTCCTTTTACCACATCCACATAGACTTTTTTGAAAATTTTCAAGATTTCGTCGGTTAACAAATTTGATTTTATCAAAATACCTTCGTGGAAAACCTAAATCAGGGTTCTAGTCACTGTGTAGCTCGAGAACATAGGAAAATCAATATTCGGCTTGATACTCTACTAAAATATATGATTCCAATTATAAAATGACTGAGCATAGATTCTTTACAATTCTCCATTATCAAACTCTCTTGTAGGACCTTTAAATGCTCGCCATTATGCATGAAAATATTTATAGTTCTTTGAGAACATTGTCGAGGATATAACAGATAGATCATGAGATCTATCATGGATACTTGAAGGAATCTTAGTAGTAATTTGAAAGAAAAATATATCACTATGGAACCATTTCTCAAATATATTATTTGCATGACAACTTGCAACCTTTCCAAAACGTCAAAAAACTCGGACAAGTAGTGATTCATTATTGATAGAGTTGTGTGTATAAAGCTCTTGATTGTAATGAGAAAAAAATTGGATCATTGAATGACTTAGAGATCATAGAATGAGTTGGGAGACTAACATATCACTACACTTCTTATCCGAAGACCATACTTCCATCTTTTCCTTGAAGAGAAACTACCTTGCTTACATGAGTCGAGAGAAATATATGACTACCATACACGATGGTTCTAGCTATGAACAAGAGAACCTATCTTTTTAGTGAAGAAGAGAATGATAAAGGACCCAAAGAGATAAAATGGGAGGTTTGAGGCCAATTATCCCTTTTTACATGTAATGAGTCGGAGAAATACTTGGACACCAAAAGAATCTTCTCGAGAAGATTGTTCATAACTTTATCAAAACAAGTCCAATTATTTTGAAACATTTTGTATTACCTCAAGATTTTAGTATACTACAAAAATTTATTCTACAATTTATCAAAATAATCCTTCATATTCTTTTCTTGAGACCTAAGATGTCAAGAAACTCAAAATACATTTTCCAAGAAGGTTGTGTTATAAAAACTTGGATAACTCAGAATTCCCATTAATAAATCTAATGAAATTTGACATGGAACATTGCAAAACATTCCTCTACATATTCCATGTCTCGGTTAGCCATAGTTTTTCCTATGAAGATCTGAAAATCCCCATTTTCATGCAAGAACATTGTCGATTATCATTACTACTTTCTATTCATACTTGAAATTTGACAACATGAGCTAAACTGAGTCTTTTTTAGCTCACACATGTTGTAGATAATATTCCTAGGATGTTCCCATGCTCACATCACCTTGCCATGACTGTATAAATATATCACATCTCAACAGGACACTGAAACTATCCTTAAAGGTCACTACTAATCAAACTTCATGTCCCTAACTTCTTCACTTCACCAATAAACCATTTTTTCCATCAATATAACTTGAAATCAATGAAAACACCACTGAAATGACTGTGGTCCAAAAAACTCCCCCTTTTTCATTGATGGAAATACCTTAGAAACCTACAAAATTTGATGGCAGAAGCATTTGCATACCTGGTTTCTGACTTCTAACTCTGTATCTCTCCCCCTTTGACATCATTGAAAAGGGCTACACAATCAACATAATGAGAAACATGCAATCAAGAACTGACCTTTAATAGCTCCCCCTTAGATGATGCATGATATTCTTCACACCATTTGTATTGAGCTGAAAAGTAGATTTATTTTTGTATAGGCTCCCCTTGAGACTATAATCTATCTTATTTGACTCCCTTTAAGCATCAAACTGATCCATATGGTTTCTCCATCTCCTTTCTCTTCAAAAATAATGTCAAAAATTCTTTTTTAGGTAATATTACTTAAACAAAATGCTAATCCTGCTCATTTCAACAACACTTCCTTTAGAGTTATCATGGTTCTAACTTACGCTTGGAGTTGAAAACACTTTGTTCAATTCTTAACAAGGTCTAACTGAGACCTTATTGGAAAACTCTATAATTCACGAGTGATAAGACACATATAGAAGCCATGACACATGCATTAATGATGTAGTTGAGTTTTCTACTTGATTTTTTTAGTACACTGCTTAGCCTTAACCAAGTTCAATTTTACCTTTAGAGCACATGATCACTTCACATCCAAGATTGAATATAAAAATATCTATAGCTTTATCTTACATTACACATGTAACTAATATTACAATAAAAATTAACTTCATTCAAAATTATTTTTTATTAGATAGGGTAAAAAGTAGGGATAGGCTCCAGAGGCCGAGTACAAAAGATTACATCGTGATAGAAGAAAATATGGACAAAAGGAAAAGGAACCCCAAAGTTAAAAATAATTAACTCAAAAATAGAGAAGGGGTTATAAGAAACAACAAGAAGTGAACAGACTTAACTTCATTCAAAATGATCATTTTTGAGAATAAGTCTAAACTATCTTACCATTTATGATGATTGTTCTCATTAATTCTCTAAGGATTGAACCTTGATATGTTACCTTATGACCTCCATAAGAACATTTCTTCAAAATATCTTGGTGCCCTCATTTCATAATCTTCTTTAAGGTCTTAAGCACCTTTATTATGATACTTTCCTCATCAATAACTCAACTACTATGTTATTCCTTCAAAGAAACTCTTTATTGCCTCCATTAGCCTTTATCTTTTTAAAAAAACTTCCTTGAGACATGTGAATTCAAAGGTTTAATCCTTCTTAGGCCTATCAAGCATTATTTCAAGTCCACGTTGCTCTTGATTTTCCACCTCCACCATTAGGTTGATCACATTTAGTCAAGGTCTCAAGTACACTCCTCTTCACTAATTATTCTTATTAAGAGTCAAAAATGTCATTGTTTAACACAAGACTGATATAGTCTACAAGATCAAGAGTAAAATTAAGATCATCAACATATACCCATTTTCCCTTTAAGGAAGTATAGTAAATTCAAGATACTGATCTCTTTTCTTAGTTATCTCTTCTATTCTATCAAAACATTCCCTACTTTAGCACTTTTTTAGATCGGTATCTCGACAAACCTGATCATCACACTTCTAACATGGATTTCCAAAGCTCATCACACTATATCAAGTCACCTTTTACTTAGCTACACATCTTTGAGCAATTAGTTGACGAGTTATGAGTTTGAAAGGGCTTCTTGCAGCTCTTGTTCAAATTTGGGAAGCTGTCAACGTGTTTGAGGAACTATTGTTAAGAATATGTTTCTATGGAGTTGTGTGTCTAACCTAAAACCTTAAGATTACTTTACACCTTGTCAACATAGACCTCTATTCTAATTTTAGGTTTTTCCATCAGCTACTTTGTAAGAAATTCATCAAGAAAAGACTTAGTATTGGTCACATACCTTTTTCCACATTGATGATCTCGAACTCATCACATAAAAACATGTACAACTTCATTTTAGTTCAATTTATCTTTAGTTCAATGCTATATAACGGTAAATCCACTTAAAACATACTCAACCATAGTTATAATCTATAGGACCCACACTCATTCTTATGTGAAGGATATATCCTTTGATCATTATCACCCACTTGAGACATGAAAAATTCTATCTCAAACCAAGATTCACTCAAGATATTACTTTCTTAAATTTATGTCTATCGTGATCTCTTATTATAAATATTTCATAGTTTTTGGCATGAATGTACATGAAAAAGCCTTCATGACCAAACTACTTAGCTTTAAATTTTTTTTGAGCTTGTATTGATGGATGAGATACGAAACTACATACTTGAGAATGCATGTGATCCATAGATAGATCATAGAGACATTAAAAAATCAAACCTTCCTAGATTTCATGACAATTCTCCTATAATTCCATGATGCGGGAATGTTCATTCTTACCTTAAATATATTTTATACCTCATTGATCCCTTATTAGTCTTTTAGATTTTGATTTAGAGCTCAGTATGTGTAGGTCAGATTTTAAACTTCCTTCTAACATGTAACACCCCATTAATTCAAGATTAAGCTACAAATTTATGTATTCTCATTGATACTCAGACCTAACCCTCTGATTCCTTCATGTAACTTGAGATAATCTTACACACACATGGAACAACACATTTGATGCACACCATTCACCTAACATTTCTCACTTGAGCATATTTACCTTCATTATATTGTAGCACTACATTTGGACCTTGCACTCTTTCCTATACATTCTTTTTATCATCTTGATAAACATTTAGACTCCTTGATACTTTCTTGAATCAAATAGTTATAGATCTCATGTGTCTTGACAATGAACCTTCATTAGTCAATATGTCTTAATCAGGAGCATACACCTTAATTTTCATAGTATGTTAATAATTTCATTGTGCAATGGATTCATGATTTGAGTAATCACATATCATTGTCAACCTTTCCACCATTGAAGAGGAACACACATATCTACATTGACCTACCTCATATCACTATCCTTTTCACATGACATAGCTCACAAAACCTTATGACCTCTAAATAAAAGTTGACTATATGTGGACTTAGGCTTAGGACTAACTTATTACATGACCTTTCTCTCTTTTGGGCTTAATCAATCAGATAACACATAACACTTAAGCTCTTGATTGTTCTTGAATGAACATAATTCACCTTTTGTAGCATTTAGAGCATAAATAGATATTCAGACCCATTGACTAATACTTTAGCTTTATATGCAATCTTCTTGGAGTAAAACATGGCCTTTTCTCTAGCTTGAATTGGTGTTGTATACCTCATGTTATTAATCAAAACTTTGAAGGACTTTGACATATTGGAGATTTCAGATGTCACATGACTTGAGATGTAACACCATATACATGTAGAATTTGAGAATTAAAACTTGAGAGAAGGATACCACCTTCTCATTATCATTTGCAAAGGATGATTACTATGACTCCAAATGAGAACTTCAAACCTTTGGACTTGTGGTACACTAGAAGCATGAAAAGTTTTCCACTTGCATCTAGTTGATAATGACTCATCCTCTAGAACACTCAATGCTTCTTTTAAGAATGTATACCTCCAAGAAGCTTAGAAAATGCATATTGTGAGCCTTGGCTCATCTTAGAACAATATGAAATCATCAAAACCATATGATAAATCCACCTTCGATTTCCTTGTCCTCACAATGTTGTTGAATTTCTTGGCTACATTTATAGGTAAGATGACTTCATTACCTAAGATCTCATCTTCATTTTGGTATCTTCACAAAAATTCTTGTTGCAATTCATACACCATTTCTACCACTTCTTGAGGAAAATTTTCTTCACCCTTTGCACTTGAATTATTTTCAAGTTTCTTGTGTTTATCATCCTTTTTGATATCTCATGTAAGGTAGTTTCTTTGACACAATATTAGCTTGTTGTGCCTCTTCTATATCTTCCCATGTTACCTTCTTTCCAATCTTTGCTATTTCAACTTCTGATTTTTCTTTCTTGATCTTGTATACCCACTTCATTTCTGTCTTTCCGAAGCTTCTTGAGACTTGGCTTATTTTGTCTCCTTTATAGAATTTATATTCATGTTAGAAGCATTCTTTTCTTTCCATCTGAAGGTATAGAACATTATGTTGTGCTTATGTGTTCCATATTGATAAAAATGTTTTGAGAAATGACTTACTTCATGGAAAGTATAACATATAACATGACTTTCATTGCTAAATTGACTTATAGGTTCTTCTAAGAAATGATTGGTAGTATGACCTTTATTTCTACATTTGAAACATGTTATGTTCCTTTCATATTGAGTAGCACAAGAAATCCATGGGTGATTTTTGTCATAGTTTTTCATGCACTCCCTAGCTCTATGTCTGAATCCATAACATGAGAAACAATATCCATTGAATCTTCTCTCATACCTGGATGCATTTCGTTTATCGATTGGCTTGTAATTTCAAAGTGTTAATATCCTTGGTCTATTGCTTATTTGGTTGCATTGGGGCAAAAATTATCATCTACTTTGTTATCTGAACATCTTTGACAAGAAACATGACTTGGTTTAGCCTTCATTTCTTTTTTCTTTTCTTGTTCCATTTCTTCTCTGAGAGCACTCAGATCAGCATTTAACCTCTCACATTCTAAACTATTGGGATGGATTGTTTCTTGACATGACTCATGATTACGTTTATGCTTAATTTTACACTAGATTGCTTCATTTTTATAGTCCAGACCTGATTTGTCATTAGGGTGTCTTTGATGTATCATCAATTTAACTTTAACTTGTTCCATCTCATCCTTTGAAGTATTCAATTCTTCCTCAAGTTTAATACAAGAATTTTCTTTGACACTTAGATCTTTTGATAACTTATCAACAACTTCTGCCACTTCTTGGATTCCTTCAAGATAATTTGCATCTTTGAGCTTGATTTCATCTTTTAACTCTTTAATCAGGGCTTGAGAAATCTCATACTTCTTCTTCAACACAAAATCTACTGATGTACACATGTTTGTGACTTCAGGATCACCTCCAAGTTGTTAGGATTGATTCAGGAGGACCATGCTTTGATACCAATTTTTGGATATCACAAACTTTGGGAGGGGGTGAATCGGTGCGAGATCAATTTTTCAACGTTTAAATTTTTTTGAATACAAATAAAAAAATCAAACCATGAATAATTTATAGTGCATACAAGAAGAAAAGTACACAGGACACCAATTTTATAGTGGGAAACCATTAGAGGGAGAAAACCCAATTGACATCAAGGTATTTTATTAAGAAAACCCATCCTTAACATATATTGATTTCTATTTTAGTTGAGCACCCACTCAACCTGAGAAGTACCCACTTCATAGTCCTTCTAGCACTCACTGGAAGGTTTCCAAGCACCCACTAGGATGATTTAGAAAGCTGCTGACTTGAAACGAGTTCGTACGCCTATAACCCAAACACCCAATTAGGAAAAATACAATAAAAATGTACAAAATGATCATTTAGTTTCTTGTCGCTTCATAGAACTCATCATGATCTATTAATAGCTCAATTTTATTTTTCATATTACACCTTATTCTCTGGTTTTGCTAATTTCTCTCAGTCAATTGATAATTCGGGTGCTCTTATAGTTGTTTACTAACACTCACCATCACCCTTATTATTGAATCAGACTCTATGATTTGTCTTTCTATCCTTTCTCTTCTTTGTTATCGATAAGCACTTACCTACTAAACCTTATTCTGATTTGTAATGTCTCCGATCTTGTTTCATGTCTTTCACTTGTTGTGTATAGGATTATAGTCATTTATCATCACTATCCTTTGATGTTGCTAGTATTTCACTGTTTTTATTATTCATACATTATATTTAAATGCATTCACTTGTTTTCCTTGACTCTTCATGTATATCATCACTGTCATCTCTTTCATGGCTATTTCTTTGTTGCAAGAACTTACCTCTCTCTACCTTTTGATCAAATACTTGTATATCTTATCAATTCAATGTTATCCATTCACTAATTTTATTTAGGCATAGTCTCTCCTGTCTCAAATTTTAAATCATTTCTTTATACTCCTTTTATTCACTATTTTACAAGTGTCTCTTCACCTCTCTACTTTCCCTTGAATAATCTTCATATTTCCTTCCAAATCTTTTTATCTTCCCTCTTAGTACTTCTCAAATTTTCTATGACCTTTCTTTATACTTGTATGAAACCATTTATAAACAAGAAAGGAAATATTTTCTTTTTTTTACATTCCACTTCAAACTTGGAGGGTATTTAAAGTATTGATGAATGATTTTACCTCTTCAACTTCCATGTACCTTCCTCCAATTTCAAGAACAACAATTTATTTAAGTTCTACAACTTCCCCTGTCTTGAAACATTGTGCGAAGATTGACTTCGACTTTTCACCTCCTTTATTCGGGAAAGCTATGAGTCTTAAAAGTTTTCATGATGGTATTAAGCTCCTAAAATTCTTACTAGATCCATATCTTTTAAATCAGATGGCTAAACACTTTCCCATAACAAGAAATTTTCAAGAACACTTTGAAAACCTTATTAGACTATCAAAAACATAGATTGTGCACAAGTTTTGAAATTTTAGATAAAGAAATATCTTCACTCCCTCAATGAAATGGTGAAATTTATTTTGCAATAAATTTTTAGCACATCCATATAGATTTTTTTCAAATTTTAAAATATTCCATCAGTTAACAAATTTTTTTGATCAAAATACCTTCATGGAAATCCTAAATCGGGTTCTAGTCAGCATGCTGACTTTGAGTATATAGGAAAATTAATATTTTCTTAATACTATTATAAATTTGATGATTCCACTTCTAAAAGGACTGAGGAAAAATTCTTTACCACTCTCCATTACCAAAATCTCTTGTATGATCTTTACATGCTCCACATTATCTATGAAAATAGTTACAGTGCTTTGAGAACATAGTCGGGGATGTAACAATCAATCTCGAGATCTATCATGGATACTTGAAGGGAATATTAGTAGTACATTGAAAGAAATATATATCACTATGGAACACTTTCTCAAATATATTATTTTCATGAAAACTTCCAACCTTGCCAAACCTTCAATAAACTCATACAAACATTGATTCATTATTGGCGAGTTGTGTGTATAAAACTCTTGATTGTAATGAGAAAAATTTAGATCATTGAATGACTTAGATAGATCATAGAAGATTTTGGGAGACTAGCATATCAAGACAGTTCTTGTATATGAAGACCATGCTTCCACCTTTTCCCTAGAGAACAACTACCTTGCTTACCTAAGTCGAGCAATATTTGACTACCATAAATGATGGTGCTAGGTAAGAATAAGAGAACATATATTTTGAGTAAATAAGAGTCGGATAAAGGAGATAGAGACATAAAATAGGAATTTTCAGGCCAATTATCTATTTCTAGACTTAATGAGTCGAGCACTACTTGGAAATCAAAAGAATTTTCTCAGAAGATTGTTCATAACTTTCACAAAACAAGTCCAATTGCCTTGAAACATTTTGAATTACCTCAGGCTTGGAGTCTACTAAAAAAATTTCATGTATGATTTATGCAAAGAATCCTTCATATTTTTTCTTAAGACCTAAGATGCTAGGAAGATCAAAATGGATTCTCTAAGAAGGTTGTTTTAGAAAAACTTAGATAAATATAAATCCCCATTATAGAATCTGATGAAATTTGACAAGGAAAATTGTAAGAAATTCCTTTATACATTCAATGTCTTGGTGATCCATAGGTTTTCCTATGAATATCTAACAAATCCCATTTAAATTTAAGAACATTTCCAATTCTTAGAGGTACTTTCTGAATAGTTAAAATTTGACTCTAGGGAGCCTTGTTTTAGCTCACACATGGTATAGAAAATATTCCTAGGCTTATCCCATGGTCACATCACCTTGCCATGACCTGTACCAATTTTCACATCGTAACAAGCACTGAAACTATCCTTAAAGGGCACTACAATCAACCTTCATGTCCGCTGACTTCTTCACTTCACCAATCACAACATTTTTCCATCAACACCACTTTACATAAATGAAAACATCCCTAACAATAATTGGGGTCCAAAATTATTTCTATGAATCATTTGTGACTCAAATTTATTCATAACAATTGGGTTATCTGTATTGACAACATACCCCTATCTATTCCATGGTATTCTTCTTCTTGAGAATCGGTTCATTTATATTCTACATTCTCTAGTACATCCCATTATAGGTTACTAAAAGCACAATATACTCCTAGCTCAACTACTCATGCATTATCTACATTAAATCACCATTCTTCTAGTCCTACACATATGTATAGGCTGATTCCTTAGATGGTTCTTTGCATCTTGACATAAATAACCACCTCGTTTTATTTCGTGAGTGTGTTCATCAACTTCGCACTTGACATCACATAGATATCCATCACCAAATTTTTTTCTATGTCATGGAATTCATCATAAATTCATCCATCGCATACATATAGAATTCATTCACAAGGACAACACCTATTTACTATGCCACAATTACTAGAGTATAGTCACTTAATTTCATCACCACGGGCATCGGATGAAGGACCTTCGTTCTTCTTTGTCATTGGATAATCCACTCATTCACACACACATGGGGACATAATACTCAATCAATTCCCCCTCACCTTAACATCAACACACCTCTCACATTTTCATTATTATACATCCATCTCATAGCATATACATATGCATACACATTGAAGCACCACCATTTCTGATGAAATAATCTTGTGTTTCATCTCACACTTGAATTTTGAGGCAATACTACAAATGAACCCACACACTACACATTAAGCAAAGATACAAATTTCGTCTCTTCACACATCTTACAAGTACATCTCACATTTTATATACTATATCTTCACTTTCCTCTACATCATTCATATTTCTATATTTGTCCATCTACATATCATGTATATTCTATACACCATACTAGTGATTATGATACTTGTGTCACATTAATATTATCTCGGAGTATAGCGTTATATATTAATCATCCTACATAATACATAACACACTTTACAATATTAGTATATCTATATGTATTAGATTATATACTAAACATTAGACATGACATGGTCATCTATTATCCTACATCTTCTTCTCTATGCACTACACTCACTATCCTATGATGTATTCTAGTTCCTTGAACAATAATCAATTGGGAGGGTTTAGAAATTAAATGTACCTTTCCTAATCACACATTCATCATTCATCCCTCTATCATGTGACATTCCTAGATTAGTGACATACGCTATAGGATAAATGGTCACCTATCCCATCATCTTGTAGTTGCATACACTTTAGGATACATCACCACTCCCTCTATTCATCATTTAGTGATATACACTTTAGGCTAAATCATCACTCCTTTGACCATATTTTCATGATATATGCTTTGGATATAGGGTCACACACACATCATCTCTAGGTCGCATATCACCCGTATGCTTACAAACTCATCGCAACACATTAAATGCAATAAACACTTTTACCATTTACCAATGAAAAACTCTCATTTATGGTTCATTATTGACTCTTGAGGGGGAAAAAATGAACCTCATTGCACTACACTTCCATTTAATTTTGGGGCACGTGGCTCCTATTATCCATCTTGCATTCCATTCCATCCATCCACAACATGTTGCATATCTTGGTTGGTTTTACTTTTACATGACTTTGTTTGTTCATCTTTTCTTTACTATTCATGTTGGCTAGATCTATTATATCTCATTATATTTACCATCAAAACATGCATGTTCACATCTTTCTACGTAGTTATGATAGCAGATATAAGTCTCTTCTACACAACATGGAATATCACCTTCTACCACTTCTAAAATGGTTGTTGTGGGCATCCACATTCATCTCTTCTATTTGGTATTATTTCATTTCATGCTTAGCATTTTACATTAATTATAAATGCTTTTGAAATATGGTTATCTTTCTAACATGCTAATGGTTCTTCCTATGTAACATTTGTTTTCCAGTTAGTTTCTTTCATGGTTATTTTTTTTGTTTGTATACTATTATTTGTCTCTTATTTTCTCTTGTATGTGAGCATTGCCCCTTTTTTGGTGTGTACACTTGTTTGTTTTTATACTACCATTATGGCCTTAAGTGTCTTGTGACATTGTGAGTGATGCCCCATGTTTACCACCCATTTCGATGAGTCTATGATTGTCTTCTTTCATGTTTACTTAATCTATAGCTTCTACATTGTTTGTGTAGCGTAAACTTGTCCTTTACATGCATTTTGTTGTGTACCAACACTTGTTTTATAGCCACTTATTTGTGTGCTCCTTAGTTTCTACCAAGTGCATTCCATTCCCCTTATAGGGCATAATTTATGCGTTTGATCCTCTTTTCAGGCCACATTCTCCTATGAGTGACATCGCATGGGCCCGTAAAGAGGGTGAATCATTTGGGGATTGAAACACTATTTAGTGCTTTTGATCTGGAACATTTTAATTTAATTTCTATCCTTGATATTGTGGGTTATACGGTGGGTGGGTTCAGAATAGTCTATGAACCCCATATATAAAGGATTTTATAGGCGATTATCCTTAACATTTAGAGAGAAATTACAAGTTCGAGGATACAACCTATTTCCTCCCTACACTACTTCGTCCAATGGTGTTGGAGCACCCAAAAACTAGGCAATACAGATATCTCTTCACACATATTCAAGGAAGTAGTTATAGGTTAGATAATAATGAATGTTTCTCCTTATACTTATTTGACCATGGTGGCATGAGATCACCCAAAAAACTCATAGTACAAGATATCCTTTCTTCACCCCTTTCTCTCATCATGGATTAGGTGCACATGTTCCTTTTGAATTTTTCATATTTCCATTTCAAAGTGTTTTTATTTCTACATACATGTTTTTTTACACATATATACATTCGTATTTGACTACTTGATTATATTCTTCTTGTAGTTCGACCATCCGAGAATCAAGCAGTCAACAATAATAACAATATCAACAACAAACATGATATTTTACAATAACACACACCTCATACTAACATGCGGGTACATCAAACACATCATCATATACACACGTATTTCTGCCCTAGGTTCACTCTCATCACTTTTGGCTATTTTGCATCTTTAGTCTCCATGCTCCACCTTTTTGTCACTCCATGCTGTCTAGTCCTTTGGCACTACTTCTACATAACTTTACATAAACATCATTTACACATCTCTATATACTTTATGTTACTAAGTGTTCCACTCACCAACATAAATTGGGGGAAAATGTAGACAAAAAATCATGCACTTTAGGCATTATTTAGTCCCAGTCTCATACTACTATTCATATGGTTTTTGAGTGAAGAAAGTACTAATTAACCCATGTCCTTTGGCCATTTTACTTTACTTTCTATCGTCACGTCCGACCTTCAGCACATACTTGCCAAGTCTGATTTTCTTGTTTTGCATCATTCTACCATTGATAGGACACCCCAAGTGCCCCTGGTCCCATTTGAGAAACCCGATCCTTTTCTTACTTTACCTCCATCTTTTGGGCACTTTTAGAAAGTTAGGCATTCCATATTTTTATTTGTCGACATTTTCGGGTTAATTACAAAATTAGAACAATATAACTATATAAATATAAAGTTATGAGACCATAATGAGGGAACAAGCACTAAACAATACTATCATAACCTAAGGTTACATCCATCAAAGTGTATCATCCTCATTTTAAGACTTCAATACAATGGATTTTTTTAATCGAATGTATCTACTGTTTTAAATTCACATAATTTAGAACCAATATTATCTTAATCAATCCATCCTATAACAATAAACCTTATGTAGTTGTATGAGTTGGATTAAAATTGATCCCTCATATCCAAATTTAATTAATTATGTATACTAAGTATACTTATGGTTCCCTTATTTATTCAAGGGCATTCAAGTGTTGTTATTTAAAGTGTATATCTAGGCATCTTTACCATTTATCCTTCAATTATGATACATCTTTAAATCTAGGTGAAATCATGACAATGCAATGAACAACTTACATTACTTTGGCCAAAAAGTTGATTCATGTATGTCATGCTCAATTCAATGATGACATAATCGTCATTTGGAATATGTCTTTCACCATACACTTGAAAATTGTTATCTAGATTAGGACTAATTTGATTTACATCAATCACTTTCAAGCTACATACTAGGTACTAATTCGGGACAATATGTGTGGGCAAGTGCAGATATTCAACTTAGGGTGACCACGGTGAAGTGAGCATCTCACAATTGACTTGCATAATTTACGGGTCCACTTCCTTTCCTATAATCATCATAAGATGACATTGATACTTAATCATACTATTGCTTTGAATTGGTATCTAACACTTACTTGAATGCAAGGTATTACTGATGGTTACACATAGAGGATCCGGATGGAATATCACATCATATTAGTTACTCCGTAGTAGCCAATTAATGTCATACATCATTAACTAGGTACTATGCAATAATGGTTATGTTGAGATAGTCACGGTGAGTTCCGCTAAACCGAACATCGTATCGTAACAAGTTTACTTATTATAATTAATTGGCTACATGTCAATCTTGGTTAACCAATGGTACTCCCAATGGGTAGGTAGCGTACTAAGGATCTAACAAGAGTTCACAATTGCCATTAACTTAATTGAGGTTGTAAATTAATGCTTAATTACATGAATTTTGCAGATTTAAATCTCCATGATGTACTATCCCTTAATCATATTCTAATCCTTAATTAAGTAAACCTAGATAAGTGTACAAATACTCATATTAATTTAATTTCCTAATAGAGGTAGGTCAAACATTATTGTATATCCAAACAGTTATTGTATATCCATATATATATATCCATATATCAAAGTATATATATATATATAATATATATATATATAATATATATATATATATATATATATATATATATATATATATCATTCATATGTGTGTTTATATGTAGTTCTGGATAGAATTTAGTCATTGTTTTAATTACTTTAAAAACAGTCATTCACATAACATTAATCAACATTAATATAGTAAAATTATTTATGCCACTTATATTATACATTTAATTGTATATCACCGTAATAAAAACTTTTATCATAAATACAATTCATACATATACTTCAGGACAATGGCCTACTTATTAATTTAATTACAACATAGTACATATTGTATTTATGAAAACCTCTAGTAATTTCCGTAAGTTAAATACAACAACACATATTTAGATTAATAATATATAATATTTTTATATGAATATCGACCAAATAGGACCAATTTTAACAAATATCCTTTTCATATCCAAGAAATTTATGAGACACCGAATATAAAAATAGCCTCTTATTCATTTCTTGAGCCAAATAAAATATAATTTCCCTAAGACAAAATAATTCATACAATTTCCCTTTTTTAATTGATACGATTAATAGGATAACTAATGAGTGCATTATTTGGATCATTTATATCATTCCTATGGTTAATAAATTTTCATTTAGATATGATTTGCTAATGCATGGGGATGCTTTGTATAGTTATATCTTAGTGAGTTTAATGCATTTTCCTTTCTTTTGCTCATGTAACCTGATTACCGTATAACTTCCTACTAACTTCCTTCGTGAGGAAAATGTGATGATGTGTGCAGGGAAATAATGAACATTTATTTCCAATGTAATTAAGAATTCGAGTTTGGAGATGGAATGCGGAAGGAAGACTTTTTCCACCTATCGACCTATAAGTATGGGACTTGTTTCTAGTAGTCCTATAGGAATTTATGAGTCTTGATTAATGTTGATTAGTGGGAGATGTTAGTGCAGATATTATGGTGTATTCTATAACTACTTGTGTCTATATAAAGACACCTTCTTAAGAACATTGTAGTAGCTGTTATTTTTGAGATATAATCTGCAATATATAACCTGTTGTTTTTAGCACTCTCTTTTTCATATATTGGATATGTCATGGAACTTATTTGAATTAATATAAGTGAGCATCATTTTGAGGATCTAGAGCTGTTGATATTTTGTCTGTCCCAAGGGAGAGCAAGGGCCCACTCGACCAAGGAGATAGGAGGTTGTTTACATTCACATAAACATTTGGTTTTCTGATAAGTTTTACTGCAATCTCTATTTTAGTATGTTTCATGCAATCTCAGTTTGAACGTATTTGCTTTCCTTTTGAAATTTATATTTAGAATGTGTGTTTCCCTTTATGAAAAGTTTAGTTAGCACGTGTTTTTACTTCTATTGATTCTTAGTTATGAGTGTGCAATTTCAATTCCGTTCATTCAAATTTTGTGTGTGCATTTCCATTTAATTTAGAAGTATAGCTTTTACAATTGATTTCATCACAGTAACTAAATTCCATATATTTACATTGAGTTTCCATATATTAGTAATAAAATTAGAAAAATATCACAACAACCTCCTAATAGAAGACCTAACGGGAAAATGGTTACATAAATCTACATTACATATAGCCTACGACACCTGACCCTGGTTTGTACTGACACTAATAGAAGATATGGTTAGTTAAATGATTGCAGAATAGAATGACGCATCATTTTTGTGTCATTTCAAGGACACCATAACACACCACATCATTTTTCTCACTTTACATGTTATGGGTGTTAATGGAGTTCACATATGCAACCGGTAGAAGTCTTGAGCCTTGTTTCAATAACCAACCCGATACATAGGACACGGGATGAACAAGGGAGATTTAAACTATGCAAAATCCAACAAGTATCTCCAAAAAGATTACACGTAGGGAACACTGAGAGTGACACTGAATCAAAGTATAATTCCTAAAATCCTTTTCTAGCATCCCGCATCCTCCAACCAACACTCCAAAACGGGGACCACGAGAATAATGGAGATCGACCCTTGGGTAGAACCTTTACTTATCCCATTGTATTGGATGATGATGAGGATGCACCCATGAAAAATATCTCACCATCCATCCTCCCTATCTTTCAAGGCATGTCTATGGAATACCCCAATCAGTTCTTGTTTGAGTTCAAAATTCTTTGCCAAACATATGACTATAGAACCAACAATCAAAAACTCAAACTCTTTCCTTCCACTCTCAAAAAGTCTACTATGAGTTGGTTCATGGGGTTGTCCTCTAAATCCATTGATTCTTGGGAAGTCATGGAGATAACATTTTTGGATAAATATCAAGAGTAATTTAGGGAAGGGATATGAAAGAAGAGTTCTTCTAGATTCAGAAAAGAAGATGAAAATCTAGAGGGTCATCTAGATAGATTTCTCTTTCTCCATTGACAGAGTGGTTATGAGTTACATGCAAACATCACTAAGATAGGTTTCCTTAAAGGACTCGATGAGGAAGCCAAATATTCCCTCCATCTTATGGGAGGAGGAGATGTGCATAAACTTACTATGGAAAAATCACCGAGCTATGCAGAAGTTACTCCAGAACATGAGGGGGTATAAGGAAGAGAAAAACATCCAAGCTTACCTAGGTACCTCTGAACTTCTAGAGGAAATGGCTAACATGAAAACAAACATTTTGTTACAATTAACATCAACCATAGATGGGCTTAAGGCCAAAACTAGTGTTGCCAAAGAACCTCTGGACATATATTTCCCTAAGTGTAGGAAGAGACATCCCCTGAGAGAATGTCCTTTGGATGTCACAAACATGTGTTTGATCTATGAAGTTGTTGACCATGACACTAAGCATTACACCTTCTTATCATAGTTGAAAGGAGGCTTGAATTTCATCTCTTAAGGTAATAATGAGGTAAACTTTGTTCAAAGGTCAAATAATTAGGTTGTATATTCCCTCGATCTGCTCAGAACCCCTAGAGGATGTCATGGCCCAGTCAAGCTCCTCAGCCTACTTGGGGACAACTTGAGTGGACAACATCAAATTGGATGACTTACCCACATCCACCACCCTAGATGAATCCCTACACTTAGCTAGGTTGGACACCACTGACCCCAGCAAGTCCATGGCATAACCAATAGTGGGTACCTCAACAAAATCCTAACCAAAACCAACAGTGGACACCACAACAAAACATTAATCAACAACAAAAGTTCCAAAAACCACATCAAGGTTTATTGGCCCCACCAAAAAACTATCAACAAAATGGATAGGAAACAAAAAAACTTCCACCCCAACCTATTGAAAACCCTAAAAATCAGCAAACAACTTCAATTGATGAAGCAGGACCAAGTAATACAATGCAGGTTAATACTATTGGTAATATGTGACTAAGGTATGGGAAAACATTGAATCCTCCTATTGTTATCACAAAAATCCTGTAGACACTGATAAAGAAGAGATACTTGAGGAAAATGAAGGAAATGCACCTTCTCCACAAATACAAAACACTCAAAACAGTCAGGAAACTAATCAAAATGCCCATAAAGCTCCTTTTCCTGAGCGGTTACAGGACACTCAAACTACAAATGAAACAACACTAGTTCAAGAGTTGAAAAAGGTGCACATTGAGGTCCCACTTCTGTGAGCAATAAGGGACATTCTAGAATTAAACCAAACCATTAGAAATGAGTGTATAAAGACACCTGGAAGAAAGAAGAAATACCCAAAGACCTGTCAGGGTGGAAGGAAATTTGGCTGATCTTGTTGTTAGCACACTTATTTCACCAAAATATGGGGATCATGGGAGTTCAGTCATTACTATTTGTATAAAAATCAGTCCATATTTAACATTTTGGTGGATCTTGGTGCTGCCATCAATGTTATAATAACAAATATGTTCAATTTGTTGTCCTTAACAGGACTACAACCTACCAATACCATTCTTCAATTAGCAGATCAATCCATTATTGTACCAAATGGTGTGATTGAGGATATAATGGTCACCATTGAATCCTAGGAGTATCCTATTGATTTTATGGTCTTACAGACCTAAAGCTTGGAAATTGGGATATCCAGTCATCTTGGGAAGACTCGGTTGGCTATTGTTGCTGCATATATTGACTGTAGGTTGGGAAAAATGACCATTCTAAATGGGCAAAAATCCAAACATATTTCATTATATCCTCCTACCCAGCCTTATGTGTATGCTTGTGAACATGTATGGGTAGATTCTTCGATACTAACTCTCTAAGTTCATCTTATTTTTCCACCATTACCGATGCGAGAGGGCTCTGTGACTATGGAAATTAGCACTGTGGCTACAAAAATTGAAAATTTGACTATAGACCCATTTTTCTAGACACGTACGATACTATTTCCTTGGTAAGTGATACTTCTAATGAAGCTTGTAAAGAAATCTATGCTTATAATATGGAATACACAGTCTCTGATTTCTATTGTCCTTTAACCAAGATTTTGTCTCTTGACAATGTACCCATTTTACACATGCTTCAGCCCCATGTTTTCCCATTGAATTCTTTAATCACCAATGCAGAGCTCACTATTTTGAAAGATACCAAACAAGTGCCTGTTGACATAGGGAAAGAACTAACCATTGGTAATAATTTGGAGGCCAACCAAGAGGCTAGGGTTCTTGATATTTTAAGGAAACATTCCCACACTTTTGCTTGGGATTACACTGATATGAGGGGAATTCATCCTAAAATATGTACTCACCATATCTACACTAAGGATGTTAAACCCATAAGAGAGTTAGAATGAAGAATTAACCCAACACTTAGAGATAGTAAAAAATAAGATAGAAAAATTGCTAAAGGTAGGATTCATCTACCCTATATCTGATAGTCAGTGGGTCTCACCATTAGTTATAGTTCCCAAGAAAAATGTTAAATGAAGAATCAGTGTTGACTATATGGAACTTAACAAAGCCACCAAGAAAGATTATTTTCCCTTACCTTTTTTGACCAAGTTATGGACAATTGTACCGGTAAGAAATATTTTTATTTTTTGGATGGGTTTAGTTTGGTATAACCAAATAAGTATTGCACCTATTGACCATGTTAAAACCACCTTTACCGACGCTTGGGGTATATTTACTTATCGAGTCTTACCTATTGGGATTTCTAATGCACCTGCTATGTTTTAGAGAGCAGTTTTGGCCATTTTTACAGATCTTATGAATGGCCGTGTTGAGGTTTACATGAATGGTTTCACTTTCCATGGATCCACTTTTGAAGAATATTTGAATAACATTGAAAATGTTTTAAGAATATGTGAGCAGCACCAACTATCCCTGAGTCATGAAAAATGTCTAATGATGGTTGATCAAGGAATTATCTTAGGACACCATGTTTTTGCCAAAGGTATACAGGTCGACCCCAAAAATATCACAATCATCACTTAGCTACCTACACCAACAAATCATAATGACATCAAAAGTTTCCTTGGACATTGTTGTTGCCCTATAAATTCCCCTCTTTTGAAGTCAAGTTTCGTAAATTTTGAGTCGGTACCTTAGAGTATTGGATCACGTCGAGCATGGTATTATTTGCATTTTTCCATTCCGTGGAGAACAATTTGAAAGTTAGGAATAATGGTGGATTTTCTTCCGCTTCTTTTTATTTTCTTCCCGTAGATCGGAAATGAAAGGTGTAAGCGTATTCTCCCCATCAATTTTTTTCCCTAGCATCCACGGGTAGTATGTAGAAATCTCTAATTAGATGTGGCATGGCCATGTTTCAAGTGGAAACCGAAGCCTCTACGCGTCCAAATGACACAACTCTAAGGATAGGGCCCAAGGAACAGTCTTCAAATAAGCGCAGTTTTCCACATGTCCTAGGTCCAATATGAAGATAGAATAAGCCCAAATCAGCAAGGTATGGAAGGTTCAAGAGACAAGCACCATGTGCCTCATCGACACAACTTCAAGGGTCAAAGCTAGGGGTGGTTATCAAACTTGTGCCAATCCCCCACATGTCCCAGGTCCAAAAAGGGACAGAGTCGGTTATTTGAATTGAATAAGTATGAGCGGATTGATAGAAGTCTCCACGTGCCTCGACGACATGATTTCAGAAGTGAAACCAAAAGTCTAGTTTCCAAATGAGCACCAAATCGCCATGTGGTTAGAGTCAATGGAGAGACAAAGTTGGCCATTGAAAAGTCTAAGCATGGTGGAAGGAGCCACATGTTAGCTCCGCATAATTTAGGAAGCGTTTCCAAAACTTAAACTAAAATGAGCGCCAAATCTCCATGTGTCTAAAGGTCAACATAGGTCAAGCAAGAAATAGGCCCAAATCGACTAAATATAAAGGAACCAGTGGAGCTCTCCATGTGTAAGCTGCACAAATTCAAAGAAAAAAATGCAAAAGGCATCCACACAGGCTGCTCCAATCAATTACTTCCATGTGGGTGTCCCAAACTTAAATTTGGAAAAGAAAATTGAATGGCCCATGTTTTAACTCTTAAAATAATGAAATGGTTGTGTATTTAAAAATCTGGTTTTTCCACCATTAATGTTTGTTTGCAAATCAAGAACTTGAAAGGGCACAAGTGATTGGAATAAGTTCAGAATCGTATCTTGTGAGCTATATCATGGGATTTTAAATCCATTGTTGTGGTTAAAATCTTGATATTTTAAAACTATAATTTCAAGTCTAAAGAAATCAATACAAGGTTTTTCACCTTTTTCCTCTTGTCCCTCTTTCCTTCTTTCTCTAATCTGTGAATCATCAAATCCTTGCATGCTCAGAAAATTTGTGTTCTAGTTTATACAATCTAGAGAGCTTTGAGTCTGTGGATTGTGCTTGTTATAAACGTGAATGGTTCTACTCTATATCTCATTTACTCAATACATATAAGGGTTTTCTCTGTCATCTCTTTTCCCTGAAAGTATTGTCTTCTTCTACCTCCCTCCTCCCTTCAAGTATTCTATCCTCATGTATTGATAAATTTCTAGGCATGAAACACATTTCAAGATATTGGGAAACCACCATTGAATGAAATTTTGTGTATTTGTACATAGGTTTTGCCCCTACTTTCAATAAGGGAACCTCTCCCATTCAAGAGGAGGGACTTGCTTTTCCCTTGACTGTGGTTTCATTCCATGTGAAAATATAAAACCCAACATTTTTGGTGACTCCACTTTGGGGATTTCATTTCAAACAAATCCCTTTTTAGAAGAACAACTTCAAGATCATTTTCAATCTAGAGGCTCTAAGATATTCAAGTGGGAGAAATACCATTGGGAATGAACTCTGTTATGTTCGTCGTCTTGATCTAGGAACCTTCCCGGGAAGGAAGGAAATGAAAAAATATTTTTGGCCCACTTCACCAATGAGTAATAGTGACAGAATGAGGATGACGAGGAAGATCTCCCTATTAAAATTTTTCAAGCTCCAATCAGTCGCAGCAGGCTCGGTTTCTATAGAACTTCTATGGGGGTATATGTCCAAGATTAATTTCGCCAACATTGCTACAACTCGTAGATTCTATACAGTTTATGGGAGAAGTACAAAGATAATGTGGGCAGCTCCGGGCATGTGAGAAGGTAAAACAATATGAAGAACACTCGGTCAATGAATTTGAGACACATCTTGTAATAAAGAGGACAACATTCAAGTTCTAGAAACTTCTCATGATGATTCTCCACATCATCAGGTATTCATTCCTCAGCATTATCTCAATTCCACCAATGAATTTATTCTCTTTTCTCCACCTGGTGCATGTCAATTTAATATTCCTTTATATAATGAAGAAGACAAACAACTTGAGGCTTTCTTTCAACCTAAAATAGAGTTTGTAGAAGACATGTCAAGTGTCAAGAATAAGTGTTTTTGTTTTGAAAGAAGTTTCCTATCTGGTGGAAGTGGATGTTCATCATAACAAAATAGAGTCAAGATTCCTCTCTCTCCTATGATTGAAGAATTTCAATGCACTGAGATGAAGATCACTATGGACCATTCTCTTGTTGTTTTAAGTTCTCTCAAAGATAATAAAGTTCATGTACCCGATAGAAAAGAGATTAATGAGAACACTAGTTCCCCTGTTATATCTATGGATGAGATGGGTACACATGAGCCTTTTTGTAGTCCTTAGAAATAAATAGAAAATGGAGAGTCATGCCTGGAATCCCTTCTTCAAAACTATGAAATTCTTATCTCATCTCACCCTTTGGAATGTAAACAAAAGGAAGAGGATGATGTTGTTGATCAATCTTTATTTAGTATGACAACATTTCCATTCCCTACTAATCATGAAGAAAAATCAGCAATACAACTTGTACCTAAGAGACATGGTCTTCTAGAATTGGGTGCCGATTTTGCAAAAAATAGCAGGTATGTTTTTTAGAAGCATGGTCAAGATTACACCTAATGGTAAACAATATTGTACATTTCTCCAAATTCCTCTTGAATATGTTTACAAGGAAAATTCAATGGAAGTTTATGTTTCTCATGAGATGTGCCATGGTGATAATTGTAATCTTCATTCATATGCTAGCATCATTCCATCAAAATAGGGAGTTGAAACTATTGAGATTAGATTTCCTCATGGATCTAGCTATCAAAGTTTGGTGATGTGTAGAAATCAATATGAAGGTAGTCAAGGTTCGTACAAGTCTTTGTATGGAACTATTCATCCATAGAAGAGGAGCCTCAGGAAGATATTTAATTTTTCACGAAGACTGAATGTTTTTGTATGGAGTATCATTATCTGGATGGTATTATTTCCTAATTTTTTTCTTTTCAAGACACATAGTGTTCCCTTGATATTTTGGTATGCCTAATCGCTCATCTTTAATTAACGGGTGCCTTATACTTTCACCATGTTATTCCACAAAGGTACTTATTTTTCTCAGCCTTTCTCTCGGAGTTGTATAAGTTGTTCAAGTCCTATGTGACTAGGTAGTCCTTCTGTATATTCTATACAGTGTTTTGGTTTTGGTCGTTATTTTATGTTTTGTTTTAGGTCTTTCCTAGTTTTGGCTTGTTTCCTTTCCTGTTCCTTGTTGTGTGTTTCCTTGTATTGGTAATTGCTTTTGACTCTATTTGCCCAATGTATAAGGAACTGGTCTACTTTCCCTGAGTTTCTCTATAGTTTTTGATCTTGCCTCGTTCCTCTGTCAAGTCATCCCTAGAAAGAGCCAGTTATTGTCGCCCTCAAAATTTCCCTCTTTTGAAGTAAAGTTTTGTAAATTTTGAGTCGGTACCTTGGAGTATTGGATCACGTTGAGCCTGGTATTATTTGTAATTTTCCATTCTATGGAGAATAGTTTGAAAGTCAGGCATAACGGTGGAGTTTTTCCCCTTCTTTTATTTTCTTCCCACAGTCGAGAATGACAGGCGTATCCTCCCCCTCAATTTTTATCTCAAAGCATCCACAGTAAGTACACGGAAATATCTGATTGGATGGGATGTGGCCATGTTTCAAGTGGTAGAGGAATCCTCCACATGTCCAAATGATGAAACTTCAAAGGTATGGCCCAAGGGATAATCTTCAAATAGCGCAGAGTTTTCCATGTGTCCTATGTCAAAAATGAAGACAGAATAAGCCCAAATCGGCTAAGTATGGAAGGTTCAGAGATGGCGCCACATTCCTCCTCCTTAGCTTAACTTCAAGGGTTGAAGCCAAGGGTGGTTCTCAAACTTACGCTAGTCCCCCACGTGTCCCAATTTCAATAAGGGAAAGAACCAGTTATTCAAATTGAATAAGTATGAGAGGGTCGATGAAAGCCTCCACATGCCATGAGATTGTGATTTCAGAAGTGAAACTAAAAAGATAGTTTCAAAATGAGCGCTAACTCATCATGTGGTTAGAATCAATGGAGAGACAGAGTTAGCCATTGAAAAGACTAAGCCCGCAGAAGGAGCCATGGGTCAGCTCCGCATAATTTCAGAAAGTGTTTCCAAAACTGAAACTCAAATGAGTGCCAAATCTCCACATGTCTAAAGGTCAACATAGGTCAAGAAGGAAATAGGATCGAATCGACTAAGTATAAAGGAAATAGTGGAGCTCTCCACATGTCAGCCTAACACAACTTCAAAGGAAAAAAATACAAAAGGCATCTCGCAGGCCCACTCTAATCAATTCCTTCCACGTGGGTGGCCCAAACTTAAATTTGTAAAAGCAAATCGAATGGCCCATGTTTTAACTAGCGAAATAATGAAATGTCTCGTGTATTTAAAAATCTGTTTTTTCGCCATTAACATTTCTTTACAAATCAAGAATTCAAAAGGGCATGAGTGATTGGAATAAGTTGTAATTATTTCTGATTTCTCAAGGAATTTGTAATCGTCTCTTGTGAGCTATATCATGATATTTCAAAGCCATTGTTGTGGTTGGAATATTGATATTTTGAAACTATAATTTTGAGTCTAAAGAAATCAATACAAGGGCTTTCCCTTTTCCTCTGTTCTCTCTTTCCTTCTTGCTCGATATGTGAATCATTTAATCCTTGCATGCTTAGAAGCTTTGTGTTCTAGTTTATACAATCTAGAGATCTTTGAGTCTACGGATTGTTCTGTTATAAATGTGAATGGTTATACTCTATATCTCATTTTCTCAATACATATAAGGGTTTTATCTATCATCTCTTTTCCCTAACGGTATTATCTTCTTCTACCTCCCTCCTCCCTTCAAGTCTTCTATCCTCATGTACTAATAACTTTCTGCATAAAACACATTTCAAAATATTGGGAAACCACCATTGAATGAAAGTTTGTGTATTTATACATAGGTTTTTCCTTGCTTTAAATAAGGGAACCTCTCCCATTAAAGAGGAGTGACTTGGTTTTCCTTTGTTGTGGTTTCATTCCAAGTGGAAATCTGAAACCCAACAGACATGCAAGGTATTATCAGTGATTCATAAAAGACTTTAGTAAAATTGTTGCACCTATGTTTTTTCATTGTTGATAAAAGATTATGTTTTTAAATGGTCCCCTTGGTGTCAGTAGAAATTCAATATTATTAAGGAGAAGCTAACCACAACCTTAGTCTTATGAGGTCCCAATTGGGGGAAACCTTTCCATATCCACATTGATGCTTCCAATATAGCTATGGGAGTTGTTCTTGGGTAAAAAGATGAAGATGATCACATGTATTCCATTTAATCTATTAGGAAGAACCCAACTCATATGGAAAGAAACTATACCACTACTGAGAAAAGGATTTTTAATTGTTGTTGATTCCTTGAATAAATTATGACATTACATCACTGGGTATAAAATATTTTTTATACTAACCACTTTGCCATCTGATATTTGATGAATAAACTAGTAGTCGGAGGTCGGATTATTAGATGGTTACTCTTGTTATAGGAATTCAATTTGACCATTATTGATAAGCCCGGGAAATCTAATGTTGTTGCTAATTTTATTTCGAGATTGAATGTTTTAGGTGATGATGAGGTAGTCAGGATCAATTTCCAGATGAAAATTTATTTTTTATATCAACTCAGACTCCATGGTTTTTAGATCTTGTAAATTATTTAACTACATGGAATTTTCCTTCCTATTTTACTCATAAAGAGAGACACATATATCTTAAAAATAGTGCAACATATAAATGGTGTAATGGAATTTTATTCAAATTTTGTCCTAATATGGTTCTTTGCATGTGTATTCGACAATATGAAGTATACGACATACTGCAAGCTTTTCATGATGAGCCAGGAGGAGGACATTACTCAGTAAAGAGGACAATTCACAAAGTCCTTGGAGTTGGGTACTATTGGCCTTCCCTCCACAAGACTGTCAAGAAGTATGTGTGGTAGTGTGATGCATGTCAAAGAATGGGGAAGCCTACACTATCCATGGAAATTCCTCTTAATCCTCAACTAGTCTTAGGACCATTTGAGAAATGGGGAATTGATTTCGTTGGACCTTTTGATCCCCCATATTTTGGGAAAGAATACCTCTTGGTATGCATGGAATACATCATGAAATGGGATGAAGTTCAAGCATTGGCATCTGCCAATGAGGATGTTGTTGCTGATTTCTTTGCAATCAAATATTTATATGATTTGAGGCTCCTGGGGCCATTGATCTCGATCGGGGTCCTCAATTTGTGTCTAAAATGATTGAGGATTTTCTAGAAATCTACCAAATCAAGCATTAGAAATCATCACCATATCATCCCCAATCCAATGGGCAGGTGGAAGTCATACAAAAATAACTTGAGAACATTCTAAATAAAGTGGTCAGTGATGATAGGAAAAATTGGGTACCAAAACTTCCCGAGGCAGTTTGGGCCTATAACATGACTTGAAAACCACTCTTGGATTTTCTTCCTATGAATTGGTATATAGGAAGAATTCGATGTTACTCTGTAGATTTAAAATTACGCACTTGGATAATGGCACTAGAACTCGGCATACATTTAAATGAAGAACAATGCAAATAGATGATGCAACTGAACAAATTGGATGAAATGTGGATGGAAGCACAACAATAGGTAGAAATTATCCAACATCAGAGGAAGACTTGACATGATGCTCATATCAAATCTAGGACGTTTCACAAGGATAATGGGTCTTAATATTTGATTCCAAATATCAATAGTTTAAAGGAAAGTTCTGAGACATGCTAGCTAGTCTTGGATTAGATTAAAAAAGTGTTTGATAATGGCTCTATGTGATTGTTACCAATCGATGGTGACAAAAGGACTCTTCTTGTAAATGGACACAGAATCAGGATTTATCAATGACCTCTTGACAAGGGAACTTTCACCAGTGACATCATGCTAAGTGAGGAAATGCATGCTGAGGTGGCTCTTCACCCCTCCGGCTAGGAGTAATTAATTTCTTTCAATTTCAATAAAGGAGGATGGTTATGAAAATTTTCATCTTCCCTTAGTTAGCTATTTTGTTTTTAATAAATTCAGAGATATTCATTGTTTTAAGGTCACTAATCACATTTTATCTTGGACTAGAACATGGAAATCTACGTATATTAGACATTGAATGAGGATGGGTAGGTGCTTGCTAATTCACTACAGATATTTCCTTATGAAGCAACTCCCCATGCATAAACTTATCATAATTACATCCATACACAATGTTCAATGTATTTATTATGGATATCCTTCTAAATCGATGTTATGACATAAGGGCGTAATGAGTCATGATTTCCACACACACTACATGTGTCACATTCTATGAAAGGGACAGGTGGAATTTCCATTTCAAGTGATGGGATGTGCGCCATCTCACATATCAAAATTACTCACGGATACCTAGTCTTGTCAACCTTTTTGCATCCCAAATTTTCTCTACTTTTATGTGATTCAAGGATCTAGGTGCATTTCAAATTGATATTTCCTAACCAATTCTTGTAGTTTCTTCATGAATATTCAACACATCGTTCTATCCGTAATCACACCATGAATTTGAGCACAACCTTGTTCTTGTTTCTCTGCTATCTAGATTTATTCACCTTCATCATGTGACAAAAGAAAAAGTCAGAGCCCAATTCTTCGGATGCATTACTCAGGAAAACTACACTTTCATAGGTATTTTATGATTCTAGTTGGCTTGACTTCATCTAGAAATTCAAAGTTTTGATGGAGTAGTAGATGAATTCTTGGAGAATTTTAAAGCTACTTACTCAAGTGTTGGAAGGAAGTAAGTGGAGATTACCAGCCATGTAGTTTCGAACTCTATGGTTTACTGATTTTATTTTAAAAGGCATGTCATATGATCCCCTCAAATAATTTCTTTCTATGTTTCATGAGGAGGGTGAGGTATTTTCTTGAGTGATCCTTACCTCCCAAGGTGTTCAGAAAGGAGTTAAGAGGGACAGTCTGCCCAAAATTTGGAGGGAGATGGCCAAATGGGTTAACAGATACTTTATATGCGATGGCCAACCATCTGTGTTGGGTGGTGATTCACTCAAAATTCTCATTCATTTAAAGAAAGGATGTGTCAACCCTACACTTAGGGTGAATTTACTAGAATACTTGGCAGATGCAGTTATCAAAGTTGGTCAAAAATACAAGACTGGAGGAGGAAAGGCAAGTGCTAAAGCACCCAAGGCTCATTCACTTACTATGCTCGCATCAAGTTTTTTTAAAGCCAAAGAGAAGGCTTGAAAGGATGAATGTGGGGAGGGTTCCAAGCCGAAGAAGCTCAAACTAGGGCCATCTTCCACACCTCAACCCATTATCCCATCACACAAGAAGAAGGAGGAACCTGGTGCTTAGACAAACATGGAAAATCTGGTGATCAAGTGAGCCCATCTTCAACACCTTCTAGTTCTAAAGGTAGAAATACCTTGACTCCCTCTTCTTCTATTTTCCTATGGTCACGATGGTCCTGTGCATTACATAAACCTGGAAGTTCCTAGTCAGAGGGTTTTGCGATGCTTCTGCCCCTATGTGGGAGGTAAGGGATGAGGTAGAAAACTTGGCTGTCCCCACTGAAAAATCACCAGACACTATATTCACTGCAGCTATTCCTACCCCACAGAGCTCAGCTATGCCCACATCTTCAAAAGATAGCTTCAAAGCTCTAGAAACTACTTCGGTACCTAAAGCACATAATCCAAATCTGAAATCAATTACAATGGAAATTGGTCACCTTGGGTTATGTCAAGTTTTGATCCTCACGGTTATTTGGAAGAGATTGCACTCCTTAAAGCCAGTTGAAAGGTATGGAAGAAATAAATTTTTCTTTACAAAATGAATTTACTCAACGCATAAAGTATAAAAGGTTAGAGAAATCACAACTTTACAAATAGAAGTTAGCAGCCTAAAGTGACAAAGAGATAGAGGTCTTAGTATTTTGAATGATGTCCACCAATTGTCTCTTCAAAATTCAGAATTAAAGAAGGAAAATAATAAATTAAAGGGGGAAATGGAAATCATCCAAGATGAAAAACAAAATTGCAGTCTCTTTTGGACTCTGTCTGTCCTTTAGCTTGTAAGCTCCTGTCTTATAGGAAACCATCTTCAATTTACAACATGTTTGTTCAAGAATAGTTTTACTCTTGGCAGTTATTGTAGTTGTGTTGTCAGGTACCTTACGAAGCCCCTGATGGTAATGTTTTCTTATCCATTTACAAATCCAGTACCCCCAAAATTCAAAACCTGCTCGTGAGTTCTACCTCCATAATATGTTAGTTCCTAATGTCCCTGACTTCTTCATTAAATTGTTTGTGGGGGATTTTCAATTAAAATATTTTTCAGTCCTTGCTTCGAAATCATATCATGTGGGGTGAAAAATGGATATCTTTAATCACACAGCTCAAACAATAGGATTCTATATTCAACCTACACATCACAATGATGTGGCTATGCAGAAAAAATTCAGATCTCTTTACTACCAAGCTGGTATTAGAGAGAATACTTCAAAAATATTACTGAAATGTGTGGAGGAATTTGAAACCTATAGTCAACAACACTTTGGGGTAGTAAGGTAGGCATGTGATAGGAGATGGGACACTTTGAGCTTACCATTAAAGCGAAGGGAGGTTATTTCACCTCAGAATTTGAGTTGGAGTATGCGACGAGGTGATGCCCTCATCACAATCATAAGGTAGTTATCAGAAAAAACTAGCAAGCAATATAGTGATGAATGGGTAGGACTTCAGGTATGACCACCTCTCCTCTTGAGTCCTACTAACACTTGACAAAAAAATTATGCACAATCAAATGAGATTTTCATAGCTTAGGTCTAAGTAACTTCCAAAACTTAGGGATCGAAAGGTACCAGGAAGTAATATGTTGACCAGTTTGAAGATTATGACATGGCCTAACAGCTTGGTCATAGGGTAGGGCATAGATAAGTTGCATTGGGACATGCAATAGGTAAAGTGCGGGGGAAATGATGAGTACATTATTTGGCTCATTTATATCATTCCTATGGTTAATAAATTGTCATTTAGATATGATTTTCTAATGCATGGGGATGCTTTGTATAGTTATATCTTAGTGATTTTAATGCATTTTCCTTGCTTTTGCTCATGCAACCTGATTACCATATAAATTCCTACTAAATACCTTCGTGAGGGAAATGTGATGATGTGTGTAGGGAAATAATGAACATTTATTGCCAACGTAATTAAGAAGTATGAGTTTGGATCTGGAATACAGAAGTGGAAGACTTTTTCCACCTATCGACCTATAAGTATGGGACTTGTTTCTAGCAGTCCTATAGGAATTTATGAGTCTTGATTAATGTTTATTAGTGGGAGACATTAGTGCCAACTATTATGGCGTATTCTATAACTACTTGTGTCTATATAAAGACACCTTCTTAAGAACATTATAGTAGTTGTTATTTTTTAGATATAATATGCAATATATAGCCTATTGTTTTTAGCACTCTCTTTTTCATATACTAGATATGTCATGGAACTTATTTGAATTAATATAAGTGAGCATCATTTTGAGGATCTAGAGCTGTTGAGATTTCCTCTGTCCCAAGGGAGAGAAAGGGCCCACTCGACCAAGGAGACAGGAGGTTGTTTACATTCACATACACATATGGTTTTTTGATAAGTTTTACTACAATCTCTATTTCAAGTATGTTTCATGCAATCTCATTTTGAATGTATTTTTTTTCCTATTGAAATTTCTATTCAGAACATGTGTTTCCCTTGATGCAAATTTTATTTAGCATGTTCTTTTACTTCTACTAATTCTTAGTTACGAGTGTGCAATTTTAATTCTGTTATTTCAAATTCTATGTGTGCATTTCCCTTTAGTTTATAAGTATATCTTTTAAACTTAATTTCATGACAATAACTAAATTCCATAGATTTACATTTAGTTTCCATAGATTAATAACCAACTTAGAAATATCTCACAATAACCCCCAATAGAAGACCCAACAGAAAATCAAGTTACATAAAGCCCTATTGTATATAGCCTAGACACAACCCTGGTTTATAATGACACTAATAGAAGATCTTGTTAGTTAAATTATTGGAGAATACAATGACCCATTTCTAACTATCCTTTTATTTCTTAACAATACAAGAGTACTTCATATCATGATAACTACAATCAAGTGCAATAAATTTAGCTTTCTTTAGTTAATAGAAAAATGCAATCTTTTCAACTTCATCCTTCTTTCACCTTTCACGAAGTCCATCGTAAAATTTTTACCAGTTTTTAGTTCACATGAACAAGCATGATAATATCTATATATTGTGTAACAACTTGCACTATCTAATATTTTCATAAATAAAATACTGCAACAAGTTAAAATCGCATAACTATTCCAAATGAATACATGCCCTAGTTACAAATTTTCTAAAATCATTTACATGTATATTGATATCTACCCTAATTAATGCAACTATTTCCATGCACTGAAACACATACAAGCATCATAGCCAATTAAGTCATTCCATTAATCACTATTACCGATTGAGTATTTATGCAAAGTCATTATTTGTATAACTTTATAACATTAAGTTATTAATACATTATATGATATCACTTAACATACACTAGACTCAACCAAACCAATTTCATTCTATCAATCAATATACCTACTCCAAGAAACTATTCTTGTATCCCCTCATATAGTTTTCTAATATAAATAATACTAACTAGGAAATATGCTCAGGTAGATCTTGTGGTACCTAGAATCAATTAGTATAAAGTATTCCTCTAGCTACTCAGGAAATAAAAGCTCTCTAAACAACAAATCGTTCTTATTTCTTATAGAGACTCAAAAATTTCTTAACTAGTATCAATATTATTTAGATATCTTACAAGTATATCAAATAATATATTGAATTCTAATTTTATGGATACCATTGTTCATCTTAAAACAGAGGATAGCTATAATATCTTTAGATATAGTTTATTTTTAGACCAAATCCACAACCTAATTTACTAACCCATAATTCCAAAAAATCCTATAAATTTTTTCATGATTGAATTAGGGTTAATTAATTTCAACTTCCCACATAAATAAACCATCTTGATGATATTTGTACACTTTTATCATCATCATTGAGTTTACTAGCTTGATAAAAATGATTAATTTAATTACCTTAGAGACCGCATTATGTCGACATTATAAACCAAAGTCATAAATAACTAGAATAATGAGCTCGGTTCGGTCATACGACCTTCATCATTTTAATAAGTTATTCAAACCTCGGGTTTTGAATCTTACAACTAGGTAATATAATTACCTTAAAAACAATGAAAATGATAAGTGAAAAATCACCGTTAAACATAACTAAAAAAGAGAGCACGAACAACCTAGATCATGGAATATATTTAAGTTACAAAAGGTAAAGTGCTAGAGAACGAAGTCAATAAGACTTCATTTTAATATTTCAAGAATGATCTATCTCCATACGTAGAAACAAAGACCAACCGCCACAACAACTTGAAACAATAAAATATCCAAGCCAAATTATTACCTGTTGTCAGACCTAGGATTTATATACCCAATAATCATCTAACCCAAATATCACATATGGGTATCAAATTCAAACCTGTAAAACCGAATGTAACCTATGTAAAAGATAAAGGAGGAATACATTGATACTAAGAATAACGAACACTCACACTTCTTCAGTGGTTACATAGCATTTAGGGATATCAAAAATACTTAAAGGGTATATCCAGAAACTTATTATAAATTATGATTTAACATGAACGAAGTTCATTTAAATAAACAACCCAAATATTTATCATTTATTAAAAACCAGCATTCAAATATTATATAGTCTTGGTGTATATAAGAACAAAACAAGTTCAAGTCATATATACCAGTCATCTATTATAGACCCAGATTTGTAAACTTGTAGTTAGGAAAAAATATCACATTTTCAAATCATGAAACAAAACCTTAACTACTATACACATTTAAAATATTAGAGAAGGATTTCATTTATGCAAGTAATAGATAGAACAAGATATTAAGAAGAGATAGAGCCTATCATGCCTAGTAGAGCTCCTTATTTCTTCTTTCCTTCCTTTTTCTGTGCAAGCTCGATCAAAATATTTCTTCTCAGAAAACCTGCTATCAATTCCAAAGAAAACCCAAAAGTCCTCCATCATTATTATTTATTGATCAAATCTAATAATAGCTCCCTAATATTCCTCCTTTGCAGTTACAAATAATACATGCACAGGCTCAAATATAACTTATGTAATAAAATAGGAAAACAAACAACATGCATAGCCATAAGCCATAAAAATGAAACAACAAAAATGAAACCGAAGACCAATTATTCTCCCACATAACCGCTCACCCATTCTCCTAGGCGGTTAAGGTTAGTTTTGAGGAAAATTAATTGCATGGGAGAATTGTCACTCCTTTCCCGTCATCCACCTCATATTTAAAATTTAGTGGATTAAACAACCACTTTGACAATTTCTCCAAGACCACTAAGTTTAGCTGATATTTCCACTTTATCAATGGTAGTGACAATGTATTACTTTCTCATTAATATGGTCAATTACATAGTGATAAGGATCCTATTCAAATCCAATTCCACATAGGTTAGGATTTAATAAATCAAATGCAACATAGTCACACATTTTTAGGTCCCCTTAATACATATATGCACGGGCTTACAAGCCTTCATGATTTTACATAAAAATGTAAACCTTAGTCAAAAATCAAGATTTGGTCCTATCTCGGTTTGGACATTATATATTGCAACCTTAGAGCCTTTGAAGAAAACAATAGTAAATTAACATTACAAGTCATATTTGACATGATAACACAAGTTAACGGTCTAGGTCATCATAGACTTACCAAGCCCATATTTACTAAGGTCATTCTTGCTGAATCGACATAATAATAATACATATAAATATTACCTTATGAACATTAAAAATTATCGATTCTAAATCCATATCACATTACCCAAGTTCGGAGTTACTAACTCGTCCAAATTATCGAAAACCCACGTTAAGTGCATAACAACAACATGATCTTGGTCCATAAGTATATCAAATTAGCACATCATAAAGTACATATTTTAATAGAAAAGATATCCAAGTATAATACATCCAATGATTTCAGTGACAATGTGTCGACATACATGAACAATGAACACACATGATGCCTAAGCAATACATCCATTAAAATGTGATTTCATGGATGAAGCATGTCCAAATCAGACACATTATATCACAACATGAATGAAAAGACATCAGTGGTATTACAAAAAGGCTCCATTTGCATCCATCTATCTCCATCATAAGACACAAAGCTAGTTAATTTACATAACACTACATAGGAGGGAATTTTATCTATTTCATCCACAATTTTATTACATTTCTACACAATTATTTCTCACTACTTTCACAAAGTATGAATGACACAGGAGAACCTAGGGCATGATTGCACACACACACATAGAAGAGGGTATAAAATGTAGTACGAATCTCAATTAGTAAGTCCACCATTGTGGCTATTGAGGATAGTCCAAACCCTTCATATTCATCTTTCCTTTTTATTGATTTGATGCTTGTCTTGAAGTTTTCGCAGTGATTCCTTATTGTAGGTACTGCGCAGTGACATCGACGAGTTCAACAAATTTAATTTAACAAGAAGAGAACATAGGCCAAGGAAAATTTTAAGGGTTACTAAAAAAAAACCTTAGAAATTATTTGGCGAATTTGTGAAAATTATCTTTTGCACGAATAGTGAATATCAAGACATCACGACATCACTACTAAAATCTACCAGATGATAGTTTTGTATCTACTACTAGTAAGTAGCAAATTTTTATGCTATGCCAACAACATATAGTATTTTTAGGTCGGTAGCATAAAAATGCTATCGACCGACAACATATAGTTATGTTGTCGACCGGTAGCATAAAAATGTTGTTGGCCGATACTATTTTTTATGATACCAACTCACAACATACTATATGATGTCGGTTGGTAGCATAAAAATATGCTAATAACCAACTATATTCAAGAAAATTTTATGAATTTATATTTTGTGGGAATGAAAAATTGACACCTAAAATTAACTTATACTAAGAAAAATTCATAGAACTGGTCCTAAAGTGTGCCCTAAAAATTTACCTATTTCAAATTTCAAAAACTGAAATATTCATTAATTAATGAATATTCACAACTAAATTTTTCCCTAACTTAGGTGAACATCCAACAACACCTCAGAGGAGGGTTTCCATCTATTTTTGTAGACCAGGGCACCCATATCTCAGACTAGGGTGCCCACAAGTGCCCCCTGCCACTCTCCACATGCAACAACCCATTTAGAGAACTCGGATATGTACTTTCTCAAGATTATGTGTGATTGTTTCCTCCTCCTATTTTCCTAGTTCACATTGCGACATAGTTCAACACCTTTTTCAAATCAACTAAGCTCTTCCTAACCCTATTTGTTCATTATGGTTTCAAATTTATATTTACTTAGTTTTTTGAGTAATTTTCTTTATGCATCGATTTTTTATTTACTCTTATTATTAATATTAGATTAAATTAGAATAATTTCACATTTTAGTTAATCAATGGTGTAAGGAGATGTTTTTGAGTCCTGTGTATAAAAGGATTTAGATAAGTATTAATTATTTGAAGCTTAAGTAATCATAAGTCATGCATTGGTCTTTTTGTGTTCAAACCGGGTTTTAGAGTATCATAAGAAGTAGTTTGAAGGGAAATTTGATTTTCACGGTGTAAATGATGGATTCCAAGGCCAAAATTTGGAACAAAGAATCTAGAAAATCAGTAAATTGAGATTCAAGAAGTTTTAAACCTTGAAAAAGTCTAAATTCTTTTGATCCTTGACAATCATTAGTTTTAATAGTGAAGAGTGATAGAGACCTTATTGACAAAGAGTGAAATTAAAAAATATGTAGTGTTTCTTCAAGACTATTCATCAACGATCCTTGAGGTGACTAAATGGCTTAATGGGTACTCATAATAGGTGAGGTTTATCTGAGAAAGGGTATGCATCAAAATCTAGGTGGAAATTTTTCATAATGTAGGCCTAATAATCTATGTGCACGGTATAATAAAAGGAAGTAAATATGGTATAGAGACTGTCTTGATGCCTTAGTTGGTTTGAAAAAGGTATGAATAAGGTTGTAAATTTTTTTGTATGGATTTTATGAGTTTTGAAAGATAAAAGTGTATTGTGGTTTGCTCTTATGCATTGTTGAAGAATCAAGGCACCATATTTGAGTGTGGATGACAAGTCACAAGCCTATATGTCATCATTTGGTGAGCTCTGAGAATAGTTAATGCTTGTGAATGATTATACAAGATCTAATAGAGTTTACTAATAGAAGGTGAGTGGCCTAAATGTTCTATATCATGCAAATGTGGGATCACAATGAAGAAAAGTTTGAGGTAATATGGTAAATTTAGAAAAAAAGTCTAATTAAAGCTATTTCAGTTATGTGGATAGGTTTGCTATATTCTTGATGAGTTTGAGCTTCAAAAATCATGTATATACATATGTGAAGGTGTTTATAGGAATTAATATGTGTAATAAAGAAGAAAATTATTTGTGGCCTACTTGTTACTCTATGAGTTAAGATAACATACTACAGGTATAGAAAATCAGAGATATAGAACATGAAGTTTCTAGAGGTATGTAGTATTTTTAATGTCTATCTATGATGTGTTGAGGTTCTCTTAGATTTTTCAATGTGATATAGATAGTGTGATCTTCTTAGAGGAAGTCAGTGATGTGACAAGGTGGCTGAAATATTTATGTATTTTAAAGTTAGTGAGTATAAAGATATTGTGAGCTCTAAGAAAGTAATAACTTCTACAGTGCAAAGGTATGTGTGAAAGTATCATTAATGGTTTTAGAGTAAAATATCTCTCTACGGGTATGTAAGTGGAGTCAAAGGAAGGGAAATGAGGTCTTGTATTCAATATCATGTGAAAGGTGGTTATAAAAGTTTGTATGGAGTTGAATGGTATTCAAAAAAGTAAATTGTCTTCTTAACTCATGATGATCAAGGAGGCTTAGTATTTGATGTCTCAAGAACTGAAAAATGTTGTAGGGTAGTGTAAAAGTTCTTGAGTAATTCTCGTGGAAAATATAAAGGTAGATAGCCAAATTTTGTTTCTATATACTAGATTTGAATGGCTTAATCCTAGGAGTGTTGAGAATATGTGTCATGTTGTGTATTGTTTTCTCATTCTTATCACAGATGGTTGTAATTGTGATGAAGAGTTAGAATATGGATCTTAGTCCTTGAGAAGGTTTGATGTCATAAAAGGTAGATATAAGTCAATTTAATCCTTGACGAGCTAAGATATACCAATAATGAAGTAAAGTATAGTAAATTTGGTTCTCAAACATTACTATTGGCATGATTTCAAATGCTATCCCTCATTTTTAGGTCTTCTATAGTGATTTATTGGTGAATAATGAAGGAAAAAACATAGTTTTAGTGTGAAATGACAAGTTTAGAATAACGCTATGGTGGCTTGTTGATTTTATCATTCAAAGAAAAGATAAAATGATATGTATTTTATGTTTATTGGTACATTTGGGTCTTATGTATTCTCTTTTCTAGGGGGACTATAGCCATGAATGGCTTGAAAGAGGCAAACATCAGCTTTTTTGAGAGATATAACAAGTTTGTGAGCTAGAATGAAGGATTTGGTTAATGTTTCTAACAAAAATGTGATCCTATGAAGATAATAAATGTGAAGTAAATGCACAAACATGTATTCTTTATAATTAATGTAAAAATGGGGAGAATTTCAAGAGGTTTTCCATCAATGACAAAGGGGGATATTGTTTACATGTTTTGTTATAGGTGTTTTTATTGATGTAAAATTACATTAATAATAAATTTGATGATGGATTGAAGTCATAGGATTCTTAGAGTGATGATGTATATATATATATATATATTAAGATGGTTTCATGATGGAATGTGTTTTATCAATGACATTCACTTGTTCTAAAGCAAGTCTAGTTAGTTGCCCTACCTGCCGTAGTGATGGTGCGTGATGGTTGGATCTTCTTAGATGCTTTAGGATCATTTTGGAAGTATGGAAAGTATGTTTAGGGAGTGTTTATGCACTCACATGATTTTCAAGGTGTAAATGCAAGTTGAAGACCATGTTTTAGGTGCTCATCTAGATTAGGTCTAGGTGCTAGGAGGAATGAGGATAAGAATTAGATATATGTGGGATCATGGAATCATGAAAAGATGTTATACATGGATTTTCAGATATGTTATGATGTTTTGGAGACGTTTCATGTTGAGTAATGATGTTATTTAAGTTTACCCTAGCCTAGACTATGTAAAACCCTAAGGCCTAGTCATGAAAATGAGATGGGGTGAGAAGTTATAAAGATATTTGAGATATGGTGATGATTGAATATGATGAACAGAGGTGTATTATAAGTATGATAAAAATTTGGATTCATTCTTAAGAATATTTTGTAAGATAAGACACTTTTGGTGAAACATGGTAAAAAATAAGGTCATTTCGGCTTGAATTGCCTCTTCTAATGCTCACCATCAAATGGGTGATATTAATATGAGATTTTGGATTTTAAGGATGTTTATAAATTGATTTGATATGGTTTCACAAAAATAATGAGGTCATTTCATTGTCACATTTTTATGACCGGATTTTAAGAAGGTAAACAACTTTATTCGTGTTTGAAACCCTATCTAGAAAATGGTTTTAGAGATGTTTTTCCTAAGTTTCAAGAATGTCTTTATAGTGAAATTATTATCATTTAATGTGATAGAAGACTCTTAAATTTTTCTAGAAAGGTATAGTAGAGTTTGTTGTCATGAGTGAACCCCACTCAAACAGGCCTATTTTTGAAGAAGTTCAATTTGGGACAAGGTTTACAAAAGGATTTAAAAATTAAATGGAAATTATTTTAATGATGTGAGTTTTTCTTAATTTATATGGTGTTTTTAGGTAATGGTGATGTATCTAAATTGAAAATTGTTACAGTATTTGTGAATATTAGTCAAAGGGCCATTTTGGGGCAATTTTAGGAAGTTTCGAGAGGTTTTCTTGGTTGAAGGCCTTCAACTTGGATTTGGAAGGAGTTATAATATGTTATGGAAATAGGATGAAAATATATTTATAGTGATTAATTTTTCTTTTCTTGATGATTTAATTTTATGTTTCATGTGGGTCATTTTGTAGAGAAGAAGATTTTGTTTTTTTCCACGAGTTGAATTGCTTTTTTGAAAGATCGAGTTGGTTGAAGCATGAGATAGATTATTTGAAGATTGATATCACATGGAAAGTAAAAGGGGATGAATTTTTTTCATTTCTACGGAATTTGGAGGTCTTTAATGTGGCAGGAAGGGTGCAAACTAGGTAAGTTTGCAAAACTGATTTTCAGGTAGCTTGATTTGGAGAAGAGGAAAGTAGATGTGGTTTGAACACATACATTTTTGAGCTATAATATATATGGATATGATGTACATATCCTGGGGATTCCACATAGCTGTTAAATTCCATAATTGACTTGATTTGGAATGCTTTTAATGCTCAAAGGTGAATATAGGGTCTTTGGAAACACTTGTTTAGTGAAGTATATGAACCTCTTGACTTGTGTTATGAATTATTTGATTTGTACAAGAAAAATTTCTACCATGGATGATGGTAATATGTTATATTACACATTTAGGGTGAATTTGGGATCTTGACTAATCATGGTTCTATGGTTTGTAATTTTAGCTCATCCTAGTGATGGGGTTTTGAGGTGTTTTGGTATAAGATGAATGGTTTTGGGAATGGATGACCTACATGGGTCATATGTGAATGTTTTAATGATTCAATTGGGATGTTTTTAAGTTTTATTTGTCTAACCAAAGGAGGGAAACTGACCTAGTTATAATTTTAATAATGAAGAACATATAAACGTGATGTGTTTGGTGCAATTTGGAGTCGATTTTGTTTGAGTGTGAAAATTGTGACCTATGTGAGAGTGTTTTCTAGGTACAAAATAATTTTTTATATCTGAAAAGGTTCATGGAAGGTTGTATAATGTTTGGGAGAGTGTGTGCAAGGGTTTAAAGTAAAATTTTTTGAAGAAAGTGAAAGATAGAGAAAGTTTGAGAAACACGGGTTTGAACAAGGGTTTCAAGGTGAGCGAGCTGAATAGGTGATCTTCATCAGTTGTGGAAGAAAAATACATAATATATCTTCATAAAAGGTTATTTAGTGGGTGATTTATTATCTTAGGTGGTTATAGCATCCTGGTGGAGTTAGTGCTTCACTAAACACTTTTGATTTGAGTAATATAATAAGACATTTCAGTGAGTTTTCTTCCACTTGAGGGTTTCGATTATATCTAGTGTTATGGTGTTACTTATGTTGTTCATTGTTGATTGAATGCATGTTATATGATTTTGTGCACACATTAATGAATGGTTAATTGATTAATGGTTTAAGTGAGTAATATGAAATTTAAATAAAGTTTTTAAGGACCGATTCCACCCTTAGTGCATTGTGTTTCCAATAGTTTATACATACAAAATCACAAATATATATGTGTGTGTGTGTGTGTGTGTGTGTAATATATATACATACACACACACACACATATATATATATATATACAAAAAAAAAAATCATTTATAGTTTTTCTATGCGCTTACGTGTATTTGTGTGTCTATATATCTATATATGTATTTGTAAAGATAGATATGTATATATGTATGAATACATGAGTGTGTATATATATGTATGTGTACAAACACATATGCAAACACATAAAAATATATAAAATATGTGTGTGTGTGTGTGTGTGTGTGTGTGTGTGTGTGTGTGTGTGTGTGTGTGTGTGTGTGTGTGTGTGTGTGTGTGCATATGTATGTATGTATATATTATTATTACTTGAAAAATGTGTTTGTGTACTCATGTGCACTATCTATCTATTAACATTGATGATATATGATTTTTTTCATTCACACATTACATGTTTATTTATTTGGTCTCTCATGTTAGTTTGATACATTTTAAATATTGATTTTAGGTTATCTTGTCATCCATTTTTCCCCTTGAGAAAAATGGAGAACAGGAGATGAATTGGCTCAGACACTAGACAGGTCTCCATAGAGCAATCTAGGGTTTACGGGAAGAAATTCATGTCTCACGAACATTACTAATTGTTTTGGAAGGATTTGAATTCATTTGAAGTAATTTTTACTCTTCTTGGTGTGAAATATTTGGAGCTCTATCAAAAGGAAAATGAGCTCCATGGGCCCACTTATAAACCAAAATAGGAAAAAGATGGACAAGATTGCAAAATCTAGTTTTCAAGAATTTCATTAGGTCTTTGGTCCCCAACATTGAGAAAATTTGAAATACTCCCAAAGGAAGTGCTAAAAATGTAATACAATTTCCCAATGGGGCCTTAAGGAGGTCAAGAGCCAAAGTGGCTCACTTTGAGTTGCTCAATGAGCCGAGTCAGCTGTTACCGAGGGGTGCCAAGTTGTATAGGAGTTTGATGAGCTCATTGTGTTGGCATCGGGTGAGCTAAGGTTATGTGACTCGTGAGATACACATGCAACAAAATTGTAGGATCAAGTGGGAATGTAGCATAAATGGGTGTGATTATCCCGAGGTGAGCAGGGACATGTAGGTGTCGACACCTAGGACATGCCGAGTCGGTTGGGTGTGGGTGTGGGAATACACCCACACGATACAAGGAGGTTGTGGGTGATGAGGGGTTTCATCGGGTCTTGTGACTCGAGAATAATGTAGATGGCTCAGGAGTAGTTTGGTGGTGGGTAGTGAAGCTAGATATGGGTGTGGAAACACAATCACATGACGCATGGACAACTTGGGTAATGCAATGTGCATCACAGTCTTAAGCCCGCAAAATAAGGAGACCGGTGGAGTTTTTTGCAATGGGAGTCCGAGGAATTTGTTGCGAACGCATAGGTGAGGAGCATGTTGAAGGATTCCTTGGACCTATGAGTCAGGCTATCACCATGGGCTTATACTATTCAAATGTATCGTTCTAACCGATGCAAGGAAAGATAAAACCCCACCCCAAAATATTAAGTGTAAGATGGCAACCGAGTTGTATAGCGATTTGAATCACTAGGTGAGGAGATTAATGTAGGTTGGTGAAACAATGTATTGGGTGAGCTACTTGAGGAGCTCGGTGGGTGGTTTTGTGGAGGAAGTGAATGGGGCCTAAAGCACCAAATAATGGCCTTGACTCAAACCTTAATAACTTTCACATTTTTTATCGAATCGACAACATTATACTCATTAGACATTTTATTCAGAGCATCTCATCATGAAATGATAGAAATTAGAAAATTAATACATATTCTAGGTGTTAAATCATGATGAAGCTATAAGGCCATGGAGGCTATACCTAGGTGTAGGATTGAAATGATTAAAGGTATGTGAGCTATGTGAGTGATTTGTGGAAACTCTAGCCTCCATTTTGGAGCTTTGTAATAGCAATCTTTCCTATAACCCATGTAATGAATCATTGTGTAATATCAATTGGAGTAATAAAATTATTGTCTTATGATTATTCTCTATCCTTGTTTGATCATTTTATTGTAACTTACCTTTATTTATGATTATAAGTATATTATACATATAATATTGTCTATTGTAGGCTGAGATTTGATAGTTCTTAACTAAAGTGGGTTTTTTTCTTGTGTGATGATCTATGGTGCTTGACCACCCTTCTCATTTTACTTGTTTTATCCCCATGCAGTGTATAATTATTAAACACCACTCTTCTTGGTCTATAACACTCTTAGTGTAGGTGTTAGTTTTCATGCATCCATCTATCTCTATCTCATTGGAAAGAATTAGGTTAGGAATATATTAGTTATCTTCTTGAACTTTGGGTCAGTTGTGGCACTTGTTTAGGGAGAAAAATCAAATTTCTCTAGAGGGTTATCCTACTTGTAAGGTCCCACACTTTAGGATAATCCCATGTTATGGAAATTATTTTGATTTCCTCTTACATTAATTAAAAACAATTAAGGGTACTATAATTTTGCAATAATGTTTTGGCATGATTTCGGTGAGACGTCAAAGAGGTCAAAGTTATATTTTTTAGGTGTTCCATCACATGGTTATTTTTGGATACACTTTCAAGAATCGGAAGCTCAAGAATTCCAAACATCTAAAGGACCAATTCTTAGTGTTTTGGGTTTTGTAGGTCGCATTGCATACCCTAAATTCTGACGGTGCATTTGGGGTTTTCACATCTACAAAAAATATCACAAGTTCGACACAAAAGAAAAAAATGTTACGTGTTTTTAAGGTTGCAAAATAGGTTCTAGATCCCGAAAGCTAGTGTTTTGGGTTTTCATAGGTACATTTCATGAGGGAAGTTATGAAAGTATTAATGTCAGGTTTTCAAGGTTTCTTTTCATATCCTAAGTTCTAATCCTTGTATTTCAGGTTTTTACACTTGCAGAACAAGTGTAAAATCCAAAACAAAGCTTCTTTCCTTCAAGGTGAATATGTATATCTTATCAAGATCTTATGTGTGTCTTGGTGAAGCTCTATCCTTTGGAGGCTCATTCTCAACACATCCTGGAGACTCTGAAATAAGAATAACTCAGTGGTGTAGGAACACAAATCTATCAAGTACATGAGAAGGATCCAAACTAGGTCCAGGACAAGAGAAGAAGGTGTTTTCGAGTAGTTGCAGTTATCACCAGGAAGAGGAAAGAGAGGAAGAAGAGTACAAAGGTATTCATCTCCACCAAATAGAACATTGTCAACACCTCAACCTGGTAGACCCTTCCTCCAATCAACCAGACTTATCAGGACAATTAGGATGGCACATAAAAACCACCATAAGGACCACCAATTTTTTTTTGTCAATTTCATTGGTAGTGAGTCCACTTTTCCTCAATGCCCAAAATCTTATTCCATTGGTAGCATTGAGAAACATTCCACAGGGAGAACCATATGACTCTTATTGTGTATTCAAGACATTGTAAATGTCTTTGTAATCCATGAGATCAATGAAATGGAATTTGCAGTCAAATTTCTAGCTTCCTCTTTTAAGGGAAAGGAGTTTCCAAGCCATTCCAAACGTATAATCTGAACGCAATCTCAACATTTATGGCCTTGGTTCCAACTCAAAGTAATGTTGTACAAGATTATGAATGGTGTTTCCCATACAACTAACCTCACAATCAATAAACGTGCTTTAATGGTGCTCGAATTAATCACCGATGGTAAAATCAGTCAATGTATCCCAAGAGCTAAGTGAGCAATAAAATCAATATGCCAATAATAAAGAAACACCTCCAAGTGACACCACATTGGTAAATTGGAAGGTAGAATACTTTTGTGGCATTAATTAACCACTTCCTCATGGTGTAGAAGAAAACATGAGAGCTAGGAAAAGAGCCATGGTAGAAGAATAACAACCACATGCAACTTATTATCACCCTTCCACCATGGATCAAGGAATTAGGGGTGAAAAAGCATCGTGAATGTATAAGATCAGCCTAAGGTACCAATTGTAGTAGCTCATGTACCATCTCAAGTTCCGTATAAGGTTGTGCTAAGTAAGGGCAGAAGAAACATAATCCATCTCCTTTTAACATAATAGATCAAATAAATAAGACCAATTTTAGCATATCCATATGGGAGCCACTAGTAATTCCAGGGAAACGAGATCTACTATAAGTAGGCATGGAAAATTGGTCCGCTTCAAAAAAGACATGAAAAAATATGGAGAAGGTTCTTATGATTATAGTGCAACAAAAAGGAGGTCACCAAAGTAAAAATTTGAAGCCTCTGTATTTTTATGTATCACCGATCAATAGAGATAAGCTCATGCAAAACCGCATGATTTACTTAAGAGAAAATAGTTATATGATGCCAAAGTAGATAAAAAAATTAATTAGGCTTAAAATATGAACCAAGATTGAAAGGAGGGTTCAACTAGATGGGAAAATATTGGGAACGATGGGATTCATCAAAGGATTAAGTCTGAAACTCCATGATTACCCAAATTTCACAGTCTTGTGAGATTTATCATTCATCAAATTTCCATAACTCTTTGAATTGTGCCTTTCAAGGACTTCACATATAAAATTGGAGGGTACTTATCTCCGGAATGGTCACATGTTCTCTTTAGAACAAGAGACGAGATGCAAAGTGAAAATAAGATAAGAGATCATTTACAACTTCCATATCGGCCTCATATACCAAGTCTAATTAATTCTAACTACTTAAATTTCAACCATGAAGATTGTCTAAGAATTAAGGAAGCGGATACTAAAGTTAGAAACATTCGGATCTAACATTGGATGAATGGGCTCACAAGAGGCATGATTTTGATTCATACAAAGAGATGGAGGAAGATGAGATGGGTATCTATTTCTTGCATGAAGAAAATCCACCTCTCCATAGCATCACCAAATCATATCACAAATACATGTTGTCATCCAAATGTGCAACCGAGAAATTGATAATTTCAAGCACGAAAACTATACCCCTGTGCTAAAATTTTCATGTTTTATCATTCTTAGGCACCCCAAGTCAAATCCATCAGTCTGGTCACCCCTATTTGATGTCAAATTGGTCCCCTAGGTGATTTAGGAAAGCCTATTGATTCCCCCTAGGTGATTTTAGGAAGTTATGAAAAGATGCTATCTTTTGGCAATATTGGGAAGGGGTATCATTGGCTTTCCTAGGACTAGATCAAACCCTTGGAGTAGAACATAAGGGAAAAATTAAACATGGAGGTGAATTAAAGACATTAAAACATCATGGAAATTATTTTGGAAGGTTTGGGGAAATTTTGAAAGACTTGGGGCAATCCGAGTAAAAAATAGGGTTCACAAGCCTAGCAAGCGGTACACATGCCTAAAAACTATTGGGTTTCATAAGAAGATTCCAAGAACTTTGGATGGAGTTAGGAGTAAAACAAAAAATCACTAGAAATAGGATTAAAATACCTACATGATGGAAAAATAATTTTTTTCACAACACCTTGGCTTATATGATTTTCTTGCATTTGTTATCAAGCACAAGTAGAGTCTCAAATTACAAATCCATTGTTTAAGGGATAAGATGGATGAATAAAGACATTAGCCCCCACCATTGTATTCAAAATGAAATTTTCAGTCACGATCATATAAAATTTTACTAAGAAATTCCAATGGGACCTCAAGTTATCATCATTCCAAGTTACCCTCTCAAAGGTAGTTCAGGACTTAGTCATTTTTTCGGGAGGACACATGTCAGCACTAGGAGCTTGGTGGGATTTCATGTCCTTGATGTCCCTAAGGTCAGGTACACCAACCCTTGAGAAATTCTCCTAGCCCCCACGTGACCTTTGGGACCCTCATGTAACCTTAAGACTTGACAGCTCAACTCCCGTGTGCATTTTTGGAGAATCCATTGCCTTCCGTAGGATCAAATGTCACGTGTCGATCCAAGACCACCATAGAAAATAATTTCCCTCATGTACCTGAGGTGAGAGACATAAAACATTGAAAAATGTTCCAAAACCCTATGAGAAGTCTTTTGGTCACCCATGTGATAGAATTTCAGCGCCTAGGTGCATTTTTGGAGCATGCATTTCCTATCGTCGGATCAAACACCACATGTCAGCTCTAGGACCACTGTGGAAACTAATTTCCCTTATGTATCTGAGGTGAGGGACATAAAAAATGGAAAAATGTTCCCATCCCTCTAGGAGAATGTTTTGGTCACCCATATGACTAGTTTCCAGCCCCTCAATGCTTTAAAGCTGATTTTGGAGCACTCATTCCCTGTCATCGGATCACCGCCACGTGTCATCCTCTTGAACACCATGGAATTTGATGTCCCTCACATCCCTAAGGTCAGGGAAATCAAAAATGAAAAATTATTCCAACTCCAACCCAAAAATTTGAATTTTTTTCTAACTAATAGCCATTTCATGTTGCTTCTCCATTACAAGAAAAACACTTCGAGAGAATATTAGTCCACCACTCCACCATTGCCAAAGTTTGATCCAGATCCATTATAGCACATCATCCTTCACTCCATGATGGAAAACAAGTCTCGTAATAATAATTCATTGAGATAAGAAGATGAAAATAAGAACAAAGAAGAAGAACATTGGAAATCCCCATTGACATGAAATTGAAATTTGAAGAAATCTTCAAAACTGGAGCACGGATTGACAAACCATTTGTTGCTCACATATTATCTCTTGAAGGCCATTAAAAAATTATATTCAAACCTCCAATTTTAAGCAAGGAATCCGTGTAGTGAAGAATTCCTCTTTCTAGCTCTATGAAGGAAAAAGCTTTATTTCCCATCAAACCTGTCGCCGAATTGAAGAGAAATTTATGGTGAAGCACCATAATGAAAAAACTATCACAATGGAGTTGATTTCATTACAAACAGAGACCAAAACCAGAACTAAAAATTTCAAGCTCCATTAATGGCCACCATGACATAGTAGTGGAAAAAATCAGCGAGCTACCTCTCCACTTCTTAAGGTTTTGGTGGGTGAAATCGCCCAAAAATTAGAGGAAACGATCATTAAAAAATATAGTTTCGCGCGAACTAGTTTTTTGCACCATGAAGTACCTATTTGTTAGGGATATGGAGGGCTGTGTTTTTTAATAGCATTCTTCCCTCTTCTAAGAAATTTTCAAATTCCCAAAGATCTGACAGGTGAAATCATCGAAACTTGGATTGAATGATCGATGATAAATCTAGTTTAACGTGAACTAGTTTTGCGCCATGAAACCCCTTTTTAGGGATATAGAGGACTGAGTTTTTGGTCTTTATTCTTCACCCAATGATGAAAACATCATTTTCCCACTTGTTTAGATGAAGGAATTTCTCAAAATTCAGAGCATGGAACCCTAGACTAAAACCTAGAATTTCAAGATCCGTTTTGTCACAATTTAACATTTGTGGCACACTTACTAAAAATATCATGTATCCTTGCATAGGGGTCTATTACTTTGGATAATCCATCATTTGAAGATGCCATGAATAAGGTAGTGAACATAGATCAAGAATCACATGAAAGGTCATCAAAAAGGTCATCTCGGCTTGTAATTCACATTTACTAAAAAAGTAAGCTACACTCAAAAAGTAGTTTTGGTAGAATGGGCTGTACAAGGATAATAATTTAGGGGGACATCATTATTCATTAGCATCCTAGTCATTTTTCATAGGAATTCAAGATCCATCTTAGTTCATTCAACTTAGTGAGCATTCGTGAGCTAATCTGAAGGAGTTTCACATTGTGCAAGGAGTTCGAAGATTCAAAGTTTCTTTGTATTTGGAGCTTTCCATCACCGAGGATCAACGAGCATCATTGGGAATGACGTCTCCTCTTATTCTTCTCTCTATATTTCTCTCTCATCTTCCCCCAACTTTCTCTCACTTTCAAATGTTCTAATTCTTCATTGGGGTTTTCACTTTTTGATATTCCTTTAAGTCACTTAAAAGTGACTATAGAAACATAATGTAAATTAAGTCACCTTGATTTTATAAAAGGGACTTAAATATTTTGCAGGAATACGAATAATCTAAATTTCAGAAAAAGGCATATGGGGGGTCATGAGGAAGATGATAAGTCACCTCTCATTCTATAAATTGTAACATCATTCCCATTTTAAAGGGTTGGAATTTGATCTTGTAAACTCAAGAGTGCATTATACCTAGAGAAAGAAAAGGAGATAGCCATTTTTCTTCTACTTTCATCCACTCTCAAATTTCTTCCATTCTAAGGCTATGTACAACTTTTGTTTAAGCATCAATACAAAAAGATGGATTTTATAGATTTCTTTGACTAAGATATTTCATGATACTTTGAGTTCATCAAATTCTTTTTTTTTTTTTTCCATTCACGGGGTTGTTTCCTCTTAATTTACTACATGTCATGATGTTTCTAACTAGTGTATGTGTAGGAATCTGATTTTCTATCTATAGCATCATTTCTCCTACCTCTTTTCTCACTCCCTTTCCCACTATAAGATAGCTTCTTCCCTAGCAAGAGATTACTAGTTTTGTTGTAGGGTGAGTGGAGTGCTCTGTTGGATCCCCAGTTGAAAGGCCACCATAAAATCCACAAGTTTTTCCACCCAACAAATTTTCTCACCAAAAGTTTTGGCACCCACTGTGAGGCAGATTTAGCAACATCTACACCTAAAATATAACCGCAAGGTCTCAAAATACAAAAACATCAACTATTGAAAAAACCGAGAAAAATGAGTTCATGAACTTCCATTGCTAAAAGACACATTTCTGATTTCTTCATGTGAATTTTCACATTCTCCGTTGTCTTTTCATATTCCTATTGCAGATTTTTCCAATGTCATAATTTGAAGAAGAATTAGTTGAAGTAAAATCTGAAATAGAGATAATGATGACAAAAGAAGTAGAAAGACCTCAATGATTTTTCCATGGGGAAGGAACACATGACCACTTGCTCTTGAACCTCCTCTTCACGATCTACCAATGAGTTCCTGTAACAACTTTCCAAAGATTAAAGGAGACAACACACAACATCCGAAGAAAACATCAATTGTTTCACGACATCATGTGGAATTCTTGGTGTCCAACATGAAGATGTTGTTGTGAGATTGTTCATGGAGTCCCTACAAGAAAAAGTAGCAGAATGGTTTTATCTCCTGCCTGCCCGATCCATCACTAGTTGGGATGACATCAAGACTACTTTCAAGGAAATATTTAAATCAACTGAAGACTTTCAGGACCTCCTAGTGCAGTTGGCTCAAATGAAGAAAGGAGAAAGTGAAACTATGAGAGACTTATTGGCTCGTTTCAACTAGTTACTTCGCGGGATACTTGGAGAGGATTCACCATTTCAAAACAATGTTAAGAGATTCTTCATCAATGCTCAATCATCAGAGGTAGGATTTATCTTACGAATATTTCAACCGAGGGATGTAGTAGAAGCACAAAGGATGGCCATTGAACTTGATGACAATCTCATCCTATCTGAAAAGATCAAGAATCCCTCAAAGGTAAAGCTACACATCATGGAGATGAAAGAATCGATCCTTTAATGCAGAAAATGGTGAATGAGATGGAATCTTTGAAGAGGGAACTATTTGAATGGATATCTTCCCAAATAAACAACCAAATAAAATCCTAGGAGCACCTCAAAGGATTTCCTTGGAGGCTTGGAGGCCCTGTCCGTAATCACAAATTGTAGAATCCAAGAAAGTGAAGTAGAGTTTGAACAATAAAGTGAAGGTGATGATCTCATAGAAGTTGATGAGCTTGAGAATGATACACAAATCAGATTCTGTGAGTATTTTGGAGGTGATGAAGGAGATAAAGAAGATGCACCCAGTTTCTCATGTGTGGTATTCACTCGTTCTCAGTCTGAGAAAAGATCCTCTTCCTCCACCACTACTAAGAAAAATAAGGTTGATGATCCTCCTGTGGTGACTCCATAAAACAAAATAATCAGTCAAGGATCTTCACTTCCACCTTCCATGGAGTCGGCATTGCTGAAACTTGATCTTGTAACAAGTAAGAAGGCTCCCTCTTTTCCAAGTAAGTCTTCTGATGCCTCTCCCAATTCTAAATCCAAATCTTCTCCTACAAAATCTAATACCTTGAAAGCTCCTAGTGTGCCTTTAAAAATACCGTCCATTCTTTAGACATCAAATCTTATTCCTAAGCTGTCCCTGACTCCAAAATCTCAGTCCCTTCACCCCCTTGTTTGCATCTTCTCCTTCTAATTTAATAGAATATGTGAACAAAGATAAAGTGTAAATTACTTAAACTAAATATTTGTGGACTCATCCTAAATAATTTGAGAGGTCTTTTCGATACATCAGAAATGGTAGTCTAACACCCAATGATGTAGCTCATCATCCTAAAGGATTACTACCAAACCCACCTACACCTCCCTCACAGAACATGCTTTCTCTAAGTGCATAAAATATTGATAAATTTGGACCTTTCTACATCTCCTTGATTGTTGGAGAATATGTACCGAATAATTACATAATAGATTTCGGTGCCACATATAACGTGATTCCTTTGAAGGTTTCTAAAGCTCTCAAACTAACCATGGGTCCACCCACTCCCTCTTGTTACTCCTTGGAGTTGAAAAAGGTCCCACTCATAGGGAAGGTAAAATATGCATAGGTATTTCTCGAGAAAATTTCAGACAAGAAAATTTTATCGATGATTTTCGAAGATGATGTCCTAACCTCATTCGGAATGTTTTGAGTAGAAGTTTCTACCAAGACTTAAGAGGGAAAATTCAGATGAGTTGGTCATCCGCAACCATACGGTGAAGGGAGACATGGATAAATTATTTCCAAAAAGAAGATGAGGTACACTGCTGTTCAAAATTTTGGAATCCCGAGAGCTAACATTTTGTACCAGGGTAGTAGGTAGATGAATCACTTTGTGGCAACCAAGGAGGAAGAGGATATCCCCATCTTGATAGGCCTAAACATGGCTTCCCAAAGAGATTAGGATTTTTAATAAGCATTGAGGAGGTTCAAGTTATAAGAGGACAACTTTGAATTACCAAATGATGCAAACCATGAAGAAGAGGAAATCGTTCTTGGTGATTTTCAAGTAGAAAAATCAGAATATGTGTGTATCTGTGATGAGAAGATATTATCATTCCCATTTGAAGATGAAGACTCCTTGGATCATGTTACCCAAGAAGATACCAATTCGGTCTACAATGAGTCCTCGAATAATGGGAAAGAACCATATGTACAAGAACTACTGAGAGCCGTGGAAGAAAAAGAGGAACCCGAGCTTAGTCTCGAACTCCTGATTCAAGCCATGAATATGCAAGACAAACATGAAGTAGACTTGGAAGCCTCCACCAGCGTGAAGGGCTGGCTATGTTGAAACAAAGAAAGATGTGAAATATGATGTCCCTCTCAAACCAATGGTTGATGGATACAATGAAAAAATCAAGGTGTTTTATTTCCCATTTGAAGAGGAAGAACCTTTCCATGATAAAGAAACTAAAGAAAAGAGTTTTGAGACCTTTGAAGATGAAGCTCTTTTTGATGAAGGATTGGTAGAGTGCAGCGATTCCCAAAATGATGAGGTAATCCCTCTAGATAGTTTCCTTGAGCTACAAGATAAAGATTCTTCAAAGGCATACAAAGAGGAGCTACATGAAATGATGAAGCATAACTCGTGCAAGAAATCTTGGATGTAGTAGAAGTTGTGGAAGATCCTGAGATGATTCTTGATCTCTTCACTAGTGCCATGGACATACAAGAAAAGTATGAGTTCACATCCAATCCTTCCATTAGTACTCAAGCACCTCATAGTGGAGTGAAGGAAAAGGATAAGTCTGAGGTTTCTCATGGAAAATATGTCAATAAACATAGACTTGGGAAAGAAAGTAACTCAAAAGATTCAAGGAATTGGAATGAAAATCATATTTAGGGCATTGATGAGATGCTCAATGGAGAATCAACTATATCGTTAAACATGGAAGGCAACTGGAACTATGAAAGAGAATTCAAAGAACATGAATGTAATGGAATTTCCAAGAAAGCACTTAAGCATCAAGAATATCATATGAAATTATTCCTAAAAATTAAAAGGACAATCATGGAAGCACCTGGCTTCCATAAACAATTGAGGAGGGGAGGGTACTTTCTGGATCCCATCAACGGATTTGCAGAACATCATCACTTAGTGTTGGCCACTCATTGGTAACTTTTGAGAAATAGAAAGTGTTTCAGTGAAAGCAAGTTATCCCCACCCTGTACCATAGGTGATTATTAGATGTGTTTACCTTTCGTTGCATGTGTTTCCCTTCATGTTGTTTTTTTTTTTTCCTTTCCGTTGTTTTGTGTGTGTATCCTTCTTCACTCTCTTTCTCTCTTGTTATAAGTTGTACATGACTCTGTAGGGCCCAATGGATAAGGAAATGGTCAACGAATTATATGGTCTAAAATTAAGATTCTAGATTCCCATGTCATGTCTTTATTGCACTCATTCCATGCCATTTCCTAAGCTAGAGCATGGTGTTGTCATGCAAATGTGCAATAGGGAAATTGACAATTTCCAAGCATGAAAACTATACCCCTGTGCCAATTTTTTTAGGTTTTATCATTCCTAGGCACCCAAGTCAAATCTATCAGTCTTTTCACCCCCTATTTGATGTCAAATTGGTCCCCTAGGTGATTTAGGAAAGTATATTCATTCCCCCTAGGTGACTTTAGCAAGTTATGAAAAGATGCTATCTTTTTGGCAATATTGGGAAGGGGTATCATTGGATTTCGCAAGACTGGATCAAACCCCTTGGAGCTGAAAATAAGTGAAAAATTCAACATGGATGTGAATTGAAGACCTTAAAACATCATGGAAATTAGTTTGGAAGGTTTGGGGAATTTTTGAAAGACTTGGGGTAGTCTGAGTAAAAACAGGGTTCACAAGCCTAGACAAGTACACAAGCCTAAAATAGTTGTTGGGATTCAGAAGAAGATTCTGAGAGCTCTTAATGGAGTTAGGAGTAAAATAAAAAAGTCACTGGAAATAGGATTAAAATACCTACATGATGGTGAAATAAAAATTTTGTCAACACCTTGGCTTATATGATTTTCAGCAGCTTTTAATCAAGCACAAGTACGATCTCAAACTACAAATAACCTTTTTAAGGGATTAGATGGATGAATCAAGACATGATCCTCCAAATTGGATTCAAAATTCCATTCATAGTCAGGATGATATAAAATTTTACCATAAATTCCACCCGGATCTCAAGTTCTCATCGTTCTAAGTTACCCTCTCAAAGGAAGTTCAGGACTTAGTCATTTTTCGAGAGGACACGTGTTAGCACCAGGAGCTTGGCAGATTTCATGTCCCCGATGTCCTTGAGGTTAGGTACAACAACCCTTGAAAAATTCTCCCAGCCCCCATGTTACCTCTGGGACCCTCATGTGACCTCCAGACTTGACAATTAAGCCCCCAAGTGTATTTTTGAAGAATCCATTCCCTTCCATTAGATCAAACGCTACGTATCAGATCCAGACCATTTTGGAAACTGATATCCATGATGTACCTAAGGTGAGGCACATAAATCAAGGGAAAAGGTTCCAAACCCCTATGGGGAGTCTTTTGGTCACCCGCGTGATCGACTTTTTATGCCCGGATGCATTTTTAGAGCATGCATTCCCTGTCGTCGGATCAAACACAACGTGTCAGCTCTAGAAACACCGTGGAAACTGATTTCCCTCATGTACACGAGGTGAAGGAAATAAAAAATGGCAAAACTTTCCCATCCCTCTAGGATAATTTTTTGGTCACCCATATGACTAGTTTTAAGCCCCTCGACACTTTAATGCTGATTTTGGAATAGTCATTCCTTATTACCGGATTGCCGTCACGTGTTGTCCTCTTGAACACCACGGAATTTGATGTCCGTCACATCCCCGAGGTCAGGTACATAAAACATGAAAAAATCACCCAACTTTATCCCAAAAATTTTAACTTTTTCCTAACTTCTAGCCGCTTCTTGCCACTTCTCAATTACCAAAAACACTACAGATAACACCGATAACTCCACCATTGCGAGTTTGAACCAGATCCATTAAAACACATATTACTTCACTCCATGATGGCACATAGGTCTCATAATAATAATTCACCAAGATAAGAAGATGAAATAAAGAAAAGAGAAGAAGAATAGTGGAAATCCCCATTGACATGAAATCAAAATTTGAAGAAATATTCAATACCGGAGCACGGATTGACAAACCATTTATTGCTGACATATTCTCTTTTGAAGGACATTAAAAATTCATATTCAAACCTCCAATTTTTAGTAATAAATTCTCACAAGTGAAGAAATCCTCTTTTCGGCTCTAGGAAGGAAATAGCTTGATTTCCCATCAAACACGTCGCCAGATTGAAGAGAAATTTCACGTGATGCACCATAATGAAAAAATATCGCAATGGAGTTGATTTAGTTGTGAATGGATAAAAACCAGACCTTAAAATTTCAAGCTCCATTAATGGCCTCCATGACATTGTAGTGGAAATCAACTTCTCAAGGTTCCAGTGGGTGAAATCGCCTGAAAATTGGAGGAAACAATTCTCGAAAAATTTAGTTTCGCGCAAACTAGTTTTCACACCATGAAGTCCCTATTTTTAGGGATATGGAGGGCTGTGTTTTTTATTAGCATTCTTCCCCACTCTAATAAATTTTCAAATTCCCAAAGATCTGATGGGCGAAATCATCTGAAAATTGGAGAATGATCGTTGAAAAATCTAGTTTCACGTGAACTAGTTTTTGTGCCATGAAGCCCCTATTTTTTAGGGATATGGAGGACTATGTTTTTTGTCAGTATTCTTCCCCCAATGATGAAAACATCATTTTACCACTTGTTCAGATGAAGGAATTACTCAAAATTTGGAGCATGGAACCCTGGAATAAAACCTAGAATTTCAAGACCCATTTTGTCGCAATTTGACATTCGTGGTGCACTTACTAAAAATAGCATGTATCCTTGCATAGGGGTCTATTACTTTAGGTAATCCACCATTTGAAGATGCCATGAATAAGGTAGAGAACATAGAGTGAGAATCGCATGAAAGGTCTTCTCACTTGTAATTCACACTTACTAAAAAAATTAAGTTACACTCAAAAAATAGTTTTGGCACAATGGGTTGTACAAGGATAATAATTCAGGGGGACATCATTATTTGTTAGTATCCTAGTCATTTTTCATAGGGCATTCAAGATCCATCTTAGTTCATTCAACTTGGCGAGAGTTCACAAGCTAATTTGGAGGAGTTTCATAATAGTGCAAGGAGTTTGAAGATTCAAAGTTTCATTACATTTAGAGCTTTCCATCAACGAGGATCAATGGGATTCATCGGAAATGATGTATCCTATTCTTCTTCTCTCCCTCTTTCTCTCTCATCTTCCCCCCAAATTTCTCTCACTTTCAAATTTTATAATTCTTTGTTGGGGTTTATACTTATTGATATGCCTTTAAGTCACTTAAAAGGGACTTTAGAAACATAATGTAAATTAAGTCGCCTTGATTTTATAAAAGGGAATTAAATATTTTGTAGGAATATGAATAGTATAAAGTTAGGAATAAGACATATGGAGGGTCATGAGGAAGATGATAAGTCACCTCTCATTTTATAAATTGTAACACCATTTCCATTTCCAAGGGTTAGTGATTGATCTCAGTAAACTCAAGAGTGCATTGTACCTAGAGAAAACAAAGGAGATAGCCATTTTTCTTCTACTTTCCTCCACTCTCAACATCAATACAAGAATAAGGATTTTCTATATTTATTTGACTAAGGGATTTCATGATACTTTGTGTTCATCGAATTCTATTTGGTTTTGTTGCCATTCGCAAGGTTTTTTCCTCTTAATTTAATGCATGTTGTGAAGTTTCTAACTAGTGTATGTGCAAGAATATGATTTTCTACCTTCAACATTAGTTCTCCTACATATTTTCTCACTCTGTTTCCCACAATTTCAAACAAAGTATTCCCTAGAAAAATATTTCTAGCTTTTTTTGCAGGTCGGTGGAGTGCCCTCGTTAGATCCGTGGTCAAAAGGAAACAATGAAATCCACATTTTCTCACTCATGCATAGAGGGTAGCTCCACTGGTTTAGCGAGATGGACTTATATTCATAGAGCATTGGCAATAAATCCACAACTTTGTCCACCTGATAAATTTTCTTGCTAAAAAGACGATAATGATGTATGACATTTATTATTTGAGGTATCAAGGAGTAGACAAGGTGCTTGAGAGGATAAATGATTGTGTCTCCTTAAGGGATAAAATACTACTCAACTTTCTTCTTTCAATTCACCTATTCTAAAAACATAGTTGATTATGATAATTTCATTCATGGATTGCATTATGCAAGAATAAAGGGCATTAAGAACTTGCAAGTATCCAGGATAGTGAGATAATTGTCATTCAAATCAAAGGGAATAATGTTGCCAACAATAACCTCCTCAGTAGCTACAAAAATAGGGTATGGGACCTCATGGAATATTTCAAAGCATTCTATAACATAGACTCACAACAATTGGCGCCAAATTTGATGTGGTTGATAGCATTAAGAGAGATAAAACAAAACCACATATCCATTTAATTGTAAGGTGAATTGTGCCATAAAATAACACAAGTGGCTATTGGTTGAAAATGATAAAAAAATCATCAACTTATATAGGAAGAGGTTAAGTTCTCAACTAGGAATTATGATAAATTAGAATAACAAGACGGGAACTAGGTAGTGCAACTATGAACAAAAATTTTCCAAAGGGCTTAGTGACTTCGAGTCAATAATCAACCCAAAAGATAAATTAAGAAAATAAAAGGAAAACATTTAGATCAAAGGGGAGGTTTTATAACCATTTTTAGTTGGAGAGGGTAAAATAATCCAAACCAGAAAAAAAGAGAGTACTCAATAGGAAAGATCTCATTTCATACAATTTTTTCAAGAAATCGTAGATGTCCTCGCTTAGAGCTATGAAGAATTAAAAGGGTGTAATCCAAATTTTTCACAACAAACTATCAAAATAGATAAAAAAGCTAAGCTTATCGGGGAAAAAAAAAGACCATTCAATCCTCACATTGATCCTCTTATGAAGAAAGAGTTAAATAACTTCATAGAGGGAAGAATCATATTTCCAATCAAGCACTCAAGTTGGGTTGTAAATCTAGTGCCGATCGGAAAATGATTATAAAAATCATGTTGTGTGTGGAATTTCAGGACCTAAGTAGGGCTTCTCATAAAGACCACTATCTTCTCCCTTCTATGGAGAAAATCTCAAAGGTAGTAGCCATTTCAGAATGATTCTCTCTCTTGGATGGCTACTCAAAGTTACAATCACATAATGGTGAAGGAAGAGGATCAATTAAATATAACCTTCACCACTAAATGGGAATCTATGCGTATAGGAAAATACCATTCAGACTATAATAAATAGGAGCTTCATTTCAAAGAGTGATGGACATGGTGTTCAAGGGGTTGGTAAAAGAAAAATTCTGGTGTACTTGGATGAAATCACTATGTTTTCCAAGAATGCATCAAGTCACCTCTTCAACCTCGGGTAAGTATTTCAAAGATGCTAGAGATTCGAGTATCCATAAATATGAAGAAATGTATATTTCTATCTCGAAAGGAAAGATTCTAGGAAACATAATGTCAAAAGAGGGATTGACAATTGTTCTAGAAAGGGTTGAATCCATTCGAGCATATCCACTCCCAAGCCACAAGAAGGCTATCCAAAGCTTTGTGGGGAGGATCAATATTTTTGAAGGTTTGTACTATATTTTTCTGCTCTTGTTAAGCCAATAACCATGATGTTGAAGAAGAGCATGGCATATAAGTATATAGTGGAGACCATGACAAGTTTTGAAACTAACAAGAATTTTATATCTCAAGCCCCAACCCTAATCAATCTAGAATTCTCACAGGATTTCATTCTCTTTGCCTTGATGGTTTGGACACAATTGATGCAATCTTGGTGCAATAGAATGAGGGGTTCGAATAGCCAATTTCCTTTTTAGACAAATCTTGGAGGACCACGAAGTGAGATAATCCTTCATTGAGAAGCACTTCCTCGTAGTTATTAGGAGTATGAATAAGTTCAAGAACCTAGTCTCAAGCCACAAGATCTAAGCGCTAGTGTCCCATGCGGTGGTACAGATTTCCTCTTGAACGAGGAATTGAATGAAAAATGAAATATTGGATCACTCAAGCAATGGAGTATGACATTGAAATTAAATTCACCAAATTGGTCCATGGAAAGGGATTGTGTGAGAAGTAATCTTCCTCTCAACGTGGTGAGTTAAGTGGTGAAGAAGAGACTTTTTGGTGTTATAGTGTAATCATGATTAAACGAACGATAACACACGTAATCCTTGTTGGAATCGTATGTGATTCATTTCCTACAAATAGGTCTATTCCCTCGAGAGATGAGAAAATAAAATAGGATATATTTTAGGCTCCAAGCCATTCCATATGTGCTTATTGATGATGTTCTTTTCAAGAAGGACATGAATAAAGTCCTATTTAGGTGCGTTGGAACATATCAAATTGAAAATATGCTACATGAGTTTCACTATGGAAAAGCCAAATGTTTTTTATCTCTGCAAGTAACATCTCTCAAAATCATGAAAGCTAGTTACTATTGGCCTACAATGTTTAGTGATGCTACACTTGATCAAAAGATGTGCCTTCTTCATAGGTAAGGAGAGACTAGAAGCATCTACTCCATCCAATCTCAATTAATCAATCATTCATGCAATGGGGATGGGAATTCATCAGGGTCATCAATCCAAACTCATAGGCAATAAGTGGATTCTAACAGAAATGGAGTACTTCACAAAGTTGGACCGAGATGGTGGTACTCAAGGAAGTAAATGATTCAAGCATACTTTGGATTTTTATGAAGGGATTTTCATAAGATTAAAAGTCCTAACCACCATTATATTAGATAATGCTTTGGTGTTCCTTGAAATCAAAATAACATAATGAGCTATTAGGAACAAGATCTATTTAAGCACCTCATCAAATTATTACCCCCGGGTTAAAGGACAAGTAGAGTCAACTAACAATTTTTTTATAAGAATCATCGAGAAGGACTTTAGATAAAAATGAGAGGACATGGTACACTAAGCTCAAATAAGTCTTATGGGCTAATAGGATAACACTAAAGAAGTCAATAGGAAAATATCCATAGAAGTTATTCTACCCGAAAGAAGCAATGTTATTCTGCATTGGAGCTTATAAAGTAGTTGGAACTATCAAAGTTTGAGTGTATGGAAGCTAGGTATGCCAAGTGATGGAATTATAACAGATAAAGGAACATTTATACAAACCATGGAAAAATATCTTGTTGTTATGGTGATATCAAAACACCCTCTAAATGGTCTCGAGTTTGAGATGGGGCATTCAATGTGATTACATAACAAGGAGTTATCCCAAAGTGTGGGACTTTGCAATCGAGATACCCTCTAAAGAAGGTCAACTTCCTACTCTTAACCTACCTACTAATAACTACTCCTAATGAAGGAAAACTACTGAATAACCCCAATCTAATGCTTCCAAGAGGATAGGGAGAAAGATACATGGAATGAAAACCTATACTAAGAGTGGTGATACACCAAGAAAGGAGTGTTGATCACTTCCCTAGCCTACAAAACAATGGAATAGATGAATGTGGAAAGGGTGGACCTACACCAAAAACTAAATTACATCCAATACATCATTCTTGAATGAGCACAACACACCAAAATCATGTAATAACCAAGGAAATGCACAGATTAAGCAAGAAAAATGAAAGGTAAGATGAAGACAATAAACCATGAGAGGTTAAAGAGATCAACACGGACATAATATTATGGCTTCATATGGATATACACAATACATTGGTCAAACAGAAAGAGGCATGGATCCATTACAAATCTTGAGAGGAAAGATTGGAACCCCAGTAGAATAGGGGTTACATGGGAGATAAAAATGATCAATTCTTTGCACAAACAAACCCCTTGGAATTTATAGAGGAATAAAATGAGGAGAGAGAGGTTAGAAAATATGAAAATACACTCCAATATCTTGCAAAATCCATCATTTTCCTGTAGGAGAGATGGGAAAATATTCCAAGCCCATACTCCATTGTACCTTGCTTTTTGGGGAAGAAAGGAATACCATACCTCGTCATTTTCGTAGGTGATAAATATGGAACATTCCTCTAAAATGATAGAGTATATTTCCTTTTTTTGAAATACCTCATCATTTTGTGTAGAGGACACTGATAGCTTTCTAAAAGGTCCTATTTTGCACAAATATTAGCTCCAAGTCAAAATTTATGGCCATCTCAAGATGATGGTACTAGTTTACAATAAATGTGGGTGGTTGATCTTCTGTTTCAGAATTCAAACCTTCATCGCACCTCGTGAAATCCAAAATTTTAGACTTTCAAGATTTGGAGCTTCATGCATTTTGACTTCATACGTCACTGGTATTGTTCATCTAGTGGGTTAACTCGCAACTTCAAATGTCGTACCTCAAGTATGAAATTTAGACTTTAGATTTCAGACTCTAAAATCTTGTCGCATGGAACTATTCATCACTCGATCCAAAATGTATCAAAAATTTTAAACCCTGAATTCTGAAAGTCAAATTTCAGGTTTCGAACCTTTTTGTTTTCAGGTTCATGGAACTGTCCATCTGACTGATCTCATGAAACCTCTGAAACTCCAAAACCTCGAATTCTGAAACTTAGACTTCATGTTTCAAACCTTTGTTCTCCCCCATTTTTCAAACTTCCTCCCACCAAGTCCCTAAGTTCTTGTGTCATTGACCTCCAAAATCAAAGCCGATCCAGTAAAGGGAGTTGACTCTAAAAACCCCCGAGCCCTTTCAGACTTTAGACTTTTGGGGTTTTAGGTTAGTTTTAACATTTTCCATGATAAGAACTTTGAATCGCTTAATCCTAAAAGTCTGAAAATTTTAGACTTCGGGCCTTTGTGTTTTTTGACTTACTTTCTCGGCTCAAGCCTCAGCCTTCGTTCCTTCCTCGCTTGGACGACATGATCCCCCAACTTCGGTGAGTCCCTTTTCGAGCTCTCCTCCATAGCTCAGCCATTTTTACACTATTGAATCCTCACGCCTTTGGCTCAACGAGTCATTATTGACCTGATCATGACCCCCTGTGATCATTTCATGTCATTCATCCACTGATCCGAGCCTTGAATTACTAATGCAAGCTCCCATGGCCAAATCGATCCTTCCATTTTCTCTCTATGAGCTCATGTTTGTCCAATGTTTCCTAGTGGGAAAATCTCATAACACTTGCTATAATTAAGACGTCATTTGAAGAAATAGATAAGAAAAGAAAATTCTAGGAAGGGGACTTAGTGCTAAAATGGTATACACATCAAGATAAACCGGGCAGCCATTCCAAGTTTGATGTCATACGAGTGGTCCTTATATGATCATAGGATGTTAGAGTAGCAATTATTTCCAACTATCCATTATGGATGGGGAGGAGCCTCTAATTCCAGTCAACAAAATGTATCTCAAACATTCTTGCATCGAAAGGAAAATTCTCACCCTTGTAGATATTAGTTTAGGATTTCGAATTCCTCTAAGTGTGTATACACATTATCTCATTTTAGATTATGTTTCAATTTCCCTAAGTGCATTTGGCATAAGTTTAATTGTTCCCACTTGTATCATTGCACTAGTTAGTGCATATTCGAAAGGAGATTTTGTAATAGGAAGCTCAAAGTTTTAGGGAATAGTTGCAGATTTCAAATGAGCAACTAAAATCAGATTAGAGATGAATTCCTATAAAGTTTAATTTTTAGTCTCTAAGGATCAGTCTCATTTTTAGCTTCTTGCATCTCTTTCAAATCGAGAGCATCATTTAGCAACATGTCATAAAGGGGACATTTAGAAGAAAAGAGAGAATCAAATTTTAATAGAGTTCTATAATGTCCAAAAATAATAGGTGTTTTAGTCTCTTTAGTGTGCCCACACTTGGTAAAATCAGGTTTCGAAAAGTTCTAAGGCTCGGCTTTTAATCCCGTGGGTAAAGCTTTCACAGAGAGTAAAACGTGAAAATCTAAGGTTTAGATAGTTTTCCACTCTCACAATTTTAAAATTAATAGTTTCTTATAAAGGTTGGGGACCTGGGAGCATAGCAATAGGTTTAGGGTTAGCAGTTTCAAGCTACTTTGGGAAAGTTCCAGTCCATATCGATTACAATATATCGACAATGACTCCATGTGCAATGGAGGCTTCAGGATGTTGTTCACTTCACCTAGTAAGCGTGTAACCCCTCTTGGTAACAAAGGTTTATCCATTTTTCCCCTAAGGAAAATGGACAATAGGAGGTGAATTGGCTCATATATTAGATAGGTCTCCATAGAGCAATCTAGTGTTGAGAGGAATAAATTCATTTCTCAAGAGCATTACAAGTGGTTTTGGAAGGATTTGAAGTCATTTGAGGATTTTTTCCTCTTCTTGGTATTAAAAGACACGAAGCTCCGTCATAGAAGGAAAATGGGCTCCCTGAGCCCACTTTTGAACCAAAATAGGAAAAAATGGACACGATTGTAAAATCCAGTTTTCAAGAATTTCATTAGGCCTATCTCGGTCCTCGACACTTTGAGAAAATTTGAAAAAATAAAAAAGGAAGTGCAAAAAATTTGATAAAATTTCGCAAGGGGGCCTCAAGAACGTCAAGATCCAAAGTGGCTCATCACTGAGCATCTCGGATCACTGAGAAGCTTGATAAGCTGAGCTGTTACTAAGGGGTGATGAGTTATATAGGAGCTCGACAAACTCATTATGTTAGCATTAGGAAATCTAAGGTTTTACAACTCTAGCAAGTCACTTACAATACACTTTGGAGGGATTGAGTGGACAAGTCATAGAAAGGGGCATGATCACCCCAAGGTAAGTGGGGATGTGTAGGTCTCGCCACGTAGGATATGCTGAGTCAGTCGAGTGCAAGTGTAGGAATGCACCCACACAATGCAAGGAGGTCATGGGTGATGTGGGGTGTTTTTGGTTTGCATGACCCAAGAACATCATGTAAGGCTCTGGGAGTAGGTCGGTGGTGGGTAGTAAAGTTGAGTCCTGGGTACGAAAGCATAATCGCATGACATATGATCAACTTAGGTGATGCAACATATGTCATAGATCCCATGCCCACAAAACATAGAAATTGGTGGATTTTTTTAGGGAATGAGGAGTCAAAGTCATCTTTTAGGAATCCATAAGAAAGGATCATATCGAGGGAGTCCTCGGACCCTTGAGTTAGGTTTTCACCGCAGGTTACACAATACTAATGCATCATGCCAACCCGATGCAAGTGCATGCTAAAACCCCACCCCGAAATGTAGTTGACTCAGCGGTTGAGGAGATTAATGTGGGTCGGTGTAAAATTAAATTGGGCAAGCTACCTAAGGATCTTGGTGGGTGGCTTGTTGGAGAAAGTGAATGGGGCCTAAAACACTAAATAGTGCCCTTCATTAAAACCTTAATAACTTTCCCATTTTTTATTATAATCTCACAAAATTATACTCATTGGAGAGCTTATTCATATACCCTCATCATGAATTGATAAAACAATTAAAATTAATGCATATGATAGGTATAAAATCATGATGAAGGTACACATCCATGGCAGCCATACCACGGTGTCGGATTGAAATGATGAAAGGTATGGGAGCCATTTTCTCCTCCAAAAGGAAAAGCAAAAGTAGGTATGGGCTATGAAATATTTCTCATTACTATTGCATGCATAATGATGGATTTTGAGGAATGGTTGGATCATGGATTTGAGATTTTTCCTTCTCTCTCAACTCATCCTTCCATATAATGTAATGGAGGGCATTTTTACAATGCGTGACATTCTCGTATCTTCCTCTCCCTTCTCTCTCACCTGTGAGTGATTTGTGTAAAGTCTAGCCTCCATTTTTGGAGATTTTTAATAACATATTTCCTATATCCCATGTAATGAATCATTATGTAATATCAATTGGAGCAATAAAATTATTGTCTTGTGATTATTCTCTATCCTTGTTTGATCTTGTTGCTATAACTTACCTTTATTCATGCTTATTGGTATATTATGCATATAATATTATCTATTACAAGCTCAAATTTGATTTCTCTAAACTAAAGTGGGTTTATTTCTTGTCTGATTATCTTTGGTGATTAAACACCCTTCTCATTTTACTTGTTTTGTCCCCATGTAGTGTAGAATTTTTCAACACCCCTTTTCTTGGTGTATCACCCTCTTAGTGTAGTTTTTACTTTTATGCATCCTTCTATCCCTGTATCCTTGGAACACATGAGGGTATGGTTAGATTAGTTATCTTCTTGCATTTTGGGTCATTTGTGGCACTAATATAGGGAGAAGAACTAACCTTCTCTGGAGTTTTATCCTAATTGCAAGGTCCCACACTTTAGGATAATCAAATGTTATGCAAATTACATTGATTTTCTCTTACACAAATCACAAACAATCGTGGGGTGCTGTAATTTTACACTAACATGTAGAATAATTCATTATAATATATATGAATTATTTTTCTATCTTGGTTTATAATAGTAGGAGATCACTCTAATGTTGAATTTTGTTACATGATTTACCATTGTGGTTATCTTTTATGATATATAGGGATTAAAAAAGTTTGTATCCATTAATATTTTTTGATTGATTAACCCACAAAGGATATGGGTGTAAATAATATCCTTACCCAATAAAAATCACATTTAGTAACATAAGAAAACAACCATTAATGTGAGGGAATGTCATGAAATGTCTCATTTTCTATAAAGCATGTTTCATCATGGAGGGATAATGACATCTAGAAGATCTAAATTCAAATGAAATACTCCTATGCCATTTAGAAATGTTTTTATTTTGCATGAATAAAATTAATTGTCATGAAAAACATATTAATTCCATCGAAGTTAATAAAATTTCATCCAATTAACTTCTAGATCATGTGAGAAGGAATATGATTATTAGGTATTAAATTGTTCATATTATAATCAAACGAAAGATGAACACTATCAGGTCGTTGATCATGAATCTTTTTAGAATATAATATCTCTTATCTTTAAGTGATGGATGGCTAGATTAAAACCTTGGGATCCATGTCTATATAATAAACATAATTTAATAAATTCTAGACGTTTACTTGGTTAGAAATGTAGGATACACGTTGTGTATGACTGGTATGAGGTTTCACACATACAATAGAGTTAAAATATTTTTTTGGTTGATATAATTTGTCTTGTGGAGGAGAAATATTATTTTCAAAAGAAATAAATTTAATTTGTAGAGTGTGGATTATATCACATGCACCATAATTTTTTTCTCTTTAATAAGATTTATAGTATTTTGATAAAATATACATTTCATTTGTAAATAAAATGGTGGATAGATTATTTATTTCACACAAATCTTACATCATACCAAAAAAACTTATTGATTTCTCTTGGCCTTGATGTAGTTGTTTTAAAATTTCATATCTAACTTATCAACCTTTATTTTGAATATAGAAACTTAGAAGATCCCTCTCAAGTTATGAAAAATTGCTTAATGATATACTAGGAATGCTATGTAACCAATCTTATGGAAGGTTTGTTAAACTATGTGGGAAGGATTTTACTAAATTTCTTTCACTTTTTTGGTGTTTCAAATAAAGCCTAAAGTTCTTAGGATATATGTAAGGATATTCCTATCTCATGCATAAATATAACAAGGGTGTGATAAAGTTTGTAAATAAATTTGAGTGTTAAATGGTTCAAAATATTGGATTCAAAAATATACATATATACATATACATACATACATACATAGAGACATGCACACACACATGCACACACGCGCACGCGTGTACACACACACACACACACACAATGACATACATTAAGGAAACAATAGTTTGTGAAGGTATGGACTAATTACAAATGGGATTTTAGAAAATAAATCACACACCTACTATTTACATCACACCTCAAAGTATGTCATTATATGCATGATTCCTAATAAATAAAATGAGCATAACCAACCATGTTTTTCTTTTACATAGATTTATCCTTTTCATACCTCTATTTACTTATCTGGAATGACAATTTTTCTTGTAGACATTAGGAAATACATGACCTAGTGCTAGATTTTTTATTATATCATGCATCAAATCTATATAATACAACCCATTAGGGAAAATAACGCTGAGACACTACCATTACCTTTTGGTGCTTCTACCCTTTATCTTGTTTTTCTTAAATTTGAAATGACACATTTCTTGTTATCATTTCTAAAACCTTTCCTATCACTTTGGGGTAGCCTTTTTGGTGTTTAATGATGAAATTTTTACAAGGGAGTCATATATGTACATGAATTACTCACTATTAATAGGGGCATGGTAACCTAACATATTACTTAATATCTACTACTTGGGAAAAGAGAAACATTCAAGGACTGAATTTGGGATACAATATTCATTAAATAGGATTGGATATTTATTAACTCCATCTCAAACATTCATCATTTGGAAAAATTACTTGTAGCCAACTATTTTGGTGTGACTAACATAAGGACACACACACAAACACACACACTCGAACTATATAGAGTTTGGAATGTAATGTAGTTCTTAGCATAGTAATCATATTGAGGTTTGTTAGAAGAAAAAGGGACTAAGAGGGGAAAGGGGGTGAGTCAGTCATTATGCAAATTTAAATTCATATTTCAGACTTCCATATACAAATATTCATAAATATTTAACCATCCATTAATGTGTGTGTGCATACATCAAAAAATCACATGTAAAAGAACCATAAGCAATATCATCAACACAAAACATAAGATATAAGTGGGAAGACCTCAAGGGAAGAAAACCCACAGAAACAAAAATTTATATTGATATGTTTCAATATTTAGTGAGGGACCAACCCCACAAACCCAATCCCTAGTTTAGTAGAACACCAACCTGCAAGGAGCACCAATCGCTAATTCTATAAAACACAAACTCCACAAGGAGGCTACAACCCCCAAGATGGTTAGACACTGAATCAAACACCTTATTATGTTAATATATTTGTTTTTATGCTGCCAAAACATATAGAGACCTATTATTCAGCTTGCATTTATTCAATCAAACACTAGGTGATCAAACTTCTCGATACAAGCTCATTGATCACACCAAAAATCATGAAACCCTTGTACACATATCCTCTAATTTTTTTCTTCACCTGAAACACATTGAAATCATTATAAATTCATTCTCCAATACCTGAAATAAACACCGACATAGGTCACTCCACTTTGCACACACAAAACTAGTTTAAAAAGGTTACAAAAATTTGTTTTTATATGCTTCTCCTCATTTGGAACTTATGAAGAGAGATTTTCCATCCTTCTTTTTGGCCCATACATCAAGGATAATTTTTTAATTTGAAATATAATAGTCACAAGTGACCCATTTAGTTTTACCTAACTAAAACCCTCATTACAAGTGCAAAAAATGGCTCAAAACTCCACAGTCACATTCTTAAAAATGCCCTTACATTAAATGTATAAATAGTCATGACCCAAACCCCTTAAATATGATTAAAATATAATTTTACATTAATCCATTGTCATAAATCTGATTGAACAATTAAATTATTTCATTTACTTGGCCCGATTCACTTTGCAATTCATAAAACAATTGTTTCCTACATAGTTCAACACCCCGGAAACTTCATTTGATCACCAAATCACTTCAACAAGAGAAAAAATTCAATGTAACAACTTGATGGAAATTTCAGAACCTATAGAACATTTCTAAAAAAAATTATAAGCCTTGAATCAACCTTCCGCTCAACCCACAACTACTTTTCCTTCACCAAAACAAACTTCTAAAAACATGGTTTCTAAAGGTTAGCTCATAACAAAGGTTTTGCATGCAGTGAAGACATTAAAAATGGATTCAAGTACATGAAAAATTAATCCCTAGTTACAATATAGGTGATATAAAACATCACACTATCCATATCATGCCTCAAACAACATAAAAATTTCACCATAACAAATCCTGTCTTGAACTTACAAAAATCGTTTTGTCCAAAGAATGACCTGGAAACCCTATCAAACTACCTCATCATGAGGAAAAAATCATATAAATAAAAATATATTTGAATCCTATTTCCAAAACAACTTGAATAATCTTCAAAATCCACATGTAGCTCAAGATATAGCCATTTTACTGAACCTTGCTATTTGAGATCCCAAAACTACCCTTTGACCAGTCAACTTGTATGGACCTCAAAACACCATGTACATGCATGAAATTTTCCTAAAACCTCCATGGAAATCAATAAAAACTCCCATACATCATGAAACATCAATTTTACATGTTACTCCTTTGGAAAACCTTGTCCTAAAAATATCTTCTTTAGAAACTACCATTTATAGGTGGGTCCCACTCATCCGCATGACCTCAAAAATACATTTATATAAATATAATGGAGTCCTATAAAACATACAATTATAATTTTTATGATCCAATAAAAGCGGGTCACTATAATTCATTCATTTCAAATTGCTCCTACCTAGGGTCAAACAAGAGTTTTATACCACTTTATCTTCTTAGCATTCGTTTGTGAAATATTAACGATCAAACAACATCAATAATTTTTGAATCCTTCTAAAATAACCATATAAGAATAAATGAAAGGATAAAGGTATTATTATAATCACACTATTCTTAACGAGCATCCGAAGTTCAACTTCGAGGTGGGAAATCACTCTATTGTGACTCTATCTCACATAAAGTGTCGAACTTGAAAAAGTTTCATAATGGAAACCTGAATTTTTTTCTTAAATCACTATGACACATCCCTCTAACATATATAATCATAATAATTTTAATCCCATTCCTCATTATCTCTAGTCACTAAGACTTACATATGCTAACATGCTTGTTCCTCAATATACAAGCTAGGTTAACTCTGAAAGTATGCATTAAATGACCATAAAACCTAAAAACATGACCCAAAACAAAATTATATTAAATTATATAGCTAAAATCATGCTTCCATTAGCTCATATTGCTCCATATATAACACTCACACATCGAAGCCGCAATACCTGCTCCCAATGAGCACTTGTAACATAATGAAGCACCAATACCTACACCATGCCACTTTTTTAGTGCTAAATCACCATAATTTTTTTTTATAAATAATGTCAATATTCTTCCCAAGCATCCAAGAAGCTCATACTATTATGTTTCATCTCTTAGTCACTGTATAGGCTTGCAAGAGCAAGCACACTTCACTGAATCCCATTGTATCAACACAGACACATCTAAAACACAATGTCAACATCATTTACATCATCATAATAACATAATGAAACATTTACATTCCAATTAATGTGGTTTTACATCAATGACAACACCTATTAGTACCACATGCCTACAATCTTTCTCTTTTCATTGTGAAATCACCTAGAACTTCTACCCCTTTTTACATTAATGGAAAAGGAATACCTTTAACTCATATTATTTACCCATATTAGCTTCATACAATCATTCTTTAGTTAGAAGAATCAACCAAAGGTCTCAAACTAGCTGCATTTTCTTGATTTTGCACAAAATCTGATATTTGCCTTCATTTTAGGCATGCAACCATCCTGCCCCCCCTTACGGGATAAGCACTTCCAACATCTGAACATCATTAGTAAATCATGAAAAATCTTGTTCTTACATTTTTTTGGGGCTAGACCACCATAATTCACTTCCTAGGCATGCAATATCACCTATTTTCACCTTGCCCCTATTTTTGGCTTCAAGGAAAAACTATAACAATTTGTGTTCTTAGTCATTTACACCTTGATAAAAAAATAAAATGTTAGTTTCAAGCATATCAATGCATTGCTCAGATTTCTTGACCAAAATCTATAATCATCTAGGCATAAGAATAGCCTTACCAAGCGCAATATTTTTCTACATACCATACACAACACTAATAGCCCTAAACAATACTCTCAATGCATTTGAGACTGTTTTTAACAAGAGCTAGAGACTCATTCATGCCTTGAAAAAACATCCTATAGATCCCCCCAGCCTTACAAACACCATATCTAGCTAAATGACATAAAAACATGCATCCTATCCTAATCACTTGGAAATAATTCACTCTTGACACTTCCATTTGGTCTTAAACCACCATTTCATACCTTTATAGTCATATTTGAGTGATATAAAGAAAAATTACCCTTTTAATCTAAAACATTATGAGAAAACACCAATATCACTCTTCATATGTCTTGGGAATATCAAATCCATCCTCTTGAAGCTTCAAGTCATGATCCCCCGCTTTGATTGGGCATATAGCATACTCAACCAATTGAGACACCGTCTAACCTCGAGAGTACTATAGATGAAACTTTTCTTAATATAGAGACACATACTAACTTTAGACCATAAAAACCATACATTTGTTCTAAAAAACAATGATACTTGTTATGATCATAAGAGTCTCGATACATCAACTGAAACCTTACTAAGCTATCTCCTCAAGAGCCTTAGATACAATACATGACCGTAACTCATATGAAACCCATAAATGAGCCATAACAATCTGAAGGTCACTTGACACTTTTGATACTCATTAAACACTTTATCCAACTCAAAGCACAAGAGTTTTCATAATAACTCATATATATCATTCATAGACAATAAGTCATGCTTAGTACCTTTCTTCAAATCAATATGGGAAATAACCCTCATACTATATAGAGACACAATTAGACCTATGTATGCTCATTATTTACAAAATAACTTTTCAAACTTGTCGGATACTCCTTCATCATACAAATTATATCATCTTGTTTCTTACTATTCTCAACATCTATTCCAGCTTTTCAAGCCTTACTGAAATTAACAAGACCTCCATATCCTATTGAGAATTCAAGATGACTAAGATAACTATCAATAGATGACAACTTTGAAGAGATCGCTAATTCTAACTTCATACCTTCAATTATCCTCACAAACTAGAGGATATTCTTTATAGACCTTCAAGGGATTCAAATCACTCTCCTTCTTTCTCATGGACCTTTGTGAGCTTGTAATTTTATTCTAGCACTATTGATACTTTTCATGCATGTAAATATAATGAATTTGAATAAAAAATTGACTTACCTATGGAGTACACCTATCATTTAGCCTTTAACATGCCATGCCAACTCTATCTCCACTGAATGATCTCATCTATAGACTTCGATGAGTTATTATTACCTTTCTACCACTATTACTCGCATAACCGTAGCTTACACCATAACCTTCTTTGCTGATCATCTTTAGATTTCAATTTCTCATTACACTCATGCATAGCCTTTACATCTTCATACAAATACATAGTCTTCATACCTCAGGGTTTGATCCAATTGACTCCTTGTTAATCTATAAAACAAAATTTAGTACCTTATGATGCTTAAAACATATATGAAACCCTATGTAAAACTCTTGATAGCTCATTTTCTCTAACCTTTAGCTTTTTCATTGTCTAATACTATATAATTCTTGAATGCTTAAAGAAATACCTTAAATTAAAATTTGTATCCTAAAGACTATAGCTCATGTGGATGAAGTTTTTCTCGCTCATCTTCCTTAAAACCTGTAGCATGTATTTTGCACTTTTTAAACACTTTGTGTACATCCTGAATCTTAAACTTCTTATCAACATGCATCAAGTTGGAATCCATGTGAGATAGAAAAATATTATTAACTTACAAGCCTAATATGCCACTTGGGTTATATTATCCTTTCAAAGAAACCTCTTTACATGTAGACATCATATTTAAATACCCCGACCTTATGGAGGAGGCACACATTGAGTCGGACATCTCCCCCCTCTCTTGAATGCTTCATATGTACTTATACACCTTTAAGAAGCTTATTGAAGGTATATGATCACTAAGAAGACTTATAAGAATGTCGTGAAGAGGTCCGAGGATCCCTTAGGTTCTTGAGAAACTCATTCTTATTCTCTTTTTTAATCTTATATTTGTAACACACCTTTCCTTCAACTATCACTTTCTCTCATTGAAGTATGAAGATCTCTTTTTGGTTCCGAATTCATTCTTGGAGCATTTTCATGTATTCTAGGCTTTTGAATACCTCTTCCTCATACATTAGGAGCTTGAAAACCCTTGTTTTGACTTGAGATACCTTGATAGCAACTCCCTTGCAACATGACCAATTCTATTACATCTATAGCACACAATTGTATTCTTTCTCTTGAAACTATAAATATGTCTAGGTGGGACATTCAAATAAAACATAACAACATTTACTTTTTAATAAAATTGTAGCATACAATGCTCATACCAAAACCAATTATATTGTCTTCCCATGACTTTGTATAATTAGGATCATTTCTCTTGACAAACATCCTCCTAATTTTTCTTAGCTCAAACAATCCTAGATTCCATCCACAATCCTTGGATTTATGACCATACTAACAACATGAATGAAATTCACCATGAAAGGATCCTACACCATTTTTAGGAGACCTTGTCTTTCATTATTTAGTTTTATGATGAAAACCATGACATGAGAAACAATATCCATTGAATGATCTTTCATACCTTGATGCATTAGGTTTCCTAATAGGCTTTGTCTTCTCATTTTCCTTTGTGTTAGTATTTTCTTTTCTTCCTTGGTACTTGGTTCACCATATTACTTTCTTGAAACCATGTCCTAATGCTTCAATTCCTTTCTATGGAGATCCTCATTGAATCCCAAATCAGTCTTATCACCTTCCGATGTTTTTGACTAAGATTATTATCTAGTTCACTTTCACTTTTCTTAAACATCTTCAGTTTTCTTGAAACAAGATAAATTCTTGAATGTAGAGATTTCATGCCCATCTCATACTATATGCAATCAAACTCCTTCTCCTTGATTTTATCATTGATAAAATAAACCTTTGAATTTAGATGAGTACACTCTTTGTATTTGACCTTTAGGGTTTCAAATAACTCCTCTATTTGTGACTCCAAAATCAAATATCATGACTATGCTCATGAGCATATTCCTTGTATTCAAGGATGACTGCACCTCTCTCTAATTGTTCCTAAAGCTGCCATATAATCTCATCATGTTCCTTACTCTCATTATTAAACTTCTCTTCAAGGATTTTAATCTGGTCTTCATGGTTTCCTTTCATTTCATCAATTTATTGTGTGAGCTTTTCATTCTCATGTCTAGCAAGATTCAATTCCCTTTTTCTATTACCCAAGCTGACTCTTCACCATCTGAATCTAAATCACTAAATCCTTCTCCAAATTCATAAGTTACAACTCCTAGGGAGAATAAATTTTAGTAATATTTTCTAAACAATTCTCACCTTCACTTGAGTAGAAAAAAATCATGCTTGGATTTTTTTCATTTTTGAGAATTCTTCTTATTACCACCCATTTGTGCTTGAGAATATATACTCCAAACTATCAAGCTTCACCAGAAGGTAATTCTCTAATACCACTTGTTAAAATAAATATGGAATGAGAGGATGGGGTGAATAATTCCTTATAAAACTTTAGATTCATATTTCAAACTTGCATATACAAATACTTATAAATATTCAACCATCCATTAATGTGTGCATACATCAAACAATCACATGTGCAAGAACCATAAACAAGATCATCAACACAAGACACAAGATATAAGTGGGAAACCCTAAAGAGAATAAAACTAAATAGTTAAACACAATATTATATTGATATATGTTTTAATATTTAGTGATGCACCAACCCCACAAGGAGCACCAACCTGTAATTTTATGAAACGAAAACTCCAAAAGGAGGATAAAACCCTATAAGATGATCAAGAACCCACTCAAAAACCTTATTATGTTAATATATATGATTTTATTCCACCAAAACTTATGGATACCTATTATTCATCTCACACTTATTCAATCAAACCCTAGGTGATCAAACTTCTTGAAACAAGCTCATCAATCACACCAAAAATCATCAAACCATTTCAAACATGTCCTTTAATGTTTATTCACCTTTAAAACACTTTAATAAGCCTCAATTAATTCTCCAATAAATTCAAAAAATCTCACGTAAGTTGCTCCGGTTTTCACACACACAACTAGTTCAAAAAAGGATCTAAAACATGCTTTTATAATATTCTCCTCATTTCAAAATTAGGAAAAACATTTTTACCTCCTTTTTAGGTCCATACATGAGGGGAAACATTTTCAAAATTTAAATATAACAGTCACAAGTGACCCAATTAGGTCGGCCTAACTAAAACCCTCATTCTAGTACCAAAATGGCTCAAAACCCCATACACACATTCTTAAAAATATCCTTACAATAAATGTATACATAGTCATGACCTAAATACCCTTAAATATTATTAAAATATAATTTCACATTCATAAATGGTCGTAAATTCGATCAAACAATTAAATTATTCATTTATTGGGCCCATTTCACTTTGCAATTCTTAAAATAGTGGCTTTGTTACACCCTTCAGACCCTATAAAATTCATTTGATCAAAAATCATTTGAATAAAATAACTACATGCCATGTAACCACTTTATAGAAATATAATAACTTTTATAAAACTTATAAGGAAGTTATAATCCTTGGATCAACCTCTTTCGAAAGGAAAGCTACATTTGCCTTACGAAAAACCACATGCCAAAACATTTGTTTCCAAATGTTAGCTCATAATGTTTTTATAGATACATTAAAGACCTAAAAATTGAATCATTAGATGTGCAATGTATTCCTCTTGACATTAAATGTGATATAAATAATCACACAATCAATATAATGCCTCAAACAACATCATACTTTTACTAGATTACATCCTATCTAGAATTGTAAAAATATTTCTGTCAAATAATTACATGGAGACCATGTAAAATTACCTAATCATGAGGAAAAAATCATATAGATTTAAATATTTATGAATATTATTTCCAACACAACTTCAATCATCTTCAAACTCGACATGTAGCTCAAGATATAGCCATTTTACTACACCCTACTTTTGAGATCCCAAAATTGTCCTTTAAACAATCAACATGTATGGACCTCAAAACACCATGTACTTGAAGGAAATTGTCCTTAAACATCCATTTACATCAATAAAAACACCTATACATCATGAATCATTTATTTTTCTTACTACTCCTTTGGATAAATATGTCCTAAAACCTTCTTCTACTGAAACTTCCATCTATAGTTGAGGTCCATGAAAGAGTCGATTTAATCGTATCGAAACTATGCACCATGATGAAGTTGCACTCTAGTTGAATCATAATTTCTCCAATGTAATCCTAAGGAATAATTGATCAATCAACTGAATAACTTGCATACAGAACAAAGCTTTTGCATGTAGAGAAAGACAATAGAGTTTATTGGCATACTCATAAATTAGAAATGAAATCATGCATATAGGGTGTTGAGTAGCCCTAGTACATGACTCATAAAAAACCCTAAACCTAACGCTAAAACTAACCCATGTGATATGAACCTGTAAATGTGAGTGGAGGAAACATAGGATAACTCACACCAACACCCCCTTGATCGAAGATGGGGTAACGACTATGATGAGACACACAGAAAGAGAAGACAGTCTAAACAACTAAGAAAGATGTGTCAATGGGGCCTAGAAACTAAAGGCCTGATAAAGTTCCCATATACAAACAACATCTTCCTAGAAGAAGAAAAAGAAAATAAGGACTACATATCTTGAAGAAGATGACCAGCTAAAGAATAACTCACCCCAAGAAAAGACTGCAAGTGAAGAAACTTCATCTCAATGAAGGGCTTGCTAAATAAATTTTTAATCTGATCAGCTATATGAAGTTATTGAATTTCGATGATACCATCATGAATAATCTCTCAAATGGAGTGCATATGGATCTCAATGTGCTTCGTCTGCTGATGATGAAATGGATTTCTGTAAATAGAGCTAGTGATCGTGTTATCACAGTAGATAATGGTAGGCCACCGAAGGTGGATACCAAACTCTGTCAGAATACCATGTAGCCAAATAGCTTCTGTGGTAGCGTTAACTACTCCTCTGTATTCTAACTCTATAGATGATATCACAATTACATTATGCTTCTTGTTGGACCAACTAATAGGACCCGAACCAAGAGAGAAACTATAGCCAAAAGTAGATTTCTGATGATCTAAGTCACTGGCCCAATCAGAATCTATGAACCCAATCAAGTCAATATCCACCCCTCCATGATAGTGAATACCATCAGTATAGGTGTCATGAATAGAATGAAGGATCCATTTAGATGCTTTCCAATGCAGCTCATGTGGCTCCTGCATGAATCTAGACATGATCCCAATAACATATGATAAATCTAGTTGAGTGTGAGTCAAGTAAATCAAGCTCCCTACCAACTGTCGATAAAGGGTACCATCAACCAAGGGAGTAGAGAAATAAAAAAAAATTAACCCGGAAAGAAAAGGAGTGGGAGAAGACTTGAAATTGGACATCTGAAAATAAGCTAGTAGATCAAGAGCATACTTAGGTTGTGAAATCAAAATTCCTGAGTCATATTGTGAAATTTGGATCCCAAGAAAGTAATGAAGCAGACCTAAGTCAATCATGGAAAACCTGTTGGCCAAGGTGATCTTCACAGAATCAATAATAGAGGAAGAACTTCCTGTGATCAACAAGTCATCAACGTGGAGAACACGAATGAGTATGAAGTTATCTTACCGTAGAATATAAACATTTGGATTAGAGTGACACCTAGTAAACCCTAATGTAAGTAAAAAGGAGTCCATCTTGGCATACCAAGCCCGAGGGGCTTGTTTAAGGCCATAAAGAGACTTCTTTAACTTACAAATAAGGGAGGGATCATGGACATAACCCAAAGGTTGTTCCATGTAGATCTCTTCCTCTAGGTCCCCATGAAGGAAGGCACTCTTAACGTCCATTTGATGGAATTTCCATATGTTTGCTACGGTAATGGCAAGGGTCAGTTAAATAGAAGTCATGTTTGTAACTAGAGAAAAGTTTTTACTATAATCAACCCCTGCTATCTAGGACAAACCCTTAGCTACTAATCGTGCTTTAAACTTTTGACATCTCAATCTACTCCATACTTTTTTCGGAACAGCCACTTACATCGAATGATTTTTCTTCCTTTTGGAAGAGGGGTGAGATCTCAAGTATCATTCTTCATGAGAGAGGAATACTCCTCATCCATGGCTAAATCCCACTTAAGAATACCAGAAGCCTCCCGGAAAGACTGTGGATCAAAAGAAGAGGTGAAGAAAGAGTGGGGTCCAATGAAATCTAAGCGAGTATGTCTCATATCTGAAGTATCTCCAACTAAATCTCCAACACTTTGTAAAGTTTTCCTAGCCTAAAGAGGACTAGGAGGATCAAGCTTAGAGTCGAAGATTCTTCACTTGAGTGAGAAGGGACATAGTCCTCATCATCACTACTATCAAAATTAGAAGACTCAAAGGTCTGATGGTCGGGAGGATCAAGAAGAGGAGCACGCTCAATAGTATCATCATCATCTGATGAGTCAGATTATGAATTAGTGAACTAAAGAACCTCAATAGGTGGAGAAGTAGAAGTTGAAGAAGACCCATCGAACATAACACTTCTCTTAATATACAACTCATGAGAATTAGGATTCATCAATTGACATCCCTTCATGCCATCAAGATATCCTACAAAGATACAAGTTTGGATTGTGGTTCCAAAGCCTTCAATTTCTTCTTGGGAACCCGAGCCATAACCTTGGATTCTAAGACTTGAAAGTGCTCAACATTAGGTTTGTGTCCAAACCAGGCTTCAAAGGGTGTCATCCCTCTTAGTGCCTTGTGTGGAACATGGTTTTGAATGTAATTTGCATAATTCACTGCTTCGGCCCAATACTATGGAGGAAGAGACTTTGAGTGAATCATACAAGTGGCCATCTCCTTAAGAGTATGGTTATTTATTTCTATAACTCCATTCTATGAAGGACTATAAGCAATTGTATGCTATAAGGAGATCCCTTCAAAAGTATAGAAATACATGAACCTATTGTTTACATATTCACCTCCATTGTCGGTTTGAAGAACCTTAATAGACCGTTCTTCCTATTTCTCAATAAGATCCTTAAAGTCCTAAAAATGTTCAAAGACTTTAGACTTAAGCTTAAGAAAATATACCTAAGTATATCGCAAATAGTCATCAATGAAGGTTAGCACAAAAAGAGATCTAGTAAACGAAGGAGAAAGAAATGGACTAGAAATATCACTGTGAACAAGATCCAAGGGAGGAGTAGCTTTTCAGGATTTTCCTTTGTCAAAGTTATTTTCAGGCTGCTTTCCAAGGGTACAACCCTCACAAATACCCTTAGAAAACTTGATGTGGGGTAACTTGTTGACCATTTCATTTTGGCTCAATTGTTTAAGGTAGCGATAATTTAGATGTCTAAAATGTTCATGCCATAGCTTACTAACCTCATTTGCATGAGTGAGTAAGGAAGTGGGCGAAGAATCAGAAATAAAGTGGGAAGAGGTATATAACCATGAATGGTTATCCACCTTTCCCTCAATCACTATAGTTTCATCATTAAACTCATGAATAATCATCGAGTTAGGACAAAATTCCACTCATAATCCTTCACAAAGGTGAGTAATTTGGTAAACCGATAAGAGATTGGTAGAGAGATTAAGAACTCTCAACACTTGGTTGAATGTTCCCCCATCCATCTCTACAGATCCACTGCCAGAAACCGACACTTTCGTGACATTACCCATCGTGATTTGGGACATTCCACAAGGCTCGATGTTAGAGAACTCAACATGTGAAGTACCCATGTGGTGCGAGGCACCGAAATCTATAATCCACATTGATGAAGGAGAAACTCTTACTACAAAGGCCTTTCCTTTCTTTTTATCATATTTAGAATCTTTTGCAGTGGAAAACTCGGCCTTCGGAGCATTTTGTTTGATAGACTCAGGAACACCTATTTTATTTTTCTCAAGTAATTGAGACAGGTGATCAATTTGTCTTCTTATACATAGATGCTCTTTATGACCAGAAGCTTCTTGCAACAGGAACACAAATACTTGTCTTTCTATGCTCTAGGCTCAAAAGTCGAAGCATTCATGTTATTTTTAGTATCGGTCTTGGTTTCCTTCTTAGGTTGATCCTTTTTTTCTTTCTTCTTTTCCTTACTATTGCTTGCTACAAGGGCATGTGACTTGGACTTGAGAGACCCCATTTGAATGATTTTGTCCTATTCTCTAATGAGTTAGGATGAAAAACGGTCAAAGGAGGGCATATTCCAAGTATCGCCCAAAGCATCTTTTATAGCGTAAAAAGTTGACACGAAGACAAAATATTCAGGACCTAACTTAGAGAGAATTGACAAGATTAGTTGAGAATATTTCTTCTATACTTGACATTCCTTTAACAACGATCTAGTGTGGAAAAACTTTGAGAAGAATGCTTGTAGGTTATCAAAATCACTAGGATTTAACCCTAGTAGTTTGTTTTCCAACTCATGTGCTCTCATGTCATCGTGTTGTCCAAAAATTTTATTTATCGTTGTCCACAAAAACTTAGGTGTTAAAGAGCAAGTTAGGAGAAATAGACATGCAAAGAAGACCTAAAGCTTCATCACTACAGTTTAACCACTTAGATTTTTCTAGGGTCATCGTCTAGTTTAGTCTCAATTCCCATGGTGATGTGATATAACCCTTTACCCCTTACTTTCATAATCATTTTTGATCTCCATTTGAAGAAGTTGAATGGCATAAGAAAAGGAATTGAAAGTGCATCCATAGTGAAGAGAGAGAGAAGAAATGTAGAAAAGAAACAGAACCACCCAAGACAATATAATAACCCCCGCTTTTGGCACTTTATAGTTTAGTGCGTTGAATACAATCAGTCCGAGCGTGCGTCATAAAACACTTGGTAACTCACCTTGCAATTAGCGTAATAACGCACAAGAGAGGAGACCAAAATCATGTTTCGTGGAGCACAACAAAGTGACACCGTATACAAGCACAATAGCAAAAAACTAGGAAGGAGGTAAAATCAGATCATGGTAATGAGAAAAAGCGTCTCACGTCACAAATGATACCCCCTTGCTGCAAACTGTGGCGGATGCACTCACTAGTCACAAGAAATAATAAGGGTAATATATAATGTTTAGATGAACTTAGAATGAATTCTCATGATCTTTAGAGGACTAGAAAGGCACGTGGAAGAAAATAAGTGCTTAGAGTGTCACTGCACACTTGAGCACACGATTAGTAAAAAAATCGACAATAACGCGTTTAAAAAATTTACCATTTGGAAACATCTGAGCTATCTAATTTTAAATCTATTTAAACTTTTCAAAAAATGATAATTACCTTAATAAATGATTTTAAAAAAAAAAACACTAACCGTAAATGAGAATCGCAATTAAAGAAGCTAGATTTAATTAAATCTAATTAAATACGATTAATTAATTAAGATTTTTAAAAAAAAATTAAATATGATTAATTAATTAAGATTTAAAAAATCCTAACTAAATATAAAAAAAAACTTTCCATTTTTAAAGAAATGAAAATTTAAATTATTCCAACTAATTTTAAAAAAATCGGTTGAATTTTTATTAAAAAGATCTTATTAAAAAGGAGAAAATTTTCTTGGTTTTAAAAACTTAGTAAAAATCTTTTACCGTAGAAAGTATTATTTTTGGTTGTTTTAAATAGAATTAAAATTAAAAAATGGAAAGCTTTTAAAAAACTTACCAAAGAAGAACTTACCAAAAAAAACTTACAGTTTGTTTTTTTTTAGAAATCCAGTAGGTGCAGCGGTTGCAGGAGATATGGCCATGGAAGATGCGAGGAAGGAGAGGAAAGGTGCGTAGGAGAAATCCTCAAGAGAGAAAGGTAAGCACAGACTATGGAAGGGAGGGAAGGATGGGAGGTCATGCAATTGAGAGGGGTAGGGGAGTTGGAACCAGATAAAGTGGCCAATATACATGTAGGAGCGGCTAGCATGAACACATAGAGCAGTTGAACTTTCCCAAATCGATGCCATGGCCATGAAAGAGTAGATATTTCCCAAATGAATGCCTCAAATCACAAGTTTTTCACCAAACACGAGTAGCCAAAAATAAATGTAGGCCAGAGAGGAGAGAAGGCTCGGGATAGAGCCAAAACCCCACAAATGTTGCAGTCCAAAATGCCAAGAACATGATTTTTATGACCTGAATCTGCAAAAAAAAAAAAACACAGAGAAACCAGAAAAAAATAGAGGTCTAAAAAAATTTCCAGTTTAATTAAAAAACTAGAAAATAACCTCTATTTTAACGGATCTCCAAATGTAGTTGTAGCTAACTAAATTTAGCTACAAAACCCCTGAAAGACTCAAGGAGATCTGCACATGCACGAAGAACACAAAAAATGAAAACTTTTCAAGAGAAACTTGTTAAATACATTAGCAAGGAAAAACCAGAATATAATGATCAAAAACTTGCACAAGGAGTTTAAAAATGAAAAACAAGAGTAATCACAACTCAAAAAAAAGAGTGCACGTTTACCTAATCTCAGCTCTAATACCATGTATGATTTTCTGTCACACCAAAAGCTCGAACTAATGGTGGAGAGGGATCTCATAGTGTTAATCAGCTACCATGCCAACACCTATCCACACGATGGAACCTGGTATACACCCAATCAGGCCCAACAACATTAGGAGGCATGGACACCGAGAATTTCCCGGGAGGTCACCCATCCTAGCACTACTCTGGGGCTAGTGCATTTAACTTCCTCGGCTCGATACCATGAAAGAGTTGATGAATCATATCAAAAACTGTGCACCATGATGAAGTTGCACTCTATTTGAATCGTAATGGCTCCAACGTAATCACAAGGAAGAATCGATCAATCAACTGAATAAATTGCATAATAGAACAAAGCTTGCACATGTAGAGAAAGACAACAAAGTGTCTTGGCATACTCATAAATAAGAAATGAAAGGGTACATATAGGGTGTTAAGTAACCCTAGTGCATGACATTATGCGGGCTATGAGTGCATGTTATAAAATTTTTGCCATTGGTGTTCTCCTTGGCTCTCCTTGTTCATTACGTTAAACCTAAACCTAACCCATGTGAGATGACCCTCCAAATGTGAGTGGACACATAGGATAACTCACACCAACAATCACTCATCACCATGACCTAAACCATACATTTATAGAGAAATAATAGATCATTATTATTGTTATACAACATATAATCATCAATTTTTATTAACCAATACAATTTTGGTCATTATACTTCATTATTTGTATTTTTTTAAACGTTTACTCCTATTTAGGGTTTAATTAGTTTTTTGAGGATTTTTTTTAAACCAATTTCTCCCGCCATTTTAACATTCATGTATATCATAAAATCTAGAGGATCATAAACATTCACGAAAAATTGTCTTTTATTAGAAACCTTGTAAAATCGCCTTATAAGGATCTCCCCTAAAAGGTAAAAATGTCACATGGCAAATCAAACTATTTTTTAATGTAAAACAGGATTTGAGCATTTAAAGTTCAACTTTGAGCTAGAAAATCACTTGATTTTGACTCTATCTCACATAAACTATCATAACATCTAAAAGGAAAAATTATAATCATGTAAACTTGAAATTCTCAAATCACTTATGACATATCTCTCTAACATCTATAATCATCATAATTTAAACTTCATATCTCTCTAACTCTATAATCGCATAATTTAAACTTCATACCTCAATACTACTAAGACTTACCTATCCTAGCATATCTATTACACACTATAAAAGCTAGGGTAAACTAAAAGAATTCAATAATTGATCATAAAACCTCGAAAATTACCTAATCATACCCGATATACCATGATATACCTGAATTAACTCTTCCATGATCTAATATTGCTCCATACCACACTTTCACACCTCCAAGATGTCATACTTGCTACCAATGAACACCTGTAACATAGTGAACCACTGTACTTGCACCATGCCTGTTTTGTGAGTGCCCAACAACCATAAAAAAATGATACAAATCAGGTCAACATGCTTCCCAAGCATCCAAGAAGCTCATATTGTCATGTTTCATCTCTTAGTCACTTGTATTGGTTTGCAAGAGCAAACAAACTTCATCGAATCCTCTTTGTATCAACATAAACACATCTGAAACACCATGTCAACATCATGTACATTATCTTAAGCCCACAATTTAACATTTAATTTTTTCTTAATGTGTTTTTTCATCAATGACAACACCTATTAGGACCACATGCCAATAAGGTTAGGACCAAGGTTTGTCCAAATCGAGCATATGTATTATGTTTCCAACTAGTGTTTTCTTGAGACGTGTGTAAGTAGATAGGATTTATGTTACAAGGTTATATGCACACTAAAACCATAGAATGAAGCATGAGAGATAAATAGTGAAAGGAAGAATACAGGTTCAGACCTTATAAGGATTAGAAGTAGAAAATTTATCACGACACTCATGCCAAGTTCGGTGACTAGCTCTAGGAAAGTCGAGTCATTATCTATGATGTTCCATTTGAAGGATTTCAAGATTTATTTTTTCTCGATGAAGCATAATCTATCTAGATCTATCTTGTTCCACTCAATTTATAGAGAAAAATAAGCCCACATCCTTGAATACAAGCTAGGTGATTCTTATCTCACTATTTCTTACACTTGTTTACCTCTTCCATGATAAATATTTTTAATTGTTGTTATATGTTTTTGACCTCATTCTGTCATTCTAATTTAATCATGATAAATTTTTTTGTCGAATCGAATCTTGCATGTTATTTATCGATTTATTCTTCTCCAAGCCAAGAACCTAGTTTCATTAGGGTTCATATCTACATCCTCTCTTAAGATTCACACTTGATTTACATCTATTATTTTACATAAATTTGATCTGCAAATTGTTTTCCTAGGGTTTCATGGTTGGTCCTACCTATCGGTCACTTTTTAGGGATCGTAACTTTTAAATCACCTTTTATTTCATATCAAAAGCACAATATATTTATTTTGAAATTATTTTGAGGTTATTTTAAACTTTTACATATTTAAAAAAACCATTTTTAATTTTCCTTGTTTGTGTGTAGGTTATTCAAAAATTTAAAAATACACTTTTTGAAATTAATGCATAATCCAACAAATACATGTTTTTGATAAAATACCTTTGAGGTTTTTATTTTACATAATCATATTAAAAAAATCCATTTTTTTGTATTATTCAAATTCTACTTTGAGATTTGTAATTTTTTTATTTAATGACAATCACTTTTTGCTCAAGTATCACTTTCAATACAAATCTATTTGTCTTTATATCTTTCTTGTGTAAAAGTCTATTATTTCTTAATGTACAATTGTTGACAATGATCCCAATTCTATATTTCAAGTTCACATTCATAATGTACTTGTTATGCATGGTTTACTTGATAATGGATCTATTCTTAATGTATGTAACATTTACTTTATCCATCAAATATGACCTTATTTTTACTAATCTAACTCCATATAATCTATGTATTTGTGTCTTTGATAATACACCTAAGAAATTTTTGGGAGAAATCACTCTACCGAATGTTGTAGTCCCTTACAGTCTTAATGTTCTATAACATGTTAGGCCCACAATCTCAATTATAATAACCTTATAGATTGTGATTTCTTACATACTATGTTTGTGTCTCTTTCTACCCATGTACTTGTAACACCTTCTTCCATGGATAATTCTATAATATATTCTATATCTCATATTTCTAATATTTTTATATCTATCTCATACACAGTAATGAACTTACTACTTACATTTCACATCATTTTCCCCCGTGATGGACTATAATGCTTCGGTTTACATGATGAATTTTTATTGGCACCCATGATACTCTTCCCACTATGTTTCATTTACATCCACATGATTCTCAATCCCTAAGGCATGCTTTTGTACACTTACCTATATCTAGAATTTTTTCCCATATCAAGGTTTCGATATATAAGATACCTAAGGTATTAGGATACACTCATATCCACCTTATTAGTGTCACATGAATATGGATTTAAAATATATTCTTGGGATAAATATCGATACATTTCTAATGATCATATGCTTACTCATTCTTATGATTCATCACTCTCAACACCTTCCTCATTACAAGTTCGAACAAAATGTGTTGATTTGATAATGATTCTTAATTATATCACTTTCCAAGCTTATGTGCATGTATCATTTACTATGGATATATCTCCTCTTGTTCCATCCATGTTGGAAACAAACTCCCCTCTTTCCACATTTATGTCTATAGTCATAAGGGTTATTTCACACTACTTTAATGGTTATAATCTTCCCAAGTTACACATATTACTTACGATTAGTCTTGTGTCTCTCCTTCAATTTTTTATTTAATATTGATGAGCCTCATATAACTATATATGTTACACATGTCTTAACACACACATTGATCCTTATGTTTGAACTTACTTTCTCCACTAGAGACAAAAAGCCCAATGTTCCAACTATTTTGGTTTATCCTACTAGACACACTCTTATTGTTTATACACTTCCTAATCATGTAGTTGGGATCTTGGACTGTATAGGGTTTTCATCTCACCATGTTTACAATGTTATTTAGTAGATATTATGTTATATCCCTTAAACCCCGATGACGCACTCTTATTCTAGGTTCAAGTATGATTTGTTGAGGAAAATTTACCTAAATGGACATCATTTCACATAGATACATTGGAAAGAAATATATCTCCCCTCTCATAGTACCTTTATTTCCTATTCTAATAATTCAAAAACATTCAAATATTTATAAATTTTCAAAAATATTATTTTAACGAAATCTCAAATCTTAATTAGAAGACTAAAATCACATTAATACGAAAATAATAATCATGATACATCATTCATGAAAGAATAATGCATGTACAATAAGGAAATAAGAGTGACTTAACTTATATTGATAGATCTGAATTGATTCTATACTAGGAAATATGTCAAGAAGGATGGATATGAACTATTTATGTTATGTTTAGAAAATTGGGAATTACAAACTTTTTAGAGATGACAACCAAGATGAGGATAGAACCTTTCGAGAAATGGTATATAAATTAGGCCTTAGTGTCGTGGTAGTAACTCTACTTTTGATCTTTTAAGGATCTAAACATATCTTCTTCCTTTCTCTCTATATCGCATCCAACACATTGTATGGTTTTGATTTCACACCTAAACCTACAAAAAAAACCTAGCTATTTACACAAGGATCAAGAAAACATTATATAGAATAAATAATGCATAAGGTTTATTTGGATTGACCTCGTTGGTGCAATGTGATGTGATTGTCACTAAGCACAATACTACATTTAAGAATTTATGTAGTTCTAGTCTACGTGTTATTAAATTTTATCTGTTGAAGCTAGGTTTCCCTTGTGTCTGTCACTCCAACATAACAAGTTACAAACAATTTTCATCCAAGATGAATATGTGAGATAGAATTCTAAAATAACCCCTCCTTTTTAGGTAATAATGCAGGTCAAATGCATTCCTTGAATGTTTCTCTTTGCCGTAGTAGTGGATAGTAAGTAATTGGTCAACTTTTCCAACCCATAAAAATGGTGAGTAATTCATGTATTTATATGATTCCATTTCTTAAAATGTTTCATTAACAATGAAACAGGATCACCCAAAGTGATGGGTGGTGATTTATAAAAGAAAAAATATGATGTAACATTTTAAATTTAAGGAAAGGAGGGAAAATACATAAGTTCATAAAATGGATAGTACTTCCTATATGTTCATTTCCCTAATCGAAGGTAGTGTCTAGTATGCTTGGTAGATAAAATAGAAAATACAAAGTTGGATCACAATTTTTCCAATGTTCATAAGTAAATTTTTCATTCCAAAGAAGCACACTACAAGAGTATCGAAAAGATAAATCAATGTACAAGAATTTTTTTAATGCATAGTTTTCTTCATTAAGAATCATGCATATAATTCCATAATTAGATGCATGATGAAAATAGAAATTTAATTATTTCTTGGCTAAATTTAAACCCACTTTATGCCTATAAATGAATATTCATTAGCATAAAATAGATAGAAAGGGACTACCTTGTGGAGAGCCGAAGATAATTTACAACCGATAACATGTCATATGTGGATTGTACTTGATAGGGTTCCAAATATAAATTATAGAGTGTGTATCGTGAAATATATAAAGGGATAAAGATAATAAGGGAATCTTTGGTCTATAGTAAACTTGATGCATACATTTGTTCCTTAGATATGTACTTTTCAGTGTCTTTTGGTTGAGATTATTCATTGTTCTGTTTGTGCATTTCATTTTGTCGAGTAAATTCAAACCTATAAAATAATATAATTGTATCCAATTCTCATGATAAAATAAATTGAACATTAAATTATAAATCTGTGAAAATAGAAATGCTTATCGAAAAATAAGTGAATCAAAGATAGAGTACACCTTTGTTTATGAGAGAATAAATAGATTTGTTTTTGTATCTTTAACACCTTGAAGATGGTTGGAACAATGCCGAGGATTTCGGGTTCCTCTATAAAAATGATAATTTGATTTTCTTATAAACGAACTCAAGATTTTAAGTGTCCTTCCACAAAACTAGGGATTTAAGTTTCCTTTTGCCAAGAGAAGGGTATTGGGAGAGATGTTGGCTTTATCGTCTAACCATTAATGTTTCCCTATAGATAAGTTCCACTTCAAATGATCACAAACCCAATAGAAAATTGTCAAAAATGTTCCCAAGAAAGAAAAATAATTAGGTCCCTTACCTAAATTATATAACCTGCCACCATTTTTTTCTGTTGTTTCGATAGTAACTAATAACCAACTATGTGCTTATGGAAATTGGAAAATAATATCACTAGTAATATTTTAATCTCATCATTTACTTGTTCCTTCCCCATAACAGAACTACCAAGATGAGACACTAGTGCCCACCACTCCTATATGATTTGGGCATTTATTTTCTCACAATGATTATGGCCCAAGTCTCATTAAACCTATATCTTAGATCTTATTTATTCTTATTTTGTTTTGTACCAATATTTTTATAATTTTTGAATTGATGAGAGGGTGAGATAATCACTTGATTATTTACCGTAGTCATTTTGGGTGGATGATATGGACCAAGGAAAGTGTAACCCAAAATAGGAAATATGAAACTAATGTGCACATATTAAATAAAACTTTTGTAGGGGAATAAGGAATGCACACAAGTGTCAACCATGGTTAATGTAAAATAATGGGAAAGGCTAGCCAAAAGTGTTAGTCACAAACAATCATGGCATGATGTAATAGAAACTAGTCAAAACATATAGTATGATGGAAAAACACAGATCAAGTAGTTATTTGAATACATGAGAGACCACTAAGGATGTCACAAGAATCTCGAAGCCTTGAGGATATAAAAAAATTCACATAGTCAAGCATAGGGAATAACCATCACATAATGAAAATGAAGACACATGCATAAATAAGATATTAGAAAATAAAATAACCATGGTTGGAAGTATGCCTCTAAGAAAATTTTTACACATGAAGTAACCATTAACGAGGTTATAAAATGGATATTATGTCATAATTTATCTTGCTAAAAATATGAATGAAAGTAGTATAGGTTGTAATAATAGAACACAACTATATGAAAAATATGAATAATAGATTCCTGTAGGTGCCTCGGTGGGATTGCTTATCGAAAAATAAGTGAATCAAAGGTAGAGTAAACCTTTGTGCTATGAGAGAATAAATAGATTTGTTTTTGTATATTTTACGCCTTGAAGATGGTTGGAGCAGTCTTTGAGGATTTCGGGTTCCTCTAAAAAAATGATTATTTTTTTGTCTTATAAACGAACTCAATATTTTAAGTTTCCTTCCAAAAACTAGGGATTTAGGTTTCCTTTCGCAAGAGAAGGGTATTGGGAGAGATTTTTACTTTATCATCCAACCATTGATGCTTCCATATAGATAAGTTCCACTTCAAATGATAAAAACCCAATAGAAAATTGTCAAAAATGTTCCCAAGAAAGAAAAATAATTAGGTCCCTTTCCTAAATTATGTAACTTGCCACCATTTTTTTCTGTTGTTTTTATAGTAACCGATAACCGACTACATGCTTATTGAAATTGGAAAATAATGTCACTACTAATATTTTGATCCCATAATTTACTTGTTCCTCCCCATAATAGAAGCGCCAAGATGAGACACTAGTGCCCACAACTCCTATATGATTTGGTCATTTATTTTCTCACGCTGATTATGGCTTGAGTCTCATTAAACCTATATCTTAGATCTTATTTATTCTTATTTTATTTTGTACCAATATTTTTCTAATTTTTGAATTGATGAGAGAGTGAAATAATCACTTGATTATTTATTGTAGTCATTTTGGGTGCATGAGATGGACCAAGGAAAGTGTAACCCAAAATAGGAAATATGAAAATGATGTGCACATCTTAAATAAAAATTATCTAGGGGAATAAGGAATGCACACGGTGATAACCATGGTTAATGTAAAACAATGGGAAAGGCTAGCGAAGGTGTTAGTCACAAATAATCATGGCATGATGTAATAGAAATTAGTCAAAACACATAGTATGATGGAAAAACACAAATCGATTAGTTATTTGAATACATGAGACACCGCTAAGGATGTCATGAGAATCTCGAAGCCTTTAAGGATATAAAAAAATTCATATAGTCAAGCATAGGAATAACCCTCAGATAATGACAATGAAGACACATGCATAAACAAGATACTAGAAAATAAAATAACAATGGTTGGAAGTATGCCTCTAAGAAAAATTTTACACATGAAGCACCCATTAATAGGTTAGAAAATGGATATTATGTCCTAATTTATCTTGCTAAAAATATGAATGAAAGTATTATAGGTTACAATAATAGAACATGACTATATGAAAAATTTGAATAATAGATTCCTCTAGGAGCCTCAGTGGGATTGGTATGGAGTAGAGCCACACATCATACATCATGCAATAACATGAATATAACTTACATTCACCTCAAGAGTACTATGTGATTGTGAATGTGTGTATGGAACAAATATTATATGATGAATCAATGTGATATGGTAAGAATTGTGAAACATACAAAATTATAATCAAGGAAGAGTACATCCAATCAAGGTTTTAGCTAGTTTTTTTAAGTTTTTGAAAATAATAGACTTAAAATGAAATGAATAGGATAGGGGAGAAATGTTTCCCACAAAACATGTGTGTATAGTGAGTTCCACATATGTATGTACATCCTCAATAGTCATGTATGAACCTAAAACAAGAGTGCATCATTAGTTAGCAAAGGGTGATTAACATTCCCCAATGTGTGAATTCCATGGGGATCTAAGTGAAATCATCAAGATAATCATCTCAATCTGAAATATAGCTAACATGATTCATATTATATGCATATTACGCAAAGTATTTTGGCCCATCTTTGAAAAAACATGTGATTCGTAAGTCATACATGCCTATGACATAATATTCATAAGAAAAAGGTACATTAGAGATCTTATGCAGTCCATCATGATAAATTAGAAGTGTAATAAAGGAATGAATTGTTACTAATAACAATGGTCGGGAAGCCATAGGATAAGTTATAATAGTGTTATGTATATCAATATTTCCGCTAACGTAATCTAGTCATGATTACCCAAGTGTACATTGAAATGGTAGGGATAACGTGTAACATAAACCTCCTTATAAAATACCCTTACACCATAAGATTCTAAGATAAATATATAGCCTGAATATTGACTACGTTGTTTGAGAAAATAATGTGATATCATTAATATTGAGGCCCATGTGGGTTAGAGCCTCATAAGAACATATGGTTTCAAAGAAATGAGGATCATAAGGTACATACAAAAATATTCCTACTTAATGTATAATTTGTAAGTAAAATGATCAAAAGAGTAGGGTGGCCCGAAGAAAGAAGAACCAAGAATAGAAAAAGGACCTTGGTCGTTAAGCGTATGAGCTTCAAAGGGTTCAAGGGTGTGCACAACATTATGATAAAGAAGTATACTAGTATTATTACTTTCTGTTGAGTTGGATATTTAACTTGGTATTTACCAAGACTTGTAGCAATGTAGTGGCTATGAAATAAGGATTCATCAAAGTACATGGGGTAAAGTAAAAATTATGTAGAGTGTCATCCAAAAATCAATAGTATCAGTAATGTCACAATCAAAATCGTCAATCTCAACATGAAAGTATTGTTCAAAAATATCATAAATTTTGGAAAAATATGTGGAATGTGTAGGGAAGGATATGGTGGAGAGATGAGATCAATATTTTTAGTCGATTGGATGAAGAGTTTGAATGTGGTTATATAAGATTAGAATTAATAGGTTCCCTAATATTATTTGTATTAAGACAATGTGAGGGGATTGGATGAGATGGGGGACTAACCATGAAGGTGATATATTCCATGAGAAAATATTTGAAGGAATAAGGATAAAAATTAATAGTATGTTCATAGCAAAAATGATAAACTTGATATAACAATGGATTGTAAAAGTGATAGATTGCATGTTTTAGATCCAAGGTTGACCAAACAAGATATTAAATTGTAATGGGGAACCCATGGCATAGAAACACATAAGTAGATTATGGGATCTATCTTACAATTAAAATTTGATAGTACTTATGCATGTACAAGTTGTAGTCTCACAACCACAAAAGCTGAGTAGGGTTTTCAATTGAACTATGAGTAATAATGCATTGGGATAATAAGGATGTAAAAAAATAGTATAGAACCATAATTAATGAGTACACACTTAATTTCGGAACCATGGATCCAAGGCCATGGTAAGGAGAGAAGGAGTATAAATACATGAATTATGTGAGATATTCTCATCAATAAATGCAATATAATTTCTAATGTGTTTACATGTTTCTTATGAGATTAGAAAAGGAAGCAAGAGGGTCACCACTTTGTAATTGAATGGCTCACAAAGCGGTTTTGAGTATGCAACGATAAACAAGGGCCTTATGAAAGAGATCTAAGAGAGATATATTAGTGGGGTTATTATTTAATTTCTCAATGATATTATACTATTTTGATGAAATGGAAGGTTTAAGAAATGGAACACTAAAATGTGAAGGAAAAGAAGTAGCAAGGTACAAAGGTGTCTTATTTTGAGAAGCTGGTGATGCAATTGAGAGTGGGGTCTGAAGATATAGTCATAAAGAAAGGTGGATGTTGAGTAATGACAAGGATATACTCATCTTATATGGTCTCTTACGAATATACAAGAGTAAGGATAAAAGAGGAATAATTATCCATAACCTCGGAGAAGAGGAAGACGAAAGGAAAGGGATTTGATGAATGATCATGCGTGAGATTCACTAAATAATTTAAGCTAATATTAAAAATTGATCATAGTAATGACATAAAAGGAATAAAAAAACAATTACAAAGATCTATCATGCAAGAAAAATGCAAGTGTGTATAATAGGGAGATAACAATGACTTATCTTGTATTGTTAGGTTTGAATTGATTGTGGGTTAGGAAATAAGCTAAGAAGGTTGGATCTAAATTGTGTATTCTCTATATACAAAACTTGAATGTAGAACCTCTTTGTACAAAAGAGCTCAGACGAGGATAGGACATCCTAGGTCATGGTGTCTAAACTTGGTGATAGTTTCCTAACTCTAACTATGTGTACAATATTTCTACGATAAAAATTTTGCTTCTTTCTATCGCTCTCTGTCACATCTAAGTTACTCTAAGGGTTCTTGTGTTGCACATGAATGTAAATTTTTTTATATGGAATAAATAATGCATATGATTGAGTCGTAATGACCTTTGTGGTCACCCCAATAAGATTTGTGTGTGTATGACTCAATTGTGTCCCTTGAAGCTAGGTTTTTCTTGTTCTAGTTGCACTGAGATAGCAACATACAACTAATTTTCCTCTTAGTTGAATTTGTAGGATAGAATTTAGAAACGAATCCTTATATGTAGTGAATAATGTAGCCTAAATTCAATCCTTGAATGCTTCTCTTTGCACCAATATTTGATAGAAATTAGTATCCAAATTTTTCCAGTCCCTAATAATGGTGAGTATGTAATGTGTATATATGATTCCCTTGTTTGAATTTCATCACTAACAACAAAAAAGGATGACCCAAATTGATGAATAGTAATTTATAAAATATATCAATTCATGTAACATTTCATAGTTGAGAAAAGGAGGGAAGAGGAAAAAAGTTCCCAAAGGGGATAATAGCTCTAGGAACTCTTGTCCCTAAAGGATGGTAGTTTATAAGATTCTCTGAGGATAACACTAACAATAAAAATCTGGGTTACACATTTTCCAATGTTCATAAGTAAAATGATCATTCCAAAAATTTAATAAAGTAAGAGTATAGAAAAGATAAAACAATATAAAGGAAAAACAAGTGTTGTTGATGTCTAGTTTTATTGCTTAGTAATCACAAAAATAATTCCATAGTTAGAGGTGTGATGTGAATAGTAAGTGGAAAATTTAGTGACTACAAGTATTATATTAGATATTTATTAGATGTATCATTTATTACATATAATATTATATATATTACATTACGTATAACATCCTAACAGATTGTCATATGTATACTTTATCTTGTAAGTTTACATCCAACCATGGTTAACTTATTTTCTCGTATCTTTTCAATGTTTTTGTCTTGATTTACATTGTTTGTGGGCTAGTCCCTATGATTTATTGTGTGGTTTTTATTATATAACATTGAATTCTTTGAGTGTCTTGGAACATCATGAGTAGGGTCTTATGTATTAAACTAGCTACTCATTGTGTCATTTTTGTTTTTTATTATTGGAAAATAGTTTTTAAGGTACTATACCCTATTACATTAAGGCTCAAAACCCGGATAAATAGGTGGAATCATCAAAACAGGATAAAAATAGATATATAACATGAGGCCCAATGTATTCAAAAAAGAAACTACACAATGGAGACAAGAGAGGAAACAAACTACAAAAAACAATTTGTAAACAAAAACATAACAACATCAAAATAGAAACAAGACAACTTCGTAGTAAATTATTTGTTAGATGCTATGTAAATTTTGGACTTTACTGGTTTGCAAGAAGGTAAAGAGATCCAAGGTAGTGATATGAGTAGGATCATTAGCATCTAGCTGAGAAAGAACATGGTTCCTTTTAGCACTTGTGCCCCAAATATCATCATAAATACCATTGAGCATGCTAATACTTCTAACATGTTGTTCCAGGAATTCAAAAATAGCTTTGAAAATAGAAATGTTGTGATCGTGCCTATCCTTTGAATTCCCTAATCTGTTATCAAGAGAATTTAGCTTCTTGTAGATTTCATTGACTTGACCTTCACCAAGTCCAACATCATCATCCAATTTCCTTTTTCCCTTTTGCTTTGTAAGCTGATGCATGTCCCTTTTAAGACTTTCCAACTCTTTTTCCATGTTGTCAATTATTTGTTGAAGATCCTCCATCTCATCCTCAGTAGTACTATTGGGATTTTTGGTGCTGATGTGCAAGAGACTCTTTATGGTTTTCATGTTATTTTTACTTCAAAGGAATTTCTTTGGAGGGAAAAGGGTGTGTACTAGGGAAAGAGGTTTTTGGTCCTATTTTTCTCTAACCAGAAATTGTGGTGGGATTGATGGTAGGATCAGGGTTGAGGGAGTCAGGGGTGGGCAGAATGAAAGGAGTAGTAGGAATGTTAAGGTGATGGGTTAGGTATTGTCTATGGAGGAGGAAGATGACACCCTCGTGGAGAGGGATGACACGGGCATGGTTTTGAAAATCAAGGATGGAGCATTCCATAGAATTGAGGATATAATGAGGGAAACAAACAAGCAGGTTTCTATGAAAATGGTTTAAAAATATCAAATGCTTGATGGGAACCGTAATATACCTACCTTCTAGAGTAATGAATCGGACCATCATCTTGGAAAGCTCATCAAATGGTGTAGGAATGGAATTTACCTTAATACCCATAGTGACAAACTGAAGTTCTTCACTGCTTCGATAAATTTTCTGACCTCGTGTTCTTGTCAATTCTCTTGTTGAAGAATCTGATGCCTTCCAAACTAAGACCCGTAACTTCTGCAACTAACTCCTCTGTTATTTGAATGGCTTGTCTGCCATACTTCATCATTCTCTATTTCCATTCAGTGGAAAATTGAAGGGAAATATTTTGATCATACCCTTGAATCTTCTTAATGAAATTAACAACCCCTCCTAACTACAAAAATTCCAAAGATCAACATTCTCCTTCCACGCATGGTCACAATGGGTTCAACTTGGCAAGGATCTCCACCCATGATTTCTCCTCTGTGTTTAACTGTTTGAATTAGTTAAAAAATATGTTCCTTTCTTCCCCAATCCACTTTTTAACCGTCCTTTTACAAACCCAATGAGCATGTGGAAGTTTATGGCAATAAATGTTTGTACTCCTCCTACGTGTGTGAGCTTGCATTTTGAATAAAATAGAGGAGATCTCATTAAATATTTTGAGTAGGAAGTGATCTTTCACACTTATCATTAATGATGGAATTTTTTACTTCGATGGGGATATTATCTTCATGAAACCAAGTGGTAAAATTTTTGTTAATCCCATGATTGGCCAATGTGTCTACCACTCTATTACCTTCTCTATAGGTGTGGACAATTTTTTAGTTATTGAAGGATTGACAAATACTTATAGATTCATGAATAAAATCTTGTATTGTCTAGCTAGGGGGTAAGTTTGATTCAAATGATTTATGACATTCATTGAATCCCCTTCTATAATAATGTTCATAATATTGCATTCCTTAGCAATTCTTAAGCCCTAAAGAGATGATAAGGCTTCAACATAATGATTTTTTTGATGTCCCATTCTTCCTACAAAAGCAACAATTAAATAGCCTTTGTGATCCTGTATGATTCCTCCACCAACAACTACACTGGGTTTCCCTTGGAGGCTCCATCAAAGTTAAGCTTATACCAAGAATTGGGAGGAGGGATCCAATGGATTAATGACCATTAAATGGTTTATTTCTATTGTCCCTATAGGCTTCCAATATCAATTTTCCAATTTGAAATAATAACTTCTTCATTTTTAGGATATTGCTTATTTTTGGGAGGTTTGAATCTCTCAATATTATCTTTTACAATAGTGACAATATTATTGATTCTTTTTACAAATCTGTCTCTTATTTGTGAATATGATTTTATTCTTGGTTTTCCCGAGTCTCCAAATGGTATGAGGCAATATCATCTTCCAAAGTCTGTGAACAATATAGTGTTTATAGGGGGATCCCATTGTTCCCAAGTTTACAAAAACTCATTTGGTAGGGTCCAACATATATTAAATATTGAAAAAATGAAACTCCAAATCTTTGAAGCATACTCACAATGTAACAATAGGTGTTTAATATCCTCAGCCTCCTTTTTACACATGCAACACATATTTGGCATAATAAACCCCCTTTTGATTAAATTATCATTAGTGAGAATCTTACCTTTTAAAACAAGCCAAAAAAATAAGTTGACTTTAGGAGTTAGCTCAGGCATCCAAATTCTACTCCACTTGAAGTCACATTGAACATTTTCAAAAAAGGAATTGTACCCAGATTTGACAGTATATTCACCATCAAAAGAGTTACTCCAAACAAGTTCATCTTTTGCATCAACTTGATTTAGGGGTATGATATCTAGCTTCTCTTGAAGAGAGGAGACAACATGATTTAGATCTAGCACATCCACACTTAGTTGTTTCCATCTTCTTCTATTTCCCTCTATATCAATATAGTCTTTGACTTTAGTACCATAATTTTCAGTTAAGATGTCCTTAATAAAAGCAAATCTATCATTCAAACTTAAATTAGTCCAATTGTCCCTCAAAATTCAATATCAATTCTATTTCCCACTTTCGATCTACATCATTTCTTTATAAAATTCCTCATTTGAATCAATTTGTTCTAAAAAACATAGCCATTAGGAAGCTATTCATCATAGAGCAATGAATTCACATTATGTTGAGCTAGATATTTAGCTATGAATTCACATTGTGTCATTTTATGTGTTCTTGTGTGTCTTGACTAAATTTTTTATTACATCATGAAATTATTGTTTATTACTAACGCCTTTTTCTAGCATTTCCCATTGTTTTCTCTTATTTCATGGTAGTTATTATGTGCATTCCCTATTCCCCCATAATATTTGTATTCAATATATACACACCAATTCCATTTTTCCTCATTTGAGTTGCACTCACCTTGGTTCATATTACACATCCCAAATGAGTGAGGGAAATCATCCAAAGGTGATTATTTAGACCTCCCAATAGTAAAAATATCATAAACATATTGATGCAATGAAAAATATTAATAAACAAGAGCTAATTTTTTTAGAATTAGAACTAGTTCAAAATCATCTAATACAGATAAGAATGGTTGGTGTATTGTTCCACCTAGGAGGTTTTATCTTGGGGAATAAATACATACAATATAGCATCATTTTTATTCTAGTGATAGGCTTATCTAAACTCTAGCACTAGATAATCAACAACATGTTACTATTAGGTACAATAGGAAAAAAATATGAAAAGTTACATACTTTGAGAAAGGTAACTAGTTACACTTTTTATTAGGATCAAATAAGGAATGGTACATAGGGAATATGCAGGAAAACAAGATCGTAAGAACAATGTGTCATATGTGACTAGTTTTTATTGGCTTTGTGACTATTTGCATTGAGACTTATTCATAAGGAAGTTTTAAAGGTTGGATGGAAAATCCTACAACTTTCCCAATACTCCCCTTGTGATAGGGCACCTAAATCCTCACTATATGAAAACATGGATCTTAAATCCTCACTTGTGTGATAGGCTTTATAAATGGTCAATACTATTCGAACCATCTCAAGGAAATAAATGCATTGGAATAATTCCATGTCTTCTCTCATGAAATTTAAGTGTATTATATCCTTGATTCAACTATTTTTCAATATGCATTTGTAATTTCACATTTATTAAGTAAAATTTCAAATTTATTTTTCACGAGCATTTTCTACACTTATCTTCCTTTGTAGGTTCAACCTTATTCCAAAAAAGTCAGCACACAAATGGAACAAGTAGCAATCTCATGCAGACAACGCTCAAGAAAAGAAAATATTCACGGAAGTAATGTAAGCATCATTTCCACTATGCACATAAAGTAAACTCTAGGATTCTTATCCTCTCTTAGTTTCCATAGTACACATTTCATAATTTTCGTTTGGCACAAGATATCTAGTAAAATATTCATTCAACATTCTATCGATTATAACTCCATTTGGATCTGTAAAGGGTACACTCTTCCTATATACTTTATTCTACCAAATATTCATTCGAGAAAAATAAAGTGGGGAAAAATTAGACATGAAATCACAAACTTACTATTTACATCTTTCCTCTAAGTATGCCATTATAATCATGATTATTAAGCAAGTAAACTACATCTCAAAAAAACTTGTTATTATTATACATTTCTTTATCATTTTTGTACGTCTATTATTTACTTTTATAAAATTTCCATTGTACTTTTTACATTAGGAAGTTACATGTTACCCAACTCGTATTTTATGTTATATCCTATGAGAATTTCAGACAATACCTCCCATTAGGGATGGGAACACTAAGATGTTATTGTCACTTTGTGTGATTCTGTCCTTTTCCATCTTTTTCATAAATATGAAATGCCACATTACTTTTTATATTTTCTAAAACCTTTCCTATCATTTATAGGCATCTACACACACACACAAACACACACACACACACACACACACACACACACACACACACACACACACACACACACACACACACACACACACACACACACACACACACACACACACACGACATACTCCATGGTTCATTTTAAAAACAACCTCAAAATAATTAATATAGATTGGGTTGCTGATGTGTCAAAAAAGATGTTCACATTGTTGACGAATCTTAGAAAGGAGAGTTTTAGGATGGCGGCGAATGTAGGTTGTTTTAACTACTAAACGCATGCATATTTATGTTACCATTAGGTATTAAAATTTATTTTTCCATACAATAAAAAAACATGCAAACACACTACATCATTAGGAATGGTCCCACCCAGTAAAAAGTATTAGCTTTTAGCTGGTAAAAAAAATGTTTTGGCATGCATTAACCTCGCAGATGCTTCTACCCAGTAATAACCTTTTTTCTTTGTCGGGTTCTACTATCACATTGGCATACATCAGATAAATGCATCATGTTACAACCAGTTGGAATCATAATAAATATTGGTGTCTATAATATCCTACACACTGTCAAACATCTTCTTATTTATAATTCCATGCAGTAAATACCATTCTATCGAAGCCATTCAGAAGCACAAGTAATGATACCAAATGACATATTATTACGTTTATGTGCGATACCGTGTTTATCTTTCCATAAAATTTAATTTTCATGTTATCGGACATTACAAGTTCCTTGTTCCCTACCTCGATTGATGGGCCCCTTTCTTTCATATATATATATATACCTAGCCCCACTCATTTTTTCCTATTTGCACTTGTAGTTTTCTCTGAACTAGAGTATTTCAGTGCATCCGCCACTATTCCAAACATTTTTTCTACGATCCACTTTCAATATTATCCACATGAATACCTCTTCACACCACACATACACGATATTGATACCTGCATCTGCCAAAACCTCTTTTTTACAAGGATCAAGAATAGTGGCACCAAAAAAACATTAACTAGCACTCCAACCTTTGTTTTCAAAAAGCTATTATAACTACAATCACTGCAACTCCTAGAAGACCTAAAATTTAAAATTCAATCCGACTGGATTGGAAACTCATGGTTCCATGTAATACTTTACATGCCTCAGTATGAGACAAAAACTAAATTGTTATTAAATTTAATACATATGTATAATAGTTCTTAAGGCTCTTTATAAGTTGCATTACCATTGCACTAATTTTTCATCAGAATAATCATTGATGATATTCATTATCTAATGACACTAACCCATCAAAATGCATTGTCTGTATAAATAAATACCATTCTACGTGATGAGGAAAATTAATTTTTGAGTCTCATTACAATATTTTTGTTGAGGGTGAGGTTAATAATCCCTCCACTATAGGGATTATCAAACAATCAATCAAAGAAAACTTTCTCCTAGCCATGATGAAATATTTCCACACCCGCATCATTTTATAGGAAAGATACATTGATATTTCTTAGTGGGAAGTGTAAAAACTTCTCCAAAAACTTTCTAATGTTAAATTTGATTGGTGTTTATTTATTTCAACAAGGATTCACGCTAACTTTGAAAAATCCATTGTGAATCCTAGTGCAATTATTTCTTCTTATTGTTATATTCTCACTTTCTATTATGAAGGTTTTCACTAACTACTGATAAACAACTATTCCAACTACACTATATGACAATATGGAAAAATATTTAGTGTCTATGGAGCGAAATTTGGTGAGAATTTTTAATTAAAACATTTCATCTTTATTATTTTCATAAAAATAATCATTTCAAAATTAATTATGAAAAACATATAATCTTTTTTCAACATGTCAAATCAAGAAAAATAATAGTTTCACGTGTTATGAAGTTTGTGCACATAACCTTGTTAGGGTTAAGAGTGCAGTGACAATGTTACGGTTGATGTAACCATGAATGATGAATCTATGGTTGTCACTAGAACCCAATAGCCTAGAAGTAGAAGAAAACACATGTGTGGTTCATTTGAATCATCCCACAACCAAGACATGACATGTACTCAAGCAAATTTAGGTTTAAATTAATCCACAATGCACAATCTTGTTAATTTTTATTAAATTTGTTTGTATACAAATGATGATCCGAGTCTTAACAATTCTCAATGACAAGTGTCATTTTCATAATGTCAACCACACGACACATCACCTAGACCCATGTTGTCTTGACGTGAATCTAGTGCAAGAGGTTGAAATACCTCCAAAAACACACATAAACATGACTTTGCAAAATAAACCAGGAGTTTCAAAATAGCTTACTTCTCATTCTGGAATTCACACTGATCTATTACATCATTACAATTCTCCTTTTATTTCAAGACTACTCTAAAACCCTAAAATGCCAAAAACCCTAAAATGCCAAAAAACCCTAAAATGCAAAACAACTCGGATTGACCCCAAAATTTGTGTGCCAAATATGCATTCATAAATTAGGGCTCACGCGAAATTTGGACTTATTCTGACAAGCACAACAAAAGTTATTAAAGTTCTAAGACCTAGACAAAAGCAGAAAAAACATTCGGAGCCAATTTTAGACCACTAGATGACGGAATCCAAGCCCAAAAACATGCCAAAATGAGCACAAACTTGCAAGAAAAGTTGTCCCCAACATAGTACTAATGTATATCTACCACCCTGTAAAATTTTAGGACGATCCAACAGTCGGATCAAAAGTTATGGCCTCTGCAAGTTATGCTCCCGCATCATTCTCCCCTAGTTGAAAAGAATTCAGCTCCTGCAAATTCTGTTGACGGAACTCATCTAATTTTGCACTGTCAATTTTCCTCAACTCCCACTCAGGAATCCAAGTGTTTTCTTCTTGCTGCAAACCTTCCCACTATACCAAATATCTGTTGTAGCTCCCATGTCTAGTAGTGATTGTCTTTTGGTCCAAGACACGCATTACCCTCTCCTTTTTCTCCTTCGGCATCTATTTCTTCCAGTTTATTTCTTCCTCCTCTGCAACATTTTCATCATGACCTGGAAACTTATATAAATCAGAAACATTAAAAACTGGTGAGATAGCAAAGTTTTCAGGTAACTCCACCTTGTAGGCATTATCACTCATTTTCTTCAGAATCCTACATGGCCCAATCTTCTTATACTTGAGTTTATTATATGTTCCCTTTGGAAACCTCTCTTTTCTAAGATGAACCATCACCATATCTCCTTCTTCAAATACACTTACTCTCCTACTGGCATCTGCAGCTATTTTATATTGTGCATTACTCACTTTCAGCTTTTCCCTCACTTCATCTTGTAGCTGTAGAATGTGTTCTGCAAATGCTTCTGCATCATCACTAGTTTCATCTTCACCTGGTAGAACAATTAGATCAAGGACCCCCTTTGGATTCCTACCATATAAAATTTGTGTGCCAAATATGCATTCATAAATTAGGGCTCACACGAAATTTGGACTTATTCACAAGCACAACAAAAGTTATTAAAGTTCTAAGACTCGAAAAAGCGAGAAAAAACATTGGAGCCAATTTTAGACCACTAGATGACGGAATACGAGCCTGAAAACGTGCCAAAATGAGCACAACCTTGCAGGCAAAGTTGTCCCCAGCATAGTACTAATGTATATCTACCACCCTGTAAAATTTCAGGATGATCCAATGGTCGGATCAAAAGTTATGGCCTCTGCAAGTTATGCTCCCGCATCATGTTTATTGCTGCAAATACTACTTACATACCTAAGCAACAGAAATTAATTTTGTAGAAGTTCTTCACCCTTCACGTTTAGGTATGAATAAATTGTAGATTTAAATTTTAGTTATATTAGTATTTTTAGGAGTTTATCATTCAATTTAACTACGTATCCTTAAAATTATGGCTTATAATACCACCAACGCCCTTTCTAGATAGTTCCAATGTATATCAATTATAGACAAAAATAACATTCACGAGTAAAAATTCATATCGATTTAATTATTTTTAAGTCCTTAGTGTTCTCTTGTTTGAATTTGTGTATAAAAATAATGATATTTATAAATTATTGATGCTCATAGAATATTTGAAACCTCAATCTCATGTTCAACCCACATCCACCCCCTCTGCTTAGTGTTTAAGGAGTACACCATACCCACCTCCCTCCCGCCTCATGGGAGGGGAAAGAGAATAGTGTTCCCTAGAATGAGAAGGGGTAAAAACAATTATACCACTTTAGAGTTCCCCAATGTTTCATTGGACGACGTGTAAATTTCCATAGGAACATCTGTTTTAAAAAATATAGATGTGGATGACAATTATCATGGTTTTAACAACCTATACGACATGGCGTAGAAACTAGGAAACATAACAATTATCTTATTCATTTTACTCAAAAGGAGCTTCCAGAACCACAACAACAAGCCAATTCGGATCCTCTTTCACCAATTAGGACGGAAAAATTCAATGATGATGGAAAAAAAAATTGGTTGGTCCATTCTTGTGGTTGATAATTTTTTTAATATTGGTAAATAGTTTTTGAAAGGGACTATACCCTTGTGTACAAAAAGAAGGCCTAAAAGCCGGAATAGAGAGAGAGGAGCAGAGAAGAAAGAACAAGAAAGCAAAGCAAAAAAAATTCTGACAAGAAGCGTAAAAGAACATCGAAGCCTTGATCAAAACTCATCTACACAAACGAGACTTAACTTATCGAGAGCTCTCTTTCTCAAACAATGCAAAAAACTTCGCATGCAAACCTACGATGGCCCAAGAAGCAATATTAATCAAAAACAATAAGGACCAGCATCAAAAGTAGTGCGGGACTACTTCTTGCTTAGCAAGGTTTTTAACCTCATCCTTGATCAATACTCATCTTTACTCTTTTCCAAGCATGATACATGCCCAAGCGTGGTCATATGAGGTTGAGCTGAAAGCATCCGTCTTATCGAGCTCCTCTCTGGTTCTTGTGGTTGATAATTGTACAATGCTTGTAGGGAATTTAATAAGGCAAACAAAGCTTGTAGCTTTTTTCTCTTGATATTAAGGAATTAAGCATATGGCATATCGAGTGAAAAATATGATTAAAGAAATTAATAAACGATATCGTAATTTTTCACATCGGGAACAAGTTTTTTTCATTTATAAAAATGAATCAGGTTATGTTTTATGCTTTAGTTTATATAGAAAAATATGGTAATAATTTCACCAATAATAATTATAATAATCATAATGTTTTATATTTAATGCTTAATGATTGGTGAATTTGAATAATGCGGCGAGAATCATATTATAATAAGTGGAATAGAGATAACAAAATTATCACTATTGTAAATGGGGAGAAATACTTGGCCTTGATAAGTAATTAATATTTTGAATATTATATTTTATGTTCTTATAGTTTATCTAGTTTATAACTATGGTTTTTTTACTTGCAATCCAAATATAAGACATTGAAGACCTAAGTGCGGGTTCTTCATCTTTTGGTTGTCTCGAGCATAAGACAACAATTATGTTAGGGGATGATGTTGACAAATCTATTATTCTTCACGTTTTGGATCAAGCCAAACAAGTAAGGACACACCCATGGAGATAATGAAACAAGCTGCTAAAGATTTAAGATACACACGAAAGAGAAATCCATCGAACATAGGAAAAATCTGTGGAAGTATATCCATAATTAGATAACAAAGAAATTCACAAACAGAGTATGGCATAATCTGATAGATTCATCACCAAAAGAAGTGTCTTTTGGATTTTTTGGTAAGATTGGATATTTATTAAACTTAATTAAAAAGGGCTATGGGGTGTACGATTAAAACAATATACAATATGTAATAACAAGAGAATAAAATATAGTAGCATATTAGGCATATATGAGAAGTATGTATGAGACTAATGTAATTTATAATAAGATATGAATAAATATTTATGGTTAACGTAGATCCTATAGTTTGTTTTTTCATATTACACTATTTATTTTCATTTACTTGAATTTACTTTACTTTGTTTATATTTTCATTACACATTCTTAACAAAAGGAAAACATCTTAACCCTCACGCTATTGTTGAGGCTTGAGTTCAAAAATTATGGTGTTATTAAGGATAGCAAAAATGTTGATGTTATAGAATGCGCTCAAGGAAGCAGATCCAAATGAAGAAAAACTATTGATGTCAATCATTATATTTGATAAATGATAACACTATCTTATTTCAAAACTTGTACAATTGATGAATTGTAGTACATGGATTTACAATTTATTTTTAAACTTTTATGGACACAATAATCTGAAAAATTAGATGTACATTTTGCTATAGAATCTTGATAGTTGATTCTTGATCTATAAATAGATAATACTTATAGTGTATTTTTAAATCGGGCAATTAATTAAATACACAAAACACTATCTCTAGACTCTTATACATATTTATTTATTCCATAGAATCTTGATGGATATATGGATTATAATATTTTTTTGAACATGTTTGGATTCAATATTGAGAAATAAAATATTGAACATACTTTCCTAATTGATGTAATCCAAATTTTTAATATCATCCGGTTTGCACAACTAGTTACTATCTTTTATTTCATGCAATATATAAAAAATAGAAGTGATTTAAAATTTCCATACATTAGATACAAATATATGTAAAGGAAAAATAAGTAAATTATGGGTCACAAAAGTATATATTTCATAAAAGGTAAACACTCAAGTTTCTGGTAACTAAAAAGACCTTATCCTTAATGGTCCTTCATCAATTATTTTAATTTTTTGAGTTGCATGCCTATCATAGTCCAACTCAATTTAAACATTATATTTGTCTCCATTGGTTTTTATCGGATAGGGAACTCTCTGTTCTTCAAGGGATGTCAAAGTAGCTAATTCTATTTCATATGGAAATGTGTCAACTTCGAGATATTGAAACATGCATTCTCAAAGAAGTTTCTTGATATTTTCTATTATGTTGTAAAGTTTTGATTTTAAAAATGTTAATGCACTAAAAACCCTTTCATATTTCAATGACCATAGAATCATATTCTTTATGAGTTCATACGGTTTGAAGTATTCACTTATAGTATCCCTCATAATACTATTGTGATAAAAATTTCTCGAGAATAGTTTAATAGATCGATTTTTCGTTGGTTCAATAAGAGTCTTATGACGATCAATCAATGTCAATGTAAAATATGTTGACTATGAAATGGAAAATTTTCTATTCAATATACCCTTCAATTATCCTCTATTAACATATGAAGATTTTTAAAACTGATCCATTAGTCTAGACATGTATTTTTTACGAGTTGAGATGTTTGTTCTTCACCAATCATTGGATTCCAGAAATTGGGATTTATAACTCCCATCGCCTCAAGAAAATCACTATTCCTAAATTGATATCTAATCTTAGAAGATAATTTTTCAAAAATATCTTCATCAATTATTTCTATGTATCATACAATGAAGCATTAAATAAAATACTTTCCAATGTTACTTCTAAATATATGTTTAGATAGTTTGAAAAGGTATATTTTTACCATAAACCTAAATAAAAATATGAGCGTTAATATTAAAAATAAAATAGTTGTTAAGATGTTTTGTATCCATTAAGAATTCCAAGTCTTGAATAATGGCTTCTAAAAGCAATCGTGGTTGAAATATAAGTTATACAAAATCATAAATACCTATTTCTGAATTTGATAAAATCAACAATTTATGTTGATCTTTCTAGAGATTGTTTTAGCAAGGTATTTATTTCCTTCAACATTAGAAAAATATTTCATAATATTAACAACGTATCCAAATAAGTCAAGTAATATAGGATATATTTTTCCATGACAACATCTCTACAATTATTGACCATATACCATGTTAATGACTGCGCATTACTCAAACATTCTACAAGCTCGATCATATAATGATATATATATATATATATATATATATATATAGTCAAAATCTTTCAACAATTTTAGCCATTTATAATTCCAATATTTTTTTGTAAAAAAATTACACTTTTTGATATGTATTAATGGAAATCGTGTATAAGCTCGTACACTTTAAAGACTTTTGTAAAAATTACTTACAATATTGTAAGTGAGATTCATTATCCGATCTATGCAATGAATATGTATTACGTTTGGGGAAATGGTTGTTTGAAGGTGAAAAAAGTCTAGTTTTGTGACATTTCATAACAAACGTCCCATCAGCCCCAACACATATTAACTTTGTAGAGATTGAATGTTTGTCCATACCAACTATTTATTTCAAATTTTTAACAACTAGTTTGCAGAGGTTCTCAAAATTACAATTCTGCATCATTTTTTTCATAGATAGTAGATGATTTTAGCTCAAATGGTTATTGAAATTGAAGGTTTATACATGCATGCAAACCCGGGATATATTGTATACTACCATGACCTCATGAATCGATAATGAGATAAAATATGCATTTTTACCTCCTCTCTCAAATATGTGATTTAAATTTCTACTATACACTCTTCCATTTCCCAAGAAGCTGGTATCTAACTATTGTGTTGTTCGAATGCTAGGAAACCCATTACATTGAAAAAATATCATATAGTCAATTAGATCTTGAGTAGGTCTTCCCTTTTTTTAAATGTGAAAAATTGTTAGGAATTGTATAATTTTTTCTTGAAGACTTGCATCAACGGATTTTTAAATTTACCCTTTATTCTTCCACCTTTCTCAACAAGGTCTTGAATACATTTATGCCGATTTTCATATTCTATTGCATATCATTATCTTATATATAAACAATATTCCTCAGTTTTTAATCTATATGTTTTTATTACGGTTCCATATTCTTGCATTTTCACTCAAATACTTTCCCAAAATGCATAATTATTGTTTCCAACTTCAATTACATTCATTGGTCTTTGTGTAGTTTCCAACTACATATAGTACATATAAATTTGATAGGAGTATTAGTAGAATTTTCTTGTTCAAAATATTCAATAAAGAGATATTTGGTTGACTATTCAAATTGATTAACCCTTCAAAAAATTCCACTTCCCACTCTCACGATTCGATATCTATTTCGGAATCTTTATCTAAAATTTGATTTTGAAGGAATTTGGGATTAACACTACTATCTATGTGAATTTAATAACTATCTTGATTATGAATTTGATCGACATAAACTCATTTGTAGGGTTTTTTAAGTTGAAATAAATTGAGTTGCTTATTACATCCTTCAGGAAATCAACATATAAAGTAACATCAACATAATAAGATTCAAAATTACCTATTGGCACTGGTGTAACTATGGGTTGACTAAAATATTTTGAAATTTCCATATCACATTTTATTTTTCCTTGAGTTGTTTTCTCATTTACACCAGGGGCCATTGTATGGGTGATTTTGAAGTCTACACATGATAAAATACTATAAAATTTAAAATAAAATATGTAAAAAATAAATTAAATACATTGTGAAAAATAAATCTCATGTTACTTGATAACATGGTAACATATCTAAGGTTGCCAAACAAGGTTATGTGAATACGCTATCGCTCCACTATATGGTTTTATATATTCATGTCAATGAATGGTAACTTATATTTAGGTTACCATTTTTGTAACATGTGTTTCCTATTGTTGGTGTTGTTTATTAATCTTACGGGTAACACCATGTATTTAAGTTGTTTCTGGTAATGTGAGTTCTACAAAAATGTCTTGAGTGTTCAAACTTTATCGGTTACCTTTTTCACTTATACCTTCATATTTTTGGCTTATAATTTTTAATTTTTCACAAGGTTATTCACTTTTTCTTGTGGCTTTGACTCCATATCTCAATCGTAATGAATTTTTAATTATAATGTATTACTACATTATGGAGAATTAATCCTAAAAATAATATTATATTATAACATAATGGCGAATATACCAACATTGGTTGGACCTAGTGAAATGAATAAGGGAAAACTAGGGTAAAATTTATTTATGACCCTTAGTGGAAACAATAAAGAGATATTAGGGTTTTCCCTTAGTTGAAACAATAAGGTGAAATTACGCTAGTAAAAAACAGCCTCCAATTTCAAACTTTCAAAATCCTAATTTTCATACATTTACAAATATTCATCCCAAAAATGAACCACGACATACTAATTATTATTAGGGGTAAGGTAACATCGGGTATTACTTACTATATACTTTTTTCAAAGAATAACACTTAAGAAATGCATTTGGGGTGCATTATTCACTTCATAGGAGGGATATATTTGAATTCAATCTCAGAAATTCATATTTTGTAAAATTATTTATACGCATGCATCTTGGTGAAAATATCATAATGGAAATATAGCTTCAATAGAAATTATTCAATCACACATAAACTAAAACTAGATACAATATGAAATGTAGTGCAAAACTTAGTAACAATCATATTGGGGTGACCTTTGAAGTCAATATGACTCAAACATATACATTATTTGTTTCATCCAATGTTTTCTTGATCCTTGTGTAGTTAGCTAGGGTTTTTGTAAGGTTCATTCACGATAATAAAACCCCTGTAATGAATCTAGATTGAAAAAAATTGAAAGGTTGAATACAATTTTATATATTGAAAAGATAAGAAGCATGGTATTTACTAGAACACTAACATCGAGTTCGAGACACTAGCACCTTGGTGGTCTTGTCCTTCTCTAGGTAGTTCTATCTGAAGGAGTTTCATATTCTATTTTTATAGACAAAGTATATTAAGTTATTATATAACACATTTCACTTAGTTTGTATCCTAAAATCATCAAATATCATCGAATACAAGTTATATAATTCTTATATAACTATTTCTTACACTTTCTTATCTCTTAGACGATAATGTTTTTTATATCTATTTGACCTCATTCATATGATTAATATTTAATTATGTTAAATCAAGGATCATTGAAATGTTGAAAATAACAATTGATTGTAGCCATGAAAGAAGTATTCCACTTAAGGTAAGGAGGTATATGGTTGTCATCACTATTATTCTTTAGAGGTGTGGAAATCACATGAAAAAAACACTAGAGGAAAGACATAGATATTTATCATCCGATTAATATTTGAAGGAAAGAACATCACAAGTATCATATAGATTACTTACATTTATAACCAAACCAAGAGTAGAATAGGGATACTTTTGATTAATTTCCATTACAACCTATTGGAGATAAATATTGCATCCATTATAACTATTTTTTCCTTCAAGAGGAACACCAAAATTATTATTGATCTCATTTTCTATTACAATAAAATATGGACGAGAATTATTTAACTAATTTTTGTCTTTTTCATATAAATAGGAGGTGAAATATCGAAGTAATGATTTCATTTTTTTCTATAGGAGGATAGAGATCCTAAAACATTTTGACCATTTTAAGTCACAGTCTTAAGTCACTTTAGAATAACACACATAAATTTGGCATCATAAAGCCATATATAAACTCAAAAAAATCATGTGGATTTACATTGTGATGTTAGAATGAATTTACCAAGTGACAAAATTAAGAGGATGTATTTGGCGACATTATAACAATGTTATATGTGACTTACAAATGTATTTGATAAATGGTGTTAGGTGAATTTTAGATAAGAAAGTAGATAACCTTAGTTTCTGAATATTTTTACTTTGATGCATGTTTCAAACAAATAATGTTTCGTTCAGAGGAATCCTTGTTCCCCATATTAACCTATATTATTTTACAACTCAAGGTATTGTTGTAGACATTTTTATTGTATCTTCCTGTTACAAAATGACTTAAGGAGATCTTATAAAAGTAATGGTTTTCTAGTGTAAATAATAATTTATTTTATAGTCAATGTTAATTAATATTTTGATTAATTAGATGTAGAAGGAGAAAACTTTGATAAATTTATCGTCAAGCATTGTTAAGGTATCATGGTATTTATTTTTAAACTATTTTTGTTTTAGGACCTAGAAATTTACCCATTTGGATGATTTTGTGTCTATATTAGGAGAAACATAGGAAGAGTGAGTGAGTAAGGAGGAAAGTAATTTCTTGAAGATATCAAAGATAATAGAAGAGGAGAATACTAAAGTGACCGAGAGTGTGCATAAGGAGAATACTTAAGTGATGAGTATATTTACATGAAATAATTATAGCATAAGTTAGAGAAGACATCATGAAGACCATTGTATTATGTAGAGAGAGAATTTTTTCACATTGATAAACTTATACAACATCTTTAAAGATCATTAATTGATGATAGTACCCTCATCTCAGATGTGCCCCTTTATTCCAATGCAAAATCGATTACTTGGGATTATTTATGTTAGAGTAGGTATTTACCTTAGCTCATGTTTACCTAGGTACTTTGTTTACCTTTATTGTAGTTATCCTCACCCACTTATGTGTGTGGATATTTCTTTTATCTTATTTAGATATTATGAGATATTATCTAGTTGTTAGCTATAGTTCTTTCCTTGATCTATGGTATTGAATAGATCTTTGATGTCTAGTTCTCTCCTAAATCTATGGTCTTGACTAGTTCTTTGATGACTAGTTATTTCCTTGATTTATGGCTTGATCTATGAGCTTGAGTGGTTCTTAGATTGTTATTCCTTGCCTATTTAAACAAGGCCCATTCTCAATGTATTGCATTGAGTTCCATAATAATATATGATATTATTGCTCATTTGTTTGCAAAAGTGTTATGTAAAGTTATTCGGCAAATTTTTTTCTTCTTATTGATCATGGCATTTGATTAGCATCTGTGTTCTTGGCTTGGTACGATCTAGTTATCGTTCCTTTCAATTTACACTATTGGGAGAAAATTTAAATTTTGAAAAACTTGTAGGAGAAGTTGAGAAAACCATATTGTATGCAAAATGGAATATGAGGGTGGGTGAATAATTCCAATAAAACCTTGAAAAAAATTTAAAATTGACTTCCATACTCCATTAACATTCAACCATTAATTAATGCGATCTTTACCGATATATGCAACAACTATCCACAAGAGTATAACAAAGACAAAGTACAAAATAATAAAATGTATAAGTGGGAAACCATAAAGGAGAAGAAAACCCACTAAAACTCTTCTTATATTACACAAATTAAAAAATAAATTAGTGAAGAACCAACTTCCAAAGGAACACCAACCCCTAGTTTAGTACAACACTAACCCTAGAAAGAACACCAACTAATTTAGTAAAGCCCCAAATCCACAAGGAAGTTATAACCCCATGAGGTGATCCAGAAAAAACTCAACCAATTTTAGATTAATAGCTCTGAAGTATTGTTGCTTCCACAACTAACTGAGATCACTAATTCTTCTCACCCACCTTTAAACATAATTCTCTTAACTAACTTAAACTTGATGTTTCATGAATTCAATTCGATTGAAACCCTTGAACAAAATCTATTCAACACTCTTCATAATTTCATATAATCTCTTGGATATGATTTTATACCTTTGACTCACTTGCACTCTCTCACCAAGTTTGCACTTCTCCCTCTTTTTTCACTAGTTCAAATTTGAACCAAAACATGAACTTTATATGAGACTCAACTCAAAAACATAACATAGGTCGGTCCAAACCCAAGATCTCAACCATTAAAAATAAAAAATATAACAATAAACTCATAAAAATTCATATCATGGACCCATGTAGGTCAACCGTGTTTGAAGACACCCAAACAAGAAAAAATAGACACAAAACCCCATCACTTATCTCATCATAGGCCTATAAAATCATCACCATGCTTAGTTAAACCTCCAAATGCCTCACACATATAAAATACATCATCAAACCATCATCCATTCTCACACTATTATTTTCACCTATCATTTTATTCATAATACTACAAAGTAGGACCATTTCCTACTTAAACATCTACTTCTAGGATCCATTATTCACTAAACAAGCTCAAGATCACACAGAAACACAAACAATAAACCATGTAACCACTCAATGGAAATCCACCGACATTTAGGACACATCCACACTTTCTATACCTCATGAAACATCTCAAAATTCAAATTAATCCAACTTTCCTCTTCACCAAACAGACCTTCCCAGAAATCCATTTTCTAAACTTAGCTCGTTTCCACCCTTTCTGATGGGTTTTGTTATTCCCTTCATTTAATCAACTCTTAGTTGATGTCATATTCAAACTAGGGGTGTTTCTGAAGTTATATGCAACAAGAAGAATCTTAGTGATCTAGTAATTTATTGTAGGTATTTTTATTTTTATATTTTCTAGGGATTTTTTACAGTGTCTTTAGGATTCCCAGGACAAAGCCTTGTTAAAACTCAACTATAAGAAACTTGCTGAAATAAACACTCATTGCTAAAATCAATAAATATTTAGAATTAAACATGTTGTTGGAAATAAAACACACTTTTTACGAATGAATCAAATTGATAGAAGTAAACACACGTTTGAAAATGTTCTTGAAAATGCTTAAGAAAATAAGATTCTAATCTATAACACGTATAGGGACAAGTACATAACAAAATTTAACTAAAAAAAAAAAGTATTTACAAAATTAACACTTATGATTTCACAAATTGCTTACAAATATAATAACAATAAGACAAAGAATATTGCTTCATAGGCGAGTAGGCCCTTGCTCGCCTTGAATCGGGAGTTGACAAAATATGATTCTCTCAAAACAAAATGGCTATCTTATTACTAAAATGTTATTTTTACAAACTTCAATGTATATATATATATATATATATATATCATATATATCATCTATTGTCTTTCTCTAATCTATCTACAGGTCCTTATATATATTTCATCATCTAAAGATGCATTTACAATCATAAGTTCTCAATATTTTTCCATCCATCAATAGGTTCTAATGAAACAAAATAGTGCTCAAAGTAGATGTGGAATTTAGGAACCTTTCTAGACATACAGTTGTCTGATCCTGCATATGTATTTCTGGAGTATGAAGAATCAACAATCTATTGATCTGTTTCTAGATTGAAAGGTCCATTAATTTCTCTATCACTAGATGTTTTCAAAATAAACATATTCCCATTGATTTCAGAACTTTGGAGAAGTTCGAACCAAAGGGAACTATTTTGGAACCAAGTGTGAAAGTTCTAGAGCTAAGCGCATGAGTTCGGAAGTAAGTTGTAGAGTTCGGAAGTAAGTTGTAGAGTTGGAACTAATTCGGGAGGTTTCGGGACTAAGCCTCATTGAAGTCAATGTTCCCAAAAATGTCTTTGGTTGCTTCATACTTTTTTCTTTTGATTTGAATGTAACATGTTTTACTATAAACAATGAATTTACACACACTTTGTTAGGAATTATAGGGTTTTTATAAGTTAGAACTAAATCAAATAAAATATGGACGATTACATCCTAACTTATACTAGATCAAACAAAAGTCACAAAATGTAGTCAAAATTAATAAAAAGGAGAGTAAAGTAAGATCATTTATTGCACATTGATGAGGCATGTTTTCACCTTATCATCTCCCCCACAATTACTTGTTTGTAAGTCCTCTTACAAACTTTACTCTTCAAATTTTGGGTTGTGAATTCTATAGTCCAATTGACTATGCAAGTCAAATGGCTAAAACTAAATATCACAAAGTGCTTCAATTGAAGTATTATACCATGATCCTTCTTCTATATTTCTCTACAACTCCTCAACATGAGTGGGATATTGAAGCTCTTTGTTTTTCCATGGAGACATGGGAGTGAGAAGGAGAGGATGACTTGTTCTCATTCCCATCCATATCTGCAACATTTTTCATTGACCTAAGGGATTAGTGTACGCAAAGCTCTAAGCGACTCCATATTAAGTTCATGGGAGATATCACTTCTTTTATTCTCAATGCAGTTGTGAGAAACTCCCATCTCTTCAATCATCCATTAAAAATATCTTCAAATTTTTAATACTCATAAGAGGTGAAGGCATACATATTTTTCGTAGGTGAAAGATAATGTGCCTTTAATCGGTGTCAAAGGCATGTGATCTGAAATTTATAAAGAAAGGCAAATGGTTTTCCATCTTGAGCTCTCATGTAGAGGCCAAATGAACTAGCCTTTAAAAAAGTTCAAAATCCCTTTTTTTTCCATGCTATTGGATTTTGAAGTACAGAAACAAATACATTTAGCTAGATTTTCCCTACATACAAATTGATCATGAAGCTTGTATTTATTTCCAATATAAAAATGTAGAAATAGAATTCGTAGAGAAAATTTTTCTTCTTGCACCTTTGGTGAAGAATATCTGTCATGAACTCGATTCATCTTTTATTTCATGTGAAAGGCAACATGCAATCCTTGATAGTTTCCAGCAAATAAATTTCTCTTCTAGAAAGACACTATATGCAAGAGAAGGTCTCTTGCATGTGAGTAATCTTTCACTCATTATGGAGACCTTTTTTATCTTTACCGGACAATTAAATTTTTCTTCTTCCGATTTTAAAAATATTTCTTCCCATTCCTTCCTTGCCTTATTCTCCTATCCCATATTGGTTCTTAGTTCCTCATTTGATGTTTTAAATTCATTAAGATTTCTACATGTATCATCCCTCTTTGCTTAAGTGTCCATTAAGTCAATTCATTTTGTACAACCTAATTCATTGAAGATACCTTTTGACATAACACTCTGTTTACAAGCCAATTGACATTATTTTTATTTTTCTACCATTTGTTGTTTGACCAATGTCACCTCTTATGTCCTAGCTCTGAGATGAGTTTTTAGTTGCTCAATGAGAATTTCCCTATGCTCCATTTTACTCTTGATGAAGTTTAATTCCTCATCCTTCTCCCTAATGATAAGTTCTTCTCTAGACAAAAACAGATCTGTCTAACTTGTTGTTTCTCCTCTTTTTCTTAAAGTTCCTTGGGGAATGAGCATTTCTCTTCCACCAAAGGGGATTTCCATTTCTATTTCCAAGATGCCAATTCCTCTTCTTCATGTGACAGTGTTGCTAATTCACCCATCTCCTAAAAATCATGTTCTTCAAATCTTTCATCTTCTTTCTCCACCTCAGTTTGACTTGGTCGAGGAGGAGACATTGCCATGCTACCTAGAATATCAACAACTTCTTTCTCCAAACCATCCTATTCTTCAATATCCACTGGAGTTTCCCTAGACCTTTTATGAACTCTTCTTCTTTGAGGAGCTTCCAAATGTCCTAAAGTCTACTTCCTCCTAGATCTTCTTATTATTTTTACTTCATGATCTAGCTTAGGTGAATTGTCACTCTCAGAGACAAATATAAGTTCTTCTAGTATTTCTACAAAGGAAGGAATTTATTTTGAAGGTACAATAGGTTTTGCAGCTTTGATCATTCTTTCATATCTCCTCCTCTTTGGCACATTAACCCCAACTATTTCTGTCTTTTTCTATGTAGGGGGATCAATATCCAATTTAATTTTAGGGGAGAAAGGTGTTAGTATTCACCTCGAGATAATATCGGGACTTTATTTCAATTGTTTAGGGAACTTTTTTCATGCTTCTTCTCCATTTTTCTTTGATATAAAATGGTCTTTGACAGACTAGATGGACTAATCCATGATGTCTAATTGTCTTGACTCCCCAAGAATACCTCTCGATCCATTATCTAGATGGAGTAAAAAAGGAACCCTAGAAGATTTACTATATATTCTAGTTTTGCAGCCCCATATCTAAGATATATTAGCATCCTAAAGACCTATCTTCCCACAGGTCCTAAATTGACCATCACAAGTTAGGTACTTAACTACCTAAAATGATACCCTATAAAAGGGTTTGGGAAGAATGGCTCTTGACCCCTTGATGGTTTTCTTAGTGTTATAAATATATTGGGGTTCAGATTCCCCCTCTTGTATGAAGGTTTCCACTAGTTCTTTTAGGGTCCCCTCGACGGGATTTAGGACATGTACAAGCTGGTACCTCGGATCCATTGCTCATTGTATTTAATGTAAATGGAATTACAATGTTTTTAACCTTAGTTCTGGATTCTTCTAAATTTACAACAAATTCCCTTACCAATTTGTCATTGTACTTTGAGAATTTCTATATGAACTCCAGCCACCCTGCTTGTTCAAAAATGGATGCCACTTATCCATCTGCAAGAAGTTGTGTATCATCCTCTAGATTTAATTTATTTTTATCCTCATGGAAAAGAGGATGATTAAAATTATTCCTTCTTTCAAATCCTTACTTGGTGGGAGATAGTTTGAGAACTATTGGATTTTATTGTGGAACATATTGGATTTGGCTACGAAAATTTGCGTTCAAATGAAGAATTCAAATATAATTCTCTTTGCTTCTCAATATTGTTTATTCCGCCCAAATAGTATCTCATTATTAATATGACGCCACTTTTACGTGTTTAATCAACATGATTACTTTGTTTTAATCATAATGCACAATAAATGACTCATCATATCGACTAATTAAATCAAGTCTAATCACACATGTGAACTTTTAATTTAACCTTTAATAAAATGAAGACATAATTACCATCCTAGCGGATGTGATTCCTTCACTGGATGACTCATCATTCCTAAAAAACATGAAAAAGGAAAAGTGGCTAGAAAATACAATTGGAACTCCAAAAAGTTCCTTATATTTTGATTTAGCCATTTATTGAGGAGATCAATCACCATTTCTACGGTTTTCAATTAGTTGTTGAGAAAATTTTCTCGGGAGGAAAACACCATTTACTAGTTTTTATTCCCTCCTTTTTATTTTTATTTTTTTAATTTTTATATTTTTATATCTATATATTTTCTAGGAAGAGAATGCCATTTGCTGGTTTTCATTCTTTTCTGTTTATTTTGGATCCATGCATCTTATTATTTGATCATTTTGGAAGAACTAGGTTCTTCCAAATGATCAAATTCTTGTTTGCTTCAATCTGTTTCAAGAACTTATCCTTGGTAGGAAGCTTCCTATTAAGTTTCATCTTGTGTCCATTGACTTGAAGTGTCCTTCTACCGCCATCAATGGGAAGTAGATGAATATAGCCATTTTCAATAATCTTCTCAATATGACAAGGTCCTAACCACCTAGTTCTCAACTTGCCTTTAAATTGTTGGTGCTTGGAATCAAATAGTAATGCCAAATATCCTACCTCGAATTTCCTTTCCTTGATATGTGTATCATTCCACTGCTTCCTTTGGTCCTGAATTAACTCTTTCTATTAAAGTGCTTCTATTATCATCTCATCCAATTCATTGAGTTGTATAATTCTTTCCTTTTGTCTTGCATCCAATTCAAAACCCAATTTAGCTTTTGTTCCCAATGTTTGTAGTTCAAATTCAATAGGTAATAAGGTATTTTTACCGTAGACTAAGTCATATGGTGAGAACCTTGTTTTAGTCTTCTAAGTTATATTATAAGCCTAGATAGCTTCGGGTAACATCCTAACCCAAGCTCTTATACTGCTTCAATTGTTTTGGTAACGATGTTTTCCAATTATATCTTTGTCACCTTTGCTTTCCCACCTTTGTATTGTGTGTGATAGGAGATGACTTCTTATGGTTCAATAACTACTTGAGGTTGCAGAGGCATTTCACTAGTGAAAGTTGGTTGTCCCATCCTTTGACAAGGATCACACTTTGCTTGATGTATTTCTTCACATATTTATAAAGAGATGGCCAATAATAGCTAGTGCCAAGTATTTTTGTGCTTTTTTTTTTGAAAAGTGTCCTCTACTCCGTTCATCATCACATGCCCGAGCATGTCAAAGATTTTATTTTATCTCACACTGCGATGTAAAATAAAATTACGACCACATTTAAATAACATTTTGTTTAACAATTTAAATTGTACACGATTTTGATTAATATTTTCATTTCTTTCTTGGCAAAAGAAGGGGTAAACTTCCCTATTCATAGATAATTTTCCATATCATCAAACCATGGTGTATCAGCTAAAAGAGAAAATAATTGTTCATTTGGAAAGTTTTCCTTTACTTGATCTTTCTCCCTTGTAGTGGTTAATCTTGATAAGAAATCAGCTACCACATTAGATTTTCCTTGATTATCCACAATGGTAATATAATATTTTTGTAAAAGTAATAACCATCTAGTTATCCTACCTCTAACCACTGGTTTGGTCATTAAGTATTTAATTGTTGAGTGATCTATATGTACAAATATTTTGTAACTGTAATATAATGCCGAACTTATTAATTTCATAAATCATAGCAAGAAATTATTTTTAGAGGTGGTGTAATTTTTATAGTGGAAGTCAGATTTTTACCAAGGTAGTAAATAGCATACATTTTCCCTTCTTCATCTTTATAACCCGAGAACTACACCAATTTTTTTTTGAGGCATCTGTTTGGATGTGAAAGGGTTTCATTAGTGTGTTTAGTGGACATGAATGTGGTAACAACGTATGATATGCATCAACGTCTCTAAATTTCCCTTGAGAAAAATCTTTGGAAAAAGGACACTAGGTAGAGTTATGATACTTATCTTGTTGTTCAAACTCCTTTTCACCGATGCTTTCCAAAATTCCTCACCATTCAATAATATATTTGAGATTGAAGCTCCCGATTCCATAGCTATTTCTTCCTCTCCTTAAGATAAATCTCATTCCTCGGAGTGAAGTTATTTACATCTACGGAATTGCCATTTTCCAGAGATAACTATGCATGTTTCGGAACAAATTCCAAAGGTTCCAAAACTATCCCCTATTGTTCCACGAGAAAAATTGTGATCATTTGATGGATGATTAATCATATTCTCCACCTCCCTTACGTGATCCTGCAATTTCATCATAGCCAAATAAGACAAGTTTTTTTATTAGTATCGGGTCATAAACCCATAATTGTTCTTGATTATTAATAAAATGCCATGCAAAAGGATATAAGGAAATTTTCTTAGAATTATTAACATTTGAGATAGTCATATCACTTGATCTGTAATCAACTCATGAAATAATTATAGCTAACCATGGTGTGCCTAAAATAATGGGATAACCAAGTGTTTTACCTTTTGGCCATAATATAAGGAATTCCACTTGATACTCCCATCACTTCGCCATAACTTCCACATCTTCAATGACTCCTTCTAATTTATATACTAAGTGATCTCGTCATCTGCATATGGTGCTAGTAGGATGTATACATGTTAATGGTAATGTTTTCAAAGTGTCCTTTGTCATCACATTTATAGCTTCTCCCAAATCAACCAAAAGATTATGTATATCTTTATTTCCTATAGAGATAGAAATAATAGACATTTCAGATCCCTATATTTGAGAAATAAGAGTTTTCTTGCCAATAAATCAGTAAGTTTCCCATCTACCTTAATAGTCTTAGGGTACTACCTCTTCATTCCGAGTCTTTCAAACATAACATTTTTATTAATTTTTTAAATTCGAGAATGTCATTAATTTCTTGCAATAATTCAATATTTAGTTTCCTTAATTCTTGCAATAACATGAATTCCTTGGTTTCCATAACTTCTTTAAAATGTATTTTCAATAGAGTTTCTATCTAGCTCCTTCCCATTTTATTTTTCATCCTCCTTAGGAACAATTGAACTAGGAGTTTTCAATTTTTATGTCATCTCAGTAATTATAATAGGTGAACTATTAATTATTTTTCCAGATCTTGTTTGAATATCCTTATAGTCCATGACAATAAGATGAACTAGTTTTTCTTTTCTGCATTCTGTAGATAGGGGTTAACCTTTTACGGATTAGCCACTCGTTGTGCTAGCATTTTTTTTAACCAAAATTTTACTTTTTGAGCCTTGTGTTGGAGAACCCATTATGTCCAATTGATGTTGGTTGGGATATGTTCTTGCTTGAGCATAGTTATTAGTTTTCCACCTAGCTTGTGACCAAGTATAAGAGTTAATTTGGCCTAACCATAGTGGTTTGTGTCTATCACATCGCATACCAAGCTTCTCCCTGCCCAAACTGGGGATTTCATGTTGGTTGAGGGGTCTAAGGTGGTTTTCCACAATTTTTTTGCACTCTTTGAGCTGCCCATGGCATCATCCAGGGATTAGGAAAAAATCTTGGTATGAACTACCCTTGGCTAGGTTGTCTCTAGACAAAGTTTACTTCTTTTGCAGTGGATGAAGTGTTGGTCTGTTTAAGGTGATTTTTTATGAATGGAAGAAGAGAACAAACATTAGCTTCATGTTCCCTAGATTCAAAGATAAGACATATTTCTGTTTTATCCAAAGGATAATCTTTGATTGCATACTTCTTTTTGCATCTAGGAAATACATAGCTAATGGTTCGATATTATAATTTCTCTCGGCTTCCAATCCGTCCCTGGTAGAATTTAATTGAAAACAGGATTTTGTTTTAAAGTTTTCTAGTTCATCCATAAGTTTTCTCATGTCTTCATTTGCAGTTTTCTGAGTTTTCCTTTCCTAGGTTTACCCTTGTTCTTGAATAACTTCTACAAAGATCTTTAATACAATTCATTCTTAATTGATTAATGTTTCCATCTCCCATTAAGTTAAGAGCTTCCCTAGATTCATCATCCATACCTTTAACAAAAATGGTATTGCTTAGATGTTTTGAAGTACAAATCCACGCGTTTTACTTACAAAGAGGGTTCTATCTAAATAATCTTCCATATTCTCATCCTCTTCCTATTTGATGATAAAAATTATTCCCTCCTATTTCTCCCTTGATAGTAGTCTTTTTATTTGTCTAGGATGACATTTTCCATTTGTGCCCAAGTAGTAATAGAATTGAATGTGTTGATGTCGAATCGCAGTACCCCTGGGACTCTGCAACACGATGGGTTGAGACTCTCGGTGCGATTGCATAACATGGAGCTTTTCCCAGTGTGGGACCTCGTGAATTGGAAAATCTCTCGGATGAAGGCGGTTCCTATTCCTCTCTTGAGATGCACACGTAAAAATGCGAGAGGGTTTACTCAAAACCTAAACTAACTTTTCAAGGAGACAGGTAAGAAGATGCATAAAATAAAACCTAAACTACAAAGGTGATGCACCGAGGAATGAAGAACACCTGTCTTGCCAATAAACACAGACCATTAAAATGCAATACAAGATCATACACAGATAGCCAGATTCACAGTGAAAGATCAGGGGGATGCAAATGAATACAGAGAGGGTTGAGAATCATCCATAGACATGCATTAATTTTCTCCAAAGATTGATACAAAGACATTGAAAAAATGCCAAGAGGCGAGTTACATTGAGTTTTAAATGGGAGGTTTGAACTCCACAAATTCACCTGCCAAAGAGAAGAAGGGAGGGGCAAAACAAGAATGTCCAACCTTTAGAAAGAAGCCCCTCCTTACAATTTATAGGAAGAATGAGAGAGAAAAGAGAGAGGAAATCAAAATCTGCCCCAACCACCTCCAGAATGCACTTAACTATCTCATTATGGTGGTAGGTGAGAACCCCAGCGAACCCAAAAGTGGCGAACTGTATTTTGCATTTTTAAGAATTTTTTCTCACCCAATTAAAGATATCTAGTCGTAGTTGGATAGAGGACTTTGTAAGCTTTCCGAAAAGTCCAACCTTGCATGAATCCGAGCTCCCAGTCAAAAGTTATGGCCATCTGAATATCTGCGCCAGGGCTTGCTTCCTGTCAGCGCTCAAAATGTTGCGCCTCTTGAAGGTGCGCCTTGGCGCATCCCTGTGTGTGTCGACATCCTCTTATGTGTGCCAAGGGTGCATACATTTCCTTGTCGACACTCATTTACATGTGCCATTTCTGTGCGCCAAGGGCGCATACATTTCCCTGTCGACACTCATTTCCATGTGCCATTTCTGTGCGCCAAGGGCACATACATTTCCCTATCGACACTCATTTCCATGTGCCATTTCTGTGTGCCAAGGGTGCATACATTTCCCTATCGACACTCATTTCCATGCGCCATTTCTATGCGCAAAGGTGCATACATTTTAGGTATTTGAGCTTCTTTGATTTCTATAATCTTCTGCTTGTCTATATCTACCTGGGGGAAGATATATACAACAATTTGGTGACTCAATGGGATTACCTACCTGCTAGGTAGAAGATCAGTGGCCTTTTAGCAATCCGTTGGGCATGGAGTCATAAGCAATAACTTGAAACCAACCTGATATCTGATCTCGAGCCTGATACCGCAACTTCTTCTTCGAGAGCACGCTGAACTATAGAAAACAACCTGAGAGCAACAAAACCTATGCCGGAGCACTTAGGGAAACAGAAACCTAACTACAACAAGACAATGTGCATATGCACTTAGAGGAATTTAAATCTAGGCTAATATTTACAAGGGTAAACCTTTTCCTTTTAATAGCAATGTTTAAGATAGATTCCGTTAACCGAGAATCGGGAGTTCTCCTCCATCCAAAGTAGACAATTGGAAGGCATTGCTATTCTTACATCCTGTGACCATGTAGGGGCCACTCCAAATGGCATCAAACTTGGAATGCCTTCCTGGTTTTCTCGATCTGCATCCCATTTCAGAACTAAGTCCCCTTCCTGAAGGTCCTTGTTCTTGCTTTCTTATCAAACCATCTTTTACTAAGGTCTGATCTTTCTCAATTGTTTGAACTGCATGTTCTCTAATTTCTTCCAATTCCATCAACTCTGCATACCTAGCCTCCATTGGTTCAAACTCAGCCAACTCCAACTGCTTCATGAACTCCAATGTAGGCAGTTCTAATGATATAGGCACATTGCCTCTTTTCCATAGACCAACTTGTAAGGGGAATTACTGTAGACCTCTTTGGCGTTATTCGTCATAGGCCCATAATGCCTTTTTAGCTTGGTATGCCATGTTCTTTGTTCGTGGAGTCCTCCGATGATTCTTAGAAAATTTTTGTTTGTGGACTCACTTTGTCCATTACCCTACGGGTAATAATTTGAAGAGGTGCTCAAATAGATTCCATTCTTGACAGCCCATTACGTAATCTTGGAACCTATAAATGCCAATGCATTATCGATATGATAGTGGTGGCACACCGAACACGGTCACTATTCCTTCATAAAAGTCTAGTATGTTAGACTCATTTGCCTCTTTGAGCGCTACTGCTTGGTCCACTTGGTGAAATAGTCCGTTGCCGTGAGAATCCACTTGTGGCCTTGGCTTGAGTTTGGGTTGATGACCCCGATGAAGTCCAATCCCCATTGCATAAATGGTTGGTCAACGAGAATTGGGTGCAATGGAAGTCTTTGCTAGTCTTTCTTTGCCTGTGAAGAGTGCACATTTCTTGCACTTTCTTATCCATGTATAGCAGTCATTGAAGACTGTCGGCCAATAATACCCTGCCTTCATTATCTTGAGAGATGTTACTCGTGGGGTGAAATGTCTGCCAGAATCTCCATCATGAAAATCTCGTAACACCCTCTCAATTTGACCTGTCCCAATGCACCTCAATAGAACTCCATTAATGTCTTTCCTGAGAAAAACACCATCAACAAGCACATATGGAATAGCTTGTAATCTAAAGTATCTCCTCTTTTCTTTACTCATTTCTGGAGGGCATAGTCCTGTCTATAGGAAGTGTATCATATTCTAAGTCCAACAAGGAGTAGGCACATAATCATTTTCATGTTCTTGGCCATCCTGTAGTACCAAGAAAGCTTCCTTTTCATTACCTGCTTCAACTTGTTGACTCAAGGCTAGCTGCTCACATAGTCCCTTTCCACGTACTAGTTTTGTGACCTTGATCTCGATGTCATATTCCATGACACGAGTGATCCATCCTGCACGCTTCTCATTTAGATCCTTGTTTAGAAGGAAGTCCTTGACTCCCGCATGAGAGACCAATAATTGAATCTTGTTGTTCAAGACTAGGTGCTTGAATTTCTTTAAGCTCCTGATCAATGCAAGGACATGCTTTTCAATGAAAGAGTACCTTGTTTCGTATTCCTCCAAGCCTTGACTGAAGAAAGCAACTGGTTGTTCTAATCCTCCTTTGTTTTGTTGGACTAGGATTGCAGAAATTGTGTCTCCACCACCGAAGGCATATAGCACGAAGTCCCTAGAGAAGTCTGGATTGACGAGAGTTGGGGCTTGAGATATAGCCTCTTTTATTGCCTCAAAACTTGCCTTGCCTTCAGATGTCCACTTAAATGCCATGCTCTTCTTTAACATTAGTGTTATTGGCTTCACGAGAGCTGCAAAGTTTGGAACAAACCTGCAGACAAAATTGATCCTTCCTAAGAAGCTTTGAAGAGCCTTCTTGTGACTTGGCAATGGCAACGCTCGAATTGCTTCAACTCTTTCTGGGTCAATCGTCAATCCTTCCTTTGAAACAATATGGCCTAGAAGTTTTCCCTCGTGAGCCAAGAATATGCACTTTTTGGGATTCAAAGATACCCCAAATCTTCTACACCTCTGAAATACCTGCCTTAGATGAAAGAGGTGATCCACTGCATTTTTTGAGAATACAGTGATGTCATCAAGATATATTAGAACTATTTTATTGATCAACCCCTTAAATGCCATATCCATTGCCCTTTGGAAGGTGGCTCCAGCATTTGATAGCCCAAATGGCATCTTCTTGTAGGCATAGGTCCCCCATTTGGTGGTGAAAGCCGTCTTGAATTGGTCATCTTCTTTCACCATCACCTGATTATACCCTGAGTAGCCATCTAGGAGAGAGAATCTCTCTGAACCGGATACTACTTGCAATATTTGTTCCATTGAAGGAAGTGGGTAATGATCTTTGAGAGATTCCCTATTGAGGTCTGGAAATCCACACATAACCTGATTTCTCCGCTCTTCTTCCTGACCGGAACCAAGTTTGCAACCCAGCTTGAGTGCTTGATCGGGAATATAATGCTTGCCTCTATTAGCTTGTTTAATTCTTTCTTCATTAGAGGCTCAATGTGAGGGTTGACTGGTCTCTGCTTCTGCCTGATGGGCTTAGCATCCGGATCCAATTCTATGGTATGTTGTGCCAAATTTGGATCGAATCCTCTTAATTCTTCATAGCTCCAAGCGAAGACATCTGGAAATTCTTGGCAAAGTTGTATGAAATCTGATTTCTCCTGTTCAGTGGCCACTTTACCAATTTGAAGTGTTTTGCCTTCCAATTTGGAATTGGCTCTAAATCTTCTCTCTTGACCTATATGTTAGCCTTTTCCTTACGGGCTGGTCGTTAGGGTTGAAGATAGACTCCAACGTTACTAAACCCTTAGGAAGCTTGTTTGTCGTAGTTGCACTATTTGACCCCCATCTTGCTACTCTAATTTGTCTGATTCCTAGTGAGAATTCAGCCTCTTCTTGTAAGAAATTGACAATCTGTTGATCATTCTCAAAAACCTGCGACTTGTGTTGTTATCTGGGCTACTTTGGCCTCACAATCACATGGATATGTGGCTGTGTTTTTCCCCTTCTGATGTTGTCAACCACATCAAACGTTGCTCCAACTGCTGCGAGCCTATCTGCGACTTCATTTTTCTTCCTGGGTATGGACACAATGTTGAAAGCTTCGAAATCCTCAATGAGGTCCCATACCCTATTCTTGTAGCTCCTTAGCAGGTCATTCTTTGTAGCATGTTGTCCCCTAACTTGGTTGACGATTAGCTCACTATCTCCAAACACCTGCAAGTTCTTTATGCCCCTTTTCCTGGCCCAATGAATTCCATGAATCAATGCTTCATATTCAGCCGTGTTGTTTGAACAAGAAAACTGGAAATGAAAAGCTGAAAAATATTTGATGTCTTGTGGTGAAATCAACATTGCACCACCTCCAACACCTTGTCTGCTTCTCGAACCATCAAAAAATAATTTCCAAACTTTGTTTTCATCCTTTTGTTCAGGTTGAATGATGTTGGGAATGGGTGAATTTTCTTCATGTATACAATATACGCCCAATTCATATTCTTCAATTTCCTTGTATGGGTCAAATTCATGACTCTTGTTTTCCCATTCATCCAAAGTTAAATCAGGAATTCCCTCGACCTTAGTACCTGTTTCTAGATCACTCGAACACTCCTCCTGATCAAAAGCCGAGCAATTTGCATTGATAGGATTTGGTACATGAGGCTCAATATGGAAATTGGCAATTGGTTCTGACCTGATTGTTGCTTTGGCTCCATACCTTGTCCTAAAAATCATGTGCGACCAATCTGCAGATAAATATCCACCGATTTTTACAGTGAAGTCCCTTGATAGACACAATGGAAAGAGTGGCGGAAGGTCAATCACAGACACATCTTGCAAAACTGTAACATTAGGACAGGAATGTAGTGTTAGGCTTAACCCCTTGATGACCCCAACTATTCCTATTGCCATTCCATCTAGTTCATCTTACTACTCCTTTCAAAGACCTTGGCTCATACTTGGACCTAGTTGATCCGCTATTTTTGGCATCACTGAACTACTTGCCCCTGAATCTATCATGCAGTTGTGTACCAAGTGGTTTCCAACAATCAACGAAACATAGAATGGTGGAGGCTTCAAATTTTTTCTTGTCTGGCCCCCATCATGTTGCATTGCATTAGTGAGAACTTTCTCATGTCCCTGGTTTGATACATTTGTGGCAGACCAATTAGCCATTGCAACTTGCAATAAATCTCGTTGCCCTGGGATCGCCAGTGATTCCCACATGGAAATGTTCACATGTGTCTTCTTCATTTGATCGATGATGTTGAAGGGGGATGAATTGTCCTTTTGCTGTCCCTTGCTTGGCGCAACCTTTTCTGGAGCTTGAACAGGTGCATGTGTTGCTACAACAGGTACCTTAGGTTGATTCTACACATTTGGAGCTGTGTTTGGTCTACTGATCCCTTGTTGTGTAGGAGTGTACTGAGAAACAACTGGATTACACGGTTGTTCCTCTCCTATATTTCTCTTCTTTGACCATGTGTTGGCAGCCATGCCTTGAAAAGGCTGTTGGTTAACTCCATAGAAGTCTTCCGTTTGCCAATTGGCCAATGTGGTTTCTGTTGGAGGTCCTTCTTGTTGCGTTTGTTGCTGTTGATTCTCCTCCTGGCTTGGTTCTTGAGGAACACCAATGGTTTGCACCATCAAGGCCTAATTTAGTGCACCATTGAAACATGCTGACTGATTGTGAGGTAGATTGCAAGGGTAACACCAGTCGTACTCCTGTGCCATGTTATTTTGTGTCGAGACCAAGGCTCTTGAGGACATCGTTGCATTTGGATCATACGGTCGAAATGGCCTGGTAGCTTGAGGTTGTCCTTGGTTTTGGTTTTGATTTGCAGCCTGAGGTGGTGGTCTATTTTGTTGGTATGGGGGCCTAGCTTGGTACTGTGCTTGAGGCTGATACGGTCTAGCACTTTGAGCTTGTTGTCTTTTGATAGTCACAAGCTCATTTCCAAGGTTCTGTAGTTGTTTCATAACCTCCTGCAATTCCTTTGAAGTATTTGAAGAAGTCGACGCCTCATTATTGCTTTGATTTCTAGGAGTTGGAATGGGATTCAACTCGGTGCTTTTGTTATAGGATTTCCCATATCGGATAGAGAGGCATTGGTGGCCTTGGTGCAAGCTTGCCAGCTTGGATCAAACAGTTCTCTACTCTGATAGCTATGTCGTAGGCCCCTGGCAGCGTTGTCCCTCCCATTGATTGGATCATCATGGCTATGTCTGAATTTATAGCCTTTAAGAAATAAAGGAATGCTCCTTCGGCGGTTGGTCTAACGGCTATTGGAATCCTGTCCCATGTCCGTTGGAATCTGAAGTTGAAATCTGTCATTTGTTCATTAGGAGCCCTTTTGATTGTTGTCAGTTGTTCCAATAAAGATAAATTGTCCGCTCTCTCCCCGAATTGGCTGCAAAGAGCAGAACAAAGTTGGTTCCAATTCGTAATAGACCCTGCTGTAAGGCTCCTAAACCATTGTAAGGCCTTGCCTTTGAAAGATGAAGCCAACAGCTTGACCGCAACATCCATTTCATTTATTTCGTGGATTGCACATGCATTAGCAATATCCTGGATGTGATCAATAGGAGTAGTATGATTTTCTCTGTGAAATAGGGTATGTTCTTTAGTCTTTGCAAGCTGGAATTTGATTCTGAGCATTTAGGGCAAGTGGACTACTACCCGTGAAATTGACAAAGGGATTCGGTGGTAGATGTGCCATTATGATTGGCCTAAGAACCCTGGTCGATGCGAGAAAAGGCCTACCAGGTGGAGGTGTAGACAAAGTCCTGTTAGGTGGAGATGGTGATCTTTGTGGTCTTCTTCCTCTCCTTCCTCTACCTGGTGAAAGTTACAAGTGGAAAATAGCCCCTCTTCTTGAGTATTGGACCTAGTTTGAATTCTTCTCATATGCTTGGGAAACCTTTGCTGCTACACCGCTAAATTCTATCCCCTTCGGAGTCACCAGATGTGTTAGAAAGTGAGCCTCAAAAGGCTAGATTCTGCCAAGTTACACACCAAACCTGACAATATTTAAAAATAGAATTTTGAAAGACTTGTATTTTTGATATTTTAGAGTTTGGAACTTGATTTGGAATGACAGTCTTGAAAATCCAAAATGCGGACTTAAAACCACGAAATCTGAAAATCAAAAAACCATGAAATTTTGACAAGTCAAAATCACAAAAATCTAAGAATACCATTTTGAAGATTATCCCCCGATCTATCAACTGGTGAAATTTTGACTTGTTTCGAGTAAGTTAAGTCCTTGAAAATTGATTTCAAAGTTCAGCCTGGAAGGTAAAAAAAACTGAAACTGTAAAACCTGCAATTTTTAAGGCCGAATTTCATGAAAACTCCTTCAAATCTTATGGAATGACCTCTTGGTCCCACCGGGCATGCCAAAACTGTTGATGTCGAATCGCAGCACCCCTGGGACTCTGCAACACGATGGGTTGAGACTCTCAGTGCGATTGCATAACATGGAGCTTTTCCCAAGTGTGGGACCTCGCGAAATTGGAAAAGCTCTCCGGATGAAGGCCGGTTCCTATTCCTCTCTTCGATGAACACGTAAAAATGCGAGGGTTTACTCAAAACCTAAACTAACTTTTCGAGGAGACGGGGTAAGAAGATGCATAAAATAAAACCTAAACTACAAAGGTGATGCACCGAGGAATGAAGAACACTGTCTTGCCAATAAACACGAGACCATTAAAATGCAATACAAGATCATACACGAGATAGCAGATTCACGGTGAAAGATTAGGGGATGTAAATGAATACAGAGAGGGTTGAGAATCATCCATAGACATGCATTAATTTTCTCCAAAGATTGATACAAAGACCTGCTTGAAAAAATGCCAAGAAGAGGCGAGTTTCATTATAGTTTTAAATGGGAGGTTTGAACTCCACAAATTCACTGCCAAAGAGAAGAAGGAGGGGCAAAACAAGAATGTCCAACCTTTAGAAAGAAGCCCCTCCTTACAATTTATAGGAAGAATGAGAGAGAAAAGAGAGAGGAAATCGAAATCTGCCCCAACCACCTCCAGAATGCACTTAACTATCTCATTATGGTGGTAGGTGAGAACCCCAGCGAACCCAAAAGTGGCGAACTGTATTTTGCATTTTTAATAATTTGTTCTCACCTAATTAAAGATATCCAGTCGTAGTTGGACAGAGGACTTTGTAAGCTTTCCGAAAAGTCCAACCTTGCATGAATCCGAGCTCCCAGTCGAAAGTTATGGCCATCTGAATATCTGCGTCAGGGCCTGCTTCCTGTCAGTGCTCAAAATGTTGCGCCTCCTGAAGGTGCGCATTGGCGCATCCCTATGTGTGTCGACATCCTCTTATGTGCACCAAGGGTTCATACATTTCCCTGTCGACAATCATTTACATGTGCCATTTCTGTGCGCCAAGGGTGCATACATTTCCCTGTCGACACTCATTTCCATGCGCCATTTCGTGTGCCAAGGCGCATACATTTCCTGTTGACACTCATTTCCGTGTGCCATTTTTGTGCACCAAGGGTGTATACATTTCCCTATCGACACTCATTTCCATGCGCCATTTCTATGCGCCTAAGGGCGCATATATTTCCCTATGACACTCATTTCCATGCGCCATTTCTGTGCGCCAAGGGCGCATACATTTCAGGGATTTGAGCTTCTTTGATTTCTATAATCTTCTGCTTGTCTATATCTACCTGGGGGAAGATATATACAACATAATGTTAATCCCATAAACCACCTCATTGCTGCATCTTTTAGAGTGGATGGAAACAACGTGAGTTTTTGATTTTCTGTCTTGTAATCATAGGTATGATAATAATTTGAATTCAAACAAGAATTGGTTAGGATCCTCGGATGTCATCCCTCTAAATAGAGGCAAGCGTGCACGTGAAATATTCTTCATATGTGTATCATCATCCTCCAATGAATTAGATAGGTAAAGGTCCTATCGGGTTTTTGTGCCATATCTTTAGTATATTCTAGATATATTTCCCAATTAATGTGGTATGTGATCCACTTTGGTGAATGTGAAAAATCAGGAGTAGGGGTTTAACTATTCAATTGAGAATCAAAACTTTCTCTAAGAGGGCCTTGGGATACAATCATTCTCTTAAATGTTCCATTTCCTTCTCATGATTGTTCCAAAATTTACAAAGTTCGAAGTTCAACTTCTTGTCTAATAGGAGACAATAGTGCTTCTAATTCTTTCTCAACCTTCTTATTTGAACTAGAGGATGCTGATAGTTATTGTTGAGATTTTTTTTGGAGAAATCTACCCTTTGAGTCTCTTAGTCTACTCAGAAATTTTATGATAATGCGGGAATATTTCTCAATTAGTAGATGTATGATTATTGCTCTTGTTGACACCTAATTTGACAATTCTAACTAGTGGGTTCCCGATAATTATGCCAAAAATGATGGGTGTCATTATTCCATTTATTTAATCAACTCTTACTTGATGTCATATTTAAACGAGGGGTGGGTTTGAAGCTATATGCAATAAGAAGAATATTAGTGATATATTAATTGATTATAGGTATTTATTATTTTTATATTTTTGGGGTGTTTTTGCGGTGTCTTTAGGATTCCGTGGCCAAAGACTTATTATAACTAGACTATAAGACACTCATTGCTGAAATAAATAAATCTTTAGAATTAATCATGCTGCTGAAAATGAAACACACTTTTATAGAATGAAACAAATTTTTGGAGGTAAACACACTCTTGCTGAAGTAAACAAAATCTTGCAGAAGTAAACACATGTTTGAAAATGTTGTTGGAAATGCTTGCAAGGAAATAAGAGTCTAATCTATAACACCTATAGGGACAAGTACATAACAAAATTTAACTGAAGAATCAAAAGCATTTACAGAATTAAATCTTAATAGATTTCACGAATTTATTAGAAATATAAGTACCAATAAAACAAATAATCCTTCTTCTTAGAGGAGCGGGAGCTTTCTCCACCTTGAATAATGAGTTGACAAAATATGATTATTTGAAAATGAAATGGCTATCTTATTAATGAAATGTTTTGTCTTACAAAATTCACTATATATTTATATCATATATATCATCTATTGTTTATCTCTAATATATCTACAGGTCCTTATATATATTTCATCATCCGAAGATGCATTTACAATCATAAGTGCTCAATAGCTATATGTTCTAATCAAACAAAATAGTGCTCAAAGTAGATGTGGAATTTAGGAACCTTGTTGGACAAAAAACTATTTGATCTTGCATACGTATGTTAGGAGTATGAAGAATCAGAAATATATTGATCTTCTCATGATTAGAAGGTCCATTAATTAATCTATCATTGAATTTTTTAAAAATAAATAGATTCCCATTGATTTTGTAACTTTGGAAATGTTCCAACCAAAGCAAACTATTTTGGAATCAATCATGTGAATGTTCAGTAGCTAAGCATAGGAGTTCAAGAACTAAGTGTTGGAGTTTCAAAACTAATTCTAAAGGTTCTGGAACTAAGTGATAGAGTTCCTTTGCTGTGTGATGGAGTTATGGAACTAAGCCTGGAGGTTCGAAGCTAAGCCGTATTGAAGCCAATGTTCCCAAAAACGTGTTGGTTGCTTCATACTTTATTCTTCTGACTGAATGTGACATGTTTTATTACAAAAAATGAATTTCCACACACTTTGTTAGGAATTACAGAGTTTTTAGACGTTAGAACTAAATCAAACCAAATATTTTAAATTACATCCAAACTTATACTAGATAAAAAAAAGTCACAAAATGTAGTCAAACTTGATAAAAATGAGAGTAAAATAAGATCATTTATTACACATTAATGAGGCATATTTTGGCCTAATCACTTTCCATAAATTCAAAGACTTAGAAAGACATTCAATAGGAACTAAATTCATTCCTTGTTACTCTAAAATGGATAGAACACATAATCTAATAAAAATTATGGGTCTTCTAAATCCATCTTCTAGAGAAAGCAATCATGTCGTGGACTAGTGAAACTAGGTCAACTTGACCTAAACCTTGAAAAATCAAGTACACATTCGAGCTTCAAAAATAATGAAACATGTCAAATTATATGTATAAAAACCCTAATGAAATTATAATCCTTCACTATGCACAAAAGATCTTAAGCACATCCATTTTCTACCACTTCCAAACACCCCCTTTTGACCTAAGAGAATTCTTCAAAGATAGGGAACACTTTGACATCTAGGACTTTATCAAAAATCTAAAAGTGTCATTGAAATCTATTAAAACTTCTAGGATTTCATAAATGGTGATTTAGTCCATAGGTTTAATGGAAAATGAAGCCACAAACTGAAATTATTCAAAAACTTGCCTTTTTGAGTCGGGTCCACATATAGTCACAAGGTCTATCATAAATTTCTATAAATTTGGAGTCCTATAAAACTTCCAACCATCACATTAGAAAAAGTAGTGCATTCTAGGAACCTACTAAGAAGATCTTCATTAACGCTCTCAAACTAGGGTTTTAAACTAATAATTTTTTTCTCGGCCTTCTTAATGATCATTCATAAATGTTTGGGCCTCAATTAACATATTTTTAAATTTGAGATATTATTAAAGTTGAAATGACCATGAAAACCTTAAATGTGTTGGCCATGAGAATTTTTGTCACTTCAAGCTAGAAAACATGCTTTTTGGACCTTGTTTTCCTAAAACATCATAACTTGTAAATTTATCTTCAAAATGACCTAATATTTTTTTCACTCCTCTAGAAAACAAATTTGCATAATAAACAATCATAAAATATCCATAAATATATTTGTATCTTTTCAACAAACATGATTTGCATGACTAGGCCTTAGCGTTTTGCATGTTCTAAGCTAAAATAAAGTAGAAGAATACCATACATAATCATGAAACCTCTATAAAAGGCCCTAAAAACCTTGATACATCATGTCTCACTAATGTATATTCTTCCATGAGATCACATTTCTCTACACCTTGTTATAAATCTAGAACCGAGAGGGGGTGAATCAAAGCTTATTAAAACTTTGTGCAACTCAGATTTGGTCAATCATCCAATCTTTAAATTACTTAACTGTGATAAGCATGTATATTCAACCATGAGAGATAAAGAGAGAAGTAAACAAACATAAACACGTGAGGAGACAAGATTTAATTTAGGAAATCTATCTCGGGAAAAACCCGAGTGAATCAAGAGAACTAGCTTGGACAACTTTCCTACAAAGTTACAATGATGTCATTGTTGATCTTCAACTAAACCTAGAGTTGAAACTCTAAAAATTTAAGCGATATGCTACTCATCGTTAAAAATCTTAAACTTTTCTCAAAGCCTCAACTCCTAAATTTAACCAACAAGTGATCTTCTGTAAGCTACTACTTACAAGGAGGCTTCAACCACTATAATTTAACCAACAACTAATCTTATGTAAGCTACTAATTTCAAGGAGGATTCAACCCCTATATGGTAAACTACAACTTAGACATTTTTTTATTTTAATCACTTTATTGTGTTGTCTTACACAACTTATTATGCCCACTTTTTTAGCTCACTTGTGCTCTCTTCTCCTTTCTTAGTTTTCCATGGCTTCAATATATTCACACCTTTCTTAATTTCTCGAAACACACATGCACCTATCCTCCATTCAAAGACATCATAAAAATATCTTCACCATAGCTCTACCTTTGACAACAACATTATCCCAAGGTTTAACAACATTTACATGCTAAAAATTTGAGCTTAAAAAAATCGCGATTCCTAAACCGACCTTTGACATTTCATGTGTAATGAATTTTAAAATGAAAATTCATCCTTCACAAAAATTTGTGATTACAAGTTGATAAATGAAAATTTTTAGCTACTCCATGTAACTAAATTTTGATATTCTCCATGAGATCTTATTATCCATATTTCACCCCCCGAGCAGAATATTGAATCGGCCACGACCCCGTAGAGAAAGAACCTAAGAAATCACATTTAGATCCTACCAACAGGTAGTAGAAAGACTCAGAATTGGAGTGGCGGAGGCTGAGAGAGAAGAAATGACCGTATGCAAGAAGGAAACAAATCTGTCAAGTTGTTTCATGTCTTAAATTTATTTAGCAAGCTTCAGGAAGACTCAACAATGAAATTATAGGGTCAAGAGAAAAAGGAGCAGTGTCACAAAAAGGCCAGGAGCAAGAAGGGGAGGAAAGCGACAAAGATTCAAATTTTTCAGGCTTGAAATAGTTCGGGAAAGAGTGTAAATCAACTAAGTATGGAAGAGCTAGTGGAGAGAGCAATGTGTCTTAACAACACTCCTCCAAAGATGAATCCAAAGAGAGAGGCTCAAACAATTGCTACATCTCCACATGTCCCAGACCGGAATGGAGGAAGGGTCAAATGGTCAAATAGGGTCAAAGGAAGACAGGGTAAGTCTCAAAAATTGGCTACATACAAATGTGCAAGTGGAGAGTGCCAAGTGTCAGCCTAGCGCATCTCCAAGAGTTGGTCCAAAAGTGGAGACCCAAATGAGTGCGAGCTCACCATGTATCCCAAAGTCCAAAAATATGAGAGGGGTTGTTGAAAAGTCCACGGACTGCGGCAGAGGTTACCAAGTGTCGGCTCGATGCTCCTCTAAAGGAAAATTTTGAATAAGGCTTTCAAGCAAGCGTGGTGCTTGCCATGTGTCCTGTGTCAAAGTGGGCCATTGGGGGAAAATTTGGTTTATTACCCATTACCCCAAAAAAGTGTAAAAGTTTCAAAATGGGCCACGACTCCGCCAAAGGGAAAAGTCAGCGTTTGGACCCGAACAAAACCAAAGTGGGGAGTCGGAGAAAAATTCAAAAATTGCCACGTCATCAGCAGATTTGAAGGGAAAAAGTAAAAATTTTCCCGAAGCCAAATTTGCAAGAAAGATAAGGAAAAAATGCAGAACCTATTTTTAAACACCGAATTTAATGAAATATGGGTCTTTTCTCCCTCGAGTAGATAAAATACATTTGGGAATGGAATTTACAAATGGATCCTTGACTTTTCAACCAAATTTATGAATGTTGTCGGTGGTTGGAGCAGAGAATCAGATTTTCTCATGTTTTTCCCTCTCTTTTCGCATTTTTCTATATATTGTAACAGAGGCACATTTTCAAGAAGTTAGTTAGTGGTTGTTCATTCTTCTTCTCTGCCTCCCTCTTCTTTTCTTCCCTAGGGTCGAAAATGGAGTTCTAACCTCCTCCCTTGCTCTGTAGATGGAATTTTTTGCCTCTTTCCCATGAAATAACGTACTGTGTAAATATGGAGCAATAAAAACTTGTTTTTGTGATGCATTTTCCCATCCTTTGCTCATTTTTTGGTTGTTTCTTCTTGCCTCTCATTTTTGTAGGGCATCTGTGCATGTTTGAATGTCATTTGTAGGTTTTGGAGTTGTGTTTTTAGGGATTTTGGAACATTTTATGTGTGAAATCTATCTCTGGTCTATGATGCACTTGTCCATCCTTTCCATTGCTCGCCTCCTTTTGCTCCATGGTAGTTTTGGTAGATGATCAACACTTTCCTTCTCTGGTGTATCATTGTTTTAGTGTAGGCTCTATTTTTCCTTGTTTTCTTTCTCTCCTTGTCTCCTTGGAAGTTATATTAGAATTAGATAATCTTTCCCTGCTTTGGAATAGCTTGTGGTAGGTAGATTAGGAAGAGGAACCAACCTTCTCTTGAGGATCATTCCCATTTGCAAGTCCCATAGATTGGGGAATGATCCAATGTTATGCAAATCACACCAAATGAACTGCCTTAGAAAATCAGATTTGTAACTTATTTTGGGGTGTCTTGTGATTTTCACTAACATCTCCTTCACTTCAAATAATGATGTTTCATGTTCCATGAATTTTGTGCTTCTTCATGAGAATTTCATGACTGATACAAAATTTTATGACAAATTTATCCTTTGCTTCAACATGAAGACGTTTTATTTCTCTTACAACACCTTTTCGATCTCCTTATAGACATTACTTGTAATTTTTTGATTTTTTCATCAACTAAAATTTTAGTTTCAATGATTTTCCATGTTAGACCAAACTTGCACAGTCACCCGAAATACATGCCAATGAAATATCTCCACATTTTCATTGCAATTAACTTTAAATTACAATGACTTAGTTAAAATTCAAAGCCTAAACCAATCAAATAGATCCATGTGCCCTTTTGGTGTAATTATTTTCTAAATGAAAAGCTTAAACTAATAATAAGGCTCCACGCCTTCACAATTTTATACTATTCTTAACCTCTCTCTGACAATGTGAGAAGAAAAATAATAAGGAATCTCCATGCCCTTTGCACTTATAAGGAATTTATTAACCTCCATTGGTGAATGTAACACATAATTGAATAGGGAAGTTGAACCTATCATCCTCTAATGCTGCCATGTTTCTCTTTGACCCATTGCTGACTCTATGTGCCTCATCAATAAAATAATATAAAATGTTGCTTCTTCTAGGGAATTCACATCCAATTGGATCCATCTCTCAAAAATATGGCAGAATCATCGCTTGCTATGTGTGCAGCTTTTGTCATCAGATCATTGCCAAGTAACACCCTCTACTTGGTCTAGCTGTCTATACCTTTCACTGATGTATCTCTCTCTCCTAATTTGGACCTGAAATATTTCTTAAACACAACTAATAATGGGTATTTAATTTCATTGCACCCTAATTTCCTTCATCTTACCCGAGATACTAACATGTAGCACCTTCCTTTGATTTTGATATTTTCAACCTTTTCCAGACCGAAAAGCTATAGATTTTTTTAATTTCGCAAACCTCACGTCCATCGACGCATCTACTTAGAAGATTTCTTGAAAGCTAACATGTTTCCATTTGTTTAATTTTATTTTCTCTGCATTTCTTATTCATCTTCATCCTCATGTGTTTGGTTTTGAATTTGTTTTCTTTTTGTCATTTGTCACAACCTATAAATATTTGAATGGTAAAAACTTCCTCTAGAGAGCTCAAAATTGCGTATATTGTTGGAAAGGACTCCTTGAGTTCTCAAAACCCATACCTACATGACCTATAAATGATCTTGTATATGCTTGAATAAGCTTTTCAAAATGTAGATCATGTTAATATAATTTCTTCATTTGAGATGTACAATTTTTTTAACATGTTTTTGAACACCGATCATTTCTTCATGACAAAATTATCACACTCTTGTACTAACAAGTTTTGTCTAGGCCTATCTCTTTTGTAATAGGCACGTTCTCACTCTTCATTTACACTATTTCTCCATCCTTTACAAGCTTGGAACAATCTCATACCTATAGAGAATCATACACCATCACTTGCTAGCACTAATAAACAATCTTCACACCTCTACAAAACCTCTTGCATTCATACCAAGCAATACAAGCTCATATGAGGAATTACAAGGTCATTGAAAGAATTACATGCTCGTATAAAGAATTACAAGCTCAATTTTATACACATACACCATGATATATTTAGGGATACTTTATGATTTCCAACTAACATTGTGAAGGCACTACCAATCAACCCGCATGCCTGCGAGTGAGCTTCACATCACTATTTACATATTATTTATAACTTCAACTTGACATCAATAACAACACCAATGGTGACACCAATGACTAGGGTTAAAAAATCTCCCCTTTTGTCATTGATGGAAATATATTCAGAAGTATTTATGGAAAACTAACTTCACTACCACCTTCATATCTATTTTCCCATTGAACTCTCTCCCCTTTGACATCCATGAAAAAGGGTCGATATTAAACAATGTGATCAATATGAAGATAAGAATTTACAAAGCACAAAATTACCTACGAGAAAATCCCCCTTATTTTATCATCACTATCTTGCCACATGGGTCTTGAATAAATCCATGAATGTCCTCCAATTATCTTCAATACTCCCCCGATTCCAATCTCCCCATATTCAGTCATCTCACTTCACCATGCTCAACACCAATCTCAACTTTGGCCATTTATAGGATTCTATGTTCATCATAAACCAAACTCATATACCTTTTTGGAACCATGAGATCTTTCTTTACATGATCTTCAACTCTTTTCTTACACTCAAGCAATAAGAAAGGATCAATATTATTTTTACAATCTAGATACATCTTTCTAGTGTACTTTTCCTTTTCTTCGTTCTTGTAATTATCTTTTCTTTCTCCTCCGAGTTTACATTATTTGTATCTATGTGATTATGCATGAATTAGATAGAATACCTTATCATCGATACAAGTAGATAGATTTGCAATATTTCATCTATCCTAAGTTATCTTTTCAATGTTTGTAACCCCATTTGAATGAAATATGGATTTTCTTAAATGTTTTCCTAGCTTTATTTGTTAAGCTATCTGCACACCTCATTCATCCTATCCTTATTATTGATTACTTAGAATACTTGATGAAGAATCAATAATATAATCTCTCTCCTTCATGACATCATCTCAATATGTCTTTGTTTGAGAGATATAAATACTTATACGTTACCTTGTAATGAATCATTCTTTATCCTTAAAAGCTCCACAACCACATTACCTTCAACCTCAGGCTATGCAATCCTTTAGCTATGCTTTTCTCCGGTCTTAAAATTTGTGCTAAGAAATTAAAAACTAGCTCCCCTGTGAAAATGCATTCAATTTTTGCCTTCAATCAACAATAATGCCTAAAACTTCTTCATTTCGGACCTATTACATTTGTTCGAGGAAAATTTTTCCCTTTTCCATGCTAATGTTGGTGCTCATTTTGATCTCACCCCATTTTCCCTTGAAAACTTCTCGGTCTGCATGGTTTGAAGTTTTCTTTGTCTCCTTGTATTGATGTATGAAGGATTTTTCCTTCATTTGGTTTCAATGGTATGTCCTCTCCTTTGGTCAAGGATCACATTAAGTCCAGAATTTTTTTCTGTTCCTCTGTCCATGTTAAATAATTTGTAACTTGGGCATAAATTCATGTTTTTAACTTCCTTCCATTTTTCCATAGTCACATTTTGTTTTCCCTGTCAATTTATATCTTAGCATCTGTGGAAATGTGGTCCTTTCGATTAGATGCGGCTCGTGAGAGAACTTTGAAACTCTAAGGCCCATTTCAACTCAAATCTTGTCCAAGTGGAGGGCTGCGCTCATCTAAAAATTAACCTCTTGGTTTTACTTGTGGAGTTGCGCCATGAAGAGACATGGAGGTTTCCGTAGGTGCTACCTAGACTTAAACATTTTTCATACAACCGGTGCTTCGTGGACCATAGACACGTAGAGGGCTGACACTCATTTGAGGATCCACCTCGGGTCCTACCTTACCGGTGCACCAAGGAGACATTTGGTGAGTCTATGCTTGTTTAGGGTCTCGATTTTAAGAACCTTATCAAAAGAGTGCCATGGATATGTGTGGAGGCTTCCGCCCACTCTACCCTTGCTTAGACTTTTTTCAATGACCAAGGAAACCTTTTTGAGACCCTAGGTATGTGGTGCCTTCCACTTTGGTGCCTAAAAATATTTCAATAGGTGTGTTGGGATGAGACACGTGATGAGCCCATGCTTATTTGGGGTCTCGGTTTGGGAACCATATAAAAAATGTGCACTGTAAGACATGTTTGAAACCTGCTGGTCCCTTTTATCTTGAAACTTTTCAAAGGCCAAAAGGTTATTTTTGGCCTAGAGCAAGTGGAAGGTCTATACTTGTTTGGAAAATTTTCTTTGCACCTCACTTTTGTAGTTGCAACAAGGAAACACATCAAAACTATAATATAAAGTTGAGAAGGGGCAGAATTAATAGTTGTTGTACATTGCATTTGATTTTTCCGTTGACTCCTCTTTACACTTGGTGACTTAGAATCACAACACAAGTAATGTGGGGTAATTCATGTGTATAAACTCATTTATCGAGAGGCATGATAATAGGCATCCATGTGGAGAAACAAATTCTTAAGATGTGTCATTGAAGATGAAAAGGATTGCTTGTCGAGACCTAGTTGTACACAACAAGCGGAAAATGATTAAAATAGGGATTTATCACATGACGAGAATACAAATAATGATTATAAGGATTGTCAAAAATTGTGGCATGGCATCCTAGTCATTAATTGAGGGTCGAGAAATGTGTTTAGTTCATGATTTGTCCACCTAGAAGTTACGGGTGTGAATTTGTTGAACACCACTTTTTGTGACAAATTGGTAACAACAAAGGATTCCTCGAATATCCATCTTTATGGGGGAAAATTTGGGATGAGTGAGCAAGTGAAATGTATAAATGTAATGAGAATACTCTTGTACGGGGTGGGTAGTTGAATTTTAAGATAAAGTTTGAGAAATCCCATCTTCTTGAGAGACCGCTTTGAGAAACCTATTAATTTCCCATGTTTTATATTTTCAATCATGTTATGTTGGTTGCAACTATACAACCATTGACAAGATCTAAGACTGTTCAAAGAAAATTTCCCCTGCTGATGAATCTAATCAACTTTGAATTAATCTGTGTCAATATTGGGAAAATGTGTGTCTGCTTTATTTTAGAATGTCTACAAGTGGTTTTTCTTGTTCCTATTGGAATCTTGTGTTAAAATCCCTTTGAATCACATAGGATCTCATCCCTGTGATAGTTTAGTGGTATTTTCAATTTTTTTATGAGAAGATCCTTCATCCTATAATGAGATAAACAATTTAAAATCACTTTATTGTCATTTGTTGATAAAGATTGTTTGTAAGCCTTTGAGTGTATCTTAGGCATGAGGAGCTCGGGGTCTCTTATTGTTTAATTGAGTCTTTAGCTTGAGATTTCGTGTTAAATTATTGGATATTGTTTTAAACCATGCATATATGGGCCTCCATTGATGCACACCTTATGGTTGAAGGAATATTTTAGCTATTCGAAGAATTTTGTCATTTAGTTTTCCTAATGTTATCAAGGTTCTCAAATATCTACCATAATCAATTTTATCCTACAAAATCTCCAACCAAAATTATTCAAAATAATGAATCCTACTGAACTACCCCTTTTTACCCTTTATGTTCACAAATGCATAAATTCTACTTCCAAAATATGTAGAAGCAATCGGGATTATATAATGTCTTTAGTAACCTTAGCCTGCTTAGAAAATATCACCATTCTTTAGAAGTGACAATTCGTGAGAGTTAAATTGTGTTGCATCAATCATATTTTGTTAGGGTATCCTTTCAAATTTGTGCAAATAAGGATATCTTCATTTTCCTTTGCCGGCGAGGTTACAAAATAGGTCCTCTCACCACGATTGAAAGGCACGGCCTAAAGTAGTAAGTATCGATAAAATCCTTGATGACGGTGCTATACATTTATACGATGCCTTTGAGTGACAAAGAGTGAAACGTATGCCCTCCCCATATACAAAATGACTCATAATATGATCTATTTATCTCTCCATGTCTTGATAAATCTATGATGATGCTCGGTTTCTAAGGGAGAATCAATTTGGATGCCAACACTTGTTTTTCACCATTTGCGGGAACATAAAGGTGTGTACAAATTTTTAACACCATAAACAATGCATATAGACCATGGTAAATTATTCTTACAAATTTTAAAGTGAAAATACGTTGTTGAAATGTCATCTTGTGTCCTGATTTGTAATAATTGAGCAAAGTTACAATTTCTATATGCAATATTTCTAGTTTCTATTGGTTTTTGCACTAAGTTTACATCAACAATGTTAAATACGGGTAAAGGAAGGTCAGATATATGAAGCTTTGCATGAATTTAGTGTTGATAGACATTTGATAGACCAATTTTAGTGGATTTACACAACCAAGGTGAAAATCCTTAATGGCGACTCCATTTTGAATTAAATTTGGATAAATGTCCAGTGTCTTAACCTCTTTCAATTGAAATTTATCACTAATATTTGTAAAGCTTGAAGGAAGAAGATCTTTCTTCATTAAAGACCCTGCTAGAAGGTTGTTTCTAGAGCTAGGAAAGAAAAATTTTGAAGGAAGAAGAATTTGGAAAGTTGTTGGTGATCAGGAATCAAGAAAAGAGTTATCAATTGTGGAAACTGGTCAGCCTGTCATTGAAGATTGCCATACTTCCTCAAGTGATTCTGAATCAGGTAGTCTTTTTGTGGATTTGAATTCTCCAACTAGAGAATGTCCTTCATTTATATTTGAAAATTTTGAGTCTAATTCTGTCCTTGTGCTTTCCAAAGCTTATATGATCTTCCAAGAAACAAATTTTTTAGAGAAAATTAATTCTAAGAATTGCATTCATGTGCACCAAAGACCCCTCACTCCCCATTATTATGTTTCTCATGTAAGATCACTTTCCCAAAAACTATGGCCCATCCCCCACCCAAACCTCTATTTTTGTGAACACTTATCACCCTATAGATTTCAAAGGTATGGCTTGATATCCAAATGTTGTGACCCAAGATGTTAGAAATAGACTACCTAAATATCAAAGAAATAATTCCATTATTGGGGATCAGCACTTAAAGCTTTTGTTAATATGATGGAAGAATTTGAGATTGAATTTTAGGATGTGTACATAAAGTTGTTTATTCATACTCTAGAGGAGGATTCATGGGACCTGGTATAAATATTTTCGAGACAACTCCATTGATTCATGAACGAGAATTGAAGAATGCTTTTAGATTGTAGTATGGAGATAAAAAGACCCTAGGTTTCTTTTATGAGAATTTGAAAATATCAAAAGAATCCTAATGAGTCTTTTCATGAATTCAATACTCAGTTCAATAAGACCTTGAATAGGCTACCTGTAATCCTAATGCCAAGTGATGTTTTCTATTTGATAAAGTACTTTCTTGTTTTTGACAAAAAAATGCCTATTATTTAAGGGACAAGAAACCAACAACATTGAGGCATGCCTTCACCATGGCTTTGTAGATTAAAAATAACATCAAGGTAGTTGGTAATCCTCCTAAGCGGGAAGGTATCAAAATGATCAATCCAGATAAGCCTCAGTCGAGTAAGTCTATTGATTTGGAAGAGGTTGTAAAAAATATGACCGGAACTAGTCAAAAATATCTCACCAGTTAGCCAGAGCAAAGAAAGGAATTGAACAAAGTTCCCAAGGTCGTCATAAAGCACAAGTTTAAGAAATATTTTCAAATCATCCAAGACGTGATCATAAATCAGATGACAGGGGTAAAGGGCATGTGGTATCAGGAAATAGATAGTCCCAACCCTAGGAAAACAAATTGGTGCTTGATCCATTGACTACCAAAGTTGTTGCTATGGAAGAAGCCAATGAAATTGAGTGGTGTGACATATGTTTCTTGCCACATGCCCCATGTGATGAAGAAAAATAAGTTGAGGAAGTTGATGATGACACTGATGATGATGTGTGCATGATGGGGTGCTCTACAAGCTCACAACAAGGAGCAACTTTGACTGAATTAATCAGTGCCATAACTACTACAGATTTTGGGATTACATCCACCGGGTATTACCCCTTCCTCCCTCTCATAATTTTGAAATAGATATGGTATAAGCTTTTGAATTACCTAGTAATGATTTTGAATACTTAAGGGCATTAATGATTAAAAAGTATGATGGAGGAATCCCTTCGAGGAGGATAGGTAGTTGTTAATGAATGTCGTAGTTGACCATAAAAAAGAGTATAACACTAGGATTAAAGTTGTCAAATGGGCGGGGCCTCGGGACAAACCAAAACTCCAACTCTTACCAATATACGAAAAGAAACTCCTAAGAAAGGTACATTTGGAAAAATCCTTGTGTCCCTAAGCAAAGCGGTATCCCCGCCCATGCTCGGACCATGAAAAATCTGTGCCATCGGATGAGTTTTCAGTCTTCCTCTAGATGTTTCCTTGCCCAAATATATTCCTTATGATATTGTGTAAGTCTTGAGTCGGATCAAGATTTCTGTTCCAATTTTTGAGCTGCTTAGGATTCCTGAGCACAAGAAAAGATCCTTTGAGTATTTGGGATTGAATGAAGAAAAAATTACATAAGGAAGAAATGTAAACAATGTTGAGACTCATCCTACTATTGCAGAGTTGGAAAAACCCCAAGTATTGGAAGAACTAGATGAGCCACAGAAGTATATTTGGGAACATCATTGGTTGAGTCCCATCCGAATGTAGATCCATTTTTCACTACTTTGATTATTGGGGAAAAACTATTACAAAGCGTATGTTTGATTACGGAGCATCATGCAATGTTATACCTCTTGAAGTCATGAATGAATTAGATATTAGAGTGACATCAGCTTATGGGAAGTGCACTACCATGGATTATAGAGAGGTTTCAGCGGTTGGATGTGTCAAGGGTTTGATAGTGCAACTCACACCTACCCGGGCAAGAAATTAAAACTATATGTTATTATTGTTGATTGCTTTTGCCAAATGGGGAATCTTGTTATCAAGAAAATGGGCTACTAGTGTGTGTGGGAGTGTCCAAATGGATATGTATTTTGCCACTATATCTATTGAGGGCAGCCTTATAAATTTGTATGGTGAAAATAAGATGCTACATCTCATTGAGGATCCCAATAATGCTTCCTATGAAGTGTTATACACGACATTGATGCTAATAAATTTGTTAGATTTTTACGATGATAAAGAGCACAAAATTGATCAATGAAAGTCTCTTAAACAAGTAGTTTCCCCTTGGACTTTTTGTTTGATGGGGCTTGCTCTAAATTTGGAAATGGTGCTGGTATTGTTCGATATCTTCAAACCAGAATAGTTTGTTTTTATTTTAAACTAAACTTTCGGTGCACTAACAATATTGTAGAATATGAAGCTTTGTTATTAGGTTTAAGAATTACTTGGAAATATGGTGTTAGAGACATCATTGTTAAAGGAGATTCAGAGCTAATTGTCAAGTAGGTTAGAAAACTATATGCAACAAAAAATCAGAGAATGAAGTAGTATAAGCATGCAGTTTGGGATTTCATTGAAATGTTTGACTCCTTCAACATAATACATCATGATAGGAAGTACAATACTCTAGTAGAAAAATTGGCCGTATTGGGGTCCAGATTTGAAAATTGTGTTGTATCCCCCTATTGTGAGTATAATATTGAGATATTAACTAGGCCATCTATTCCTGACAATGTTAAACACTAGCAAGTGTTTGAAGATGACACCTAGGTGCAAAGGTTTTTATAGAACCAAGGATAATTTTCCGATCAACGTATAGATTGGGAACCAATGGTTTGTGCAACTGATGGAAAGGATACTTTATTTGAAAAAGAAATCATTAGTTGAAGACTAATACTATTCCTAGAGTTTTGGTAGCACTTGAATCAAACTTTGATAATGTTGATTGCATTGTCAACAAATACATGTTAGCCTCGAGGGATGTTGAGGAGCATGATCAAGGCACGATAGATAAACCACATAAGATCGGCTATGTGGCAATCCGAGAAAGGAAGAAAAGTAGTCGTATGTCCAATTATTGAAGAAATACTAGGAGTTCTTAACACAGTCTTATTCTCGAATCAAAGCATACAGAGAGGATCTTTTCCAAAGCATGAAATTTCCTTGGAAGCTTCTACCAAACCATTTAGGTAGAAAAAGAGGTGATTAATCCACTCCTTTCCCCGAGAAGATGTAAGAATAATTGAAAAAGTTGAGGGATGGAGGAATCATACAACCCACAAGGTACTTATAATGGGTTGTAAAGCTGGTATCATGTAAAGAAGAACAAAGATATAAGGTTGTGTGTGGACTTTATATTGTTGAATAAAACATCAATGAAGGATAAGTACCCTCTGCTAAATATGGACAATATGGTATAATTGGTTAATGGTTTGGAATTGTTATCCACCTTGGATGGTTATTATCGATATAACCAGGTAGTTGTGAAGGAATCGAGAGAATCAAGACCGCCTTTACCACTCCTTGGGAACATATGTGTATGTCGAATGCCTTTTGTCTAATGAATGCTTGAGCCACTTTCCAAAGAGCAATGGATGTAACTTTCTCTCGGCTATATTAATGATTTCATTTTTATATATCAAGATGATGTGAGTGTTTTCTCTAGAAAGAGGAGTGACCACTGCAACACTTAGAAATTTTTTTGTTAAGATGCGGGGATTATTGTATTTGACTAAATCTCAAGAAGTGCAATTTTGGAGTTAAAAAGAAAATTTGTTTGGACACATTGTGTCAAAGGAAGGGGCCATAATTGATCATGAAATGGTATAAGCCATCGTAAAGTCCCTATTCCAAGAACCAAGAATATAATCCAATCCTTTTTGGGAAGATTAATTGTATTAGGAGATTTATCTCCAAATTTGATAAACTAACTATCCCGATCACTAGTATACTGAAGAAAGACCAAAGTATGAAATGGGAAGAAGCGGTTATTAAAGATTTTCTTTGGGATCAAAGAAACATTAAAGAAAGCCCCTGTTTTAGTAGCTCCAAATTATAAAAAGGATTTCCAAATGTTTTCTTTTACTTGAGAAAGTACTATTACATCTATGTTTTTGCGAAGGATGATGAGGGAGCTGAAAGACCAATTGCATTTTTCAAAGTAAGGCATTACAAGGAGTTGAGCTAAAGTATAATATCATGGAGAAGTACGCATTTGCTTTGGTAAAAGCAATAAAGGTCTTCGAGGCCATATATTTTGAGTTCCAAATTCATTGCTTATGTTCCCCACACCATGGTGAAAGAAATCCTATCGAAATGGAGGTTTCAAGCAAAATATGTCGATGGGTAAACAAATTTCAAGAGTATGATATGGATATGCAAACAACAAAATTGGTCAGACATTTGGGCATGGAAAAACTTATGGTAGAAAGCAATCTACAGACAATTGAGGTAAATGAATTTGAATAAGAAAGGTTGAATGTCTTTCAAAAACTAATAAAATATGAATGGTATAAGGACATCATTTTTTATCTTAAACATACATAGTGCCCTGGACATTTTAGAAAGAATCAAAAAAGAGCACTTAAATTAGCTTCCAAAAAATATGTCAATAATGATTTTGGGTTAGCTTGGAAGAACCTCGAGGGAGTTCTCTTAAGATGCATCATTGAAGATGAAGCCCTAAAATAATTGCTGATTACCATGGAGCAGTTTGTGGGGGGAATTTTTCTGGAAGATTCACAATGCATAAAATCTTAAGGGATGGTTAATGGTGGCCAACTCTTTTCAAAGATACAACTTTGTTGGTTAGAAAATGTGAAAGTTGCCAACTCTTTTCTGGAAAACTAAAAGCTTCATGCTCTCTTGTTTTGCAGTCATTGTTAATTAAAGCCCCATTTAGGTAATGGGGAATGGATTTCATTAGGGAATTTTATGATCCCTCAAGTGTAGGCCATAAGTGGGTATTAGTGGCCATAAATTACTTCACTAAGTTGTGGAGGCAATCCCCACCAAGAAGGTAACTCACCAAATTGTCATGGATGTTATCTGAATTATATCATTTGCAGATTTGGAGTTCTGCCAAAATAGTAGTTGCTGATAATGCCCCAAGCTTCTCCAAGGCTAAACCTTTGGTGGCCGTGTGCCATGAATATGGGATAAATTTGACATATGCTTCTAATTATAATCCCCAAGGAAATGGACAAGCAAAGTCTAGCAATAAAAATCTATTGAAGATAATTAGAAGAACTTTGGAGTTAAACAAAAGGAAGTGAGGTGAGCAGTTTAGGACAATCAAATAACTATTAAATGAGATATTGAAAAAATCCCATTTAACTTAGTATATGGAACTCAAGCTCTGTTGCCCCTGTATATGCAATTGTCTTCATTTCAATTTCTTCAAAAACTAGAAGATCAAGAGGTTAGTCCCTATGATGCTTGCATAAATCAAATTATTGAGTTAGATGAAGAAAGAAGGGCATCCCATCAGAGGCATGTAAAATTCAGAGAGAAATTGAAGAAGTTGTTTGATAAGAAAGTGACTCCAAGAGCTTTTAGTGTGGGAGATCTTGTGCTATTGTGGGATAGTAGGCACGAGGATAAGGGAAAACATGGAAAGTTTGATGCATTGTGGATGGGCCCTTATTCAATTGACATTCAAATTGGTGAACATACCTTCTTCTTAAAATACTTAGATGGGGAATTGCTTGAGTTGCTTGTTAATGGCAAGGAATTTGAAACATTTCCTTGATTGATTTCTCAGAATCAAGGTATACACCATTGTATAGTGTATAGTCTTTTGGTTTCTTTCTGCTTTCTTGTTTTTCTATTTTTTTCATCCAGGTCCTTGGAGGTCATTTTTTTGGTTTCTCGGTTGATCCTTGGGGAGTTGGTTATTATTTTACTAGTCTACAAGCTTGTTCTTTGACTCGTTGCCCAATAGTTTATTTTGGCACTTAATCTACTATTTATTCTTCTAGAATTCGCAAGGAATGCCCATTCTCGAGTCTAAGTCGATGTTGGTGCTCATTTTTATCTCACCCCATTTTTCCTCGAAAATGTCTCAAGACAAATGGTTTGAAGTTTTTTTTGTCTCCCCTACATTAATGCGTGAAGGATTTTTCCTTCATTTCATTGCCATGGTTTGTCCTTTCCTTTAGTCGAGGATCACATTAAGTCCTTAATTTTTTTCCGTTCCTCTTTCCATGTGAAAAAATTTGTAACTTGGGCATAAATTTGGGTTTTCCCCCTTCCTTCTATTTTTCCACAGTCACGTTTTGTTTTCCCTATCAATTTTTTTATTAGCATATATGGAAACATGATCCTTACTCATTGGATGTAGCTAGACAGGGCACTTTGAAACTCTAAGTCCCATTTCAACTCAAGTCTTGTCAACGTGGAAGGCTCGGCACTCATCTTAAAATTCACCTCTTGGTTTGACCTCTGGATTTACACCATGAAGACACGTGGAGGTTTCGCTGGCCCTACCTAAACTTAAACATTTTTAATACGGCCGGTCAGCAACTTCATCGAGACCATGGACATGTGGAGGGCGATGCTCATTTACTGAGATCCACTTTTGTGTCCTACCTTAGCGATTGCGCTAAGGAGACACGTGGTGAGGGCACATTTGTTTAGGATTTAAGCTTTTGGGCACCATATCAAAAGATCACCATGGAGACGTGTGGAGGCTTCTTCCCACTCTGCCCTTGCTTGGACTTTTCAACGGCTAACGAAACCTTCTCGGACCATACGTACGTGGCACCTTCCTTTGGTCCCTAAAATTATTTCAACAATTGTGTTGGGATGAGACATGTGGTGAGCCCGCTTGTTTGGGGTCTCCGCTTTTGGGAACCATATAAAAAAATCACCGGTGAGATATGTGTAGGCTTCCCTTGGTCCCTTTTATACGAGGCTTTTCAAAGGCAAAAATTTAAATTTTTACCCACGACACGTAGAAGGCCTCCACTTGTTTGGAAATTGTCCTCTCGTACCTCACCTTTGTAGTTACACCAAGGAAATGTGTGGACAACTCTAATCTAAAGTTGAGAAGGGCCAAAATCAATTGTTCTTTGTGCATTGCATATATTTTTCCGCTAACTCCTCTTTGCATTTGGCTGAATCGGACTCAAAACATAGGTAATGTGGGGTAATTCATGCGTGGAAACTCATTTCTCGAGCCATGAATATAGGCATCCATACAGGGGCACTCATTTCTCAAGATATAACCTTGAAGATGAAAAGGATTGCTTGTCGGACCTAATTTGTACAAAGCTACCGAAAATGATTAAAATGGGGATTTCTTGCATGAAAGAATAAAAAGAATGATTAGAAGGATTGTCAAAAATTTGTGGCATGGCATCCTAGTCATTAGTCGAGGGTCTGAGAAACATGATCAGTTCATGATTTTTCCACCTAGCAGCTATGGGTGCGAATTTGTTAAATGTCACTTTCTGTGTCAAATTGGTAACAAGCAAAGGATTCCTTGAATATCTTTATTTTGGGGGAAAATTTGGAATGATTGAGCAAGTGAAATGTATAAATACAATGAGAATACTCTTTCAAAGGGTGGGTAGTTTAATTTTTAAGAGAAATTTTTAGAAATCCCATCTTCCTGAGAGACCACTTGAGAAACCTATTAATTTCCTGTGTTTTAGATTTCAATCATGTCAAGTTGGTTGCAAGTGTACTGACCATTAACAAGCTCGAGACTCCTCAAAGAAAATTTCCCCTATTTGATGAATCTAATCAACTTTAAATTACTTTGTGTCAATCTTGGGAAAATGGGCCTTTATTTCAAAATGTGTGTAAGTGGTTTTTCTTGTTCCTATTGAAATATTTTGTTAAAGTACCTCTGAATCACACAAGATCTCATCCCTCTGATAGTTTAATGGCATTTTCAATTTCATTACGAGAAGAGCCTTTATCCTGTAATGAGATAAACAATTTAAAATCACTTTACTCTCATTTGTTGATAAATATTGTCTATAATCCTTTGAGTGTATCTTAGGCGTGAGGAACCAGGGTCGATTAATTTTTATTTGAGTCTTTATCTAGAGCCTTCATGTTAAATTCTTGGAGATTGTGTGAAACCATGAAAATATGGGCCTCTATTGATGCACACCTTCCAGGTGAAGGAATATTTTAGCTATTTTGAAGCATTCATTCATTTAGTTTTACAAATGTTGTGAAGGTTCTCAAAGATCCAGTGTACTCAATTTTATCCTACTTAATCTCCGACAAAAATTATTCAAAACAATGAATCCTACCCGAACTATCTCTCTGTTTACCCTATATATTCACAAATGTATAAATTCTTTGCTAAAATTTGTAGAAGCACTCGGGATTCTATAATGTCCCTAGTAACCTTAGCCCCGCTTAGAAAATATCACCATTCTTTAGTAGTGACAACTTGTGAGAGTTAAATTGTGGTGCATTGATCATATTTTATCGTGGTCTCCTTCCAAATTTGTGCGAAGAAGGATATCTTCATTCTCCTTCACCGACATAGGTTAGAAAATTGGTCCTCTCACCTTGGTCGAAAGAAAACCCTAAAGCGGTGAGGATAGATCAAATCCTTAATGAATTACTATCCGTTTTTCCTATCCCCGAGTGAAAAGAGTCGATGAATCCCTCCCAGGCTACAAAATGACTCACAATATGATGTGTCTATCTCTCAATGTCTTGCTAAATATGTGATGTTTCTTGGTTTCCAAGGAGAATCAATTTGGATACCAATAGCTACTCCACTCTCCCATGACACCTTTTCTACTCCATGATCCAATTTACAAGCCAATTCAGCTTATTCTTCCATACAATCATGGATGATTTTCAATATAAAACACTCTTGAGGAACCATTCGAGAACAAATTCTCTAAATTTATGAACTTTTAGGCATCTTATTATCATTTGATTAGGAAGAGATATTATGCATACAAGTTGATCCAAACTCTGTTGTACCTCTAAGTGTGCTTTTGTGATTGGAGAATGATCATAATCTTATAGTACTCAACCTTTTCTCTAGTTCCCACTATATATCCCTAAACTATGGCATGAATTCTCATCTCAATACAAATTTTTCATTGATGACCATGAGTACCAATGACAAACATAAAAAAAAAACTTGACTAAAAACTTAGTTTCCATGCTTGATCCTCCTCATGATACTGAGATACCCAATCTTAACACCCATGCATATAACTTTAACTTCACAATCCTTGACTATAACATCATATTTTCTCATATTGATGGACCAAGAGTTAAAAATATAGGAATTCTTAGACATACATTCATACCATGAACACTCTTGATAAATTTTTATTTGAATGATCTTTGACAATAGACTTTGACACTTGACATCATTTAGCAATCTAGCAATCTTTGATATACTTATTTTATTTCTCCTAGACAACCATCACATATGAAAATAATAAAAACACTCTTGCACTATGTCATTGACAACCAAAAATCTTATCTCAGTTGTAATTCACATTACATCTCAGAATAAACTTGATCTAATTTACATACAAATAGACAACTTGATCATTCGACCCAAAATACTCTCTTTCAATTCTATACTCTTGATGAGACTTTTCTTGTTTGAAATCAATCTTGTCAACACAAAGAATCCTACACCATGTGTTGACACTTATTGATTCAAAAATGGCGATCAATTTTAATAGTAGTTATTAAAATTTTTAGATGATAAAATTTAACAAACTTAACATTGATCACGAGTTCAATTATTTTCCAATTTGGGTGTCTTGAAGCCCAATTTTAAAACTTTTCCAAAATGATCAATTAATTTGAATTTCCTACCTTAAGTGATTTAAGCGAATCTATTACAAATACATTAAGATAATAACAACAAGTTAAAATATGCACTCAATCTAAATTTCAAATTAACAAATCTTAAAGTACATTCAGTTATCTTTTGTGGGTTATGGATACTGAAATTTCCTTCAATCTGTTTACTCCAATTTTTGCTTATTTTATCAATTAATAAAATTAATCAAATGATGAATTTTATCTGATCAAAAGATTCTAAATATTGAATAAAAACACCATAACTCAGAAATTGATAATGGAGTTCACCAAGGCTACGTCTCTGGATTCTCAAAAAGTGAATCAATCTATTCAACATCTAATGAAGTATAATAACCCTTAAATAATGACTAAAAATATTTATACCTACAAATGAGTTGATCAATGTCCCAAGGAACTCTGAAAAATAGTAGAAATTGTCCCAAGAATGATCTCGTGGCTCTTACGGTGATTTTTTGGTTGGTTTCATGTGAAAATGCATCTCGAAACATTCCTACAACTTTAAATGTGCAATAACTATATGAAAAAGGTTAACATTTCTTGAAACTAGAAGAAATTATGAGAAACTTTCATTTTTACTTCATTCATAAATTCAACCATTTGAGCTTCCAAAATCCCAATTGAAGCCTCCTAGCCCGGCTATTCCCCTCTCAACACACAACACAATGCTTTATTTATATAGGTAAGCTCATTTCCATCATGTTTGAACTCTTGGCTGAGTTGTTTGGTCAGTTTTACCTTACCTGCGTGCAGTTACAAGGTTGAATCTCGTGGCTATGTTTTTTCCAAGCCTCTTTGTATATGTTAGGGGATAAAATCCCACATAATTCCCTGTAGAAGATGGGTTTAGTTTTTAAATTGAGCATGAAATATTGATCTCGTATGTGGATATGTCCATGCATTAGCCCTTTTATTGACCACACATCCTTCTTCCGAGTTTTTGATCATGATGTTGAGGTGTGTAGTGTTGGTTTGTTTTTTTGCCTAATGATATAGGGCTGAGTTGGATGGCTATATGCCCATTTTTGGTTGGCTATGTTGGTTGAGCCAAGTATTACGAGTGAGTTGGCATATCTTGTGGAATCTTTTGAGGTATCCAGAATGATGTGCATCTCGAACATTGTTGATCTCCCAAGTAATAGTGAATACCAGTCTTCACAAACCATAAGGAATTATAAACCAATCTCAAGAAAATGTGGAAATAAACTTGATCCATATGAGTAATGTGGTAAATGTGATCAACTCGGTGGGGAGTTGATCACCCCACCGAGCTAGTAATATAGCTCGACTGAGCTTATTATCAACCTGCAATGTAAAAATAAACTCATAGTGTAAAAATCAAACTCGAAATACAAAATTGAGCTCAGAATGCAAAATTGACGTCCGTGTGGTGGTTTGAGAGCCCACCATGTTGGAAAACAAGAATATATAGCTCTCATGGCAGTTGGGCTCCCTTCCATTACAAAAGTTGAGCCTCTTGTTCTTTTCTTCCATAATGTGAGTCGAAGACCAGAGGCTCGAAACCAATTTAAACAACCTTTTGCCTTTTGCTCCTTGCCACATGTCACGTTTGGATTACACTTTTACCATGGTTGACCCATTTAACACAATAACTTTGACCAGTGATAGAATATGCATACAAACTCCATTTTTGAAGTTCAGCATACCATCGGAAAGGTCTCGAGAAGCCCTTCAACATGGTTTAGATTTAGGGAAGTTTAGGGAAGATATACATAGTGAAAAATCCTTTGGATCACTCCTCCCCAATAAGACCATTTTGACCTCAAAATGGAAAATTTACCCAATTGAATGTACACGCGTTATCTACAAATGAGAAGTACGAACCTAGTTTATAGCATGGTAATTTTTTAACAAAAATTTGCAATATCCAAATTCAATAAGAGTAACATTACCCAATGGCCTAAAGCGTAAATGATATGACACTGCGACTTCCATATTTATCTCTACAATCTAAACCTCCACTCACCACTGTCAACAAAGTAAAATTGAAACCTCCATTCACATCCGGTTAGTGAAATCTTTTTACATACTATTTGCAACTATATCTTATAGTTACAAATAAGACTTACAAATGTGCAAATATCATGCATAGTAAACAAAGAGTTTGTATAAAATGTACACACACAAAAATGCCTACATGAAAAAAGTTTCACTATAACAACATACTCAAAACAAATTCTATAACTAGATATACGACCATAGATCATCTTTGAATGAAATTGTATATGTTCTTTGAAAGATGAAGTTTGTAAAAAAATAAAAAAATAAACTTACACCAAGTATTTTAAACTTATCACCTGATATTTTCTCTTCAAGATAATTCACCAACACCAAATCAAATAAATAATTTTGGAACTATTCTATTTTTACAATTCAACACGATTTCAAAAATACCTAGTTAGTTTGCATACCATTCAATAAAGAAAATATGCAAACATAAAACTAATAAACTGTTTACCCACCTTTATCAGCACATTTTTTTTAGGTGGTTGTTTGAACGTAGTTTTTAATCATGACATGAAAGGAGTCTTATTGGTTTGTTTTAAAGCTGCTATCATGTTTAACAAATTTTAATTTTTGTTCTGGATGTAGTTGCCAAAATTTTTTAGTGAGATGACCTAAATTTTTACACTGATCAAAAAATATTTGATCCATTTTTTTAGGATCCACATTTTTAGGAACCTTACCTTGACTGCTCTTAGCTAAGCCAAGTTTAGGAGAATGCATTTTCTCAATCTGTTCCAATATGGATTTATACTTCCTACACTTGGCCACACAATGATTAGATAAACCACAAAATGTGCATGGATAACTATGCAAAATTGCTTCCATATTATAGCCAAACTTTTCTAGTGTAGATAATGGATCAATTTGTTTACCTTTTCCTTTATGATTATGGTAAACCAAAGGTGGAGGGATTTCAACACATCTCTGTGGTGAATTATTATAAGATCCTCCTGATGAGGATGAACCACCTAATGCTTTGAAGGGGAAGATACTTGGAAGTTAGAATCTTGTCTTCTTCTAGCGGTCTTTGAGTTCTCTCCAATTTTCTTTTTCCCTGCACTAGCATATCCCATTCTGCATAACGAGTTCTTTCCTAAAAAAATATAGGATTAGTTATACCTTAATTATTCTTACCAAGGCTAATTCCATTAAAACCCATCTTATTCAAAAGTTTAGATCCTATACCTCTAGTGTGCTTTTCAAAATCACCTAGCACTACAAAGAGAATCCAAATTATCCTTAAAGGAGGAATTAGATGTTAACATACTTATAGTTCACTCCTCTGTCATAATTGATGCATGAAAATTAATATGTACCTTCTTAGGTACATCAATTTGTATTACCATTGAGAGCTCATCCTTAGATTCTAGATCTATTTTCAATGTGTCAATTTTATCTTCAAGAGTCAATACCGACCTATCAGAAAGAATTTTCTTCCTATATCTACTAATTTCATTCTTCAAGATCCTCAAGTTTCTCCCTATTGGATAAAATTTCCCATGGTTTTTCTATGCACATGTACTTCCAAAAGCTGAAAAAATCAACTGAAAGATCAAGCCAAAATGCAATAACAAAAAATGAACCCAAAAATACTGAAGCAAATCAAGAGCTAAACTAGCTCTGATACCAACTTGATCTGAAAATGGTAGTCCATTTGAACATTACTTAGAAAAATTTAGATGATAAAATTTAATAGACTCAATATTAATCATGAGTTCAATTTTTTTCCACTTTTGGGTGTCTTGAAGCCCAATTTTAAAACTCTTCCAAAATGATCAATTAAACTGATTTATCCAACTTAAGTGATTTAACAAAATATATTAAAAAATTATAAAAATAATCACAAGTTGAATTAAAATATTCACTCAATCTGAATTTTGAATTCACAAATCTTAAAGTGCATTTAATTAGCTGATGTGGGTTAGGGATACTAAAATTTCCTTCAATATGTTTACTCCATTTTGCAAGTGTTTTATCAATTAATAAAATTAATCAAATGATGAATTTTATCTTATCAAAATCTCTTAAAAATTAATAAAAATACCACAACTCAAAATTGATAACAAAGTTCACCCAAAGGCTATATCTTTGGATTCACAGAAAGTGAATCAATCTATTCAATGTCCAATGAAGTACAATATCCCTTCAATAATGATGAAAAGATATTTATACCTATAAATGATCTCGATCAATGTCAAAAGGAAATCTAAAAAATAAAATAAATTGTCCCAAGAACAATTTGTGGCTCCTACAATGCTTTTCCAGTTGGTTTCTTGTGCAAATGCATAAAAAAATGGATACAAATTGAAATGTACAACACCTAAATATAAAAGATTTACAATTCTAGAAACTATAGGAAATTCTAAGCAACTTTCATTGTACTTCATTCCAAAAGTCGGCTATTTAAGCCTCCAAAATCCATGTTGAAGTGTGTTTCCCCGATTGGTCCCCTCTCATTACATGACACGGTGCTCTATTTATATAGGTGAGTTCATTTCTATCCCTTCTAAGCTCATGTCCGAGTTGGTCTTTCGGTTCCACCTTACCCTTTGTGAGGTCACGGGGTTAAGTCTCACGGATATGTTTTGGCCCAGCCTTTTTGTACACGTCGGGAATAAAATCCCACATAATTCCCATGGAAGACAGGTTTAGTGTTTAAATTGGGCATGCAAGCTTGATTCATACATGGCTATGTCCACACATTGGTTATTTTTCTAGCCACACATCCTTCAATCGAGTTGTTGAGCATGGTACCGAGGTGTGTGGTGTTCCTTTTTTGTTTCACCCAATGATATAGGGCTGAGAGGGATGTTTATACACTAATAATGGCCTAAATTTGTGGGTTGATCCAAGTCTTATGACCGAGTTTCCATATCTGTGGAATCCTTTGAGGTAGTTTGGAATAATGTGCATCCCGAACATTGTTGATCTCCAAGGTGATAGTGAATACCAGTCTTCACAAACCATAAGGAACTAAACCCCAACAATAAGCTATTATAAACCAATCCCAAGAAAATTTAGAAATAAACACAATCAATAGGAGTAATGTCGTAAACGTGATGAACTTGGTGGGGAGTTGATCACCCCACCAAACTAGCAATATAGCTTCAATGACATGATTATCAACCTGTAATGCAAAAATCAACTCATAGTGAAAAAATCAAACTCAAAATACAAAATCGATCAAAGAATGTGAAATTGACATCTGCATCGTGGTTTGAGATCCCACCATGTCGACAAAAAACAATATAGCTCTCATGGCGGTCGGGCTCACTTCTATTACAAAAGTTTCGTCTTATTCCTTTCTGACATAACATGAGTTTAAGAATAGAGGCTTGAAACCATATTGAACAACCATTTCATATTTTTCTCCTTGCCATGTGTCACATTCAAATTGAAGCTGTTGACTACGGTTGACTTTATTTAAGACCATAACTTTGGTGGCTCTAGATTTTTCATATGGACTCCATTTCTAAAGTTCAACATACTCTCGATAAGGTATTGAGAATCCCTTCAACATGGTCTAGATTTTGGGAAGTTTAGAGAAGATATTCAAAATGAGAAATCCTCCACAAGTAATCTACTTTAGATTATAAACAAATAGTCAACTTGATCATTTGAGTGAAGATAATCTCTTTCAATTCCGTACTCTTGATTAGATATTTCTTGATTGAAATCAATATTGTCAACACAAAGAATCGACCACATGGCTTGAGACTTATCGACTATATCCTCTCTTCAAGAATACTCAATAAGATCACTCGACAAATGACCTCATTAAGCACTAACTTCAAGAAAAAACAAAATAAAACATCTTGAACTTGGCATACCTTAGCAACATAATGGCTTATTCATGTTGTATCATAATGGAGGAAAATTCAATTTTAGGTGAATGGATCAATGATTATCAAAACATGATTATTTCATTTGATACATTCATTGTAGAATCCTAAACAAGGATGAAAATATTCTGAGAACACTTCAAAATAGAATAAGGTCATCAAAACAACATATGCCTCGATTCTTTCCTTTCTTGCTCTTGAAACCTTTTCCATCTTCTTTTATGTATTGTTAGATGTTCTAAATTCATCTCTTAAGAATTCAATTCTTGTCAAGCATGTATGATGGGATTCATTCCCTTGTCTTCTACTAACCATGAGTGTGTTTTTATCATGACTAGCACTTGGTTTGATTTCCCTTCTCTCAACCTTATTAGCACATTCTAAAATATTTCCTGGTCTTTTCTCTCCTATTTCTATGTATGACACCTTCTCGGGGTTAATATTTACCTTGTATACCTTTTTAATTTTCCTTTTGACTGGGTGGGTCTGTTTCTATGCCTAGGAGGATTATTTTCCAACACTTCTTTTTGCAACTTGTCCAAACTTATGAAAATTGAAGCATGTAACCCGATTCTTGATTTTATATGCATATGTTCTTAGATTGAAACTATACTTAGCATTCATATAACCATAGAAATTTATTTCCACATGTCCAATCTTGTTACAATTATATCAAACTATCATGCCTTTTTATTTTTCTTTTCTCAAACACTAAGCTCGTCGGGTTCATCAAGGCAATATTGAGTGGTGTGACCTTTCTCTCTACTGATTGATGCGAGATTATATTATTTATTCTCTCATCTTTGTTTTCTCTCCATGGGTAATCATTCATGACGTGATTTCTACACTCCTTATCTCTATGTCTAAAAATATGTAAAGAGATACAAGACCCATTAAATGTTATTTCATACATGAATACAATTGGTTGCCTAACTTATTTAGGCCTTCTAGTGTTTGTCCCCTTATTCATGTTTGATTTTCTACTTGAACTAGCTTTCTCTTCTTCACACTTCTTCATGAGTTCTTCTAAGAAGCCTAGTGCTTTTTTTTCATATGTGTCCTTTTGTCTATCCAAAATTCCATTCAGGGCTTCAAAGCTCCTTTCCATCTTGCTATACATTTTCAATCTTTGTTTCACCTCTTCTAGTTTAGTTCTCGAGATATCAATTATTCGTCATGTGTCAACAAGTGTCATATTTGGTATTCGAGCTTTTGTAAGCTTGTAAACTTGTAACTTCAACTCGGTATTGAGTTTACGGTGCTCTTCTTCTTTGACTTTAAGATAGACTCGAGATCAAATCAAATTGTGATTCAAAATCTTTGATTTCATTTCATCTTTCTATTTGTTCCTTTTGTTAAGGAGCTTGATGTTCTCTTCATACTCTTTCATCTCTATCTTGATTTTTGAGTTCTTTTTCCTTTGATCAAGCATTAAATGATCAAGCTTATGAATGATCAAACTTTAAATGTTGGTTCCATTTTGATATTTTAAAATTGTGAAGTATAGAAGTAATTTGAAGCTTTAGGATGATAGTTATCTTCATTTATTATAGTTTTCAAAGTTAAAGTGATCATAAAATGTTCAAAAATTCATTATTAAGTTCCTTATGATTATATGCAAGTGTATTAAGAAATTGATTTTCAAAATTTTCATCTAATTATGAAAATTAAGAGCATTATAAAGAATGAAAACAATAGACAATTAATTGTATAAACAATTTCTTATATTCATAAGGAAATGTTTACACGTTATCCACAAAAGCCATGGGATATAACAATGGAATAAAATAATGCAAATATATCTTAAAATAAAAACATAAGGAAGAGAAGAGGACCCATAATTTCCCGAAGGGTGAAACCCTTATTTTATACTTCTACTCCAAGTTGTTCTAGCTTCAACTCCGATTGCACCGAAAGAGATGAAATAACATGTGTTAGAGCTCAGGGTTATCCTAAAGCTTCATTATTTTCCAGCTTCAAATGTACTTTTATTATTTATCGAAAATAAAGTATTGAATGAAGCAAAAAAATGTGCTTCAACATTCTTAAATAATGCATCTATAAAAAAATTACAAAAATGATTACGGTTTCCTTTAATATTTTTTTCATTTAAGGAATTACATGAAGATGTTAACAAATAGGGTACAAATAATATTTTAGTATCAATGATTTTTACCTTAGAATACATCATTTAAAATTATTTATGTATTCTAATCAAGAATGAAAATCAATTTGTTGCAATAAATGATGGAACATCATATTCCAAATAATACAAAACGAAAGGAAACATAATTTCAGATTGTGATGAAAAATAGAGGTTTTCATTTCATTCATATTCAATAAGAAGAACACAAAGTACAAGGTCCTCTCAAGATAGGAAACAATAGCTTTTTCTTTCTTCTTTTCCACACAAAGGATAAAAATAAAATTACATATTTTCTTCTAACAAGGAGCATATGACATACCATCATTAAGATTTTTAATCTTTTTCAATTAAACCTATGACTATGAATTTTAATGTGAATAATGTATATTTTTATGAAGTCATTTCAACAGTATTTACCCATGAAAATTGTAAAGGATCTAAAAAATTAGGTTTTTCTCATACAACAGCAAATGAGGAGAGAGTTTTAGAGAAAAAAATTCATCATGGTTTCCTAATTTTCTGCAAAGAATGGAAATTTTCAAGAAATTGTAGGTTTCCATTAAAATTTCAAGAGGAAATGAAAAATTTCAGATCTGAAAATGGCTTTCATTTTACACAGAATATTTATAAATATTACCATTATTAAATTAAAATCTATTTTCTTTTCCAAGCCCCCATGTTTTTAAAGTATCTATCACCTAGAGTGAAACAAATGCTTACCTTTTAATCACAACAAAGATCGAGTGGTGAAAAATAGGACCAATATTAGGAAGGATCATGACTGTGATGAGGAGAGTTATCATGCCAAACAAAGTTGGTAGTCAACACAGTGAGCTTCACAGATAAAATGACAAGCTTGGGAAAAAAACCACGACCGAGATGTGAGTAAAAGATGCACATCTCGAACTTGTACTATTGGGACGATATAATGAAAAAGAGTTCGAACCCAGGTGGAGAGACACCATGGACGAGTTGAAGGAATTTACAAACATAGATGACCAACTGGGTTGATCGAAAGGGATAAAAAAATCAATCTTATCAAATTAAATATGAGAAAAGATAGAAATATCTTACAATATCAAACACAGCTCGATCCCTCCATACAGATCTCACCTATGTAAAAATAGCATGACCAAGAAATGAGGAAAAACATGGAGGCCTAAAAAAGTATTTTTCATACAAATCCACAACTCCAACCCATAAAGAGATCTCAAAACCAAGATACAAACCACAACAAGCTCAAAATATGCATGTTATAGCATAAAATCACATACAAGGTAGCATAGCCAAGGATTCAGAGAGAGATGCAGAACATGAATAGAATGGAAATGACAGGATAATAAAAATACCACATCGATATTTAATAAGAGTCAACCAAAGTGAGATCAGATATGTGAAGACCGAGTATAGTAAACCACAAGAAATAAGAAGATCTCGAACATAAATAAAAACAATGGTCACAAAGTATGAAAATGGTGCTCTATAAAATCAAAAAGTTTCAAATCTCAGGCCCTTAAAAACCTATCTTGAATCCTTTAAGAAACATGATTGAGATAGAAAATATGACAATGAGCTTTAACAAGAGTAAATTCATGGCCAATCCAACAAGGAATCATGGCAGAAAATCAAAAATATTTACCTCCCAGTAAGAAATACTAGCTCCAACTCATTCAATGATGAAAACAAAAGTTTTATAGTGTTTTAATACCCCAAAAATGAAGCCTCCACAAAATAGAAAAAATACCAAATGAGAAAAAACATTTTAGGGTTTCAACCCTAATAAAAGTGATTCGACTAAGTTGGTGTTAACCATGGTCAATTTTTCCCACGGTTAAATCTGTTTGTTAGTTAAAGATTTAACCATGCTTACAAGGTGCTCACGTAAGTTGGGATTAGATAATAATTTTAATTACTCTACTGATTTGCAATATGGTGGAAAATAATTATAATATTTTCCTAAGGTCAAAATCAAATAGTAAGCTCATGAATACTTTTTCTAAATCTTTTGTAATTAGGGAAGTGATTTCCTTAATTTTTTTCAAAGGGCACGTTGACTAATGTCAACTAAGAGTTTAAATGCAATATAGACTGATTATCTTTTCCTTTGTAAACCATGTGGATAATAATCCTATGATTATTATTAAACATTTGTAATTTAAATTACAAAGGGGTTGAATTGTGTAAAAGATACCTGACATTGGATTTTCCCGCAACCATCCATAATAGAGGTTCAAATTAAGAGTTGAGGTTTTAATTTGAGAGAGAGTTGTATCACTCTTTAGTTCTACGAGAAAACTAAGGTGAATTGAATGTTGAGTAGTTCCATCTTGAGTTCTCTTTTACACCCCTTTTCCTTCTTTTTTCTATATGTACCTATGATTTTGAGCATTGGGAGAAGATTCTATTTTTTTCATGCTAAGGCTATCAAAACGTTTGTACTCTAACACTTATTTAATGACAAAAATATTGAATTCCTCCATTTGCAACATGAAGTACAAAGTGTGTTAGAGAGGTTCATTGGCATGCTTAAGTGAATATATTTTTTCTTTTGTATGTTTATAAATATTATCACCTCCATTAAGTTTTTTTGAATCTTTCACATGATATTTCAAGTGAAGGTTAGTTTTTATTAGTTTGAAAGTGAAAAAGACCTTAGATTTTCCCTCCCATGCTAGATTGATAGCTTGTGAATTCCATTTTGAATTCCTGTCTCGAAAGTTGATCAAAAAGTAAATGAAGTGATATTTGTAGGTCTTCAAGGCTGTAATAGTGTGTATTATGTAGTCATAAGTATAAAAACATTAGTATATCGATTAATTTCACATGAATTTTGTGATTTTATGTTATTTCTATTCCTTATCCCAAGCAAGATAGTGGTTTAGGTTATTAATGTAACAAACCATGCCTCTCCGGAGGTTATTCTCTCGATGGCTCAAGAAAGAAATGTCTCGAATGATTTATTGAATGCCACGAGGAGTGAATAAATACATGAGAGAATGTGGTTAGGAGGTAACCACTTGTATCCAAAATACACAAGAAGATGTGCAGACGTATTAATTAATGTGCTAACATTCCCCCCCTTAATACATTATTTCTACATATGTACCCCCTAAAAAAATCAAACTTCACCTTGCTGAGAGGCTTGGTGAGAATATCTACAACCTGAAAATTAGTAGGGTAGTACTGGAGCTGAATTTGGTGGTTCAAGACATGTTCACGAATGTAGTGACATTGGACCTCAATATGCTTAGTTCGTTTATGAAAAACAGGATCATTTACAAGCTTCAACACACCTTGATTGTCGCAGTGAATGGTGGGATATTTCTCTTCAGGAATCCCTATATCTGTAAGAATACGACATAACCAAATTGCTTCACACAGCTCCTCGTGTGGTGTGGTATTCAGCCTCAATGGATGAGAGAGAAAAAATAGTTTGCTTCTTGCTAATCCATGAGATAGGTCCAGATCTGAGATGAAAAACATATCCTGAAGTGGATTTCCTGTCATCAACGGATCCTGCATAGTCTAAGTCTATATATCCCTAAAAGAAGAACTGAGTGTTCTTCTAATACTCTAGACCAAAGTCAATTGTACCTCAGACATATATCAACACATGATTTACTGCTATCCAATGACATTTCTTCAGATCCTACATAAATCTAGCGAGATAGCTCATTGCAAAGCAAAGATTTGGCCTAGTATAAGTCAAGTAAATGAGACTCCCCACAAGCTACCTGTAGTGAGTGCCATCTACCTATGGTGAATCCTGGAATCTAGATAATTGCAAACCTTTTTCCATAGGTGTGGACATTGGTTTACAATCTGACATTCCATACTTCTCTAGGAGAGTCTTGGAATATTTCATCTGGGAGACAAAGATATAATTCTTCTTATGCCATATCTCTAAGCCAAGAAAGTAGTAAAGTAGCCCCAAATCAGTCATGTCGAAGGATTTATTCAGATCATTCTTTACATCATCCACAAGATTGTTAAAAATTCATTTGATCACAAGATCGTCTATGTACAAAAACAAAATAACAATATCTATTCCTACCTTCTTGATATACAAATTTGTATCTGAGGGGCTACGAGTGAATCCATCTTGCAATAGGTGATTATTAATTTTTATATACCATGCCCTAGGTGCTTGTTTGAGTCCATAAAGTGACTTTATCGGATGAAATACCTTGTGTGGTTGATGATCATCTACAAACCCTTCAGTTGGACCATGTATACTTCTTCTTTGAGGTCACCTTTCAAAAAAACACTCTTGACATCCATCTGCTAAAGTTTTCATCCATTTTGTGCTGCAAAGGCACAAACAACTCGATGGTTTTGATCTTCGCATTGGGTGCAAAGGTATCATCATAGTCAATTCCTTCTTGTTAAGCATAACCCTTTGCAACAAGTCTTGCTTTGTGTTTGTCGATTAAACCATCTCGCCTTATATTTTGTTTTGAAAATCCATTTACAAAAATGGATATCTTACCTAGAGGCGGATCGACAAGATCCACATCCGATTCTAAAGTAGGGAATCATATTCAACATCCATAGCCTGTTTCCACTATGGTTGGTCTAATGCCTCATAAACAGTGTCAGGTTTGGTGCTATCAACAATTGAACTCATGAGTGTAAAATTTACCTCATGTTTGGTTTGACTTCGTGTTCTGACTCCCGTAGAAGTATCTGGAAGTGAGTTTAGGTGTGCATCCCCAATAGTATTATGGACCCATTTCAGATGTTGGTGCTGCTGCTGCTAATGTGAAGATGTGTTTTCCAGTGTGCCTAGATCAATGAACAAGTCTCCACTCAGCTCTTCTTCTCTCTGAGAAGAATCATCTTACCCATCATCTGGATGTGTGAGCAATCTATGTGACAAGGTCGGTACTGGATGTCCATTGTGTGACAGAGAGTTAAAGGATGACTCATCACACACCACATCTTGACTCTCGTAGATTTTCTTCATCTCAGGATCCATGAGACGATATGCCTTTGAGGTAGTACTATACCCCAAGATAAGACATGGCAGTGTCTTTGGATCGATCTTCTTCCTTTTCTCATTTGGAACATGCATATATGTAGCATAACCAAAAACTCTCAAATGATGGATAGAAGGTTTACGGCTAGTCCATACCTCTTCCAATGTCTTGTTCTACAAGATCTTCGTGGGTGCCTGGTTGAGTAGATACACTACTATCTAGAATGCTTCGGACAAATTGATCCTCCAACTTGGTAAAGTGGAGATCATATAATGAGCCATCTCTATGATAGTCCTGTTGTGTCACTCAAAAATCCCATTTTGTTGGGGAGTGTAGGGTGCAGTCAGATGTTGCTGAATGCCATGCTGCTTTAGGTATGCTAAGAACTTCTTTGATACAAATTCCCCCCCTCGATTTGAGCGGAGGAGAAGTGGAGGCTTCACAGACTGCCTGGTGGCTTGTTGGTAAAAGGATTAGAAATTAGCAAAGGCCTCACTCTTCTTCCAGAGAAAATATACCCACATTTTCCATGAGTAATCATCAATGATGATCGGAAGTATTAAAAACCTTGAAAGCTAGTGGCAAGGGGGTCCGTATAGATCGGTATGTACAACCCGAAGATGCTCCGTAGAATGATAAGAGCTCCATTTAAATGGACCTCTGTGTTGCTTGCCTGCAATACATCCTGAGAAAACATGTAAGGAATGGGAGAGTGGAGGAAGCCCTCTTACCATTTCCTTGGCACTGAGCTGATGCAAAGCCCGAATAGAAAGATGACCATATCAAAAGTTCCATAGTGCAGTGGACTTTGCCGTTGAAGTAGAGAGCAATGTTAGATGAAGTGACCGCATCTAGTGCAAATAGACGGCCCTTCATAAATGCTCGATAAATTACTGAATCTCCCAGGAAAATGATGTAGGACTTGACCCCTTTCTCAACAAATAATTCAACCTACATTCGATGATTAAGAATTTAACTCACATACAAGAGATTTGAGGTTAAACCTAGAATATAGAGCACCATCATGAGTGTACATCTTTGTGTCCAAAGAGGAATGATGAAATCACCAATCCCCACCATAATATACTCCCGATTATCTCGTGATGGTGATCGGTTCTCCAAATGGGCGGTCACTCAAGGTATGGAACAACTTCTTATTACCAGTCATGTGTTTTTTGGCACTTGAATCAATCAACCAGACACTTTCTGATCAGCTACGAAGTCTGAGACTAGGATAATGTCTGGATGAGTTGTTTCTGGAACCTCTTCATCAGAGGAGGCATCCTGCTAGAGCAGTAATATGACCCTTGTTCCTCTGATTACGAGCATGCCATCGGGATTTCTTGGAATTTCCTTGGCTATAAGTGCTCTCTTCACTGATTTTCCATACTTACGACTGTTGTAATAACAGTTCACATTCGTGTGCATATCCATGGAGAAAATGTGGCACCATCGATCCACCTTGTTGTTCTGCTACTTTTGGGGTAGCCATTGTGGTGGCCTCCAAGAAGGTTGATGTTGTGGATGTTGCTTTTGATTCAGGGGGCTAACTACCCTTTCCGAGGCTTATGCTTTTGCCTCATGATGAGATACTTTTCTTCGAAGGCTTCTTGAACATTCTGAATGGCTTCTTCCTGCTAGAGATAATTCATCAATTTGGAAAAACTCACCTCCTGTTGAGTAGTGGTCAACATGGTGATCAGTGTCTGACACTGGGAAGGAAGAGCTCGCAAGGTGAGTGGGACTAGCAACTTTTCGTTCACCGAGAGAAGAAATATTTACGTGTAACTCAGCCACACACCACAAGAAGGCTTTGAGTGATTCTCCATCATGCATACTCATTGTGTGAATCTTTGTCTGAAGATGCAACTTCGTCATCAGATTCTTGGCTTCATAGATGGTACACAACATGGCCCATGCCATAGAGGAAGTGGTTTCTTCCCAAATGTAAGGTTAAACCTCATAAAAAAGGCTCAGAGTGATAATCATTAATGCTTTTGCATCGGCCTTTTCATACTTAACCAATATATCAACTTCTGTGGGAGGGGCATTCATGGCAGAAACGATCCCCTAAAGATCTTCAAATTGAAGAATCATCCGCATCTTGGTTTTCCATGTGGTGAAATTTGGCCCTTTTAGTAACTGGGCATCCGACAATAAAATGTGAGGTGCAGACATATTCAAAAACTCAAAATTGTATTTTATTTATTGATTGTTCAAAACTAGTTACAAATTCTTACTGAAGGAACCTATCATGAAGATGGTCTCTATAAGCTCATGTAGTGAGATGTGGATGCTTCTGTGGGTGTGTCATCACCAATCCGGCACTATGATAATTCTTCATCGGGAACTCCTCGTGCTATGATTATTTACTAATGCACAGCCTTTATTTTGGTGGATGTAACTGAAACAAAACAACAACATAACACAAGAATATCATTGACTATGATAAGACGGAATGATGAAAAATCTGAAATATCAAAGTAAATGATAATATTAATAGGAAATTGTTACAATCTCACCCATGAGGTACTTCAAGTGTTATTGACTTCACTTGCCTTACACCAAGACTATGGGAGAAACTTTACAATTACACCTCTTAATGGCTTCTTCAACACACCTTTAAACTGATGGCTTCCTTCGCACACTTCCTACAATATTTCTCACTACTTCCTTCTATGCTAAATGAGGGGGGTGGCCTCTCTATTTATAGAACTTCCAGGCTTATCCATCTTATCTCTAAGATAGGATAAGAAATCCACTCTGACGAATCATATTCCATACCTTAACTCTTATATGTACATGTAAGCTTATCCTTTAAGATAAGATAAACCTTATCATTTTACATGGGTTCCACATTTTTAGACTTTTTACAAATAAAATACACAAAATATTTATGACCTCACTCCTTGTCCTTATTACCAATATAATATTTCTAATTCCTAATCATGTAGACCCTACTTCTCTAATTACCCAAACTTTGACATTTTAACATTACCGGACCACTTACGACAAATATTTACTTTTTACAACATTCCTATTGTACTTTGACTGTTACCGTACTCCACATTATTGGCAGCACCACATCGATGACAGCGTTGTTATCTTCTATCAGATGCTACTACTAATTATACTTAACAACATCCTATTCCTAATACATACATTAATGAAATAGAAATTATGGAGGAAAATTTTAGTGTCGACATCTTCCCCCTTCCTAGCTTCTAATCGTCCTGGAGTAGACTCTTCTGGTGCTTGGAAAATCTTCAACTTGTCGTGGTTGAGCCATTTCGTAATGGGAGTGCCATCCAATTCCTCCATTCGGTACGTACCATTTTCATGCACAACTACTATTTTGTAGGGCCCCATCCATTTTGGAAGAAATTTTCTCTGTCTTCTTTTTTTGTATCTGGAATCATATACTAGAACCAAGTCATTCACATGAAATGGAGACCAACGGATCTTTTGATCAAAGTATTCCTTCTGCTTCATTTTCTTCTTATGACTTGTATCCTTTGCTATTTCCCTCATTTCCTCTAGCAAATGAAGATGTACCAACCTTTCTTTTACTGAATCACTTTCATCCATCCTTTCATTTTTCATAACTCTCACAGTGGGAATATCAAACTCAATAGGAAGAACTGGATCAATGCCATAGGCCAACTGAAATGGGGAGTATCTTGTTGCTGACTTTGATGTTGCCCTATATGCCCACAATGCTGCATGAATCCTTTTATCCCACTTATGTACCTACAAGGTTGCATCTTTTGCTAGAATTTGACACAACACAAAATTTGTTTGTTCCACCTGTCCATTTGTGCTTGGCTTATGTTGTTGGCCTTCCTGTGCTTAATAGAAAACTTATTGAGTAGGCTTCTACCACCTCATTAATGAAGTGGCTTCCTTGATCTGTTACAATTTCTAATGGACAACCAAATCTGGTGACAATGTGTTCATACATGAACCTTGCCACTTCATCCATGGAAGTTGTTTTCAATGGCCTACCTTCAACCCACTTGGTTAAATAATCTATGGCAACTACAATATACTTATTTTGGTGTGATGTAGTTGGAAGTGGACCTACAATGTCTATTCCCACTTTTCAAAGGGACCAAGGGAAGAATAGGGCATAATGGAGCTGATGAAGTCTTACGGTTACCATGCGTTTGACAAATATCACATGTCTTACAATAATTATAACAATCTTTAAAAAGAGTGGGCTAGTGATAACCTGCATCCAAGATCCTTCTTGCTATAAGTTGTCCAGAGAAGTGCCCTCCACATGTACCATTGTGAAATTATTCTAGCAGTTCCTTCCCTTGATCACGTCCAACTACTCTTGTATTGTCCATCAGGTCCTATTCAAAATAATACTCCATGCAGAATAGAATATGGATGACTGGCTTGAGTAATCTTTCTCTTAGTCTTTGCATTGGCACCATCAGGAAACTTGAATTCATTCAGATAATTCCAAATATCTATGTATTCACTAGGGATTGTGTCAAGGGATAACAATGCTGCATCGGGGAAATCATCATCATCACAAGATGATCCTAAACCATCATAGGCTCGAGAGAGTGCATCTACATTGACATGCTTCTTTCCTGGCCTATCTATAATATCAAATTCAAATTCTTGTAGCAAAATTATCCATCTTGCTATCCTCCCTGATGGGTTAGGCTTATTTACAATATATTTTAGAGCCTGATGATCTGTTACAACTAGAAATTTTTGCCCTAGCAAGTAATTTCTAAACTTCTTTACAACAAAAATGATAGCCAGAGCCTCTTTTTCAGTTACAATATAATTTACCTCAGCACTGCTCATTTGTCTGCTCCCAAAGTAAATTGGATGTTCATTCCCATTTTCATCCTTTTGGCTCAAAGTACTTCCTAGTGCCTGCATCCGAGGCATTAGTGTACATAATGAATGGCTTGCTCCAACTGGATTCTTCAAAATAGGTGAAGACATCGTGGCTTCCTTGATTGTCCAAAAGCTTCATGCGCCTTATTTCCTAGTTCATAAGTAATATCCTTCTTCAAGAACTGGGTTAGTGGCTGTGCAATCTTTGAGAAATTCTTGATGAACCTTCTATAGTAACCCACATGGCCTAAAAATGATCTCAACTTACTTCTATTCATAGGAAATGGTAAATCTTTGATTTTTGAAACTTTATCAGATCGCATCAATACCATCTCTCTGGATACAACATGCCCTAACAAAACACCTTTAGAACATCCAAAGACACACTTTGTAGGGTTTAGTGAGGGTTGTGCTTCATCTAACCTTTGAAATGCCATCTCCATCACAGTGCAGTGGTCTAACTTGCTCCCATAGATGCAAAAATCATCCGTAAATACTCTGATGAAGGTCCCAATGTAGGGTTCGAACACCCTATTCATCAAACACTGGAATGTTGCTGGAGCATTACACAACCCAAAAGGCATAACTATATAAGCAAACATTCCCCAAGGAGTGGTGAACGTGGTCTTCAGCTGATCTTTCTCTCGCTATACGAACTTGGTCAGTAGCCGCTATATCCATAAGCAAAACTATAGCACTCCTGGCCAGCTACTTCGTCCAAGATATGATCTGAAAATGGAAGAGGGTAATGATCCTTCTTTGTTTCCTTATTGAGCTTCCTGTAATCAACACAAATGCGTAGCTTCCCATTCATTTTTATTGAGATCACAAAGGAGAAACCCATTCTCGAATTCTCCATAGCAAATATGAATCCCGCATCAAGCAACTTATCTATTTCTTCTTTTACAGCCTTGGAAAAATTAGGATTCATTCTATATGGCATTTGCTTTATGGGCTTAGCACCATCTACCACTCAATACAATGTTCTACCCAACTTACTTGATGGAGTTCCTTGTAATCAAAAGTGAATAGGTGTATGTACCTTCAAAGAGTTGGAGGTAGGATTCCTTCTCACTCTCCATCACAAGATCACCAATCTTTATTTGTTGGAGACGGTCATCAACTTCTTCTTCGAGATAATTTTATGGGGTCATGAGTTGTGTGACGGGAAGGATATCCATGACTAAAACATCAACCTCACTTTCTTCATCTTCGATGTCCACTTCACCGGTACTAGAGTAATAAGAGGATGTCGAATCATCGGTTTCATCACTTGAATCCACAGGTTCTGCCTTATGATGTCGAGGGATCACGTTTATCTTCACCCTCTCTCTACCACGTCCAAGTGTCATGAAACCTTCATTCCAGTAGTTTCTTGCATGAACTCTCCTTAGCCATGGTCTTCCCAGCAGCATTGGGTATGCAACAGTACCATTTTTCATCACCTGAAAGTCTACCACACATACCACACCCATAACAGATATTGCCACATTTGAAACTACACCTTCTGGTTTAGTTTTTCCTTTATTTAATGACCTTAACATAAGTGTCAAGGGCGATCAATTTTTAAACCCAACATATTCATTATAGACTTGGTCATTACATTAACTACAGCACCTCCATGAACTAAGACATCATGAATTGAAATACCATTACATAATACCTCGCCTTGTGGAGCATAGGGATCTTCCCTCGCCTCCAAAACAGGGACCTCAACCTCCTTCCTTCTTCGAGCATTGAGTCCACCTCACAACTCCCGCCTCTTCTCGTAAGACATAGCCAAGAGTTGACCATATGTAATATTTGCAGCCTTTTGGATAGATCTTCCAAGATGGAGTATGGTCCTTGCCCTGTGAAATCGAAAATCCCGCACACCTAGCTTTCTTCTCCTATGTTTCTTACTAGTTTCTTCTTTCATCTTCTTAGGATCATTTCCATCTTGATTATCTTTTTCTTTCTTTCTTTTTGTTACAAACACATCTACTTCATTATTTCTGCTCTTATCTACTACATCAAAAGAATTCACAGTGCTTTTCCTTTAGCATTATCTCCTTTACAGATGTAGAAGCTCTATCGGACAATTATACTTATAATGACCCTTTTATAACAACCATAACATACAACTTTAGAAATATTTCTTTTTGGACCTCTATCTCCTCCCCGAGAACTAAATTCTTTTCCTCAAGAAGATTAATAGTTAAATGAGCCATCTTTTTAGTAGATCTTCATACTCTCGGTAGATGTACTAGGAGAAATATTTGTGCTCACCGGGAGTGGTTGTGGATTCGGACCAAAGGTGCTGGTGTAGGCTCTACTTTAGCAACAATTTCTTTGGGCTCCTCTTCCATGCTTTCTTCTTGCCTTCTTGCAATCTCCTTTGCTTGTTCAATGGTAGCTGGGTGGTCATACTTCACTCATTTTTCGATCTCTAGCTTCATCCCAAGAATGAAGTGCTTACAGAGGAGATTATCCATGCCATTCATCAACCCATCTGCTAGTCCTTCCTCCTTAGCTCTAGAACACGAGCATGATAATCCCTTATCTTCTCCTTCTCTCCTTGGGATAGCTTTGTGATATCGATCATGAGATCTCGCATATTTTGTTGTTCACCAAATTCTTCAAGAAAACTTTCGTTAATAAATCCCATGAATTTTTCACATTATCACCTAGTGTTTCAAACCAACTAAGTGCGGAACCATCCAAAAAGGTAGGAAAAATTCAGTCCATTGTTCCCTTCTTATAAGGCCATTACAAATACAAGATCGTTTAAACTCTTGAATGAAAGAAGAAGCACTTCATTAGATTGAGCTGAAAAACATGAATCTTTCCCATTTTCAAAAGTAACCACCGTGAAATACCAACCCACAAGTACAATTAACAAGACTTATGTGCACAAATAATTGGAATCACTATACTAGAAAGTGACTTTACACCTTTCTACAAAGAAAATAGAAATGACCACGGTAAACTATGGTAAAACTTGACTTATCGCAAAGTAAAACCGACTTTACTGTGGTAAACACTATTCACGGTAAAAAGTGAAGTTACTGTGGTAAATACTATTCATGGTAAAAAGTGACTTTACTGTGATAAATACTATTCACAACAAAAATGACTTTATCATGGTAACTACTATTCACGATAAAAATGACTTTACCATGGTAACTACTATGCACAGTAAAAACAAGGTTACCCTCTAATTGATTTTTGACTAAGTGGGAATATCTCTCCAGAAAATCCACCAACGAGGAATGGTCCCGGCAACGGAACCAAAATGTCATCACCAATCCGGCACTATGATAATTCTTCACCGGGAACTCCTCGTGCTATGATTATTTACTAATGCACAGCCTTTAGTTTGGTGGATGTAATCTAGAAACAAAACAACAACATAACACAAGAATACCATTGACTATGATAAGACGGAATGATGACAAATCTGAAATATCAAAGTAAATGATAATATTAACAGGAAATTGTTACAATCTCACCCATGAGGTACTTCAAGTGTTATTGACTTCACTTGCCTTACACCAAGACTATGGGAGAAACTTTACAATTACACCTCTTAATGGCTTCTTCAACACACCTTTAAACTGATGGCTTCCTTCGCACACTTCCTACAATATTTCTCACTACTTCCTTCTATGATAAATGAGGGGGGTGGTCTCTCTATTTATAGAACTTCCAGGCTTATCCATCTTATCTCTAAGATAGGATAAGAAATCCACTGACGAATCATATTCCATACCTTAACTCTTATCTCGTACATGTAAGCTTATCCTTTAAGATAAGATAAACCTTATCATTTTACATGGGTTCCACATTTTTAGACTTTTTACAAATAAAATACACAAAATATTTATGACCTCACTCCTTGTCCTTATTACCAATATAATATTTCTAATTCCTAATCATGTAGACCCTACTTCTCTAATTACCCAAACTTTGACATTTTAACATTACCGGACCACTTACGACAAATATTTACTTTTTACAACATTCCTATTGTACTTTGACTATTACCGTACTCCACATTATTGGCGGCACCGTACTAACGGTGCCGTTATCTTCTATCAGACACTACTACTAATTATACTTAACAACATCCTATTCCTAATACATACATTAATGAAATAGAAATTATGGAGGAAAATTTTAGTGTCGACAGTGTTCTACTTCGTGTTCATCATCTGCATCATAGTCGCACTCCAATTCTTCATGGATTCAGTGTTCTTGACAACATACATTGAACCATAAATAGTCAAACAATCCTTGATGCACCAATCCATCAAATAAGACATTTTCGGTATTCAATAATTCATTGAGCAAGGTAAAATAGATGTTGGTGTTGTCCTCTTGGGCTCTCAGAGGCGACCCAACTGAAGGGTTGCTCGGAACACTCTCAACATTGGAAATGTGCAACATGTACATAGCGAGGTATCGGGATTAGCCTCTCTCATCAAGATGTTCATGTTGCAGGGGACAGAGAAATGCTCGAGAATTCTCCTACATGCTAAGGCTTTTAAATGCAGATTTCTTCAATACAGTCTACAAAGTTGGTATTTTTTTTTCAAAATATGCCAAGATATGTTTCTAATCCTCCATGTAACAACACCTTTGGAAGGGTTGTAATGTTGGTTGATTATTGCCATGCCACATGTCTAGAACTCGTGTTGGTTTGCGAGTCTCTTGCCACATGCAACAAGTGATTTTTAGTCTTTGGTGCCTACTATCTACCCACACCAAGAAAGGAGGAACTTTGATAGGAGAGTGCAAAAATGTTGACGCCAAACAGGTCACTCCAGCCAAGGAGAAAAACAAAATGCCACATGTTACACATTCACTCTTTTAATGCATCCACTCCTCCAGATTGATCTTCTTTTGTCTACACACTTTCTTTGTTGTGCGCTAGAAATGCTACAGTCAAACAGTCTACTAAGCCAAAAACTGATCTTCCATGAAATGATACTTCTTAGAATCAATCTACAACCTTCCACACATGCCGAAGAGAGAAAAAAGGATCTGATACTAATGATGGCTCAGGAAAGAAATGTCTGAATGATTTTTGAATGCCCGAGGAGTGAATAAATACATAGAGAATGCGGTTAGGAGGTAATCACACCGTATCAAAACTAAACAATAAACAACATATTAATTAATGCGCTAACATTCTCAACTTGAGTCACCACGATCCTGAGAAGATCCCATTATATCAGTTAAAGAGAAGGATTGATTGCACTTCTTCAACTCGGATTCTCTTGATTTGATGACAATTTTTAGCACACTTGATGGGACCCACAAATAAGGCATTAGAGCTATATCAGCATGAAGAGGAAGATATTTTTCTATCTTGGCTATTCCTAGAAGTAGAATTGCTCATGTCTAAAAACCTAAGTTGATTCTTGCAAAAATAACCATTATACATGGAGATATAAATTTAAATTTGAGAGTGTCAATATGTTTGGAATCACTCATTCATTATTAAATCCTTGCTTCACATACCATTTTGAAAAAATATTTTGATATATCAACTTTAGTCAAGCGAATATTAGCATTTTTAGGAGAAATGTATTGCAAATCAGTTCATGTTCCATTCCTAAAGTGAACACAAGGTCATCATCAAGAGGTACTCATAAATTTATTCAATTGCCTCATAATTTTGTTAAAATGAGAATATTTGAGAATAATGCGACTTCTAGAAGACTTATCATTTCATCTCCAATTAATAACTTTTTCATTCAAATACTGATTATTACCATAGATAGAAATTAGCCTTTTGTGACTTTTACAGGTGGTACTCCTTTATAATTTTCTATATTTAATGAAATACCACATTTTTCTTAGATTTTTTTCTTATTTCACTTGAGAGGATCAAACCACCCGCATTGAGCATATTAGAGATATAGCTTCTCTATGTTCTGTTCATAATGTTAGGTCCAAGAAAGTGTTACTTTGAGATTATTTTCTACATCTTTCAAAGGTTGAGCCCTTAAATGGGATATAAGATTTTCTAATAGTATCTATTACTACGGGATGAGTTGGGTATAACCCTTTGTAAATAATTTGAAGATAAATCATATCACTTATTACTAATAGAGTAACTTATGACTATTAAAAGAGAACATCAGGAGTTTATGAAAAAAATAACGTAAGATTTATTATAACTTGGGAAAATATACCATGAAGCCATTAATCGATCAATGAAAAACACATTTTTGTATTACTTGTTGGAAATGAATAGTGAAATTGTAGTAATGATCCAATCCATGTGCTATGTCACACTCTGTGTTTTATTTGATATAGAAAAAAGGGTAGAAAACAACATTATTCAAGTGGGAAAATTGTCCCATAGACTGTTATGCCCATTTTTATAGAACTGTCTCCTATCCCGCTTTTTTTAAAACTAGCACAACCTTCCACAGTTCATCCCAATGAGATATATGAGCTAAAAGAGACTTTACAAACTATTAGAAATTTGTTAATGCAATTAAAAATGCAATAGTTCCATGCTAAAAGATCTTATCAAACCAATTATAATGCTCCTTATGTTCCCCAATAAACACCTTATAATATATACATACCTACTTCTGAATCTTATAAACATTCTTATCAAGCTCATGGAGCTATTACAATAGGAAATCCACTCACTAGTGCTTATCTAAATCTTCCTTCAATCTCTACGAGGAAATAGTTACAATGAATCTCCAAAAGAATATGATCTAAGATCCAAATGCTGACCTAATGCTCTAGATACCACATTGGAAATGGCTCTAAAATTTTTTTGAGTGCCACAAATGAATCAATAAGATGAATTCTATCAATCTCAAAAAAGTGGATCCTAACACCATAAGATGATCCAAATTTTTTGTAGGGGGGGCTTTATAAAACAATGATTAATTGAGAGACTAGTGATCATATGGAACTTAGAATAGAGGTTGGATTGAAAGGAAAAAGTGAGTTTGTTCGAGCTATGAATAGATCAAAGAAGAGGTTCATTCATGACTCAATTTACTTAGGAAATGTTTTCTAATTTTCTAAAAAAATTGTAGGAGTAATAATGGCCAAGTTGTTTCTCCTTCAGTTCAAGAAAATAAGAATATATATTCGTTGGTAAGAACCCACCTTTACCTCAAACATAAGAGCATGTTATGCTTAAATTTTTTTTGTTTAAGGTAGAGGCTTCTCCATTCAATATTGTTTATTATATGAAGAAGGCACGTGTTAACATGACTATGTTTGATTCATTGTCCATTCCAAGACAAAAATATTTACTTGTTAAAGAGCTTTCAGGCCTCAAATTATCATCAAAACCAGGAGTAGGTGAAGTAAGTACAAATAATATGCTTTTATCAAATGCGTACCATCAAGGTAAGTATATATAACACAAGGAGACCACAGAGAGGAAAAGAGTTTTGTTGGTGACCTAAAAATCATGAAAACACCTTCCATTTTATTTGTCCTTGATAATTTGTGGTTATTTGGTACAAAAGCGTATGGTAGATAGTGGGGCAAGTAAACCATTTATACCCAAAAAGATAATAGATAATTTGGGACTGACATTTGAACCAAGTGTTAAAGGTGTGTTGTAGTTAGATGGGTTTTCAACCAAAATAATAGGAATAATTAAAAATTTTGATCACACCGTATATTCTTTCCTAAGTGTAACAATTTTTACAGATCTAATGGTGTTGGATTTGCCTCATTATTTTTCCATGTGTCTTTTAAGGGACTTTACCTCTAAGATAGGAGGATATATTTCAGCTGATTGGTCCTACCTTCTCTTCAAAACTAGGTATGGAGAAAAGGTAACAATAAACTATGATCCTTTTTCTCATTTCCTTATAGATTTGGATTTTCCTAGCATGGAAATTTACAATTATCTTTGTCGATGACAAGCATCTAGGAGATATTGAATGTGAGATCCTTCATGCATTAGAGGGTGCTCTGATCTATTTAAAGATGAATGAAGAAATGAAATTTATGATCATGATACATGTAGAGAATTTGAGGAACAAAACGTCAAGTATCTATTACATTCATCAAGAGAATGTTGTGATTCCATCTTTTGAAAATGATTCTTTAATGGCTCAAAAAAACAACATGGTTCAAGATCTTCTCGTATTCTTATTTATCCCACCAATCAAATGTATTTTTCATTTATTAAGTTTTAGTTTGGGTGTTGTAACAATTTTTTAGAGTATGAGGCACTCATTCATGGCCTAGAGTGGGAAAGGAGGAAATGAGCTAAAACATTGCAGGTATATGGTAATAGTGAGCTAGTTATACATAATGTAAGAGGATCTAATTACTTTAAAAATACATTAATTAGGACCTACATACATAGAGTTTTGGATACAAGTGATGATATCCTTGCATTTAACCTTCAAACCACCCCCTAAAGATAAAAAATCATTTTGATAGACTAACAACCATTGATTCATAGTTTGATATACCCATTGATATCATAAACGACAATTTACTTCCACATATCTAAGTTGTGGACGAGGCCATCAATGCCAAAATATATCATAGTGAGATTTTAGCAGGAATAAGTTGAATTTTCTTCACAAATCAAGAAAACATCAAAGAAAGGTATAAGGATAAATTTTTCAAATTAAGACAAATAAGATTCGTAAATTCCTTGTAACACTTGAAATCATTTTCATAGAAAATAATGAAATTAAGAAATATAGAGATGTTTTGAGTACTAGTGAATATCATCATGAAAGTGATAATATTCTTGACAGAAAATACCATAATCTTAGTAAGGTATGTTCCAAATAAAAAAATAATTATTTTATTAAGTTATGTAGAGATTATGCTAATGTATTTGTAGGACATTACAATTTTTCTAGGGTTTGATCCCTCACGGCCCAATATACCATTGAATTTGAAGTGTATGGAAAAAAATGAGGCAAATACAAGCACCGATCATTCTAAAGTTAAAACCATTGATGAGGAAATAACTTGAAAATTTGATTGAATCATCTATTATATTTCCCATCAAACATTCTACTTGGGTGGCCAACCTTGTGCCAATAAGGAAAAAGAATTGTAAAAGCAAATTGTGTGTAGAATTCCGTGATTTAAACAAATCCTCACTTAAGGATCAGTATCCTTTTCATCTATGGAACAAATACTTCAGCTGGTTTCTAGTTCAGAGAGGTATTCTTTGCTTGATGGGTATAGTGGATACAATCAAATACTTGTCAAGGAGGAATACCAATACAAAAAAATTCATAACCAAATGAGACACTTATGCATACAAGAAGATTGCATTTGGGTTTTAAATGTAGGAGAAATGTTCCAAAGAGACATGGATATGAAATTTCAAGGTATTATCAATAATTTTTTTCTTTTTATTTATATGACATAAGACTTTTTCCAATGTACCCAGTGATCATTTGTCTAATCGAAACTAGGCATTCGAAAAATGTAGAGATTGTGGGGTCTCACCCAACCACAAGAAGTGAATTTTTCTATACATGAAGGAATTTTTCTTGGTCATATTATCCCCAAGAATGGTATGAGTATTGTTCATGAAATATAGAGTTCCATTCTTGCAGTATCCTTCCCAAAACATAAAAATGAATTGCAAAGATTTCTTGGGAAGATTAATTTCATAAGGAGGTATATTTCTTATTTTTCCTCGTTGTCAAGGCCACTAACTAATATGGTGAAGAAAAATCATGATTTTGCATCGACTAATGAAGGAATAAACATCTTTTAAGTGATTAAGAAAGCCATTTCTTAATCTCATATAGTGATCAATCCTAATTTTGCATAGAAATTGATGCTAGATGCTTATGTTAATTTTGATAGAATATCATGCATGTTAAATCAACATAACTAAGATGGTTTGGAGAATCCAATGGAATTTTTAGTCAAAGCTTGATGGACTATAAGACAATGCAATCATCTATTAAAAATCATGTCACTTCTATTTTCGGATACGTTAACATGTTTAGGAATCTACTCTCTAACAACCTAATCTACCATATGGTTTCTCACCTTATCATTGATAAGTTTTTGTTGAATAAAGATATAAGTGAAAAGAGGGTAGGATGGATAACAAGAGTCATAGAGTATGAAATTAAGATCAAAGTTATAAAACTAATAAGAGGAAATGGTTTAAGTCAAAATTTTGCTCAAGATTCGCAAGAGAACAAAGAGGGTGTCCTATTTTCGTAAAATGAAGCAAATGAAGACGATAACCAACCTTTTTCATGTTTGATTCAGGACATGGAAATGTATCTCTAGAAGGGTATGTATCCCCATAATTTAAACCAATCCAAAAGGGGGTATTTCAGATTGTAATCAGTTCCCTTTTTCCTAGTTAATGGTGTCTTTTTAGAAATATATTAATGGTTTAATCTTGATATGCATTAAACTAAGCCAAGTTTAAAGGATGCTTGAATAATTTCATGATGGACAAGGTGGAGGACATGTTTTTGCAAGAAAAAATACCCATAAGATCATGAGGGGTGGATACTATTGGCCAAATATATTCAAATATTTCTATGCATGGGAAACAAAATGTTAAAAATGTGCACATTTGTAGGAATGGAGAAGTTTGTTTCCTTACATCTTCAACCAAATTTAGTTGATCAGTATTTTTTCCAATGGTGTTTGGAATTCATAGGCCCTATTAACCCACCCACATTCTTGGGTCATAAGTGGATCCTTATTGCAATAGATTAATTTACATGGTGGACATAAGTAGTGGCCTAGATGGAAGAAAATGAGTCATTTGTTTTAGATTTATATGAAGGTTTGTTAACAAGATTTGGTGTTCCCTCAACCATTATTTTAGATAATGCTAAAGATTTTATAGGTGGAAAAATTTCTACATGGGTTGTAATAAATGATTTTTTTGTAAAAATTCCTCTAATTACTATCCACAAGGAAATGGCCTTGTTGAATCCACTAATAAAAATATTTTGAGGATTATTAGGAGGACTATTGATGAGAACCAAAGAGTATGGCATACCAAATTGAAAGAAGAACTATGGGCTGATAGGATCACATAAAAGTGTACATTTCAACTCTCCATTCAATATTATGTATAGCCTTCAAGCCAAAATTTCTGTCTATTTCACTAGAGCTTCCAGCTTTGGAATTAATGCACCAAGTGGAGTTAATGGATAATGAACCTATGGAGGTGAGGTATTCTTAGCTTATGGAACTTGAAGAAGTGAGAAATTAGGAAATGAGATCCATGGAGATGAACCAAGCACAATTGAAAAGTAATTTTGATAAGAAGACCACTTCAAGGAGCTTCAATGAAGGTGATCTAGTGCTCAAGTGGGATGAGGATAGAGGAAACATTTAAGGTCATAAAAAAGATAGTCTATGGAGTGGGCCTTACACGATTGTCAACTTTAAGCCTCGCAATTCCTTCCAAATTTCCAGAATGGATGGTGAAGAGCTCCAAATCCCATCAATAGGATCCATTTGAAACATTGTTTCTAAAGATAAGTTGATCTTGTACATAATTTTTATGCTTTCTACTAAGTGTTCCCAACACATATTTCTATTTTTTTAGTAAGTGGTTTCCCTCTTGTTATATAGCCTTGATAGGAACTGTTTCTTTCCTCTAAGTAAATTTTTGCACATGTTGTTAGTGTTTCCTTTAAGTATGTGTGGAGGATTTTTAGTCTTGAGGATAAATTCCTTTCCTTGAGAATTCTTGGTCAAGTTTGTGTGGAGGTTTCATATTGATTTTCATGGCTAGGACAAATTAAATAAGAAGGTTCTTTCTAATTACTAGGAAATAACTCCACCAAATCCGCCAAATATGTTGAACATTTTTGTCATCAAAGAGGAGGGGAGTATAATTTTTTTAGATTCCTTGTTTTCATTGCATGGGAAAATGAGAATCCAATGAGAAATCATGTAAAATCATAGAAACTAGGTTTCAAAATACTCATTTCAAATCAGATTCCATTCCACGTTTGCCATGTTTAACAAAATCATCCATCATACCTTATGAGATATTACAGGTTCGTGATGAGAGATGGGAATGACATCATACAATGGAAAGAGACATGCAGAAACTTAGAAAGGATCAAATTTTAAATATTGGTTTCATTTCTAAATTTGAAAATCATTAATTATGGACTTAAGTTCAGTGACTTCAACATGATCATTATCTTCATTTATTATAGTTTTCAAAGTTGAAGTGATAAAAAAGGTACAAAATGTTAATTATTAAAGTTCGTTATGATTATTGTTAAGTGTATTAGGAAATTGATTTTCAAAATTTTCATAAAATTATGAAAATTAAGAGAATTATAAATAATGTAAAGGGAAGAAAATTAATTACATAAATAATTATTTATATTCATTACTTTTTGTACAACTTACCAACACCACCATGATATATGACAATGGAAGTAAAGTAAGCACATATATCTCAAATTAATAACATAAAGAAGAGAAAGAGACCCATCATTTCTTGAAATATGAATCCTCTTACTTGACGTTGTGGCTCAAGTTGTTGCAAATTCAACTGGAGAGAAACTAAGAGACAGGAAATAATAGATGTTAGAGCTCAAGGTGCAATGGTGTTAAGAATAACAATAGAAAATATTAAAATATTGGAATGAAACAAACCTTGGCAATAAGAAAAGCAAAAAAAAATAATACAATAGTTTATGATAGAAAATTTAGAGCACACAAATGAAAAATACATATTCACCGCTAATGACCCTATATTATCCATCAAATTAAAAAACAAGGTGTAATAGTATTATGATATTTTTAGGGAAATATCTCGACCAAGGGAAATCAATGGATATTAAATCAAGGCCAACAATGCATAATTTTGTTGTAGATGGAACACATAAATAAGCTCCTCTAGCACAAAAGGTTGAAGCATTATTTTTCAAATTCAAGAAAATGTGACATAATTAATTTTTATACATTTGATTAGTTTGTGTCCAATTGTCTATAAGAGTAGGAAAGATCAAACAATGAAATTTCAAATGGATTTGAACACAATTGTGGGAAACAAAGCATGAAAGGATTGAAAAAATGAATAAGTCCAAAAACAAATAGAGAGAACAAGAAAAAATGACGAGGTAAAAGATGAACAATGGAATTTGAAAATTTAAAATCATATAACCTCACAAATATTGTATTGGAGAAACATCAAAAGAAGTGTATTTATATAAAAATGGAATGGAGTGGCAAGTTTGTGAGTTCAATATTAGATTCTTAACAACTAAAAATAGTTAAAAATGTAGCTCAAATGATAAATGGATGGAAAAAGGACACATCACAATGATGTGGGACATAAGGGGAAACAAAAATATCCAAAACATTATGCTATGTCAAAAATCAAAAGAAAATTTATTTTTATCTTGTTCGTAGTCTATTTTTTATTAGTACTCTTCATTTTTATTATCTTTTAGTTTTTACATAAGATTTCGGGGTCCTTACAAATCCCTTAGAAAATTTATCTAATAAAAATGAAGCTAGAAATATAAAATAACTTGAGTATTCTAATGTTAGAAACATTTGATAGTAGATGATCTAGATCAAGAAAGAAGAACTCATGAAAATTGATAGATTCCTTTTGAAAGTAAACCATAAAAAAAAGTCAAGTGAATTATGAAGGTATAATGGATCACAATATGTAGCTAATACTTTCATAAAAGTATGATATGGGTATCAACGTAATCCTTTGGCATATTAAATGGACCAATCCACCACATAACGAGCTATTTGTGGGGTCCAAATAACATTATAGTGGATAAATTCCCACAACCTAAGATGAATTTGTACATTGAAAATTATATGTGAAATGGCATGGATAGAATTACAAAATTTCCATACCTTGGGGTCATCTAGAGTTGATGCAAATGATTATGATTCTATCAAATAATGGTGTGATATTTTTATTACACTATATGTGGTTCCCATTATTTTCACAATACTATCATGAGCTAATAGATTACCTAATAAGGGCATATAACTGATCTCATTAAAAACACCAGACCTCTCATCAAGAAAATATGAATAAATATATCCGGCTATCTATGCAAAGTAAGGGGGTACATTTAGGAGAAATTGTGAAATACAAAATTAGACTTTAAGAGGATATATTAGTAGGAAGATGATAAATCTACTCATGGGTGAAAAAAGAATTACTTCACATAATATATATCATCATTAGAATGTGGTAAGATTGACATGAATTGAACTAAATCGAATTCTTTACCAAGGAAATCAATCGTAATGTGAAAATTGCTAGTGAATAAATTAGTAAAATATTTATGTGTCCATAAGTAGTTATCCTCATATGCTTCACATATTTTACTTCCCCATAAGGCATAATAAAAGAAAAGGATGTGTACTGACTTCTTGATTCACTTTCACATTATACCTAGTACGTCCATACAAAAATACGAAGAAAACAAAGAGATGGGATATTGGGTGAGAAAAATTATGGATATGCTTAGTATGAATTCAAATATACCAAATGAATTGCACACATTAAAAAGACTCCAGAATGTTTACATTTATTATCTAGTGGGGGCATACCCCACTTTGAAGGTAATAAAGAAAACAACCTAATAAATTCCTTTTTATTGATATGGATATAAATATTGTGGTCCTAAGTACAAAACATGGAATAAATGCTACACATAGTTAACCATTTATCACTAAATTATCGGAAAAAATAAACCACACATGACCTATACCTAAAATACAATGTGGAATTAACTACCAAATTACAACCCACAATGTACACAAATAATAAAACATGAAGGAAAGAAAATAGAAAAAAAAAAAAAAAAGAATTGTTGACTTAGAAATCTCAACCATAGATGGAAAAATATAGCATGCTACAATTTTTGTTTACAAATTTAACATCGATTAGTTGAAAATTAGTAGAAGAAAATTTCACTCACACTATTTCACTAAAGGTTACGGGAACAAAGTCATATATTTTAATAGAGAGGGAGTAATACACTTGGAAATATGTTGTAAGAGAACAAGATGTAACTAAAAACTCTAGGTATGAATAAATGATCCTATTTCCACTCATGACATACTATCTCATGATGTAAATATGGAGAATGTAACATAGGACCCATTAGTAGTGAATCTTACATAGGTATTGAAGGAATAAGAATTTGACCTCAAAGATGAGCCATATGTCCAATATTTCTAACTAGATGATGTTTATAAATAAATTCCAATGATACAGATAATAGAAAAGGAAAGGCATAAGCCATTAAAAATTATTGCAGATAGAACATCTAGAAGGAGATACCAAGATCCCTAGTTGTATCTCGTCAGTACATGAAGAATTACCTCATTGAGAGGGGAAAAATAGTGCATCAAGTAGAGATGCTAAATAATACAGAAAGGTACTCAAGACAGGTAAATCCATGTACAACAAAGGGAGAGAGTCAAGACGCATAACAGAAATAAGATAATGGTCCCAAGAATAATGGTCCAATAAATGCAATTGCATATGTTCCTTATCCATCCCTACAATAATAAGTCACTCTTCCAAAATATAGCTTGAGAGTATATTCAAGTAAATATCGACATAAATAGATATATAGGAAATTAGTATGCAAATAACCCCAATACATTGATATTGCAACCTATTATATCATCATAGGATGAAGAGAAACCAAAGTAAGAGGTCGAAAGCAAAAAGGAGGAACATGACCTGAAATATCTCTAGAAAATATAATAAAAGGAGTTCATTATAAAAGAAAAGAAAAAGAATGACTGTGAAAAGGAAACAAGTAGATGATTAGAAGAAAAAAATCACATGAAAAATATAAATAGGAAAAGGAGGAACACAAACACAAATAAAATGATTTTGACAAGTAATGTAAATATTTTTCACAAAATGAAACATAAATAGACATTTTTGCATGAAAACAAAAAAAAGGAACAATAAATAGAAGAAGAAGAAACAAAAGTGAAAGAAGAAAATGAAAAGTAGAAATAAGTGGAAGAGAAAAGAAACATATATGAAGAACAAATGACCAAGGAAAATAAACAAATAGATGGAAACATAAGAAGGTTGAGGACATAAAATGAACTAGTGAATCCATTATGGAACTAGAAGATCATGCTCAAATTGTAAAACAAGTAAAAACTTAGAACAATTAAATAATGAGAAGTAGAAGAAGAAAATGACATGTAAGTGGAATAATGATAAGACATTACAAATAAAGATATGCCTCATGAGAAATTTTCCACTATACAAATGTAGTAGTAAGAAAAATATAACAACATGGATGTTGGAGTATATAATTAAGGGATGAAAAAAAAAAGAAAGCTGCAGAAGGATATACATAAACATTTTAGTGGGAGTCATAATCAATGACAAAAATAAATAAATTTTAAGATAATTCTCCCTTCCTCTCATGTATGTAGAATACTTCATAGCATAATTGTTGTCATCTTCATTTCCAAGGTCAAAATTCAATTTGAAAACATGAAAACTATACCCTAGTGTCAAAAAAATTCTTGAATAACCTCCTAGGCACTTCTCACGGATCAATTTCCCCTTTGTGTCAGGCCTAATATATAATTTTAAGTTCTCATCTATTTGTAATAACCTTTTCCATGTGTTGGAAATATGAAAACATGACCATGAAAGTCTTCCGATGCAGTTCTTCTCAAGGAATATTCTTTAGTCATCCTGAATAACATTTTTTTCCTTTCGAGATAGGCATGCACACTTGAAGTAGATTTGAAGGAAAAATTCATATGGAAGAGGTGTTAAAGAGATAAAAACATTGTGAAAGTGGTTTAGGAACATTTACGGATGATTTGAAGGTTTGGGAACAAGTGTAGTGAAAGCAAATTTTTGAAGTGAAGGAGCTTATAGTTTAAAATATGACATGAGCTTCAGGAAGTTATTCTAGAAGATGGATAGTTATTTTGAGGTCAAAAAGATAAAATTCAAAATTTGATTAAATCATATAAATGATGGTATTTTAATATTTTTCACAAGACAGAGGTGCTACTTTCCACGGTCGAGCAAGAGGTATAAACTACAATCCTTAGGAAAATGGATACGTTTGAGGGGGTTCCATGAAGAATAAAAGTATGAAATACATCCCATTATTATCAAAAATATTTTTGGAGTCAATTTAATATAAATAAGTGCCCAAAAACATTGACTTGGGGCTCTAAAACTTTGTCTTCAAATCTCTCTGTAAGGTAAGCTTTTAGGATTTAGCCAATTTCAAGGGTAGACACATATCAGCACCAGGTGATGGCCCACTTTTTTCTCATCTTTCCCATCCCCTTGGAATATTTGGAACACAAAAATTCACCCATTACATGTTAATCCCCTGGATCATCATGTCACCTCGACAAATCCCAAAGTTACAAGATAAGCGCATTCTCACTTAATCCCATCTCTTCCCATCGCACAATAACAAAGTTCCACTTCTCACTACGAGGTAAGGGAATTTTTTTGTGTCCAATCCCATTGGGATAGTTGGGACATGAAAATGCATGCCATGAACAATCTTATCCCTTGGTTTTCCACATGACCCTTGGAAGGCTCCATAAGCCATTTTTCAGCCCCCTCTCCTCTCCGCATCGAAAATAATTTTCCACCATTTATGAATCCCACGTGAGTGATCATTTTAAGATGCCATTTTTTCAATCTCATTGGGAAAAAAAAATGCACCCATGCTCATCCCTTTCCCTGGTTCCTCATATTACTCATTCTCGGTCCCCAAGTGCTTATTGCTTTCTCTTTATCTCTCCTCCGCCAAACAATATCAAAGTGACAATTTTCAAGCAGAGGTGAGAACAAATTTTTCTACCCCATTTGACCCATATCCTTTGTAAATTTAGGACAAAAAAATTCTCCCATTTCTAAGATGATCAAAAGTCAAAAATTGCAAATTTTCTAACTATCGTGCTTCTTCCTTTCATGTACGTCCAAGAATGATTATACCGAAAGAATGTATAAAATCCATTCCAATTCATTTAACCATCATATTTATTATATAAATAAATTAAGGATGCTGAAAAATATCAATAAAAATTTAAATTCTTTAAACATCATGTGAAATTTCCATTAGAGACTTATTGGTTGCAAAAATTAATATTTTTACTCCCGGATTTGAGTGGAGAAATAGATCATACCAAGGTTTGAGATGATTTTTCTTATCAAAAACATGTATATGATATATGAATATCAGTGAATCCATTAATAGATACTGTGGATGATTTGAGCATGAAACTCTCACAAGGAAAATTTTTTTTTATTTTTAGGAATTATAGTTGGTGAAACATGATGAAATTTGGAGCACAAGATCATGACGAAGAGACGAATCTAAAAATAATGTTTTCATCACATATCAAGGTCCCTCTTTTACTTACTAAAAATATAATATGTTATGCCCAACCACATGCTAATAATATTATGTCCCTTGAAATTGAATTTTGCGTCACACAAAATAGTCAAAAAGGTGCAAAATGTAAGGCAAACAAATTGACAATTTTACCAAAATAACATTTACGAAAAAAGAACCCGATAATGAAATAAGGTGGATAAAAATAGTAGTAAATCATTAATGGAAATAAAATTGGAATTTTATAGAAGATTCAAGAGGTCATATTTGAGTAAAATAGGAGATATGTCCCAAAATAGCAGGTCATGATCTTACCTGCTAAAAATTGAAAGTCTTCATTTGGGTGCATAAAGTTATAGATAGTTCCATTTTTCACTCATATTTATTATTTTAAAAATATTCACATGATTGTGGGATGATATCATATCTGATATTTATATATAACTAAAACCCCCATATGGGTCTTGGAAACATCATCTTGAGCTCAATTGTGTCCAAAACCAATATTATCGCTTAATGATATGGGTGATTTTAGATAGATGAATTGATTGGAGCAAGTGAGATTTCTGTTTTTAAATATTTGATTTGATCGATCTAACCAAGAAAAGTTAGCTAAGAGTGAGCTAGGAAAAATCTCACATCTCTAAGAGCATTAAAGGAAAAGTTTGGAATCTTACAACACAATGGGTGAAACAAGGATTCATGTATAAAGAGGATTGAGCATCATTATAGAAAATTTTTATAGAAAAGGAAAAATAGAGTAATCCTTACTCTCATGGGTGAGTTTCGTGTTTATCAGAGCTCAAATTTGGAGGTCTTGAAACATTGCTTCTAAACACTCATTTGGCAATCCAGGTGTCTCTGTGTATCTTGAAAAAAGAGAATAATGTGATCATTGCTAGAAATTTATTTATCGAATGATCTTATTCGAAAATATAAATCAATTTCCTTTCCTTATTTCGTTCTCTCCCTTTCTTCTAATTCTTTGTTGTAAGCAATTACGGTATTTTTCCACATTCCCTTAAAGAAAAATATTTGTATTTTGTAGAAGTATTCTCTTAGATGATAAAGATACATAATAAATTTGTCTCTTATAGGGAAAATTGAAAGGTTAGAAGTGTAATAGGAACATGAAGAGTCGTGTAGGGGAAATGAAATGTCTATGCACAATGTTATAAACTGTGATGGCTTCTCCATTCTAAAGGAGTCAGAAATCATGAAAATCATGAATTTTAGTCCTTGGTAACAAATGTGAATTATGTTAGATTGATTTATGCTTTGTATTTCATCACTACACAAGGATAAAAGATAAATTTATTCCATTATTGTTTTCTAATGTGTTCTTATATTTCTCTCTTTTATTTACTTTGCAAGAATAATGATAAAAATAGTGTTGTATCTTTGATGAATGGGCCTCATAGAAGTGTGTTTTTTATGGGTTATTTTAACTCATTTATTTATTCATTATTTATTTGTTCTAATTGAATGTTTAACTACTCATGTTATAGGGTGTGAAATCTGCAATTGGCTTTCTCACATAAATAACCTTCCTTTCTTAATCTCTCTCCTTCACCCCCTGTCACTTTAATTTCCTCCCTTGAACCCTATATAAGAAATTTATCATAGGTTCAAGGAAGTGTTCCTATGTGATCCCCAACCTTTTTTCCAACCCAAAACACTTATATGGGAATATATTAGTTTATATTTAATAATGGGAATGACACCATTCAATGAAGAGCGGTGTATCCCAATAAGAATTAATCGAAACACCTAATTTTCCATATCGATAAATTATTTTACAAACTATTTTTGGTGATACCGACAAGGAGAGTTCTTCCTAGTGTACCAAAAGAGATATCTATAAAATATGAAACAAATTCAAAAATTTCAAAATCTAAAGAAAATTACTTGAATGATCATAAGGCCACTATGCATACCGCATGCAAAAATTGGTTGAAAAAGATATCCAAGATTCAATAGATTGAGAGGAATCATTGATCCTACTTTTGAAGTCTTATAAAATATGAAAGAGTTTGTAAAGAGATAACCCATTGTAAATCTATCAAGCTTCATCCCCTTTTGATTCATCAAGTGCTACCCATGGTAACCCTATTCAAACTCATACTAATACTCCTTCCAATTATCCTATCTTTCACTCACCTTTAAATTTTTAATTCCACAGAGAAGAAGAATATATAAATGAGGAAGAAATGGAATCATAAGAACCTATACCATGGGGATAGAACATTGGTCTGTTGGCTTTAGCTCCACCACTTCATGAACTCCCCAAGGATCACAAAATCATTTTCGACATTGTATGGAGATGGAAAAAAATTATGTGATGAACATGTCACAACTCGTGGCATCCTTAGAGTGCAAGAAGAAGATATTGCAATACAGCTTGTTCATGAAAACATTGCAAGATGCAAGTGATGGATTGGTTCTTCTACTTTCCACGAAAATCAATATCCAATTGGGGTGATATCAAAAAAATGTTTGGAAAGAGGTTTAATAACACCAAATATTCCGATGCCCTCCTTACTTAACTCACTCAGATGAAGAAAGATTTGCAAGAGTCCATGAGAATTTTTTTGAAAAATTAAATAACATGATAAGAAAAATTCCCATTGTTTCTCTTCCCACTATAAATAATTTGAATATCTTGAAGTAAGCTTCATATTGTGAAGAGTTCAACCACGAGATTTAGAAAAAAACTAAAAAAATGTTGTCAAGGTTAAATATGACCCCATCCTTTTGGGTAAGATCAAGAATCCTTTTGTGAAAGATAAAACCCATAGTTCCAAAGATGAGAGAATTGATATGATGTTCGTATAAGTTGGAAAATTAATTGACTATGCTAATAAGGGAAGTTTATCAAATAACACCTAATCTAAACAAAACAAGAAATGAGAATGCATGAGTGGCCCAAAGGCTTCCCTGAAGGATCCTGGTCAATTCTATGTGTGAGAGATATTAAGATGAAGAAGAAGAAAATTTTGAATCAAAATTTGAAGATGAAGGAGAAAGATAATGTGCTTAGATAAGATATTGTGAATACACACTTGATGATGAAGAACCCACATATTGTTTCTCATATGTAGTGTTCACTCGATCAAAAAAGAAGGAAAAAGGATCTTCATCTACTTCCCAAGCTTAGAAATTAAATCCTCAAATAGTGACTCCAATAAAAATAAAAAATAAATGAGTATCATCAAAGTTTTCTTGAGTAGGGTAAGCTAAGAAGAAGAATGAGACCACTCCGGCCAGAATAATTCTACATCTTTAAGTAAGTCTCTGACAACATCTCTTAAAAAATTATTTTCTGGTCATCACAAGAACATCCATGTCAAAACTCTAATAATCCATTATTTTCCCACCACCTCTTATTATTTTGACATCATTGACCATTTTAAAGATCTAAAGTCCAAATTTCTTAATTTGAGTACTTGAGAACTCATCCCAAGTGACTTGAGAAATGTGTTTAGCATATCAAAGGAATTTTATCTATTTCTAAAGACTCTCTTAGGAATTAATAGTGTTCACATTATTAATATGTGCAATTATATTATCAATGATAATATAATTATATATGTGTGATGTAATTGTATAATTACTCATAGAGTAATTTGTTTGTAAGTTGTTGATATATTGTTATAACAATTATATAACAATATATCAATACGGGTTTATTGTTCTACTCACTTCCTATTTTCTAGGAAGTTGTTTACCTACCTTTATGGCTATATAATAGCCACTTGTTTCTGAATATTATATACAGAAATAATATATCATACATATTTGTGTGAAGAAGATTATTGTGTAAATCTCTTTCAAAGCTTTCAATTGGCATTAGAGCAGTCTGATTCTATTCATCCTGTGATGGAATAAAAATTATTTTGAGGGACATTAGATGTTCTTTGTTGTCCCGTATATGAGAAATATCAAATTCTTCCATGCGGCCTGTGCACATTTGACAGAGTTGCATTGAATCCTACATGGTGTGGTGTGGATTAATGGCATATATTTTGGTGGCTGCACCAATATTCTATCCATTTTAAGGGAACAGATTGGTGTTTACAAGTGTCAAGGATGAAGTTTGGTGAAGCATATTCTGAGTATTTGGATTCCGAGGACAACATTTTTCTGCAGAAATGCTGCCATCTTGAGTACAAAGAGTTGAAAAAAGTTCTGAAGAAGTGCAGACATGCTGAAGCTCCTGATCACGAAAACAATGGAGTCTGTCAAGTTTGTGGCCAGAAGTTTTTCTCTGAACTCTCAAACGAAATATCAGCTGTAGCCGATTGCTTTAGTTCACGTGCCCGACATTTATTGCATATGCATCTTGCCTCGGGTTTTCACCGATATTTACGGCGCATGAGACACTGCTTTGGTGATGATTATTTGGCAATGATTCAAGAAGGTCGAACCTAATTAATTATGTTGCAATGAATTCCATTGCTGTTCACAAAATTTTGAAGAAATATGACAAAGTGCACTGCTATGAAAATGGTATGAACTTCAGGAGAATACTGCAGGCTAAACACCTCGAGTTATTGCAGTCTCCATGGCTCATTGAACTGAGTGCCTTCCAGATCAATACAAAAAATTCAAAGCATGGAGTTTTCAGCGAAGTACTCCTCCCTCAATCTTCTGCGCAAATTGATGAATGGATGTTGCGGAAAATTCTCAGGCACAACACAGATCCATGTTTTCCTCCAACGGAAATTGGTAATTAGTCGTGTTAGTTTTTTGTGATACAGTCAAATTGTATTGTTATAATACTAGTCTTGTCATCATTAGTTTAATAGTCATTTCCCGTGAAGTTTATCAAAGTAAAAAAAATCTCTTTGAGTCTTTATTTTTATAGTTTGTAAAAAGTAATTAAATATTACTTTTTATTCTATAGGTAGAATTTTAGTGTTTATTTATTATTCAAGTCAATAGTTGTAAGGTATTAAAAAGTAATTTTCTATTACTTTTTTAAATAGGTTGTTTAAAAATCAATATTTTTGGTGTCTAAACCATAAGATACATTGTGTATAAGTATTGTCAGTCCTTATTTCATTTAGGTTTCATAGTCATTTTTTGCGTCAAAATTCTCAAAAGTTGTATTGTCAACATTGTTAAATAGGTGATTTTAGGATTATTGTCTTGTCAAGTGTTAAAGTCATGTCATTGTATTAAGTCCAAAAAAATAAAAATTTTGCCTTACGAACGCATTTTCGGTAGAATCCGACGTTCGGGTAAGGTGTGTAATTTTTGAGCTTCATATCCAAATCCGGCTGAGTTAGCAACATGCAATCGGAGGATGGAGGCATAGGAGGATGGAGGACAAGCAGCGTCCTCTCGTCAGTCACCAACGACGGGGCCGCATACTGATCTGGTGACATGTGTGCGGTGTGGTTTTTTCATTTTCAGTGTTCTTGTTTTGCTGAGTGATGGTTTTCTGAATAAACCCTTTTCGAGAACTTTTGGAGGAGTCATGTTGTCAGAATACTCACTTTTGGGAGCAGGAGAAGATTTCGAGGTAGACTCAAGGGATGGTTATCCAACTAGTGTGAAGCTTGTGGATCTTGGAGATTCAGAATTTGGGTGCCAGAGAGGAAGGGAAAGTCCCATAGGAACCCAAAGAGGAAGGGAGCATTCCTGCATAATTCGGCTTGACACTACGCCTTTACGAGGGTAAAGAGATAATCTATGGAGTCTGTACCTGGTCTAAGAAGTGCTTTCAGGAGGTGGTTCAATTTCTTCGAATATGGTTCTTCATTGTGTTCACATTAAGGGGGTGAAGATTAGTGATTAATAATGTTCACACTAAGGGGGTGAATGTTAGGAATGAATAGTGTTCACATTATTATTAATGTGTGCAACTATATTATCAAATATAATATATGAGTAAATTGTAATATTATTAATGATGAGTTAATATAACTCATATTAATAATATATGATTAATAGTTGTTACATTAAACAACTATATCTAATATTGTTTATACGTGATATTTGGTTATACAACCAACTCACGTATATAGGAGTTTGTGAGGAGTGTTGTTGAACAACCTCCGTGAAAATAGGAGTAGACTCTCCTATTAATATGTATCAATGTATTAATGAAATATATAAAAATATAATATTATTTCTTTGTGTTAATTCTCTCGCAACTGAACCAAATTGTTATTATGGGATCTCCTAATGAGTTATAGTTCAACAAGTATACCATTAGAAATATGATCCAATCCTATAAATTAGGTATTTTCATATTTTTATAAGATACAAGTGTTTCTTCCCACAGTCTATTTTCGGTAAGTACATCCTACAATCCATAGACCAAAGGCTATTTTTGATGTGGTTTCAATAATAATTAGAGCATCTAACCCATTCCATTCTTATCAAAAGGATTTATTGAGTCATTTTCATTTAAATTAGTTCCAAAAATTTTAGCCAAAGTGTAGAAACTTCTTCTTCAAGTCCTTCTCCAAGGTAAGCTTTCGGGACTTAGCTAATTTCAAGGGTAGACACATGTCATTACTAGGTGATGGCACATTTTTTGTCCCATCTGTATAATCCCCTTGGTACATTTAGGACACAAAAATGTTCCCATGCCCATTTAATCCCTATAGATCATCATGTTACTTTGAGGAAGTCCAAAGTTGCAAGATACACCTCTTCTCACCAAATCCTAGTGCTTCCCATCCCTCAATAATGAAGTGCCACTTTTCACTCCTAGGTGATGCCACAATTTTTTTCCATATGTCCAATCCCCTTGAGATAGTTAGGAAAAGAAATTTACCCCATGCCCGTCTTAGACCTTGGTTCTCCACATGACACCGGGAAGGTTCCATAAGCAATTTTTAGTCCTATCTCCTCTTCACCTCGACAAATAATCTTCCAGAAATTTTCACTCCTAGGTGAGGGTGATTTTTTCTCACCCATCTATCCCGTCCACTTTATAAATTTGGGACACCAAATTTTTACCATACTCAACCCTTTCCAATGTTCCTCATACGACCTAGTGTCACCTCAAGGTGCGTATTGTTTTATCTTTCTCTCTCCTCCACTAATCAATAACAAAGTGAAACTTGTCAAGAAAAGGTGAGGGTTTATTTTTCTATACAATTTTTATCATCCCCTTAGGATAGTTGGAATGCAAAAATGCACATATCTCTAAGATGATCAAAATTCAAAAATTTACAAATTTTCTTCTTGACATACTACTTTTTCTTATATGTCCTTCAAGAAAGGTGTTCTTTGGAAGAATGTACAAAATCCATTGTAGTTCATCTCCCTATGTATTTATTTTCCGTAAATCCATAAAGGCTACTACAAAACCTCCATTAAACATAAAAATTATTCAGACACCACGTCAAATTTCCCTCAGAGAACTAGTGGTTGTTGGAGAGACAAAATCGTGCACTTGAGTACATTTCTAGTTCCTAATAACATACTTGCATTAGTATGAATTATAAGTGAGAAAATAGTAATTGAAATCTATATTTAGCATATCTTCTATCTTTCTTTAATTTTTTTGGTCTTGCGACATCGCACAATAAAGTTGGCACTTTACTTGTTTAACTTTATGACTTTGAACACCAACACCTAATGAGGACGCCAACGCCTAGGTGCCCTCAACCCCTTTGGGCTCACCTAACTTGTTTTTACCTTTCTCACTCTTTTTGGGACTCTATTATATTTTTGCTTATTAATTTCTTATGGGTCAGCATTCCAGTTATCAATTATGAAATTCAACCAAAGGAATCATATAAATACAAAGTTATGTGACAAGGACCAAGCTCTAAGAATCTATTGTCATCACGTAATCTTGTATCAAAGGCATCCATCTAGCATCCATTAATGGTATAAGGGACTACATATTCTTCATACACTACATAGGAAGGGGAATTTAATTATTCCATTCACAAATCTATTTACATTTGGTACATCTAGATATCGCTCACTATCTCGTGCACTTTTACAAGGGATTTCAATGGAATGATTCTTTCTCATACTAACAATAACTACATGGAGTCCGAGATGTAGTGCAACACTTAGTCGTAAGTTCACTCAATCGATGACTTCCGAGTTCGGTAAAAATCACCATATTGCATCTTTTATTTTTTATATTTTATGTATTTTGACGGTTTTGTAGGTCAAAATATCTTTGCATGTTACACATGATTTCTAAAAACAAGGTGTGACATATAGGTGAACACTTTTGACTAGTAGTAAAACTATTTAGACACCAAAAAAATCAGATTACAAGCTCTTATGTGGTCACGGGAACCTAGGAGAGATCTCTTGCACCTAGGTAACTTCACCCCATTCTAGGCACCTTGTTCCATCTCTTTCCAACATTTCCAAAATTTTCCATAAGAAATTACAATGTTATGCCCTTTCGGGTTCATCAGTTTTCCAAGTCTGTACAATTATGAATCAAGCACATATCAAATAAATCATTATTTCTTTCTCTTGCACTTAGGTTTTTACTATCTAATTTTCCTATTCCTTGTCTCCTTTATATTCTACCAATTGTATAACATTCTTACATCAGTTACTCTAAAATATCTAGGGCTTAACATTAACATTTAAATTCTTTTTCTAAGAACTCATTTGTTAAACAACCATTCTAATGCTCTTTGATCATCACTTCTTACTAAATTCACTATCCTATGATCCTCTCACTATGGATGTGTCTATCTATGCCTTTTTACAGGCTAATCCTTATTATGTGAATAAAATCAGATCTTTTTTGGCTAATAATTACATTCATCCCCATACTTCTTCTAAATATGTATATCATAAATTTACTAGTATGTTATCTTTTAATGAGGAACATATTACTTTTACATCTGATAAACTTCCTTCTCAATCTATATTAGATATTGATTCCCCCTTTTTATTCTTGTTTGTATAAATAAATTTTGTAATCCAAGTTTGTAATCTATCATTTCTTCACCAAATTAGATTCTTTGAAGACACCTTGTTTCCTTCATTTATTTCTATTCTTGGATTTTATAATATTCCTAAAAGGGTATTAGGTACAATCACACTTCGCATTATTATTTCACAATTAAATTTATACTTCCCAATCCATGTAATGCCCAATAATATTAATTATAATATTCTTCTCAAAAACCTTGGATCTATGTCGTGCATACTGGGCCCTTCAACACTTCATTTGTGTATTAAATTCTTCTACAAGGTGTGGTTTATGAATCCTTAGATGATCCCTCTTCATTTTCCTATTACATATGTATTGATCATTTACCTAAAGACCCTAATTTGTCCACCTCTCCTCCTAAATTCTAGAATTACGAAATCAAATCTGGTGTATGTTTCATTACGGTGTCATTGGAACATGATTAAAAAAACATGAAAAAAGAGTCAAAGAGCCTCTTTCCAATCCCACACAATCCACCAAACCCAAAGACATCAAATATCTCCCTCCACTAACTTATTTTATTCTTACAACATATTCTCTTGAGTTTTACCCTATTTAACATATTAATGATAAAAAAATTTAATCTCCATCTACTCTCAATGCTACAACTTAATTTAGAAAATCTATTCCTCCTAACACCAATACTCGATACTCGTAACACATTATCAAATCTACGACCATGGGATGGTTTATCTTCCATCTGCATATATCTCTTTGTCACACACTTAGGGGCTACCACACTTCATCCCCAATCTTATTATCATATTTTTTCCATAATTTATACTATTACACTCCATACTTCATAACTAAATATTTGTATGCACTCTTACAAAAATTGATACACATATTTTATCATCCTTACCCTATGACACACTCGATGTTAAGGTTCACACTTGATTGTTGACAACATACTTTTGAAAATTCAAGCACTAAGAGGGGAGAATTAATTCCTTCTAAAAATTGTCAACATGACCTTAGAAATCAATACAACATACATTCATTATATTTTTAATAAATTAACCATTCAAAACAATCCATCATGGAAGAAGAGACAACAAACACATGAGGACACAATATTTAAGGTGGGAAACCCAATAAGGGAGAAAACCCACATAAAGGAGAAATCAAAGTAATATCAAGGACAATTATACATCATAAATTACAATGATCTCACTAGGTGGTGATCACCCACTCACCCTGAACCTCTAACTCTAGTTCTTGAGGAACCTACTTCAATTCAATGTCAAGCACCCACTTCCAAGGAAGCTCATTCCCAATTTTTTTGAGCTACAAATGATAATTTTTTTCATAGAAATATTGAACACCTTCTTCACTTGGTTGCATTTATCAACTTGATTGATCATTTTTTCAGCATACTTCTTCACCATCCTTCATTAATCTCAAAAATAAAATTAGTACACCTTCATTCTTATCTTTGTATCTAGGCTTTTCAAACTCTAAAATATAGGCTTTATAATCAAATATCATACTCATACAAATGACTATAAATATGCATATTCAACAATATATTTATCTAACTCCCTTAACTATGCACAAAAGGTGATTGTTTGTCTTATTAATTGCCTCTAATTTGAATTTTATCACTTCTTACATTTTTGAGTCTTTTATTTTGATTTAAAGGATTTTTTCATATGAGATGGAGTATTTTCAAGTCTCTCGACATCAAGATATATCTTATAATGTTAAATTCAGATCTTTAAAACAATCTTGTAACAATTCATGCAAATCTTGATCCTTCATTCAATACATAATCACTTATATTTTAGTGAAACAACTTATTTGTCATAGGTTTGGATGTTATATAATCCTTTAATATCCTTTGGGGCCTTACTACTACCTTATTCTACTTATCTCAACCTTCAACCTTCATCATTTGGCTCACATGCTTCATTTGAGTCGTATAGGCAATATAAATGCAAGAATGGATCAACATAGTTTACGCATGAATACCAATCATACTTATAAGATCATCTTCAACTTATGAATATGATATGACGATTGAAGAAATATATGGTTAACCATTGAAGTCTTTGAAGATGAAAATGAAGAAGGGATATCACTATTACTTCACATTTTCAGTTCACACCGCATTGTCTCAGTAAACCAAGAGCATTATACTTCAACAAGAGATGACATTCAACATTCACACAAGTTCAGGATGATATTAAATGTGTACATTATTATTTCTATAGTCAAAAGGTCAAATTATCATAGGAAAATTCATTTAGCGATCTCTAAACTAGGAATTCATAGTCACCATGAAACTTGGACTAGTTATTTAAAATATTTACAAGGTATGAATAACAAACATTCTAATGTTTTCATTTCATAAAGTGTTAGGTTGTGGAGCTTGTTTTCATGTGAGAAAGTGTTCAAGACTATACATTAAGAGTAATGTAATTTTTTTGGCCTTAAATCATGCCCGATATACCAAGAAACATTTTTTTCTAATATGGCGGGATTTCGACCCATAGGTTTATGGGACGGTTTTGTCCCATGGTTTTAATACCACGGTTTTGTAAAACTACTTAATAAGTTGTCTAATTATATGGTTTTATGCATGTGGTATTTATAATGTAACATTGCATATGTGTTTTGAATTCAAGTGTGAATTTTGTAGAGTTTGTTGAGCATAGCTCCAAACAAATATGGGTATTGTATTGAGAGAGTGGTGGCTTATAATAAAATATGAGCAAGTTATTCTTGGTGGATGTAGCACAAATTGGGTGAACCATGTTAAGTACTATCTCTTTGTGTTGTATTATTTTATTCGTAATTTTATTTGAGATCTGTAATATTTTTTCATATTAGTTTATCTGCTACGATTACGTGAGGGATTATTCGCATATTTTATTTATTTCCTAACATGAATATGATGGTTATTGAGCACATGATCACTCGACATGATCAAGATATCAAGTCATTAAAGAATTATTTAGTTCACAATCTCAAAGTTAGTGTATTCACTATTTTCTCAATACTGCATCAATGCAACAATGAGAGATTTGAAGAGTTCATCAACATCTTTAGTCTATCATTATTTAAGGACAACATGATCATTTTGAAACTTCTCAAGACTGTTTCCTTGTCTAATAACATGCCATTAAGATAACATAACCTTGATTTCTCAACACTGCATAAGGAGGGTTTTGTCAAATCAAACCCTAACATGAAATTTAAAAGATAAAACTACCTTATCATTCTTTTTTATGTAACTATTAGTTATTTATGACTTTAATATAAGCTTAACAATAATATTGTTAAATCTAGAAATTTCTCCAAGATTATAGATTAATAGTATAGTCATTTCTTGTTTTATAAATGTTTAAATTGGATTACTAAATTGCCTTTATTGGTTTTTATTTAGATTAATATTAGATTCCAATATTATTATTATTGGTTTTCAAGTAGTGTAATATAAGATTCCAATATAGCCAATGGGGTTTGGTCAGATCGGTTAAGACGAATGGTTATGTTTGTATCCATTGAGGTTCAAATAATGTTGGGCACAATCCCTTCAAGGTGGTTTACCTATTGTGTTGGGTATTGTAGCATTGGTGGTGGCAGCTAGAGGTTCCTCTTGGAGATGGATAACTTTTCATCGTCAAAATTGGTGTTTCTAGTTGTGGCTCTCAAAAAATTGAGGTGGCAAAAATTACATCGTCGGTGTGTGATCAGTGGTCGCGGTTTGTGATGGATTAATTATAATATCTTTTCTAAGGAAGTTGTTAAGAGAGGATACCTAAGAACACCCCTGGTTCTAATATGTAAGAAAAAGTGTTAAACTATCTAAAAAATATAAGATTTCAATATTTACACTATGCCATACAAGTATGTTCCTAATTCTATATTGAGTTTATGAGATTAGGAATATGCCATTCTCATCAAGCTCATAGTAGACACAAGTAACTAGAATGGGAATATTTTTTCTCTCCATTATTCTTCTATGATTCCTATATGAGGGATTTTGATCCCTTTTGAAAATTAAAACAATATCATATGGGCACATGTTGTACGAAATTAGAAGCAAATATTGAGTTTATGAGAATGTGAATATTCCCTTTCTAATCGTACAAGTATATTACTAATTAATTTTATGTGTATCAAAGTTATATCTATTCTCCTCTATGATTCATATATGAGGGATTTGATCCCTTTTGAAAATTTAAAAAATGTGATAAATGTACATGTTGTATGAAATAAGAAGCAAGTACCAACATATTGTGGGTTCTTAAAGAAGAATTATCAAGTGATAGAATATGTCCAATGTTATTTTATGTCTTCAAATCAAAATTTGGAGCTATCATGGGTGTTATTCTCATCTCTCTAGACTTATAATATACCTTCTACTCCCTGAATAGACTATAATTTAATTTCAGAAATAATGTCACCGTGTAGAACAATTATCTCAAGTCCATTTGATTGTTGAACACATTTAGATAAAGTAGATACAAGTGTTTGGAGACACTAAGGTGGTTGTAAAGTAGGTTAAGTCATGGTGCATTCAAAGACACTATTGTTGATAGCATTAAATAATATATCTTGGCACTCTAAATACTATAGTTATACATTCAAGAATTAGGGGATTCTAGGCATATAATTTAGTATCTAGACTTTAGAAAGGTTTTCATTTTATATATTTCTTAGAACATTTAAATAATAAGTTATCTATACTTACGCACATAGCTTTTAAAAAGACAATATAATTTTGTGGTACTAATGAATACATAAATATAGGCTAATTCCTTGAAAAAACAAAAGCGAGAATTTTTAAAATGAATTCCTTATAAATCAGATCTATAATAAATGATTTTTTTCATATTAATTAATTGCATGGTGGAAATTATATTATTAATACATTAATAATATTTGTGAGTTCCATAAGCAACATGATGTTTTATAGAATTATATTATGAAACAATATTCAAAAGTAATATAATACTCAGTCTTCCATTTAATTATAAAATAATTCTACAAATTTAAAGTTTTATACAACCAAGTTTTGGAATAATAATAAAAACAACACACACATCCTATGCCAAGATGATTTGACATATAAATTTATGATCTTTACTAGTTTTTACAAGCCAATATTCATTATCTTGTTCAAGTAGTTCAAGGTATGATTTTATGGCCACATCTCCTTTATCAGAATATTTATGCATCCACTTTTCTATTTTGTGTTTGGTGTCCATGCCAAATGATGGAATCCACATCGATATCTTCTTTAGGTTGTTTGAGATTCTCCATGTTTTATTTGGCTTTAATCAATCCCGATCTGATGTTTCACCTTCTCTCTCCCTACGGGTTTCGAATATTGATGTCTCATCTTTTTATATACATTATTTCCTTCTCATTGAAGGTGAATATCCCCATTTTTTTCCACATCCATATATCTTTTCATTATTATTTCTTGGTCATATAATAATAATTTGTCCTTAAACACTTCCTTTAATGTATTGAATTATTTTATATATCTTCCACAAGCATGCCCAATGTAAATATCCTTATTACTTGGGATATGTTGAATAATGTAGTATTCCCTTCGAATATGTGTGGCTCTTGTTATTTGGCCATATTAGTATTTCTCATGTACTTTTTCTAGCCAAAAACAAGCATCGACCTGTTGTTATAATTTAAAAATGGTATATCGAAATCACATAAAACATTTTATTAATACGTGATCTTTGGAAGCCAATATTCACTACCTTCTCCTATTGCAATTTTCCCCCAATGCTCAATATATGATTTTATTGACATTTTTAGATACTCCATTTATTTGAGTTACTTGAAAGGTTCCATAAGAGGTTTCCCTTCAGAAAGCTTAATTCACCATTATCCTTTATATGCCATATTTTGCTCGAATGAGACCATTGTAGATCCTTTATTTTTACTTTGTACTCCATCTCTACGGTATGCCATCAAAAACATGGAACCTAAACATCTTAGGTTTGTTGATAACCATTATCTTATGGTTTCCATCCAACGAGAATGGCTCCAAAAATTTCCTGAAGTTGTACACTTCCTCAATAAGGTAAAGAGTGAATGTACTTGACCCTTCTTGGCATGTTCTATAAGATTCCATGATATGTTGCAAATAAATCATCTACTTTATGTAATGATGTTACTAATATTCCAAAATTCCCATCTATATCCTCATGAGACTTTAATAAATCTTAGATATATTATGTTGAATGAATTTTTTACGTAAAAAGTTATCCAAATGAAAATAAGGTATGATTCTTTTCATCACTCAAGCAATATCAAATTTCATGTAACGGATAAGTTTTTATTTTATGAATGAACTATTCATACTAATAGCGATAGTAACTGATTTTTAATGGTAAAATATTTCATTGTACCTTTTATAGTTTTCATGCACATCATTTTGTAATAGTTCATCATGAAATCAATGTTTGGATTATCGACAACTTTACAATACATCTCCATACTCATCAAATACATGTTCTTCAAGATTCATGAGACACAAATCTAATGGTGTGACTATATAATTTACTCCACAATCAAAAAATGGTAGGCCAAAATGGCCAAAACTCCCTCTCTTATGTCCATGTGTGATCATACTAGTAAAAGAAACTAGTTGGTTCGTAACATTACTTATTGACTATTATTTTTTACCCATCCTTAGTATGGAAGATTTAATTTTTTCCAATTTATCATGCACAATGCTCAATAATCCATGAGCACGTTCTTTTGACTGCAATATGTGGGAATAGTAAGTTTCACGAAATTTTTCAATATATTCATTGTGACATGTTTGTTCCTCCTAAATTTTGCGAGTGCTTCTAGGCATGTCAAGGCTCTACGTTTCTTGTATAAATTTTTGCACTCATCACACTTATCAAAGAAATTAATTTTTGCAATGGAAACATGTCAAAATATTTTGGTTTTTATTTTGAAGCTTGAATTGAAACATCGGAGAAAGTTTCAATAATTCAAGTTCCTCCTTAAAGTTTTTTTGTAGTATATTTTGGTTATAAAATGAAGGAAGAAAATTTTTAGGAACTTTTCTTTGGATATTGTCCTATAGATCGAGTCATATTTGGAGAGATATATGAATTTCTTTCAAAAATTCTTTATACGCATGTAATCGTTATGTTATTGTTTGACCTTTGTTTCTCTTTTCCATTTTTACCATTCATTGTAAGCCTATTTCTACTTATTAATTCAGATTTATGTTTATATAAGAAAATCTGGGAATCCAAAAAAATGTAGCATAAATTTCTTATGCACATTGAAGATGGAATTTTATTTTAAAGCATCAAACAAAAAATTATTTCTATAAATTTCATTCAAGGCTCTAGTCTTGTGCCATAAATTTTGTAGTCTAACTAAAGCAATAGGAAATATTTAGAGACAATTAGATTAGTAACAACTGAATTCTAAATTTTGCACTTCTTGAATAAATATTGACCATTTTCTATCCTCATCAGAATTTTTATTTGATGAATTGGCTTGAGGGTATCCAAATTTTGATGTTTAATAACATTATAAGATCTTTTTATACATTTTTATGTTGATAGTGATTAGTGAAATCAAATTAAATTAGATAAACAAAATGATCTTATCTATCTTTTAATGCATACCACATGATGACCTTAAAATATTTTAGGACTTATTTAAGTATAGTATCAATCTGAGAAGCTGTTTATGTCACCATATACCTAATGAGGCCATTGTATGAGAGATCCTTTAGATAGGGAGAATCCTTTGCAAGGAGGGTTGAATAATCTATCAATATGCACACCAAATCTATTGGCATCAATCTATTTAAATGTACTAATTCTACTTCAAATACATTGGTAATTATTCCCTTTGGAACATATTTATACTCGGATGGGGAAAATCGAATAATTTTGTAACAACTTCTTTGAACTTTTTTTTTTTTTTTTACCACCCTTTGTGTACAAGGTGAAAACCACCTAGTGGACAAATCCCTTACATAATCATAAGGGAAATTCTTGTTTCATGGAAAATAAAATGTTTTATTGGCCAAATGTTGATTTATTATGTTTTTGTAAACTTGAGTAATTAGAACGCATATTTAAAACATTTTTGTCCATACACAAAAATTCAAAGGACCCAACCTCTCTCCATTAATTTTATGATCTTCTAGCACATGAGTTATAAAACCCATGGCCTTGTCATAATATTTACTACTACTTTTTGTTTGATAATAATATTGTCTATGAAAAATTATCTCGTATCTTTATGATCGTATTGATGGTTTTTTCAATGTTATCACTACAATCTCCATCACTCTCTACATTATAATCCTCTGAAACACTAAAAATGTGTTCACTATAAAAATTACAGGGAATGGATGAATTGCATGCTTCGGCAATTCAATCTCTTCCCAAGACATGTAATATCATGTATTCCCATATCCGCAAGGTTTAAAATTCAAAATTGAGAAAGGTAATTTTACTCTCCCATCCAATACTATTTTACCAGTGACAATTAAAAATCCTCTTCCCACATATTTTCAATGTAGTGTCTTCCTACTTGGATATACTCTTCCCTCTGCTGACTTTGGTACCTTTGAAAAAAAATCCGGATGTTCATCTTGTACAAATGCAAAGACTCGATTTTGTAACAAAATAACATATCAAGTTTGTGAGATGATAAAATTTTGTTAAACCATTGCATAAAATTAATTAAAAATAATCATGTATGTACAAGCATAAGTATATTGTATACACATAACAGTAATATTCATTTCACATGAGCTGAAAACTTCTATAATTTAGTAAGGTTTGAAAATAACTCAAAATTATGTGTATTATTAAAATTGACATGAATATTATTATAGCATGATTTGAAACTATGATTGAACTTGACCCGATTGAGTTTAAATGATGGGGAATAAATAAAGGTTAGATTTCCATTTGCATAAAATTAAGTTAATTAGATTATTGATTGCTAACTTCTTCATCTAAATATCATCATCATAGTTAGCATATATTACTTTTAAAATAATTCCTCATACTTTCCATATTCCCTAACTATGAGAATGGGAATCTTTCCATTAGAACATTTCTCATAAAAGGATATAATTTTCATTCATTCTCCATGTTTTCATGAAGGAAACTTTTTTATTTCTTTCTATATAGAGTATATGAGAAGGGGCATATGCCCATTCTAAACATTCTAACTCAAGCAATATTGAGCTTAATCATTTTAATATATCTATAAAGGATGTGAGAATGGGAAATTGTCCATTCTAAAAAAAATTAAATATTATCTCTATTATTCTTCTAAGATTCTTATGGGAGAATAAGCATATGCCAATTTTGATTTTATGTATTGCCTCATTTTCATTATTCTTGTTACTCACTTTTTCAGCTTGGATAATGTTTTTCCTCGAAAGGATTAAATACTAATTTCTCTAAATGTTCTTCCACATTTGTTAGATTGTTTAGAACATCTAATGTTAACCTATGATGTGGGTACTATAAGTTATCTATTTCTTATCATCACCACAACCATATTATAGTATAAGTGATTTTAACACAAACACATTTGGTAGATGTAATTATTTTTTATCGGTGATTTTAAGAAAACCATATAAGAAATGAAATGTGAATGTATCATGAAATTGATAGAAATTTTCAAGTCATTTTAATTATATATGTTTTGGATCTACCCACCTCCTCCCCTCTTTCTATTTAATTTATCGACCCCATCTATAGTTCAAGGAGTGGTTGAAGAAAGTAAATGACTCAAAATTATAGTGATTTCACGAAAATATACTGTCATATATAGTTTCACCGACTATCCATCTCTGTCACTCATATTTATTATTGAAAACATCTATACTATTATCAATGAATAAGGTGAAAAACTTAATAAACATTTAAATATATTCATATATCTTATTTCCAATCATAATAGAAAAGAAAATAATAATATTCATACCATATATGACATGTCATTAATAACCTAATATTATTAAAATTTGAAATTAAACATCTTGTATATTGTCTCACAAGTTTACTAATTATCCATGCATGCATCTCTCCCTCTCTCTAGTATAAATTAGTACCAATTAATTTTAAATGCAAATAACCTAAAACATGGCTACAATAGTTATTAAAATTTATTTATTTTTTAAAATTAAAATAACCTAAAAGGGGGCTATGATAATGTATGAAATTTATAATTTATTATAAATGTAAATAACCTAAAACATGGCTATGATAATGTTTAAAATTTATATTTTATTATCCTACTAGAAGGAAGGTGTGTATAAGCTTAAAAATGTATTTCATTTTCTTATGTGAATAATCACATTGATGCACATGACATTTTATATCATTTGTTTATAATTTCACAAAATTATATATTTATTTGGTTGTTTAAAAAAACTGATTTGGTTATTTTGATTGGCTAAAAATAAATTATCGCCATCTCGAAATTTGATGTCTAATAAAAATAAGAATTTAAAATAAATCATATCTATAGATTGAACATTATGATTATAAAATGTGAATGCATAACACTAAATGTGGAAAGTAGGACATTATTGTGGGGTTGGTATTTCCCTACATTTTGTGTCCACGTGTTAATCCTTTTCCATGTATTTTATTTCTTTTCCACATACCTTTACTTTCCATTGATTAACTAAAATTAATTAACTATGTACTATGGGGTTATTTAATCTAAGCTATGAACAAATGTAATAAATTAAATAGATGCAATAAGGACAATATGTATATAATATAAGTAACTAAATAAAAGGAAACGATTATCCTAATTTGTAAGAAGGAAGATAAAAGAAATCAATTGAATAGAAGATGCTCATAGGTAAGTGTTGCAGTGATGATGACTGGAAAATTTGGAGCTAACAACGAAAGTGTAGAAGTCCCAAAAAGGATGGATCGGAGGATCTAGAGTTCTGAAAAGGGTTTGGGAATATACAAGAAATTTGGTCCATAATTTAGGCACCTTGGTCTATGCGGAATCTCACGAGGAGTGATCTTCACTTTGGTTCGACATATGGTCTCAAACCCTCATTTTCTATCACACTAGATTTATTTTCTTGTGCAAGATGTCGCCAATAATCCAAGATGAAAGAAATACTTGTAAGACCCAAAAACAAGCATCAAAACCATAAAAATAAAAATGCATATGAAGTGGTTGGGATGACCTCAACTTCCACAATCGTGGACTTACTAACCGAGTGTTGCACTACATCTCGGACTCGATATTGTTCTTTGTACAGTTGTGTGTGAAGGCACCTTAGGTTTCTCTTGTGCGGTTGCACTTTATTAAGTAGAAAAAATAACTATTTGTAGAAAATGTAATAGAATGTGTGCATCGAATAGAAAAAAATCCCTCCACATATGAAGTGTGATACATATTTCCTATCCTTGTTCCTTGATGATGGAGCTATGTGGATGAAAGTGATCTCCAATGAAATAGATGGATGTAACTCTAGATGAGTGATAGTAATAAGTGATGTTAGGGTCCTCATTATGGTCTCATAACTTTATATTTATAGGATTCTCTTGGTCTAATTTCACAATTAACCTGAAACATATGAACACAAGAAATATAAAGATCTCAAACGGCTAAAAAGATCCCAAAAAGAGCGTGGTGTTGGTCGTAGAATTTGATCTATTGAAAAGAGGCAATACACCCGGGACATCAGTCCCTCCTCCTTATGAGAGAGGTTCACCTATTGAAAATAAAAGAGAAAAAGAAAAACTTATTTACAATATTAACATTTGTTTAACATTTTGTATATTTTTATATTTTAGATGCCTTCCTCAAACATGATTTTCAATACAAAAGAAAGAGGAAAAGTCATGGTGATATTTAGAAAAGCGAAGATAGAAGAAAATTTTTAGACATATAGCTAGTAGTGTAATATCATACTGATGCTTGATAAAATAACAAGATTTAAACTATGCATATAAAAACATAGTACATGTATGTATTAGACACAAATTTCCAAATACAGATATCAGTGAAAGACACGGTTCTTTCTTAAATACACATAGCTCTATATGAATCAAATAAGGAACAAAAAGAGATAAAGCCTGAGAGAGGGTGAAAATTCTTATGTATTGAATAGTTCAATGTTATTTTACATCTAGATATCAAAATATTGATCACTTATAATGATAAGAAGATTTATTTAACTAACGATGAGAAATGGTTACAAAAATCCTTTTAATTTCCTTTCTTTTAATGTTAATGCTAATATGTAATTAAATATTACAAACTCAATTTACCGCTTGATTTCATAACACATGGCCCAAAGGGGTAAACTCACCTTAGTTAGATATTTCTAAAATGAGAAGCGAGAACCACTTGTATTCCCCTTTGTGTTTAGTGATTTATTTACGAATCACTTGATGCTTGCTATGTCCATTCCTCAGGGAATTGTTGTATTAGTAGTGGCATGAGTCCCAATACCCAAACAATTCTCCATGTCTTTTCCAAATTCTACATTTTCTAAGAACTCTTTATCACATCTGTGATCATAGCCTATAGTGTGCAAATTTCATTCATTTTCTCCTTGATATGGTGTCCTACTTGAACAAATTTTCTTTAACAAAATCCTTGAATTGAGATATGATCTCTTGAATAGTGAATATTTCATTTGAATTCTCTTTGAAGATTTGGAAATCTATATCCAAGAAGGTAGACATGACACAAGCTTTAAAATATTCTTCTTTTTGTAACATATTATTGAGTTCTCGAATGGCCTCTTCTAGAACCTTTATTTTCTAGTCAATACTGAAAAAACCCACTGTTTGGATAGATTCAATTTTGAATTGTATAAAAACCTTACTTTGAACATGATTTGTATAAATGTCTCAATAGCTAATCTAATATATTGAATGTACTCACTCCAAAATGTAAATCCATTATCCATACCACTAAGCATTGTAGTGAATTTCAATTGAATCTTAGTGATTTTCTCATATGCCTTGAATGCTTCATTAATGAAATTCAGACCTGTGATTATCAAGTCATCAAACAAAGCTTCTATTTCCTTCCCATATGTGGCATGTTAAGGAATTTAATTGATGGATTGGAATACATCACCGGACATGATAGTAGGAGGTGGGATGGAAGCTAGGGAGTAGGATCAAGTATCTTATCTTCTTCAATAAGGATTTGATGAAACGTTATAAAATCTAATTCTGCTCTTCTAATTTCTCTTGTGTCTGCTTCCATTTTTTAAAAATTAATCACTTTAAAGACAGTCTTCTTAATATTGTGCACCTCACTTTTAGGTGTTTATTCGCAAATGAGGATTCTTGTCGACTCCAGGTCACCTATTGATAAGTCTTTTTCATCTTTTACAAACTGGGCTTTGTAATTTCCATGAATTTACGTCCTTGAGTCCGAAACTAATCTTGATGTGACTTTTGCATTTTAATGGAGGAGTAGCACCTAGAAGAGATGTTCTTGCATCAAACATGGGAGTAAAAAAACTTGAAGGGGCCTTTCTTTTATTACCTTCCAACAATGGTTGCGCCCATGAAAATGAAGAACTAGAAGTAGAAGGAATAATAGGTCCAAGTGAAGATGCGCTCATTAGTGGAGGGTATTCCCATTATCTGTCTAGCATAGTTATGACATTTGATAATTCCTCATGGAAATCAACTTTGAACATTGTCATGGGCAACATCAAGGCTCCTTTCATAGGTATCTTCAACAAGACTTTGTAACTCGCTTTTGTATTTTTCACTATCTTGATCGAAAAGAGCTTGCACTTAGTTCTTTGTAAGAGTATTTAAATTTTCAACCATGGGAATTTTTAGAGAAGTAAAATACAATACTCATCATGTAAAACCATGACTTGAGCTTTAGGATGGACAATTTCCTTTGTTTTTGAGTTAAAATTTGAACTACAAGCTATTACCGTATCGACACACCGATTTGAAATGGGAAAGCCCGCTGCCTCTGTGATCCTACTATCTTTGATCAACTAAGCCATAGGAGTAGGATTTTGACAATTGATTCAAGCCTAAAAATATTCCAGGTCTAGGTGTTTAGCTTCACTATCACCAATGTTTGGTATAGACATCTCTAAGGAAGACAGTGCTCATGACCTTTACAATTGATCTTCATTTTTCTTATGGAGAATAAGATTATTTTTTAGAGATTTCCTTAGTTCCTTGATCAAAACCTCAATGTTTCAGGAGTTCTCTTTGCACCTGCCGAATTGGAAACAATGGAACAGGACTCGACCACAACTATGAATAGTTCATATGAGGGAAGTGCAACAGATCAATAACAAATGAGAGTGAGATGGTAAAAATGATCAATTACCCAAGTATTTATTTGTATTTAAACTTACGTATGTTGGAAAGGTGAAATAAATGAGGTAATTAATGTTTTATGCCAACATGAAAGAAAAGAAAATTGGGTAAGGTAGAACAAAAGTGCATAATTTTTTTGTGGGACATGGGGACATTTGGAGCGTGTAGAGCCGAAATAGACGATTTGTGAATAAATTGCAAAAAACATTGCACAAATTTCCAAAGGGACATCAAGACATCTAGGATGTGCGGAGCTGAAGTAGCCACATTGAATGGGAATAGGAAAAAGTGAACTGTGGGGAAATGGTTGTCAAGCAGCACTTGTAACATGCGGAACATAAAAAGTCAATAAACCTACAACATAATGAATATTGGATAAGTTGGAAAGCATTTACACCACTACTCTTGGGACATTGGGACACCATTTCACCAAAAATACAAAAATACCGACAACAAATGAAAAGCAAAGACGAAATGGTAAAAGTGGAAAATATCATATGAGATAGCCAGAGGAACATGGGACATGAGGGACAGAATTAGAAATACCCGCAAAACACTGAAAAGGCCTCAAAACTCAAAATTTTGATAAATGACTAACTTTTTAAAACTATATATTTATTAGGAGACCTTCACAAAGGTATTTTGATAGTCACCTACTTTGAAAATTTTAAAATTGGAGAGGAAAATTCACAACATTTGGGAAGGTGATAACAACTAGGTCTTTCTGGGGATATGGCTTGGATTTAGCATCGAGACAACAAGACGTAGTATGAATTCCAGAATCTTAGGATTTCTAAAACAAAATAGTGCCTTGTTCCTTGGGAAAAATAGAGTCAAGGATGAACCAAAATAGAAGAGACACCCACACAACACCAGATAAAGACCAAAATAAAAAAGTATACAAGATTGTACAATCGACCACCTAGTAATCTAGAACTGAAATAACTTCAAGTATTGTCAACTATATGGAAATGGAAGAGAGCTTCCATCCATATAGTCTAAGTAGAAATAATTTTATCCAGTGAAGTGTCTAATCTTGAAAGGGCCCAACAAGAGAGAATCATATTTTCCATGACTTTCTCGAGGCTCCCACCTCTTATCCAATATTAGAACAATATGTCGACACGGAAGTATCTAGGTCTGGAATTTTTACCAAATAGATGCCTTACTCTTTGCTTATGTGTAGCTATCATATCCATCACTTGCCATCTATTCTGATCTAACTTCTGTAGGTTCATGATTCTCTTCTCCAAAGCACTAGTGAAGTTTGAATCTTCAATGGCTTTCATCAGCTACAAGGTTGGCAGTTCCACGAGTTATTAGAAATTGAGCTTTAGTTCCATACACCACATAAAAATGAGATATTCCAATTTTCCTTTTAGGATTAATTCTATCTGCCCATAGAGCATCATATAACTTCTTGTGCCAATTCCTCTATGACTAATTGACAAGATTTTGAATGATGGTCACAAAATTCTTGATTGTTGATTTTGTTTCTCCATTTCCTTGGGGATAATAGTAAGATGAATGTGTAAGATAAATTACATATCCATAGAAAACATCCATAATTTCATAAGAATAGAAGTTTAATGTATTATCAGTAACAATTTTACTTGGTACCCCAAATCTAATCAAAATGCTTTCCATGATAAAATTACATACTAGTTTAGAGGTTGTGCTTTTCACTTGAATCGCCTCCACCCATTTGGGAAATAATAAGTGGTAGTTAAGACATGAGTGTGTCCAAAACTATAATGAGGATTCAGATTACCTACAAATTCAAGTCCCCATTGTTGAAAAGGTTCTTCTATCCCCATTGGTTTAAGGGGAAAAGTGTCTAGCTTTGGACTTCCTAATAAAGTCTGGCAAGATTAAAATTTACTCACCTATTTAGTTGCATCTTGAAATAAGGTACACCATAAAGAATAGTTTGTATGAATGATTTTATGAGTAGATATAGTGGATGAAAAGTTCCTTCCACAAGCTTTATCATGAAAAGTTGTAAGCAACCTCTTTGTTGTTCTTTTTCCACACATATGAGAAATCTTCCATCAATACCTCTTTTGAACAAGGAATTATCCCAAAGCACATACATTATGTGTGGACCTCAACCTAATGGGTCTTTTTTCTTTGGCGTTTAGTTGTGATGGGAATTCTCAATAAGTAAGAAAATGGGAAATATCAACATACCATTTGTCAGTTGAACTAATAAAGAGAACAATTGGAATATGTGTATCTTCTTTGGAAGAGTTATCTACAACACCTACAAAAATCAACTCACAGAGACCTCTACCTGTAATAGCTTAGTTGGCCCGATGTTTAAATAATAATCATGTACCTTTGCCACCCAATTTCCTCTTTTGGCCCCAAACTCTTGTTGTGTTAGAATACACTTAATAATTGTATCATCGATAAACACTATATAGTGGGAGCGAGGATTTAAAAATGAAACTTCTTAACTACCTTAACCACAACAAAAGCATGTTTCTCAATGAGTATATTTGAATTCATGAGATTTAAGGACATAACTCATGAAAGAAATGGGTAGTTCACACCCCTCAGATTATTCTATCTTAGAATAGCGCCAAATTATTCTCATTAGCATAACAATAGATTAACAAATACAATAGATTATTCTATCTTAGAATAGGAGTTCGCAAAATATGCCTTTTGATAATTTCAAAATATTCTTTCCCTTCATGTGTCCAACTAAAACATTGTTTCCCTTTCATCATCCAAGCTACACTCATAGTTATCTCTGTAAAATATGTAATAAATCTCCTTAAAAACATTATATTTCCAAAGAAATAATGCACACCTTTTTTTCTTATGGGTAGAGGAATCTAATGGATAACTTGCACCCTCTCTTGATCTATATTGGTTCCCTCTTTGGAAGCAATGTGTCCAAGAAGCTTACCTTCGGTGACCATGAAAATAGAATTCTTAGGGTTTACTGAGACATCCCATGTTCCTTGCACTTCTGATTGACAATTTTAAGATGTTGGAAATGATCTTCCAGTTTCTTTCAAAAGATAGCTAAATCATCTAGATACACCACAATACATTTCCATTTCAAAGATCCAAAATCCAAATCCATTGCTCATTGAAAAGTAGCACCAACATTGATCTAGACCAAATGGCATCCTTTTATAAGAAAAATTTCCCCAAGGAGTTATGAAAGCAATTTTGTGTTGATCGGGGACATTAACCTCCATTTGATTGTACCCTAAAAGCCATCTAATATAGATAAAATTTCAGAGCTAGTAATAACTTGAAGAATCCGATCCATCATGGGATGTGGATAATTGTCCTTGAGAGATGCTTGATTAAGATTTTAAAAATATACACAAATCCGGATCTCACCATTATTTTTTATTTTTTTGGAACAATATCGGCCACCCATGATAAGTGATAGATTGGAAATATTATCTTTTCCTTGAGATTTTCGAATCTCATGATATATGGTATCTAAAATCTTGGGGTTGTATTCCCTTTGCTTTTCTTGGAAAAGGCTTATTCCTTGCTTGAGGGAATATAATGTTGCATTTTCTTGGTTTAATGGATTTTATATCATCATATGAATAGGAAAGCACATCAACATAGATTTTTAGTAAATTTATCATTTTATTTCCTCTTCTTTTATGCAGAATTTTCCAATGTTGACAAGCTTGGGTTCTTCTTTATTTCCAATATTGAAATTTTCATACTCTACAGACTGATGAATCTCATGTGATATATTTGACTTGATATACCTATCATGTTTTTCAAATAAGTCTTCCATACTTACTAATCCTTTGGGTATCTTGTTACCTTTTAAATTAATACAACCATCCTTATTAGACTCGAAAGAGTTTGTGAGAATCGAATCAGAAATGAGGCACCACAAAGTAGTTGCACTCCGATGGAATCATGAAATATCCAGTTATAGTAAGGAAAAAAGATCGAGTAATGAAAGAACTTGCTCAATGAGCTTGCATAGAGGAAAGACAACGAGTGTCTTGGCATGCTCATAAATGAATAGAAAAGGGGTACATATGGGGTCTTTGGGTAACCCTAGTGCATGACACATATGAAACCTAAACCTAACCCATGTGAGATGACCCTCCAACATGAGAGGAGGACACATAGGATAACTCACACTAACACCCCCCTTCATCGAAGCTGGGGTAGCGGCTGTGATGAGTCAGACGGAAGAGAAAGACACTCCTAAACAACTAAGAAAGATGTGCCAATGGGGCCCGGCAACTAAAGGCTTGATAAGGTGCCCATATATAAACACAATCTTCCTAGAAGAAGAAGAAGAAGAAAAGAAGGACTAAATAGCCCTAAGAAGATGGGCAGCTATAGAAGACCTCACCCCAAGAAGAGACCGTAAGTGAAGAAACTTCATCTCAGTGAAAGGCTTGGTGAATAAGTCTGTAATCTGATCAGCTGTCTGAATGTACTGAATGTCGATGATACCATCATGAATAAGCTCCCGTATGAAGTGCATATGGATCTCAATGTGCTTCATCCGCTGATGTTGAATGAGATTTCTATAAATAGAGATAGTGCTTGTGTTATCATAGTAGATAATGGTAGGCCACCAAAAGTGGATGCCAAAATCTATCAGAATACCCTATAGCCAAATAGCTTCTATGGCAGCGATAACTACTTCTCTATATTCTGCCTCTATAGATGATATCGAAATTGCATTCTACTTTTTGCTATACCAACTAATAGGACCTGAACCTAGAGAGAAACTGTAGCTAGAAGTAGATTTCTTATGCTCTAAGTCACCGGCCCAATCAGAATATGTGAATCCAATCAAGTCAATATCAACCCCTCCATGATAGTGTATGCCATCAACATAAGTGCCATGAACATAATGAAGGATCCATGTAGATTATTTCCCAATGCAGCTCGGGTGGCTCTGCGCATGAATGCGGACATGATCCCAATAGCATATGATAAATCTAGTCGAGTGTGAGTAAAGTAGATCAAGCTCCCAACTAGCGTCGTCGGAAGAGTACCATCAACCAAAGGAGTAGAGAAATTTGAAACCAACTTAACCCTAGAAAGAAAAGGAGTAGTAGAAGACTTGCAATCAAACATATGAAACCAAGCTAGCAAATCAAGAGCATACTTAGGTTGCGAAATCAAGATTCTGAGTTAGATTGTGAAACACGGATCCCAAGGAAGTAATGAAGCGGACCTAAGTCAGTCATGAAAAACTTGTTAGCTAAGGTGATCTTCAAAAAATCAATAGAGGAAGAGCTGCCCGTGATCAACAAGTCATCAACATATAGAACAAGAATGAGTATGGAGTCATCTTGCCATAGAATATAAACATTTGGATCAGAGTGACACCTAGTAAACCCTGATGTAAGTAAGAAGGAGTCCATCTTAGCATACCAAGCCCGAGGGGCTTGATTAAACCATAAAGAAACTTCTTTATCTTACAAACGAGGATGAATCTTGGACATAACTCGGAGGTTTTTCCATATAGATCTCTTCCTCTACATCACCATGAAGGAAGGAACTCTCAACATCCATTTGATGGACTTTCCATCTGCTTTTACGTAGTAATGGCTAGGTCAATCGAAAAGAAGTCATCTTCACAACCTGGAAGAAAGGTTTATGTATAATCAACCCCGACTATCCGGGAGAAACCCTTAGCTACTAATCACGCTTTAAACTTTTGACGTCTCCATCTAATCCATACTTTGTTCGAAACACCCACTTACACCGAACGATTTTTCTTCCTTTCGGAAGAGTGGTGAGATCCCAAGTATTGTTCTTCATGAGAGAGGAATACTCCTCATCCATGGTAGAATCCCACTCAGGAATACCAGAAGCCTCCCGGAAAGACTGTGGATCAGAAGCAGAGGCAAAGAAAGAGTGGGGTCTAATGAAATTTGAGTGAGTACGTCTCATATCCGAAGTATCTCCAACTAAATCTCTAGCACTTTACAAAGTTTTCCTGGCCCAAAGGGGACCAGGAGGATCAAGCTCAGAGTCGGAAGATTCTTCACTTGAGTGAGAAGGGACATAGTCCTCATCATCACTACTGTTAGAATTAGAAGACTCAAAGATCTGATGGTTGGGAGGATCAGGAAGAGGAGCACACTCAATAGTATCATCATCTGATGAGTCAGAATCCGAATCAGTGAGTTGAAGAACCTCTATAGGTGGAGAAGTAGAAGTCGAAGAAGACTCATCAAACTTAACACTTCTCTCAATATATAGCTCATGAGAATTAGAATTCATCAATCGATATCCATTCACGCTATCAGGATACCTTACAAAGATACAAGGTTTGGATTTTGGTTCTAAGGCCTTACGTTTCTTCTTGGGAGTTCGAGCCATAGCCTTGGATTCAAAGACTCGAAAGTGCTCAACATTAGGCTTTCGGCCAAACCAGGCTTCAAAGGGTGTCATCCCTCTTATTGCCTTGTGTGGAACATGGTTCGAATATAATTTATACAATTCACTACTTCAGCCCAATCGTGGAGAAAGATACTTGAGTGAATCATACAAGTGGCCATCTCCTTCAAATTATGGTTCTTTCTTTCTGCGACTTGATTCTGCGAAGGGCTATAAGTAACTGTATGTTGCGAAGAGATCCCTTCAAAAGTACAAAAATCCACGAACCTATTGTTTATATATTCACCTCCATTGTCAGTTTGAAGAACCTTGATAGACCGTTCCTCCTGTTTCTCAGCAGGAGCCTTAAAGTCTTGAAAATTTTCAAAGACTTCAGACTCAAGCTTAAGAAAATATACCCAAGTATATCGCGAATAGTCATCAATGAAGGTTAGCACATAAAGAGCTCTAGTAAACGAAGGAGAAGGAAATGGACCAGAAACATCACTGTGAACAAGATCCAAGGGATGAGTGGCTCTCCGGGCTTTTACTTTGTCAAAGTTATTTTTAGGATGCTTTCAAGGGTATAACCCTCACAAAGACCCTTAGAAAACTTGGCGTGAGGAAACCTAGTTGACCATTTCATTTTGACTCAATTATTCATGATAGCAATAATTTAGATGTCCAAAATGCTCATGCTTTATAGCCTAATAACTTCATTTGCATGAGTGAGCAAGGCGGTGGGCGTAGAATTAGAAGTAAATTGGGAGAAGGTGTCAACCATGAACAGGTGATCCGCCTTTCCCTCGGCCCACCGTAGTATCATTGTTAAGCTCATGAATAATCACCGAGTTAGGACCAAATTCCACTCGCATTCCTTCACCAAGATGAGTAATTTTGGTAAACGATGAGGAGAGATTGAGTACGGAGATCGGGAACACTCAACACTTGGTTAAATGTTCCCTATCCATCTCTCTTGATCCACTACTGAAACCGACAACTTTGTCATGTCATTACCCATCGTGATTTGGGACATTCCACAAGGTTTGATGTTGGAAAACTCAACATGTGAAGAACCCATGTGGTGCAAGGCACCGGAATCTATAATCCATGTTGATGAAGGAGAAAATTTGGCTATAAGGGCCTTTCCTTTCTTCTTATTATTTTTAGCACCTTTTGCAGCAGAAGACTCGGCCTTCGGAGAATTTTTTTTTATGGATTCAGGAACACTTATTTTATTTTTCTCAAGTAAATGAGATAAGTAATCAATCTATTTCTTAAAACAATGTTTCTCATCGTGACCAATCTTCTTGCAATAGGAACAAAAATACTTTCTTTTCTGCGCTCTAGGCTCAGAAGTCGAAGTGTTTGTGTCATTTTTAGGTTTGATCTTTGTTTCTTTCTTAGGTTGATCCTTAGTTTCTTTCTTCGTTTTGAGTATTCTTTCCCTTGCTAGTACTTACTACAAGGGCATGTGACTATACTTGAGATACCCCATTTGAATGAGTTTTTCTGTTCTCGAATGAGTTGGGACGAAAAACAATCAAATGAGGGCATTGTCCAAGTATCGCCCAAAGCATCTTTTGTAGTGTAGAAAGTTGACACGAAGATAGAATATTTAGGACCTAGCTTAGAGAGAATTGACAAAATCAGTTGATAATCTTTCTTTTCTACTTTACATCCTTTTAACAATAATCTAATGTGGACAAATTTCGAGAAGAAGGCTTGTAGGTTTTCAAAGTCACTAGGATTTAAACCCTAGTAGTTCATTTTCCAACTCACGAACTCTCATGTCATCTAGTTGTCCAAACATCACATCTAGCATTTTCCATGCAGATGTAGGTGTTTTGACGCCTCAATGTGGAAGAGCGGGAGAAACGGACATGCAAAGAAGACCTAAAGCTTCATCATCACTATGGTTTAACCACTTAGATTTTTTAGGTTTGTCGTCTGGTTTAGTCTCAGTTCCCATGGTGATGCAGTATAACCCTTTACCCCTTAGTTTCATTATTATTTTCGATCTCCATTTAAAAAAGTTGAACGGCATAAGAAAAGGAATTGAAAGTGCATCCATAGTGAGAGAGAGAGAAAGAAATGCAGAAAAGAAGCATAACCACCAGACAATAATAACACTCCCTACTTTGAGAACTTTATAGTTTAGTGCATTGATTAAAATTGGGTCCATGTGTGTGGTTTTAAACACTTGGTAACTCATTACAGTAATTAGCGTAATAACGTGTAAGAGAGGAGACCACAACAGTGTTTTGTGGAGTGCAACAAAAAAGGAACACGTAAACAAGCACAAGCAAAAAATAGAAAGGAGGTGAAATCAACCCTGGTGGTGAGAAAAATCATCTCACGTCACATGAAAGAATCCCTTTGTTGTAATATCGTGGCGGATGCACTCACAAGTCCACAAAAAAAAGGAATTGAATAAAGCTCAAAAGAATGAGCTGAATTAAGCAAAACAAAGACACCCCTGAATGCGGTACTTTATAAAATTAGTGCATTTACAAATCTAATGATCCCATCATCTAGAGTGTGAAAAAACATTCAAACTTGACTAAAGAAGTGCTCAAAACCGAGCAACACGTCAAAAGTTATAGCAAAAACCAATTCCCGCTATTGATGAGTAAAAAGCCAATAAGCCTGCAAATGGTTTTAAAAAGTGCCCTAAACACATGCAAAGGGCGTCGTATGTATGCTCGTTGGAAATAGAACATAATTTGAGATAGGGTTTGTTTGTATTGCGAGGGGGGATTAGCCACCTGCCAATCCCGGACCTCACCCTTCGTCTTCGGCACTCGACGGAAGGTTAGAAATACAACAAGCCAAAAGACCAAATTATAATGCCAAAGAAATATAGTTTAAATAATGTGAAATTAAATAAAAGTAGATCTAATTTAATTAAATCTAATTAGATCTAATCTAATGAATATTTTTAGATGAAGATTTTTAAATATATATGGAAACTTTTAATTAAAAAAAAATTTCTAAATGGGTTTTAGAAACTTGATTAAAATCACGGTAAATTAGAAACTTTTTAAAAACTTACCAAGAAGGTTTGAGTTGTTTTACCAAACAAAACAAAAAAAAACTCAGCATGAAAAAAAGCGCACGTTTTTATAAAAGTAGAGGTTTTTTTTTTTGTTTTGAGGAAGATTAAAAAGAAAGAAAGTGAAAACTTACCAAATACTTACCAATTTGAGTGTACAGGCCACACATATGAGTGTACAGCCATGTTTTATCTTTCCCACACCAAAAAAATGTGAGAAGCAGTCAAAAACACCGTAATCCAAAAACACTTATCAACCGCATTTTAGCTTGCCCACACCCAAAAACGTGAGGAACAGTAAAACAATGCTAGAACAGTCCCAAAACACATGTACAGCTACGTTTTAGCTTGCCCACACCCAAAAATGTGGCAGATGTGATTAAAAATGCTTGTGAAGAAAATAAAAATGTGGTAGATGATTAAAAATGCCTAAACAATCAAGAAACACTGGAAGGTCCAAGAAAATGCCTGGAACAAAGAAAAAATGTAGGCCATGCATGAATGAATAGTGATGGTAGTTTGAATAGTCCAAAAATGGTCAGAGCGACAGTAGTTTCGTTGATGAGAAACCACGCTGAAGAACTCAAGGATCCTACTGACCCAGAACATAACATGCAAATCTGCGAAAATGAGAGAGCTTAAAAAAATTTCACTTCCATTTTAATAAATGAAAGGAATCTCTATTTTGGATTTTGATACATCCAACAAAAAAGAATTTTAAAAAAACCTGATTTCTCAAGGTATTTTGAAAAACCTGCACATGCACAAGAAAAAAATGCAAAAAACTTTCTAAGAAAGCTTGTTAGAGATATTTGCAAGATAATTTCCAAAAACTAGTGATCAAAAGACTTGCATGTAGAGTAAAATAATGAAACCAAGTAAGAGTAATAGCAACAAAAAAAAATCGAGTGCACATTTACCCGATCACAGCTCTGATACCATGAAAAGAGTTTGCAAAATTGAATCGAAAGCGAGGCACGACAAAGTAGTTGCACTCCAATGGAATCGTGAAAGCTCCAGCGATAGCAAGGAAAAAATGATCAGTAATGGAAGAACTTGCTCAACAGAAACAAAGCTTGCAGAGGAAATACAATGGAGTGTCTTGGCATGCTCATAAATGAATAGAAAAGGGGTACATATAGGGTGCTAAGTAACCCTAGTGCATGACACATATGAAACCCTAAACCTAAGCCATGTGAGATGACCCTCCAACATGAGAGGAGGACACATAGGATAACTCACACTAAGAGACTCTTCCTCTATTTATTCTTCACTCGTGGTAGATGGTACAGACTCACGAGGAGAATTTTAACTTCCTTCAAAATACAATTGACTGAAATTATCTTGGAGTTCAAGAAAAGAAAGAATATCCCGATCATCATTGAATACTTACCAATTGTTGGCATTATCTCGGTAGACTTGGCCGAGTTTATCATTTCGATTGTGAAATTTTCCTTGGTAATGTCGGGATGAGGGATCAACAATTATCCTTAGATGGAAAATGCATCCAATAGTTCAATAAAATCCCATACCATATTCCTATAGTATTTTAGCCTCTTGTTCTTAATCTGAAAAATATCTCTAACTTGTTTGACGATAAGTTCTACATCTCTTCATGCAAAAATATTTTTAATTCCCATCTCCATGTCCATTGATAGTCCCAAAAGAAGAGATTCATATTCTATTGTATTATTCATGTTTTCAAATTGAAGCTTATAAGAGAAAGGATAATATTTTTGTTCAAGAGAAAACATGACTAATCTTGTTATAGAACAAACTGAAGAATAAATACCATCAAATTCGAGAATCTAAACACCATTAGAACCATCCATAACACCTTTTGAAATTATTGTTTCTTTTTCTAACATAATCATGTAGTTCCCATGACCAATGTCCTTATATAGGAGTCGTGCTTTAGGATCATCAATTTTTGCACAATTACTCGGTTTTCTCTCTCGGGTAACAATTTCTTAATCTTTCCATTAACTAGAATGAGATCACATGAATAGTCCATTTGAATTTCTCCACCTACTTCTTTACATAAGTTGCTACTTAGCAACATACCATAGAATGAGAATATATATTTTCCTAAGATGGTAGCTTTAACCCTTTTCTCCAGGAAAGAAAAAAATCCAATTGTGCATCCTTAATCCTTCTTTGCTTTCCATGGAATAAAAATAACCAAAGATGTGTGTTAAAGTTGTGACTAAAAATGAGGAACCTTAGTAGGCAACACATTATCTGATGCCCTAGAATCAATGACACAATTATTGAGCCTATGACTAGCTCTAAGTAGAGTGATATAGAAAGGCTTAATTTTATCGATTCAGAAGGGGTTGTGGCCATTAGGTTTTTTTGAGGTGTAGAGGTGGGAGTAGGTAAAAGGACTTTAGAGGTGGTAGTTGTAGGATTAGATTTGGATTTGAAAAATTTAACAACCTGAGAAATGGCCTTAGGATGGGTCTGAAAAAATTTAGCCTCTAAAATTTGAATTTTAGTTTTCTTAAGGTGGTGAATTATGTCAAAGTATCCTAAGACAAATGGGGTGTCTAGACTAGAAGGCGAATAAAACTTACACCTATCATCCTTAACATTTGAATTTGTTTATTCGTAGGTGAATAAAAAGAATTACAGGAGTAATACCATTACTTACCTTTTGAGTAGAAGTGGTAGGGATAGGAGCTCCTCTTTTCGTAACAAATGGGATGGTAACTGGGACCTCCTTGGATATTCTTATGGGTTGGGTAACTTCCTTTTTCTTACTCATTTGTTCTTGGGTCATGACAACATATGAATCATTGTTCATATCTGCCACTACTTCATCATAGTCATCTGTGTCATCATAAACTCCCTCGGTTTGAGTATCTTAACCGAGAGAATCATTGGATTCTTCCGGTGTTTCATCTGCATCATATTCAAGTTCCTCATGTCCTTCGACTTCCTCTTCATCTTCTAGTTGCTGAAATTCACATGTTGCATTGATAGGGACTTTGAGTGGTGGCCCTTCAATTGATAACTTTGGTTGGATATGATGCAATTGATTTCGATGCTGAAAATTTCTTCTTGGAATGTCCTTATAACGAGTATTCTAGGCCAATTACTTTTTTATAACTATTAAATCATTTTGCAATTTTTTTACTAGCTGGTATGAATTATTTCAAATGAAGAAGAAGCCTTATATTTACAAGATTCCTTTTATAATTTTCGGACATTATCAAATCATCCTCAACGCTTATGGCTAATGAAAGATTATCCCTTATTAATTCGTAGCTTAACGATCAAGGGATCATTTTCAAAAATTCCCTAAACATCCCTAAATTGTGTCAATGTAGAAGATCATCTCGAGAGATTTCCAATGACTGTGAGAATGCGACAAATGGACATCGAGAGCTCTAGATATGTTTGGTCAAAGTTCAGACATCGGGAAAGTCAAACTATGGTCAACTAGTCAATATTGGACCAATCACCTTTGTGACATGTGGCTTGCCAACACTCGTCGAATTTCTCGATTTGCCTATCGGGAGACGACAAGTGGACTACAGGATTACCGAGTTAATTATTTCTATTCCACATTGTATGGGTCAAAATTATATTAGTGAGTCCACTTTCCAAATGGCGCGCATATATATACTAATGCACACACACACACACATATATATATATATATATATATATATATTAATGTTCATACATTAGTATTAAATCTAATGTTTATACATTAGTATTAAACCGCCGCATGCATGCCAAACTTCCACACACATGGAGAAGGTGGTGAAGCGTTGTTTGGGAGGCATTAAGCCTTGCGTGGATGTTTCCACGTGGAAGGAAGAAGGTGGGAAGCGGTTGTTGGGGGCGGTTATAAGCCTAACGTGGTCTGTTGACCACTTTACATGCGTGGAAAGGCTTTAAAGCCTTAGACATTTTCTCCCACCACCCAACATGTGGGAACCTATCCAAATACGCCCCTTATGGGATTTTATCCCCTTAACAAATGCAAGTGCGCCAAACTTGGGTTTTAATCCCATTACAAATGCAACCGAATATTATCTAAGTTGTTATGCTAAGATTTAATCCCATGTATCGTCACTACGGGTTAGGTTAAAAATAGCCTAAGGGATAATATGCAATGCATTTTTAAGTGCCCTATTTTTGTATAAATAGGGAACCCATTCTTTGTAACACACACACCGATGCAATTTGGAAACACACAACTCAAGCTTATTATTTGTTAAGCTTGTTATGGGATGTGAATGAGCAGTATTGTCTATTGGCCTATTATTTTAGGCAATAGTGGATGAAATATTTGTGATTGGGAGTAAATTATAAACTACCCAATAGGCCCATTGAGCCACACCAATTACTTGCAAATCCTGTATTGTCGATCAGAGTGCTAGCTTCGCATTGTTTGCATCGGGAAGGATGATCACAGCCGAAGGAGATTGTATGCCAGGAAGGTGGAAGTCGGGTGCTATTTTTCACCCTTGTCATCCGAAGAAATGGTTTACTGATAGGCAAGTAAAATTCCATTAGGTTTTCTTGTGAAAGTACTATTGTAACTTACAAGTTTTGACTAGTGGAACGGTTCAACCACGAACCCGGAGACGTAGGCAATTGCCAAACTCTGTAATCAATCTTTGTGCAATTGTCTTATTGTCTTGCAATTATTTTAAATTGATTACTTAAAAGGAGAAAATCATCGGAAAATATTTAAAGCCTACAAGGGTCCAAGATCAGGTAGTAATAATTTAATTATTTTAGATCAAGTTTTGGTATCGAGTGGTTATTTACTTCCAAACTTGCTAATCTCTGAAACAAGTTTGGTATCAGAGCTAGTTTTATAGAAATGGATCTATACCTTTTCTTCCAGCTGGTTATGCTTGCATTATTGGGCACCATGGTTCGAGTAATGATCACTCGACATCGAGAACATGATCGTTAGATTGTGGAGTTACAAACCCACCTGGCTACTATTTGAGAGCATCAACGCAAGCAACAACAACGCATCGCAGGGTTGCAAAGAAGCTTGAACGCTCCACTTGGGAAGGGGGCTGAAGCCAGTCAGCTTCGGAAGCACCACTTGGAGAGGCAACCTTCACCAGACTCGGTAATATGTTGTCATTGTGAAAAAGGGCACGAAACCGAGGAATGCTAGAAATTGTATCAGACAAGAGGCCTAAGTGGATGCAGAAGGACAAGGCTATTGCAGGGCCCAGCACCAGCTAGTCAGTAGCACCATTTGCATGAAGATCACCAGTGGAACATCTAGACATCATCCTGTGACATGTGAGTGCCTCTAGACAGTGGATTCCAGTGGTTGCACGAGCACAATTAGTAACCCTTATTCTCGATTGGACTATCGAAGTAGGGTATGTAACTATCGATGTGGTGCACCGATTAGGACTTCCCACAACACCACTTCCTTGTACCAAGATAGTTGGTACAAAAGATGGTACTTTGCATGGAGTGTCTACCAGTTATTGCATTTTGAGATTCATAATTGGGAGACGAGTTTCCGATAATATCACTCTCGACATCATCCCTTTGGAGATGGACGAAATGGTATTAGGAAACTTCTACCTGACTGCTCGTCAAGGTTATATGACTGATGACAGGAGCAGAGTGGAGATTCACCTTAGGCACAATGTTGGAGGATCGAGTTCACAACAGGCCATGTTTTTCATATTGCACAAGGCGAAGACAGTGAGACTTCGGAATCATATGTACCTGGGGATCAAGTAGATCCTAGTGCAGAGTCGAGCTCATATGTCCTTGCAAATCATCCAGATCTAGACACGGAGGTCGTGTACATTCCAGTAGACCATGAGGATCCATATGCAGAGGAGTGAGAGCCCAGGGATCCACAGGACACCTATTGAGGTATCCTAGATAGACACCGAGGATTCTACATTTTGGTAAGACATCTAAGGTGCAAATAAAGTTGACTTTGTTCAACTATTGTATGGGTTTTTTCGAGCATTATTTATTGCTCTTGTTATAATAAAACCATAAACTATTGTGTTAGGTAGAATGTATTGGTAAGACCCCTTTGAGGGCAATGTTTGTATACATCTAACCAGACATGGCACATTAGTTAAAGACCCAATTAGGCAATGTTTGTACTCTGTTATACTTGCATTAGTAAGACCCCAGAGGGAAATTATTTTGGTGATTTTTCTAACACCATAAAATGCAGTATATTTTCCTTGTTTAGTCATTGGTCTAGTAGGGAGGAGACAAATGAAGTCAATCCACATTGTGATGTAGTGGAGAAGACCAAGTACATAAGCCACCAAGTAGGAGAAATTTCGACAGGTTTACCATGCAAAATTATTTTCCTATAGAATTGGTATTTTAAGCTTATTGTACAAGACTCCAAAGATGGAACATTTTTACAACTAGTTTTACTTGGTGTATTAGAATATAATTTCCTCAAACTTGTATTTGAAAGTTGTATAAAGACCCTATTAGGGGCACCTATCTCCTAATCAGCTTGTGAGTACCTGTTACAACTTGGATATAGGATTTAACTCATATAAATCTTGGAGATTGATCTGTCATTTGTGTAGACAGTAGAGTTCACAGAGATCAGCTCGGAACTTCATTCTGTGTAGAGGCATTGTGACCATGCAGCAGAATGGTAGCTGAATCACCGTTGGCATTGACATCAGGTCGGAACTTCATTCTGTGTAGAGGCATTGCAACCGTGCAGCAGAGAATGGTACCTAATATTAGTATGTCAACAAGAGGAGCTCTCAAAGGATTAGCTTGGAACGTCATTCGGTGTCAAGGCATTACTGACCACACATATGAATGGTAGCTGATCAACAGACTTAGCATCATGCATTGGAGGCTCGAGGTCTTGAAAGAGGCTTAGCATCATGCATCGGAGGCGTTGAGGTCTGTAATAGACTTAGCATCGTGCATCGGAGGCTCGAGGTCTTGAAAGAGGCTTAGCATCATGCATTGGAGGCGTTGAGGTCTATAAAGGGACAAGGCATTGTCCATCATTGACATCGGATCAATCAAAGCTCTACGTAACATGGAGTTCCTTCAAACCAGTTTGGATTCTACGGAATCAACTCGGCACCGGAGAGTGTGTTATAGAGTTAAAGAAGATCCTTGTTTTTAGATATCAAGAAGCTTAGCACCACACATAAGGAGCGTTGAGGTTTCATTCAGAAAATTAGCACCATAAAGCAAAGGCGTGGAGGTCTTCTTCGGATATCAAAGTGGTGCAGTGGAAGCATCATGGGCCCATAACCCACAAGTCCCAGGATCGGAGCAGAGTTTCCGAAGTGAGAAGGATGGAAGAGAATACCCAAGGGTCTACTACGGTAGCACTTCCGAGGTGGTAGAGTTTTGATTCGGGACGCAGTATGGAAGCTTTTGAGACAAAAAGCTTTTCTCAGTGGGGAGGTGTGATCAAGGGATCATTTTCAAAATTTCCTAAACATCCCTAAATTGTGTCAGTGTGAAGATCATCTCGAGAGATTTCCAACGACTGTGAGAACGTGACAAACGGACATCGGGAGCTCTAGATATGTTCGGTCAAAGTTCAGACATCGGGAAAGTCAAACTATGGTCAACTGGTCAATATTGGACCAATCGCACTGTGACATGTGGCTTGCCAACACTCATCGAATTTGCTCGATTTTCCTATCGGGAGATGACAAGTGGACTACAGGATTACCGAGTTAATTATTTCTATTCCACATTGTATGGGTCGAAATTATATTGGTAAGTCCACTTTCCAAATGGCGCGCATATATGCCAATGCCACATATATATATTAATGTTCATACATTAGTATTAAATCTAATGTTTATACATTAGTATTAAACTACCACATGCATGCCAAAATTCCACACACATGGAGAAGGTGGTGAAGCAGTTGTTTGGGAGGCATTAAGCCTTGCGTGGATGTTTCCACGTGGAAGGAAGAAGGTGGGAAGCGGTTGTTGGGGGCTGTTATAAGCCTAACGTGGTCTGTTGACCACTTTACATGTGTGGAAAGGATTTAAAGCCTTAGACATTTTCTCCCACCACCCAACATGTGGGACCCTATCCAAATGTGCCCCTTATGGGATTTTTATCCCTTAACAAATGCAGCCACGCCAAACTTGGGTTTTAATCCCATTAAAAATGCAACCCGAATATTATCTAAGTTGTTATGCTAAGATTTAATCCCATGTATCTTGCTACGGGTTAGGTTAAAAATAGCCTAAGGATAATATGTAATGCATATTTTAAGGGCCCTATTTTTGTATAAATAGGGAACCCATTCTTTGTAACACACACACCGGTGTAACGGAAACACACAACTCAAGCTTATTATTTGTTAAGCTTATTTTGGGATGTGTGAACAGGTATTGTCTATTGGCCTATTATTTTAGGCAATAGTAGATGAAATATTTGTGATTGGGAGTAAATTATAAACTACCCAATAGGCCCATTGAGCCACACCAATTACTTGCAAATCTTGGATTGTCGACCGGAGTGCTAGCTTCACATTGTTTGCGTCGGGAAGGCCGATCATAGCCGAAGGAGATTGTACGCCAGGAAGGTGGAAGTTGGGTGCTATTTTTCACCCTTGTCATCCGAAGAACTGGTGTACTAATAGGCAAGTAAAATTCCATTAGGTTTTCTTGTGAAAGTACTATTGTAACTTACAAGTTTTGACTAGTGGAACGGTTCGACCACGAACCCGGAGACGTAGGCAATTGCCGAACTCCGTAATCAATCTTTGTGCAATTGTCTTATTGTCTTACAATTATTTTAAATTGATTACTTAAAAGGAGAAAATCATCGGCAAATATTTAAATCCTACAAGGGTCCGAGATCAGGTAGTAATAATTTGATTATTTTCGGATCACTTACTTACAGTAATTGTGTAGTTGGGAAATGATGCATAATCACAACACCCCTAAAGTCTACAACTTGATGGGTTAAGACTCATAGTGTGATTGCATAACATGGAGCCTCTCTCAAAGTGTGGGAATTTTTGAATTGAGAGAGCATTCGGATGGAGGCCGATTCCTATTCCTCTCTTAATGTTTATACATTCATATTCGAGAGGATCTATTCTAAAACCTACTCTAACTTACAAAGGAGACAAGGTTAAGGAGATGCAAGAAATAAAACCTAGACTAACAAGGGTGATGCACCAAAGGAATGATGAACACCTGCTTTGTAATAAACACAAACCATAAAAACATAATACAACTACCATGCACAGATAACCAAGACTATAATGAGAGATCAAGAAGGAGGAAATGATACATGCATTATTTCTCCAAAATTGATACTAGATGTACTACAATGGCCAAGCCACAAGATTTGTATTACAATCTAAATGGGAGGCTTGAAAACTCCAAAAATTCACTTGCAGGATAGAGAAGAAGGGAGGGTGCAAAGCAAGAGTGTCCAACCTTTAGAAAATTTCCCCTCCTTACAATATATAGGAAGAATAAGAGAGAAAGGAGGGAAGAATTTGAAATCCTACTCCAACCACCCAAGAAAATGCATTGAATTCACCTACTCTAACCACCCCAAAAATGCATTGAATTCACCTACAAAATTGATGGGTTCCATGACACAACCTCGTGCCTTCATTAATGTTCCTTGTCAGGGAAAGAAAAGTAGACCAAATATCATTATGGTTGTAAGTGAGAATCCTATCAACCTCAACAATGGTGGGACATGATTTTATCATTTTTCATTAATGGTGGCAGGTAAGTAGCAGACATTTGGAGCTTTCCAAAAAGTCCTTTCCCACTCAAATATGAGCTCCCAGTTGAAATATATGGTTTTCTAAAGCTCAATGGCAGGTATTTAATGGAGGCTTGCAATATTTAAAAGATTTCATCCATACTGAGGTCCACGTGGCAGCCTCATACGTCTTAATATTTCACTTGCCTCTTTTCACTCCCGAAGTTGTTTAGTAATTGCACACTTGGTGTCATCGTGGGCATGTTCGCACTTTTGTTTTTCTAAAGTCCCTCCTATTTGGTAGAGCACTACATCCGAACCTAGACACATGGAGGGCCAAAGCACATGTTTGGGACCGGCCTTGGATTTTTCCTTTGAACATGTCTTGAAGAGACATGTGGAGGATATTGCTAACGGTTGGAATTTTCAATGGCCAACGCAACTTCATTAGGCCATGGACACATGGAAATGCTTTGTTTTTTTGGGGACTTCCTTTTGGTTCTTACTTTGGAAGTTGTCTTTGGTGACATGTGGTACCTTAGTGGGCCTCCTCTGTTTCATTCTATTTTGCTCAAGTCCCCTCTATTTGGTGAAGACATTATTCCTAAACTTATACACATGGAGGAGAAACACTCATCCGAAGACCACGCTTTGGACTTGACCCTTGGAGTTGTGCTTGATTGGACTTTGGAGGCTTCCCATGGCTCTTCTATACTTTTGAATCTGACCCTTTTGAATTTGACCACGTGGTGAGCTGAACTTGTTTGGGGAACTACTTTGGACTTGACTCTACGAAGGTTTTCCAATGATATACATGGAAGATTCTGCTAGCTCTTCTATACTTAGCAGATTCAACGGCCAATTTTTCCCCTTTTTAACTCGATCATAGGGTGATCCTATGCTTATATAGGAACCCTACTTTGGACTTGACCCTTAAAGGTGTGCCAATGAGACACATGGAGGATTCCATTGACTCTCTTATAATTATCCAATTTGGGCCTTTAGTGAACAAATAAGTGCTTCTTTGGTGGTCCCCTCATTATCGACTCCATGTGGAAGTCCCGCGGGGTTTTGAGTTTCACTTTTCCCTCTCACTCTTTTGAATTACACCGAGATGATGTAAGGCACCTTTCACGAGTCCTTTGCTTTTCCTGATTTGAATCATTTTGGGCTCAATCTTGACTTACCGAATTAGCTTTCTTCCTCATTTCCATTAGCCATTCATTTTCCACCCCTACTTCTCCATTGTCGATCCCACTTGCCACTTAATATTTGGGATCAAATGTGAGCTCGCATGACTGAACCAACCTCTTCATTTCTCCTATGCAAGGTTGTATTTGATCAATTTATCATTAGGCAAAAATTTGGATAACAATTTGGCGACTTGTCGATTAGTTTCTGTTAGGTGAATGGATCGGGATTACCTTGAAGTATCCATTGGAAACAGAGTCATGAATGCTAGCCAGATCTTGATCCTTTTCCTAAATACTCAAGCATTACTGCTTGTAACCTATAGGCCCTTAACCAACTCCACTTCTTTTACTCTTAATTTCCATATGAAAATATTTAAGGTGATATTTCTAAGAGTAGAAAGTTATCTTGAAATGGAATGTAGGAACACATTCACTTGGAGGCACACTAAATGCACCATGATACAACCTTGGAGCAACAAAACCTATGCCAAAGAACTTAGGAAATTGAAACCTACACTAAAACAAGACAATGTGCATATGCACTTAGAGGAATTAAAATCCTAGGCTAATATTTACAAGGGTGAAACTTCCCTTTCAGTAGCAATGTTTGAGATAGATTATGTTAACCGGAATCAGAATCTCCTCTCCATCCAATGTAGACAATTGGAAGGCATTTCTATTTTTACATCCTGTAACCATATAGGGGCCACTCCAAATAGCATCAAATTTAGAATGCCTTCTTGGCTTTTCCCGATCTACATCCCACTTCAGAACTAGGTCCCCTTCCTAAAAGGTCCTTGCTCTTGCTTTCTTATCAAACCATCTCTTGATTAAGGCTTGATCCTTTTCCATTGTTTGAAATACATGTTCACTGATTTCTTCTAATTCTATCATCTATGCATACCTAGCCTCCATTGGTTTGACTCGCATAACTCCAAGCTTCGCTTCATGAGCTCTAATGCGGGAAGTTCTAGTGATATAGTCAACACTGCCTCTTTCCCGTAGACTATCTTGTAAGGGGAATTACTTGTAGACCTCTTTGGTGTGATTATGTCAACCCACAATGATGATTTTAGTTGGGTATGCCATGTCCTTTGATTTTCATGTAGGTTCCTTTTGATGATCTTTAGAAAAATCTTATTTGTGGACTCTACCTAACCATTACTATGTGGGTAATAATTTAAAGAGGTGCTCAAGTAGATCCCATTATTGATAGCCCATTATGTGATCTTGGAACCTAGAAACACCAATGCATTTTCTGATATGATAGTGGCCAGTACCCCAAACCTAGTCACTATCCCTTCATAAAAGTCTAGTATATTAGAATCATTTCTTCTTTGAGTGCTACCACTTCGGTCCACTTGGTGAATTAGTCTATTCTTTGTGAGAATCCATTTGTGGCCTTGGCTTGAGTTTGGATTGATGACCCCAATAAAGTCCAATCCCCATTACATGAATGGCTGGTCAACTAAAATTGGGTGCAATGGAAGTGCTAATAGTCATTCCTTGCCTCTACGAAGAATGAACATTTTTGCACTTTTTTTATCCATGTATAATCACCAAAAATCAGTAGGCCAATAATAACCCACCTTCATTATTTTGAGATCTCAGTTACCCATGGGGAAAAATTACCTCTAGATTCTCCATCGTGAAACTCCTGTAAGAATCTCCCAATTTTATCATTTTCAATGCATCTCAAGTAGAACACCATTGATGTCCCTTTTGAATAAGATACCATCAACAAGAACATATGGAATGGCTTGTAATATGAAGTATCTCCTTTTTTCTTTGCTCATTTACGGAGGGAAAAATCTTGTTTGTAGGAAGCGTATCATATTTTGAGTCCAACAAGTGATATGAACACTATCATTTTCTTGTTTTTGATCATCTTTTAGTACTAAAACAACTTGCTTTACATTACCTACTTTAGCTTGTTGACTTGACACCACCTGCTAACATAACCCATTTCCGTGGACTCACTTAGTGACTTTGATATCAATGTCATATTCCATGACACAAGTGATCCATCCTGCACATTTCTCATTTAGATCTTTGTTGAAAAGGAAGTATGTGACTCCCGCATGAGAGACCAACAACTTAATTTTTTTGTTTGAGATAAGGTGCTTGAAATTCTTCAAGATCTTGATCACTACAAGGATATGATTTTCAATGTAGGAGTATCTCACTTCATAGTCTTCCAAATTTTGACTAAAGAAGGAAACTGGATATTTAAATCCCTCTTTTTTTTTTGTACTAGGATTGCAGAAATCGTGTCCCCCCCACTAAAGTCATAACGCACGAAGTCCTTAGATAAGTTTGGATTGATGAGAGTTGGAGCTTAGGATATAACCTCTTTTATTTCTTCAAAACATGTTTTTCCTTATGTTGTCCATTTGAATTAAATAGTCTTCTTCAACATTAGTGTTATTGGCTTCACAAGAGCAGAAAAATTTGGCACAAACCTGCGAACAAAATCGATCCTTCCTAGAAAGCTCTAAAGAGCCTTCTTATGACCTAAAAGTGGTAATCCTTAGATTGCTTTAAATATTTCGGGTCGATCTTCAATCCCTCCTTAGACACCATATAGCCAAGGATCTTTCCTTCCTGAGCTAGAAATATGCATTTTTTGGGATTTAATGATACCCCAAATCTCCACTACATTTCTAGAGAATACAGTGATATCATCATGATATATCAGTACTATTCCATTGATCATCCCATTGAGTTCCATGTCCATCACCCTTAAAAAAGTGGCTCCAGCATTAGACAATCCAAACGACATCTTATTGTAGGCATAGGTGCCCCACTTAGTAGTGAAATTCATCTTGAATTGGTCATCTTCTTTCACCATTATCGATTATACCATGAGTAACCATCTAGGAGATAGAATCTTTCCGAACCAAATACTAATTGTAGGATTTGTTCAATTGAAGGAGTGGGTAGTTGTCTTCGAGGGACACTCTATTAAGGTTTGAAAGTCCACACACAACCTAATTTATCCATTCTTCTTTCGACTAGCACAATATGTTTAGCCTAGCTTGAATGTTTGATTGGAAATATAATTCTTGCCTCTATTAGTTTGTTAAGTTATTTCTTCATAAGAGGATCAATGTGTGGGTTGACTGGCCTTTGCTTCTACCTGACGGTCTCAACATCTAGATCTAGCTTTATTGTATGTATTTCCAAATTCAGATAAAATCCTCATAGGTCCTCATAGCTCCAAGAAAAGATGTCTGGGAACTCTTGGAAAAGTTTTGCAAACTCATATCTCTCATGTTGAGTGGCCACCTTACAAATTTGGAGTGTCTTTACCTCCCCAAAAAAATAGGTTATGAATCATCTCCCTTGACCTTAATGTTTTTTTGTCTTTACGAAATTGGTCATTAGCATTGAATATTGACTCTAGTGTCACCAATCCTCTTGGAAGCTTGTTGGTCCGTAACTGCACTATTTGATCCCCGTACTTCCACTCCAATTTATCTTGATTCCTAGCTGATAATTCATCCTCTTCTTGCAATAAATTGACAATTTGTTGATCATTCTCAAACACGTTCCATCTTGTGTTATTGTGCAGGCTGTTGGTCTTACAATCACATGGATATGGGGTTGTGTTTTGTCTCTTTGACTTTATCGACCATATCGAATGTTACTCCAACTTATCCAAGCCTATCTACAACTACATTCTTCTTCCTGGGTATGGAAACAATGTTGAAAGCTTCAAAGTCTTCAATTAGGTCCCATACCCTATTTTTGTAGCTCTTGAGTAGGTCATTCTTGGCAGCATTTTTTCCTCTGACTTGATTCACAATCATCTCACTATCACCAAAGACCTGTAAGTTTTTAATGCCTCTCTTTCTCTCCCAATGCAATTCGTGGATTAAGGCTTCATACTCAACTATGTTGTTTGAGCAAGCAAACTAGAAATAGAAAGTTGAGTATTATTTCATACCTTGTGGTGAAATGAGCATAGCTCCTCCTCCTGCACCTTGTCTACTCCTCAAGCCATCAAAAAATAATTTCCATACTTCATTATCATCCTTGTGGTCTGGCTTGGTGATGCTAGGAAGAGGTTGACTCTCTTCATGCAAACAATAGAATCCCAACTCAAATTCTTCCATTTCTTTGTAAGGGTCAAAAACATGTCTCTTGTTTTCCCACTCATCAAGGGTCAAGTCTGGAATGCATCTGATTTTGGTATCTACTTCATGGGTGCTTGGAAGATCTTCTTGATCAAAATATGAACAATTCACATTGATTGGACTTGGTGTGTGAGGCTCTATGTGAAAGTTTGTGATGGGATCAGATTTGATTGTAGCCTTAGCTCCATACCTTGTTCTGAATAGCATGTGTGACCAATCAGCAAATAGATAGCCCCCAATTTTGGTAGTGAATTCTCTTCATAAACATAATACAAAGAGTGGTGGGAGGTCAATTACAAACACATCATACATAACTATGACATTTGGGAAGGCATGTAGTGTTAGGCTTAATGCTTTGATGACCCCTGAGCGTTCTCCTTGTTGTCCCATCTAGTTGCACTACTCCTCTTAGAATCGGCTCATACTTTAGACCTAGTTAATCTGCTATTTCCTTTGGCATGATTTAGCTACTTGCTCCTGAATCAATCATGTAACTATGTACCAACTTATCTCCTATGATTAATGAGATATAGAATGGAGGGGTGGCTAGTTTGATGCTAACCAATTTTCCATAATAACTTGTAATAGGTCTCTTTGTCCTAGGATGGCCAATGATTCCCACATTGAGATGTTTACATTCATTTTCTTCATCTGCTCAATGATTTTGAATGGATATGATCTCTCTCTCTTTCTTTGCCCCTTTTCTTGCACGTTATTCTCTTGCAAATGGGCTATTACAATGGGTACTTTAGGCTGGTTTAGCACATTTGGGGATGTATTTGGTCTACTAACTCCTTGTAGTATATGACTGGGCTGAGAAAAAATTCGATTATATGGTTGTCCCTCTTGTATATTCCTTTTTTTTTACCATGTGTTGGCTGCTACACCCTAAAATAGGGGCTGATTAACTCCACATAAGTCTTCTATGTTCCAATTGACCAATGTAGTTTCCATTCAAGTTACCAATAGTTGAATTTATTGTTGTTGATTTGCTTCTTGACTTGGTTCTTGGGACACACCAATGGTTTGTACCATCAAATCCTAATTCAATGAACCATTGAAACACATTGATTGATTGTGAGGTAGATTGTAGGGGTAACACTAGTCGTAATCATGTGCCATGTTGTTTTGTGTTGGAACCAAGGCCTTTGATGTTGAAGCTGTGTTTGGATCATATGGTCAGAATGGCCTGAAAGCTTGAGGTTGTCCTTGGTTCTAGTTTTGATTTGTAGCCTAAGCTGGTGGTTTATTTTTGCTGGTATGGGGGTCTAGACTTATATTGATTTAGAGGTTGATATGGTCTAGAACTCTGAGCTTATTGTCTCTTACTAGTCACTAGCTCATTTTTTAGGTTTTGTAGTTGTTTCATGACCTCCTACTACTCTATTGATGTGCTTGACGAAGTATAAGCCTCACTATTGCTTTGATTCCTAGGGGATGGAATAGGATTCAACTCGTGTTTGACTAGTTGTAAGAGCTCCTAGTTCTCCATATAGAGACATAGGTGGCCTAGGTACAAGTTTACCAGCTTAAATAAATAATTTTCATCTATAATAGCAATGTTATAGGCTGCGGGTAAAATTCTACTTCCCATTGATTGAATCATTATAGAAATATTAGGATTTAAAGCTTTAAGGAAGTATAGGAAAGCACCTTCAATTGTTGGTCTCACAACCAACAGAATCCTATCCCACATTAACTGGAATCTAAAGTTAAAGTTGGTCAACTGCTCATTAGGATCCCTCTTGATTGTTGTCAACTACTCCAACAAGGAAAAATTATCCCCCTTTTCTCCAAATTGATTGTGGAGAGCTGTGCATAAATGGTCCCAATTCTGGATGGATCCTATGGTTAAAATTCTGAACCACTGCAAATCTTTACCCTTAAAGGAGGATGCCAACAACTTGATAGCTATGTCCATTTGAGAAATCTCATGAATTACACAGAAATTTGCAATATCTTAGATGTGATCAATCGGAGTCATCTAGTTCTCTCAGTAAAATATGGAATACCCTTCGGTCTGCTACAACTGGAACTATATTTTGTGAATTGAGAGCCGG